>CM055878.1:30997276-33502276 GCA_029582165.1 Portulaca oleracea
CCTTCCATCTCAATTCTCCTCTTCAATTCTTTAGAGATTATGAATTAAATTTGAGTTTTCTCTTTTAAATGGTGATAAATTTCAGAATTTAATGTTGAGTTCTTGAGTTCTTCAAGGGAAGAAAGAAGGTTCTCAAGTTGGAAGAAAATGAGTGGGTGAGTTCTTGTTAAATTCTTGTTATTTTGGTTGTTTCAAGTAAGTTTTTATGAAAAATGAGCATGCATGTGACCTTAGAGGCTTAGTTCTCTGTGAGAGTATAGAAAAGTTAGTGGATTCAAGGTGCATGTTTTCAATTTATGCATAAATTGGGATTAAAAAGAGTATGGTAGTAATGCATGTGGAAATTGGTGCTAGTTTGTGAATGTGGTTGTGGTTATGAGGGTGCATGAGTTTGAAATTGTTGTTTTTAGTGTTTTCTTGACTTCTCAAGGCTGAGTTTCTGTGTATATGAGGGTAATATGATGTTTTATGAAGAATCCTTAGCTAAATCACAAAGACTTAAGCATGCATGTGAGTTTTGAACATAAAGTTTCATTCTGGTTGGATTCGTATTATCCAGGAAGTAAAGGAAAAGATTTTTGGCAATATTAGGGTTTAATTAGGTAGACAAAAGTGTTAGCTAACACTCGGTTTTTACGGATCGGCTTTTCGTTGTGTATTTTAGAAATTATGACCAAAACCATAAAACTGTACGAATCTGGAAATTTAGTGACGGCAGAATAGAAATGGCTATTTTTCGTCCAGTTACAGTTTGATATAGCATCAGGTATGAACATGAAAGTTTTAGGGGACAGTTTAAGCTTTCCGGAATGGTATAGTATGCGTTCATATGACGTCGGATGAGCAAGTTATAAGTATTTGTTTGAAGGATAGAAATTCTGGAATTTTTCCAGAATTAGAAGTTAGGGGTTGCTCCTATGTTGGGTTAAAATTAGACCTTTCCCAAGTTTAAATCGTTTGGTGGTGAAAAAAAAAGTTAAATTTTGATTCTTGAGCTTTCCGTAGACATCTTATAGGCCCAAAACCGAGTAGTATAACTCAAGTTATCGCGTTTCGAAAAATGCTACCCGACTTGTACAAATTCCGGGCAGATTGCTTAATTAAGTGTTTTGACCCTTATAATCATGTTTCTAGGCTTGGGTTTAACGATAATGTTGTGGGGCGCGTCCTAAGCTTTCCGAAAAGTACTCTTATGTGGCAATCCGATATCTGTAGCAATAGTTACCTTCCTCTTTGTAACTGTAGGAAAATTCTTTTAGTTACGAATCATAATTGTTCTTTAAGAATTCCTCACCCTTCTCCTAACTAGATGAGAAAGACTAACTCAAAAATTTCTTCCTCTCTCTTAAGTGATCGTTGTCGTGCACTGTTCAAGTCCTTGCTCGTTGGTGGTTTCCGTTTTCAGGTACGTATACTACTTAGCTTTTATGCTAAACATGTATTTAAACTATTTATTCTCGTATTATCTTATTTGTGCGCTAAAGTGGTTCTTACATATATACTTACATGCTGAAATTTTATTACTAAACAAGCCTACGTGAAAGGTGCTCTTTTATGAATAAAATTTCGGGTTTTCAAAGTGAGTTCCATGCTTTAAGACCTAGTATTGTTTTATGAAATTAAAGAAGAAAATTTAACCCCTTTTTGTAAACACCTAGTTTAAGTTTGGGTACGAAAAGTCAAGGGTTACTTTCTAAGAAGCCTTTTTTTATAAGTTAACTTTACTTGAAGAAGGTTCTTTCAATGCTTGTTGTCTAATTTTAAGTAAAGGTTATCTTTATGGTTAAAGTTTTCCAAGAAATTAGAAATTGTCATAAGTTGTAAAGCCCCGCCCATGAGTTATGTGCGTAAAAGCACCCCAAGGAAATAGTGTTTTAGTACACACCATGTTCACGTGCTTTGAGCACCTCATGAGAATTTATTTGTGCCTTAGATGCACACTAGGAAAATCTGGCCAGTAGGATAGATGTCCACCATCCGGACCTCCCGATCGGTCCGGGTATGCGCATACGGAGGGTAAGCCGATGATCGCAAGTAGGGGCACCCATGTTTAAAGTTCTACCGTATCATGTCATCTCCCTTTGTTGAACTTTTACTCTCGTAATTGTTTTAAATTCAATACTCTTGTAGCCTTGTATGATTTTATGCTCTTTTATAAAATTATGGTTGTATTCCTAGTCTTGCAAGTTTACTATTGAAAGTTTATTTCCTTTACACGTCTAACCAACCTGTGATCGGTTACCCTACTAAGTTAAGGTATTTGTGTCATGAAGTCAGGGGGTTACCGAAAATGTGATTCCTTGTAAGTTGACTTATTAAGCTCTTTTCTTTCGAACTTTACTTGATTTCTCTATTAAATGGAGCCGCGCACCTAGGGCTAACGAAGTTAAAGTTTTATTTACTGCTTTTTATTTAATTTCGGTAGTATTCGTACTGAGTAAAATTCACTTTGTAAGTTGTCTGTTACTTTTAGGGTCGCAAGGGAAAGGCAAGGGCAAAGTCACCAACAGGCGGAACCCCAAGACAATCTAGGTGGTATCCAGGTGATCACGGAGCTTTTTGGAAGTTTTATAGGAAAAAGGGTTAGGGGTGTGATGAAATGATTGGGAATTGTTGTGGCTTTTGGTTTTGTGGTGTGTGGTTATGAATGGTTTGTATGTTAATTTTCCACTTATTTGGGTTGTATAATCTTAAGAGTCTTCTACCTTGGTGATTTGCAATGTCTTGTTATGGTGGTCTAGTTATTTGTTGGTTAAAGTCTCATGGTGTGGTGTGTGAAATCTTAGCCTAGTCCATTTTCATGGGCGGCGGTAGTACTCTCAGGTGATTATCCGCTGCTGATCATTGGGTTAAGTAGTGAGTTAGCTTAATTTGGTGATTAGTAACCTGGGGGTGTTATAGAGGGAAGATAAAATTCAGGGTCACAAAATATGCAGATAGGCTCCTAGTGTTTCTCACCTTTTATTCGCAGATGACTCTATATTGTTCTGTAAAGCTAATGCTAATCAAGCTCTAAAGATCAAGGAAGTTCTAAGGATTTATGAGGAGGCTTCGGGGCAGAAGATCAATGTACAAAAATCCAGTGTGCAATTCTCTAAAGGGATCCTTGAAGCAACACGATCTTATATCTTGCAGCTGCTAGAAATTAAGGAAATCCAAGTGCAAGAGAAATACCTTGGTGTCCCAATGAATTGAGGTAAATCAAAAAATAAGGTTTTTTCTCCCATAAAAGATCGGATTGCGAAAAGGCTAAATGGGTGAATGGATAAACTCATTTCGTGGGCGGGAAGAGAAGTGCTGATAAAGGCAGTTGCCCAAGCCATTCCAACCTACACAATGACTTATATTCAAATTTCCAAAAGACCTTTGCAACTCCATCCAGGGCCTGATCAATAAGTTTTGGTGGGGTTCTTCAGGGGATAAGAGAAAAATCCATTGGTTAGCTAGTAGTAAGCTGTGCAAAAAGAAAGGAGATGGGGGATTGGGATTTCGTGATATGGAGTCTTTTAATGAAGTCCTTTTGGAAAAACAAGTATGGAGGCTCATAACAGATGAAAGTTCTCTAGTGGCTAGACTGTTGAAAGCAAAGTATTATCCAAATAAAGGATTGTTGAACACCGAGTTGGGAGCTCAATCTAGTTACACATGGAAGAGTATTTGGGGTGCAAGAAAATTGATTGAAGCAGGATCTAGGAGGATAATCGGAAATGGTCAGTCAACAAAAGTTTGGAAAGATAGGTGGCTCCCTCGTCCACATTCGTTTAAGCCCATCAGCATGCCTTTTCAAGCGGATATTGAAGCGACTCTAGATGTGCTGATTGATAAGGATAGTGGACAATGGAGAACTTCTCTTGTTCATCAATGGTTCCACGAATGTGATGCAGAAGTAATCCTTAATATTCCTCTAGCTACTTCTTGGCCAGATGACAGACTAATATGACCCTATGATGCAAATGGGAGATTTAGTGTACTTATGCTTACCACTTAGCTATGTCACTATATCGGGAGGATGCGAGCTGTTCTAACGGTGAGTGGTGGAAATGCTTCTGGAGGAAAATTTGGGGGTTAAAAATTCCGCCTAGATTTGAGGTCTTTATAAGGAGAGCTGGGCAGAATGTGCTTCCCACCAATTGGAATCTAGCAAAAAGAATCCCTCAAATCCAAATTGGATGCCAGATCTGCGGTGCTATATTGGAAACAATGGAACATGCATTGTTCGGCTGTCCCTTGGCATTGGAAGTTTGGATAAGGAGTGGTATAGATGAGGATTTCTGGGCGAATGAAGTTCCATCTATCATCGATATTTTGGAGATAGCGGAAAGGAGGATGGATAAGAAGGATTATGAGGAGTTCGTAGCTATTATTTGGGAAATTTGGAATATTAGAAACAGTTGGTTATTCGGTGAACCTAGAGGAAGATTGGAGGATGGTGCGACGAGAGCTATTGGATTTGTGGAGAGCTTTAGAAAAATGCATCAGAAGGACGAGAAAGTTAAAGTTGAGAAAAATTGGGAATTGCCTCATGCTGGAATAACAAAAGTAAACTTTGATGGAGGCAGTTTACAGATGGAAGGAGGAGGAAGAGGTATTGTTATTAGGGATAATTTGGGGGAGGTCTTGTATGTAGGAGTCCAGCAGGTGAAGTCGTGGGCCAGCCCGGAAATTGAAGAAGCATGGGCTTGCCTATTTGGATTACAATGTACAAAAGATGTGGTTTGGACAAAGTTATTTTGGAGGGAGACTGCCTTGCTCTTATTTCCAAGCTAAAGAAAGATGAGGTTCCAAATTATTTTTTAGGATATATCATAGCTGATATCATAGATCTTAGCAAGTCCTTTGTATTTGTAGGGTGGTCTTTTGTAAAAAGGGAAAACAATGGGACTGTTCATGCCCTTGCTCACATCCAATCCATACATTTTGCGAAAAGGGTGTGGACTTCGGGAGCGCCAGATTTAATCTACGATCTGACTAGTGTAGATAAGCAAATTATTGTATGCTCCTAGAGCATATGCTCCAGGAGATGACATGACAGCCATGTCAGATTTTTTTTTTTAAAAAAAAACAGTAACTACTTGTCGGTTACTAGTGTTAGTTAAACTGAATTGTTCACTGAAGATAACATCATTGTTCACCATACGATGTTCACTAAATTGAGTTGGATTGTTCACTGACATTAATGTGATTGTTCATTCACTTCAGCTGCATTGTTCACTTATTTCAACTGCGTTGTTCATTTACTTCAACTATATTGTTTACTGAACTTGTTCCACATAGTTTACTCTAAGAAAAATTTAGATTGTTCATCATAACTTGTTTGCTCACTTGAAAGATTAAGATCGTTTATTCATGAAATCATTTATAATATATAATCTTCTTATGTGGCAAAATTTGTATCATTAGAACTTATCCAATAACATGTACTTGAACTTGCAGGAGTGAATGGCTAAACAATGAATTAGTAAATAATGACATGGTGAACAATGAAAATATTTTCAATGAACAACCACTAGTTACATGATGAACAGTTGTAACATATTTAGTGAACAATCTCAACATACTTAGTGAACAATCTTGATATACAGGGTGAACAATCTCAACATATGTAATGAACTATCCTTTCAGGTTATGAGTGAACAAAGACTTTTTTTATGGATGAACAATGTCGTATGCCACGTAGGATTTGGAGCACATGCTCCAGGAGAATATAATACATATTGGTGTAGATATGTGTAATTTTTTGAATAATGCTTTAATATAGTTTTGGGAGTTTTTTAGTTTCCAAAAAAAAAACTATCGATATAATTACATCAAAAATACTAATAGCTGAAAGTTTTCGTCAATTATATCAAATTTTCAAACGATAACTGCAAATATCATTTAAATATTCCTAAATTGTGCTAATGTGCATAATTGCATATGCATTATCTCACATACAGTGCCTGCATACTTTTTCTCTTTTTATAATTATTCAGCACAAAGGCCTCAGGCCCATGTACAGTTGCCTACATACTTGCCCATAATTAATTGCATTTACTTGAATTTATCTACAGTCACCTACAATGACATGCAAACTATAATTTTGAAATTTTGTAAAGCACAAGCGAAGAACGTACCCCTAATCTCTCCTTGGACAAATTCAACAACTCATATATATATTGAAGTATATATTGTCATTTTGTATACTATTACAGCGAGATATATTGTTTCAATACAATAAAGCCATTTAACTGATAACACATTTCAATTACACATGATTAATTGTTAACATTGAGTTAAAGTATACAAAATGCACTTGATCGTAACATTTTCTTGTTAAAAAATGGTGGAATTCATCCCGATCCCCACCACATGATCATACAAAATAATAAAATTAAATCCTAGTTAAAATGTGTAGTACAAATATGTTGAAATTTCGATCTGGAATTGGAGTGTGGAGCTACGATGATGAGAGTGTAAAATGATTAGCCCACAGGGTGAAGAGAGCCAAAAGAATGGTTAAGGAAGGCCAAACCCGATTTACTAAACAACTAGCCATGGCGCTTTCTATATCCAACCATCCGAATATCTGATGATCGTCTTTGTATATTTTGAGGCAATCGATCTTCTGCGTAGACTTTTCGTTTTTATCTTCAAGACTGTCCCCAGTAAATCCCATGAATTTGTGTAGCATTGATGATTTTGATTTTTTGCACATGCTATTAACTTCTAGGGATGCGACGTATGAGTTTTGCAACCCTGCATAGACTTGGACCGTCGTTGTAGGTTGTACTTGATGGAATCGGGTCTCAACTAACCATTTGGATGCAACAAAGAGGCTGTGATTGACTTCAACTTCTTCAAACACCTCGAAACTTGGGGTACTTATCGAGAAGTTGTCGATGTCATCATCGTTGATGAAGCTCTTGCTAGGATCATCATTCATGAACCCATCTTGGAAGTTATCCATCTTGAAGTCATCTACATTTATGATTTATTGATACAATAAGATTCATATAAGCATGAATATTGAAATTGTGAAATGATTAACAGGGAAAGGAGAAGATTAATTGTCAAGCTAGGGAAATCTTAATTACCTTGAACTCCATGGTCCCCTTCAAATCTTGAAGTGTTTTCTATATGGATTGTACCATATCCTACTGCTGAACTCTATTATGTCACATGACAAAAACAAGAAATTACAAAATATAGATTAGATAAGTGCTCACAATTACATGCAACACTAAAATCATGTATATAACACTCCCTCCATTTCCTAAATAATAGCCACTTTTGATTTTGTTACAGTCTAGCTAATACCACACTTTAGTTCTATTACTATATATTTGCAAATATTAAAAGATTGTATTTGAATGAAAGTATTTTTACTATAAATATAATGATAGTAATTTCATATGATATATATATTGAAATATTTATAAGAAAAGTTTCAAAGGTTGCACGTAGTTCACAAGGATGAATAATACTTGTTCAATTGACCTAATAACGTGTCCAATATGTATATCTAGCCTTATCAACATTTTTAAGGGCTGATAATCTCAAATAATACAATTTCATTATAGAAATGAAGCAATTCTTGATCTATCTGTTAGGTCTAATCCATTAGATCGACTAGTTTTCGAAAATTTGGTAAAGGGGATGAAAATTTACTCATATTTTGACGAAAAATCAAGTATAATTAACAATGAAAATTGACAAAATTTGAAAAAAAATCTCCAAAAATTAGGGCATATCAGAGATAAGAGCCAAGTTAGGGCTCTACCTTATTGTTATCTGCATTTGTGGGTGGCATTACAACCAAATCAGAGTAATCAACCATCCTGGATTTATCCATGTCTTGTGTGTTCAAGTCCTCCCAATTCGAATTACTCTCAAAAAACTGTTGCTGAGCTTGGGCCAGAGATATGATTTCGTCCAGACTAATGTCCTCGGCTTTCGTATTCTGTAGTCTGCTTTGATTAAAACTTGATTGAGGCATCCCCATGCGTGTGTACATATTTCCTGTGGACCGACCGTCGTTTGCTGTAAGTTGAGGAGAGCCCTCTACTTCCAATGGTGGAAGTGTGAAACGTTGCTGCAATCTTGCACACTCTATTGCTATGTCAACCTTCATCATCAAGCCATATCAAACACTCAATTAGCAACATGGAAAATGATCCATAAATGTCTTTCTTAGAATTGAAGATGCTTACTTCTTAAGTGTCTCATTATGATGTAAATTACTCCCTGCATCCCAAATAAATTGCCCAAGTTTGAGTAATTAGGTACATTTTTTTAAATTTTGACAATTACTTTATCGTTGAGTTATTGTATAAGATTACCACTATTAGATTTGTGATGAACAAGAATTTTACTTGAATATGTTAATATAAAACGTGAAAAATTAACGGTCAAAATATTACATCGAACACTGTGAAAAAAGTAAACTGGACAAATTAATTGGGACAGAGGGGATATATGTATTGTGTTCTACATTTATACAAAAACTAGTATGACTAGATTGTCGTATATGTAATATCATATATAAATTTTTTACATGTAAAATTATAGACGTATTTATAATTTATCTATGTTTTATTGACATAGGCACTGGGAGCTAAACATATAAAAAAAAATTGATATTGAAAATCATGAAAATTATTAATTTGAAGAAGATTAAGTCACATAAAAATTTCTTGGTGAGTTATTATCTAATCAGAAAACAACTCTAATTGATTTATCAAAACTAATTAGAGTCTATATATATATTTTGATGTTTGATAATTTATTAGGTATTTCTAACGCTAAAAGCATGTATATTTGAGGAGTTGATAAATACTTAAACGACATATGCTAGGCAAGGTTGGTAATTTGACAACATTTTGGACAATCCCTCAAGATGAAGTACTTAAAACATCTAGCTATATAGTTATGCAAAAGATAACTAATCAGTAGATAATAAAAATGCAAGAGGATGGGGAGAATGATCAATTACATACCTTAGAAGGAGGGTATGGGATGTTGGCATAGTTGTACAAAGAATTAGGGTTAGGGCAGCTGAAATCGTGTGGATCATTCAAATACTGCATCCACTCTCCATTTCCCGTTAGTCTCATATTTTGCATAGATGATGAAGATGATGACGCGTGGGGATTTTGTAGCGATTCAAAGTTGTTGGTAGAGTTAGATCTCTCAATAGGAACTGAGGAATTCATGTTGTTATTGTAGTCGGAGACATCAAAATCGAAGTCACAAGAGGATCTTCCGGCCCCTTCGGATGAGTATATGTCAATGCTCGACAAATGCTCGCTAGGCATTTGCCCCATGCTTCCGTATGCATACTGTGGTGGGAATTTCGGTGTTGGTGGAGTGGGCGGCGCTGTTTTCTTGAATATTCGACATAGGGCATATGCATCCTGTATGTTATTGATTGGTAAGAGTTTTCATTAGAACAATATTTAAGAAAAGAGGGTAATGAAGATTATGCATAAAACACATTCAACCTCGATTATCCTACACCTGTGCAAGTGAGACCCATACTAGGAGATTGGCTTGTTGTTAACCATTGAATGATAAGATTGTATAATGACATGGATATAGCTCTGTAGATCACGTCCGCTATATTAATTTCACGATTTTTCTTCAACTTTATTTGTTTAATTTTTCACAAACTCTTAGAGGAATATCTCATATAAAAATGATTACAAGAAGGATTTCTCTACTATATAACTTTTGTTTTTATAAATTTGGAGATGTTAATCAAATATTTAATGACCTTTCAATTAATTTAGACACAAACAATAGTCTATCTAGAGCTGCTTTTTTATTTTATCACATCCAACTCTCTCAATACAACAACATAATTAAGTGGGGTGTCATTCGCATGATATTTCTTATGTAAGACGACCACATAAGATTTACTATTGAAGATTTTCAATTGAAAGATACCTAATTCAATATGGGTTCTAAGTGCTTGCATATTGAATTGATGATGATTAATAAATTAACTACGATAATTTGAAATGCGATTGAATTTGAATTGTATATAATACCTGTAAACCACAAGGAACATCACATTCTCTTTCGTCAAGGCGATACTCATGCATAACCCAATCAGTTCGACGACCATGGGGTGCTCTTCCTCGGTAGTAAACCAATGTTTTCTTAGTCCCTACAGCTCGTGTTTGGGAGTTAACCCTTCGATCCTTGCCGGTTGCCTTCCAATATCCAGCCTTTGTGGCTCGGTTAGTCCTTGATCCATTCGGGTACTTGCGATCTCTTGGGCTAAAGAAATACCACTCCAAGTCCTTGCTCGGCAATAGTGATTTACCTGTCATAAATTTCACCAAGATAGATCCTTTATTTTTATGAAGTATGATTCTTATGTTCAATTAACATATATGTTTATTTCTCTTAATTGAAATATTCGATAATAATCAATCCTTGTATGTGAAATAATTTGATCATAAATTGTAATTAAAGAAATAAGAGTTTTATTTGTTTGTTTTTATTCATTAACGGGAAGATTCATAAACCGAAAGACATACTTCACAAAACTTATTGTGACGCTTAAAATAGAGCAAATTACTCAAACAAATGAGAGCAAATTACTCAAACTTATTTTGTCACCACATCTCCATTAAAACCAATGATACAAGGCAAATTATAAGAAGATTTAATACTTATAAGAACTATTAGGTGTTTTTACACATCAATTTTTTTTTTTAAAATCTTCATATTTGCATATAGTATAAACGTAAATTAGGATTGAATTGATCAAATTCAAGATTCGAGTTAGTATAAATATATATTTTCTCTTTAACTATATATCAAGATTCTGTGACAATATGAATGGAAGAGGAATTTGTTAAGCATTAGGGGAAGTGCCTCAAAAGAAAAGCACATATTATTGCAAAAACTATCAACACTAAAAGGAGCACCGAACAAGCCCTAGAAAGGAAGAACCCATGCAAAAGAAAAGCATTTTCCTTGACTCAGTCAATTCTTATAAGATTTTTATTTCTTTTTCACACTATTATTAGTTAAAAATATAAATAAATATAAAAAGAAAGTACGTAAACATTACATATACTTTTAGCTAGACGGCTAGATAAATTATTCAAATTCTGTTTAACCTTCCAAGAAAGATTAGACATAAAAAATCGGAAATAAAAAAGTGTGAGAAGCTTAAGTTTTCTTTTGTTGGTCTTTTTGTTTCATTCTAAAAAGCACGTACTCTTATTTTTAAAAAAGCCGTATATTTTGCATGAAGCCATGAATATAGCTAAACCAACGATGAACATCATCATCTCCACCAAAAGCTTAAGTTGATGGTTAAAGGCTCAATAATAGTTTTATACTCTAACACGCCCCTTCACGCTAATGTTCTTTGACCTTGAAGCGTAGACATTGTAAAGGCCTTCTTCACCTTGTGCAAATGAATATGGGGAGTGTTGTGATTAGAATGAACCTGAGACCTCTTGCTCAGGTTTGACTCTAATACCATGTGGAACCTTCTCAACCCAAAGCTTAAGCTGATGATTAAAGGCCTAATAGTTTTATACTCTAACAGAGTTCAATTCTTTAAATGAAAAAAGAAAAAAAAATCGTATAATTAGTCAATTTCATTTTAATTAACCTTTCATGTTGGGAGAACTACAAACCCTAAATTTAGGGTATGCATACATATGGATTGAAGAAGGGATACATACTTGGGAGGTCCCATGGCTCACACTTGTAGAGATCAACTTCAGGGATGATCTCCAAATCGATTTTGCGGCCGTTGATCTTCCTCTTGAGGTAGTACGCCACAAGCTCCTCGTCCGTTGGATGGAATCGGAACCCGGGTGGCAAAGCAACAGGAGCCATTGATGATGATGATGATGGGTGTATAATTCTCTCTCAATCTCAACCCTTTGATTTCCTCTTGAGGTAGGTGTTTCTCTTGAGGAACAGAAGGAAAGAGATAGAGAGAGAATGGAGTAGGAGAGGGGGAAACCTCTTGGGAGAGTTATAGGGTTTATATAGAGAATTAAGGGATACTGCTAAGAGATCAAAGAGGATCAACAAAAGTGCAACTTAACAAAAAGTTAAAGGGCCCCTATAACTATGTTGTTGGATGTTGCTAGGAAAGAGAAAGAGAGAGCCACTATATGTCTTTTTCTTTTCCTCTTTTCTCTTCCTAATTTTGATTCCTTTTATCTTTCATCTCAAGCTCTCCCCTTCTTTTCTTTTCAGTTTTCTAATCATTTTTAGTCAAATTGAATAGTCTCATTTTAGTCATGTTGAATAACCTTAAATTCTAGTTTATATGATAATAATTTGATCTTTAAAATGTTGAATTGTAGTAAACTATTCCCTTCGTTCAATATTTTTTGTCATCTAATTAGCTGCTATAGTCTCCAATATCAATTTATGTTTAATGATTTGATTTTATATAATATTTTATTAACAATTGTAATATTATATATTTAGGATAATATTTTTCATTAAAAATCTAATAGTATTATACATTTTGGATCCTACTTTGACTTGATGGCAAATTAATGTAGCATAATACAGTTGTCTTACATACTAATGTAATATGAAATCAAACGAATTTCTCAGTCATCTCACTCTTCCACCATATTAAAGTAAATTTACTAGTATAGATGACCGAAATTTAACACTTTAATTTCAGTGTTCAGAGAGTGTATTGAAGTTTGGATTATCTAACATGTCACAATCCAGAATTGAGATTTATTCAAGTTTAAAAAAAGTTGTACTATTAATGGTTATGTGCATTTATTCTTATATTTGTTTCTCCAAGAGTGTTCCATGCTTGACTGCAACTAAGCTACATTGGGGTTTTTTGTATTTTGGACCCCGAACTTAAGGGATATTTATTTTCTAAACCCTTTGGTTTCAACTTTAATTTTTTGGACCCTAAAGTTTGTAGGTTGAAAAAAAAGGACCCTAAAGTTTGTGGGTTGAAAAAAAGCTCGTTTCCCGTTTTTCTTTTTCTTTCCATGTTTGAATTTCTCTTCCGATGGGCGTCAAACTTCAACACTAAGGTTAAAACTGATATTAAAGTTATAATAAACCTCTCTTATTCATGTTGGAGTTACTTAAACCCCTGTACTCAGGGGTCTAAGTAGCTCCGACATGAATAAGAAATGTATATTATAGCTTCAATATCAGTTTTAACCATAGTCCTGAAGCTTGACATCAATCGGGAGATGAATTCAAACATGAAAAAAAAACAAAGAAAGAGACATGGGCCTTTTTTTCAGCCCACAAACTTTAGGGTCCTTTTTTTTTCAACCTACAAACTTTAAGGTCCAAAAAATTAAAGTTAAAACCAAAGGTTCAGAAAATAAATACCCCTAAAGTTCGGGGTTCAAAATGCAAAAACCCCAGCTACATTGACTTATAATTACAGTGCTCAATTTTATTTTAAGTTTCTCCATGTACAAGACCTGGACTTGAGACCTATATATGATAACAGTAACAAATAGGGATATTGGATAATAATATACTGATTTTTGGTGTATTGGATTGTAATATACATATTTTTATTATTTGATAACAATATCCCTTACATTTATACTAAGATGAGATTATTATATCAACAGTGATTAAGGAGGTGGTGACTGGTGAACTAGTCTCCGTGTTGACGTGGTTGGTGAAGGGAAAAAAACAGACCATTGGCCAGTAACCCCATTAACCCTTCGGTTTTCTCACTGATCCACGTACAAAAATCAACCCCAATACAGTGACTAAAGGGTGGTGAACCGGTTTCTGTGTTGATGTGGTACACAACCGACTAATGTCTTGTAACCCGGGTTAGTGAGAAAAACGGAAGGGTTAATGAGGTTGTTAGGTTGGGGCAGGTTTTCTTCCTTTCGCCAGCCACGTTAGCACAGAAACCGATTCACCATCCCTTAGTTATTGTTGATTTAATAATCTCACCTGAATATAAATGTTAGGTATATTGTTGTCCAATAATAAATTAAAGGTTGGTATATTACAATTTAATACCCTAAAGTTTGAATATCGGTATATTACCATCCAAAAATCCTAACAAATATGAAAGAAAGTCTCGAAGTAATAGTATAGTTTTTTTTTTTGGGAAGAGATTAGTATAGTTGTTGGAAGAACGTGAGGAAAGTATGGATAAACAGTCTAATAAAGGGCTAATGAATAAGAAATCAGAAATAAGAATAAAAAAATGATTAAAGATACGATACTTGGAGATTAATTTGTCCTATGTAAAGGAATATGACAAATGAAAGGGGGAGAGGAAATCCACGTGGTTAGGGTTGGATTCGATGCATTGCCTGATTCAAACTGCCAATCACAATTCACAAACAAGGGAAGCAGCCCCACTTTGTTGGTTAACGAATTTCTCCTCTCAGAAACCCTAACTTCCCCTTCCCAGTGTTCACATGACAACTTCTTTTTTCTTTTTTTTTTTTTTGGAACCATATGGATCGTGGGTTGAGTGATGCAAAATCAATCATATGGATAATAGGGTGATTATTGGGACTAATGTGTCTCTTAATTGCCAGCTAAAAGTAATAAAGAGCTGAGATAGATAAATAAAAGTTCGATGATCTTCATCCTGCTGCTTGGCCTAGATCCAATATTACAGCTACCTACTTGACAATAAAAGCTACTTACGATTTGCAACTTCTTTGGGTGCATGGGATACTACTTGACAGCATCTACCTATAAAGTTTTCTTTGTGCTCCAAGTTTTCTTGCAAATTCGAAAATTTTAAAAAAAAAATTGTGCTTATTTTCGGTCCAAATTATGAAAGGGCGTGCGGGTGTCAAAACGCAAATTCTAATATAAGACCGTCTCATGTAAATTTATCATGAGATAGACTTGTTACAGGAAACATTTCAAGTATTTTACTATGCCTAATAATAAGTGAAGTTAGAATGATTTTTTAATACAAATGTAGTGACTAATAATTTATCCGAGTGTGACTTTTATTAGAGTCAACCTACATAAATTATTAATCACCCTTGTATTCATAAATAGTCACCAAAATATTATACGTCTTACAATAAATTTATGGTGAGACAGTTTTATATAAGAATTATTTATATCAAAAACTTATACTCCCCATTTTATCTGTGACCTAGTTGTACCTGGGGGTGGCCATCTCAAACCTAAACCGAAACTTGAACCGTAAAACCGGTAAAACCAAACCGGTAAAAGTGGTTAACCGAATTGCTTTTTGTGTAAAAATGGTTTAGGTTAACCAAATTGCTTTTACCGGGTTTAGGTTTAGGTTTAGGATTTCTCAAAAAATGGTTAACCGCGGTTAACCGGTTTTAACCTTTAAAAAAAAACCTACTGAGTTTGACTGTGCGTGCGTAACTTCAATTAAAATTTGTGAATTTATGTTTTTTATTTTTTTTAGTAATATTAAGCGGGAAAAAACCCTACTTCTCTCAATTTTCTCCATCCTGGTTTGTTAGAAACTTGGAATTTATGGACTAAGTATGTGATGGTTTGATGTTGGTTGACCGTTGATGGATATTCATAGTTTCAAAGGCAGGGGTGAGTCGCGGCGTATCGAGATGTGAATTTATTAGCAATATGGTTACATTTAATTCCATAAATGTTATTATAAATTTCCATTGAAGCGTAAACCGTGTATAGAATGCGGACCGAACCGTATAAATTTCGGTTTGGTTTAAGTTTCTTGATTTTAAATGCGGTTAACTTTTTCCAAATTGCGATTTCGAGGTTTGGTTTAGGTTTTCATATTTCAAAAGCGGTTAACCGCATAATGCGGTTTCGGTTTAGGTTTCCAAAATCCAAAAACCTCAAAAGCGGTAAAACCTCAAAAGCGGTTAACCGCGGTTGAGATTAACCGGTTTCGGCCACCCGTAGTTGTACCGGTTAACTTTTAAAAATTTTTACCGTTACTTTCTCAATATGTATAATGTTTTATTATATGAAAATACTATCATTGGATAAAAATAGATATTGGAGCTCATGAAATAAGTAATGTGTGAGTCAAGGATAATATGGGGAGGAAGGCGGGAGTATTTATGCATGAATGTCAAGCATCCAATACAGGACTTGAGGTGAAATGAAGAGTTGAAGAAACGGTAAACTAGTCTCAAACATATACTACCTCCGTTTTTATTTCATTGTCTGTCTAAGTAATTATGTCAAAAACTTTGACCACTAATATCTTAATGTGTATAATGATTCCTCAAACAAAATTCATATCATTAGATTCGTAATAAAAAGTGCTATTGAAAAAGTATAATATCGAATTTTTCAATAAAAATATTATGTGAGAAATTGTTGATTAAAAATGGATCTCAAAAAAATGTGAATGACAGATAAAAAAAAACAGAGGGAGTAATATAATAGCATCCTCATTTTAATTCATGGTTTCTTTAATTACTTACATGATGAAATGAGTTTGTTAATGGTTAATACATGCTACCTCCGTTCTTTTTTATCTGTCATCTACGGTTTTTAGTATCAATTTTTAATCAATAATATAATTTCTAATATAAAACTTTTATAAAATATTACTTTTTGAATAGTATTTTTTATTATGAATCCAATGATACCAATTTTGTATGATGAATTATTATACAAATTAAGATATTAACGGTCAAAATTTTTAACACAATTTCCTAGGCGACAGATAAAAACAAACGGAGGGAGTATATTGAAGAACATTATAGTGTACCAGTATTCAACAATTGCTTCTGTGCCAAGCATATTGATATATATTTGACAAATTCAACATACATATATCAATATGCAACAATTGTATTTATTATGGAATAGCTTTGTAAATTTAGATCTGTCCTTGCAAAAGTCAGACTTCATTTGTTTTATTATGTATTTTGTAAAAGTAATTAAATAGAATAAATCAAAACAACCAAATTATTTAAAAAAATTAATTATTACATGTGAGGCCTACACTTTTTTTTATTTATTTAAACCAAATTCACCCTCAGAAAGCAAAAACTCCAACTCAAACTTTTTTAGTGAGCCCCACTACTTCCACATCATACAGTAAGTAAAACTTACCCTACCATTGCGGGTGCTTTAACTTGATTCTCTGTTGAAGATATTATCGTAGTTTTGCAAAATGAACTCGATGAATTAACATGAATCCCTATGCAATTCAATTAGCAAATTAAAGCCTTTATTATACTACTTGAGTTTAAGGGTTGAGTTTTGTGACATTATTTTTTTGATCGATCTGATTACTAGAACATACTAAACTTTAGTAGGTTTTTTTTGGATGTAACTTTTTTTTAATAATAAGTAATAGTCCAACACGTTGCGTCCCCTATCTCAGGGGTACACTAATTTAACTGTCTCATAATGGACGGGGCAGAGGATTTCAACGCCTTATGCAGGGCCCACACCTTCCACTCGACACAATCCCACATTGGGGTAGGGGATGCCAATGCCCTATGTAGGGCCCACATATTACATTCGACACAATCCCACATCCTGATAAACAGCCATGCTCCCCTAAGAATGGAACCCTGGAGGAAGGAGATGGAAGGGTGGGAAGCTTGCTACTAAGGTAAGCCCCAATCGACTGATGTATACTACTATAGTTTAGTGATATTATTTTTTTATCCCTCATTTTTAAAATTTAAAATTCGTACTATGCCACCAAGTAATCTCTATTAATTTAACATGTACCAGTTGTAAATTTATTTTTATGCCCCTACTTTAGCGAAAATATGTATTTTTAGACCCTTACCCTATGGAAGAATTGAAATTAAACAAGTGGTGTTTGCTAGTGTTTGTTTTTAATTCTAGAACTCTGCTTTAGTTTAAATAATGAAAACTATGATTTTTTTTAACATAATAATACCGAGATTTTTTTATTAATTAGATTAGAAAAATAATAGTAACAATATCAATAATAATCATTCAAGTATAAAATTAAGGATAATTTGTTAAATTAAAATTAAAATTGAGATAAAATCTGGATGTAGTAACCTATAATTTTAATTTATATTTTCATCTCAATTAAATTTAATTTTCAATCTTGAATAAGATTTTCAAACATTCATGATTAATTAAATTTATCTTGATTATATTTAATTTGTATTTTATGTTAATTAACTTCATCCTCGATCTCCAGGGTAGAATTAGTGTCTACAATCTTACCAATCCTTATTTAATGGTAATACCTATTATATGCTCTTGGAGCACATGCTCCAAATCCACCATGGCAGCTAATTAAAAAAAAATTTAAAAAATCTTTAAACTAACTCACTCATGTCTTCCTCACACTAGCTATTATCACACCCTTCCTCACACTAGCTATTAGTGAACATCGTGTAGTGAACAATGATGTTATCTTCAGTGAACAATAGGTTTTTTTTGATCGAGATCATGCGTAATCAATTGAATCAAACAAATATAGTTTATGATAATCGCCATCATCATGGAGTCATGTAACCGCATAGACTGATCAACAACAACTCATACAATTGTTGACTTGATAATTGCTTCTTAATTAACATTGATAACTGACAAGAAGTTACTAAATTTTTTGCTACTTGTCGATCTCCAATTTGGTCTTAAATATTTTCCATATCTTCACTTCTAATTCGAATTCCACTATACTACCACAGTCCAAACAAAATGGAAGCACGTTACTCAGCTTTAGTTTAAATAATGAAAACAACACGATGTTCACTAACATCATTGTTCACTACACGATATTATCACACCCTTCCTCACACTAGCTATTAACCTCCATTATCACTGTCCTTAACCACCACCATCCTCTTCTCTCCCTCCTGCCACTAACCTCCATTATCACCGACAACACCATCACCACTGCTCTCAACTCCCCTTTTTCCTTCCACCACCACCCACCATCACTCCTTCGCCACTCCCTCTCCTCCTCCCCTCTAAAACATCAAGGCATCCAATTCAATATAATTGCCGATACGATGAACTTTACGCGTGAGATTCTACTGCCATTCGACTTCCTCCAGCGAGACCTATCCAACAATGATCTCCAAGGGGTGCCGCCAATGGAATTATCCAACCTGACCCGCCTCATCATGCTCTGGCTTGAAACCGCGCATTCTGATCATCAGATTCATCTTTTTTATCATGATTAACTCTGCATCTATTCCTGAAGTCACGTTCATCGAAAATCAATTTGGATTCATGGTTGTTCACTCATCGATTCATGATTGTTCACTGCAAGAAACATAGAGTTGTTCAATAACTAACTCATAGTTATTCCCACATTTATTAATAGTTGTTCACTCACCAGTTCATGGTTGTATCCTTGACGATTTGTACTAGTAGTAGTGAACAATACAATTGAAGGCAGTGAACAATACAACTGAAGTCAATGAATACTGACGCTATGGGCAGTGAACAATAGCAAAATATTGTTAGTGAACAACTGCGTACCGCTCAGTGAACCATTCAGTTCAAGTTAGTGAACATTGATGTTACAGTGGGTGAACAATCAGATTTTTTTTGGTCAAAATCATACGCAATCAATTGATCAGACTTCAAGTTAGTGAACATCGTGTAGTGAACAACGATGTTATCTTCAGTGAACAATAAGTTTTTTTTGATTGAGATCATGCGTAATCAATTGATCAAACAAATATAGTTTATGATAATCGCCATCATCATGGAGTCATGTAACCGCATAGACTGATCAACAACAACTCACACAATTGTTGACTAGATAATTGCTTCTTAATTAACATTGATAACCGACAAGAAGTTACTTAATTTTTTGCTACTTGTCGATCTCCAATTTGGTCTTAAATATTTTCCATATCTTCACTTCTAATTCGAATTCCACTATACTACCACAGTCCAAACAAAAATGGAAGCACGTTTCAACATTTGATTCAGCAAAAAAATTGAACTGTCATTTTGTATAAGTAACTGTTACTGCTTTCGTTCGGTGAACAATGATGTGCTACTGAGTGAACAACCACGTGGGACTGAAATGAATAACCGCCAACGTATGTCGTATGTAACCATTCACTTTGTTGCCGAAATAAAAAAAATTAAAAAAATATATATCTGACATGGCAGCCATGTCAGCACCTGAAGCACACAATAATTTGCAATTTAGCGGTGTCTATTTTTCAAATAGGGTAGACATTATCCTATTAAAAATTACATCGTCTTGCTCTTTTTCAAACATCTCTTAAAGTTCCTGTAAACTAAGATTTTGTATACTCTCTATATTCATATTTATTTTTGGGAGATTCTTCAGGTTATTTTTTAATGACTTCGATTTTTCAATAGAATGCAAAACATAACTTTTGTTTTGTTGATTTTGAAATGGGCATGTATTCTTAAAAGCTGTATTAGTAGTAATAGGTTGTTGCATGCTTTATACCTAACTTGGTTTAACTAGCTTTAACGAAACACACTCACTTTATACAAGTGCGAATACAATTTTTTTTAAAAATAGTAAAATGGTAAAAATATAAATGTTTTAAATTAGATGGTACTAAATCAAGGGGGATAAAAAAAATATGATTTAGTGTATGTTTTGTTTTACTTATGATAAGTATAACTTATTGTTGATCAATGTTGATCAGTATTGATCAGTGTTAATAAGTACTTATCAGTGTTGAATTGTTGAAGAGTGTTCATCAATGCTGAGCATTGTTGATCATTGTTATCAATAAATTAATTTTTTATATATAATGAGTGGCCTCTTAAGCAAATTTAATTCTACTATATCAAAAGTGCCAAAGAGCACATAGACACACAAGCCCCAACTTGAAATGGACTCAAATCCAACACCTTTGACTACTATTATACTAGCTTAATTGAGTATGTATTTCGAACTATGACTTCTCTGGATCTCTTGTTGGTTTGAGGCAATCCCTTGATCTTTCATTTGATGAAGGTTATAGCCTTTCATGAAGGTTGTTGTCTTTTGTGAAAGTCTTATCTCTCTATAAAATTGAGCACTCGTACTCACTATCCTACACATGCAAAAAAAATGTAATATCCATATGAAACCACTAAAATCATAGTGTTCTTGGTATTATTCAATGTTTCTTATTGTAGTTCATTCTAGTACGTCATTTGGAGAACATGCCATGCATGTAACCCTGAATATTGATTCTCAAGAGTCCCTGGTGTACAAATAAGGGAGCAAATTTGTTTTTATGGTAGTTGGGTATCACACCACGACAATCGTTGTTTGCCTTCATTCCAGATAAGTTTGTCTATTTATTTTCTTATTATTCATTAGCCACTTCTCCGAATCAATTTCCAACAGTAGGTAGGTACTCGAAGTACTACTACATAAACATTCATAATTTGTGATTCTGTACTTGCTCTCAAAAATCAAAGATAATAAAAGTTATGACATGACATTTAGGTATACTCCAAGGAGCATAGTTATCAACCAGTCAACATAATTAGAACTTTTGTGAAACTTAAGTATGAGAAAATGTGTTTTCTTGCGTATTTTGCATTATACTGCCCAAAAGTTTCCAACATTTATTTTTCAATCCCAACTTTTCCATATTTTATATTTACTGCCCTCACGCATAGGTATTGTACTAATTTTGTCTACTTCTGGTTGAACAAGTTTAGTGTTAAAGAGGTGTTTTTAACCAAATTGTGACATATTTTTGACAAAACTACCCTTTGTTTTAAAAATAATAATAATTTGAAGGAATGACATTGGTTGTCTTAGTGAAGAATATTGACGGCAACGAGCTAAGGTTAAATGGCTGGCCCAAAGAGATAAGGCCACCAAGCTTTCTTACAGACAATTTCAAATGCGCAAGGCCTGCATAAAAATCAAAGGTATCTCAGTGAAGGGCAAAGGTTGGTCCTCGAATGAAGATGACATCATGGGTGAGGCATTACCTACTTTAAGGACATCTTCAAGGAACCGCGAAGAAACAGTGTTCTGAAGGACAGAACATGGAGAAGGATTTTCGACTGCTACAACAAGAGGATCACAAGCAGAGAAATGGCTTTGTTGGACATACCATTCATAGCTGATGAGGTAACCAGAGTTATCAAGCAGATGAATGGGGTAAAAGCGTCCGGACCTGATGGTACTCCGGCCTGCTTTTACTAGACATTGTGGCATGTGTAGGTGATGAGGTGACGGGAGCAGTCCTATAGATGCTCAATTCCGAAAAGCTCCTTAGAGAAATCAACCTAACCCGCATTACTCTCATCCCAAAAAGCGAAAACCCACAAGAGATGGCAAATTTTAAATCGATAAGTTTGTGCAATGTCATCTACAAAATGGTGTCAAGATGCCTGGTAAATATATTGCGGAATGTCCTTAAGGGAATTATAGACGAGGGCCAAAATGCATTCATCCAAGGGAGACTGATAGGAGATAGTTTCTTGATAGCCCATGAACTACTAAACGTCATCAAACACAATAAACAGGGATCGAAATTGGTCGCTATTAAGGTGGACATGAACAAAGCATACGACAAATTGAGTTGGGACTTTCTAAGAGAGGTTCTCAGAAAGTTGGGCTTTCCCTCTCACTAGGTGGCACTAATCATGGAATGCGTGCCCAGAGTATGTTATTCAGTGCTGGTTAATGGTTTGCGACCCCCCCCCCCCCTTTAAACTCATGCCAGAGGGTGGGTTTCGGCAAGGTGACCTCCTTTCACCCTACCTTTTCATCCTATGTTTGGATGTATTGGAGGTTATTTGAAAGGAGAGTAGTGGCATAAGAAGGTGAGAGAAGTCAAAGTGGCAAGAGAAAGTCCAGAGCTAACCCATATGTTCTTTACTGATGACTCGATATTCTTCACGGAGTTGCAAACAAAATATTGCCTAAACCTGAAAAATACTTTGGAAGATTTCTGTTTGATGTCAGGGCAAATAATCAATATCAGCAAATCCAAATTATGGTCCCACCGAATGTCAAGCAAGAGGAAAAATAAGGTGTTCAGTCCATCTTTGGGTTTCAGATTGTAGAGGCTTTTCAGAAATATCTTGGGATCCCACCGACGGTCAACAAGTTCAAAACGACACAATTTGGGTTTCTAATGGATGCTGTATCCCGAAGGTTACAAAATTGGAAGGCGACTATGCTCTCGCTAGATGGGAGGCTGGTCCTTTATCAACATTGTGCTTGCAGCATTGCATAACCACATTTTGGCGGTATACAAAATCCTAGTCCAAATTGCGAGGAAACTAGACGCAATCATGACAAAATTCTTCTGGTGGACAAGCTCAAGATCGGAAGGAAAGCATTGGGCCTCGAAGGAGAAAGTTTTTGCCCCTAAGGGTATGGGAGGGTTGGGAATTAGAAAGACGGAATGGGTTAATGATGCCTTGTTGGTCAAACAAGCATGGAGACTGGCTAAGAACCAGAATAGTCTATTGGTCAAGATCTACAAAGCCAGGTACCAAAAGCTCCTCACTCCTCTTAAGCAACCATGACCAAAAGACTTGTAGCTCTTGGGGTTAGAGAAGCCTCACAAAGACCGTTAACAAGGTGGCGGACAGGTGAAGGCCAGAATTGGGAATGGGAGATTAACAAAAGTCCTGGAGAACAACTGGCTTGGGAGAAGAGAAGTCATGTTAAAACAGGAGACAACCAGGAGGGACTAGGAAAATCGAAAGGTGTGCGAACTCATGCTTGATAACCCCAAAAGGTTGAACCATCAACTGATCCGTGCAACATTCGAAAGACATATCGCAACAACAATCTTAGCCTACCCACTGAGAGACAGATTTAGATGATTCAATCTCATGGGGACTGGCCGAGGACGGGAAATTCACAATCAAATCGGCATACTACTACCTGTGGAAGTCACAACGACAGGAGGGAGAGATACTTGTCATCACAGACATACCAGAGGGGTCTAAGTTTTGGAAAAAATTGTGAGATACAGGGGTCCCAACCAAGTGAAAGGTCATGCTTTGGAAAGCCATACAAGACGCTTTGCCTTTGAACGACAAACGAATGATTTGGGATAGAACAACGGATAGTAGATGTGCACTATGCATCAAAGACAAGGACGCTAGAGAAAACTTGTTCAGAGATTGCGAGTGGGCGCAACATATTTGGTTTGCACCATCTAGCGGCATGCATGATAAAGCCAACCTTTCCATGGATCTGTTTACATGGGTTGTCAAGGGGCTAACCATGTTTCGGAAGCTAGGGAAGAGGGTGGCAGCCTGGTGAGGGAATTTATAGCCACCATTTGGTTCATATGGATAAGCAAGAACAGAAGATCCATCAACAAAGAGCGCATTAGCCCGAAAGATATCTCAAGTTGGATTAAAGAGGAACTAAAACTGCTTCACCAGGCACAAGCTGAGTAGACGGGAACAAGCGGGGAGGGGCAGCCAAGGGGAAGCCCACATATCATATAGGATGGTGAGTTCCATTGTGATGGATCGTGGAGCAAACACAATCTCCATGGTGGAATAAGATGGGTCCTCCACCAGAATAGACAAAAGGTGGAACAGTTGGGTCAGTCACAGCTTGAGTTGTCAGCTACGCAAATGGAACTACAGGCAGTGGAAAGTGCTCTAGAGAGGGCAAAGGAGAAGCATATGAACATCACTATCAACACTGACTCATCAATAGTTGTTGAAGTCTTTAGGGGAAAGACACAAGTTCCATCAAAATGTTTTAATATTCTCACTTACTGTAAGACGCTTAATCTTAGGTTTAATTTCTGTAAAATTAAGAAAGTCCCCAGGTCAGAAATTAAGGAGAAACATTCCCTAACTAATGAAGCAAGGGAGAAAGTCTCTCCTTAATTGGTCTTTATTTATGTACTTTGTCTTCACTACTAAAAAAATAAAAAAATAAAAGACATTGGTTAAGACTTTGGTTGTTAAAATTAGACTACTCACATATAGACCTCAGACCGTATAAAAGCTAAACCAATATAGGGAATTGTATGAACAAATGATGAAGAATGAGTTTGAATGCAAGTTCAGGTATAAATATAACCATGTTCAATACATATGGAAGCCTATCTGAACTTAAATATAGATGTTTTAATACATGATATATTTGTAATCTGACCTGCCCCGATCCTAACTGCCAAAAGTGTAAAACTTACAAGTCAGTCAGTCAGTCAGTGAGTCTTGTTCCTGCTGTAACCCAATACAAAAAAAAAAAAAAAAAAGGATGAAGAGGCTTGGTGGGAAGATGAAGACATCTCAAAATTCCAAACATTCAAACATGAAATACGAAGTAGCAAGAAGGCAAGCCTAGACATATTTCCCTCTGTACTTAGGCTTGGAATCCTTGCAGAACCTAGCAGTAGCATCACCACCTTCTCCCTGTTGGTGATTGGCAGGAGCAAACACAGCTGAATGAAGGTTGCCCTCCTCGAGCCACTTCAAATGATTTGCCTTGAACTCTAAATGCATCATTCTAGCTGCCTCTGCTATTTCTTCGGTGTAGGGAGCTACCTTGACCATTGTCAATAGCACCCGACTGTACCTCAGGCTAAGTATCTGCTCAGAAACAGCGTTTAGTTTGAAACATGGGTGCTCTGGGAAAGTGGGGTCCGGTGAATCCTCCTCTCTCAGAACAGGGTAGAAGTAAACAAGCCTTCCTCCCATGACAAGCATCTTGGCAGCCAGATCAAGAAGATCGTGGACACACTCAACTAAACTGTATGAAGCAGTTGATGGTATATGGCCTTCTCTCTTGTCATCTGGCACTGTGTATGGACCCACGACACCCTTTAGCAACTTCCGCCCTCCGGATTTACGACCCCCAGCCCGTACACCGTATGGTGGATCGCAAATTATTGCATCAAAAACCTTGCAAAAGCAATCCAAACATAAATACTTGAAACAGCACCATGGATATTATTGTGAATATAGTGGTAGGATTAACATGGTTACATATCTGAACGGGGCAATTTCAAATTTGAAACAACAAAAAAATAATAACAATAATACAAAACTGACCAAAGCATGCTCCAGGCAAAAAAATCGGGTCCAGATCATATGCCAGACGGTTGGTCACCAATGTCCATATGCTTATGAGAAATTGATGTCTGACACCCATTTTTTGGGGTCAGTTTCAGTAGGATAATTTAACGTGCCTAAATAGGTAAAATTGGGTTCGGAAACAGAATATGAAAAATAGTGTCTAAATTTTCTATCAAATCGGTCAATATTGACAAAAAAGAAAAACTACGACACCCGGATCAGACACAGACAAGCATTTGTGTTGGACAAATTTTGCCAGCACTACCAATGGCAGCTGTCAAATGAAGAACCTTTTTTTTCATTTTTGAGAAATGAAGAAATAGTTAAAGTAGCACAATGATTTAGCCACTTATCATTACAAAGTAGGAATTCAAGAGAAGAAAAACTTGAATTAGAACCACCAACAAGCAATAAAAATTTCTAAAACTCCGTTAACAAAATTCCATAGAGTTAGCAACAAAGAACCAAAGACCTATATTCAAACCAGCTTAGAACAGCACCCCTCACCCCCTCCCCCACCAACAAACGAGGGGTAAAAAGGAAAAAAGAAACAAGAAGCATGAATAGCCAACCAAATTTTGCAAGTACAATGATAACACAATTGGGCATCAATGTATAACTTCGGCATGTTACTTGTCAATCAATCCCCTGTCCTCCCCTTACTACTGCATTAGAATTTAGAACACAACAGGGCAACCTCTTTCACCCGAAATTTTTTATTACTCTAATAGCAGACCCAGGAGCAGGGCGTACAGTCAGGATCCAACATATACTTCTCCTAGTTCAAACAATTATGTACTCTAATTATCTTGAGCACTTTCTAGTTATCACTGAAGAAGTACCCTTGGTTACATTACAACAGTGATACTAGAATAGCATTTAAGTATTAGACTCACAAAAATAGCTCACTTGATCGCTCTGGGCCAAAACCTAACAGAGTTGAAGCGTTTCAATACATAGTGTAACTAGTGTTGCCACCCCAAAGTGATCAGTATGTAACAAGGCAGCTGCCATTCGATTAGCTAGGGATGAATTCTGGTTCTCTAATTTCCTCTTGTGGGCCATTTTGCCTGCCCTCAGCCAACTCAGTTTACATCAACGGCAAGAGCAAGACCACAAAAGATGCGGCCCAGTCACACAACTATACCAATCTGTCTTTCTTCCGGCCAGTTCGCCTCTCATGCCATAAAAAGTTAAAAACCATGGAAAACTCCATTTTCTCACCCAGAAAGGATGTATAGCTCTGGGAGTGACAAGAAAGAACCCAAGCTGTAATGGATGTACATCAACTCAAAAAATTTACCATTGAAGACTAACAAATTTGTCATGATTCCCCACAGATCCAACTTACAAGGAACTTCATTAAGGGAATGACAACGCTGATGAGGTGGAAGAAAGAGTGCTGGAAGAGGAGTGATTATTGCATAAAAATCCATCTACGCCGCAAGAGTGTTAGTACAAGTACAACTGCCTAGACCTGAGGATGAAATTTAATTACCCAAGACACACCACAAGGTAAAGCAATAAGATATCAACTTGCCATCTCAGATTTTCCAGTAATCATATCATCCAGTTTGTAATAGGGAAACAAATTGATTTCCCTGAACATGTATTTACAACATCAAAGAGCAAGAAAGTACCTCTTTCAAACCAGCACGCCATGGAGGAAGGTTATTATCTGCCCTCAGTAGAGATATTGGTTCTGGCAATCCATACTGCAGAAATTGTAAGCAGAATAAGTGCCAAAAAACATTTAAATGCTGAAGAAACCAGGACAAAGAAATCCGATTAAAAGCATATTGACATGAGATGCCTCTTAAGATTGCCAAGTTTATATTCTTCAAGAATGGGAGACTGGGCAGGCAAGAAACAAGGCAAATGTAAATTTGGCATGTGGCACTTTAGATATGTTCCATCATTTAGGCCCTTTTACATTTTAATTTTACTGATGATTATTTCCAAAAATATTTTTATGCATAGCTAAAAGGAGCTAAAACAAGAATATTTGTTAGTAGTTCAGTGAGAATTACTCAACTAATCTATTGAGGATTGTACTGAGTATGTGTTTACCCTTTTCTAATTTGTTTACTACCCTTAAGTTTCTTAAGATTTTTACATTGTTATTTCAAACCCGCTCATATGGATGGCCAATCAGACTGAATAATCCAAATTAAATATAGAATTATAATTTCTCATTGTGTTTCTTTTTGCTTTTTGCGTTTTCTTTTCTTTTCTGGGGAGGGAGGGGGGTTGTTCTGTGTAAGCCCTAGAATGAGTTCCGCATAAGCATCTTAAATCCAATCCTAGATAGAAAATAATGGAGCAACAGCATCCTTCATTAAAATACTATCTTCTTCTTAAAGTGTAGCAAAGCTTTATTTGTCCTGTACATGTAATACTTTTGGCGCACACAAACACATGTAAAGTCGAGATCGTGAATAGTTATGTGTTACCTGCTTGAAGTTACTCCAAACATTACGGTCAGGCCCTTTTCCATCTCGGACAACCCTGATGTCTATGTCTGCACCCTGAAATGCATATCAGTCTTCTAGCTGGCAACAATCTACACCCTTCTGGCAGGGGCTACTAAAGAAAATACTACCCTATAAATGCACAAAAGATAAAGAAGAACTAACCATTGTCATGGCTCCAAAATGTGCTGCAGCCACAAGAACACTCCCAGTGCCAACAAAAGGATCATAGACAAGCTTTCCAGGTGCAGCAAGTCCTTGGTTGGCCATCAGGAATGCCATCTCAGCATCCATGGCTGTTGGCCCTATGTAATTACGGCTTTTCAACTGATATGTGGGCAACAACTTTCTGTCTGCCGCACCAATCTCTCGTCCAAAGAAGATTCTTTTTTCAACAATGGGTGGAAGGCCATTATTGTTTGAATCATAATCATCAATTTGTATGAGCCAAAACTTATGCTCTGGGTTCTTTAGATTTACTTTGCCCTGAAAGAGAATATCAACAACCACGGGTGGAATGACCAATCAGTTACCAGCACAAAGACAAGAGAAAGAAGCTACAAATTCTTGAGAGAATATAGATAACATGTGAATAAGAAAATTACCACCTTCAATGCTCATAAAACTTATATATGGTTGAGAAAAAGGTAGCAATGAAAAAACTAAGCCTCTGTCACCCAGAAATAACAGAATGGGGTTCACTGCATTGCTTGTTAGGAATCAGGTTCAAAAGAGTTTTCACTTCCATAGATATATAATATTATTGATTCACCTTTAGACGTCACATTCTTAAGTGGAAAATTGTCCAAGGAAAAACTCCACACTATAACAATACTTCATAGTGATAGGGAATGTGCTAAGTACAACAACAAAGTAGAAGGCTCATATTACATATAATTGTGGTAAGGTGAACAGTTTGCACACAAATATCATGGAAAAACATATAACAATACAACAATACCTTAAAGGGAATGAATGAAAGCTTTTTGAATATATCCTTTTGCTCGTCGGTGCTGAAAGTATAGCCAAAGCTGTCAAGATTTATCTTGAAGCTGCTTTCAGGCGTCAAATATGGCAATTTCCTATCATCAGGGTAAGCTTTAACAGCCTCCTCTAGTTGTTCATAAGAAGTTCCTTCTCCCCACAACTCATACATACCCTTCACAAGTATGCCTGCCAAGCTAAATTAAGGTCAATATACATGAATAACCTCAGATATGCTCATCATACAACAAAACCCCAGCTCATGTATATCACCAACAGATTCAAACAACCATATCCACGGATTTCTAATGTTGATTTCAATTGCTAGCCGAGATTACTTTAAACATGTTCATATTTGCTAAATAAGAGTAAAAGTGGAAAGGAGAACTGACTTCGGTTGGCAATGTCGCGAGCAACTTGTTCAGAAGGGAGATTGACGAAATGGAAAGGGCAATCAGGGTGGAAGTTATGGGGGAGCTTCCATTGAAGAGAGTGTTGGCCATTGTTGGGATCTTGCTGAAATGCGCCGAAAAGGTCAGCTAGGGCTTCAACTTCTGGCTTACGGTAGTCTAACAACCGATGGAAGAACACACAAAGATACCACATCTCTCTCTCTCTCTCTCTGGAGGCGCACCGTCTCCTGCTACCCGCTTCGGCGCTTCCCCTCTCTAAAACCCAAAACCCCTGTATGTTTGTTCCTATTGTCTAAACAAAAAACAAATAAACTTCTTTTATCTTTATTTATTGGGAAATTGAAAAAACAATCATTCATACGTTGGGGTATGGAAAAAAATATTTCGAATTTTAACCTCTATTAATTTTAGTATCCATCCCCACTTAAAGTCATCGAAAAATGTTGTGGCCGTGGTGATATTGCACGTGGAGCATAATTTTAGCTTTTTTGAGCTGCAAAAGGTTTCACGTGTAATATCATCATCGTCATGTACTCATGTCACTTTTTGAATGAGTTTAACTATGTGGTGGATGCTAAAAGTAATAGATGTTAAAGTTCAACTCATTCATAACATAGTTGTAAGTTCGGATTATATTTTCCAATACCCCAAAGTATGAATTTGTTTATTCCAATTTTCCTTCTTTATTTGTTATTTTTTTATGATCATCATCATTATTGTGAACAAAATTGTGTGGAGTAGTAATTAATGTGTGGTGCATAGTTACAGTGTGAGGGACTGAGTTTCTCCAGCATTTCATTACATAATGTTCAAGATTTCACCAAGTGTGGAAGACAACATAGAGATTGAATCGGAAAGGTTGAGCATAACAACATATGAGGAGAAAATTCTAGAGATTGAAGAGGAGATTTCAAAGGAGAAAAATGATGAGATTGCATTGAGTCTAGTAAGTCTTCTAACCCAAACTTCTTTCAACGTTAGGGTCTTTAAACAAGTCTGAAAGAATATTTGGTGGCTAGCTAAAGGAGTGGTGATTCGAGAATTAGCGGAAATCTCTTTCTATTCCAGTTTTTTGTTGTAGACTATAAAGATTTTTGTGGTCTTTTATGAAAACTATTGGTAGTCAGAAAAATGGGAGGGCAACGAATAATACTCGGATATAATATTTAGAACACCAAGGTTTTGGGTTCAAGCATATGAAGTTTCTGCAAATCAGACAAACATTATCATTTGCCAAGATTCTTGATGACAAGTGGGAACCTTTGTTGGAGTGAAACTCAATTTCACTACTTTCAATATGTGATTCTATTACTCTTTGAACTTATGTAACATGTTTTAGTGCAACTTGAAGGTATCTTTGCCCATCTTTGATGTTTATGTCTAGTTTACTTAATCCTCTTATTTTTAGGCAAATATAACATAACCTTTATAAAGTTGATGGGTTCTGGTTGAAATGGATGGGGACAATAGAGGAAAAAGAGTTGAAAAAAGAGGCAAAAGATCGAGTTCAAAAGAAGCTCGTGCGGCCTGTCAGTGCAGCTTAGCATAGCCACGCCAAGCCAACTTTAATGATTCTAGGTTTTCTAGTCCTGCACAGGCTGCCTTCATGGATCCACACAGCCACACGGGATTGTAGTTTCAATTTTGAGCATTGAAATAAGTAGAAAATAAGTAGCTTTCATTTGAACATTTTATGTTTCTTCTTAGGTTTTAAGGGAGTTTTTTTTTTTTTTTTACTCTCTAGACTCAAAACACAATTTCTTTAAAGTTTACATTGATCTAAAGATCGAATTCGCTTGATTACTGAAGATAACAAGTATTATGTTTTTTCAATTGTTTGTGTATTTCCATCCATGTTTGTTAAATAATGGGTTTATATTTTCTACATTAATTGCATGAGGCTTGTAACACCCCCAGGTTACTAACCATAAGATTAAGCTAACCTACAACTTAACCTAATGATTAGCAGCGGATAATCACCTGAGAGTACTACCGCCGCCCATGAAAATGGACTAGGCTAGAGATTAAGACCCCATAACACATCAATACAAAAGACTTCAACAAACCTCATCCAGACATACTTAACTTAACACCACAAAACATCGAAAGACCCTTTAGTTATACAACCCATCAATGTGTGAAACTTAGACATACATGAAATTCATAGTAATCATGCACAACCACCCAAGAATCAAAAGTCAAACACTAAGCTTATCACAACTCCAATCCAACGATGCTTAGAAGACTTCCAAAAGGACTCCACATTCACCTGTGGTCCGCTCAAGTAGCTTTCGGGTTCTGCCCTTCTGAGACCTTGCCCTTGCCTTTGCCTTGAGTTCCTAAAGGTAACAATAAAACTTAAAAGTGAGGTTAACTCAGTATGTATACTACCAAACTAGGGAAATAAAATAGTAAGTAAAACTTATCGTTTTCTAGTTTTAAGCGCGGCTCCACCAAATAGGTAATTATAAGTAAAGGAATAGGTAAGACATACTTACATGTTAGCCAACTAGTACCAATTATGAAATTCATGTAACAGCACATTAGATTGATTAATCTCAACAGCCACAAAGCAATGAGATGATAAACCATATGCTAAAGGACGTAAGTAGCATCACAAAAAGGAAATACATGATTATGGTTCGTGAATGGAAGATTTGAAACTTAACTTTAAAGATAATTTTCTTGGCCTTATGGGCAGAGTAAGGAAAAGATTACAATCCTTGACTAAAACCATTTCATGACCAAAACCAACGCGACAAAGATAGAGAAGTTTAAGACATGAAAGATCATAACATATATGTCCCTACTTGCGATCATCGGCTAGGCCTCCGTATGCGCATACCCGGACCGATCGGGAGATCCGGATGGTGGATATCTATTCTACTGACCAGATTTTCGTGGTGTGCATCTAAGGCACTAAACTAATCCCTTGGGTGCACTAAGACACATACACAATTTACATGAGGTGCACAAGGCATGTGAACATAGTATGTAATACGACACTAGCTTCTTGGTGTGCTTCTAAGCACAATAAACCATGGGCGGGGCTTTAATAACCTTAAAAGAAATCTTGGGAAGTTTTACCCATAAAGCTAACTTTTCAAAACAAACTTAAATACAGTACATTAAAAGAACCTTCCTTGAATGATACTTGAATTTTCTTAAAAGCTTCTTAGAAGATGACTCTTTGGCCCTTCGTAACCAAGACTTAAACTTGGTGTTTACAACATAAATTGGTATAATGATAAAATTTTTAAAATCACTACTTGGTTATAATAAGCAAAGAAATTCACTCCTAATACATAGGGAAGTTTACTCAATAAAGGAGCACTGTTAGTGTATAAATCTTATATATAATATTCTTGGTATAAAAGTATATATGAGAGCCACTTTAGCATATGATCAACATATAATAAGAATAATTAATTAACTACACAGATAGCAAAAACCCAGTAGTATACGTACCTGAAACTTGAGAAAACATGACAGAGCGGGCAGGGACTTGAACAGTGGGAGAGCAATGACCACTTGAAGGGACTTAGAAAATAGAAAAAATTTAGAATTAGACCCATGTCTAAAAGGGAGAAAGAATGGATATCTTGAATAGAATAACCGGTTTGAATTACGAATTTAATACCCTAATGTACAATGAAAGGATCACAACTATCACTATAGACATCGTATCATCGTATAAGAGGACTTTTCGGAAAACTTAAAACACGCCTTACAACTTTACAGTTCACCCCAAAGTCTAAAAACATGGTTAAAGGGGTCAAAATACTCAATCACCTAATCTGCCTAGAACTTGCAAGTGTCGACTAGCCTTTTTCGGAAGGCCATAACTTGAGTTATACTAAACGGTTTTGGGCCTATAAATTGTCCATGGAAAGCTTGTGAATCATACTCCAACTTTTATTTTCATCTCCAATTGATTTAAGCTAGGGAAGAGGTGGAAATTCAGCCTAGAACAGAGGCAGCCATGTCAACATGAATTCTGGAAATTTCAGATTTCTTGTTCTCCAATGAGAAGCTCCTAACTCTCTTTCCCGATATCCTATGAACGCATACTATACATTCTGGAGAGCATAGAATGTCCTCTAAAACATTTATCTTCAGACCTTATCATAGCAACCTCTAACTAGTCGAAAAACACCCAACTTTACACTGTCGTCAGAAAATCTCAAATTCGCGCGGGTTTACGGTTTTGACCATAAATCCCAATATACTCATCGAAACGATGAACTGTAAAAACTGTCTGCTAGCTAACACTTTTATCTACCTAATCATGTGATAATATTACCCAGAATCATGTCCCTTATTTTCTGGAAAAACCAAAAACCAACCAGATTGTATTCCTCCTTGAAATCCATTAACATGCACACTTAAATCTTTGTGTTTTAGCCTAAATCCTTCTTGAAACATAATTCGATTATCGCCAATACAATATTCAGCCTTAAAAAGACCAGAGAATCCCCTATTAAGACCATTTTATGCCCATGTAATTTCACAACAACAACTATTTTCATAATCTAACACCAAACTCCACATGCATTACAACAAAACTCTCTTTCTTCTTATTTTCAAACTAATCTATGAACATGCACTTGGAAACTATCACATTTTCATACTTTCACAAAGAACTACTCCTTCAAATTCACATGCATGCTCATAATTTGCAAGGAATTCACTTAATACAAACTAAGACAACAAGGGATTATCAAAACTCACCCAACTATCTTCCTTTGAACTTGAATCCTTCACCTTTCTTTGGACAACTACTAGAACTCCACAATCACCTCTGGAAACAACATAAGAACCCACAATCACCTCTGGATAACTCAGATTCTAACTTAAATTTAATTGGGAAAAGAAGGAGGAACAAGAGGTAGAGATTTACACTTGCAAGAGGATGAAGAAGACAAGATGATGGTGGGTGTGGTGCGCGTGGGTTGTCGACGGTGGCGGCTGGCCGGGACAGACGCCGGCGACAGGCTCCGGTCGCCGGTGGTGGCAGGCGGGCAGAGGAGGGGCTGGCAGATGGATGGTCACAAGAACAGAGGGAGAGCAAGATGAGAGTGGTGTTTGAATGCTTCTAATAATAACACTCCCTCCTTAATATGTGCAACTTTAAAAAAAACCCACTCTCCTCTCTTCCTCCCTTGAGCTGGCCGAATGGCCCAAAAAATACAAGCCTCCAAATTTATTTATTTTTTCATTTTAATCCCTTCTCTTTAATATATCTCCCACATTCCTAAAAACTAAACTAAATTTTATAATCGTAAAATTCTCATGGTATCCAAAAATACTTATAACCTATCTCCTAAATTCTTATACTTAATTCCTCAACAAAGAGAATCATAGAAAAATATATAAGGGTCCTAGTACACAGAATTAGTAATCGAACTGAGATATCCTGAAATCTTAACGGAAGAACTCGAAGAGAAAATAAACTTAAAGGAACTCAAAAAAACCGGTCGTTGCGCTGTTCAAGTCCTGCAAAACATACACGGGTTAATAAAATACAGGAGCACACACTTATTTTAATTCATGAGTTAATATTTAATCTTGCTTAATTAGGCTAGTTAACACGTATTAAGGAGAGTTTTTTCTTGGGTTGTTACAAGACTAAATCCCTTGCTCAAGTTAGGTCACTAACATGTCTAATTAATTGCAATTACGCTTCTTTTACTATTCAAGCATTCGTTCTTTGAATTCCTATCAAGTTATCAATGTTGAATCTGATGTGAGGCTTAAGAGAGTCCCATGTTTGTGGAATTAGGGTTTAGATTGTCTTTGAAAGAAGAAAACTTGGGCCTATAGTATAACCTGATTAGATAATTTCAGCGTAGGCATGAGAACAACAATTAATTCATTTGAGTTAATTTACAGATCTTCGAGACAAAACTTAGGTAGTCTACATTGAATTGACTCCCTAATCTGTTGCATTTGTAAATAGTATGGGAATGTAAATTGTGATTATTGGCAATCTGTTGCATATTAGTTTGGTGAATCCCTTGCCTTTGGTTTTTTCTTTATCTGATTTCTTTTAAAATCGTGTACTAGTCATTCAAACCATTAATCAGTTGCTTACTTAACTTGAAAAAATAACCTTAGATTGTATGCGAGAGTTAAGGCCTTGTAGATATGACAACCATTGTAACGCCCCGCTTTTTTTTTTTTTTTAAACTGTCTAACTTTGACGTTGTGGTTTATTTAAGTGTTTAAAATTATATTTGTATGACATATTGATATGTTAGTTTAATTGTGTTAGTTTCTTATAGTATTAATTTGTTCTTTGTTAGTAAAAGGAATAGGATTAGGAAGATAAAATGAGAAAAGAAAAGAAAAACACAATTAGGGAGGGGGTGTTTTTCAGTATCACGTTATTCACACAGACACACTTTTAATGAGAGAAAGAGAAGGGTAGAGAAGAAGAAGAAGAAGAAGAAGAAGAAGAAGAAGAAGAAGAAGAAGAGGATTAAGGCTTTGATTTTTCAATTAGGTGAGTAATTCTTGTCTTTTCTTTGATTAAAATTAGTATGGGAAGATTTTTTTTTTCCTGTTTCATGTTGAAATTGAAGATTGAATTCATGAATTTGAGTTGTTTTTAGGGTTTAAAAGAGTAGAAAACCATAATATGAGTACTTAGAAACTCACCCCTAAATTGCATGTTTTAGATTGTTTGATTATGTGAGGTGAATAAAATTTATTGGATATGATGTGAATTTGAGTTGCATGCACTAGATAACAGTTGATTATTGAATTTTAGGGTTTGAAGAGCCAGAATCATGGAGGAATATTGTGAGAAAATTCATATGAAGAGTAACATAGCTACTGTTTGATTTTTCATGAATTATTGGAATGTACAAATTAAAAAACAAAATTTTTACTTTAAGTTTGACATGTTATTAGGTAGCTTGTGGTAAATTTTTATGAATTTTAAAGTTGTATTCTGCAAGATATAAACTTTAGAGGTGAAACTGCCCTGTTTTTCAGTTCAAATTTGATGAAATTGTGTGATTTTTCGTGAATTATGTATTTGGATTTCATGTCTATAAATTTTACTGTATATTTTGGATGATATATAGTATATGTGTTTAATATTTCAAGAATTTATGATGTTTATTTTAAGAGTTACAGATTTTTGAATATATATGTTTAATTGGTGTAAATTGGGTTTGTTTGTGTGCTAAGTGGAGTTATCAATTGTGAAAATAATAAGTATTATGCCTTGTAAATTGTAATCAGTAGGTATGTCAATTATTATAATCATGCCTTGGTGAATATTTATCTTGTTGACTATTATGATTTACTTACGTTTAAGAGAAGGGAATATTTTGAGTTTGTTCTTGTTAACGTTGTAATTAAACTAAGTTTGGGGAATAAGATTTGTGTCTTACTTTGGGCTATTATTTATGTGTGTGAAATATTTTTCTAGAGTCCCCGATATTTGTTTTGCGTCTTCTATGTGAAAATGCTCGTTCTAGGACTATGGTCATAGTAGTAGTGTTTTTGTCTCAGGTCGCCTGGTAGGCATCTTGAGTGGGCATTGCTTGGTCCACCAGGATGTGATTTTTGGCCTGTTTGTTTTGGATCTATGTGAGTCCCTAGTTGGTACCTTGATTGGGCTTTTCCCGATCCACTAGTATGTGAATTTGACTCCATAGATTGTGAATTGAGGTCTGAGGAATGTCTATGTTTTAGAGTGATGGGTCCCTGGTAGGTACCTTGAGTGGGCATTGCCCGGTCCACCAGATGTGTTTGTGACCCTTGTAATACATAAGTGTTAGTCCGTGAAGTGAGTTATAAGTTGAGTTTCCTAACACCAAGTTACTTAAATTAATTGAGAAAACTATGTTATGTTGTGATTTGTGTTAAGCTTTCCGAAATTGGAATATTGTGATTATGCTTGACTTTGATTATGAAATGTGATGTGACTTTGACAAGCATGTGTTAGTTTATGTAAATTATGTTACATGTATGTATGAGTTAGGGTTATGTTCAAGTTATTAGTCTAGCTTAGTAGGCTTTACTTCCTTTTGGATTCGAGTGAGGACTGAGAGCCCAAGGGACATGGTTGGTATAGGACAACCATGGATAGTTTAGCGAATAAACTAGCAATAGAGTTGTTTAGGGACTTTAGTGAGAGCTAAAGCCCCTAAATTGTACATGGTATGGGATATATATGACTGAGTTAGTCTTGTTGTTCATCGTATAACCCTTGTGATATTTCATATGTTTATGTTTTGAATCTTTTAGCAAATGACGGATTGGGTTTATATGAGTTTATGGTCATGCTTTGGAATATGTTCCTTTGTCACTCCCCTATATTTGTTGTATTTAAAAAAAGTAATGATATGCATATGATAATGTTCTTATGTGCTAACCGATTAATGTGCAAAGTGTAACAACAGGGTAGACAAGGATTATTCGCTGGCCTTGGGGAGCTCATGACCTTACCCTTTTTTTTTATTTTTTATTTTTAGGTTTTGAAAGTGGAAAGGCAGGAAGGTACCTCAAATGACTAACTCTTGAAGTCTTTTGGAATTATGGCTAAGAAGGGGGCTTGAAGTTTTATGTGTGATATCGAATATATTATTAAGTATATATGGATGCATTTTGTTTGTAAATGTGTCAAACTTTTGGTAAATTTAAGCATGTCATGGAAATGTAAGTTTTAGATTGACTCCCTCGTTTGAGTTTTGTTATGGAGAAAAACTTATGATGTGCTACAATATTTGGGGATAGTTATGATTTTGAAGTTTAGGTAGCCTTGTGGGTGTCCAAGTAGGACCTCACGGCAGTGATGTGCCTGGCACCTTGGGTTGGGGCGTTACAACCATATTCCCAAAAATTCGACAACAATTAGCTATTACGAGATGATCGACTATGTCCAGTGCTCATAAATGATTTTGCTTTTGAGCATATGTTCATATTAAAAAGCCTTTGAGGAGAGGGATGGTGAAGGTAGATGACAAATCCTTAAAGGTTAGATTGAAGTATGCCTAATTGCTTGAATTTTGGCATGGTTGTAGTAAGTTAGGGTATATGATCAAGATTCAAGAGTTTCGACATAGTGGACCAAAACATCCCCACCTACAAACTTCAATACAAGAATCTACTTTACCACTAGAATCTAGAAGAAGGGGCTTGAATCAGACATACAAGAAGAAGGTAGGTTACTTTTGGCCTACAAAGGGAAGCAAGGACAACCAAAGGTGAAACAAAGGTTGGTGTTTTAGGGTGGATATGAAAGAAGAAGGGAAACCATAGCAACAAAGTTCTAAAGAGGACTAATATGATATGGGGATTGATGTGGAGAGGTGATTACAATAGGTTTAGATGTTTTTAAGCACAAACTGATCAAGAAAGACGAGAGCAATGACGGGGAGAACTTGAGATTGGTTAAGGACCTGACACGTGATAATTTTTTTTCATTGATCTAGTGGTAGAGGTTGTTAAACAACAGTTCCAAGAACCATAAGTTTCTTGTGCCTAAACTGTCGGTGGCTTGGCAACCCCCAAGCAGTAAAGGGCCTTCAGGGTATCCTGCGGTCCATAAGTCAAGCATGGTCTATCTTTCCAAGAACAGGTTGACGGCTATTGAGGTTAGTAGTTTAATGAATTAAGTAGTTGGTTTGGACTATTTTGACGTTGATTGTCATGGGGGAGTAGGGAGCTTATGTTTGTGTTAGAAGCAAACTTTCGATATTCATATTTTGAGCCATTCATCACACCGCATTGACTCGAAGATTTAATGGAGGTAGGATGATGCTACGTGGCGTTTCACTGGCATTTAGGGTTACCTAGACAACACTGAAATAACTTTACACTTATAATCTATTAAACCTCAAGATCTACTAGAATCGACCATGGTTTGTAGAGGGTGACATCAACGAAATACTTTTTAACTTTAAAAACAAGGGTAGTCCACAAAAACCTCATGGGATGTTGGAAGTATTTCAAGATACTCTCGAGTTTTGTGAATTGGCTGACTTGGGGTACTTAGGGAAGGAATTTACGTGGTGGAATAAGAGGGATGGCACGAAATTCGTTGAAAAGAGGCTTAATAGGTACTCCCTCCTTCCCATTTTAATTGTCACTCTAGACATAATTTCAAAAACCAAGAAAACTTCCATCTACATTAATTTAACTTATTGGAAATGTAGAAAACTTGAATAAAATGGTGAATAAAAAAGGAAAAAGGTGAATAAAAAACAAAAATTGAAGAAAAAGATGTAATTAATAAGCTTAATTTGATAAATTAGTAATTAATGTGTCATTGGAATTATAAAGTGACAGATATTATGGGAAAAAAGAAAGTTAGTTAAAGTGACAGATAATATGGGAAGGAGGGAGTACCTTGCTAATTAGGATTGGAGGTCCATCTTTCCGTTTGTGAGAGTTCAACATCTACGTGAAGACTGCTTGGACCACCTACTAATCCTCCTACATTGCTTGGAGGCCCATAAAGCTAGGAGGAAATGGAGGAAGAGAGTTGAAAATATGTGGCTCTTAATGAGCAAGGTGAAGGCGTTATCGGAAGGGCATGGATTCAGATGAGCTCCATAATCCCATAGTTAGATGTATAGGCAAGATGGAGAATTGCATAAAGGAATATAAAGTCTAGAATAAACATCACTTTTGCCGCATTTAACGAAACATTAGAAACCTTCAACATAATTTAAGGCTGGTCATTGACGTCTACAAGAGGAAAGTATCTTTGATGAGATCAAGTACTTGAGTAAGGAGGAGGTAATGTGGTGGCAAAGGTCGAGAATCGAGTTTCTTAAATATGGGGGTTTAATTTGAGGTGGTTTCATGAGAGGGAAAATGCAAAAAGGAAGATAAACACTATAGATGGGCTGAGAAATGGAAATGGCGAGTTGATTAACGATTTGGAGGGCATCGGAAAGGTGATCGCCGCCTACTTTGAGGAGCTCTTTACTTATATTTCGAGTCCTAACTAGGATAGGTTGATTGGTTGTGTTCCTACCAATGCCACGACAAACATGAACTGGTGGTTGAACAGTCAATACATGGAAGATGAAGTTCTTGATGCACTGAAGAATATGAAACCCGATAAGGCTCCGAGGCCCGATCATCTTAACCCTCACTTCTTCCAAAAGTATTTATTCATTGTTGGGAAGGATGTCACAGAATGTTGAACTTGTTAAGTGGAGGTTGTATCCCAAGTGTACTCAACCATACACATATTATGCTCATCGCAAAAGAGCATAACCTGAATTCTATAAGTCACCTTTTCCCCATTTGCGTGTGTAATAAGCTTACTACTAAAGTTATCCCTTTATAAGCTGAAAGTGATTTTTCCCAACATAATTTTAGTTAAAGTGACTTTACTCTAGGAGGGCACATTATTGGCAACATTTTTGTTGCTTTTGAGAGTTTTCATTCAATGAACACTAGTAGCAGGAAGAACTCCACGGCCTCAAAGCTAGACATGTGAAAAACCTATTGTAACATCATCACCCCTCCCGGGCTACGAACATTACTGATAACTGCTTTAAGGATCGACGACTAACCCAACAAATCACTATGAGTCCTTCCAGCGTGCTTTGTCCTCGCTCACACGCTACATGAGAAAACTTACCAGAAGGTCACTTATCCTAAAAATATTTCCAGTTAAGCACACTTAACTGAGGAGTTCTCAACAGATGAGCTTCCTAAAAGGAAGGTGTACCATAGTGATATGAGAAATCATTTCAATCCCTTCAAATCACATTTAACCATATATCTGGGGGATTAAAATAACCTCTACTTAAGCGCACAACGTCCTTGTTATGTCCCGATCCAATCTAGAATCTTTACCTCGCTAGGTGACTACCCATGAAGCTCTCATCCACTGACGTTGTTCACGGTCATGGGTCAATTTTGATACGACCTGTCATTCCTCGACCCCTCCTGGGTTGCGGACACTACCAATAGCTATTTAAAGGATCAACGACTAACCAAGGTTGTTAGTATCGGGATCCTAGTTAGGATCAATGAGCGTAATTAGGATCAGAATCATAGAATCGGACCGAGGACCGTTAGATTCTAATACAATACGAAAACATCAAATAAAGTTCTATGATAGTTAAAACCTTAACATTTTGTTCACTAGTAACGAAGCAATACGTTAAATTGTATATCAGTTGATAACTTCAATACAAAATTTAAATTGTTATGACAAAATTTTAAAGATGATGTTGTATGCAAACATTATCAAATTCAGGTATGATCGTGGATCGAATCGCAGGATCATATTACGATTCTAACATATAACATTCAGGCAAAATCAGGATCGTACGATCCTAACTACTTTAAGATCCTATTAAAAGTTTGATCAATGGAGGATTTTTGGATCATAAACTCGTAGAATTGTTGATCCGGATTGGGATTTTAATAACTATGCGACTAACCCCATAAATCACCATGGTTCCTTCCAGTATGTTTCGTCCTTGCTCACACGCTGGTTGGGAAAACATCATAGGAGGGCACCCATCTTAAGACTATTCCTAGCCAAACATGATTTCTGAGGAGTTCTTAATGTATAAGCTTCCTAAAAGGAAGGTGCACCTTAGTGATATGAGTAGTCATTTAAATCCCTTTAAGCCACATTTAACCATGTATCCAAGGTAAAACACCTATGATCAGGTTTCTGAGGGACGTCATGCGGAAGATGGCGTTCAATTCAGGTTGGTTGGATTGAGTTATGGGGTTTGTGGAGATGGCGATATCATCCTTCATTATAAATGGAGAACCGAGGGCTTTTTATGAACTTCTAGGGGGCTAAAATAGGGTAGCCACATTTCGCCCTACCTCTTCTTGTTTTCCATGGAAGGCCCCTCTTGTCTCATCTAAGATGCAACCATAAATGATAAAATCCTCGAACGTAAGGTGTGTAACGCCCCCCCCCCCAATATCTCTCACCTATTGTTTTGCGGATGACTTGATTATTTTTTGTGATGCTATAGTGGAAGAAGCACAAGTTATTTGGGAGTTATTGCATAAGTTCGAAGCTCCCTTAAGGCAACAAATAAATTTTGTGAAGTCTAATGTTGTATTTGGGAGTGGTGTCCCTCATAAATGGAAACACAAAATTCTTGTCACTCTTAATTTCAAGGATGTTTTAGTGCAAGACAAACACTTCAAGTTACCCACAAGAATTGGTCACACAACAAGCAGGGCGTTTAAACCTCTAAAAGATCATGTGCTTATCAAGGTTAAAAGTTGGCTGGGGAAAGCACTCTCGTTGGTAAAGAGGGAGGTGTCAGGGAAGGTTGTAATTCATGCAATCCTAAGTTATACAATGAGCGTGTTTAAATTCCCAAGTAAATTTATTAACAGCTTGTTGTCATAATTATAATAGCAAACAGACATGATTCTTTAGTGTTTATAATGTTAAAAGCAAAATACTTCAAGAATTCAATTATTATGGAGGCAGACTTGGGGAGTAGCCTAGTTTAGAAAGGTTTACACGAGGCTTTGTAATGGTAAATGTTGGACTAGATAGAGGGTGGGTAACATGCATAATTTAAACATTTGGCATGCAAAATGGATACCTAAACCAAGCAATTTCCTAGTTAATACTCCAATGAAACTTGCGCATAGATTGTTGAAGGTAGGTGACTTAATTGATCATATGAAAATGGGGTGGAAGAATGAGCTTTTTGATGCTATCTTCTTGCTAATTGTCGACGAGATAATTAAAAAGTTGTCGCCATGTCCAACTTGGCCTATTGATCAGCCCATATGGCAATATACAGAAGGTGGTGAACTCACCACTCGTTCAGCATACCATTTCATTCTTCAATAGTGGCTAATCGAGTAGCTTAGGAGCAACGAGATGCTTTGAAGCAGTTCTACTGTGATATTTGGAGGGCAAACTTGTCTCCGAGAATGAGGATATTTATGAGGATAACATGAGTTGGAGCTTTTCCCACTAGAGAAGTCGTAACAAGGAGGGTGAAACTTGGGCATGCAAGTTGCCCAACTTGTGATTGAGACATTTAAACCAATGTGTATGTTTTTGCGAATCTAAGTTTACTCAAGAAATATGGATGAGAGTAGGGATGAATAATGATGATGGGGGGATAAGGTATAAGTATATACCGAACTTGTTGGAAGGGTTAAGAAGATCGAATAAGAGGATTTGGAAAGAGATAATGATAGTGTATTGGACTTGTTGGTTTTCTAGAAACCAACTAGTTCACAAAGGGGGTAGTTTTAACCCTTTCTTTGAGGTTAGAAGAACCATGGATTGTATGAGAGAGTGCCAAGATACAAAACATAAGTGGAAGACTACTCATCATACTTTGAAGTTTAGAAGCTGCCTAATGAAGGAGCAATGAAGATAATTTTGATGGGGTCCTTTACCAGGAGATTGTCATGGGAATGGGATGGTGATTGGCAATTTTACGTACAGGGGAACTAATCTTTGCAGCAACTCACCAGGGAATGGGCTATGAAGGAACAGAACTTGAAGAAGCCTATGCAACACTATTTGCCATGTCTTAAGCGTAACTGCGAGGGTATGAAAACATCATTCTTGAAGGGGTTTGATTTTTAAATCCAAAAAAATGGCAAATAGCAATAGTATCCGTGTGGGGGAGAGGAGAGGAATTCACCATAGTGATTGTACATGACCCAATCACTCAAATAGAGAATAAGGAGGGTTGGTTAGCATAGTGATTTCGCATGACCTAGTCATCCGTATAGAAAACATAGAAAGGATGGTAGACACTGTAGAGAAAAGCATGAGAGAGATAGAAAAAGGAAGGGGTCGGTAGGTCAATAGTGACCTCGAGTGAGTGGGTGAGTACTCAAAAAGGCAGCCAATCAAATTAGGAGCGCTATAATACCCCGTAAAGTTATAACAAATGTGTATATTTGCAAAATTCTTTGAGTAATAAGTGTTGAAAGTAAAATCAAGCTTGTAGGAGATAACGTGAAGAAAATGAGAGATATTTACATTTATCTCTCTCGACATTTCACGTAATAATTTCTTGGACCCTCATATGTATGAAGTAATTTCATATATTCATTTATTTCCCTCGACACCCCGTGTAATAATTTTCTGGAGCCTCACATTTATGAAATGATTTTTATCTTTCCTTGTCGGAGTAGTACATAACTTTAACCCCTCCCCCTAAACAACCCATAAAAATAGTTTTTGATATTATTTTTAGCAAAATTGGATTCTAATAATCCCTACTTTCAAATTTTGTATACCGATAATCCCTACTTTGTTTTTGTATCCTGGTGGTCCAAAAAAAAAAACTGCATTTTGGTGGAACGCCACCGAGTCAAGTGGTGGTGACTCGGTGGTTTGCTGACGTGTACTAGTAAGAATGTGTTTGACCAATAAATAAGTATTTTATTTGTATTCTAGTGGTTCCATTTAAATTGTTATTGTATTCTAGTAGTCCGATTAACATATTTATTGTATTTCGGTGGTCCGAATTCTTGGTCAAACACATTCCCGCCGATACACTTCAGCAAACCACCGAATCACCACCAACTGACTCGGTGACGTCCCACCAGAATACAATTATATTTTTTTTGGACCACCAAATATAAAAATAAAGTAGAGATTATTGATACACAAAAGGTGAAAGGAGGGATTATTGAAATCCAATTTTCCTTATATTTTGTGGATTTTCCAATTACAAGATGTACAATATGTTTGGATAATTGGGTCCTTGTAGGGAGGGAAAAGCAGGTGAAGGTAGGGAAAGGGAAGTGACATATCTTTATCTTGTTTGGATTATAAATGGATGAGAATGGATGTAACAAGGGTTTATAAAAGTTATTGTGTTTGAAAAAGAGGAGGGGAGGGGAGGTAGGGAAAAGATATGAATTTATTATTATGATGAAGTTATTTTCTTTTTTTAAAAAAATAAATAACATGTTCAATTCCTCTCTTTTAACTCTCATATTGGGGGTAATGAAAAGGGTGTTAACAGAGGTAAAATAGAGGTGAATAGTTCCCCTTCCCTTCTATTTTTTTCCCAAACAAGAATAAATGATGTTATTTAATATCTTTCTCCTCACTTCCCCTCTCATAAATCCAATCCAAACAGAGTTTAAATTATTAGTTAGGGTTTTTTGGGTTTCTTTTTTCTATTCACATCTTGTTCGAGTGACTTAAGCATGTTTCAACTTTCAATACTTAAAGACACTATCTTAACACAATCAAGGTTGGATGTGAAACATAACAAATCTGGTCCTGCAAACAATGATTGCTTATCCATCAATTACAAAAAACTACAACTGCCTGAGGAGGCTATGTACAAAGGCTGGTGATACGCCGCAAGTGCACGGGTGTACGTGTAGCAAGTATCAAGGTTGATCCCACAGGGACTTTGCTAACTACACACCAAACTAGCTTCCTTTCTAAATCGGTTGGGTTTTTGATTGATAAAAACTATTTTTATTTCTAATCACTAAAAAGGGCAAAACCAACAAATATTCACACAATTTACTTGGATTAATCAATATGAGAAAAGTGTTCAGGGGATAAAACCTAAGTAACTCTATGAATCAAATAAGTGGATTGAACATGTATGTCACTAATTTGGTACATTTTAGGGTCGATAATCGCATAAATTATTCCGTAGCGAGCTTTTGGCAATGAAACGGATTGCTTAGCAAAATCAATCACCTACTATCGTGGTTATTTCAATTTTATCTAAGTTAAAGATCAAATTATCCAAAGACTCCTAATTACAAAGTCTTCTATGTCTAATTCACTTCATAATCAGTTTAATCCTAAGGGTTCCAATTATCGAATTTCTCCGTTTGGTACTTCACTCAACAATCTAATTCTATATTCTTGATGGCCAGTAAAAAACAATGACATACATAATCAAAGGTTAAATAAAATGCATTCAAACTAGATTAATAAACTTATTCAATCCAACAAAACTCAATCCATAAGAGAAACTAATAAGAGTTTATCCCCCAAACTAAAAAGAACTACTCGCTACTCATGTTCAAAACACAAATCATATCAAAATCTTCTCTAAAATGCATGGAAATCTAAAGAAAGAGGGATAAACCGAGTTGGATTTCAATCCTTGCTTAAATGTTGATCCGCGGGGACTTTTGCTCCTCCACTTCTCTCCAATTCTTGAGAACCGATCTTCCAAAACTCAACCAATCTCTCTATCTTCACAATGGATGAATGTGGATGGAAATATGGATGAAAGGATGGATGAATGTGATAATGAGAATGATGATGAATGAGAATGAATACAGTCGGATAGCAATTATATAGCATTAAAATGAAGCCGAAAAGCCATTTCCGCATTTAACAGAGCCAACAAGCGTCTGAGCCAACACGGACCGTGTTGAAATCAACACGGGTCGTGTTGCCTGGACATGGATCTTGTTGCTTTCTGGAATTGGTTTCTGGACTTTCTGGAGGCTGAAACAAGTCGTTTTGCTCCTAATGGCACCCGTGTTGATGCCTGACGCAGCTCTTTGATATGCTGGGCCTGAGTTTGGGCCTTGGGGTAGATCTCTCTCAGACGATCAAACAATTCCCAATCATGGTCCTTGCGGATCGGATCATCCATATAATATACAAAGAGAAACTCCAGATCGACAATAATAACATCTACCCCTAATGTCATGTTTCCACAGGCACACACATAAGGGCTCTTTCGTTTAGCTTCGGAAGAAATCACGTGGTAGCGGAATCGAAGGGGTTGGTTGAAAGGTAAGGATAGCATGATTGACTGGTTGCGGGTCCTTTGGATCATGGGCCATTTTCTGATCAACTTGGACTTCTATAACTTGGTTTTGAGCTTGATTTGATCCAAATTGCTCCAAATTCCTATACAAATATACCAAACTCCAACCAAGCATAAAATAGAGAATTCGGATATAAAAATAATACATTCATAACTAAAATCACCCAAATTGACTCTAAATAATTCATGATCACATATATATAAAATACACTTATCTAATCCCCTCATGCTTACACCTTGCTTGTCCCTAAGCGAGGCTAAACTCACAAATAAAATAGAAAACAAAGAAAATAACGAAAGTAGAAAATAAACGGGACAAAATGACTCAAGTCAAAAAGAAAAAGTTTCAAAGCGAAAGTGAAAAATTTATTTACAAATCTCCTCAGGAAAGCATCGATAAGACATTCAATTAATCCAACTTAATCAAGCATAGCCCAAGTATAAACGAAAGTTTATATACAAGAGAAAATGAAACCATAGAAAGAATTACAAAAACCATACCTATCATCAAGATCAAATTAATCACCCTCCTACTCTCTAAAGAAACAAGCAAGCACACAATTATGGATGAAACTAGGTAATTGAGAGCAATCTCACTTTAGGGAATGTGAAAACACTGCTCTCATGTGTTTAAAAAATGAATAATACAATGAAGGTTCACTCAATACTCAATCTCATAGCAACACTCTAGCATAAGCTTGCAAATAATCTCGATTCTCTAACGCTAAAATGCAATGTACAAATGATAATCAAGAGGACTTTCAAAAAGGGTTGTAATGGGGCTAAGGTTAAGGGTAAGGAGTGGAAATAGATTTGGGAAAGTGGAGCTAAAAGTCAAGCTTGGAGCATAACCTCACCAAATTGCACAAAAAACATTCATACACCTTATATTCACAACAACACATCCCATATTCAATTAGAAATTGCCTCAACTCAAAGAAAATAAACTTTCAAACTACTAAACACTTTTTTTACATTTTTTTACATTTTTTTTTCAATTTTTCTGATTTTTTTCTCTTTTTGCTTTTTTTACTTTTCTTTTTTCTTTTTTTCCTTTTTCTTTTCAAAACGAACTACAACTCAAAATCAAAAGTATGTACAATAATAAGGCAAATTTCCAACTCAACCCATATCAAGCTACAATGGGGAGCAATCTCAAGATATTCAACTTTCACAACATCTCCAATAAAACCAAACCACACAATTCACCCCAATCAACCCAACTTTCACACTCTATCACTCCAAGCAATGGCTTAAAGGTGGGAAACTATATATACGACCATGGCTAAAGATACAGGTAATCAAAAGGAAGAGTTATTAAAGGCTAAAAGAAGGGTTAAAGGCGGATATTCACATATAAAGGGTGGCTATTTGGCTTTGTAGCTAAAATATATACAAGAATGCCTCTATCATATTATCAATGCACAAGCAAAAATGCAGTTTCAAAGAGATACATTGCAAGTTCTAGAGAATGAAGTTAAGGATGAGTCACACATGAAAAATATGAGACTAATAAAAATGATTAGTCATTTTAAGGCTTTGTGGTCTCACGGGTAAAAGCTCTTAAATAAACTTAGCTCAAATAGATGTATATGTGCTAAACTCATTTCAAAAGATCATAGAAAAGGCAATCAATCATCACTATCAAAGTACAATTCTAAACTCTATATGTTTTCACAACTCTTTTCAAAACTTTAATTCACAAAAGGGCTATACAAGACTAAATCAAATCAAAAGAAAACTTATCTAGCTTTAATTCATCATCGGAAAATTTTATTCACTAAACCTATCTTAACCTAATTTTTTTTCTTTTTCTTCTTCTTTCAAATTTTCAAATTTTCAAATTTTTTTTAATTTTTCTGAAATTTTCTGATTTTTTTGGTTTTTTTTCAAAAACAAAAATCAAAAGTCAAATGAAAAACTAGAAAACTAAAAAACTAAGAACTAAGAAAAAGAAAGAAATAAAATCTAATATGATATTAACTAATGCAAAACTAAGTTGATGTATGCAAGGTCCTAAGATCAGAGTATTGACCTCACAGTACACCACATTAACACATAACACACACAATCTGACCTCAAAACAGAGAATCAAATACAAATACACCTAAAACAGACCTCACACAGAAAATCAACTACAACCTCCTCCAAAACAGAGTATTAGCATTAATGAACAAATGGATGAATGGATGATGATGGAATGATGATCAGAAGAACAAACTTACAATCAAACAATAATCGAAGATAGTCTTGAGGCTCAAGCTAATACAGACCCACCACAGCTAGAACATCAAGGGCAATGGACTGGATGACCTCAATGAATACAGGCATACCACCATCGAGATTATCAAGCTCTACACCCACCACAAGGATCGCCAAATTCTTGCTACTATAGTAGAATTAACCAGAGATTAGAGTTTAACGTCACTCACAAACAAGAGGCTTAATCAAGGCACTCAAAATGCTATTAATTTCACTGATAGATGATGCTCACAAGCTGCCGATTACAATATATTTAAACCTAGGGTCGAGCTGGATGATTAAAGGTTTCCCCTTGCTCAAGAAACTTTCCTAATCCGGCATTAAGCTACTAACTAACTTAGTAAGCTAATTAAGGCCTCATTACAACTGGATAACATCAAAATAAAATAAAATAAAAGACAACAAACGCGTTTTCTTTATTACAAACGGTTATATCACCTCACAAGCTGGAAATGGCCTCAATAGCTTGGAAGTGAGTCTTCATGGAGGACCTCAATGCTGGATCACCTCACAGAACTGGAATATCCTCAACAATTCCAGAAGTGATGTCTTCATAGTGGACCTTAGAACTGGCAAACATCTTCACTGAGCTGGAAAGTCCTCAACAACTCTAGAGTGAAGTCTTCAAAGCACTAGTGAGGACCTCAATCCAAAGATATGGAATTGAGAAATAGCCTCACTGGTTGGTTGCTGCTATTGGTGATGATGCTGCTGTTGTTGGACGACCTCATGAGTTGTTGGACCATCATAAAGCACTCTTGGATGTCAGTGTTTGATGTGGTTGATGATGGCCTCAATGCTGATGTTGGTGAGGTCGTTGCTGCTCCTGATGCTGGTTTTGATGGAGGACCTCCATCATCCTCCCCCAGGTTGAGGAAAGTTTGTCCTCAAACTTGGAAGGTCTTCATGCTCTGGAAAGTAAGGCCTCAAATCTGCAACGTTGAATGTAGCACTGCCTCCATAGTCTCCAGAAAGGTCTAACTTGTAAGCATTGTCTCCAATCCTCTCTAACACTTCAAAAGGTCCATCTGCTCTTGGGGTCAACTTTCCCTTCCTCTTGCTTGGAAATCTGTCCTTCCTTAGATGAATCCACACTAGATCTCCTGGATTGAAAACCATCTTCCTCCTATACTTGTTTGCTGATGTAGAAACTTGCTCAGAATACTTGATGATCTTCTCCCTGACTTGCTGATGAAGCTTCTTGATGTCATCTGCATGTTTACCTGCTTCATAACTAAACCTCACAGAATTTGTTAGTGGGGATAAATCCAATAAAGTTATAGGATTTCTACCATAGACAACCTGGAATGGTGAAAGGCCAGTTGCCTTTGATGGTGCTCTATTGAAAGCAAATTCAGCATGAGACAAGAGGGTGTCCCATCCTGTTTTGTTTGTGGATATCAGTGACCTCAATAGTGTTCCGAGTGTCCTGTTTGTGACCTCTGTTTGCCCATCAGTTTGGGGGTGACAAGCTGTGCTATACTTCAATTGGGTGCCCAACTTCTTCCAAAAAGTAACCCAAAAATGACTTAGGAACTTGACATCCCTATCTGAAACCATGCTCCTGGGAACTCCATGTAACCTCACTACCTCTTGGAAATACAATTCAACTACCCTCACAGCATCAAAAGTTGTATGACATGCAATAAAGTGAGCCATTTTGCTGAATCTGTCCACAACTACCATGATTGAATCTTTTCCCCTTTGAGTTCTTGGTAGACCAACAATGAAGTCTAGGCTGATGTCCTCCCAAAGACTGTTTGGTACTGGTAAAGGTGTATATAGCCCTTGAGGTAAGCTATGACTCTTTGCAATCTGACATGTAGCACACCTCCTGACCCAATGCTCAACATCCTTCCTCATTTTAGGCCAACAATAATGTTCCTTCAGCATAAGAAGGGTCTTCTCACTACCAAAATGTCCTGCCAAGCAACCTCCATGAACTTCAGAGATCAACAACTCCCTAAAACTGCTCCTTGGAATACATAACCTTGCTCCTTTGAAAAGAAATCCCTGGTCTATGTGGTATAGACTTTGAGGATGTCCCTGACATTTCTGGTACAACTCTCCAAAATCTTCATCATTCTCATACAAAGCTTTCATCTGTTCAAAACCAAGCACTCTTGCATCCAAAACTTGCAACAACAAATACCTCCTGGATAATGCATCAGCTCCTTTGTTAAGCTTCCCAGATTTATGATGGATCACAAAATGAAATTGTTGCATGAACTCCACCCAAGTAGCATGCCTAGTGTTGAGTTTATGCTGCCTCTGAATGAATTTGAGGGCCTCATGATCACTGTGTAGAATAAATTCAGCTCCAATCAGATAATGCCTCTAATGTTGCAAAGCTCTAATGATAGCATAAAACTCCTTATCATATGTACCGTACTTCCTCTTAGCCTCATTGAGTTTCTCACTGAAATAAGCTACTGGTTTTCCTTCTTGAGTCAACACTGCTCCAATGCCCACGCCTGAGGCATCACACTTCACTTCAAAGACTTTGGCAAAACAAGGTAATGCCAAAACTGGTGTTGAGGTTAACTGTCTCTTGACCTCCTCAAAAGCTTTCTGTGCAGCTGGTGTCCAAGTAAAGCTCTTCCCCTTCACTAATTCAGTCATAGGAGCTAAAATAGTGCTGAAGTTCCTCACAAACCTCCTGTAAAAAGATGCTAACCCATAAAAACTTATGATTTGCTGGATTAATGTAGGAACTGGCCACTCTCTGATGGCTTTAACCTTCTCTTCATCCACTTGGATACCCTCTGATGTCACAATATAACCAAGGAATATAGCATGGCTGGTGAAGAATTGACACTTCTTGAGGTTCCCATACAACTGCTCTCTACTCAAGATCTCCATAACACTCCTCAAGTGATTCACATGATCCTCCTCAGACTGACTATAAATGAGTATATCATCAAAATATACAACAACACACTTCCCAATCAAAGGTTTCAAAACTTGGTTCATAAGCCTCATAAATGTTGAAGGTGCATTTGTCAAACCAAAAGGCATGACTAACCACTCATCTGAGACCTCCTTAGTCTTAAAGGCTGTCTTCCACTCATCTCCCTCATAAATTCTGATCTGGTAATATCCACTTCTCAAATCAATCTTTGAAAACACAGTTGAGCCATGGAGCTCATCAAGCATATCCTCAAGTCTTGTAATAGGATATCTATACTTAATTGTGATTTTATTGATGGCTCTGCAATCAATACACATCCTCTGACTTCCATCTTTCTTAGGGACCAATAAAGTTGGCACTGCACAAGGGCTCAAGCTCTCTCTGATCATTCCTTTCTCCAACAACTCATCAACTTGCCTCTGGATCTTATTGGTTTTGAGGGTCATTCTATAAATTTGGTTTGTTTGGTAAAATAGATCCTGGGATGAGGTCAATTTTATGTTGGATGTCTCTTTTTGGGGGTAAACCTGGTGGCATTTCTTCTGGAAAAACATGTAGGTACTGGTTTAGGATGGGTTGGAATAAAGGATGGCTATTTTGTGAATTTGGCTCATTTGTGAGGCTGGTTCTTCATCAAGATCAAGCAAAAGTAACTCCTTCTGTTCACAGAACTCATGATATTCAGCTGGTAAGATCACATCAAGGGATGGTTCAACAATCAGGTTCTTGGTTCTTTTTGTGAGCTGGGATGGTTTAAGTGGGGTAAGGACAATTTTTTTTTGTGGTCTAGGTTAAGGGAATAAGTATTGGCTCTTCCATCATGGTTAACAGATCTATCAAACAACCAAGGTTTTCCCAACAATAAATGACATGCATCCATAGGTATAACATCACACCACACTTCATCTTTATAAACAGAACCAATTGAAAAATTCACAAGGCATCTGGATGAAATTTTGATACCTTTGCTTTGACTCAACCACTGGATGGTGTAAGGTGCTGGATGAGGACAGGTTTGCAAATTCAGCTTTTGCACCATAGTCTGTGATGTTGCATTGGTACAGCTGCCTCCATCAATAATCAAGGAACATATCTTCCCATGAACAGTGCATCGAGTGTAAAAAATATTCTCCCTCTGCTCAGCTTCCTCATCAACTGTTGTACTGCTAAGGATCCTCCTGATCACCAACATTTCACCTTCATCAGGTCTGGCCTCAACTTCCTCTTCATCATACACAGGATCTCCTTCAGGTTCATCAAACTGTTCCTCCTCAACAACTGTCTCAGGTTCAACAAACAGTGCTGCTTGATATTCTGCTAAGGTCACTGCTCTTCTGTTTGGACATTCTGAAGCTAGATGTCCAAGACCTTGACATCTAAAACATCTCCTCTCAGGGAATGGTCGATTAGTAGGGACTGGCTTCTTTGTGGGGGATTTTGGGATTGTGTTTGAGGTGGTTTAGAGGCTGGATATCTGGTTTGTGGTTGTGGGGATGGATAGGTTCTTTGAGGTGGGTTATGTGATTTATGGTAAGGGTCTGATCTGGTTTGAGGATAGGTTTTGGCTGGGTACTTGCTTCCACACTCCTTCCTTTGGGCCTTCTTCTACTGTTCCACCTTATGAGCCAAAATACTTAGCTCATCAAGTGAATTATACACCTGCAGCTCACCAAATTTCTGATGCTTTCATTCAACCCTCCAAGATACTTCACATAGATCTGAACTTCATTCTCCTTCATGTTACATTTCCACAGTAAATGTTCAAACTCCTTGGTGTACTCCTCAACAGATCTGCTACCCTGGACAAAGTGTTGAAGCTTGAAATAATTTTCCTTCATGTAACTTTCAGGTAGGAATTTTTCCTTGAGCTTCTGCCTCATTTCAACCCATGTACTGACTTTAGGTTCATTGATTTCTTCTCTTCTTCTTTGCAAGTTGTTCCACCATGTAGATGCATATTTCCTCAATTTTAATGCAACCAACTTCACCTTGTTCTCATCAGACAACTCCCTCAAATCAAACACTCTCTCCACTGTTTGCAACCAATCCAAAAATACATTAGGATCCAACTCTCCTCCATATTCTGGAATATTTATTTTGAAATCCAATTTCTCAACTCTTCTATTTTCCCTCCTTTCTTCCCTCTCACTCCTACTCCTGGGTTCACTAACACTACTCCTAGGTGATCTCCTTACATACCTCCTTCTTCTGTGATACCTAGGTCTTCCTCCTCCCCCTCTAGATCCACTAAAAGGGTTCTCCTCTTCTTCTTCTTCAGACTCCACATCAGATTCTCTATTCATCTCTCTCATGTGCAACCTCATATAATATTGCAACTGTTCACTCATAATTTTCATTTTCCCTTCCATTTCCTCCTCCCTCAAGGCTTGTTCTGCTACTTCCTGAGGTGTTTTACTACAGCCCGACATTATGAAATGCACAAATAACACAAACAGAACTTTCTCCAAGATGTTACTCAGCTCTGATACCAATTATGATGTATGCAAGGTCCTAAGAGCAGAGTATTGACCTCACAGTACACCACATTAACACATAACACACACAATCTGGCCTCAAAACAGAGAATCAAATACAAATACACCTAAAACAGACCTCACACAGAAAATCAACTACAACCTCCTCCAAAACAGAGTATTAGCATTAATGAACAAATGGATGAATGGATGATGATGAAATGATGATCGGATGAACAAACTTACAATCAAACAGTAACCGAAGATAGTCTTGAGTCTCAAGCTAATACAGACCCACCACATCTAGAACATCAAGGGCAATAGACTGGATGACCTCAATGAATATAGGCATACCACCATCGAGATTATCAAGCTCTACACCCACCACAAGGATCGCCAAATTCTTGCTACTATAGTAGAATTAACCAGAGATTAGAGTTTAACGTCACTCACAAACAAGAGGCTCAATCAAGGCACTCAAAATGCTATTAATTTCACTGATAGATGATGCTCACAAGCTGCCGATTACAATGTATTTAAATCTAGGGTTGAGCTGGATGATTAAGGGTTTCCCCTTGCTCAAGAAACTTTCCTAATCCGGCATTAAGCTAGTAACTAACTTAGTAAGCTAATTAAGGCCTCATTACAACCGGATAACATCAAAATAAAATAAAATAAAAGACAACAAACGCGTTTTCTTTATTACAAACAGTTATATCACCTCACAAGCTGGAAATGGCCTCAATAGCTTGGAAGTGAGTCTTCATGGAGGACCTCAATGTTGGATCATCTCACAGAACTGGAATATCCTCAATAGTTCCAGAAGTGATGTCTTCACAGAGGACCTCAGAACTGCAAACATCTTCACTGAGCTGGAAAGTCCTCAACAACTCTAGAGTGAAATCTTCAAAACACTGGTGAGGACCTCAATCCAAAGATATGGAATTGAGAAATAGCCTCACTGGTTGGCTGCTGCTGTTGGTGATGGTGATGATGCTGCTATTGTTGGACGACCTCATGAGTTGTTGGACCATCATAAAGCACTCTTGGATGTCAGTGTTTGATGTGGTTGATGATGGCCTCAATGCTGATGTTGGTGAGGTCATTGCTGCTCTTGATGCTAGTTCTGATGGAGGACCTCCATCATAAGTGAATGCAAAAGATTTACAAATGAGAGCTGAAAACTAGGAAAAATCAAAAAGAAAAACTAACTAAACAAAACTAAAACAAAAACTAACAAACTAAAAGAAAACAAAAATTAAATAAAAATAAAATCATATACACAAACATGAAAACCCAAAATTTTCAAATTAATCCCCCCCATGCTTGGACAAAGCATTGTCCTCAATGCATAAAACAAGAAGAAACTAGCACAAAAGCGGAAAAACAGGACAATCACTGAGGCGGTGGAGGAGGTGGGTAAGGATATTGGTGAGGGTAGTTTAGCTGCCAATCGCGCATTGCTTGCATCATCTCGAGCATGCGTGCTTGTTCGGCAGCTTGGGTGGCGTTGGCTTGGTCAAGAAGGTCTAGCCTCTCGAAAAGACGAGTTTGATTTTGCGAAATTTGGTCCGAACTGGTTTGAAAATAACCAAACTCATTTTCACAATACGTTCTAAGGGAGGCATGGTCCGCACGCCAAGAATTAAAATTATCTTGGAAATCAAAAGCGGCGGCGGGACCTTCTTGATCATCCCCGCCACCCTCTTGATGAGGAGGCGAAGGATCTTGGTCGGGAATAGGGTTAGGTTGTGGAATGGGGCCATTAGGAAGAAAAAGAATGTTTGGAAGCTCTTGAATTGTAAGGTTCGAATGAGGAAGCCTCATCAACTCATTTTTAGGGTACACCCACCAAACTTCTTCCCCTCTTAACTTGCACATTTTCATGGCACTAATTGCCCTACCATCTAAGGTCATGGGGCCCTCTACCCTATCTCGCTCGTGACGAGCTGGATTCCAACCAAAGTGCCCAACCAAAACCGTAAGCAACCCACAATAACTATATTACCTTTTGTGTGAGATGTGATGCGGGCTAAATGTGTGGCAAAAAGAGCAGCGGGGTTAACCTCGGGTCGTGCATAATACATACCCCATACCGTGTAGAATTCAGCTTGGGCCGCAACATTCATACTATCCCCCCCGACCAAATAACCCACAAGCAAGGATGCGCTGCGTGTAACGGAACACGGGGTTCCGTATGTGCGTGCACTTAGACCTACTCGGGTGGTAGTCATTCCTAGTTGTGGTGAACTGCCAAAATACATTGGGGTTCCACTTGGCTAAAAGGGGCACATCACGTGTGGCAACACCTTGGACAACTGGTAAACGAAAGATATGAGCAAATTGGGCGAGAGTCAAATGATGTTCCTCTTCATCTATCCTAAAGGTAATCCTACCCTCTTGTGTTCTAAGATTCACATCAAAGGTGCTAAGCACCTCTAGGGTAAGGTTTCGATAGGTCGGCTCTCTCATCCTTGCAAAATCCAACATTCCTTTCCTATTTAAAAGCTATTCTACATCATCTAGCATGCTAGTAGATTGCAAAAACGGCTTATGCATGTAACGAGTAGGGATGATGTTGTGTTTAGATAAAGCAAGGTAACGCTCAAATTGAACACCTTCTAAATTAAAAGGGTTGTTACCTCGCGTTTTCCTAGAAGATAATCCCGCTTTGCCTTTGCCTTTGTCTCCATTGTCCCCTTTGCGCTTCTTTGACGCTTTCTCCTCACCACGCGAAGTCTTGACCATCTTTTATACAAAATATACAAGCTAAAAAGTTAGTTACATATAAAGGGTAACAAAAAAAAAAAAAACTAAGCAAAACTAAGAAACTTAAGACCTAAACTAATCCTAGACTTATGTACATATGACTCAAATCAATTTAAATTCTAAAGTATCTAAGACCCTTTAACTCTTAAACACTACTAATTAAACTAAATCTAGACTAAGTCTAAGTCAAATTCTAATGAACTAAAGACTCTTACTACGTACACTAAGTTATATGCAAAAAATTGCTCAGGGGTGCCATACATTCCCCAAAAGTGACTATTTGGGGACCACATTATTTTTTTTACTCGTTGGGGACCAGATTGTTGTCAAAATAGGCTGGTTGGGTATTTTCAGGCCAAAATAGCCGGAAACAATGAAAAGACTTAAATACCCCTTGACTTATGTGTGGAAAGTCCAGTTTGCCCCTTTTAGTTGCCCGCTCAAATCTGCTAAGTCTCATTTTCCTTCTTCTTCACTTTCGTAGTTTCATTCTTCTTCTTCTCACTGAACAAATCAAATCAAATTCAAAGATACTATTGAGAACTGGAGAACTGAAGTTCAAGTTTGTGGATTGAGAGCCGGTTTCAGCCAAGCCATTGTCGACGAAGAATCTTGTAGTGGTAAGCTTCATTAACGCATTGTATTTCATTTTCGGAAATTAGGGCAGATGCTTAATTTCGAATGTTGGGGTTCGTAATTTGACCAAAAATTGTAAGCAAACGGTTTTGTTCAAAAGTTAGGGGTTGAATTTCATTAATTTGTAAATTTAGGGTTTGAATTTTGCTGATAGTAAAGGGGAATTCGTATGAACAGAACTGGGAATTGTTTAATGAAATGTGTATTGGGCTTGATTGTGATGCACAGGTTGATCCAATGTATTCATTCATTGTCCGATTCAACTCATTGAGGATTTACATCCCAGAGCAGGACTTAGACCGTTACAACCATAAAGAGTTGTTCTGTGACATTAGGAAGAGGTACACAGATGACTTTGGGAAGTTTCCGAAGTTTGTTGGATTGAATTGGTATCGACCTGGGAAGGAGAACAAGAAGATACCATTGCAAACAGATACTGACTGGAATAATTTTGTGGGTGCATGGTCCAAGTTGGAGAATGTGAAGACATTGCCTGTGGAGATGGTTCAACTGGCTGGAATTCGTTTAGGACTTACCTGCCATCCTCCTCGACATTTCCACTTTGCAAATCTCCTCCTCAAGTCTCCAGTTTCCTCTCTCTAATTTTTTTCTCACAAATGTCGACTGAATTTGGTAGTTGGGAGGGAGGAGGAGTTAAGTCAGTTTTAAAGACAAAAATTGGAGCCAAAAAAGGGGTATTTTTGTTACTCCATGGGTCTAAATGCTTTTTGTGTTGACTCCGGCTATTCTCACCGGATTTTCATAACTTTTGGCCTGAAAATACCCAACCAGCCTATTTTGACAACAATCTGGTCCCCAACGAGTAAAAAAAATAATGTGGTCCCCAAATAGTCACTTTTGGGGAATGTATGGCACCTTTGAGCAATTTTTTGAAGTTATATGACTCTAGGTTCTTAATCATAAACATATATACAACAAGTTATACATGCTAGTCGATCCAACACATCAACATATACTACATTATACAACACTAAATCACCACAATTAGAGACAAAACCAAGATAAAATAGGTTAAGTTAAAGCTAAACTAATGTAAAACCCTAATATTCACAAAATTAAACTAAACTCAAATAAGAAAATTAAAACAAACTAAGAACAAAAACAGAAAATTCAACAAAGAAAAATCAAATTAACAAAGTACTAAAACAGAAAATCAAATTATACACATGAAAATCCACACTTCAAAAAGCTTGAAACACAACAATGGTGGACAACAGTGGAGATTCACATATTATACACAAAAATTAAAACGAAAAAAAAAATGAAAATAAAAAACGAAAATAAACTAAATAAAACAAAGAAATTAGAAAAACCAAACCTGGTTACACTTGAAGAGGAAGAAAAGAGCTTGAATGTGGGTGAAAATGGAGGGTTTTTTTTTTTGTTATGAAGGTGGAATGGGGTGAAAAAGAAGTGGAAGGAATGGGTCTGAAGTTAGTGGGGTCTGAAAGAGGAAGGAAAAAGATGAATAATGGAAGAAAAATGGAGTGATTTGGGTGAGAATTGAGGGAGTTAGAGCAAAAAGAGTGAAGGAGGGAGATGGATGGCTATGGAGTAGGCCTGGGCAATGGAGCGGGTACCCAATGGACATATGCGAGCGGACAGGGAAAAGCAGGCTCAACCCGTTTAAATCACATAGCGACATGAACTTAGATGGGGTTGCCCGTTTAAAATCGTTAACGGGCCCCGCGGGCCTCTAACGGGTCAGTAAATTGGGGTAATGGGGTCTGAGACTGTTTGAAACAGGCCTAAACAAACAGTTCAATTTCTGAACTGGAATGTCGGTGAGCATCAGGAGCAAGGGCTGATTTTGTGCAGGAAAGTTGAACTTGATGACCATGAAAATTGAAATCAAAATCAAGATCAGTGGTATACTAAAATTGAGAGTTCTAGCTTCTCTCTCTTATTTTCAGTGAGTTTTGTTTGTACTGGGGTTTTTAAGTTTCTCTCTCCTTGGAAGGTGCCCCTTTTATTCTAGAGAGAGAAAGGTTGAGTTGAGTGGATTCGAAATGAAGGAATGGATAGAGTAGAGTTAGGGGTATCAAAAATTCGGGTCCGGGTCTTATCGGGTTAGGTCAATTTGGGTATTCGGTCAAAAATCCCGAATTCGGACCTTGATTGAATTTTATAACTCGGACAAAATGACCAGACCCGAACCCGAATGACCAAATTTGATTGAACGATCGAATTTAATTTTTTGTAAAAACTAAAAATTACTACCCCCATTTTTATTTATCTGTCGCTTCAGAAATTGTGTTAAAAATTTTGACCGTTAATATCTTAATTTGTATAATAATTCATCATACAAAATTGATGTCATTAGATTCGTAAAAAAAAATACTATTAAAAAAGTATAATATTATATTTTTTTATAAAATTTTTATATTAGAAATTATTTATCAAAGATTGACATTGAAAACCGTAAATGACAGATAAAAAAGAACGGGGGAAGTAACTTAATACTAGATATTTAGACCAAATATGACCAGTTGACCGAATTTGAACGAATGATAGAACTTGACCGAATACGAAATTGGAACCTCTTTGCATGAGTTATTAACACTATCTTCATAATCGGATCAGGTCAACCCGAACTCGGATTGACCGAATCCAAATTTTAACCAAAATTCGATTTGGACACCAAAACCCGAACCCGACCAAACTAGTGTATGTCTAAATATAGATTCTCCCAAACCTTGTGCAAGTGAGATTATATTGATATTTGTTGTTGTTGTGTCATCTTCAATATGATTGGAGGAGGGTACATGTAATTTAAAATATATAAAAAAAATCCCAAAAATCTCTCTTATATGAATACAATTAGGAACCTTTGATTAGCACGCACCATAGCCAACTTCGATAGAATGTTAGAGTTTGATAGGCTGTTAATTATAAAGGTTATAGAAAACTCTTGAAATAAAATTTTGCCTATATCAGATTGGGTACCATATTAGTGTGTGTCTACCAAGGCCCGCCCAAACCCGCAAAGGGCCCACTCAAACCCAGCCCGCTAGGGCCCGTTTTAAAAAGGTTTGCCCCGGCCCGACCCGACCCATTTATTGGTGGCCCGAACCCAGCCCGGCCCGACCCGTTGACCACCCCTACTATGGAGTTTGAGGGTTCTTTGAGGGAGTATGGAGGAAGAAGAATGATTGAGTGAGGAGGATTAGAATTAGGGCAACACGAGTGAGTAGGGAGCCAAAACGACTCTTCTGGAACTAAAAGTAATGAAAGGCGAGAAAACGGGTCTAAAACCCGTCTTACCTGGCGTCAGGGCTCAACACGGATCGTGTTGTCTCAATATGGTCCGTGTTGTCCCGTTTTCACAAAATCTTGCTCTCTGGAAGGCAACACGGGTCGTGCTTGGGTCAACACGACCCGTGTTGATCTTGTTCTTCGCCTTTTTGCGCCTTGGTTTGAATCCTCCTAGCGTCTTCTCCTCTATTTTTTTCTCTTTCCTCTCTTTTTCACTCACACTCTCATTTTTTTCATTTTTCTTTCTCTTTTATTTTCCTCACTCACTCTCAATCTCTTTTTATTTTCAAACTCTATTTTTTTTCTCTCCTCTCTCTTTTTTTTCTTTTCAAATTTTCAAATTTTTTATTTTTATTTTTTATTTTCTTAAAACTAATACCTCAAAAAGAAAAATAAAATATAAACCATAGAGAAATCCTAGAAAAAGACAATACAAAGGAGAAAATGCCTATAAACCCTAGATAAATTTAAAGAAATCAAAGAAAAATCCTAAAAATTCTAGAAAAATAAGGAAAAATTTAGAAAAATCAAAATAAAAAGAAGAAAAATAAGGAAGAATTCTAGAAAAACCTAAAAATGAAGATAAAACCGAAAAGGCTTGGGTTGCCTCCCAAGAAGCGCTTGTTTATTGTCCTAAGCTAGACAAGGTACCTTTCAACCCGGTGAATAATCCATGACTCCATAGCCAAAGGCTTTAGGAGCTCCATCTTGTATAGTACCTCCAAACCTCTTCAAGTTGACCCCACAGTTTGGGTCAAACTCATCTCCTCCTTTCGAAATGGAGGGATCCCCATCATCAAAACTGAAAAACTCATTGAAAGCACCCTTGTCAATAGCATAAGACACGTTCTTGATAATGCTAGGTGGGGGCAAAATTTCTTTTATTCCCACCCTTGCATCGTCAAGTTCATGGTTTTTATCAATAAATAAACCACAAGGATTTTCAACAAAATTATCATGAAACTTTTCAAGTTTTTCACTTTCCACTACATGCACACAATCATCATTCTTTTCACAAACCAAACCATCAACATGCTTATATTTCTCACCAAACACATCAACACCAAATCAAGGGGAAACTTCACGTGGCAAAACATCACGGAATAAATCAAACTCAAGTTCATGTTCCCCTATCCTAAACTTCATCTTTCCACATTGTGCATCTATGACACACCCTACGGTAGCAAGAAAAGGTCTCCCCAAAATGATTTGGGTACGGGAATCTTCGGGCATATCAAGGATGACAAAATCAATCGGCACATAGCAATCACCTACCTTAAGGGGAAAGTCCTCCAAAATACCCTTTGGATACTTAATAGAATGATCCGCCATTTGCAAAGACATGGTAGTTGGTCTCAACTCTCCTAGGTCAACCGTTCATACAAGGAATAGGGCATTAAGCTTACACTAGAACCCACATCACACAAAGCTCAGTCAACGGTTACGCTACCTAGGCCACATGGGATATTAAAGCTTCCCGGGTCCTTCAGCTTAGGAGTAAGCTTGTTAAGAACCACGGAACTACACTCTTCAGTCAAAAGCAACTTCCTCAATGTCATCAATTTTCCTCTTTTTAGAGAGGATTTCTTTCAAAAACTTTGCATACAAAGGCATTTGAGATAAAGCATCCAAAAACGGCACATTCACATTCAATTGCTTTAACATATTAAAGAACTTGCCGAATTTTGCACCTAATTTAGCCTTAGCGGTGGCTTGTAAACTCTAGGTGGAGATGAAGGTCGGGCTTCGGTGTTCTCCTTTGAAGGCTCACTCTCATGGTCTTTCTCTTTCTCAATCCCATCAACTTTCTCACTAGGCTTCCCAACCTCTTTCTCAACCACAACCCCCCCATGCTTAGCATTTGGCATGCTAGGTCCCTCATATTGTGTCCCACTTAGGGCTGGCAATGAGCCAAGCCGGCTCGTGAGCCCTCGCGAGCCAGCTCGGCGGGAAGCTCGATAAGCTCGGCTCGCAATAAGTTCAAGGTAGCTCGGGCTTGGGCTCGTCACATAAACAAGCCAAGCTGAGCCTAAGGAAGCTCGGCTCGTGAAGTTCGTAAGGCTCGTGAAAATGGAAAATTGGATGAAATATGTTGTGTTTGATAATACAATTTCCAGAATAAAATTACCTTATTCACATGAATTGAAACTTGTGCTTTTGATACATCTTTTTTTTTTATGTGTGATAAATCCACAATCATAAATTATTTTCATTATCGCTAAAAGGTTACTTTATTTTATATCCTAATTGTTATTTTAAATTAATTAATGTTCAATCTTATATCATTATTTGATTTTGTTATAAGTGTTTTTTTACTATTTTTTATTTTAAGAGTTACTACTTATTATCACTTTGTAGGTCAACAAAATGAATAACAATGAACAAGTATTGGCTCGTTAAAGCTCGTGAGGGCTCGCGAGCCTTGGCGAGCCAAGCCGCGAGCCTAACTTTTCAGGCTCGCCAAGCTCGCGAGTCGAGCCAAGCTTTCAATGTAGCTCACGAGCCAAGCCTTGAGCATGCCAAGCTCGGGCTTGGCTCAGCTCATTGCCAGCCCTAGTCCCACTCCTCAAAATAATGGCATTACATTGGGCATTAGGGTTAGGAATGGGCTGTCCGGGAAGTGATCCCGAAGGAGGGGTAGAAATGCTAGTTTGGTTGGCAATTTGGGTTTCAAGCATATGGGTATGGGTAGTCAACAAGTCTCTAGTGGCCAAAGCTTTTATAACCTCATCTTGCCTCTTTTGGTGCTCAAATTGCCTTTGTTGGGATTGAATGAAGGTTCCTAACATGGCTTCTACGTTCTTTAGGTTTGGGGACTGAGATTGGCTTTGTCCTTGGGGAGGTCTTTGGCCTTGATGGGCACCTAAATGATTATTATTTCGGTAAGAAAAATTCGGGTGATTTCTCAAACCGGGGTGGTAAGCATTCGGGTTACCAATATAATTGGCTTGTTCATTAGGATCTACACCACCCATCCTCTTAGGACAAAATAAGGTCTCATGCTCATTCGAATGACAAGAAGCACATTGAACTTAAGGGGGAGGGGTAGCATTCACATTCATTTTATCCATCTTCTCAGTTAATGCATCTAATTTAGCGGATAAAAGAGTGATAGCATCTACCTCATACTTACCTCCCGTTCGTGTGGAACGGGGCTTAGACCATTGGTAGCTATTCACGGATATTTGCTCGATGAGTTCATGGAGCTCTTCCACGGTCTTGCTCATGATGTCTCCTCCCGCCGCTACCAATATGTTGGCCCTCAAATTGTCATCCACTCCATTGTAAAATGCTTGAATCGGCACCCATGGTTCGAATCTATGTTGGGGGAATTGCCTCAAGAGGTCTTTGAACCTCTCCCATGCATCGTAGAGGGTCTCTCCCGGCTCTTGAACGAATGTGGAGATTTGATTCCTAAGGCTTGTCAACTTGCTAGGCGGAAAGTATTTCGCCATAAATTGACTAGCAAGTTGATCAAAGGTGGTGATGGTGGTGGTCTCCGGTAGGGAATCCAACCAATCCCATGCCTTGCCTTCTAGTGAGAAAGGGAAAAGCCGGAGTTTGATGGCGTCCTCCGTCGCACCATTTGCCTTGAAGGTCTCACATGCTTACCGAAAAATACGGAGATGCCGGTTAGGGTCTTCATTGGGAAGGCCATGAAATGGTGAGGCCTTCACCAAGTTGATGAGGGAACTCTTCAACTCGTAGTCGTGCGTGTTCACTCCTGGTGCGTTGATGGCGGTAGGCTGATTTGCGACCGGGGGAGTCACGTATTGCCCAAAAGTACGTCTTGGCTGGGCCATCTTCGGTTCCTCCTTGGCTTCTTCTTGCCTCCTTCTTGCTTCCTCTATTCGTTGTCGCTTCCGCCTTGCACGGAAGGTTCTCTCAATCTCCGGGTCGAACTCGAATAGCGGTGCTTTTTGCATACACCGATTGAAAACCTTACAAGAGACAAAAACAAGAACAACCAAGGAAGATCAAACAGGAAAAAGAAAAAGAAAACGATCTAGTCAATCTAAGGATATTCGTTCGGTAGCGGCTAGGGACAAAGTCCCTGGCAACGGGGCCAAAAACTTGATACGCCGCAAGTGCACGGGTGTACGTGTAGCAAGTATCAAGGTCGATCCGACAGGGACTTTGCTAGCTACACACCAAGCTAGCTTCCTATGTGATTGCTAAATCGATCAGGTTTTGGATTGAGAAAAACTATTTCTATTTCTAATCACTAAAAAAGGCAAAACCAACAAATATTCTCACAATTTACTTGGATTAATCAATATGAGAAAAGCGTTCAGGGGATAAAACCTAAGTAACTCTATGAATCAAATAAGTGGATTGAACATGTATGTCACTAATTTGGTACATTTTAGGGTCGATAATCGCATAAATTATTCCATAGCGAGCTTTTGGCAATGAAACCGATTGCTTAGCAAAATCAATCAATCACCTACTGTCGTGGTTATTTCAATTTTATCTAAGTTAAAGATCAAATTATCCAATGACCCCTAATTACAAAGTCTTCTATATCTAGTTCACTTCATAATCAGTTTAATCCTAAGGGTTCCGATTATCGAATTTCTCCGTTCAGTACTTCACTCAACAATCTAATTCCATATTCTTGATGGCCAATCAAAAACAATGACATACATAATCAAAGGTTACATAAAATGCATTCAAACTAGATTAACAAACTGGCTCAATCCAACAAAATTCAATCCATAGGAGAAACTAATAAGGGTTTATCCCCCAAACTAAAAAGAACTACTCGCTACTCATGTTCAAAACACAAATCATATCAAAATCTTCTCTAAAATGCATGGAAATCTAAAGAAAGAGGGATAAAACGAGTTGGATTTCAATCCTTGCTTGAATGTTGATCCGCGAGGACTTTTGCTCCTCCACTTCTCTCCAATTCTTGAGAACCGATCTTCCAAAACTCAACCAATCTCTCTATCTTCACAATGGATGAATGTGGATGGAAATATGGATGAAAGGATGGATGAATGTGATAATGAGAATGATGATGAATGAGAATGAATACAGTCGGATAGCAATTATATAGCATTAAAATGAAGCCGAAAAGCCATTTCCGCATTTAACAGAGCCAACAAGAACTGATACAGGCCAACACGGACCGTGTTGAAATCAACACGGGTCGTGTTGCCTGGACATGGATCTTGTTGCTTTCTGGAATTGGTTTCTGGACTTTCTGGAGGCTGAAACGAGTCGTTTTGCTCCTAATGGCACCCGTGTTGATGCCTGACGCAGCTCTTTGATATGCTGGGCCTGAGTTTGGGCCTTGGGGTAGATCTCTCTCATCTTTTCTGATCAACTTGGACTTCTATAACTTGGTTTTGAGCTTGATTTGATCCAAATTGCTCCAAATTCCTACAAAACTATACCAAACTCCAACCAAGCATATAATAGAGAATTCGGGTATAAAAATAATACATTCATAACTAAAATCACCCAAATTGACTCTAAATAATTCATGATCACATATATATAAAATACACTTATCAGCTGGATACTGCCATAGAAAGTCTGTTATTTGTTGATGTTCTTGCTCTGCACATTTGGCCTTTTGGGGCTTCCCATGAAGACCCTTGTGAAAACACCTCTAGAAGAAAAGATCCCATTTTCAAGGGATATCTTAATGCCAAAACTTACTCCAAGATTCCTAAATTTATAGTTGCACAACTCTTCCTCAACTTGCACTACTAATCAGACGAAGGCAAGATCATTCTTGCTGATTTACATCCAATTCCAAACAATGCGATAAACAAAGATCACTTACCTTACCTTAGTTGATCTTATGTTGAGCATTATCCTGGATAACCGTCTATCATCATATGTAGCAATTTTACTTCAATCCCATAACCTCCATCTAGCATGGTGCTTAGTTGCTTGTTTGTCATAGGTCATCCACGTTTATCCCGAATCCACTTGTTGTTTGAGGGTAAACAAGTGTTCCATCTTCCAGTGCACTTGCATACTCCTTTCCCCTTTCTACCAAGACAACGTGACAATGGCATTTAATATAGCACTTGATACTGGAATTTGGTACACTGTGAAGAAAGCATAATCTCCCTCAAAAGCATGACATAAATAGAATATTATCAAACCACAAAAAGCATCATATAATAGGCATAAAGAAGCATTTTGTTTGTTTGTTTGTTTTTTTGCAATCTGCAATTTATTCAACATTCAACACGGAAGCTCCCAGCAACTGTAAAATGTAACAACACTTGAAATGAAACGACAACAGACAGTCACTACTGCCAATCTCAGAAAACAAAGCAGAAATGTTCAAGGATTTCAGGCATGACTGAACACTCAGGAAACCCGAATCCGGTTTTATTCAAAACAAGTAATAAAAGGGAACCCTTTAGATACTAGGGCAGCAGAAGGCAGTCGAGGTTTAATTTGAGAAGTCAAAGGCGGATTTGATCACACCAACAGCACGGCTAACAAAAGCCTCAACGTTTGATGTGCAATCAGGGCTGACATCCTCAGTAGAAAGCGAGCTGCAAGCCAGTATTTGGAAGGCCACAGTCAGCAAGGAGCCACATGGTCCAGCCATGCTTGTGCTAGTTGAAGCTCCAACCCTTTGTTCAGGACCATCAGTAGAGACTAGAAAACCCGATGCAAGAATTGGGACGTCGGCTGAGTCTACACCAGTTGCCACTATCCTCATGCTTGATGTATCAATGGGTGTGTAAACTATTAATGATCCCAGCTGTTCCACCATGCTTTCTTGAAAGATCATTATGTTTTCACGGGGATTCTGAGGCTGATTTCAAACAAAAAAAACAAATATAGTTTGTTATGGTCGATTGCATTGATAGTTTTAAGGAACTGTGTGATGTTAACATGGCTGATAATTTAGATATTGGAAGCAGCTAAAAGAAAAAGGATTCATCAAAGAAGGCAAAAAATTTTTTTTTGATAGAAGGCAAATTTAATTGGTACTATGGTTTTACATTATAAACTCCTAGTACAAAACTATGAAGCATGAACACTTCTTTTACCCTCGTGTATCCATGTCAGACATGTATCCAACGCTGACACTCCTCGGACACATGAAAAAATGTGTCCTCTAAATAATCATCGAAATGAACATCCGACGCTTGGAAGACTCATGGTGGACACACAAATCCCAGCCTTTAGACACTTCCAAAAATCATTGATGGGCATCACATTTTCGACTAGCCTACCTCTAGAGACATTCTCAACTATTGTATCTTTTTTACAATATATCATTGTTCTTGCCTATTCCTTTACCATCTTGCACATACATTTGTATCTGTTTCACATAACTTTGTCCGTCTTCCATTTCTTAATTAAATTGTATGTCCTATAGATTAGTTTTAATTCATAAACTATTAGAGAAAAGTATTTATTAAAAAAAAATTAAAAAGAATTTGATTTTCTATGAAGTACTATATAAAATTAGGGTACGTGTCAGACTATGTGTAATGTCCTTATTTTTTCACAAATCACGTGTCTCGTGTCTGTGTCGTGTCATATCTATGTCTCGTGTCCGAGTCCTTACTTCTTAGGTACAGAAAGCACAGTACAATGAACCTACAACTTTCTTTATGATATTTTAATGATACAGATGTTCAATGTCATCCACCAATACTTTCCCCTAACAAGGAAAAGAGACAAGCAATAGAAAATCAGCCACCAATAGACATGTCGTCAAATCTAAAAAGTACAAGAAAATAAGATTTCATTTTGGAGTACCGTTGAGTATACAACCAAAACAAAAATAAATAAATAAATAAATAAATAAAGTTGCATGTAAGTTAGAAAATGGTTTTGCAGCCCCTACTGAGAATCATAATTACTGATACTGATACAACACATCATAAACACATGGACATGAGAATTTGAAACAATTTTGGATATGACATGCATAGAGGACATGCAGTGATGAAAACATATTTATTCTATCTTTATGACAATATGATTTTATGTTTTCAACCTTGGAGAGGATGATATTTGGAAGAAAGCAATAACAAGTTTTTCTTAGAGTATGGATTACTGGATTTGACAACTACCAGTAGCAAAAGCTCATTTCTTTATGGTTCCTGCATGTTTGGCATGTGTTTGAGTGTCCAAACAGTGTCAGAGTGTGGTTGTCCTACACGTATCTGACACGGATACACAAAGTTAGTGGAAGTGTTTATGTTTGTGCTTCTTAGGTGTAAACTAAACTTGGACCCCTTGAGGGCCTTATGACATAAGAAACCTTGGACTATTGCCTTAGCAAGGCACACATTGAAAAACCTCGTCAACGAAACAGATAGGAACAATGACTTACTTGCAGAACAGAGATACGATTTGCTGCATGACTTCCGGTTGGTAGGTGCATTATCTCACGCACAGTGTTCCCAAAGCAAAGGACATCCCACTGATCATCAATATAATTTTTTTTTTGAAAAAAACATTGATAATCAATAAAATAATAAAAACAATAAAAACTAAAAACGCATATGGATCTAGGAAACTCTATGAATAGAAGCAATCTGAGGATAATCATGAATGATTGTAAAAGTGGTCCAAAACAACTATCTTTAGTGACAAAGCATGATGCCATGTCAAATTCATAGAATAGTTAATTTCAAGCACAAAGTTCACTGGTTAGTTGACATGGCATCACACTTTGTGTAAAATACAAGGTCTCTTTTCCAACATTGAAATCAGTAACAGAGACAATGGTCACAGGAGGAGGGGGGGAGGCTTCACTGCATATTGTCATGAAAATAATCACTAAACCATGAAGAAAGATAGATACCCATTCAGAGAAAGCTGAAACAGAGAAAACCAAGTCATAGATTAGCCTAACTAGGATCAGAAAAGTTAATTTGTCATGAGAAAAGCATAAAGTTCATAAAGCAAAAAATGGATTATGAAAAAAGTAAATATTGCACCTGAGAACGCATTATGTGATTGCTCAAGTATTTAAGAACCCGCTCATAAGGTGCAGGAACCCAAAAGGAGCTAGCAGCTAATATTACTATGCCTGTTGGTTGACCAGGACATGTGTTCTGGCGAGCAACAATGTGGACTCTGCTGCTTGTGATTTCAGATGATTGACATAATTCTGCAGTGCCCAAAAAGTTGAACACAGAACAATAATTCTTGACAACCCTACAAGCAAGCATCATCATGCTTCTCCGTCCTGCAGACCATGCATATGCTTAAAGAAGGTGACAAGCCGAACATATTTAGGAAAACAAACAAAAAAGCAAGGTCACTAGTTGAAGTCACGAAGAAAACCTCCATCGAGTTCACGGCCAGGTCCGCCAGCCTCAACCATGTAAGTGTAACGCTCACATGCTCTTTGAAGTGCCATAACCTGTCTCTTTGCACCAAATCCAAGAGCACTTTTCACTAGATCTTCATATATAGGATGAACTTGGAACCGATCGTCAACCTCTACACGTTCTACACAGGTTACCTGTCAAATCAGAATGTCTAGGTGATAAACACAACACAATACTAAAACCTCTAGAGCATTAGAATTGGAAATTAATTAAGGAAATACTATGAATGATGTTCCCTTAAACATATCAGGGAAAGCGAGACAGAGGAACGTGCTGTTACTTGATCAGTCAACTTACTATCATGCCAACAGACTCACCAGGACACCTCAATATAGCTAATCAAATCCCTCTAGATGAACATATTCCTTATTCACAATCAGAGAACTGAGATATTCAACTGTCACCCAGATAAAACATACACATCCCTTGGGAAGCTCTAGAGATGCAAATAACTGTAAGACATTGTTTATTGTGAGCAACATGTCTTCTAGTGAAGGGTGCTTTATTTTTAACTTATCATCACTATTCAACATTCATCAACACACGTCATCAACTCATCAATGCTAATGAGCGCTCGACTATGTTTTCATCACTCATCGTTATCGGCAGTAAATTACTTATGATAAGTTGCAAAAGAATAGGTCGGAAAACCTATGGGTTTCATCATCATTTTTCATGATAAACATGATAAACACTGGAAGATGTAATCAAGAAAAAAAAATATCAGTAAACGCTAAACAACAACACATAAAAGAATAGAAACAGAACTATAGAAATATTTACCTTGGCGAGTCCATTAGGCAACTCCTGGATCATACAACCAGAAGGATGCTTCCAACAGCAGGTTGGCGAAATATGAGAACCACCCCTAGGATAATCGTAGGAAACGTCTGCTATTACCCAAGTGCTCGTCTCAATCTGCTGACAATAGCGAAGCACATAGAATTCTCGTGCTTGGACCAGCGGCGAAAGAATATGCATTTGCTCATACATCTACATTGTTTGTTATTTGGTCAAAAATTTTCTAAGTTATTTTTCAGGTTCAATCATATTACATGAATATAACATACCAGCTGCAATGAGCCACTTCGATTCCCTAACAGTCCAGCTTCTATCATGTGAAGAGTCCTTGCTTCCGAAATAATAGTTGGAAAAAAGTCAGACCACTTCTCCTGGAAATTTACACAATATTAAAAACGCATGCAAGGTAAAAACTATTTCTATTGTTGGATATATAGGAAGCTCCAATATGTTAGGCTACCGGGTCTAGGAGAAGATCCACAAGTAATCTTGCATCCATCCCAACAACACCAGAATCCTTGGAGGATTCCATCCTTGATTTCAGATACTTCAATGTCATCGAGCCGGAAATGATGTTCTCATAGCTGTTGTTGTCCAGAATGTATTGATCACCTCCTGGAGACTTCACCCAAAGCGGATGATCCACACTCAAAAGCTTAATTAGCTCATCCATAGCATTTGAAGCAAGCTCAAACATAAGTGATTTCTCTATTTCTGGATTTGCTTTCTTCTGGTAAACTAATTCTCGGTCGCCAAAATTGATGTTTCTAATCATTGAATCGACTTCAAAGGTCGTGCTTCCATTTCCATGGCCAGTGAAATTTGCATCTGCTGAGTTAAATGCACCCGTTGGTATAGGTCGACCCATGTAGTTGGCTAGAATATTGGATATCCTTTCATACTGCAAAAGATATCCATATTATAAACACATGTCAATGATACTGCTTTCAGATGGTGCAGAAACTTCAGAAATTTCATACCTCTCTTACATAAAATTATAAAAGTGCTCAAGACCAATCAAAAACCAAACAATAACAATACTAACAGTTAGACTAAACCCCAACATTATTGTTGAGGAGATCCAAGGCATGAACTCACTTCAACCAAGTGAGGTTCCATCTTAAAATCAATTAGTGTTAGGAGGACTAACCAACTTGACATATATATATATATATATATATATATATATATATATATATATATATATATATATATATATATATATTTATATATATATGGGAACGGATCCAGTAGGAAGAGAGTTTAGGTAGAAAGGTAGGAAGAAGCTATCTGGAGCGTTCAATCCGGATCCGATGGATGAGAGTAAAACTGTCACACATGTGGTATTTTAATGAAAACCACTTTCCACCCCTTAAAAAACAACTAGTGGTTTTCTACTTTAAAAAATGAAGAATAGTTAGTTAGAGACAATTAAGGGAAAATATTTAATGGAATAAAAATCTTATTATTCTTGCCTAAAAAATAAAATCAATTTTAAAGATATGATTGCCAAGAATTATGCATCAATTACAATAGATATGTCATTTGTCAATGGACAATCACGAGTACAGTGTGGTCATCAAATACAAAGAGCGTGGACATCAAATACCAGTCTGTGTTGTTATGAAGGCAAAGAGTTTAGTTATTAAATACGTGTCAGTGGGGACATCAAAAGGCAAAGAGTGTGGTCGCAATCTAATACCAGTTAGTGAGGTCATGAAATGCAAATAGTGTGGTCATGAGATACCAATCAGTATGGTCATCAAGTCACATAGTGTGGTCAAAATTTAATACCAATCAATGTGGTCATCAAATACGAAGAATGTGGTCATCAAATTACCAGTTAGTGTGGACATCAAAGTCAAATAATGTGGTCAAAATCTAATACTAGTCAGTGTGGTCATGAAATGCAAATAGTGTGGTCATGAAATAATAATTAGTGTTGTCATCAAAGTCACATAGTGTGGTCAATCAAAATTTAATATCAATAAGTGTGGTCATCATATACAAAGAATGTGCTCATCAAATTACCAGTCAGTGCGGTCATCAAAGGTAAAGAGTGTGATCAAAATCTACATTACAACAAGTTCTTTCTCTCTTCAAATCATAGAAACTCAAAATTTAAGCAATTTCCTTGTTTACACTTAGATGCTTTTTCTTTAAAAAAAATCAACAAATTCTCATAATATCCCATAAATCACGCCATTAATTCAAATAATTCAAATGATCCTCTAATTTTAGACATTCTCCCTCTTTCAATTTCTCTCTCCAAATCCCTCAAACATTCTGTCCAAATCAATCCAAAATCCCCGAATAATTAAAAAAAAAATTTCTTCTCAGAATCCCACACGTATGGTGGTTTTTAGATGCTAAAGAGTGGTTTTGCTCCTAGCCATTGGATTAAAGATGGACGACCGAGATCGTCCCTTCCTACCTTCCTACCTAAACCCTCTTCCTACCGGATCCGTTCCCTATATATATATATATATATATATAAAGAAATTGGATTCTAATAATCCCTACTTTTGCAAATTGGATGACAATAATCCTTACTTTCAATTTGTATTCTGGGGGTCCAAAAAATAAAATAAAATTGTATTGTATTGTAGTGGGACATAATCGAGAGTATACCCTAAATATCATAGATTTTGTGTTGCATTTGATTCAAAACTTCGTATAACACTTTACCACGATTTTTAATGAATTTACATCATTTCTCCCAATTTTTTTCAATTCTTTTTTAAATTTTTTATGATTTTTTCAATTTTATTCCTTTTAAAAAAATCATAATAATTGCACGGAATCTCAAAAAATAATTTAAAAAATGTTTTAGTAACTACACTTCATTACCTATCTGGGGGCAGGAACGAAAAAAACAAAAACAATATGGGGTATGCATGAAAAGAATAAAAAGAATGTGGTGAACTGGTGATGGATTTGGTACCACTACAATACAATTTTTTTTTGGACCACCAGAATACAATTTTAAAGTAGGGATTATTGTCATCCAATTTGCAAAAGTAGGGATTATTAGAATCCAATTTTCCTATATATATATATATATATATATATATATATATATATATATATATATATATATATTAGCGCTCCCCCTTGACCGGAAGCTTCTTTTTTATTGTCAAGGTTCAACTCACCATCAAGAGCCCACCATAGCCACACGTTACTACACATAGCCCGCATCCTGCTCCATGCGAGTCTCATGCCACCACTCTGCTTCAGGAGTCCAACCATGCGCACCATGTGTTTCTTGCTTCTGTCTACGGTACTTCTTACAGGACTATTTCCTGCACCTTGCGCCCAACTGAATGAACCATCAGCCCTAATACCACTCGTTGGAAAGATCCCACTTCAACCAAGGCTCATGGTAAAAGTTAAGTGAGGTCCCATCTTAAAACCAATTGGCGTTAAGAGAACTAACCTACTTGACTTATAAGTCATGCCCTTTCCATTTACTTTTTCGATGTGGTACATTTTGGGACATTTTACTCATGGGTGAATCCTAACAATTTCATCTCTAATATAGGAGTGAAATGCAAAGAATTGCTACTATTTGCAATTACCAAACATATATGTGCCCAAATAGTTAGAAAAAAAATAAGAATGTAAGTGGGTTCCATTTCTATTAATGCTATTAATCTTAATTATAACTCGCAAAGCGTAGTTGGTTTTAGTTCTCTTGCGTCTCTACCCCATTTTTGGTAGGCTTTTTGAAAAACTTTACTAGTTGCCACTTATTAATTGATACAATTTTAAAGTTTTTTAACCCCCCGCCCCCACGCCCACCCCCGTTTCTCCTTTCTTTCAGCCCACAAAAGGAAGAAGAAAAACTTTTGTTCCTTACAACAAGTAATCCTTATGTTGTATTTCCTGAACCCGCACATTTGGTGGTCCACCAATTCCAGCACCTCAAGTAAAATGAGTGTACGACCATGTTACGGGGACAAGGCCTTTTAAAGAAAATATGTGGCACATTAGACCATTATTGTTAGTAGTATAGGAATAATTCTATTTGTGTGAAGTAAAAAAAGGTTTTTACTAAACACAAGAAGATATATTAAAACACCACAAAACACTAGTACACTACCAAAACCCTGTTCAAGACAAATCTATAATCTATTTCTTCAAAAATAATTCCAATATTTTTAGTTACCAGTCACCTACCTAATAATTGGAAACTCAGGAGCCACGACTATGTATACGACACAAGAAAGTAGCTCATATATCATCATAGTAAAACCCTTGTTAGGGAGTACTTGTCAACCAACACAGAAGGCACATTAATAACATTAACCAAGCATAACTAAATTAAAACCCTTGGATCCTATTTAGGCAAGGTACAACAAGCTAAGAGGAAACTTAATCCTACATTTGGTAAAGTGATGTTCTACTAGAGCATAGACTTAAAAAAAGAATTGCTAGTGACTACTTCATTGCAAGAAGTGAAAGACTAGTTTATTGACAGATAGACTGACAACGAAAGATAAATTGCACATCTAAATTGCAAAAAACTAGCAGAAGTGACCTCTAAGTTCAATTCAACATTATCCTGTTGCAATTCATAAGAGAATGCACATCTTTAATATCAAAAGTTAACTGAAATTACCTCCAATTTCAATTCGATATTTTCCTGTTGCAGTTTCGGAAGAGAACGCTTCCTGGCCTCTTCATCAGACGAAGGGATTCCACAAGATGGGCATATCACATTTTTTAAGGCTTCCCGAATCGCCATATTCTCACTTCGAAATCTATCATTCTCTAAGCGGAGAGTGTTGTTGTCTGCTCGCTCACTTTGTGCCTAAAGAAATAAGGTTTTTGAATGATTAGTTATCTTCATATAAGATCTACCAAATAGTAGACCTGTTTTTCTAAAACACGAACCAAGGTTTCTTTAGACAGACTACCTTTATTTGGGTTCTCTTGTTTTGGAACCAAAACTTTATTTGTTTGGGCTCCAGGCCCAATTCTACCCCAAGTTGGCGTCGCTGGTGTTCATCAGGGTGTGCGCATTCCTTGAAAAATCTGTAATGATTCAACAGATCATTTATCAAAGTATTATGCATTCTAAGACCGACTAATTATGATTCTTCTGTAGAGAAAAAATATATGAGCATCTCAAAACAAGTTCAAGGTTTTAATAAAATAGTGTCACGTATCAATTGATGTTACCATTATCTATAGTTTGTCACAATCTTAACAGGAAAGTTTTCATAATCAAAAGATCATCAATTAAGAGCATTAATGAATCCCGTTGAAATTAAAGAGCCAAGGTCTACAAACTTTCCAACAACAACTTTCATCTAGAAAAATGGCAGAGGGAAGGTTTGATAAAATGAGGCAATCCAAATGCCACATGGATCCCATTATTTGCAAAATCTAGGGAAATCCAGATGTGCAAACTAGTATATTACCTTACAAGCCAAAACCAAGACTGTCGCAACTATTTCCATAAAGCCCCAATGAAAGACATTTTGGAAAGGGAGAGAAGAAAATAGAAGTAGATGAGTTTTTTTTTTCTTTTGTTTTAATAAGTATTGAAAAGCTATATCACAAAAACACCAACATAAGTCGCCCATTTACAAAAGAGGGCACAACACAAAAACAATATGCCCTCAAGCTCTAATCCAAAAAGTTCAAAGGGCTACCACCCTTAAGCATCAAACTTCAACCATACAACATCCTCCAATCTAAAAATGGAGCTTGAACTCGTCAAGGGACAAAGTTCTGCCGTCAAATATCCATCAACTCATCATCATCCAAATGGCCCGTAAATAGCTAAGGGAACAAATTTCCAAAAACCACGAGCACAATTTTTTTTAATCCTTCTCCTCCAAGCCATCCACACCTTCTTCAAACTACACGCTTGAACCCAAGAGATCCTTATCAATGAAAGGCCACATGCCAAAGCAAAGAAGCCCACATGAAGAGACATCTCAGTTGTAGAAGGGAGGAATTCATTGTCAATCAGTTAAAGTTCAAGACTATGGCTAAGAACAAATTAGCAAATTGGCAACATAGAAAAACGTATTAGTGTGTTCATGATGAGAAAGAATCATAGAACAGAAATCAGTTTCTTTGTATAACTTGGAAGGTAGAAAACAAACCAAAAGAACGGGGAGTAGAATCTCCATTACATAGCACACAGAGGCTGAAGTGCCAGCAAACTAAAAAACTAGCTTCCCATATGGAAGTTGGAAAAGTCCACTAGCAAGTTACCATGAAGATCTATACCTGAAAACTAAAATAGAGAACCTAATGCAGCCTCCCTTTAGGAAGCCAGGGGATAAGCAGCTAGCAGAATGTTAACCCCCCCCCCCCCCCCCCGCGTGTACCAAATAAACCCCCCTCCAACAAAACAAAAACAGGGCTAAACCATGTGCTAGTATAGACAAGAGGTTGTGATTCATCAAACTTGAGATTTCTCCCTTTCATCATGTTCTTCAGCATACTCTGTATGATCACGCCTTGAACCCAACTTATTGTGTCTATGTACCGTGATTTTTCAATAATAAGTGATATTGGATGACAATATACCGACCTTTGGGGGTATTGGATTGTAATATACCGACCTTTGCTATTGGACAACAATATCCCTGACCTTTATACTTAGGTGAGATTATTATACCAATAGTGACTAAGAGGGTGGTGATTGGTTAACTGGTCTCTATTCTAACGTGACAGGCGGAGGGATAATAACTGCCCCTTGCCCAGTAACCATGTTAACTCCTCCGTTTTTCTCTCTAACCCACATTAAAAAAAAAAATTCGGCCCTAACACAGTGACAAAGGGGGTGGTGAATCGGTCTTCGTACTGACTTGGCACACAACCCACCAATGTCTTGTAATGTAGGCTAATGAGGAAAATAGAGAGGTTAATGAGGTTATTGGTTTGGGACAATTTTTTTCCTCTGCCAACCACATCAGCATGGAGACCGGTTCTGCATCCCCTTATTTACTATTGGTATAATAATGTCACCTAGGTATAAAGGTCAGAGATATTGCTGTCCAATAATAAAAGTTGGTATATTACAATCCAACACCTCGAGAAGTCGCTATATTTATTATCCAAAAACCCTAAAAAGAAATAATAATAAAATTTCACTTTTGCTGGCAGATGAAGTCATTTGACTACTAGACATATTACAAAACAATGTGACATGAAACAGAAGCAATGGCACAAAATGATTCATCAATCCGAACATCACTAAGTACCAAATAATCAAATTCCAACAGCCGATTGCAAAGTAGTTGACAACATAATGCAGCTAAAGAATTTACATAAAGATGAACTCTAAACGAAAGAACAAAAACAAAAACAAAAATTCAGCAGTAAATAAAGGTTATGATTAAGGTTATGAATTGAAGGAAAATAGAAATGAATTGGCTTACGCTTCCAGTCGCTGAGTCTGCTCAGGCGTATGTCTATGATAGTTCTTTCTCCCATTTTGATAGCCACAACCTCCCTTCTCCTCATTGCAAGAACTTCCACCTCCACTCCTATGACTCCCCATCTAAATGCCACTAATAATCTTAAAAACCCGTCCCAATTGAACTGGTTCCTGATCCACAATTACCACCTTCTCTATAACTTATATAGCTGCCAATGTAAAGTGCGCTCGATGAATCTGTGGCACATAGGACCTAATAAATGAAACAATAAACTAATCCACCAAAATCAGACATGATTTTCCTCTTCATCCAAATTGTGATTTAGGATTCATTTGATTTTACATCTACTAAAAAATGATTCGGTCCTCTAAAATCAGAGAATTTGGCCTCATGATATTAATGTGCTCCGAAGGCTCCTTTATAATTACATATAGATATGGTTGGAAGGTATTAAAAGAAGAAACACTGGGAATCGTAACCGTCGGATCTCTTTACCAGGTAAATAATCATAAATGCGCGCAGAAAAATCTGAGATGACTTCTATCGGAAATTCAATATATTTAGTGAGTTATTAATGTTCAACACAACAATATCTCAAATGCAATAGTTATTGATCTTCTAAACCACAACGATCACCTTCTAGCATGGACCAACCAAAGAAGGGTTTCGGGGAAACACAGATGCACTCCCAAACCAACTTTTCTGTATACAGGTCATAAGAAGAAAATTCCATAAAGAAACCAATAACATTTTACTGTTCAACCAGCAAGGTCAAGGAAAGAGAAAGGCAATGTTTTCTAGTAATTTATTGGAGTTTTAAATGTTGTACTTCGGGGAGTGTTGGACAATGATGCACCAAACTTTTTGCTTCGACAATAGTATAATCTACTTTAACGGTGTTAGACAATGATGCACCCAAAATGATTCCAGTAATCGCTGACTCGATGGTAGTCCTATATGTCATGCTGAAAAGATGAGTTTGAAAAAAAAATTAAAATTTTGACTAAATTAATACCATGTCAGCAAGTCCAAATAATCAAATTCGTAAAAACTTATACGCATCTTTCCCTATTTGGGACTTGTTAACATGCATTAATTTAGTCAAGATTTCAATTCTTTTTTTTTTTTGTCAACTCATTTCCCTAGCCTGGCATGTAAGACAACCACCGAGTTAGCTATCGCCGGAATATATTTTTTCTATCAAAAAAGATGATTCTTTTTTTTTTTTTTTGGTGCTAGTTAAGCAACAGTTCTTTATTTTAATTATTAACGCATATCTTTTTCCTATCAAAAAAGAAGATTCTATTTATTTATATTATATTATATACTTCTTTATTTTGACAACTTGATAGTTTTTTTTCCTAATCAAAAGGGCAGAAAATAAGTTGTAAACCTCTGGTAGCCGGACTTATAATTTATTTCATAACAGGTCTACACCATCCAAACGTTTCCCAATGTTTAAGTGAATTGAAGAAGCCACACAGTTAAACACTTCAAATTAATTGAAAAGGGAAACCAACAAATCAATCACCATCAAACCAAACTCAAGCTCCATTTCTCCACAAATCACAAATGCTTTGGATTTGTCTTCACTAAAGAGAGAACCACAATTAGTTTGTGCCATTTTTCATTTGTAGAAGAAATAAACTTAGAACAAAGAAAGTCGACCAATATGGTTAGAAATCGTAGGGTAAACTGAAAATGAAATAGAAAAGTAGAGATGAATCATAAAAGAAGCAAATAAGTGAGGAGAACTTCAAAAATATACATGTACTAATCATGACTGATAAACATGATCAATTAAAGGACAACGACAATGGTAATGTAAACCACGAGGATACACAAGAAAACTCTTTACAATGCAAGAACGTAACAATTATCCTAAACTTGATGCAATACAGAGAATGTGAGTCAGGTGTATGACGTCTACTTATCATGAGACCAAGGGGGATTATCGCAAGAATTACCTGACAAAGAGAATTATAGAGGAACAATAATCTACTACCTCATCAATTTGGCTGCCAAATTCAAAATTTCAACATGATCGTCTTCTTAGAGAGAGATATAGACCTACCATTCACCTTTTGTAGATGGAAGTTCTTCATCAATACTTCTTTAAGCGCCCCCTAAGTTCTTAGAAAAGACAGTGGGCATAAAAGGAATAACATCTTCCAGCTTGTATTCAATAATTTTATGGAAAAATCCATCACAGATCAAGCATGATTACACAAAAATTAAGAAACCTATCACAAAATTAATTTCTTTCCTTGTTTAATTACTCAGCCTTATAGTCTTGTTCATGGTACCTAGAAATTGTAATTGGTCCTTTGTTTCCTTTCAGACAAAATTTTTAGTAACGTAAGGTGTCTGGTAATTTCAATGAACTGAAGTTCAACTTTCTAATTGGATGCACCATACCTTTGATTTTTTTTAAAAACCATAAAAGCCTCAATATCATGAAGTTGTCTTTGAATAAGACAATTGCATTGCATGTACAACAGCTTTGTCCAGCGGATGAGTAATTCCCGTGTCATATTGCGGTGACATTTAGTCACGCAACACCTAACTTATCTAATTTCTACCATATTTACACCACATATAAGGAAGAGAAATCAATGGGCATCTTACTTAAATACCCTATAATTGGTGGGTCCCTCAACAGAATTCCTCTTATAGTTGTTATTCTCATTGCTTCTAAACAACATAGTTCTAAACGAACTCATCAAAGTGTATCTATCTTATAGCACATCAAAACACGCGGTCAATTGCAGTTACTAGATTACTCCATAAATGCATAACACCCAATGAAACAACTTAAACAATACTAGACAAAAAATATAAATGTTACCCAAATCAATGAAATTGTTCCATTAAAATAAAAAAAAACAGTAACTTAGACGAGAATTACCATTTGCAAGTGCCAATTCAGTTGTAATAAGCTGATAATTGAGCTTCACCTCGGATCCATCGATGATATGCATATTTTCTCTTCGCAATGCAATGCACAACTCCATTTTTGAAGCTAAGCCAAACATAAGAGTGAAGATTGTGCTGAAACAGTAAGAATTTGGATATTGCATCTATTTCGACAATCGATTACTTCTACTGATCGTCAATTGAGGGTTTGTTGATAGTTGTAAATTATAAATCTACTTGAATTGGTGACCTAGCAAGGATTTTTTGCCAAAATTTATCAATTTTTTGACAAGTTCCAGAATGTTTGATGAAAAGCTGATGTCTAATTGAATTATATAATCATCTTCATGCAGGCATCCCTAGCAGGCAAAAATGTGCCAAACTCCCTAGGTCAATGTATTATGGACTTCTTATGCTGTACTACCTCCATCCCGTAACGGTTGTCATTTTAACTAACTTTTTTTGTCCCACAATACTTGTCACTTTACAATTCCAATGCAACTTTTTCCAACTAGCTAATTTTTTCATTAGTTTTTCTCATATAAAAGATAGAAAAAGTAGGAGAAAGAAAGACACTCATACAATTTAATACTAATATTCCACAACTTTCCTTATAACACAACACCTAACCAACTCATTTTATTAGTTTTCTAAATTTTGGCCAAATGGACAAGTATTATGGGATGGAGGTAGTAACTAATATATATATATATATATATATATATATATATATATATATATATATATATATATATATATATATATATATATATATATTATAATGTGTATTTTTCTTTGGATAGCAAAATAGGCACCATTTATTAATTCATATTGAGAAACTTACACATGTTTTCAGCCACTAGATCGTGTACAAGATCTAGGATCACTTGCATTCATACCCTCTTTTCCATGAGAGTAGGTTGGTAGTGAGCAAGGATATGGACAACTGGTAGTGAGCAAGGTTGTGGACAACTAGATCCCCCCCCCCCCCCACATGGCGTAAATTGATGAAATCAAAAAAATCACACAACGCAAGAGTTTGGTGTAAAAAATAAATAATACAAGCTATTGTCTATTTGTCGACTCCGCAACTTTTGGATAATGGCCAAGGCATCGCCTTCACCTACCACCCTTCTGTACCCCAAGTTCCTGGCCTCCATGACTACCATCATACATGCTCGAGCTTCCACCACCATCGGTTCTTAACCTCCATCTCCCCTATTCCACCCCCGCTACCTCCACTTCTCCAACGTGATTTCTAATCATGAATCCACACCCATACCCTCCCTCCTTGATTTGCTCATCATCAAAGTTCACCTTAGCGAGCCCAACTGCTGGCGACTCCCAGCAAGCCTTTGCTGGAGTTAGCCGTGGGATAGTCTCCTTGCGCACTGCTTCTCGGTACTGTTGAATTATTATTATCCCTTTCCCCGTTAAATCCCTCCAAGGCCCATTCTTTCCGCTATGGACCACCCAGTTCCTAATGTTCCATATTTCCGACATAATTCCCACAAACTCCCCTAATCTGAGCCCATCCACCCTTTGACTCACTTGGTCCAGTGCATCCAACACAGACCTATCATGGCCATACCAAAGCTAATCCTTAAATGGGCTGTTGTTCCATGTATCCTCGGCAATGGGGCAATGAAAGAGTATATGCATGTCAGTTTCTTCATAGTAGCCACATATGGGCATTGATCCCATGTGTCGGGGATTCTCTTAGCCTAATTGCACCAGGTTGGAAGCCCATTCGTCACTACCCTCCAAGCGAACACTCTGATCCGGGGTCGTACTAGAAGCGTCCAGATAATCCTCCATAGTTGTCTCGTGCTCTCGCTCGAAGATGTAGGCTTATAGGTGTAACGTGGTTTTTTGTACCCCGGTTTTGTCGTTCTCTCTCAGGGAGCTAGTGGCCTTGGCTAAGAAACTCGATCTACGGTCGGGTTAAGATTGCTAGGTAAGGCAATGGTTGAAAGAGGCGGTCACAAAGCAACAAATAAATCTAAGGTCAGTCAAGGTGAAACAATGGGTTTCGGGGGCTTTCCGGGATGCAAACGGGAACAAGGGGATAGGTTTTGCAATAAGAGAGCAAGAAGGAAGAAAATCAAGTGGCAATTCCGTTAGAAAATACCCACCGGGCTTCCTCTTTCAAGGATAGTCCGGATTAACTTCCCCAAAGTCCACCACGGCCCCCGAGGGTTAATGAAACGGAATTCCCTAGTCAGTCTCTACTCACTCTCATGAGTAAAGTGCTAACCATCCCAATTCCAACCTTCCAACACAAGTGTTGGATGTGTTTGGGAGCTTTCGAACCCAAATACATCCCACTTGAGGGAAGGAATGGAGTGGGAAAAGTGATTTCCCAACTAATTACTCACTAATATTGCTAACCCATACCTAATTACCCATTCACACCCTTAATTACCCCCTAACCCATTAGGGTTCTAGCCACTACCCATCACAACTATGCTAACAACATCAACAAAACCAACCCTAAGCATGATTTCTATCAACAACAAACACAAATCAAGCAAAACAATGAAATATCAAGCAAGAACAATTAAACAAGCATGAAAGTAATTAGCAAAGTAATTAATAAAGAGTTAAGGGAAGAGAAAACTTATCAAAATGTTGTAGATGAACAAACAAAAGCAAAGGAAATGATAATCCAACAATCTCTCAATTGTTTGAATCTTCAATCCTTGAATCACACCAAAAATCCACCAAAACCCTAGAATAATTAAGGCTAATCTCTCACTAAAACTCACTAATACAAAGCTGGAAATAGAGTCTAAGTAACTAGAATTCGATCCTAAGATAAGCGTCAATAGGAGTATTTATACAAGGCAAAACAATTGGGCAAAACGCAGCACTTCAAGCCGAAATAGTCGCGCAGAAAAAGGGGAGACCGCAGCGCGTCTCTGGTCACCCAAAGAAAAATCTCCTGTGCGATTTTTTTGCCGTGAGACCGCAGGTGCGGTCCTGGAGACCGCAGGTGCGGTCTTCTTCTGGACCAGGAGGTCGCGGGTGCCACCTATATGGTAGCGGGCGCTACCTGCTGGGTAGCGAGTGCCACGGATAAGGTAACGGGCGCTACCCTGCGAAAACCACATGCAATTGTTCTGGCAGCCAGGGGTAGCGGGTGGGCTACCCTTTTCTTTTCTTCCTTTTGTTCCTTCCTTCATTCCAAGGCATGTAACGCCCGTTACAAGGGTCGTAGCGGGTGTTACCTTATTGATTTGGACCAAATGAAGGGAAGGTGGTCTGGGGTCAACTCCGCCTCGGCTCTTGGTCTGGCTCGGCTTGGGAAATCACAAAAAATGCTCTAAGATGGCCTGTTTTACCTCGTTTTTGTGTAAAACTCCAAAACCTACAAAATAACCAAAAACATACTAAAAAGCCATGAAAATAAACACGAAACGAGTCAAAAGCCTAAGAATTAAGGCGTTATTTAGACACAAAATTGGGTCTAAACAATAGGTCTTCTCAGATCCCTTGCCAAATGATACCCCTATCCAACTGTATACTCCTAGTGTTTGTATAGTGCCATATTTGCATATTCTTTGGCCATACTCCACATAACGGCATCTGAAGGATCAGATTTGCCTCCAGTTGTAGAAAGCAACCACAGACACGTCCTTTCTTCAACAACCCCTATCCTTGTCAATAAATTCAGCTATCCTTGTATGAGGAGGGTACTCTTGTTGCATCATCAACGACCTAAATGTGTGGGGTCACGGAAGCCACCGGTCAACCCCAACTATCACTAACATACCATTCCCGATCTTCCATACAAATCCCCACTCAATAATTCTCTCTGCCTCCCAAATGCTCCTCCATGTAGACTTGGCTTCCACCCCAACCTCGCTTTCATGTTGTCCCCGTTAGGAAAATCTGGAGCCTAAACTTTATATGTCTAGGCTCCAAGCCCAATTCTACCCGAAGTTGGCGTCGTTGGTGTTCATCTAGGTGTTGGCATTCCTTAAAAAATTTGTAATGATTCAACAGATCATTTGTTAAAATTATTATGCATTCTAAGACCTACTAATTATGATTCTTCTGTAGAGAAAAAAAATTATATAAGCATCTCCGAACAGGTTGAAGGTTTTAATGAAATAGTGTTAAGTACGAGTTAATGTAACTATTAGCTATAGTTAGTCACAACCTTGACAGAAAAGTTTCCATAATCACAAGAGCATCAATTAATTGCATAAATTAATCCCGTTGAAATTAGAGAGCCAAGGTCTACAAACTTTTCAACAACAGCAATTTTCATCGAGACGAATGGCAGAGGGAAGGTTTTGATAAAATGAGACAACCCAAATGCCACATGGATCCCATTATTTGCATGGTCTAGGGAAATCCATATGTGCATACTAGTATATTAAACTTACTAGCCAAAACCAAGACTGCCCCAACTATTTCAAAAAGCCCCAATGAAAGACATTTTGGAAAGGGAGAGAAGTAAATAGAAGTATAAGTTTTTTTTCCTTTTTTTTTTGATAAGTAATGAAAAGATATATCACAAAAACACCAACACGAGTCACCCATTTACAAAAGAGGGCACAACACAAAAACAATATGCCCTCAAGCTCTAATTCAAAAAGTTCAAAGTGCTACAACCCTTAAGCATCAAACTTCAACGATACAACATCCTCTATAAATGGAGCTTGAACTCGTCAAGGGACAAAGTTTTGTTGTCAAATATCCATCAACTCATCATCTTCCAAATGGCCCGTAAATACCTAAGGGGACAAATTTTCAAAAACCACGAGCACAATTTTTCTTCATCCTTCTCCTCCAAGCCACCCAAACCTTCTTCAAACTACACACTTGAACCCAAGAGATCCCCATCATTGAAAGGCCACATGCCAAAACAAAGAAGCCAACATAAAGAGACATCTCAGTTATAGGAGGGGAGAATTCATTGTTAATCAGTTAAAGTTCAGGACTATGGCCAAGAACAAATTAGCATATTGCCAACATAGAGAAACGTATCAGTGTGTTCATGATGAGAAAGAATCATAGAACAGAAATCAATTTCTCTGTATAACTTGGAAGGTAGAAAACAAAACCAAAAGAAGGGGAGTCGAATCTTCATTACATAGCACGCAGAGGCTTAAGCGCTAACTGGAAATCTAGCTTCCCATATGGAAGTGGGAAAAATCGTCCTAGAAAGTTACCATGAAGATTTACACCTGAAAACTAAAATAGAGAACCTAATGCAGTTTCCCTTGAGGAAGCTAGGGGAAACGTGGCTAACAGAATGTTAATCCCCCCTCCTCCCAACTTACCAAATCAAACTCCCTACTGCAAAACGAAAAAAGGGCTAAACCATGTGCTTGTATAGACTAGAGGTTGATTCATCAAACTTGAGATTTCTTCCTCTCATCATGTTCTCCAGCATACTCTGTATGATCATGCCTTGATCCCCACTTATTGTGTCTATGTACCATGATTTTTTTAATAAAAAGAAAAAATAATAATAATATTGCACTTTTGCTGGCAAATGAAGTCATTTGACTTCCAGACATATTGCAAAACAATGTGACATGAAACATAAGCAATGGCACAAACTGATGGGTTATTTGTGTTTTGGACCCCGAAGTATAGGGGTATTTATTTTCTGAACCCTTGGTTTTTTATTGTTTATTTTTAAAATCCTAAAGTTTATGTTTGAATAAAACATGACCTTAAAGTTTGTAGGTTGAAAAAAAAAGATTCGTATACCGTTTTTCTTTTTATTCCCATGTTTGAATTTATCTCCCGATTAGCACCAAACTTCAGGAGTAAGGTTAAAACTGATATTAAAGCTATAATACACCTCTGTTATTCATGTCGGAACTAATTAGACCCTGAAGTACCTCGGGTCTAAGTAGTTCTGGCATGAATGAGAAAGGTGTATTACAGCAGAGTCTAATTAGTTCCGATATGAATAAGAGAGGTGTATTATAGCTTCAATATCAGTTTTAACCTTATTCCTGAAGTTTGGCTTTAATTAAGAGATAAATTCAAACATGGGAAGAAAAAGAAAAACAGTTCGTGGACCCTTTTTTCCAACCTACAAACTTTACGGTCTTTTTTTATTCAACCCATAAATTTTAGAGTCCCAAAAATAATTATGAAAACCAAGTGTCCAGAAAATAAATACCCCTATACTTCGGGGTCCAAAATGCAAAAAACCCCAAACTGATTCATCAATCCGAACGTAACTAAATACCAAATAATCAAGTTGCAAAAGTCGATTGCAAAGTAGACGACAACATAATACAACTAAAGAATTTACAGAAATATGAACTCTAAACGAAAGAACAAAAACAAAAATAAAAATTCTGGGGTAAATGAAGGTTATGAATTAGGTTATGAATTGAAGGCAAATAGAAATGAATCGCTTACGCTTTCAACCGCTAAGTCTTCTTCAGCATATGCCTGTGATAGTTCTTTCTCCCTTTGTGATAGCCATAACCTCCCTTCTCCTTATTGCACACACTTCCACCTCCACTCCTATGACTCCCCATCTAAATGCCACTGAAAATCTTCAAAACTCATCCCAATTGAACTGGTTCCTAATCAAGAATTACCACCTTCTCTATAGCTTATATAGCTTCCAATGTAAATGAGCTTGATGAATATGTGGCACATAGGAATAAATTAATGAAACAATCAACTAATCCACCAAAGTCAAACATGATTTTCCTCTTCATCCAAATTGTAATTTTGGACTCATTTATTTTTTTTACATCTACTAAAAAAATTATTCGATCCTCTAAAAATCAGAGAATCTGGCCATATGTTACTAATATGCTCCGGAGGCTCCTTTATACTTATATATGGATGGAAGATATTAAAAGAAGAAACACTGCGAATGGTAACCTCGGATCTCTCTACCAGGTAAATAATCATAAATGCATGCAGAAAAATCTAAGATGACCTCTATCTGAAATTCAATATATTTATGTGGGTTATTAATGTTCAACACAACAATATCGCAAATGCAATAGTTATGATCATCTAAACCACCACGAAAGTCATCCAACGTGGATCAACCAAAGAAGGGTTTTGGGGAAATACAGATGCGGTCCCAAACCAAATTTTCTGTATATAGGTCATAAGAAGAAAATACCAAAAAGAAACCAATAACATTTTACTTTTCAACCAACAATGTCAAGGAAAGAGAAAGGCAGTGTTTTCTGTTAATTTATTGAGTTTTGGATGTTGTACTTTGGGGAGTGTTAGACAATACTGTACCGAACTTTTTTTCTTCGACAATAATATAATCTACTTTGAGGGTGTTAGACAATGATGCACTCGGAACGATTCCGGTAGTGGCTGACTCGGTGGCAGTCCTACATGGTAAGCTGAGAAGATGAGTTAGGAAAAATATTAAAATCTTGACTAAATTAATATCATGTCAGCAAGTCCAAATAATCACATTCGCAAAAACTTATACGCATCTTTGCTTATTTGGACTTCTTAACATGAAATTAATTTAGTCATGATTTCACTTTTTTTTTGTTTTGCCAACTCATCTTCCCAGCCTGGCATGTAGGACAACCATCGAGGCAGCCACCGCCAGAATATTTCCATGTATATTATTGTCCAACATGTCAAAAGTACAGTATATTATTGTCCAAGGAAGAAAAAAATTTGGTGCATTATTGTTCAATACCCATCAAAGTAGCCAAAATTCCTAATTTATTTACGCAAGAACCTATCATCAAATGTATTAAAATGCATTCGTTGTGCACCAGTCCTCTACTCTCACCCAATCAATCAAAATTGATTGTTTCCAAAAATTTACAAATTGGCCAAAACATTTTTGATTGACACCAAGGGATTGTCACCCATTTACAAAATGATGCCAACTCAGAAAACTCACAAAGCCTCAAACACCTAGGCTCTCTATAGTCAACTTTCCAACAAAATGGCCTCTGTAACTTCATTGGAAACCTAACGTTAACCAAACAAAATTCACAAAAATTAAAGCTTAAAGCCATTTAAAGATTTAGTGTTGCCCTCAAAATTTGATAATTTCTCACCTTCCAAGTGCACTACCAAATTGTTAAAGGCATCAAATTCCACACACTAAGGATCCAACTCTTCTTCAACCTTCTTTTCCAAGCCACTAGAACAACATTTAACTATTGAGGTTGCACCCAATTAACCCCGATCAGAGAAATCATCATATTCCATAAAGCAGATACCCATTAGCAACCGATAAGAAGGTGGTTGATAGTCTCTACCTTTCCAAAACACAAAGAATGCCTGCTAGCCAACTTAAAGTTTCTCCTTTGAAGCAAGTCTTCAATAGGAATCTTTACTTTAATAGTAGCCAAAACAAAAGGCAAACTTTGGTGAACTTTAGATTTCTAGATAGTTCAATTAGGAAACTCGATTTGATTCGACTCCTTAAGCATCTCTTCACATAAACCGGTCACAGTAAATTGCCCACATGAATGAAAAGGCCAAGTGATGTCATCGTAGCCAAAAAAAAAAATTACTCATGGTAAACTAACCCTATCAAATAGCATAACACTTGATGTGGAAGTAACACAAGGAAAATATTCCTCTCTTGATATCTGCTTTCACCCAAAAACAAACTCCAAAAACCAACTAAATGCTTGCTCATACAGAGCTCTTGCCTATATGGCTAATAATCATTACTTTCGTGCCAAAGTGAATAAAGCAATGGCAACAGAGCTACAGAATTTATCAATACTGAAATTAACAAGGAATGGCATTATACTTGTCGGATGGAAATTATTGCACTACGTGAAAACCTAATAAAATTTGGGGTGAGTGTAGCACTTCCTAGCCACAATAATCTTCTAATGTACTCCCTTCATTCCATATTGATTGTCATTATTTTTACTTTCACGGTTCCCAATATCATTTTTTATTTGATAATTTCTTGCATAATATGGTATTAACAATTGCAATATTATTCTTTTATGATAGTATTTTTTGTTACGAATCTAATTATGGTAATTTTATACAAAAACTCATTGTATATACTGAGAAATTTAAGGTTGAAAATTTTGAAATTTGACTGTACAATTTTCAAAGACGACAATTAATATGGAACGAGGGGAGTATCAATTGGTGGAATAATGATCACGTTATAACAGATTTTATGATTCTTATTTATTTATCTATTTACTTATTTATTTATTATTATTTTATGTTTTGGGGAGTGATTGGGATGTAATGTATCCTAAGAATCATCATAAGCAACGGATATTTGCACAACTGAAAGTTCGAGCTATAAAGTAATCATGTGATCACCCTTAAATGATGAAAAAATTTGCTAGTGCAAGTACATGAGCTTTATCAACGAGGAAAACAACATTAGCATATATATACCTCGTTGATAAAGCTCATGTACTTGTATATATATATATATATATGTATATATATATATATATATAGATATAGATACATACATATATATATATATATATGCTAATGTTGTTTTCCTCGTTGATAAAGCTCATGTACTTACACTAGGAAGGGAGGGTCAAAGGCTTCGTCGCCGGCGGTCAGGCAAACTCCGGCAAATACACGCAGAACCAGACTAAGGGAGACAAAAACAAACAACCACAAACAGATGGGAGTCCAGAGGTTATGAAACACAATGAAAAATCAATTCTTGGAAGTTTAGAGCCGACTGCTGCAGAGGGAGAACCAATTCAAGAAACAGGGCGCCAACAGGAGAAGAAAAGTACCTATGCTGATCTGTTCAAGGATTCTGATGGGTTAGAGCTGCGTTTCATAGAGCCAGAAATCATAAACGGTGCACCATGTGCCAAAATAGACAAGGAAGATGTCTCTGAAACCATTGAATACTGGAATTCATCGTTTATTTGCTGCGTCTTGGGATCGAATCCTCCATATGAGGTAATGTGTGGGTTCATTAATAGAATTTGGAGGGATCTTGAGATTGATCTTAGATATCAAAAAAGGTATCTTTTTGGTCTGTTTCAAAACTGAAGAGCATAAAGAACAAGCAATGCAACCGCGTTTCCACTTCTTTGATGGCAAACCATTCCTTGTTCGGGAATGGAATGAAGAACTGGATATGAAGATTGATAGTATTGAAACGCTTCCAATATGGGTGACAATAAAGGATTTGCCTTTCAAGTTTTGGAATTCGGACATCCTGAGCAAGATTGCTAGCCTACTGGGTGTTCCCATCAGAACTGATCGTCAAACTAAGGATCGTATTAAACTAGGCTATGCTAAATTGTTGATTGAGATGCCAATCAAAGGACCTTTTCCGGACTACGTCGACTATGTAGATCATCATGATCAACTCCAGAGACAAGTCCTGTAATATGACTGGCAACCAATTAAATGTCTGCACTGTGGGATGTATGGGCATGAAGAAGCAAATTGCAGGAAGAAAACAATTTGTGAGTATTGTAAAAAAGCAGGGCATGATACAATGGTGTGTCAACAAAAAAAGGCTGATGAATCTGCCAAGCAAACAGAGACAAGGAAGAGTCACAAAGAATCTCAGAATAATATCAGGGTGGATGAACAAGACTTTATAATGCCTAAGAAAACATGGGTGAGAAAGGAGCAGTAGCAAGTTCCTATTCAGAATCAGCAACATCAAAGCCATGATCAACAACAGATACAACAAAGTCAGCATATGACAGCAAACAAGTTTGAATTGCTTTCGAGTGGAGAAGAAACAGAAGGAAAAGAAGAAGAATCTGCCCAACCCCATCATGAATCAAATAAGCTGGAACATACGCAGGCTTAACAGCATGGAAAAGCAAGAAGACACGGAAGAAGACCTCCGTGTCTTCTTGCAGCCTTGAGGGGTGGGGTTAATCGATCTTTATGAAACAAAACTCCTCTCAAAAAATGCAGAAGTAATGATGAATAGAGTTTTCAATAATTGGGAGTTCATCAGCAATTCAAATCATTGTCAGAGAATCAGGATTCTCATTGCCTAGGATCCGAGAATCTATCATGTGCAACATATCTCTTCATCTGCTCAGATGGTTCATACCAAGATTACTAGGCGTCATGATGCTTATAGCTATTTTGTGACTTGGGTATATGGAAGTAATATTGCTTCTGAAAGGAATAATCTTTGGGATGACATTAGGCATGTAGCAGCCACCATGGATGATGCCTGGGGGGTGATGGGGGATTTTAATGCAATAAACGACCCCCATGATAGGGAAGGAGGGGTGGATGTGGAAGCTTTTACCATTCAACCTTTCCAGGATTGCATTCAAGACAGCCAGTTGCATGAGCCGCCATCCACTGGTAATTACTTTACATGGACTAATAATCATGTGCATTATAGAATCGATAGAATTCTGGTTAATATGCAATGGTATCTGATCTCTGAAGGAATTCAAGTCTCCTACCTAAGTGCGGGGCTTTCAGATCATTCGGCTTTGACAATCTCCTTCCCTAACAACCCAAGGAAGCGATCCCCGTTTAGATTTTGCAACATGTGGGCGGAAGACCCCCATTTTACTGATATTTTACACAATGGTCTTCAGGATCTGCCGACTGACCATGCTATGTATCGACTTTCTTTTGCTCTCACAAAAATGCAGAAAGAGTTTCAGAAGCTTCATCGAAGCAAATATGCGGATATCTTTTCTCAAGAAACAAAGGCATGACAGCTTGTGGATTACATTCAGTATGAATTATCCCTTAATCCAGTAGATGCTAATCTTCAAGAAAAAGAGAAGGATGCCAGGGGTAGCTACTGGAAGGTTCTTCATTGTGCCTTTCATCTAAAGAAGCAGCTTAGCAAGATGATTGGAGTAGCATGGATGATAATTGCATCAAGTTGTTCTTTGCAAAAATGAGGCAAAAGAGAGCTCACAGTTATGTACATGAGCTGGAGGATAATGAAGGGGCAACTATAACTGGGCTAGACAATGTAATACAATGCCTCCGCAATTATTATCAGAATCTGCTTGGCCGTCAATCCTCAACGAGAACTGCAATTAATCCTGATGTTATCAATTGCGGGGATGTTCTCACAGTTGATCAACAAATTCAGTTCAACCGCAAGATCACTGAGAAAGAAATACAGGACGCCTTTTTCTCAATTCCTGATGATAAAACCCCGGGTGCCGATGGCTATACTAGCTGCTTTTACAAAAGAGGTTGGAAGGAAATCGGTAATCTGGTAATTGAGGCAGCTAATGAATTTTTGATCACTGGTAGCCTCCTAAAGAATTTCAACAAAACTCATCTGGTTCTCATTCCTAAGGTGCCTAACCCCAAAAATGCATCTAAGTTTAGACCCATCTTTTGCTGCAACACCTTTTACAAGGGTATGACAAAGATCCCGGCTGCTAGAATTAGAGAAGTTCTCCCTACGCTCATGAACCCCAGTTAGGCCGCTTTTGTTCCTAGCCGCCATCTGGTTCATAATGTTCTTCTCTGCCAAGAAATCGCTAGGGGTTATATGCATTCTACCATCTCAGCCCGTTGCATGATAAAGATAGACCTCAAAAAGGCCTTTGACTCCGTTCACTGGTCCTTTATCGAAGAAGCTCTTCGTGCTTACAAGTTTCCTAACTGGCTAATTAAATGTGTAATGGCTTGTGTTACAACTCCTACTTTTGCGATCAATGCTAATGGCATTATCTCCGATTCATTTCATGGGGGGAGGGGCCTTAGACAAGGTGACTCGATGTCTCCTTTACTCTTCGTCCTCACAATGGAATACCTCTTTAGATCTCTAAAGCTCCATATCATGAGATCAAAGGGGTTCAAATACCATCCAAATTGCAAGCGTCTCCAATTAACCCATTTAATGTTTGTCGATGATCTCATATTGTTTTCTTCGGCAAATAAAAACTCGATAAACACCATCATGACTGCTTTTTGACACTTCTCTGAGGTCACAGGTTTGGAGGTAAATCATTCAAAATCGGTTGTTGTTTTCGGAGGAGTGGATAATGATGATGACCTCTACGTGAAACCGACTTCAATCGTGGCACTCTTCGATCCCTTCAGATATTTGGGCATGCCTATATCTTCTTGCAAGCTCTCTGCTGTTGATTGCAAAACCCTCACTGATAAAATCCTTACTAGCATCAAAGGGTGGGAGACAAAACATATTTCATATGTCGGGAGAGTCACTCTCATTAATACAGTGTTGCATGGTATTTATGGTTTTTTGGGCCCCAATTATCATAATTCCAGAGAATGTTGTCAATGGCATTGATGCTTTCTGTAGGAACTTCCTTTGGGGGGAGGGGGACGCATACATACAAAGCCCCTCCTGCGGTGTCCTGGGCACATACATGCAGTCCAAAAAATCACGGTGGGATCGGTTGCAAAAACATCAGGCTTTGGAATCAGGCATCTATAGCCAATTTAGTGTGGGAGATCCAAAGCAAGAAGGATATTCTTTGGGTTAAATGGATTCATGCCAAATATATTAAACATCGTTCCTGGTGGGATTACACCCCCCCCCCCCCCATGATGTTTGTCCCTACTTCAAGCACATATGTGAAATAAAAGAGATCTTCAAGTGGGGGTCAAACCTAGGTAGAAAATGGGAGTGGGGTGATGATGGCATTTACACTGTGAGTAAGGGATATGATTGGAGCCTCCCTCCTGCTGAAAGTCCTTGGTGGACTACGATCGTTTGGGGAAACTTAGGGTGTGTTTGGAGAGAAGATAAGGAATGGAATTAGATAACTTAGGTTTCTAATTCCTATCTTTTATGTTTGGTGAACCTATTTTGGAATGGAATTAAAATACCTAGGGATTCCAATCCCTCCCAAATGGGTGAAATTAGAACCCTCCCATTTTTGGGAGGTTTCAAATTGAATCCTGTGGAATTGACTAATTGAACAAATAAAAATCATAATTTGTGTTCTCCTTGCTGCACACCCTGCTTCGGGACTTGGCCGACGAAGAGCTTCACGCTCTCTTCTCTTCGCTGCTTCCATGGCTGCTCTCGTCCGCCATTGATGAATCCTTCTTCTGCTACTACTCTTCTTCAAGCTCTGTAGTTTCTCTCTCTAGTTTCTTTCTCACTCTAGTTTCTCTCTCTTCCTTTGCTTGCGAACGCTGGTCCCTTTTGGTTTATATGCTCAGATCTGTCTTTCACTTTCTCTTTCCTGTTTTGTGCCTTGTTTGGGTCGTCGAAAATGGCGTCTAATTTTTCTAAGCGGCGCATGAGGAAGACGGTGAGGTGAGGTGAGGAAGGAGGTTTTCCAGGAAATAATGTCTGCATACAGTGGCACTAGGGTTGGGATTGGGATGGAGGTTTAGGGGCTATTATTATTATTATTATTATTATTTTGATTTCATTCCATGTCTCACCAAACAACTTAAGTTTTGGAATCAAATTCCATACCCAACCCTCTCCATATCAAATTTCATAGCCAACCCATTCCTTTTTTTTCTATCCAAACATGCCCTTAGTTACCCCGAGACACACTTTCATCTTCTGGCTCTACTTTCAAAATTGACTTCCTGTGCGCAGCCGAACTCGGCAATGGTGTCCAGCTGCTATGAATACATGCCCTATTTGTAATGCGGTGGATGAAACAGTGAAGCATCTCTTTGGTGACTGTTACTTAGCACATCAGGTTAGGCAGATTATCACACAATGGCAGCAGTGCCAGGATTTTAGTATCTTTGACCCCTATGATTGGTGGCAGTCAATCCAGAATAGGGGTGTCGCCAAGAAAATCAGAGGTTTACTTTGTGGGATTTATGGAGCTTTCATCTACCACCTTCGGAGGGAAAGAAATAATTTTGTCCATGGAAACGCCAAGCGCCATCCCTGTCTGATTGCAAACCATATTAGAAATGATGTGCGAAACAGAACAATTATGATCTCAAAAAATAGGAAGGGTTTGGCCCGTGCATAGAAATAGTTCTCAACATGTAATGTATGGGTTGAGGCCCTCTCCTCTCCACTAATGGTATTATATTCTGTTTTTGTGCAATATATATATATATATATATATATATATAGGATAATTGGATTCTAATTATCCCTACTTTCACCAATTGAATGATAGTGGGTACTTTCTGTATTACAGGTGGACCAAAAAAAAATAAAATTAGATTTGAGTGGGACGCCGGCGAGTTGAGTGGCGATGACTCGGTAGTTTGCTGACATGACACGTTGGGCATGAGTTTGACCGGTTTGACTTTTACGTTTTTTGCCATGTCACACATAAAACACATTCCCAAATATTTTTCTTTATTTTTTTAGTCCAACTTAGAATAAAATTTACCAACCCCTTTTTTTCCCATTATCTCTCTCTTCTTTTCTCCCTTTCCAGTTCTCCTCTCTCTCTCTCTCTCTCTCTCTCTCTCTCTCTCTCTCTCTCTCTCTCTCTCTCTCTGTTAAAAAACAGAGCAAACCCACCCCCCCCCCCTTTATTTCCTTTTGGTTTCCATTGCACTGGCATGCCCATCAAAGCTGCTGCAGATAAACTAGCAAGAGAAATCCAGCTGTTTGGGAATCCACCTCAGTTTCCTTCTACAATGGATGAAGAAGTAAGTCAGCCATCAGAGCAAGAGGATGTGAATGCAGGCTCACAAGGAGCTCCTGATAAGTTCAAGGGCAAGAAATCCAAGGCTGCTGCTAAAACTGGTAAGCAGCTCTACCAATGGGAGATCATGCGTAGCTTCGGCCTCTCTGATGATGAAGTCGCTAAGTTCCAAGATCCATATAAGTGGGTTACACATTTTCCCCAACTGGCCGTTGATGACCTGAAGCTTTTTGGATTGGGCGTTGATTGGAGGCGTTCATTTGTCACCACAGACATTAATCCATATTTTGATTCTTTTGTAAGATGGTAGATGAGGAAGCTCAAATCATACCCATTATTAATATCCCAGAATTTGGGGACAAGTCAGCTGAAAAAGTTTGCACTGACCTGAAGATTAAGAGTCAAAATGAGAAAGAGAAGCTTGCAGAAGCAAAGAGACTGACCTATTTGAAGGGTTTCACTGAGGGGACTATGCTTGTTGGAGAATATACTGGGGAGAAGGTCCAGGAAGCTAAGCCAAAAGTTAGAAAGATGCTTTTGGAACAGGGACTTGCCATTACGTACAGTGAGCCAGAGAAAAAGGTTATGTCAAGGTCTGGTGATGAGTATGTCGTGGCTCTACAGACCAATGGTACATCACTTATGGTGAAGCTGAATGGAAGAAGCTTGCTGAGAAGTTTGCTCTGTTTTTTAACAGAGAGAGAGAGAGAGAGGAGAACTGGAAAGGGATAAAAGAAGAGAGAGATAAAGGGAAAAAAAGGGGTGGTAAATTTTATTCCGAGTTGGACTAAAAAAATAAAAAAAAATTTGGGAATGTGTTTTATGTGTGACCTGGCAAAAAAAGTAAAAGTCAAACCGGTCAAACTCATGCCCAACGTGCCATGTCAGCAAACCACCGAGTCACCGCCACTCAACTCGCCGGCGTCTCACTCAAATCCAATTTTATTTTTTTTTGGTCCACCAGAATACAAAATGAAAGTACGGTCCACCATTGTCCAATTGGTGAAAGTAGGAATTATTAGAATCCAATTATCCTATATATATATATATATATATATATATATATATATATATATATATGTATGTATTTTTGGGTACAAAGGATGAGGTTGGTAATATGTGGGTTTCAATGAGAGCATTTTAGGCAAATTCTAATTGGAATCTTTACTTTTTAATGAAAAAATAATTAATGCTTATTAATTGGTAGAATAGATTACTACTAAAAACAAATAAAAATTAAATCATATGCATATCTAATTAGTTTACTGTTATCATTATCATTATCATTATCATTATCATCATCATTATTATTATTATTATTATTATTTTAAAAGTTTTGTCATGATTTGATATGTGAGTATTTTTTTTTATCAATAATACTCTTTACAATTACTTGGGAGTTAATTAACAAAGCTAATAATCCAAAAACCTTTTTAAAATTATTTTTCCTGTAAATTTGTCTCTAAAATAAAATTATTTTCATATATAAATTTGTGTTATGAAACATATGAAACTAATCAAGGAAGAGGGGATATTTTTTTGATTAAAACAACCTTAAAAATTAAAATTTGTTACACTTCCTCTTCATTTAATCAAAAGCATTATTTGCAATTCATATATAAGCAATTCAAGGGTCATTGAAATTAACTATGTATTATACTTTTGCATTTTACATAGATTAGCTAATTTAGAAATAGGGAAGAGGAAGGATATGGGGAGATAGGGGGAAGGATCTGGAAGTTATCGAAACTAATGGGAGTAGTTAGTTAATCAAAATTTAATTTTAACTGATTTTTTTGGGCGGATTTCACCAGGGTGCAGGATGGAGGGCGGGATGTCATTTGAGTGAAACACCCATTCTAAAACTTATTATAGTAAAGATATATTAAAATAGACACTCCAATAAATTATGTTTGTCAATTATACTAAATTTTCAATTCTCAAAATATGCCAACAAACATATAAATTCTTCGTACATATAATCCAAAATACTTATAATATCGAATATTTAATTATGCCCCGTGCAGCGCACAGGTCAGAGGACTAGTGTGTGTGTGTGTGTATATATATATATATATATATATATATATATATATATATATATATAGGGAAATTGGATTCTAATAATCCCTACTTTTACAAATTGGATGACAATAATCCCTACTTTAAATTTGTATTCTGGTGGTCCAAGAAAAATAAAATTGTATAGTAGTGGGACAAAATCGAGAGTATAGCCTAAATATCATAGATTTTATGTTGCATTTGATTCAAAATTTTGTATAACACTTTACCATGATTTTTAATGAATTTACAGCACTTCTCCCAACTTTTTTGAATTTGTTTTCTATTTTTTATGATTTTTTCAATTTTATTCTTTTTAAAAAATCATAATAATTGCTCGAAATTTTAAAAAAATAATTTAAAAAATGTTTTGGCAACATTCATTACCTATCTGGTGGCAGGAATCAAAAAACAAAAACAATATGGGGTAGACATGAAAAAAAATGAAAAGAATGTGCTGATGGATTTGGTATCACTACAATCCAATTTTATTTTTTTTTTGGACCACCAGAATACAAATTTAAAGTAGAGATTATTGTCATCCAATTTGCAAAAGTAGGGATTATTAGAATCAATTTCCCTATATATATATATGTGTATATTATTGTCATCCAATTTGCAAAAGTAGGGATTATTAGAATCAATTTCCCTATATATATATATATATATATATATATATATATATATATATATATATATATTTCTGGGTACAAATGGTGAGGATTGAAATAAGTGGATTTTAATGAGGGTATTTTGGGAAATTTATAATTGATTCAATTTAATTTTTTTGAAAAAAATAATTTAATATTAATGTGTGTATGTTTGTATTGATGACTCTTCTTTCTTTTCCTTTTTTTTATATGCACTATTATTTTTTCTTTATTCTTTTAAATAAAAACTATTCTTTTTATTTTTCATTATTGCTTTTTTCTTTATTTTTTAAAATATAACATCGGTAATATTTTCAACAATATGTATAGTTTACTTGCGTCCCGTGCAACGCACGGATATAAGTACTAGTACATATGCATTAGGAGGGTGTTACAATTGTGGCTCGTGCGAGGAGTAGTGAGGGAACCTCCCCGATATGCTCCAGTTCTCCAACCCATCATGCATGTCATGCCTATCAAATTGCCATGGACGCACCATTAAGATGTGGCAAGCGCTCATAACTACAACATCACACAAAACAGAGCCATGATATCAAGATCCAATAGGCAAATTAACAAGCACTTTTTTTGTTACCTTGAGGTCGCCGTGATCGTTGAGCCACTTCAAGGAGTATGGTTGGGGATGCGGGATAGTGGGGACGACTCAAAGGCTTGGTGGTAGCCTTGTCCTTCTTCTGTCGATCAATCTTGATGGCCAAACTACATAGCTCATCCAAAGACTGATAGGGTTGAATTTCAATTTTCTTGGCAATGGAAGGAGACAACCCGTTCAAGAATCGTATCATGATCTATTTTCAGGGTTCCTGAAGTTCGCTCTTGATGAGGAGATGTTCAAACTCCTGGATATATTCACTTAAGCTTCTCTTCCTTTGCTCAAGGGCAAAGAGTCTTCTCATGATGTCCTGTTTGCAAGTGCACGACAAAAACCGTTGATTCATGAACTTTTTCAACTTCACCCAAGAAGTGATTTTGCTCTTTCCATCCCCAGCTCATTGCGCTTCTCAAACCAAAGGGATGTGACCTTGGTGAGTTTCAAGCTGGAAATCTTGAATGCCTTTTCGTCACTATACACCTTAGCCTCAAAGATCCTCTACACGAGTTGTAATCACTCCAATAATTGTGAGGGTCAAGAGAACAATTGAATCTTGGGACCTCAATTTTTACATTATGAAACTCATTTCGTGGAGGTCTCTCTCCCATTCTCCTTCAATGATTACGAAGAAGATAGCCACTATCATCATCACCCGACTCAAAGATAGGAGGAGGATGAATAGGACTAATGGAGGGTCCTCTTCTTCTTGGTCGAGGTTGACCTAGAAGATGTGCGGGATGATTCGAGTTGGTTGGAAAGGGCACCAATAGCAAATTCAATGGGCGAGACCCAACTCTCCAAGCCCGGGTTTTGAGATCCTTCAAGCAGGGGTCCCTAAGGAGTTCTTTGGTGTTGGATCGCTCTTTCTTGATTGGGATTAACTTCGTCATCTATATCAAGAAGAAGGGTAAAGGATGGATTGTGTTTAGGAAATTTTGTGGAGCTAAGTTCTTTTGTAGTTGGTTATGTGTTCGGGATTAGGGTTCTTTGTGTTTTAGCATGAAACCCTAACTCATGAATTAAAAAAAAAAAAAAACAAGAATTCAAGCAAATCCTAACTTGGATACTCTTATACCAAATGGAGTATGTCATGGTGGGATTCGATGCTTGAGTTGAGGAAGATGATAGAGATGTAGAAGATAAACACAACCAACCCTAGAAGTCTCAACCCACAAAAGTATATAGACTCAAGAACTATGAATTACTCTAGAATAATCACCACAATTCTGTAAAGGATTTGACTTGCTAACCCCACCACAATCAAGATTGAGGCTAAGGTAAGAACAAGACTTGAGAGAGAGAGTTTGAAAGAGAATTCTCTTTGTATTTCATTCAATGCTCATTAATGCTTCTTCCCTTCTAATGTAAATGTTTATAAACATTGAAGTGGAAAAAGCTCCTTGGGGTCTAAATTACAAAAGGGACCCAAACATCACAATAAATGCCTTCATAGAAATTCTTACATCAATGTAAGGGAAGGGGCAAAAGGAGAAATTTACTACAAAAGTCGACGCAGTTACGATCGTGACCCTAACTTCTTCGAGAGAACTCTTGAGTCGCGTCAAGTCACGGTCATAATTCAAGGTGTCACGGGCATGACTCCTGGACAACAAAAAGTTCCCTTAGCACTGAAGGTCACATGTGTGACTTATGAGGTCACAACCGTGACCCATACTTGAGTGATGGAGGTCCTCCATCAAATATCCAAAGTTCAGCACCAAGTGATCAGGAGCCAGGAGCAGCAACGACCTCACCATCTTCAGCATCAAACACTGACATCCAGGAGTGTTTCATGATGGTCCAACAAGTCATGAGGTCGTCCAACAACAGCAACATCAGCATCAACAACAGCAGCCAGCCAGTGAGGTTATTTCTCAATTCCATATCTTTGGATTGAGGTCCTCACCCGCCTTTTGAAGACTTCACTTTAGCTGTTGAGGACTTTCCAACTTAGTGAAGATATTTGCCAGTTCTGAGGTCCTCTTTGAAGACATCACGGGTATTGAGGATATTCCAGTTCTGTGAGGTGATCCTGCATTGAGGTCCTCCATGAAGACTTCATTTCCAAGCTGTTGAGGCCATTTCCAGCTTGTGAGGTGATTTAACCGTTTGTAATAAAGAAAACACGTTTGTTAGGTTTTATTTCATTTTATTTTGATGTTATCCAGTTGTAATGAGGTTTAATTAGCTTGCTAAGTTAGTTAAGTAGCTTAATGAGTAATTAGGGAGTTTCTTGAGCAAGGGGAAACCCTTAATCATCTAGCTCAACCCTAGTTTTATATTCTTTGTAATGGGCAGCTTGTGAGGATCATCTATCAGTGAATTTAATAGCATTTTGAGTGCCTTAATTGAGCCTCTTGTTTGTGAGTGACGTTAAACTCTCATTTTGGTTAATTCTACTACAGTAGCAAGGATTTGGCAATCCTTGTAGTGGGTGTAGAGCTTGATAATCTCGATGGTGGTGTGCCTGTATCCATTGAGGTCATCCAGTCCATTGCCCTTGATGTTTTAGCTGTGGTGGGTCTATATCAGCTTGAGCCTCAAGACTATCTTCGGTGACTGTTTGATTGTAAGTTTGTTCATCCGATCATCATTTTATCATCATCCATTTCATCCATTTGTTCATTGGTGTTCATACTCTGTTTTAGAGGAGGTTGTGATTGATTTTCTGTGTGAGGTCTGTTTTTGGTGTGTTTGTATTTGATTCTTTGTTTTGAGGCCAGATTGTGTGCGAGTTGTGTTAATGTGGTGTATTGTGAGGTCAATACTCTGATCTTAGGACCTTGCATACATCATAATTGGTATCAGAGCTGAGTTTCATCTTGGAGGAGGGTCTGTTTGTGTTATTTGTGTTGTTTATGATGTCGGGTTGTAGTAAAACTGTAAAACCCCGGAAAATACCAGTAAAGATACCGTTAAATTGATAAAAGCATGACTTTATTTGTTATATGCTTATCTGTTGATCACACGGAGCTTTTAGGACCACGAGTGTCTTCGCAATAATTTTTAGAGTTCTAAAAATATCAGTTAGGAATTTTTGGGATATCGGGTGAAAAATCTTTTATCAGTTGTGAGAATTTTTTTTATCTGTTATTTGGGTATTTGCTGAAATGAATTAATGGTTTTACATTATATAGTTTTCCTTTATTTTTAGGGTGTTTTATGATGTCATTAAGGGTGACATCACCAACAAAATTCATCAGTACTTTGTTTTGTTGTGATAACCGTTTCTGAATTTTGGACGCCAAGCACCCACTACTTGGGTATACCAATCCAGCCATCCAATCCCTGCATGACACGTGTCCCTCCTCCCTCTCTCTCCTTTCTTTCCCCCTCTCTCTCTCTCTTCTACTTATACTGCTGCTGCTGCTCGAGAGGCACCACCACCACGCACCCTCTCATCCACCGCTTCAACCCACCTCCAACCACCACCTCCGACCAACCGCCGAAACTGGACGCCGTCGCACCGCCACCCCGACCTCCCTCCGGTCACCGTATCACAAAACCTCACCCCGAGCACCTCCAAACACCACCCTTTTTCCTCCCCGTGCCCTAGCTGGAAACCGTCGCCGCCACCGTTGTTTTCCGTCAACCACCGCAGAACCAACGACCACCAGGAGCCCCGACGACCACCGACGACACCTCCTCCACATCGGCGACGTCCAACTCCGACGGGACGAACTCAAGCCGAGTTTAAACAATAGCCCTCGATCACCCGCCTGCTACACCACCCGACACCGACGACCGGCTCTGCTCCGACCACCGGGACCCCTGTTGTGACCACCGAGCACTCAGCCGACCGCCTCGAGCGCCACCCCGGCCCCACCTCTTCTAGCTTGGACCCATTGTTTGTACCCTAAAACCCTCTTTCTCTCTCTACAAGTTTGTATGGGTATATTTGTGTTAGGGTTAGTTTAATCTTGCTTTTCATTACTAATGTGTTATTAGATTAGATAAACTTGTGTAGGTATGGTTGTTAATGGAAAGATACATGTTAGAATTTTTAAGTGTAATATTAGGGTATGATTAGTCTAATTTTTTTGTAGGCTACTACTCCTAGTTTAAATGTTTGGGTGTGATATCTTGATGCTATGTCCATGTTCATATCTCATGAAAGTTAATGTATTAATGTTAAGTTAAGTAGTGTACAATATCTTGTTATATTAAATGATGGTTTACTTTCAAGAATATTATCCTTTTCGATAATAATATTTAGTTATTAATTTTCCATATTATTTGGTAACATTATTATTTTCCTAATGTTTAAAACATGTCATTATTATTATCTATATTGTTGGTTAATTATTATGTATGTAATACTTGAAGTATAATATTTGATGGTTTTATTTAAAAAGTTATTACTATTACGCTAATATTAAGTTAAATATATGTTAGTAGGCCCTTGGTAAAGTTTGAACTTTATATTTGAAGTAATGCTATTAGACTCCAATATTAATTTAGTACATATGTTTTTACAAAGTTTATTGTTATTTTAGAAGTTACTATTACAAGGTAACTTTATACTAATGTTATAACTATCTTTGATTTTCAAGCTTTATATTATTAGTAGCATAAATTACAATGTTTGAAAATTAGTTTTATACTACAAGTATTAAAGTACCTCATTACATTACAAGTCTTGGGGTAATCCAATATTTTTATATTGTCTTTTTATGGTGATAAGTGTGCCTTGGCTTGTATAATTATTTTGGTCACATGTGAAGTATTTGTAATACCTAGAAACAAGTTAGGAACCCTAAGTATGTGTTGTAACTAATTAATTGTGATAATAGTGGCCTTTTTAGGTGAAATGCATGGTTAGTGGCATTATGGTAAATATAGTGAATAGTGCCATGCAAGAAAATAAAATAAGGTTCTTTAGTTATTCTTTGTTTCTAAGCAATGTGATTCTTGATTGGGTTGATGATTAGAAATTTATGTGGCGTATGATTAAGTGAAACGTTTTATAATTTGGGGAAGGGTGGTTATGCTATTTAGAAATCGTTAGAGTACGCGTTAATTATAGAATCTTTTACTAGGTTGAGCGAGGATTCCGAATTAGAGCTCCGTGTCTCTTTTGTTGGACGAAGTTGAGTTGCAGGTAATACTATATCCTATTCCCTGTGAATGCCCTTAAGTGTTTTATATAATATGCATTCCCCAAAGGGACCTTATAAAAGTGTTAAAATTGTTTTGTTGAGATATTATTGCTATTTGAGATGGAGTTTATAATGGTTTTGGTACTGTTTTGGAATGATCTTGTTTGATGGTTTTCCATTAAAAGTTTTGTGGAAGGTTGGTATGACATGAAAGGAATTGGATCTTGATAACCGGACCTAACTAACGGATATGAGTTAAAAAGCGGGTTCGGGCAGTCTCCCCTTAGACCAGGTGGAACCTGTGAGGGGAACTGTCAAGAGACCAGGTGATGCCTGGTATTGTGGATGTGAGTTAGGCGCTGATCAGTCGAATAGGAATATTTATGCGAGTCTGTGGGACTCCGAAAGAAAGAAAAGAAAGAAAAGAAAAGAAAAGAAAAGAAACGAGTTATGCGCTGATCAGTCGAATGATGTTGTTATGCGAGTCCTTGGGACTCCGAATCATGTTCTGCGAGTCTTTGACTCCGAGGGGTAGTGTGGAAACCCCGCCCGCTATTAAAAGTTGATGAAAAGAGATTATTATATTGTTTTCCCAAGTTTTCGAATTGTAACCCCTCCCCTATAAAATGTGTTCAAATGTTTACGCAAATGTTTATAAATGCGTAGGAGTAGTATTGCTGAGGTTTCCCCCTCATTTGTGAAATGTTTTGTTTTCAGGTACGGATCAGTGACTTGGGGACAAAAAGGGGCGTAGAAGTGAGGAAGTGAAGTTAGATGAGTCAAGAATAATTTTTTTTATATTTGTCTAAGTAAAGTTAATGTTGAGACCTTGTTTTAGATTGTGGAACAAATAGTTAACTTTTGTTAGAACCTTTCTCTTGCCTTGTATCTCGAAAGAGATACAGATGCCTTGATGCCTGAATAATAAGTTGAGAACCTTCCGCTGCTAATTAATAATTGACTTTGATCGACATGATTGATTTAAATTTTCCAGGGCGTTACAGAATGGTATCAGAGCTCTGGGTTGCGACCTGGTAGCTCTTAGGAGTCTATAGGGTTACCTTTAGACCTTAGGAAGTTACCCTCGGAGTGTTGAGTGTAGGTGGGATGGGTCGAGTCAGTTTTCTTTATGTTTCGCTCTTTTGAAACTCACGATTGTTATTTTAGCAGGACATGGACCCCGAGTTACGTCATAGTTTTCACATCGATGATGACATGTTCCACATTGGGTTTTGGAGGGAGGACGAAGAGCTTCTCGCCGATTACCTGGATCGCATTATACCTGATTTCGATTTACACCTAGAGGTGCCCATGCACACCACATGCCTGCGGCATGAGGGGAGTATGGTCAACCTCCTGCTGATGATGATGACCAGCTACACCAAATGGGGTTACCGTGCATCACAGCTACTACAGCCTATCCCCCCAGCCGATCCAGAGGCACCTTGGCTGCATGACTGCCAGTGGTGCGGACGGGTGCCGGCGACTCCGACTATCCTCACTCTGGTCCAGACCATGGTGGAGGCCTCTCCGGCCGACCTCATGGATGTGGACCTCAGCAAGGCCCCGCCTCCCGATCTGAGCGATGACGAGGATTCGGAAGAGGAACTGAAGCCTGTCAAAGATCCCGAGGAGGATCTGGTGGAGATTTCGAGTGGAGACTCTGACTCTGGAGAAGAGTCGGACGACCCGAGAAGAGTCGGACGACCCGAGTTGGATTCCAGAGGCCGGGAGGAGAGTTAGGAGACGCCGCGAGATCTAGTTTTACGAGTTTCCCTTCCCCATGTTTTGTATATAACTTGAGAGTTTGCGGTCTTATGTTCGCTACGTTATTGCATGTTGGTACGTAGGAATCTGTTTGTAGCAAGAGTATCGTATGTGGTAAAATTGTTATGTTATGAATGCTATGTTATGGATGCTATGTTATGGCAGAGTAAAGAGTATGTTTTAATTATGATGAAGTAATATGATGAGTTGGCTTATCTTGTGATGAATGTTGGCTATGAGGTGTATGAAAGAAAAGGAACGAGGTGTGGAAAGTATAAATGTCATGAAATGATTTTCTCTTCTTTCTTTTTGTTCATTATAGTTCTGGAAATTGTTGGTCAATTGTCAAGGTAATGGAATACGATAATTTGGTTTATAAGTGCTTATGTATATGTGATTTTGTATAGTGTGAAATGAGTTTATATCATGGCATTATAAATTACCTGAAAAGAAGGACTAACTCATAGTTGTGTTATGCTGGACTGATTAGAAATCTTACAAAAAGAATGGTCGAAGTTAACGGAAAAGGGCCTCAGGGAACACCTTCACCATCAGTTCCGCCTGCAGCGGAGTTAAGGCAGCGATATGCACCTTTTTATGAAATTGCGGCACAGTCAGCACAAGGTGCGACACCATCTGAACAGGAGGGTAACCCTACCTCGGGGCCTGATTTAACCCAATTGATGATAATGGAAATAATGGCGCGGCAATCCGAGCAGATCCAATTGATGTCAAGTCAACAAAAGGAAGGTGGGTCTTCACTTTTTCGGGAGTTTAACAACTTAAATCCCCCATCATACAACGGGGTAGCTGATCCCAAGATCTTTGAGGAATGGGTAAGGGATGTTGAGAAAATATTCGAGGCAATCCAGTGTCCTGAGGACAGAAAGGTGAACTTTGCGACTTACCATCTTAAGGGAGAAGCTGATTTGTGGTGGATGGGTATGAAGGAAAGGCAAACTGAACCTGGCTTTGGTTGGGAGCGTTTTAAAGAAATGATGAAGAATCGGTTCTACCCTATGGCTCTCCAAAAAGCCAAGGAGAAGGAATTTCTGGAACTTCAACAAGGGGGAGATACAGTTCTGCAATATGCTTCCAAGTTCATGGAATTGTCGAGGTTTGCACCAATCTATATTGCGAATGAGAAGCTGAAGATGAACAGGTTTGAGGATGGGTTGAACTATAATATACAAGAAAAGTTGTCCGTATGCACTTTCGCCTCCTATCAAGATATGTTGGAGGTGGCTGCCAATGTCGAACGGGTGCTAAGTAATCGGACAACGCAACTGGTAAAACAGGTCGACAAAAGGAAGGAACCCCTTCGTTTTGTCCCTCAACCACCACCTCCTTTCAAGAGGTTCAGGCCCAATGTGTGGCAAGGTAATCAGGGACGACCCCAACAACCTGGTGCAGTAAACTGTAGGGCTTGTGGTAGGCCCGGGCATTATGCAAGAGATTGCCGGAATCCAACCAGAGTGGTCTGCTATCGCTGTGGCAGTTCAAATCACATTGTGAGAAACTGTCCCCATCCGGCTGAAGGTGGATCCAATTTTATGAGTGGTGCTAATCGAGGAACTCTACCACCAAACCACCAGCGCAGGATTGAATATCCGGTGAATCAGGGAAGGCCTCGCCCAAATTCTGGAGGCTATAATGGCAATCGAGGCAACCCAATCAGATCACTTCCGCCGCCACCACCTCGATAACCGCAGGCCCCGCGCAATATTGGAGGAAGGGTTTATGTAATGAAAAGAGAGGAAGCTGAGAACAATGCCGATGTTGTTACTGGTACTTTTCTTTTGTGCTCTTATCATGTTTATGTGTTGTTTGATTCTGGTGCTAGTCATTCTTTTATATCACCTGCGATTGTGGAAAAAGCTAAATTAGTATCATCTGAAGAGAAAGAAACTATGGTGGTATCTTTACCTACGGGAGTGGCAGTGCAATGTGGGATGCTATATAAGAAATGTCCAATAGTGATAGGCGATCAAGAGTTCGATGCTGACTTACACCAATTTGAGTTAATGGAATTCGATGTGATTCTTGGAATGGATTGGTTGGCTAAATATCAAGCGCAGATCGATTGCCGGAAGCAGAAGGTGACTTTGAAGAGTCCAAATGGAAGGAAGGTGGTGCACTACAACAAACAACCTCGCCAGGGAGTGAGAATTATTTCCGCAGTAAAAGCTCATAAGATGATAGGACAAGGATGTGAAGGATTTCTATGCAATGTGGTGGACACTAAAGTTGAGAAAACTCCTCTTGAAATTATTCCGGTGGTACAGGAGTACGTAGATGTATTTCCTGAAGAAATTCCGGGGATGCCGCCGCAAAGGGAAGTGGATTTCTGTATCGATTTGAAACCTGGGGCTACTCCAATATCTAAGGCTCCGTATCGAATGGCCCCTGCGGAACTCAAAGAACTCAAGAAACAATTAGATGAGTTGTTAGAGAAGGGATATATAAGACCAAGTACCTCTCCATGGGGTGCGCCAGTGTTATTTGTGAAGAAGAAAGATGGTAGTTTGAGGTTATGCATTGACTACCGGGAGTTGAACAAGATTACGGTCAAGAACCGTTACCCGCTACCACGCATTGATGATCTGTTCGATCAACTGAAGGGAGCTGCAGTCTTTAGCAAGATCGACCTGAGATCGGGTTATCACCAGTTGAGAATTCGGGAAGAAGATATTACCAAAACTGCTTTTCGGACCCGATATGGTCACTATGAGTTTGTGGTTATGCCCTTTGGTCTCACAAACGCTCTAGCTGCTTTTATGGATTTGATGAATCGAGTATTCAAACTCTTCTTGGATAAGTTTGTAGTGGTTTTTATAGACGACATCTTGATCTATTCAAGAACATAGGAGGACCATGTGCAACACTTGCGAAGGGTGTTGGAAACTTTGCGGGAAAACGAGTTATACGCGAAGTTTTCCAAGTGTGAGTTTTGGTTGGAAAAAGTGGCTTTTCTAGGGCATATTGTTTCAAAGAATGGAGTTGCAGTGGACCCACAGAAGGTAGAATCTGTTAGTAAGTGGCCGACACCGAAGAATGCTACAGAAGTAAGGAGTTTCCTGGGTTTGGCTGGGTACTATCGGAAGTTTGTTCAAGACTTCTCTAAAATTGCAACACCTCTCACCAATCTGACTAGGAAGTCTGTGAAGTTTTTATGGTCGGATAAATGTGAGAAAGCTTTTCAGGAGTTGAAACAAAGACTCACCACGGCACCTATTCTTACCTTGCCTCAAGGAAATGAAGGTTTTGTTATCTATAGTGATGCGTCACATGGTGGGTTGGGATGTGTTCTCATGCAAAATGGAAAAGTAATCGCCTATGCTTCAAGACAGTTGAAGACTCATGAGAAAAATTATTCTACTCATGACCTGGAGTTGGCAGCAGTGGTATTTGCTCTCAAGATCTGGAGGCACTATCTTTATGGAGTACATTGCGAAATTTTTACTGATCACCAAAGCTTGAAGTACCTTTTCTCTCAAAAAGAGTTGAACCTTCGACAAACAAGATGGTTAGAATTCCTAAAGGATTATGATGTGAACTTTCAATATCATCCGGGAAGGCGAATGTGGTAGCCGATGCTTTGAGTCGAAGACCCTACCCTGAGGTGAATCATTTGATAGCTTTACCACTGCAGTTATGCGAAGAATTCAGGAGATTAGAGCTTAATGTAAAGGTTCCGGGAAAGGATGCGGTATTGAACGCCATGGACATCCGTTCGACTCTTTTAGAAGAAATTAAAAATTCTCAGGAGTTAGACTTGCAGTTGGTGAAGATAAGAGGAGAAGCAATCCAAGGGAAAGCACCTGGTTTTGTGATACATGAAGATGGGACTTTGAGGTTTCATAACCGAGTATGTGTACCAAATATAGAGGATCTAAAGAAAAGAATTTTGGATGAAGGACATAACACGCCATACTCAGTGCACCCAGGAGGGAATAAACTTTACAAGGATCTCAAGCAAACCTTTTGGTGGAGTAATATGAAGCAGGAAGTAGCTGAGTACGTATCTCGATGCCTGACCTATCAGCGGGTCAAGGTTGAACATCAAAGACCAGCAGGGCTGTTGCACCCATTAGAAATTCCGGAGTGGAAATGGGACTCAATATCTATGGACTTCGTGATTGGTCTTCCGAGGACCAGAAGGAAGAACAATGCCATCTGGGTGATCGTAGATCGGTTAACCAAGTCTGCTCACTTCCTGGCCATGGCCAACACCTGGACGTTGGATCAATTGGCCAAGCATATGTTAGAGAAATAGTGAGACTACATGGAATCCCCAGTTCTATCGTGTCAGACAGAGATACCAGGTTTCAATCAGGTTTCTGGAAGAAGTTACAAGAGGCTTTTGGTACTAAGCTAAATTTCAGCACCGCTTTCCATCCAGCTACTGATGGGCAAACAGAAAGGACGATTCAGACTTTGGAAGACATGTTGAGAGCATGTGCCTTAGATTTTAAAGAATCATGGGATGACGAGCTAACCTTGATTGAGTTCTCCTACAACAATAGCTTCCATGCTAGTATTGGGATGTCGCCGTTTGAGGCGTTATATGGGAGAAGATGTAGGACCCCTTTGTGTTGGCAAGATATTGATGAGGCTCTCACTATTGGTCCAGAATTGATCCAACACACAACTCAAAAAGTAAAGGTCATTCAGGACAGAATGAGGACGGCACAAAGTCGACAGAAGAGTTACGCCGATCGAAGGAGAAGACCCTTGGAGTTTGAGGTGGGAAATTATGTGTTCCTACGGGTATCTCCTACAAAAGGAGTCATGAGATTTGGTCAATCAGGGAAATTGACTCCAAGGTACATTGGGCCATACCCCATTTTGGAGCGCGTAGGTGAATTGGCTTACAAATTGGAGTTACCAGGGGATCTACCTCGAGTACACAACATTTTCCATGTTTCGCAGCTGAGAAAGTATGTTGCAGACCCTTCGCATGTGATTGAACCAGAACCGTTGCAGCCTAAGGAAGATCTGACTTACGAGGAACAACCGGTTGAGATTTTGGACCGGAGGGAGAAGCAGTTGCGCAGGAAGACTGTCCCACTAGTCAAGGTATTATGGACAAACCATACCACAACAGAGGCAACTTGGGAAACCGAAGAAGAAATGCGCACAAAATACCCTCATCTTTTCAACAGCTAAGTAAGTTAAGTTTCGGGGACAAAACTTCTTTAAGGGGGGAATGATGTGAAACCCCGAGTTTTTATGAATAACTGCATGGGTAGTGGTAAGTTTAAGTTTTGAGGACGAAACTTCTTTAAGTGGGGAATGATGTAAAACCCCGGAAAATACCAGTAAAGATACCGTTAAATTGATAAAAGCATGACTTTATTTATTATATGCTTATCTGTTGATCACACGGAGCTTTTAGGACCGCGAGTGTCTTCGCAATAATTTTTAGAGTTCTAAAAATATCAGTTAGGAATTTTTGGGATATCGGGTGAAAAATCTTTTATCAGTTGTGAGAATTTTTTTTATCTGTTATTTGGGTATTTGCTGAAATGAATTAATGGTTTTACATTATATAGTTTTCCTTTATTTTTAGGGTGTTTTATGATGTCATTAAGGGTGACATCACCAACAAAATTCATCAGTACTTTGTTTTGTTGTGATAACCGTTTCTGAATTTTGGACGCCATGCACCCACTACTTGGGTATACCAATCCAGCCATCCAATCCCTGCATGACACGTGTCCCTCCTCCCTCTCTCTCCTTTCTTTCCCCCTCTCTCTCTCTCTCTCTCTCTTCCTCTTCTACTTATACTGCTGCTGCTGCTCGAGAGGCACCACCACCACGCACCCTCTCATCCACCGCTTCAACCCACCTCCAACCACCACCTCCGACCAACCGCCGAAACTGGACGCCGTCGCACCGCCACCCCGACCTCCCTCCGGTCACCGTATCACAAAACCTCACCCCGAGCACCTCCAAACACCACCCTTTTTCATACCCGTGCCTGGAAACTGCCCGCCGCCGTTTTCTTCAGTCAACCACCGCAGAACCAACGACCACCAGAGCCCCGACGACCACCGACGACACCTCCTCCACATCTGGCGGCGTCCAACTCCGACGGGACGAACTCAGCCGAGTTTAAACAATAGCCCTCGATCACGCTCGCTACCACCCGACACCGACGACCAGCTCTGCTCCGACCACCGGGACCCCTGTTGTGACCACCGAGCACCCAGCCGACCGCCTCGAGCGCCACCCCGGCCCCACCTCTTCTAGCTTGGACCCATTGTTTGTACCCTAAAACCCTCTTTCTCTCTCTACAAGTTTGTATGGGTATATTTGTGTTAGGGTTAGTTTAATCTTGCTTTTCATTACTAATGTGTTATTAGATTAGATAAACTTGTGTAGGTATGGTTGTTAATGGAAAGATACATGTTAGAATTTTTAAGTGTAATATTAGGGTATGATTAGTCTAATTTTTTTGTAGGTTACTACTCCTAGTTTAAATGTTTGGGTGTGATATCTTGATGCTATGTCCATGTTCATATCTCATGAAAGTTAATGTATTAATGTTAAGTTAAGTAGTGTACAATATCTTGTTATATTAAATGATGGTTTACTTTCAAGAATATTATCCTTTTCGATAATAATATTTAGTTATTAATTTTCCATATTATTTGGTAACATTATTATTTTCCTAATGTTTAAAACATGTCATTATTATTATCTATATTGTTGGTTAATTATTATGTATGTAATACTTGAAGTATAATATTTGATGGTTTTATTTAAAAAGTTATTACTATTACGCTAATATTAAGTTAAATATATGTTAGTAGGCCCTTGGTAAAGTTTGAACTTTATATTTGAAGTAATGCTATTAGACTCCAATATTAATTTAGTACATATGTTTTTACTAAGTTTATTGTTATTTTAGAAGTTACTATTACAAGGTAACTTTATACTAAAGTTATAACTATCTTTGATGTTCAAGCTTTATATTATTAGTAGCATAAATTACAATGTTTGAAAATTAGTTTTATACTACAAGTATTAAAGTACCTCATTACATTACAAGTCTTGGGGTAATCCAATATTTTTATATTGTCTTTTTATGGTGATAAGTGTGCCTTGGCTTGTATAATTATTTTGGTCACATGTGAAGTATTTGTAATACCTAGAAACAAGTTAGGAACCCTAAGTATGTGTTGTAACTAATTAATTGTGATAATAGTGACCTTTTTAGGTGAAATGCATGGTTAGTGGCATTATGGTAAATATAGTGAATAGTGCCATGCAAGAAAATAAAATAAGGTTCTTTAGTTATTCTTTGTTTCTAAGCAATGTGATTCTTGATTGGGTTGATGATTAGAAATTTATGTGGCGTATGATTAAGTGAAACGTTTTATAATTTGGGGAAGGGTGGTTATGCTGTTTAGAAATCGTTAGAGTACGCGTTAATTATAGAATCTTTTACTAGGTTGAGCGAGGATTCCGAATTAGAGCTCCGTGTCTCTTTTGTTGGACGAAGTTGAGTTGCAGGTAATACTATATCCTATTCCCTGTGAATGCCCTTAAGTGTTTTATATAATATGCATTCCCCAAAGGGACCTTATAAAAGTGTTAAAATTGTTTTGTTGAGATATTATTGCTATTTGAGATGGAGTTTATAATGGTTTTGGTACTGTTTTGGAATGATCTTGTTCGATGGTTTCCATTAAAAGTTTTGTGGAAAGTTGGTATGACATGAAAGGAATTGGATCTTGATAACCGGACCTAACTAACGGATATGAGTTAAAAAGCGGGTTCGGGCAGTCTCCCCTTAGACCAGGTGGAACCTGTGAGGGGGACTGTCAAGAGACCAGGTGATGCCTGGTATTGTGGATGTGAGTTAGGCGCTGATCAGTCGAATAGGAATATTTATGCGAGTCTGTGGGACTCCGAAAGAAAGGAAAGAAAGAAAAGAAAAGAAAAGAAAAGAAAAGAAACGAGTTATACGCTGATCAGTCGAATGATGTTGTTATGCGAGTCCTTGGGACTCCGAATCATGTTCTGCGAGTCTTTGACTCCGAGGGGTAGTGTGGAAACCCCGCCCGCTATTAAAAGTTGATGAAAGAGATTATTATATTGTTTTCCCAAGTTTTCGATTTGTAACCCCTCCCCTATAAAATGTGTTCAAATGTTTACGCAAATGTTTATAAATGCGTAGGAGTAGTATTGCTGAGGTTTCCCCCTCATTTGTGAAATGTTTTGTTTTCAGGTACGGATCAGTGACTTGGGGACAAAAAGGGGCGTAGAAGTGAGGAAGTGAAGTTAGATGAGTCAAGAATAATTTTTTTTATATTTGTCTAAGTAAAGTTAATGTTGAGACCTTGTTTTAGATTGTGGAACAAATAGTTAACTTTTGTTAGAACCTTTCTCTTGCCTTGTATCTCGAAAGAGATACGGCAGTAACGCCCAGTCTGAATAATAAGTTGAGAACCTTCCGCTGCTAATTAATAATTGACTTTGATCGACATGATTGATTTAAATTTTCCAGGGCGTTACAAAAACACCTCAAGAAATAGCAGAACAAGCCTGGAGGGAGAAGGAAGAAATGGAGGGGATAATGAAAATTATGGGAGAACAGTTGCAATATTACATGAGGTTGCACAGGAGAGGGATCAATGGAGAATTTGATGTGGAATTTGAAGAAGAAGAAGAGGAGGAGAACCCTTTTAGTGAAATTGGGAGAGGAGGCAGAGGACCTAGATATCATAGAAGAAGGAGGTATGTAAGGATGTCACCTAGGAGTAGTGGAGGTGAATCTAGGAGTAGGAGTGAAAGAGAAGAAAGGAGGGAGGATAGAAGAGTTGAGAAGTTGGATTTCAAAATAGATATTCCTGAGTTTGGAGGGGAGTTAGATTGTGATGTATTCTTGGATTGGTTGCAAATAGTGGAGAGGGTGTTTGATTTGAGGGAGTTGTCTGATGAGAACAAGGTGAAGTTGGTTGCATTGAAACTGAGGAAATATGCATCTACATGGTGGAACAACTTGCAAAGAAGGAGAGAAGAAATCAATGAACCTAAGGTCAGTACATGGGTTGAAATGAGGCAGAAGCTCAAGGAGAAATTCCTACCTGAAAGTTACATGAAGGATAATTATTTCAAGCTTCAACACTTGGTCCAAGGCAGCAAATCTGTTGAGGACTACACCAAGGAGTTTGAACATCTGCTGTGGAAATGTAACATGAAGGAGAATGAAGTTCAGACCTATGTGAGGTATCTTACAGGATTGAATGAAAACATCAAGAATGTTGTTGAGCTACAGGTATATCATTCACTTGATGAGCTGAGTTCTTTGGCTCATAAGGTGGAACAACAGAAGAAGGCCCAAAGGAAGGAGTATGGAAGCAAGTACCCAGCCAAAACCTATCCTCAAACAAGACCATTACCACAAATCCTATAATCCACCTCAAAGAACCTATCCATCCCCACAACCACAAACCAGATATCCAGCCCCTAAGCCACCTCAAGCACCATCCTAAAATCCTCCATAAAGAACCCCAGTCCCTACTAATCGACCATTCCCTGAGAGGAGATGTTTTAGATGTCAAGGACTTGGACATCTAGCCTCAGAATGTCCAAACAGAAGAGCAGTGACCTTAGCAGAATATCAGCGACCGTTTGTTGAACCTGAGTCAGTTGTTGAGGAGGAACAGTTTGATGAACCTGAAGGAGATCCTGTGTATGATGAAGAGGAAGTTGAGGCCAGACCTGATGAGGGTGAAATGTTGGTGATCAGGAGGGTCCTTAGCAGTTCAACAGTTGATGAAGAAGCTGAGCATAGGGAGAATATTTTTCATACTCGATGCACTGTTCATGGGAAGATATGTTCCTTGATTATTGATGGAGGCAGCTGTACCAATGCAGCCTCACAGACTATGGTGCAAAAGCTGAATTTGCAAACCTGTCCTCATCCAGCACCTTACACCATCCAGTGGTTGAGTCAAAGCAAAGGTATCAAAATCTCATCCAGATGCCTTGTGAATTTTTCAATTGGTTCTGTTTACAAAGATGAAGTGTGGTGTGATGTTATACCTATGGATGCATGTCATCTATTGTTGGGAAGACCTTGGTTGTTTGATATATTTGTTAACCATGATGGAAGAGCCAATACATATTCCCTTAACCTAAACCACAAAAAAATTGTCCTCACCCCACTTAAACCATCCCAACTCACAAAAAGAACCCAAAACCTCATTGTTGAACCATCCCTTGATGTGATCTTACCAGCTGAACATCGTGAGTTCTGTGAACAGAAGGAGTTTCTTTTGCTTAACCTCGATGAAGAACCAGCCTCACAAAATGAGCCAGCCCCACAAAATAGCCATCCTTTATTCCAACCCATCCTAAACCAGTACCTAAATGTTTTTCCAGAAGAAATGCCATCAGGTTTACCCCCTAAGAGAGTCATCCAGCATAAAATTGACCTTGTCCAAGGATCTATCCTACCAAACAAACCAGCCTATAGAATAATCCCAGCTGAAACCAATGAGATCCAGAGGCAAGTTGATGAGTTGTTGGAGAAAGGAATGATCAGAAAGAGCTTGAGCCCTTGTGCAGTGCCAGCTTTGTTGGTTCCTAAGAAAGATGGGAGTCAGAGGATGTGTATTGATTGTAGAGCCATCAACAAGATTATCATTAAGTATAGATATCCTATTCCAAGACTTGAGGATGTGCTTGATGAGCTCCATGGCTCAACTGTGTTTTCAAAGATTGATTTGAGGAGTGGATATTACCAGATCAGAATTTATGAGGGAGATGAGTGCAAGACAGCCTTTAAGACTAAGGGAGGTCTGTATGAGTGGTTAGTCATGCCTTTTGGTTTGATAAATGCACCTTCAACATTTATGAGGCTTATGAACCAAGTTTTTGAAACCTTTGATTGGGAAGTGTGTTGTTGTTTATTTTGATGACATACTCATTTATAGCAAGTCTAAAGTGGAGCATGTGAAACATTTGAGGAGTGTTATGGAGATCTTGAGTAGAGAACAGTTGTATGGGAGCCTCAAGAAGTGTCAATTCTTCACCAGCCATGTTATATTCCTTGGTTATATTGTGACATCAGAGGGTATTCAAGTAGATGAAGAGAAGGTTAAAGCCATCAAAGAGTGGCCAGTTCCAACATCAATCCAGCAAATCAAAAGTTTTCATGGATTAGCATCTTTCTACAGGAGATTTGTGAGGAACTTCAGCACTATTTTAGCTCCTATGACTGAGTTAGTGAAGGGGAAGAGCTTTACTTGGACACCAGCTGTACAGAAAGCTTTTGAGAAGGTCAAGAGACAGTTAACCTCAGCACCAGTTTTGGCATTACCTTGTTTTGCCAAAGTCTTTGAAGTGGAGTGTGATGCCTCAGGTGTGGGCATTGGAGCAGTGTTGACTCAAGAGGGAAAACCAGTAGCTTATTTCAGTGAGAAACTCAATGAGGCCAAGAGGAAGTACAATACATATGATAAGGAGTTCTATGCCATCATTAGAGCTTTGCAACTTTAGAGGCATTATCTTATTGGAGCTGAATTCATTCTGCACAGTGATCATGAGGCCTCAAATTCATTCAGGGGCAGCATAAACTCAACACTAGGCATGCTACTTGGGTGTAGTTCATGCAACAATTTCATTTTGTGATCCATCACAAATCTGGGAAGCTTAATAAAGGAGCTGATGCATTGTCCAGGAGGTATTTATTGTTGCAAGTTTTGGATGCAAGAGTGCTTGGTTTTGAACAGTTGAAAGCTTTGTATGAGAATGATGAAGATTTTGGAGAGTTGTACCAAAAATGTCAGGGACATCCTCAAAGTCTATACCATATAGACCAGGGATTTCTTTTCAAAGGAGCAAGGTTATGTATTCCAAGGAGCAATTTGTAGGAGTTGTTGATCTCAAGTTCATGGAGGTTGCTTGGCAGACATTTTGGTATTGAGAAGACCCTTCTTATCTGAAGGAACATTATTGTTGGCCTAAAATGAGGAAGGATGTTGAGCATTGGGTCGGGAGGTGTGCTACATGTCGATCAAAAGAGTCATAGCTTACCTCAAGGGCTATACACACCTTTGCGATGCAAACAGTCCTTGGGAGGACATCAGCCTAGACTTCATTGTTGGTCTACCAAGAACTCAAGGAGGAAAAGATTCAATTATGGTAGTTGTGGACAGATTCAGCAAAATGGCTCACTTCATTGCATGCCATACCACCTATGATGCTGTGAGGGTGGCTGAATTGTATTTTCAGGAGATAGTGAGGTTACATGGAGTTCCCGGGAGCATGGTGTCAGATAGGGATGTGAAGTTCCTAAGTCATTTTTGGGTTACTCTTTGGAAGAAGTTGGGCACACAATTGAAGTATAGCACAGCTTGTCACCCCCAAACTGATGGGCAAACAGAGGTCACAAACAGGACACTTGGAACACTATTGAGTCACTGATATCCACAAACAAAACAGGATGGAACACCCTCTTGTCTCGTGCTGAATTTGCTTTCAATAGAGCACCATCAAAGGCAACTGGCCTTTCCCATTCCAGGTGGTCTATGGTAGAAATCCTATAACTCCATTGGATTTATCCCCACTAACAAATTCTGTGAGGTTTAGTTATGAAGCAGGTAAACATGCAGAGGAGATCAAGAAGCTTCACCAGCAAGTCAGGGAGAAGATCATCAAGTATTCTGAGCAAGTTTCTACATCAGCAAACAAGCATAGGAGGAAGATGGTTTTCAATCCAGGAGATCTAGTGTGGATTCATCTAAGGAAGGATAGATTTCCAAGCAAGAGGAAGGGAAAGTTGACCCCAAGAGCAGATGGTCCTTTTGAAGTGCTTGAGAGGATTGGAGATAATGCTTACAAGTTAGACCTTTCTGAAGACTATGGAGGCAGTGCTACATTCAACGTTGCAGATTTGAGGCCTTACTTTCCAGAGCATGAAGACCTCCCAAGTTTGAGGACAAACTTTCCTTAACCTGGGGAGGATGATGGAGGTCCTCCATCAAACATCCAAAATTCAACACCAAGTGATCAGGAGCCAACATCAGGAGCAGCAACGACCTCACCATCTTCAGCATCAAACACTGACATCCAGGAGTGTTTCATGATGGTCCAACAAGTCATGAGGTCGTCCAACAACAGCAACATCAGCATCAACAACAGCAGCCAGCCAGTGAGGTTATTTCTCAATTCCATATCTTTGGATTGAGGTCCTCACCCGCCTTTTGAAGACTTCACTTTAGCTGTTGAGGACTTTCCAACTTAGTGAAGATATTTGCCAGTTCTGAGGTCCTCTTTGAAGACATCACTTCTGGACTGTTGAGGATATTCCAGTTCTGTGAGGTGATCCTGCATTGAGGTCCTCCATGAAGACTTCATTTCCAAGCTGTTGAGGCCATTTCCAGCTTGTGAGGTGATTTAACCGTTTGTAATAAAGAAAACACGTTTGTTAGGTTTTATTTCATTTTATTTTGATGTTATCCAGTTGTAATGAGGTTTAATTAGCTTGCTAAGTTAGTTAAGTAGCTTAATGAGTAATTAGGGAGTTTCTTGAGCAAGGGGAAACCCTTAATCATCTAGCTCAACCCTAGTTTTATATTCTTTGTAATGGACAGCTTGTGAGGATCATCTATCAGTGAATTTAATAGCATTTTGAGTGCCTTAATTGAGCCTCTTGTTTGTGAGTGACGTTAAACTCTCATTTTGGTTAATTCTACTACAGTAGCAAGGATTTGGCAATCCTTGTGGTGGGTGTAGAGCTTGATAATCTCGATGGTGGTGTGCCTGTATCCATTGAGGTCATCCAGTCCATTGCCCTTGATGTTCTAGCTGTGGTGGAGTGCATCGACAGAGCCTCAAGACTATCTTCGGTGACTGTTTGATTGTAAGTTTGTTCATCCGATCATCATTTTATCATCATCCATTTCATCCATTTGTTCATTGGTGTTCATACTCTGTTTTGGAGGAGGTTGTGATTGATTTTCTGTGTGAGGTCTGTTTTTGGTGTGTTTGTATTTGATTCTCTATTTTGAGGCCAGATTGTGTGCGAGTTGTGTTAATGTGGTGTATTGTGAGGTCAATACTCTGATCTTAGGACCTTGCATACATCATTGAGTCACTTCCTTGCTTCTTTGTTTTGTCTGCTAAAATTCAACCCGACTCTTGATGTTAAAAGACCAACATACCCTCGAGTAGATGACCAAAATGCCCTCGGGGTTGGTGATAGCGCTTTAGCCACTAGAAGGACTCAAGGCCAATCCAAAGGACTACCGAGACAAACTTAGAAGGGTCCAAATCAAGTGTAAACTGGACCTCATGCTAGCGCCAAAAGTGGCAGCCCTCTTGACTTGGATGACAAGAGAGGAGAAAGGACCCCAAGCCTCTTCATCTTCACTCTATTCTTCATCCTCATCCTCACATACATGTTTGGTTAGTTTCAAGGTCCCTTAGGCCAGGCCTAATATCAACTCATAAGGCTAACCTAAATACATGCTAGGTCAATTTAGGTTCAATATACCATAATGTCATGTCCATGACCAATTCCAACCCCTAGTTTCATAAGGTCTGTCTAATGCCAAGCATCGACTTGACCTAGTTACCCACACCAGCAGGCCTGGCTAACCTCCGTATAAATTAGGTTGGCATATTTCATAATAGAGCCTAGAACACTGCCAAGAAAGGTAAGCTTGACCTCAAGTTATTTTGTTTAATATTTGCTTGTATTCCTAAACACTAGAATGAACAAATTAGCAATAAAAAGTAATAATTAAAATATAGCATTTTCTTAAATTCACAAACAAATTTGGTCCAGCTTGAACACTACCTGAACTAATGACAGTCACTGGAACCATCAGTCTCCACTTTAGTTCAGTAGATTGGGATTCACAAAGGGTTATAATGTTTCAAGGGCATCATAGACCCTGCAAATGGAATAGCAAAATATAAATACGACAAAAAAGTTGTTTAATTAATTATTTTATTTTTGAAGGTTAGGGGAGGCCCTACTCTGTTTTATCCCCTGCTTTGCCTCCTCCTCCTTCTTCATCGCCCTCTTTCTCCATGAATCTCTCTCCACCAACTTCCCATAAAATTATGATATGGATCGCCTCAAATTATCCATATCCGAGATGGCCCTGCTCCTCAATCTGAATTTGACCAAAAACGAGAGAGAATTCTCGAAACAACCTGATAATGAAGGGTATCTGTCCTACTTGGATTTCAGCCTCGAGTATCAGAGGATGTCTCCTGGGATTGTGAAGGAGAGGGGGATGTTCTTGATGGTGGTAGTCTCTAGTGGGTTGAATCAGCCAAGAAATTAGATTGTTGATTTGGAGTTTGGAGGTGTTTCTAGGTGGGTGTTAATGACAGATTTGGTGGGTTTTTGGACATATAAGAAAAGGAACTGAGGGTAATTTTGTCATTTCATATTTATTTTCTCACTATCCCCATCTGAAAAAAATATGTATTTAAACATTATTATGAAGATTAAGCGGGTTATTTACTACTCATTTTAAAGGTGAAGTAGGGCTATCTTAATTTCCAAAACTTGATGGTTATAATCATACTTTCCGATAAACTCAAGGTGTAAAAATTTAATTCGTTCATGAGATGTCTAAAAGACGACTTCAAACTTCTTTAAAAGAACAAATTCAATAAATTTTAAGACTACAATCATAAAATAATAACTATTATTATTGGTTCGGTCTCGGTTAACTAATGAATCAAAAACTATGAACTGAAATTAAACTGAATAATCTATCAGTTCATCCGTTCAGTTAACTATAATTTTTATATCGGATTAGTTTTGTCTATTTTCAATTGGATTCATCAGTTTTGTCTTTTAACTCATCTTTGCTCAATTTCACCCCTGGATATATATGTGGTATGACCAAATTTTAAGTTCGTCATAAAATATTATGCTCCTGTTGATTGCTTTTATTGTAAGCTAGCTAGTACTTTTTTCCCCTTCTTTTTGCTCATATTCTTCACCCCAGTGGCAGTACGTTTCCCCTTTTTTTTTTTAATAATCGTGCAGTTAAATTTTAAAAATTTTGATTATAAACTTTTTGATATATACAATAAGTTGCTATATAAAATTACTACTATTAGATTTGTAGCGAAAAATACTATTAGAAAAATATAATATTTGTAATTGTTAATAAGATACTCCCTTTGTTCCATATTAATTGTCGTCTTTAGAAATCGTGCAATTAAATTAAAAAAATTTTGACCATAAATTTCTCAAAATATAAAAGGAGTTACTTTTTTTTTGGTGCAGAAAAGGAGTTACTATATAAAAGTATCACCATTAGATTTGTAACGAAAAATACAACTTCTGTTAATAACATATTATATAAAAAATTATCAATAAAAAAGTGATATTGAAAACCGTGAAAATCAAAATTATGATAGTTAATATGAAAGGATGGGAGCATTATATAAAAATTATCAAACAAAGAGTGATATTAAAGATATTAAAAAATCAAAATTGACCATTAATATACGCTAACGGACAGAGTATCATGATATATTGATATGTAAGTGGTTTGACCTAATTCAGTTGGCTGGGTTCAACATTAACCCTGTCCTGAACAAAATCCCAAATTAACTTTGATTGGTGGTGTGGTCTGGTCGCCTGCTCAATTTTCCCCCTTTTCTTTTTTGTGTTTTAATTTCCTCCAAAGGTATCGCTCATTCTGTGTGTGTGCTACTGCGCCTGCAACAGTTGAGCTCGACTGACTGGCCATCTGCTTCCTTCCCCGTGGTCGCCGGCGACAATTCCCCGGTATCTTTCTTTTCCTTCTCATCTACTTCCTCTTGCCTTGCTTCGTGCTCAGTGTGGTTGCCCTGATTCTCTAACCCAATTGCACCACAAGATCCATATCAAATCAAATATTGAAAAGTGCTAAAGATTCTCATATCATATCATCATTCTGTTAAAGCAAATGCCTGATTCTTTCTAATCTTTTTGACTCACTCATCTCATCTCATCTCATCTCCTTTGTTCTGATTTGGGTGAAATGCTGAACGAGTAGCAATAATGGATGTCTGTGAGATGCAGAGGCAGTACGTTGAGTACTCACAATCTTTCTTTCGTGAGGTAAGTTCAAATTCAGCATACAATCTGTGTGTTTAACTATTCTTTCAATTATAGTTCTCGCTTTGTTTGATTTACTTCCAAATATTTGTGTTGGGATTTTTGAGTGGTATGCAAATTATTGGTTGAGTGATTTGATTTGAAGGGATATTTGGACAGCCAATTCACACAGCTCCAGCAGCTCCAAGATGAAAGCAACCCAGAGTTCGTTATGGAAGTGGTTACCCTCTTTTTTGAAGACTCTGAGAGACTCATCCGTGATCTTACTTGTGCTCTGTCAGTTTCCAGAAATTCCTTCTTTTTATCCTTTTTCTACTGTATTATTATTATTACTACCACTACTGCTATTATTTGTTGCTATTGCTGATCTGTGAATTATGGAAATTGTTGTTGTGAACTCTATTCATTACTTGACTTATAATGTAGTGAGATTGGTGGTAAAGTGGATTTGCCAACTATTCCTGCTAATTATAAATTGGGCGACAATGATGAGCAATAACAAAAATCACTTGGAAATCGGTTTAGTTGATCCATGGAATAATGAAGTAATCTACCCTCCTTGTGCTTTTTGGGTATTCATCTTATGGTTGAAAGTTGAAACCAAAGGGACAAGGGTTGGTTTAAGGGTGAGTGCAGTAGGAACTAAGTAAAATGTTAAACTACAGCAAGTTGGAGACTTGATCTTGGGCAGCATGAGCATTGTGATACCACTTCACAAACTGTATCTCATTTCGCTGTTACCTGCTCATAAATCTTGTGCTTTGGTCAATGGGAACTGGATGCTTTTTACTGAGTCATGTAAAATGTTTGTGTAACTGTGTCATGCTGTCATGCACATTGCAGTCGAGCATTTGAACCCCCATTTTGGCTTTGGAGTTTAGACCATTAAGTTTGGGCCAAAAGCATGTGAGAAATACTTGCTAGTTGCGAGGCAGCTGAGTGTACATATTAACATGTCGAAATTAGATAGTTTTTGAAACAGTCGCGTAAATCATAACATATGTTGACAGTCTATCCTTTGTCAAAGCTAGTAGTTGGCTGAATGGCACATGGTTATTTGTGTTTTTTTTCCCTCCACACCACTTTTCTTCACTTGTTGTGGAGGTCAAGTAAGGCTTGTGGTCCATGCTAATGATGCTGTGATATCCTGTTCTCTTCCCACTGTATAGGGATCAGCAGATTGTGGATTTCAAAACGGTAGATGCTCATGTTCACCAACTCAAAGGAAGCAGTTCCAGGTAATGGTTTGGGATCACTACGATCTCTTTTTAGTGCAAAATCAGACTTTCAATGATGGTGCGTTTTCTCTTTTATTATACAATAATTGGTCTCATCACTTGTGATTTGGCTAGGTTTGAAGTCCATTTGTGGAACTTATTCTTTTATGTGATTACTAAGGCAATATTTTTCCTTCCCTTTTTTTGGAAGCAGTATAGGTGCTCAGAGAGTAAAAAATGCGTGCATTGAATTTCGCAGCTTTTGTGAGGAGCAGAATGCAGATGCGTGAGTGCCGTAATTTCCTTATAGCTATAATATGTCCTTTTAATCTTCAAATAATGTTATTGATCTTACAAAAAATTGTCCCAACAAATTCAAAAACTTCAAATGTTGGAATAGGCTTGATAGTGTCTTTGCTATACTGATCTCGGCTAACTTAAAATTTGAGTGCAGTTGTCGAGCTTGTCTACAACAAGTGAACCAGGAGTACTTTCTTGTCAAGAACAAGCTTCAAACCTTATTTACGGTACTGTTCCTTTCCTTATTTTTTCCTGAAGCAGGATACTATTCTAAGATACAATTATCAAATAACTTTGAATTTGAAGTACAAAACTGGCTGTCATGCTATTATGGAATCCCCAAAAAAATTGGAGGAAAGAAAAAGTCAACAAGGGTTTGTTTGGACTTAGGAAAATAAGTTGGAAAGAGATAGCACCCTTTCAAGCTCTGTCTCATTGTGGTTGCTCCATTTGTTGATTGCTACCTGAATGGAAGATTTATAACGAACTACAAGATGTCTACTGGTGCCCTTTTAAGTACATACTACATATGGATCTTTTAGTTTTGGTGCAAATACATACTTCTAGAGTTCTAAACAAGTCAACCCTTAGCCAAGCCAAGCTTCAGTGGACCAAAGCAAAACTGTGCTCAAACCGAATTTAGGATGGAGTTTGTGACCAATATGAGCCTTTTACAAAGCCTAGCCCATGCCTCCATGTTTTATTCTTTATTTATTTATATCCGGCCTGGTCATTGCCACAATCTATGGCGTTCGACTGTTCGTCGAGGGGCTTGGGGTCAGATCGACCATCAATCTGCCGTGGTGATTACCTCGTCTGAGAATGGACTGAGTGGTGGTGTTTTGATGATTTCCTTAGATATCTTTCTCTCTTGCCACAATATAAGGTGTTCATTGAGGGACTTGGGTTCAGATCGACCATTGATCTGCACTGATCGCTACCTCTTCTGAGAATGGACTGACTGGTTGTGTTTTGATGATTTCTTCAGATTGGTGTGTTGATTTTGAGTTGCGATTTGATTTGATTTTGCTGGGATTACTTCTGGGAGTAATATGTTTGATTTGTTTGTTTAATGCTATGAAGTAATTCAGGCCTCTTGCCATTAATTCAGGCTCAACTTCGATGTTCCACCATCAATCATCATTATAACTATTCATTACTCTCAAATCCTTGTCTCTGGTTTCTCTCTGCCCTTCTTATCTATGAGCTGTTGCTAGACCTATCAATCTTTGACCCGTCCCGAACCCCAACCTGAACGGAAATTTTGGGGTTTGAACATGATTTTTCTCAACCTGAACCCGAAATATACCGAGCCCGAAAACCCGCAAATTAGCAGGTCAAACCCGACCCGCCCGTTTGACCCGGAAACTTTATTTTTTACTTTCAAATCTATTAGAATTTGTGACTTTTCGTTGGAATTGATGACTATTAAACTAAACCGTAACTTATTCATATGTTATTTCTTTAATTTAAGTTGAAACATTTACAATAATTTATCGGTACTAGAAGATAATCGTATTTTATTATGTATATTGTACAAAAAATAACATTTAGAGACAATTTTTTTAAAAAGAAAGCGGAAAAAGGTCGCAATCATAATCTATTGGGTTGACCCAAAATTGAAATACACCGCCCGTATTTGCCCGAACCCGAAACACACCCGACCCGTATTTACCCGAACCTGATATACGATCGACCCGTAACCCGCCCGCCCGCCCGTATTGATAGATCTAGCTGTTGCAATTTGCAATATTCATCTCGCATGAATATATATTGTTTTCCTTGATTTTCTTTCCATGACTCAAACAAATGAGAAAAAAAAAAAAATCACTTCCAAATTTTTTGCTCCAAATATTTTTCTTTTCCCCATGGAAACTTTTCCCCTTTAGACAGAGCCTTAAAAAAAGAAAAGAAGAAGATAAAACGGGGGGAAATTGAACATCTTTTGTAAACATTTTCTTGCATTGAACAAGTGATAATCTTAATATTAGGTCAGCTGTTTATGCATTACATTTGCGCGAGTCTATTCGTACTAGTTGTCTTACATGGATCGAAATATGGTGCTTTGCAGATGGAGCAGCAAATTGTGGCTGCTGGTGGATCTATCCCTATGATGGACTGATCTGTTTGCTGATCATATGACTTGAGATACTTCCATTTGCTGTTTTTCTTGTGTATCTTCAGTTGGGTTTCATGTAACTGGGTTGTGTTAATCATTGAACTTCTTTATGGTTGTATATTGACTGAATATTATGAGTTCATGGAACTGTTTGAGGACATCACAGTTACTTTTATCATGTGAAGCACAAAAATGTGTCGTGTTTAGGCACCGTTCTTTTATGCGTTAACGCACCCAAACGCAACGCAACTTACCGCAACATAACACAAATTATCATTACTTTTTAACCATTTCCAACGCAACTAAACGTAACGCAACGTAACACAAACGCAACGCACAAAAGAACGGGGCCTTAATAGTCTTTATCCCTCTTTTTTTCCTCGTAAAGTTGAATTCAACTGTGGCCTGTTTTTGGTGATGGAAGGAGTGAGATTGAATTATCAAGGGTGGATATGCCCTTTTATTTGTTTATGAATGCGAATTTTTAAACAGACAGATGCCTTTGGAGTTCGGATCCAAAGGGTTGGTAACTACTAACTAGACACTTTCTTTTTCCTATAAGAAAATATGCATGCAAAACAAGCGAAATTAAGTTTCCGAATTCTTAAATGATGGACTAGGGATAACTTTAGATGCATATTACTACAATCTAAGACATTCATAAATCTTGATTAGTTTGAAAGATGAACTAATGTACTTAACATAGCTCCATGTCTATATGGTGCATTGAATAGTTTCCGAATTCTTAAGTGATGGACTAGGGATAACTTTAGATACATATTACTACAATCTAAGGCATTCATAAATCTTGATTAGTTTGAAAAATGAACTAATGTACTTAACGTAGCTCCATGTCTATATGGTGCATTGAATAATTCAACCATGTTATTGTCCACCGAGTCACAGTGAGCAAAAGGCCCAAAGACCTCCTCCTAAAGTGCTCCGACCCTTTTTTTTTTTTCAAATACTCCAAAGCATTAGGATTTAGTTCTTTCATTTCATTCACATATCTTTCCAAGTGCACCTCATTTGTTGCCTTTGCTATCTTCCAAAACATATTTCTAAATGTTTCTCCTCTCCAGTTTTTTTTCAAAGTGGCATACACATGCCTTGTACACATCCTATGCTCAAATTTAGGGCAAACTTCCTTTATGATAGACTCTAGGCCTTGCATAGCAAACACACAAACAAAAAGTTTTTAAAAAATTATCAATGAAAACAGTTTTACTTCAAAGTTTATGTATGAAGAGTGAGGCAGGGTGCATTACCTTTTGCTGATGTGAGATGTTAGTCCACATGAATCCGTCCCCGATGTTCAAATCCCTTTATAATTCCTTCAAGAACAAACTATGAATCTCCCTGCTTTCACGTTGGTCAACCCCCATACCACAAGGTATATTTGATCATGTGCATCTCTTCCAACGGCTACAAACATTTGACCATCCCACGGTCCTTTCAAGAAACATGCATCCACATAAACAATTCTCCTACACCCTTCTAAAAACTCTGCTTTAAAGGCCCAAGACATAAGTATAGAAATTTGAATACATGCTTCTGTTCGTGGTTTGTCTTCAACCTGACTGTTGTGCCTGGGTTCTTATAGTACACCTCATATAGGTAGTCTCTTAGTTGCTCAAATTGTTTCTTGTAGTCACCTATGATTAAGGTCAAAGCCAACCTCCTTGCTCTAACATACATGGAAAGTGTTGCATTGAAGTTCAAGCCTAACTTTAATTTGGCTTGAAAGTCCACTGCTCTAAATGAAGGTTGCAGTCTGAAAAGATCGGCATAGTTCTCAGCTAACCACTCAGTTGACATGTTCCTCTACCCTGCGTGAAAGCTGTAGGGAATACATGTGTGTGACTTGTCTCCTGATTTCAGATGACAACTCTTTTTTCAACTAGGATGCCCAAATTCTCCATTCACAACCTTCACCAACACATTGCAATTGTAGTATCTCGTTATCACTCTTGGTCACCCTCAAATTGTACCCCCTATCTTGCAGTCATCAACTGCCTTCTTGCATGATTTCTTGTTAAGAAACACCATGCCATCCTCCAACAACCTTAAGCCAGAGTGATATCTTCGATACCTTACCCTCTTCTTCCTCTTTATGTTCTTATCAATAACCCTAGTGATCTTGTCTTTATCATCACCATTCTTCATGTCTCACCTTGTTTGTCTCCTTCATCACTATCTATGTAGGGACTATCTACGTTGTCTGAATCATGGTAATTACCCTCCACCTGTTCACCATTAATTTCCCCTGCAACCTCATTTGCAATTGCCTCTCACTCAGTTGCAACTGTCTCTTTCAACTGAATTGTCATATTCTTAACCTCTACTGACTCCTTATCATCAACATCAAAATCATTGTTACATGAAAACTCCCAATATCCAGACTCCTCACCATTTTCTTCAGGAAAAAACTCAGCATCATCATCCTCCCTAAAGATTGGCACCATCTGATCCATGGCCTTTTGTTGATCATGATCAACATATATACACACAAACACATTATCAAGAAACAATTTCATTCGCTCCCTTATCTCATTGTCTCCCTCAATAACAATCAAATCAGTATCCAAAGAACAACCAGGCTTAACAAAATGTAGTTTTTTAATACTCTCTTCTAGATAACCTATCTTCCCAATCATCTCCAAAAGATCACCTATACTAAGGGCCCGCTTGGGAAGGGAGTTAGAAAGGAGGGTAGGAGTTCATATAAAGGTAAACTATTTACCCTTGGAAACTCAATTAGGAGAGTTCATAAGAGTAAGCATTTAATTGACATATCTGCCCTTTCATATCATATGTAATACAATGACATGGTATTACACTAATATATTAGTTCTATACCCATTCTCTCTCTCTCTCTCTCTCTCTCTCTCTCTCTCTCTCTCTCTCTCTCTCTCTCTCTCTCTCTACTCTACTCTACTCTACTCTTTGAATAACACTTTTCTCTCTCTATACTCTCTCTCCACCTCCTAGTCTACTCTCTCTCTACCTCTCTCTCTCTCTCTCTCTCTCTCTCCACCACTCTATCTTACACCCATTTTAATCTCTCATGAACCATTTTTAATAGTTCTCTCTCTATCTCTCTCTCCACCACTCTCTCTCACACAAGCATTTTAATCTATGTCTCCTTATTGTCAAACATGTGAAAATCATTTTCCAGAAAAATTGTTTTTCTATGTACCAAACACGGAAAAATATCAAATGAAAATTCATTTCTAAAAAATCATTTTCCAAGGAAAACCATTTTCCTAGAAAATAATTTTCCTTTGCACCAAACACACTCTTAATGGAAAACTTGGGATCTCCAGAGTGCATTAAAATAATGTTGTCCCCTTCAAGCCAATTTTCAAAACCATGACACCGCCCAACAATTTTTTTTTTGGGTTCTATACCAATGCCTAACTTATCACCACCAAAAGTTGATACTTTGGTACATTACAAATAAAAGGTACAAAAAGTCAATAGAACAATATTCAATGTTAAAAGTTAGTATATTATAGAGCAATACCCCAAATGTATGTATCATTAGAGACTGGAATTCATCAATAGTAAATTAGTCATTGAAATAAGTTGATCAGCATATATATTTTGATGATTGGACAGCTGGATTATTTTAAGTTAACGGACCATGTAGATTTAACCTAATTCAACCAATAAACTGACCTAATTTGAACTTGTGACATTATAATTCAACCAATAAACTGACCTAATTTGAACTTGTGACATTTTCGCATGAGATCCATCGCATCTATTCCAAGGGAGCCATACAATCAAACCCCGTATGTTTTGTGTAATACCTAATATTGTTTTCATTACTGAATGGGAATAAAACATACAATCAAACTAAATTTTATAAAATTGTGAACAAAGATAGCTGCAACAAACCTACAACCAAAACAATTTTTACCTTCCAACTACAAAAGGTTATATAGAGAAACATTACAAAGCAAGGCCCAGAGCAATTTGCCACTAACATACTGGCATCCTCTGAATCCAACAACACCCAAAAACGCTTCTCCTTTCGTCTGCCTTCGTCCCTTTTGCCTCTTGGTGAAGTGCAAATCCCAGCTTGTTCTCCATCTTAACCTCTTCCTCTCCTTTTCCTTGCAGGTGGTGGGAATACCAAAGGAACAGGTAGTGTTGCAGTCATCACCTTGTTTCTTTTCCTAAATTTGCACCCTAAGTTCTCAAAAAAGGGTCTTAGCTGCATCACAGACATCTTCAGATCCTTGGCAATGTCGATGAAATCAGTTTGAAACTCGTCAACATACAGCGTCAAAACCAACACATAGCTAATCAGGGCACCGATCTTCTCATCTGAAAGCCTCTTTCTAGTATTATCCACAAACATCTTCGTAAACTTTTGAAATATCATGCTGGGAATGCCGTGATGCTTTGAAGAGGAATGTCCATCTAGCATATGTCGATCCTTGAAGTTCACGAGATGGGTGATATATGACAAGATACCGGCAAGCTTCCTTCTCTCACCCTCATCCTACATAACAATGTCATGGAACCAAGAAACCACATATTAACCCAAAAATGCTCAATGTGGACTAAAGTTTACTATCAAACACTGACACTAACACTAGTAGCAACATTCCCTCCACAATGTTCAGTGCACTGAAATTCTATTGGAGCCTACATGTTTCGGAGAACTTTCCTTGAAGCCTCCATGTTTTATCAAATGATTATAAAAATTTAAGTAGTAGTCAATTGTGTGAAAGATAACGGGGACAAAATTGAAAGTGCATACCTTAATCACATCCAATTTGTAGACTCGGTTGCAAACAAAACTTGGGTAGACGTCAGGATTCATTTCTTGCCCAGACTGTATCAACTCCAAAATATCCAGCACATAATCCCATTCTCCTTTGGGAATAATTTGATCTAGTGGATAAGCCTTCTCCGGTGAGGTAGCAGAAAGATCATGAGGGGGTATATTTCGGGTAGTCTCAGAACTCGTACTAGCAAGCGCCACCTTGTCTATTGAAGCATCTTGTAGCAACTGGTCCAACTCCTGCTGAGACGTAGGATCTTCCTTTTGCCTTAGCAAACTGGCTTTCTTTGCCTGGAATCACAATTTCATCACCCAAAATGTATTAGCTGCACTTACTAATAGAGTTCATGAAGATGTTTTACTCCAAAACAAAAACTGTTAATTTTATTCCATCATCGAGTCAAAGTAAGACAAAACAATATTGAACCGTATTTATACCATGGATCCATTAACAAGACGATGAAATACTATCCTACTGCATTCCTGATCCTCATATCATTACTATCTAAAACAAGTAGCCTAGCAAATAGAACTATGAAAATACATTTTTTTTAAGCCTAATACATATTTACAATAAATGCATCATTTCGTTTTCTTTCCAAGATAAGATCCATCAAGCAAACTGCTCAAATGGTCAAGGGCAAATGCAGTCCTCTCACTTCTATCGAGAAGTGAAAAAAAAATGATAGGAAAAATACAGATATATTAATAATAGAAAAGATCAGATGCTTAGGAAGCATCTACAAAATTATGTACCAAAATATAGACTATCTACAAAACCTACTACATCAAAAGAAGAACTGAACTTCCATTAACCCAAAAGAAGAGAGACTTGATAAAACTGTCTTTCAAGTGCTAAAGAGGAGTTTCAACTTTTGTGGTTATCATGTATGTATGACTTTTGTGGTTTGTACACAATAAAACTGCCAGTGAAGATATGATATGCACTGATAGGCTACATATGATATGCTCAGACTTCAAACTTTAGTACACAATCATGCTGTATCTCAGCAGAAAAACAACAATGAAAATGATCCAAGACATCAAGAAACATGCATGAACATTCATAATTAGTGGCAACTGGCAGACAACATCCTCATGGGGAGAAAAGTTCACTACTTCACTATGGGCACCTTATGACCTCTGGCCTACACCCTCCCGTCAAATAATACACAGAAAAAGACACTAACCTGCTTTATTGCCCGCGTTGTACCATAACGATCTGTAAGGCTGTTTAATTTCTGGATTCTCTCCTCTGTAGTAACTTCTTCTTTCGCTGGCGTCGTTGGTTCTTCCACAGATTGATCTCCTTTTCTCACTCTAGGATCTAACCTGAATATCTAAATGATACAAATACCATGGTTTATGTTAAGAAATAGCGTAAAGACTCAAATACAATACTAGAACTTCTCTAGTGACCAATGCCTCAGAATTTAGAAATTTCAAATTTCACCTTCCATTTATTTTTACAATTTTTTGGGCGGAAGGGGGCCTACAGAATATATGACCTCTGTAAAGCATCAGTTGGCATCTCAAATGGATTTTTTTTCAAAAAAAAAAAAAGAAAAAAAAAACATGCAGGCTAATAAGGAAGGGGTAACCCTTTTTCAAAAAAAGAAATAGAAATCTGTAAGTTCATTGACCAAGGATGTCGCACATGGACCAACGAACCAATTGCATCAACATCCCTTTAATATCTCCTTAATGACATCATCATCAAGAGAATAAAAAGTTGAACCACACCCACAATTGAGCACTTGATCCCTGTATATAAAGATACTCAACAAAGGACATTTCCTTGCCTCTAAACATCTCCGAAATTCATTTACTTTCACCAACACCAACAAATAGCCAAGGAATCATTTAAAATGACCCACTTTTTTCATACATCATCCTAGCCACTAGCATAAATATAATAGTGTCAAAATTAGTTACCCAAAACTTTCGCTGACTAATTAGATAAAATTAACCCCATTCTACATAATGAATCACACCATCTTTACCTAGTCACTTATTCAGGAAAGAAATACAGAAGCCTCTGGAAATGAAATAGAACAGAATGACCAAGGAGGAAGACAAGTTCTAAGCAACAAGCACAAGAATGATGTCCCAACAGATGAATATGGTATCTTTTTCAAGTTGCTGGTATCTTGTTAACCAATGCAATCCAAAGTTAAACAATTCAATTAAAGAGCATGCCAAAATATCCAACTCAATCATCTTCTCCACTTATTGAACTAGAAAAGTTAAAATTTTAAATGATTATCACAAATAACAAGCTTATGAGCCCATAAGGCATTCACAAACTTTTTTTTGTTAAAAACCAAAAAAAAAAAAAAAAAAAAAACTCAATCTGGCCAAAGTCAATCATAAATAAAATCTTCTGGTCACCCTTGTCTACATTACACTTGACTGAAATACTAAAACAATACTCTCTGCCCCCCCCCCCCCCCCGGCAACTCGTTGAATTTAAAACAGAAAACCCCACAGCCATCGCTAGACCATAATTTGAAAGGAAGATCGAATCCGGGAAACTGATTCAGACCTATAGGTTTGAGGTGTTAGAGCAATAAGACCCAACGAAACAACGTCACTCAAAATATATTCTGCATTTCTATGTTTCAATCCAACAAAAATCCAACCTTCTTGCACACCCAATGAATCAAAAACCTAAACGATGTGCCTTTTGCCCTTTTCAAATTGCAAAGTACAAACATAAAAATATCAGAATCACGACTGACTTTTTGGAAATTGTTAAATACGCGAAACTGCAGTGAAAGAAATTGAAAATACCTTGTTAGCAGCAATAGGAACGATTTTCAGTTTCTGGGTCTCCTTGTCAAGGATGCCAAGAGCATAATTGCACATTCTTCCAGCAGCAGCTTCACCTGAATAATTGGTGCCCACAAAATCGACTTTTGACCCAGTTGGGCTAACCACAAGTTCAAGCCTTTTCACCTTCTTCTGGTGCCTATAAACCTTAACTTCAGGCTTATCTGAATTTGGATCATACCCAGAAGGGAAGTAACCCACTAATGGTGCCAATTTTCCGGGTTGTTCCTTCTGAACGTCAATAGTGACATTAAGGTTGTTTTTCTTCCTCTTATTGTTCTTCTTTGACTTTTGCAAATCTGCTTCTGCTCCCATATCTGATCAACACAAACAAAACATTATGACAAAAGCAACGAGAGCAATAAAGAGGAACCCAGGACACAAAATCATCAAAATTTGCAAAATAAACAACAGTGATTGGATACGCATTGATCTATGACCACAAAGCCACGATTAAGATCCATTCAGCTGAATTTCTATGACTGACTAACCGACCAACCAGCAGAAACCAAAGACAAACCCAGACCTACTCAGTTTGGTTTTTGGGTGTTGGCCAGTGACAGTTGGCCATTGGTGGGGTGTTGTGCAGTTCTATGTTTTATTCATTTTTTTTTCTTTCTTTGACCAATTTTAGACTCAACCCAATAGGCTTCCCAACCAGCCCCTTGAAGACTTACTAAATTTCTACTGTCAAGAGGGAAAACGAAGTGAGCGCATTTTCCAATGTTATGGTAAGATGGCACATTGACGTTGCTTTGTATAATCATTAAGCAGAAGACAGTTAATGAAGCCATGAGACCTATCCAGGGACTTGGCATCTTTAGCTACCAGTCTATGAGGAAGAATATTAAAACAGACGGATTTTACACATTTGCTGACAAAAGACAACACCATAAGGATGCAAAGCAAGGCTGAGGCTTTTAGTTCTCCATTGTTGAGTGACAAAAGACACTGGCAACACATCAAAAAGCAATCACCCCAAACAAACACACAATACCAGGTCAAGAACAGAAATTAAAGAATCAAACATCAAACTAACAATCAGAAATTAAGAATCATACCCAGAAAAGGCCTAAAAATAAGAAATTCAGGAATTCTGCATAGGATCCATTGATCGGAAATAAGAGAAGCAAGGCGATCGAGTACTATTTCAAGACCCAATTCTACTTGATCGCGATTCAATAATACACAGACAATCAAAAAAATCATCACAAACTACAAGTAAACCCCTAATTCATCTCAATCTCAAAATATGAATTAACCAGAATAGTTTGAATGACTGAATAATTACCGAGCATTGAAAAAGAAGGGGAGAAGAAAATAACTAATGATTGGTAGCCAACAAGCAAGGAATAAGCGTAAAGTTATCTTTCTTGTTTGCTCCTGTAATCACATGCCCGCCATCAACCCCGTTACTAAGACTAAATCTTAAGAAATTAAGCAAGTTTTGCACCGTTGTACCTCACTTCAGAACGTTGTTTTTAGTTGTCTTTTTTGTTTGCTACTGAAATCAATTGAAAAGCCACCCAACTCAATGCAGCAGAAATCATAAACAGTGATCAACACTAAACTCTAATCAACTAACAATCAACACCACATGGTCGCTTATTAATTGTATCACTATGACAGATGAAATCCAACCAACTCAACGACATACTAAAATTCCCAGTTCAATTTAGCAGTCCAAAATACAATAAACAGTAACCAAACCAGCGCCTACGGAAAACAAACTTGAAGCGTTTACAAATGAGTAAAATCTGAGAGCCGACCCAGAAAAATGAAAATAAGATGAAGATTAATAGCTGCAGCAGGAGTCAAGGCAATTAGAAAGAAACGACGGCATTCTTCTGACGTGAAGAATAAAGTTGTACGGATAGAAACTCAAATCCAGACATTACGAAAAGCCAAACTGATCTAGCCTCAGCCTCAGCCTCAGGTAAGGAAAAAGGGAAAAGTGAGCCCCAAATTTATGAATGAAAAAATGAAAGAATCGTTACCAGACGGCTTGAGGTTAGGGACGCGGGCGGAGAGAAGGGTTCAGACTTGAGACTAGAGCTGGCCGTTCCGATGGTGGTGGGCGACGCCGCCGGAGGTTGAGGCGGAGGCGGAGGCGGCTGGTGGCAGTGCTGGAGAGTTGAGATGGAGGGAGGTAGGGATCGATAGGGAGAGGGTCGACAGTCTGGGAAGCAGTGGCCCAGAAACTGAGTGACGACCTCGAAGCCCTAGTTCCCAACGACTCAATGAAAAATACTAATACAGTAATATAGTCCCTCCGTTCCATATGACGTCTTTATAATTGTACCGTCAAATTTTAAAATTTTTTATTATAAATTTCTTAATATGTACTCCCTTCGTTCCATATTAACTGTCGTTTTTTAAAATTATGCAGTTTAATTTTAAAAAATTTGACTATAAATTTCTTAATATATATAATGAGTTGCTATATAAAATTATCACCATTAGATTCGTAACGAAAAATATTATCATAAAAGTATAATATTACGATTGTTAATAACATATTATGTAAGGAATAATCAATCAAAGAGTGACATTGGAGACTGTGAAGGTCAAAATTATGACAATTAATATGGAACGGAGGGAGTATAACAATTTGTCATATAAAAAAATTATTGTTAGACTCATAATAAAAAATATTATTATAAAAGTATAATATTGAAATTGTTAATAAAATATTATATAAAAAATTATCAATCAAAAAGTGACATTAAATATCGTGATAGTTAAGTGACAATTAATATGAAACGTAGGGAGCAATACACTAGGGCAGCGTTTGGTAGGAAACCATGAAAAATTTTCCTTGGGAAAGATTTTTCCAGGAAAAATTTTCCCTTAGTAAACTTTCCCTAGGAAAATGTGGAAAACGGTTGGTCCCCCGTAAAATTTTGTCAATGCCAACATGCATTCAAATATGTGGAAAATAAGTCAAGTTGAAAAAATTGATTATTTTCCTAGGTTTTTTTTCCAACCAAACGTAACAAAATTATAAAACCCTTAAATTTCCTTGGACCAGTCACAAATTTGTTTGATTGGCTCGATTCAAGACGTCCTTGATTTTTCGCTATAGGTCGAACTTTGCATAGACCTAGTGGAGTCCAAATAAGAAACCCTAAATTTTATTTATATCAAATTTGGTCTATCCGACGATCCAACACTGGATAGCAGCAAGCATTGATTCATATTTAATATAGGGCCAAAAGTTCCCAACCATGGATTGACGAGCGAAATAAATGCTTTCAGTTCAGCTTATTGTCCTTTTATGAACATGAATGGAAATATATTACTTAAACATCATAGTTACAGGAGGAACTACAACCTAGGAGGCCAACAAAACCAACCACGCAATACCAAGGAAAGCGAACAAGCCAGCCAAATCCACAAACGAGTACATTAGCATTAACAGACCTACCATCACCCTTAACCCAAAATGGATGATGAACAAAATGAATAGTTAGCATAATTACATTAACCAACCCATCTAAGCCCCCTACCAAATAGGCATTACTATTCAGTGTCTCCTCATTTTGTCAATCAACACCAAGCTTCTTCTTATAGTTAAAAGTTCCTTCATCCAACTGTAGAGTCAACTTCAAAATCTTCAAAGGGTCCTTATATTTAACTAACATTGGAACCTGGTCTTGCACTGACTTTGCTAAGACTGGGGCAGCCAGGTTGATAGAATGAATGCATCACAAAGTTAATGGACACAGTCCAATCTTTACTCAGGAAGGCCCTAACTTCAGCCACAATCTCATGTAAGGTTTTGCATTCAAGACACCTTTTTGTAGGAACTCAATGATGGGAGTATCAAGATCCAGCTCAATGTCATTAAGACGCGTCTCCCAGGCCATTTGTAAATCTCCTCGAAGAGTATGGAGAACAACTTGAGAAGAGTAAGGCAAGTGGACTTTGTAGCTCAGGCCTGCTATCCATTGGAGGTTGTTGTCACGAATAATATATTATGGATGCTCCAATGAAGCAGGTATTGTCATACTTCTGAATAGCATGCACAAATGATTTTGTAAGCTAGAGGTGATGGCAACTTCCTACTAACAATCTTCTCCTCAAACTGATATAGATAATCCTACAAATTCTTGGCCATCCAAGTGTCATTCATAATACACCGAACAGTTGATAACACAGAAATTGGAGATTGCTTGAAAACTACACGATTCCTAGCAATCAATGGCGGATCTAGAATTTGAGGATAGTGGTGTCAGGTATAATTTGCCTTGGCAAAGTTAAAATTGAACGGCACACACTAACAAAATTTAATAACATAAAAATAAAAAAATCAACAATAAGCATAAAATTATATTGAATGACTATTACATACTACATAATTCAATTTATGTGTTTACAAAAAATAATTTAACTATATTTGTTTATTCACACAGCGACAAGCAATTTAACGAATATTAATTTAATCACATTGGCTTGTTCCCACAAATCAAATTCATGAAATCGGAATCAAATGTTGAAATAAACTTAATAAAGAGAAAAGAATAACTTAGAAAAATGATATAGGAGTGGCTTACACAAATTATAATCTAATGATGGAGAGATCAGGATTAAAGAGATTGAAAATAGAAGCAATTGTCTAAGTCGACCACAAAAGATTAAAAAGAACACAAGGCATGAAAGGAGCCCTAAGGAAATTTGAACCAAGGCTCACATGCTTCACAAACAACAAACAAGCTAGCTAAATACACCCAATATGCTATTCAAAGCTTTGTGACCTTAAGTGGTTTCAAACGTTATTTATATAGTAAGTTTTAAATTTTTTTCTTCAACCATAATTTTTCATTCCTAAAATGACAGTGGTGTCAGTTGACACCACAGCTTGCAACATAGATCCGCCCCTGCTAGCAATCCAAATATATCAACAAGTACTCATAAAGAAAAGTGGTTAGACCTTCGAGGGATGATGCGTTAAGATATGGTTAATCCAGTTATCCCACTCAAAATTAAAAAAGGTGTTGGCTCAACAAACAAGATTCAAGTTTGACAAGACTTGGATCCAAACCCCTTGACTATATGAATAATCCCGAAGCAGGTGAAGGTGACTTTCATACTTTAAATGGCACACCACACACGTAGGGTCAATGAAGTCCATCTTGTTGGCCATAATCTGGCCAAGAGGGAGTGAAACATGGAGCATTCTCCAAACATGAAATTGCATTTTTGCCAAGAGGGGGTTGTTCCAAATGGGTCTAAAGATGAGGTTTAAGATTACCTGAACAATTACCAAGCAATTTGTAAACTTGGCCCACCTTAAACTTGGTAAAGTCGTGCAACTTCCAAACAACAGAGTCAATAGAAGCAGCTACAGGAAGAGGGTAAGCAGAGATTTGATTGATTAGATCATGGGGCAGATAACCGGCTAAATCCTTAGTATCCTAGAGGCCATCACGGATATAATCCCCACCCCTTACATGGCCCCCAGCTACCGTTATTCTAGATATATCTTCTAACATGCTGCTCATGAGTTTAATCAATTTAATGGGAAGAAGAGTAGTTTGCATATGATATATTGGTAATGCATTAAGCATAAATTTCACCAGCGCAATCCTTCCTGCAAAATTTAGAAAAAGGGCTTGCCATCCAACAAGCACCATTTTAAATTTGAACAAGATTTTCTTATAATCCCTAATCTTTGGTGTATGGGAGATGAGGGGAACCCTAAGGTACTTACCAAAATCTTTACACCGAGGGATATGGACAGAGTTGGCTAGTAGTCTCCTCAATCTTCTATGGAGAGAATTAGGAAAAATAATCCAAGTATTGGCAATATTCAAGTGTAGACTTGAATAATAACCAAACTCCTTCATAACCTTTAGCATAGAATGAACGTCATTTAAAGTAGCAAACCTGGAGTGAATGAGGTCATTAGCATTAAAAAACATGGGACATCTCAAAACTCCAAAGCTTGAAGGGTTTCCACTTATTAGTATTCACAACATCTTAAATCATATAGCTTAAACGATTCATACAGACAACAAAAAAAATAGGGCGACAAGGGATATCCTTGATGCAACCCCCTCTGACGGTTAAACCATTAACCCTTTTGACTATTCCAAAGGACACTCATCTCGAGGCTGGTGACACATGTCATTATAAGGTCCATGATTTTTAGAGGAACCTTCATACTAGCAAAGGCATCTCTGGTGTCCTCTGCCATTCTTAAAATCAAAATTATCACACCTTTTCTCATTGTTTGTTAAGATATTATGGGGGTGTTTGGCTGTCAGCTTTTTTATTTTCCCAAGTTCAACCCTTCACAGCTTCAAAAGAATCAATTAAAACAACTTTCTTAAAAGAATGACAAAGGCCCCATTGTTAGGATCGAAGAACACTCAAGCAACCACAAACAATGAAAGATAAGAGCGGAAAAGAAATAAGAAATTTGACCCCAGAGGTTTAACGTGGAAAAACCCAAAGCGGGAAAAAAAAACCACGGAATCGATGCACTAGCGATAGGAGGGTTACAATTACAATGGTTGTATTTCTCTCTATCTCTCTTGATCCCGATTCTCTCAGGGGATATACTCTGGGATCCTCTCTAGGATACATAATAAGGAGAACCTGACCCCAATATATACTAGGGGTACAAGGGAAAACCTAGGTTACAATATGGCAGTAACCTAAAAATATGGAAATCTGCAGCAAAAAGGAAACACCCGCAGAATAGGAAATAACAATAGAAGGAAAAGATCTCGTCCCTTGTTTAAGGAAACCATCAAAGCCACGGACGCTGGCAACCAAACAGGGAGCGCTACCCCCATGCGCTGGCAGTGTGCAGCAACCCGAGCCTTCTGACGGAGGCGCTGGGAGCGGGGGGCCGGACGCTGGCAGCGTTTGTTGCTCGCACCTTATTCCTTGCTCGTTTAAGGCGCTGCTGGCGCCTCATCTCCTATCTTTCTCATCTTCTCGTTTTGCTTCCTCCTTCTCCTCATTTGGTCTCCATACCCAACAATCTCCCACTTGGAGACCAAACCTCAACCATCCTCAACTTTCTCCACAAGTTCCCCTGTGCATCGACCGACCTCTTTATCAGTCCGAGAGGCCTTATGAGACCGCACCGGGCCTCAATTTCCCAACATCCACTAACTTATCCTTGATCCTATAGACTCACTTCTTCAAGGCTTTCTTCTCTACAAACAACCTGACCGACTCCCAGGTTCTATTTCTCTCAAGTGATGCAATTTCATCAACCATTGCGCGCTCCCACTTGACCCTTTCTTCCGCCTGCACAACCTTAGTATAGGACTCTGGCTCCCCAGCATCTCTGGTAGCCCTCATGGATCTCCTCACAATGGGTGGTGGAGCATGCTCATAATCACTAGAGCTTTCACCTAGCTCCTGTGTTTCAGGTCCTTCAGCAGCCTGATCTACAATCTATGGAACTTTTTGTGGTTACTATGTTTCCGTCCTAGGCAGACCAAGCCTACTAGAAACCTTGACCGCCTCAGCTTCCATTAGCTTCTTGTCACCTGAGTCACTCTATACATCCTCAAGTTCCCCGTCAGTTTTGGTGAAACTGACCCTCTTCTCATTCCTACAATGCCATAAGCTAGAACAAAAAGCATTAGAAATCATGTTAGTGCTATTCCTGGTGGAGTACAAAGTACCGGGCCTCAATCCCTTCGCTACTACCATAGCACCCTTCACGATTTTCCATCTTCCATTCTCGAAGCCTGCAGTGTAGCCCATCTTATCGAGTTGATTTACTGAAATTAAATTCCTCTTAATTCCAGGAATATACCTCACATCCTCCAACTTCCAAAGACCACCATTAATAGTCTCAATTGTCACGTCTCCTCTACCCGTTATCTCATAACACTTGTCATTGGCAAGATACACCTTGCCAAAATTTCCTCTCTTGAAATTATGAAATAACCCCCTATTTGAGAAAACATGGAAGGATGCACCAGAGTCAACTATCCATGACTCTTCAGGGTTAGACACACTCAAATTTAGGGCTTCACAAAGGTCTTCCGTAGAATTGATAAAGTCCCGGTCATCATTACCCTTCCCCTTCCAAGGTTTAGGGCAATCCCTCTTAAAATGACACGTATCACCACAACCATAACACACAACATTGCTCATGTCCCTAGGCTTGCTTTTACCCTTGGAATTATTCGAATTCCTATTGTTCTTCCCACCTCTGACACTTAAGGCACTTCCTGAGGACTCACCACTAGAATTCTCCCTACGAAGGCCCTCATTAAGCAGTACAGACTTGACCTCATCAAATTTCATCTCGTTTGTACTCTTAGCACTACTAATAGCAGTTACAAGAGTTTCCCAAAAATCAGGCATAGAAGACAACAATATGCAAGCTTTGACATTCTCAGCAAAAATCATCTTTACTGAAGCAAGTTGTGATAAAATCTTATACTTCATTAATATGATCAACCACATCGCCATCATTAGCCATCTTACAGCTGGTTAATTTGCGAAACAAATATACCTGATTTGTTGCGCTTGGCTTTTCATACATCTGCTCTAGTGCCTCCAATAATTTCTTCATTGTCTTTTTCTCTATGACGTTAAACGTGATGTTTCGAGCCAATGACATCCTGATCAAGGACACTCTCTGTCGATTCAGCAGATCATACTTGCCCTGATCCACATCATCTGGCTTCTTCTCCAGCAACGAAAGATGCAGTGACTTTGAATACAACAGATATTCAATCTGCAACTTCCAGTAGGTGAAGTCAGATCCGTCAAATTTCTCGATTTCATACTTATCTCCCGACATTGTTTGAAAGCGAGTTCTCTTTCAGCAATCTGCACGCTCTGATACCTGTTGTTAGGATCGAAGAGCACGCAAGCAAACACAGACAATGAAAGATAAGAGCGGAAAAGAAATAAGAAATTCGACACCAGAGGTTTAACGTGGAAAAAACCCAAAGAGGGGAAAAAAACCACGGAATAGATGCACTAGTAATAGGAGGATTACAATTACAATGGTTGTATTTTTCTCTATCTATCTTGATTCCAATTCTCTCTGGGGTACACTCTGGGATCCTCTTTAGGATACATAATAAGGAGAACCTGACCCCAATATATACTAGGGTATAAGGGGAAACCTAGGTTACAATATGACAGTAACCTAAAAATATGGAAATCTGCAGCAAAAAGGAAACACTCGCAGAATAGGAAATAACAATAGATTGAAAAGATCTCGACCCTTGTTTAAGGAAACCATCAAAGCCATGGACGCTGGCAACCAAACGGGGAGCACTACCCCCAGGCGTTGGCAGCGTATGTGGGGCGCTGGCAGTGTGCAGCAACCCGAGCCTTCTGACTGAGGCGCTGGGAGTGGGGGGCCGGACGCTGGCAGCGTCTGTTGCTCGCACCTTATTCCTTGCTCGTTTGAGGTGTTGCTGGCGCCACCGCTTTTTTCCCTTCTTCCTGCTCCTATCTTTCTTGTCTTCCCGTTTTGCTTCCTCCTTCTCTTCATTTGGTCTCCACACCCAACACCCATGTGATTGAAGAGTAAAAGAAACATTAAAAAAAAATCAAAACCTAAAGTGTTTGGGGGGGTTAGGCAGTCCATCATGGCCCATTTGCTACTATTATGTATTTTTTAGTTCTTTTGCAAGAAGATATCAATTAGCTACAATGGTCCTCTAGTCCTCCCTCTATGTTTTAGATTTGTATCTTTCCCCTACGTAAACCTCATCAAATTAATTTTCTCCTCAAATTATTAAAAATGGTTCCTCTATTCCGACTGTTAAACTCTCGCCTATCACACTACACTAATCGGAAGCAAGGTCATTAAGGTACGTAGCCATGGTTCCATCATCAAGGTTGGTCTTTATTCCCTGCCTTGATTTCCCACTCTCTTATGTCCTCTTTGCTGTCATCTAAGATATCTTTTTTAAGTATTAAATTTGCAATCTGGATCGTCCTTTTTTTTTCGTACTATGAAATAATATATCTAAGCCACCAAAATCTTGGTTTTGGGTATATTTTTCATTTGTTGGTGTTTTAGTTAAAATTTGACCAATATGTGATTTTTAACTCATTTTTATTGGCATTCTTGTATATTATATCTATGGAATCAGCCATATTTCCAAAATCATGGATTTGTTTGATAGTTTTGGTTTGATTTTTAAACTCTCTTTTTTTGTTGAGTTTCAGAATTTTATTCTACTTGTATTGAAAGTCTTGTTTTCTTTTGTTTTAGTATCTAATGTTCCACATATTTCAAAAAGTTTTTAAATTTTTCTTTATTGGTACAAGCCTGAGTTTGTTTGATTTTTACATATTTGTACTTTTGTTTTTTTTTTTGGTCATATCGGTTATATGTTACTAAGTTGAATTTTGATTCTCAAATTGTGTTATTATAGAACTCATAGTTGTGACAAGGGAGGAAAGAAAATGGAGCAGAAGAACATTTGATAAATGAAGATTGAAGATTTATTGTAAAGAATTAGAATTATTGCTTTAGGTTTTTCTTGATGTATATTTTGGAAACGTATATGTAAACTATTGGTGTAAGTGTTTTTTTTAATAAAAAAATTCATTTGTAGAACAACTTTGTAGCCAAATGGCTGAAATTGTATATTTTTATTTTAAAAATAATAAATTTTGAATAGAAATTAGTTGGCCGAGTTGGTACTATTTAAGAGCATTATTTGTGGACTATATCATTAAATTAAATTGTACAAAATTTTAAGTGATACATTGTTTATGGTATTTTTTTTATCGGAAGGTGTGCCATCAGCGAACGTTTGTTTTTGCCACATAGTATAGTGACGCTTCTGACTGCCGCTAGTAGGCATGACGAGTTTAGGCGTCACAAGTTTTCCTTGTGACACCCCAAAATGCAACGACTCCTCCCAGGCGTCAGAAGTTTTCATAGTGACATTTACACACACCATTAATATAGCACATTAAGCGTAGCCATTGAGGTTTTTTGTTGTAGTGATAGGTCGAAGGAGATGGTGGTCAAACAATCGGCGAAGATGGTGGTGGTGTACAAGTGACTTGCCGGTTGATTCTGCGGGGATAGGGAAAGTGGTGGGTTCAGGTGATTCTGGCTGGGATTCGTGGAGATTCAGGGTAGTGACGATGGTTGTGGGTATAGTAGTTGTTGGATAATTTGGGTCTCATTTGTAGGTGGAAGACTATATGCATGGGAAACTTAAGAAGAAAGAGGTGGTGTTTATGTTTGTCCTTGGTATCTAGCGATTTTGACCGAGGTTGGTGCCCATTTTGGGATGGGTTGTGTTGGTTCTGGGCGGCAATGGTGGTTGTGGGTGTAGTAGTTTGTGGAGGCGATGATGAATTTAGGTTTGACTTGAATATGGTTGGGTAATTTGGTTTTACATTTCTTCATTTTTTTGTTTTGAAAAAATTCTAGATTTTCAAACAATTATACGCAAACTTTTTCCAGAGTTTTTTAAAATTCAAATTTTTTGTATGTCATCCATAAGATGAAGACGTTGTAACAAGAATAACAATAATAATAAAGTCATAAATCAGACCAGGGGCGGATATATAGCTAGGTGAGGGGTGTCCACGAACACCCTTGACCAAAGAAAAATTTGTTATTCTCTAATGTTATTCGGAAGAAATTTTCTTAATTGGAGCAAGTGGACACCGTAAAAAAATCCCAAAAAATATAAAAGGGTGTCCAATTTAGCAGCAACCCAAAAACCCTGAAATATTACCCCTCTGTCCCAAATAAATTGTCCACGTTGACTAATTAGGTCAAAAATTTTAAATTTCGATCGTTAATTTATCAAATTATATGTTGAGTTATTACAAGACTACCACAATTAGATTTGTGGTGAAAAATATTTTTACATGAGTACAATATTATTAGTCTTGCCAAGATAAAACTTGAAATTAATAACTGTTGCATCAAAGACCGTGAAGAAATAAACATGACAAATAATTAGGACGGAGGGAGTACCTAATTATTTTTTTATAAACAAAAAGTGTAAGTCAATGAATTGGGTAATTGAATATTAATATAAGTTTAAAATCTAAATATCTAGTTAATATGAAATTTCAATTTATTTGGTGGACATATTTATATGATGATGTGAAATTTTGTTAACCTTATTAATATGTTATTTAATATTTATTTTTATTTTTATTGTCGTTTGTTTAAATTTTATTATTTTATTTTTCAAAAACGCTTATGTAATAACAAGTATATTGGACACCCCTAAGTTAACAGTTTGGATCCGCCACTGAATCAGACAATATGGAACTTTATTTTATCCAATTTTACCTAATTTGCTAGGCCTAGATACACCTTCAAAGAGGAAGGAGAATTGAATAGAGTAGAAGGAGATGAAACTTTTTTTTTTTTTTGGCTTAGTGCATCAAATAAACATTGACAAACAATAGAAAGGGAAGGAATATTTTTACAAGGTTCCCCCAACCTCCGAATCGGTCGATATACATCCCCACCAAATGGTGCTTCCTAGGCGTTTAACCAGTCTCTTGTATTAATGGGTAACCACAAAACTTTACACTTAGTTTCTTGTTACAAGTCACTTAAGTACACTGACTCTCTTGTAATTGTACACTAAATAGCTCTCTCTTAGCAATTCTACTGGTTACAACTCCTCATACAGCACTCCCTTAGTTGTATATCACAAACTCTTATTACAACTCTTTCTTTTTTGTGGAAATACAAACAATGTTTAGTGACACTAACTGATTACAATGAGAGATAGAAAGTATGCATATTCAATTTTTATTCAAGAATTCTGCTTTGCTTCTTGAATAACTGTTTAAATATTCTTGAACTTGGAAGTAGCTGTTACAAGATCTTTCTATTGTAGTTTGAGCCTCTTCTTTTTTTTTCCCCATCACAGATTGAGTAATATTAGTTGTAATTTCCAAGTAGTTGAAGATAATGTGTTGATAACTTGCCACTCTTTTTGATTAGATGCCTTTCAATTTAAGCATAAGATCTTTATATTATTGATGAATCTTTTATTGATTGATTTTCCCAAAACCGCTTCCACTATGAATAGGGAATATTGCGAATAGTCCTCAAACCTTTTGTGAAAATTACCTTCCTAATTCTTAACTTGCTTGCTTCATGTAATCTTTGTCTCATTTGTTCTTGATGTTCTTGCCAGAAATATTACCTCTTAAAAAACAAATACGATATAATATAGGAAAAGATATTATAAAAGTCTCTATTAAAAAGGATCCTCTAACAAGTAGCAACTTAAAGGTCAAAGCAATTCAGTGATTATGGAAGTGTTGACACTAATGTTCAGTGTACAAGCTCAGTTCTGAGCTCGTCATTATACAACCTCATCGTACCTAACCTTAAATTTACCCAAATTTACTTTAACCACAAAAAGAACATGGGGGCCAAATTTTCGTACCTAATTGATTCCCCCAAAATCTCATCTTGCATTAGAAACTTATATTACTTTCAATTTTGCTATTTTTTTTAAAAAAAAGTTACTTCTAATTTTTAGGTCGCCAAATTTGTTGATGACATTTTTGCTACCTATAACTTCATAGTTCTCATTTCATGCTAAATTTATGGTTGATTTGTGTCACTTTGAAAAATAGTCATGCATCATCTGTCAAGAGTTATAAACAACAAACAAAGAAGAATATATATAGAAAATAAAATGAAAGAGGAGAGAGAAACATAAACGAGGAGGAAAGGAGGAGAATCGTTGTATTCTTCTCTCTTTTTCCTCTCTTATTACCATTGAAATTTGAAAAAAAGGCTAGAAAACTAAGGTTAATACCTCTATATATTCTTGGAAGGTTTCAAACTAAAACCCTTTCCCCTTTTCTTCTTGAAGGAAAAAAAAACCTTCTCTCAAAGAAACAGGTGAAACGACAATTTATTCTAATTTTGTAATTACGTAAGTGTCGATTCTTTGCCCTATCTCAAAGTAATTTCATAGGTCACACAAATTTCATGAAACATCAAGTCTGGTTGCATATGAACTTCTATCTCAAAATAATTTCATAGGTCACACAAATTACAAGAAATATCAAAGTCTAAAGGAACTGTTAGGTCAACACCAATAACTCATTCACACGAGAAGGAATTATCCTTAGAATCCCCTAAGTTTGAACCAAGGTAGGGCTTTAGTGCCAGGGGTTGGGATGAGGATAACACTACTCTACTATAGGTTTTAACCTCTTATTGTACTCGTATCATATATTAATATTGGAATGCCTAGGTGTTGTCTTTTTCTCGTCCAAAGTAGTTGTTTGAAATGCTTTGGCTATTTTGATCAAGTCAAAATAGCTAATTTGATGCTGAATGAAAAACTTTCTGATTGTTTTAACCCAAAAAAAAAAAATCAATTTCAAAAAATGAAGATCCGCATCTTTTTATAGTCAACTTATTCAAACAACTAATATAAATAACTAGCAATTTATTTGCAAAACATGATCGCTATTTTATTTCTTCTCCAATACTAGGCATGGTAATTTCAAATTTGATATGATGGTATGTATTAATTGATGATAGGTGGAGAATTTAAAGCATAAGCATGGCATTAAGAAGAGCTATTGGGGCTGTGAAGGATAGAACGAGCATAGGACTAGCAAAAGTTGGAAGCACGGGATCCCTTGCTGACCTTGATGTTGCCATTGTCAAGACCACAAGGCACCAAGAGTTTCCTGCTCAAGAAAGATATTTTCGAGAAATTCTTAACTTGACTCGTTACTCCAGAGCATTCATCACAGAATGTGTTAACACCATCTCCAGACGACTCAACAAGACCAAAAACTGGGTAATCTAACTAATTAATCATATGTCCATGATTTTTTTTCGCTATTTTAAAAATGACTTTTAGACGATAATATATTCTACCTTGGCTTATTGGACAATAATATGTTATAGTTAAAGAGAGTGAGTGTTATTTGGACAGCTTTACGTAGTTGTCCTAAAAAGTTCTTATGTTTTATATAGAACACCCATTCAATTCAGTATATTATAATCCAAAACAATTATACAATTATACAATCCATCATTGACCAATATCCTTAAAATACAAATATATGTTCCATTAGATAATCTAATGCAACGCTGAAGTTTTATGAACTTCAAAACATTACTTATGACTAATAATGATGCAATTGTATGGTGTGGACAACCATCAATGCTTGTGTAAGTGGCGGATTTAGACCTTTGATTAGGGGTGACCAATATATTATGAGACTCATTTTCTAAACATAAAATTCATAATTGTGACTCTAAATTATTTGAAATTTTATTATTTCTTCTTCTGGGTTAAGTGTGGCGATGGCCACCCCCAACCGCAATAAGGATCCACCCTTGTGTTAAGACTCCCTGAGACAATGTGGGGTTGATGATGGTTGCCTGATTAAAAATATTGATTGTTGCCGTAAACATCATGTTCAATCCCCGCCCGAAACAATGACAATCATGAGGCTTTTGTGTTTTTGGGTGAAGGAATGAGCCATGGGGCTTTAATGGTAAAAGAATTTTTATGAGTAGGGGGCTCGATTAATAGAGATTGGTAGGGTTATACAATACAAATATAAATTTGCCCGACTTTAGTTTATCTAAATTAAAGAATTTTAAACTAATAACCCCTTTTTATCGTATATTTTTACGTTTTGTAACTAATAATTGTAAGATAATTGAATTGACAATATTTTACAAACAATAAAAAAAAATTAAAGGTCGAGATTGAATTAGATATATAAACAAATGAAAATTTCCAAACTAGATATATAAACAAATGAAATCTTCCAAATTAAGCAAATTGCTATAATTGATTATACGTTATTATATCTATCAAAATGTCAAACCTATCAAGTTTTTTCCTCAGGCCAAACCAAAGAAAATTTATTGTAAAGCTTACAAATTCATGGTTATAAATGGTTCACAGGTTCGGGGCATTCCTCTACCAAGGCTTTCTCCATACAAGTTGTTCAATGTCTAGCGAAATTATGGGCCGTCAAATTTTCATCCCTTTTGACATATGAAAATAAGCATTCTTGAATCTCACTACTCTTAGGGAGAATGTCTTCCAAGATTAAATCAAATTCGCTTGGAAGCATCACTTTGTTCTTGCATTGAGCTATAAGCTTAAGGTAATCTGACTCTAGGATGATCTTCTCATACCCAAACAGTTTGGCCAAGCTCAACCCGAACAACGCAACTTTCCGCTCTGCAAGGTCTACACTCCAGTGAGTCCTAACCCTCTTGACGCCAGCTAGCTCCATCCATCCCTGGCTATCACGAATCCCCGCACCTATACCAACCCATTGTCCTTCCATCATTGTTGCATCTACATTGATTTTCCATATACTTCCATTGACGAATACCCACGTGCTTGGCCCCACCTAATTAATTGGCTCCTCATTTATTGATACTTATCTAACATTATTAAGTGTTGAGACAACTAAATTGCCCCTCCTATAATCATAATTTGTGGAGTGTCTTTTTCATTGAATTGTGTATTCATTTCTTACGTGCCACAAACTCCATATTAAGAATAACGCCTCTTGCAAACGTTGATAGAGAGCGTCTCCTTCCAACTTGTCAGGACCTCAAAGAAATTGGTGCCACTTTCCCCAATTTGTCAGGTTGTTCAAGCTCGTCAAGCTGGCACCTCTTAGCTCTCATGCATTGAAACAACATGCGGTGAAGGGTTTCCTCATCAACCTTAAACCCATCACAACTACCATTTTCCACGATGTGTCTTTGTCTTTAGTGGGTGCTTGGTTGAGAGGATGGCACAAGCGCACTTTCAAAGAAAGTGCGTGACTTTGGGAGTGATCTTGAGGCTCCATATGAACGGCTAGTTGGAACCAAAAGCCTTAATTTGAGAGATGCCCCCAAAATGCATGTCATTTTGATCGAATAAATACAATCATTGGTTAAGCTCCACATCTGTCAGTTATTGGGCTTATTCGCACTAAGCGGAATCGTGGGGATGAGCTTGTTGTCAATTGATCAAACAACTCATCGATCATCTCAACATTCCACTCTCAAGCGACTTCATGCAATAAATTCGCTACCACCATGTCTTGCTTGTCCAACAAGAATGGTGAAACTAGCATACATCATTCCCTCCTCATCTGCCAACTAACCATTTTACAGACCCTTGATTTGTTGGTCATTCCTATCTCTCCAAGTAAGACCTTCCTTCAAAAGGCACGAGTAAATCCAAAGGTATGAATCAAGGAAGTTTGAGTTGGGAAAATACTTCCCTTTGAAGACCTTAAACACAAGTAAATCCAAGTCGTCAAAAATCCTTCGAAGCATTTTTTCAACAAGAACCTCATTAAACACCTTCAAATTCCTGTGACCCATCTCCCAAGACATTTTGGCTAGTAGATAAAGGACCAACTGACCCAATGGGTTTTCCCTAACACCTTCAGTCACCCCACCAAAAACTAGACATCAAGCTATTTAATTCATGGATCATATAAGAAGGCATCTTGAGATAGCTCATCAAGTAAATTGGAATGACTTTATCCATCGCTTTAATTAGAATCTCCTTCGTTGTTGTGCATAGACAATTTCCTTCCACCCTTTAAGCTTCTTCCATAACATATCCTTGATACTAGAAAAAACTAGCATCTTGGATCTTCTTGTGTGTAGTGAGTTACAAATGGGTTTCGTGAAAGTTGACATGTCGAAAATTCTAAATGGCAGTTAAGAGTAAAATGGCCTAACATAATTTCCAAATGTTGTCTTAATTTGCTCCACTCAACTTAAAATTCCCAAACTTCAATGAAAATTATAGGATATATATTCAAATTTTATACATTATTTGTGAATATTACATTCAAAGTTTATGATTCTTAAGTTCAATGGCACAAATTAAGTCAATTGAAAAATTATGCAAGGTTATTTTACTCTAGCTACCACGTAAAGTCCCAATGAATCAACCTCCACCAAATTCGTTCATAGTCACAACAAACCTAATTCCATGGTAGAATATATTATCATCCAAGATTTTTATACATTGTATTACTGTGAAATATTGCTAAAATACAAAGATATTAGAGTCCAATGTCCCTTTCTTGGATTTTTTTTTTTAAAAATAGGTAAACTTGACCTATACATTAAGCCCTTGTTTTAGGAGTAACCACCAGTAATTTAACAGGCCGAAAGCAATGAGTAACCACCAGTAAATTTAACATGACCCATCAACTCAATAGTTTCCAGTCCATAGAAATTTTTTTGCTTCTATCAAAAATAAAACTTGGTGGGATAGCTTGAAGATTGGGGGAGATTGCCAACTTGGCTACCCGCTTTTTGATTCAGACTTATATCTACTGGTGTACCAAGATGAAAATCATTAGCTTAAGATGCATAGCTAATTAACAATCCATTTTCCCCATAAGAACAAAAAAACGATTAATTAATGAAGCAAAAATCTCATATATAACTCTTTTTGGTTGTGTTGTTTCATTGCCCAACAGGTAGTAGCTCTGAAGACACTAATGCTAGTCCACAGGCTCCTAACAGAAGGAGACCCAGCCTATGAACAAGAGATCTACTACACAACAAGGCGTGGGACTCGCCTGTTGAACATGTCAGACTTCCGAGAATCGAGATCCGACTCATGGGACTACTCGGCATTCGTGAGGACTTATGGCATGTACTTGGATGAGAGGCTCGAGTATCGGATGCAAGGGAGGAGAAGGAAAAGCAGAGCTACCTCCTCCCTCCAAGAAACCGAAAATGAAGATGACACTCCTGCTCCTGCTTCAGCTTCAGCTGTAACATCTCCTGTAGGGAATGTTACAGTTCAGGACCTAAGCACTGATGAGATTTTGACTAAGATGCATCACTTGCAACTACTTCTTGAGAGGTTTTTAGCTACTAAGCCATCAGGTACTTTTTCGCCCCCGACTATTAGCAAGTCAGTCTATAAATATAGAAGAACAAGACTATAAGTGAGTCACAGACAACAGAGGCTACTATAATCAATGCAACCAACTCAAACATAGGTTAGGAATAGAAACCACAATTACCAATTAAGCTTCTTAATCAGTGCTGACTCCACAAATTAAACATAGTAGGATCAGGAATAATAGATCTAAATTTTGATCTGGGCCAAGGGGCTCAATTTAAAAAAGATTTTCTATACATATGTTTTTGTCCAAAGAATCTTTGATCAGATGACCCCCAGTTCATGTAAATTGGATCTGCCCCTGCTCGTAACCCAAGCTCCAAGAAATGCCCTGCCCAGGGAGCCGCTAAACATTGCTAATAACCTTTTTTTTTTTACTGATATAAATCCAGTAACACCAGTCACAACTTCCTCCTGTACTTTGCTAATGTACAAGGGGACTCATAGGTACTGATAACTTACTAGGTTTGGTTTCTGATTTAATGAATAACCCCCTTTTCTGTTGAAAAACTGATTCAGGGATGGCAAAGCATCATCGTCTTGTTACAGTAGCTCTGTATCCGATTGTGGTAGAGAGTCAGCACATATATTATGACACAACAGAATTGCTTACAGTCCTCATCGATCGATTTGATGATCTTGAGATCCCAGTTTGTGTCAGAGTTCATGAGACCTTCTGCCGAATCTCAAAACAGTATGACGAGCTTGATGCATACTATTCTTGGTGCAAAGAAGCAGGAGTCATACGTGCTTCTGAGTGCCCTGAAGTAGAGAAAATCACTCCAAAGAAGCTTGAGTTAATGGATGAATTCATAAGAGGAAAAGCATCTGATGCACGCAGCAAACTCCCTGTCATAGACAATGAAGAGGAGGTTGAAACCAATTCACAAGAGGAAGAGCAAGAGACTGTTGAAGAAATGAATGAAATAAAGGCACTTCCTCCCCCAGAAAAGGAACAGAAAAATGAGGAAGCTGAAAAGGTGGAGATACAAGTACCTGATTCCGGAGAAGCTGATCTACTGCATTTGGGAGACGACGCACCCACAAGTGAAGATTATGGGGATAAACTAGCCTTGGTTCTTTTCGACGGGGCAGTAGGCCCCGCGCCTGTAGGCCCGCCACCACCCCCAATATGGGAAGTTGTCCAGGACAACTCAGACTGGGAGACTGCTCTGGTCCAGTCAGCAAGTTATTTGTCCCACCAGAAGGCATCCTTTGGCGGTAGCTTTGACACATTGGTTCTTGATGGCCTGTACCAGCAAGGGGCTGCAAACGCAGCCATGGCAGCAAACTCTGTTGGAGGGTCCGGGAGTGCCAGCAGTGTGGCTCTTGGGTCAGTTGGGAATCCACACCTCCTGGCATTGCCAGCACCACCACCATCTTCAGGAATAGGCTCAGCAAATGTTGACCCTTTTGCACCATCATTGGGGGTGCCCCCACCACCATACGTTCAGATGTCTGACTTGGAGGAGAAGCAAAGGTTGCTGGTACAAGAGCAGTTAATGTGGCAACAATATCAAAGAAATAACATGCAGGGTCATCATGGGTTGCCCAACCTGCCAGGACGACCTCCCTACATGGGAGGTTATGGGTATGGACATTGATCACTTGGTGGGTTATAGTTTACCAACTTTGGTCATGTCCAAGCCAATCACGCAAAAAAAAAAAAAAAAACAAATCTCAGATTCTCAGTTGTATAGACAATACTCTCACCATTGTAGAGTTTTCATGCAGAGTAGTGTAAATATTTCTGATACAAATTAAATACGACTTCAAAAATCAAAATATGGTATATATGCTCCAACTTTACAGTAAAACATACATTACCGAATTCAATTCTTCAAAACCCACAAGAAAGGGATAGCTTTAGACAGATTTTCATCAAGCTTCAGTTCCTCATACCACATTCTTCACAATAATCAAATAAGTATGCTGTCGCTGTAAAAATACATAAATATGTTCCTCGTGTATTTTTTTTATATGACACAAGTTGGAAATATGGATGCACCAGATCTTGATATATTCACAAAGGGGCGGAAGAAGGATAGTATACGGTGTGGACAAAACAGAAAAGGATAAAGGGAGAGAAGACAGCATGAAGAGCTGATTTTTCTGATTTACATGTTGTAACATCGTCTTTCCAACTACAATCATGTGCTGCCATGGTTGCCAATAGCTTCAACTTTGAATGCCAGCTTTTGTGGATATGCCAAGTGTCATTCCTACGCGGACTAAAGTCTCAAGTGATCTGGCACTATTCTCTAGGAGATCTTCATCCAGCTTGATCGCGTCCTACAAGGCCAATACAAGTCATTATATTAGTCATCTATACTGAAATCAAATACTCACTTTTCAATCAAAACATGGAGCCTTGTTGAGTTAGAGTTTGAAACTAGCCATCATCTCTTCCATACAACGTTTCTCCAAGAAAGGAGCTGTGACCCAAGTCAGAGAAGAAAAGCCAGAAAGGCCTCTCATTCAAATCTCATTAGATGCTTTTATTCTTCAATTTTAGAATGGTGCTTGTGAGTGGGTGTTTTAGGAGTGTTATCTTTCAAACATTGTGCTTTATATCTTGGTTTATTCCTGCGGTTAGTAGACAATTATAGGTACTACAAGCTTTCTCAATGATTACTTTTTTCCAGTAGCATTCATGGGTTTTATTTTTCTTTTTTGGCATGGTAATAAGGTTCTGGGGTTTTGAAGTGGCAATGAAGCAAAGCTGTGAATACTTCATCTCTTGTTTCCAAGACCAGTCCTCAGTGAATAAACTCTAGTATGCATGGGTAAATATTCTTCATTAGGTCTCTTTGCTTCCATACCAAGGCCTCTTTTGGATGGGGATTAGTTGGGTCCAGCCGTCTAGTGTGAAGGATGTGTTGGTGGGTTGGAGGAAAAGGATGAAGAAATGTTGGTGGTCCATGGGGTTTGGAATTTGGTTCCTTCGGCTACGGTGGATGACTTTGAAGGAGAGAAACTACGCATATTTGATGATGAAACATTGCCCCTAAATAATTTCAAGCTATACTCTAGTAATTTTTTTAGAATGTTGTATTCTTGCATAATTGAACTGTTGTGCTTATAGGTAGTAGCAATTTGATTTTTTTTCAATATTGTTGATAATATCGTGACTAAGGGCTTGCCCTTCGGTACATGGGCAGCATTCCCTTTGTGTCCTTTCAATATCTGTTTTGATTACTTATCAAAGAAACATACATTCTTTGTTAGAGATTAGGAATAAAAACGAAAACAGTCATATTTACACCTAACATAGCTGATTCGCCACCTGAAACCAGAACAAATGGCCTAAACCCGTCCCCACATATCACCAAAACCAGAGCAACCGATCTTCGACCCCAAAATTAACCTGACAAGAGTTTACAAAAGAAGTCGTCTTTCTTTGCAAACAATCAAAACCAAAAATGACTAGACCAAGATGCAAACCAAAACCAAATCTTACGCACAAACATGACCAACTCAGACTTAACTAACTTGAACCCAAATAAAACGATAGTATTTTCTAGGTCTATCAACTCCAGCATGGCAAGCCAGACCCTTTGGTTACTAATAATTAGAAGAGCAAATTAAATCTAGTACCCGGACAGCTGACTCAGGTGAAATAATAAAATAGTCCCCAAGACTTCCAAAGTTATAAATTAAAACCCTGAGATTCTGTGCATATAATTACATGTGGATACGCCTCCACGTACAATACTCCTATACACTTCATCCGTTGTATGAGCATTAAGTGTTTCTTATTACGAACCATTGGCATTTTTTATGAGCCATTGAGCACTAAGTTTTATATGAATATCAAAACTAGTTAGATTAGAAAGAATTGGTAACCACAATTTTGTATTAACTATCAGCAAACATTTTACAAACATTACGCAAGTTTTAAGGAATGAATCGATTAATATTCTTTGTACACTCTGATGTATGATATAACAACCAGATTGTACGAGAATATGAAAACATTGATCACTAAAATTTGTTTCTTTTTTTGTTTTTGGGTGGGGGAGGGGTATTAATTGCACAAATATATTAATTATCAATGACAAGAAAATCTAGGAATTTTTTCTTGTGTGCCATTTTCTTTTTCTTTGTGTGTGTGTGTGTGTGTGTGTGTGTGTGTGTGTGTTGGGGGGAGGGGGAGGGGGAGGGGGAGGGGGGACAAAGCGAGTAAACTAAACAGAACCTATAAAAAAAGACGGAGTTCAGATGAAAAGATTTCTGTCAAACCCAAATGGATCTGTAGTGAACTAGTGATATATGCTGAAACATGTAGAGAAAATAACACCAAAAGATTCCACTGAAGATCCAAATAATTCTGAACCAGAAAGCATTATTTACATTGGGCTAGGCATATGTTATTTCACTTAGATTACTTTTAGGCAACTGAAGTTCCTTTTAACAGATACAAAAACAAATTCTCGATCGCTATGCTTATGCTATTAAACCAATTAAACATACCATGCAATTAACACATGTGCTTAACAGTATGTTGCACTTGAGAGTATCATAAAGGTGGAATGCTTGAGAAATACCTTCTCAAAGACGCATATCACTGTGCTTCCGCCAAATGAGAAGTACCCAAACTGCAGCATCATTCAAGTGTTGTGGTCATTGACAGAAAGGAATAAACAAGAGTACACAAATAGAATTGAGAAGGTGACAACCTCATCGCCTTTCTTAACGAAATCCCCTTCCTTCTTGGTAAAAGTAATGCTGCCAACCATCGTTGCTCCAATAGCAACAAATGCTACCTGCAACCAGATTATTACAGAGAAAAGCAATCAAATGAGTCAGGCACCCAGGAACTCCAAGATAACCTTCACAGCAAACCATAAAAAGCTAACCTGGGGCTATAGTCTAAGCCTTAAACAGTTTTTCATACTCAAGCCAAGTGAACCAAAGTCTTTAATGGGGGATAATTGGGTCCAACCATCTAATGTGAAGGATGTCTCGGTGGCTTGGAGGAGAAGGATGAAGAAACATTGCGCTTGCAAGTTTGGAATTTGGTTCCTTTGACTAATTGGTGGGCTAATAGAAAGTGAGAAATCAAAGTGAACCAAATTCTTTAATGGGGATTAGTTGGATTCAACAGTATCGTATGAAGGATGTCTAGATCATTTGGAGGATAAGAATGATGTTGGGTTAGTACAGCTTGGAATTAGGCTATTTTGACTATTTGGCCAGCTACTAGAAAGGAGAGAAATGGATGAATATTTGATGACAAAGCTTTGTCCTTTTATGATTTCAAGCTCTACTTTTTGAGGATGCTGTATAGTAGGAGGGTTATCGATAACAATAACAACAACAATAATAATAATAGTGACAGATGGAAGAAATGACTTCAGCTCTCAGTTATTTAATCGAAAGGGAATGATCAAGGCCTACACCCTTAGAATATCATGGAAACTTAAAATGTTGTCTCAATCATAGGGGCCAAGCCAACCTGCTCTCTTTCATGGTTGTTAAATCTTTGGTGCATTGTTAACGGCTAATCAGTGCATTGAATACTTTCTCAAAACCAATCAATTGGGAGTAATTTGCAAGCTTGACATTGAAAAGGCCTATGACTCCCTTGGGATTTTCTCATTACTACTCTAGACAATTGGGCTTTCCTAGCTGGGGGAGAAAGTGATCTACCTTTATAATCTCTGCAATTCGCTGCTCTATTTTGATTAATGGAAAAGCTAATGGCTTCATTACTGATTCCAGAGGATTACATCAAGGTGATCCTTTATCACCCTCGTTATCAATTCTAGTCAAGGAGACTCTTCGTAAGTTGGATTGCAAAGTGATTGATGTAGGCTTTTAGGAAGGCTTCCATGTTCAGAATTCATGCTCTTCTACCATGATGGATTTGCTGATTTCCCATCTTTTTGTAGATGACACTAATTTTTTGCAGAACTACCAAAAATAAGTTGAGGGTAACTCGGATGCATTCTTGCTTTTTGAAGCAGTGAGGTAACTTATTAAAAAGGTGCACGTATTCCCATTGGTAAGTTCCTAACAAAAATCATTTGGCACAATACTTTAGTCGTGGGGTCAGCAGCCTCCCCACACTACTTATTCGCGTCTCCATGGAGAGGTTCCACAAGAGACTAGCAGATTGGAAGTCCAAGTTGTCATGCAATGGTAGCAGGTCAACCCTATTGCAGAGCACTTTAGCAAGCTTACTTACCTACTCTTTAATGTGAAAAAGTGAATCAGGCACCAAAAAAAGAAAGCCCAAGGCATGCCAGGATGCCTCAACATGGGCGCGCAGCACATTGTTTTTTGTGCTTTTGTGAGCCTTTTTTCAATTTTGTTTATTAAGTTGTAACATTGTTTCTCTTTTCTTTTGCCCCAAGTGTAAAAAACCTATGCCTGCACCCCAGGTCCTAGGGACCTTTGCATGTTTTTGTGTTCGTGCTTTTTTAGTCTAATATCAACCATATGTCATTATTTACAATTCCAGCTAGCATTGAAAAATCAATTGGAGAAGATAATGAGAAATTTACTATGTTCTGGACATGAATAGAGAATGGTTCACATCGAGTCGACTGGGAACATGGGTGCCATCCTAAGCAAGATGGAGGTCCCCGTATTAGGCCAATTCGTGTGATGACCGAAGCTCTTAAAAGCTATATTCCTATGGAGGTATGCTACTTGAATGATGTTCTATAGAAGAAGGTGATTATCGCTCAGTATGTAGTGACACATTTGGATGGTTAAGCAAGAAGAGTACTGGAAGGTTGTTGAAAATCAACACTTTCAGGTTTAAACCTTTTCAAGTCTCATAAATTTTGAGGTGAAAAATAAGTTGAGAGTTCTATTTTAGCATGATATATGGTGTGGGGAACAGCTCCTTAAAATTCCATTTCCAGATCTATTTAGTATTTTTGCTAGTTTGAAAGAAGCTAATGGCCAAGAAGTTACTTCATGGATGGGGAGCAATATTACTATTACTAGAAACCCTAAAGATTAGAGGGAAGACAGCATTCTTAAATTGCTGGTTTTACTTGCAAATGTTAAGGTCCAATCCCAGTCGTGACAAGACTGTTTGGCCACTTGTTTCTAATGGAACATTCTCCAAGAAAAGCCTCTGTAATAGGCTTCTGCCTAGGTCATATTGTTCCAATTTTCCATTTCAGCCCATTTGGAAGGTTAAAGGCTCCATTAAAAAGCATGTTTCCCTACTTACGCCACAACAGTCGGTAAGATTCCAGTGGAAAACATGCTTAAGAGAAGAAATGTCATGAAGTGTCATATGTGCCAACATGAGCAAGAATCCGTTGACCACCTTTTTTTACAATGCTGATGGGTCTCATCACTATGGCATTTTTCTCTTGCTTTGATGGGGGTTAGCCGGGTCTAACAACTCTCTTAAATTTGAAAGTTCGTTCCCTTAGCTATTTGACAGTGCACCTGTAAAGAGAGGAACCAAGATGATTTTTGACAGCTACTTATCTTTTTCTGATCTTAAGCTCCATTTTCTAAAGTTGTTGCATGGAGCCTAGCGCTCAAATGCGGTACTAAGTTGCCTCTTTTGGGTTTTGTAGATAAAATCAGATTGGAGAGTGTGAATACACGATTTTATGGCTTCACACTCCTAATGTATAGGGTTGACACCCCCTTGGACTCTTTTATTTATATGAGGAATCAAAAGAATTTGTAAAGGACACCAAGGGGATGTCACTACATTGGTGTCTTATTAATATGCTCTTTGAGTACTTTAAAAAAAATTATTAAAAAAACCATGTGGAAATTTTTGGGGACACATTCCGCTTGAAAGCTAAACAAAAACTAACAGTAACAGTTTTCTGATTCATCTTCATGTGAAATGTTACACATGGTAGCCAGAGAGAGAGAGAAAGAGAGAGAGAGAGAGAGTGAAGAAGTAATGTTTGAATAATAGTACATTTGTACATAAAGCAGATGTGACTGAAGAAGCTACTCATTATAACTATATAATAACAACCTCCATACTTTCAATTATTCATGCCAATGGAAAGTGAGATCATAAAGTAGTTTTCCAAACAGAAAGTGAGATCATAAAAGTAGGTACCCAAAAGAATTCAATTCATTTGAAATTCAAGGTGTTGCATGCCATTGGTAGCATGAAAAGATTGAAATCCACACCAATATCCATTCCCCCCCCCCCCCCCCAAAAAAAAAAGGAGAAGAAGAAGAAGAAGAAGAAGAAGAGGCCAACCTTTCCAAAGTCTGCAGTTGAAATAAGAGCTACAGCTCGCTTATTCTCTGTAAAGACATTACAATACTTGCTATTCACAGCAATGGGATTAACCTGCAACACAGAAAAGAGACAGGAAAAATAGATAGAAGAAAATTAGATGCCAACTTAGATTTCAGAATACTGATTGAGTGAATGTATGAAAAATGGTCATACAGTATATAAGCTCCCAGGAATATCAACAAATTGCTGGACCATGCCCGAAACTGGAAGATGAAAACGATGATAATCCTGATACAATGTGCAGAATCCAAACTTGTGAAAACAGGTGGTTACATTGACAATAGGTTTAAAACTTTTCAGTGAAAGAATATGTCAACTTAACCCCAAAATAAGTTCAAGCAATCACCTGAGGCGCCAATCGAAATATCACTAATGTCCCATCAATGAAAGGACTACAGGAGACGTCCTTGCCCAATAAGCCTTCAATTGAAAATTTACGCCCCTAGATAATCATACAACATCAGAAAGAAAGAACAATCCATATTTCAATTGAGGCTGCTTGTGCAAACTCTACCATAATATAGCAGATTTTAAGCAAAGGAAATTCAAACGGAAACTGCCTCCATGCATTTACTCTGCCATAACAGCATACCAACAGAGAAGTTACGTGACACAAATTCAGGCATACTACACAATTCAGATTTCACTGTACCAAAGACTTATTGTTATGTTAGTATCTGTTTGTAATATTTCGCACACAGCCATAACAATCTATGGAAGATTACTTTAACTTAGTTCATATGCTCTACTCCTTTGACTTTGGCTTACTTGGTAGTGCAATATCGAGTTTTGTGTTTTAAATTGTGTACCTGTTGCTTTGGACTGTTTGATTTTCCAGTTTGAGATTTTCCCCGTGTTTTTAGTGCTTGGGTACTGGCCCATTTTACATGCTATCTTTGTGAACATCCCTTTTCGTCTTGTTTAGGTGCTATTATGTGGTTTTATTTGCTGCCCTTTTGCTTAGTGTTTAATATTTAATTAGATTTTGTTTAGCGTTTATTGTCATAGTGTTGCGTATTCTTTTGTCTAACAATTTTACTTTACTGTTAGTTTCGAATTGTTGTCTTTTTTAGTAGCTTTCTCTTTGCTTCCTCTATTGCATTTGGCAATGCCTTGAGAAGTTCGTGATCGACGATACTTCTGTGCGGTGTTTGTGTGCTTGTTTTAGTCTATTCTGGATAGCAATGTGTTAGATGGTGCGTGTCCTCTTTAGGGGGAAAGTGATGGGAGGTCTGAGGGGGTTCGTATGCTACATTTGGCTTCATGGAATAATGGTAGGCTTACGAATAAGTCGATAGCATTGGTTAGGGCCCTGGGTTGTCAAAAGATCAATGTTGCTTGCATTCAGGAGACTAAGTGGGTGGGCAGGAAATATCGGGAGACTGATGGGTACAAGCTTTAGTGTTCGGGTTTGGTTAGAAACCATAATGGAGTGGGGACTTTGGTTAGAATGGATATCGTCGACAGAGTGGTTGAGGTCATTCTGGCTAGTGATTGCATTATGTTGATCAAGATCGTCTTGGGAGTGGATATCTTTAACATAGTTAGTGTTTATGCAGCACAAATTGATCTTTCCAATGAGATTAAGAGGCAGTTTTGGGATGAGTTAGATGCGGTTATTCGTGACATTCCTAATGGCGAGAAACTTTTAGTCGGAGGGGATTTCAACGGGCATATTGGAGAATCAATGTTGGGTTGAGAGTGTGCACGATGGCTTCGGGTTTGGGGTTCATAATACCAATGGGGAGTCTCTTTTGGATTTTGCAGTCACTTTTGATCTTGGTTTGGTCAACTCTTGGTTTAAGAAGAGAGAGGGGCATTTGGTGACTTTTTCGAGTGGTTCTTCTAGGGTGTAGATAAATGACTTCCTAACCAGAGTTAGCGATAAGTCAACATGCAAGTATTGCAAGGTGTTGCCTAATGAAGGATTGACAACCCCTCTTAGGATTTTGGATGTAAATGTGGACATAAAGAACTTTAGAAGGAAGTGCAGAGATACCGAAGTGAGTAGTGTCAAGTAGTGGAGGTTCGATAAGGATAAGACTAAGTTATTGAAAGAACGGATAAGCGAAGGTGGATTTTGGGAGTTCGGAGAGGATAAAGCCTCTAGGTGGTATTTTGCAACAAAGTGTATTCATAACGCGACAATGGACATTCTAGGTGTCTCTCGTGGCGGAAGCATTCAATCTTGGTAGTGGAATGAAAAATTGAAAGAAGGTGAAGGCGAAACATGAGGCATATTTTGTAGTGCGAAGGTGTATCAAGGAGGAGCCAATAGCTGCTAAGGAGAGGTGTAAGTTTGCAAAATAAGAAGCCAAGAAATTGGTGGCAATGGCAAAGGCGAATACATTTGATAGTTTGTATGACAAGTTAAGCACTAAGGAAGGAGAAAAGGAGATTCTTAAGTTATTTAATGGGGAGAGGAGTATAGATGGCGTTACTTGTCGACCTATAATGCTTGAAGAAGTCAGACGCATTGAAGAATTTGACGAGGGAGAAAGCAGTGGGCCCAGATGGTATTCCTATGGAGTTTTGGAAGTGCTTAGGTGAGGAGGGTATTCACTAGTTGAGAGGACTCTTTATCGATATTCTCAAGAAATTGATGGGTAGCAGAGTAGCATAGTTGTCCCCCTGTACAAGAACAATGAGAACGCTCAGTGTTGCAATAAAATGCCTAATAAGGAGGAGCTTTCACATGAAACCCCTGGAATCTAGGGATTTTAGATTGAGTAAGTCGAAGATTTGAGTATATCAGTTCTTTAGCTGAGTTGATCGGGAAGACAACAGTGAAGTTTTAACAATTGGGGGGACGATTATGCCTAGCGTGGAGAATGTTCAGTACTTGGGATATATGATGCGGAGTGATGGAGATATTAGCGACGATATAACACATCAGATTAAGGTGGGTTGGCACAAGTGGAAGGCGACCTCAGGAGTGTTGTTTGATAATCAGATTCCTCTTAAACTTAAAGGTAAGATGTATCCATAAACTAATCAGACAACAATGTCAAAGGTTCAGAGTGTTGGGCTACGAAGAAGGCGCATTGTCAAAGGTCGAATTTGGGAGAAATGAGGATAGCCCGATGAATTTGTGGGCTCGCCAAGTTGAATAGGATTAGGAATGTTGTCTACCACAATAAGTTCGAGGTGGACACTATTAAGGATACGCTAGGTGAGACTAAACTGAGATGGTTCGGTCCTGTATACAAGAGGAGTACGGATGCTCGCGATCAGAGATGTGAAAAGATTACGTTTCTACCACTTCGTAGTGGGTGTGGGAGGCCTAGGAAGTTTATGAGTCGGTTTGAAGCATATAGGCTTAATGGATGACATGGCACTTGATATGGGTGTTTGGCAGGTTAGGATTAAGGTCATCAAGTGAGGGTGTGAGATTGTCAATAGGACTCCTTGTGTGCGTCTATGTCAGTGTTTATCAGGTCAGTTTGAAGCGACAGCTTAACTACTCATTCGTAGAGCACACAGGTATGAAGTTTTCGTCTACCGGCTTCTCTTGTTCCTTTGGTTTCCAAGCATTTCCAAGTGTTTCTTTGGCTTCTCTTGTTAGCGGGATTATATTGAATTACGTTTTTGTTGTTGCAGTAAGGCTACATGTATTAGTTGTCGAAACACTTATAAAAGGTGATATCTTCAAGACATCTGAATAGCTGAATTGCAAAACCAAAAAAATATATCATATTTCCGTAATGATCTCTAATCTCTATCTTTTGTTTTAATTTTATTATTTGAGTAATCAGAAGTCAAATTGAAAGAGCATCATGGGAATGCCAATCACATATAGAAAGGGGCAATCACAAAAATAATCATGTAAGCAAGCTCCCATAAATGACATTTATCCGCAAGATTCAAAAAGTCCAATACCAATTCTAATTAAGCACTCAGCTTCATACAAAATTCTCAACATTTTGAGTTTTTGATAAGACCCAGTGATGCAGGACGGGAACTTTAAGTGGGTGAAATTAGACAATTTAGGGAATTTTATACGAGTAACGTGGAAATAAAAGAAAACAGTAACCAAGAGATGAATTCTTAGGAATCCGCTGCAGAAAATTCAGGATATCTATCTAGGGTTTGTGCAAGATTCACTCATAAGAAATGTTATATGGAAAGTGACAGTAAACACAAGTTCATCAGTGAAAATTTACAGGATAAATGTGCATCAAACACATTCCCAATAAAATTACATAGTAACAGGTGTTGTGTTCAAACTTCAAAATCATACCTTGATCCAGAATCTGGTGCTCTCTTCAACACTATTAAAAGCCATCAGACGGCTGTCAGCAGCACACACTGCAACATCATCACGATCCACACAAGCAATAGGTCTTACCCCAGGCTTCAATTCTCTAATGAAAAATTCATTAAAAGTCTGCAGAGTAAAAATAGGAGGTCAATATATGGTAACATGGTTCTACACCAATTTGTAGCATTTATAAGGTTATTTGTCAATTCAACCACAAAGGCGAAATATGAAGGATTATTACTAAAGGGCAGTTTCCTTCTATACAGAAAGGCTCTATTGGGTAATAGCCTATGGAGGTTTACCACTAAAGGGTGGGAGAAATTCTTTGGCTTCATTGTTGGTATGAAGAGACAAATGAAAGAGCTTTTCTCCGCTCCTTATGTTCTCACAGTGGACAGAAAAGCTTCCATAGCTGATTATCAAGACCAAGTGTCTAGCTGTAATGTTTGGTCACCAGTGTTTGTCCAAGATGGCTTTGCTGATGATCCCAGTCTGGTTACTTTTATAACAGCAAGATGAGGCTAAACTAGGGGGCTACTATTGCCACATTGTGAAATGGGATCTGAGTAATATAGGGAGCTTTCCCATTAGATCATATCATTTCCAGCTCCCCCACTCTAAACATTCATCATTGGAAGTCTTCCACCCCTTGAAACATATGAAACAAGCTCGTTCACATTGTGAGACATTGAGGTTTCAGATTTGGACGATGAAAATATTTTTCATCATTATTCATGAATTTGACCATAGAAGTATCTATCAAATGAGTTGCCTACAGAAACCCTTAGATCAAAGAGAGCAGTAACTGTCTCCTGCTTCCCAAAATGAGGATGTTTCCTAGGATGGAAATTGCAGAGATGTCCTGTACTCCCTTGTATGGACTCTGTCCAGTACTCTTCATGTTAATTTAGTTTAGGATGTGTGGAACATGGAAGCATGAGAAAAAAGAATCCAAGCTTAATGCCTAATCAAAATCAATTTTATACCTTAAAATGATCTAAAGGATGCTTCGTTTCAGATAAGTTGATCTGATCCTGCACAATCACGAAGGCAAAAGATTACTTTGCTGCTATGCACCTATGCATATAAAATCAGCCAATAAAATACACAAGAAAAGAAAAGAAAAGAAGGATAAGAATTATAGCTAGAAAATAGCAGTTTACAAAAAGTCACTAGAAAAAAGAGTATACTAGCGAGAAATACGCTAAAAATCAAATCACCTTCTTTAGACATCAAGACATTAGAAGCATACACAAAACAAAGAGTTCAAGTTACCCAGCATTGTAACATAATCGATTTTTTTTGCAAAAATCCATTTACAGTCCAAGGTGTTGTCTCATGTAACCAACTAAACCTGAGTTCACAGTAAACCTCATTTTAATACTTTATGTCTACACCATCCTTTTTGGCTACAAGAGGTATCAACAAATTGTATTAGATGACCTACGGCATGTCACACATGAACAAATAGAGCAAATACAAAAATCATTGTTCTTTTAGAGCTCTAAAGAATAATCTATTCAATTGGAATGAACAATCTTCTTTATATATCCCTCTATCAGGTCAGACCAAGATAATAAAGTTCATGACCCCAGCAGATAAAGTTGATGAAGCACAGGGCTGAACACTGCTGCTAACAAGTGAGAAGTGTTGACAGGAATCACATCAGGACATTTACAAGCTCCTGCTCCCCTGTTGAGCATAGTGCAACAAAGATACTGGGGTGATGGCACTCATGGCCATTGCCAGTTGCATGTTCCCCATGTCTTTGCCATAGCATGTGCATACAGATGGATCCCAAATATACCATAACAACAGTCCAGCTCCCTCCCCAAAAAAAGGAGGGCAGTAAAAGGTAATAGAAGTTGACCACATCAATAGGTCATGTAAGAAAACTGCAACTGATCAGACAAAAGGGAATGACAAAAAAATAATTAACATCAAAATGCAGTTTAAAACATTGCCAAAATCTGCCATTGCGAGATTCATGGCCAACTGCGAACGGAACCATCAGTCATAGGACAGTCAAAAATTCAGGTTCATGTCATTTCGGGTCTGGATGAATCGCAGGACAGACAAAAAAGTGATGTCCAATACCCAGCATTTTTGGTTAATTTTGGGTTGGGCCAATTCGGACAAGACTAAATTTGAGTTCGGACAACAGAAATAAGGAAAATATTGTGTCCGTTCCCCAGAAAATTCAGTCAATGTCCAAATTCACACGAAAAACCTATGACCGTACCCGGTTTTTTAAGGTTGGACTGAACTTGGTTTCCAGAACGGACAGTTTTCTTGATGGCCCTAGTTAGTCATAACATAGAATCACAAATACCATCCCATTTTGGAACAGTCACATGCCTTGAAAAAATCAATGAACTTCGGTATCTCTTTCGTCGAATCAGTAGAGTTCATTTTCTTTCCTTGCTTCTCGGAGAGTTCCTGTAGAATTTCCTTTGCACCTGCATTGCAATCAAACAGAATTGTTAGACAAGGTAAAAAAACGATCATGAGCCCGAGCGTACAGTGCTTTTGTGCGCCCAGGCCTCGCGTATGTCTGTGTTGTAGCATTGCTCTAGTCTTTGCTCCTCTATCAAATTATCTTAGGCTTATGGAAGCGGCCACATTTTACCATCACTGTTACACTGCCCATTTTAATTTATTTTATTATACACTATTATTATTTTATTTTTATGGAATCTTAGATTTTCTTCCACTACACAACTCCCATTTTGCTTTTTCTCTTGCATCAAAATGCTACTTCTATTTATTTTATTATACTCCCTCCGTTCCATATTAAATATCGTCTTTGGAAATTATGCAATCAAATTTTAAAAAATTTTGACCATAAATTTCTCAATATGTACAATGAATTGCTATATAAAATTATCACCATTAGATTCGTAACGAAGAATACTATCATAAAAGTATAATATTGCAATTGTGAATAACATATTATGTAAGAAATTATCAATCGAAGAGTGATACTGGAGTCCGTGAAAGTCAAAATTATGACAATTAATATGGAACAGAGGGAGTATATTATTATCATTTTAATTTTTTTCTTGACTAAAATTTCCAAAAATAAGAAAGGAATGGGGCCGATTTTGTTTTCATGGATAAGACTGTTAGTAGTTATGAGCATTCATCTATTGGTTTATAGCATTCATATACCAATTTATGAGAGTTTAAGTTTATGAGCATTCATCTATTGGTTTATAAGCACTGTTGTTTTAGGTTTATGAGCATTCATCTACTGGCTTTATGAGCACCGGTGTATATTATCGTGATCACCTCCACAAGAAAGTATTAACATTGACAAAAGAAAATTAAAGGAAATGACAATAAGTGTAATAAAAAGTAATACTAAAATTGAAAAATATTAAATTTAGTATAATTTTTTATTACAATTATTATCACTTCCTTTTGCTTTTATGAGCAAGACTGGTAGTGGTCATGAACATCCATCTATTGGTTTATGAGCATTCATATATTGGTTTATGAGCATAGTAGTTTAAGTTTATGAGCATTCATCTACTGGTTTATGAGCATTCTTGTTTTAGATTTCTGAGCATTCATCTACTGGCTTATGAGCATTTTAGTGCCTATCGTAGAGTGAGCAATGCATGATTTTATTTGTGAACACTGTTTACTGTTTCTATGAGCATTATTGTAGAATTTTTATGAGCAAATTATATACCTATAAAATTTTGTGAGCATTGTAATACATTTTTACAAATAATTTCATGAGATTTGTGAGCATTATAGTAAAGTTTAAGAGTAATTCATGATTTTGTTTAGTGTTTTTGTGAGCATTATTGTCGAATTTTTTTCTAGAAACAAAAAAGAGAAAAAAAAAGAAATGGAGGGCCCAAGCGCACGGAACATTGTGCTCCCAGGCTCACCATCGAAGCTCTATAGCCAAGGCAAAGAACGCAATATAAAAGGCACCCCTACCCCTACCCTACCCCACCCCACCCCTCCACTACCCCTATCATAAAAAAAAAAAAAGAAAAAGAAAAAGAAAGGCAGAATAAGACATCTCAGATAAAAGATTAGAAGTAATAATTTAAGAGAAAAAAAAAGAAAAAAAACAACAAAGATGACACAAATGGAGTTTTTTTTTTTTTTTTTTTTGTAAGTAAAAGGATACAATGCAAAATAAATGAATGGAGTTATCTTAGCCCACAGTCCAAAAAGATCATATCAGATTTTAACAGTTAAGGGCATCAATCCTGAAAAGAATAGTAGAGAAATTATGCACACAGTGCATATCTGGATGTAAAAGAAATTACACAATTGCACTGAAGAAACAGAAACTATAGAAGTTGGAAATCATTTCAAAATCCAACAGAAGAATTTGCTCCAAACAGAATAAAAGTTCTGGTACATGTTAGGGGGTCAAGAAAACAAAAAATGCAAATAATAAACATAAAGGATTAACTCTTTTTTTTTTTTTGATAATGTAAAGGATTAACTTGTAGAGTCAGCGAGGCAAACATGCAGAGCTTCTCTCAAGAGTGAATAAAGACTGTCAGCCACCATCTTGATAGCAAGCCTCTTTCTAAAAGATAGCGACACCAACAGACACGGTCAGTATGGCAACCTTCATCAATTACCTAAGCCCTAATGGCACGAAGCATTAGATCCATGATGCACTTGAATTTATCATTGTATAAGTACGTCTGAGACTTGATATAGAATAAAGAAAAATGCTAGTTCAAAGCTACTTCAGTGCATTATCTCGTTTGTTTATACCTTTGTCCATAAGCTGAGGTCCTAGTCTAGACTGATATATGGCTCTCATAGACAAAATAATTTTTCCATCAATTAGCTCTTCCACCAGCCTTTTTGTGGTACGATCAAACACCTGGAATGTTAAAAGTTAAAAGATCAAAAAAGTTAATAGGAGTTTTCAATGTCATTTTAAACATTAATAAATGAACAAATTGCAGTCAGAGCTAACAGGTATCCCAAAATCAGTGCCAAAGCTTAACAAGAAAACAATATTGACATCTGCTACATTTGGAGTTTTACCACATCAGCCTGTCATAGCACTCTTACGCTGCTTTTAGCTATGCACAGAAATAACAGTATAAGCATCTCATTTTTCATGTTAGACAAATTGAGGGGTGAAAACCAGCGTCAAAACTTTGATGAGTGACTGAGAGAAACAAGCAAAGCAAAGGCCAGGTTATGATACCAGGGTTCTTTTTGGCACCCAACCACCCTGTAGCAGAATAGAAATATCTGAAATAAAATCTGTAAGATTCGAGGAATATCATGAACTTACAACAAACTGAAAAGTGGTCAACAAAGTGTAAGATGATAAGCGCAAGTGACATTATAATGAGAAAGATAACTATCTACACAAGCACATAGAAACCACAGAAAGTAACATGCCTAATAAGCAAACGCCTGTAATGAATATGAAACAAGATCCCTCCATACCAAAATATGTGCCGACTTGGAGCCTGAGTGCAAACCGATTCCATAAGATGAAAAATGTGCCCATTCACTTAATTTAAATAACCACCTAGAATGAAAATGGAAGGTAAAGTGGGAGGCAATTAGTCATCTACACAACAACTAAGAAAAGATGAAACCAAATGCAGCCTTATAAAGTTGCAATGATACATGTATATGACTCATGACAGATTCTTACCCATATGAAGCCTGTTTATCAGTTAAGAAACCCCCACTCATAACATGGTTTCCAGTCCCTTCATTGAAACAAAGGGTCACATGAATAATACCACCAAGTCTATTGGAGGCATCCAGGACCTCACCACAAACAGGGCAAGTGTTTATCAGTGGTTCCCTGAAACCCGGAAACAAACATAAAATTACATCAATTAAGCAATAGCAAGACAAAAGAATACCATAAACAACCAGAAAGCAGCCTGAAGATAATATTATTAACGAGAACATGAGGGCATACTGCTTTTGTATGTGCCAAATCCGTACATTGGCGACATCTCCTTGGTGCCCCTTTGTTTACTCATCCAAAAAATATTAATAAGCACTTAAGCTTAAGCACGAAAAGAAAAAGATTTCTCTGTTTCAAGTTCCATCTCCCCCCCCCCCCCAAAAAAAAAAGAACAAACAAGGAGAAACTTTGCAGATCTCAACACAGAATTAAATAACCCAGTGCCAATGAAAATTTAAAGCACTGTTCATTCACAAAACATTCATGAACCTAAACAAGATAATAGGTGATGAAAGCATTTATAACATAACTAGCAGAATAAGAAACAGTGTCAAACTATGCACAGCATCATCATCCAAGGGACCAAGCAGGCATGCACACATACTAAAAAGCACTCATAGTAACAGAAGAAATGGAAAACTGACATGTAAACAGGCAACAAGAAATAAATATGAGGAAAAGTTTCTATTAGTTGCGTGAATTACATCACAAGTGCAGATAAAACCTTGTATTCAACTAAAAGAAAGTTTAGTAGATACATAGGAGAAACTTCCATGTTCTTGTAACACTAACACTTGCTTTGCAACAAATTTTCAAATCAGAGCTTCAATTATCGCATTCTCCATCATCGATCACTAAGAAAACGCTGGCTGAGTGCTTCTTTATTGATCATAGCTGTTCTTGAATGTGCATGCATCTTGCATTCTACATTTCTACTCATAGGATTTCATAGTAGACTCAATGAATCAAAATTATTTTGGTTTCCAATTGAATGCAAGATTTGTGCTGTCTTTTTTTCACAATGACTATCACGTGTCTCTTTCAAGTTGCCCCAGTTTGTAACATCCACTGTCACTCATTTAATGAACTCAGACCAAATTTTATTAAATTGACGCTCTTTACTTTCATGAAGAGTTGCAAGTCATTCCACAATGGAGAGAAATTATGCAAGAACAATGCAATTAGCCAGTTGTACAAGAATGATGCAGTCCTCAGATACCCCTCTCCTTACTGTTTTTGTATCAATGCATTGGTAAGTGCTCCAAAAGAGATACTAAATGTGGAAAATCCCTTTCCCTTAATGAGTACCACTTCTTCGTTGAAAATTAACAGTTCCATTTTATATATTTCAGATGAAGAAATAAACACAAGGTAATAACTAGTAAGCACATAGCCACATAGATGCCAGAACCACAAAAGAACAAAACAAGACTAATTTTATTGACAAGCTCAAATCAACAAAGCAAATGACCAGTCAAACGATAGCTGTCAGTTTGATAAATTAAAACAAACCATTTTCTGACGAATTTACCAGTAAAAATATGGGGGGATAAGTTGCATACAGCGTTATCACTGAATTCACAAGACTGTTTTGTTATTTGAAGCATTGACTGACCAGAGGCTACCATAGGAGACTTGAGTGAGGCATTCAACTTTATAGACACAATCTTAACACTAGATGAGTGCTAAAAAGTAAAATTTCAGTCATATAGAAAGTACTTCCATATGATCCTAGATTTAAAGAAAAATGGCAGCTTCCTATTCCTCAGCACAAGTGGTAGAGAACAGCCTAGTGAAGCATTTTGCTTTATCAATCCAAATCAAAAGCCAAAATAAATAAATAAGTTGCCAAAGGATGACTCCAGTTTGGCCAACTTAATCCCATTCTATGTTCATGTTATTCTTACTTTTCTTGGTGATGAGCAAGAAGCGAAGCTAACTCATCCATGCTAACAACACCATCCCCATTTTCGTCTGCAGCCTTGAAAAGCTCTTCCTTCTGCAAACAAGTTGTAGCTTCTTGTAACAGTGGGCGGCATTTATCAAACCATATAAGCTAACAAATAATACAATGAAAGAGAATCATGCGAAAATAATAAGTAACTTGTATATACTAAAAATGCAATTGTTAGACCTTGTCAGAAGCCACTTGGTTCCCGAATGCATCAATCAACTCTGAGAATTCAGAGAAAGAAAGTTGACCGTCTTCATTGTAGTCCTACAAAGACACCACATATATCAAAATTCTGTTGTATTCCTTCTAGAGATTCATAATAAAGACGTTCTAAGCAACAATAGTCAGCAGTAGATAAGGTATTCAAAACATTCATTGCAGCATGAATTTATACGTGATCGCTCATGTGTTTCCAACATAAGCTATGGAAAGGACACCCCACTAACGCCCATCAAGGAAAGAGATAAATGCCAAAGAGACATAGCCTAACTGCAATGAATGAGCCATAAGGAAATTTTATGAATATTAAACTAGTTCTATGAAGAAAGTACATAACATTTGTGTACCTTAACATGTAGTGGTGTACTAATAATTGTTGCAAGAAGAATGATGAATGTCAACATGTGGAGATCCACCTATAGTGGACAAATGGTGGCCTCTGGATTCTTCTTCCTAAAGAGTAGACACACAGGACACCTATTGACTAACATCAAATTCCCCTCAGCAATTCTTCTGTGGGAACCTTTTCCCCCATAACTAGCTTAACCAAAAAGCAGGTCTTGGCAGCCTTAGACCTTCACATAGTGCACCTCCATCAAAATTGAGCATAATCATGGCAATGAAGTGCCTTGTTGGGTCATAGGGACTCCTAAACTTGTCAAGCACACATTTGCAACCTTAGTATAAGCAAGCAAAGTTAAAAGACTCAAGAGTCGAGCCTGCTATCCTCTTTAACCAGGGATGGGCTTCTTAAGAAAGCAACACTCCAATGCTATTTATCACCATTCCAAGATACAAGTTGTTACATGGTACCCCCTCCTTCCCATTTGATCTCTCACCTTGATATACACATTAGCTAAACTTTGAAAACTTTGACCATTGATTTTTCACCGTATACAATGTTGTATTATACGAAAGTACTGTCATTAGAATCGCAACAAAAAAATACTATCATAGGAGTATCATGTTGTAATTTGGATATAATATTATGTGTAAACCCGTCAAAGGACAAAATATATACAAAATACATCAAATTCACTCATTTGCTCTACAATGCCCTTATTCGAACATTGCTACACAAAAACCCCCAACAAACATGACAATAAGCTTCCTCAAAAAGCTTATAAGTTGCAGAACACTATATTGATCCAAGTACGTAGAAATCAATGAATGCATAGGCTATCAAAGTTGTTGCATTCAAAATTTGACTAATGTGGGGTTACCAAGCAATTGAAGGGGACGTTAACAAGGGGGAGTAAAATTGACCCAGTTGCATCAAACGAGACAGCTATCCAAGCCATCATCAATTGCAAAGACTTGGCTAGTACTCCCTTTTTTTTTTAAAAGAGTAATCAAAAGATTGCAGACTCAACTAGTAATCTTATCATATTAGAATTGGGGTAATCTCCCTTCACTAATGCAAGATATTGTAAAGCAGGGAAAGTATTCGGAATCCAACTAAGCAAACAACTTGGAATGAAGACAAGCTGGAATAGAGATCAAACCACAATAGATAGCAAACGCCTTGCAAATCCTTTCTCAGTTTCTTCTGGATCCTGCAAAAAACCTAACTGATCATCATATGGTCCATGGCAAAGACCGCATCAAAGAAAAATCATACGAACACAGCATACCTCAACAAAACATGAAAAAGATAGTTTGCCAACCACGATGTCAGTTGAGGCCGGATCCAAGAGATCAACTGTCTCAAAATCAGAATCTGAATCCTGCGACAGGTCATTACCACTCAGAAATGATAATCTCGAGTTTCTAAACGTTTGGCTCTCATTTCATCATATCTTACTAGAAAAAAGCAGCATACGAACCTGGATAAAGAAGAAGAGAACCATAAAGCAAGATACTAGAACATTTTTTGATAAGCAATAAAATATGTATTACAGACACCAAGGGGATGTCACGCATATACAACTGGAGAAATCACAGAAAATTTTAAAAATATACAAAACCTTAACACCTTAAACTCTCTACAATAATCTTATCCACAAAATCAAACACTGTCAATTCTTTACCACAATGAAAACCTTGACACCAACTACATAACGTTGTCAAAAAGTAAGTTTATAATCATTAAGCATTCTAGTCTTGTCCTCAAAAATTCCAAAATTTCTTTCCTTCCAAGTGTGCCACCAAATCGTTAAAGGGACCAACTTCTACACATTTAGGACCCAATTCTTCTTCAATCCCCTTCTCCAAGCAAATAGGGCGTCTGTTACACCTAAAGGTTACACACAACGAACCCCCATTGATGCAAACATCAACATTGATACCCTACAATATTGTGTAGATAGGTGGTTGATGCTCTCTTCCTCCTCCCCACACAAAGAGTACCTGCTTGCCATTACAAGGCTTCTTCTTTTGAGCATGTCAGATCAGTATCTTTAGTTTGATAGCCCCCCAAACCACAAAAAAATAAATAAAAAAAAAGGCAGCAAGCTTTAGGCTTCTAAATAGCCTGAAGTCGAAATTCTAGTTTAGGTAACTCCTTAAACATCTGGTTGTAGAAACTTCTCACGGAGAATAGCCCACTAGGACTAGGCGCCCAACTTATCCCATCATTACCTTAAAGAGTCACCTTAATATTTGACAACAAAGACAACAGGTCAAAGCCACTTTCCTCTTCCCAATCATTCAAGCTTCTTAAGAAAGTTTAAGTTCCAACGGTTTTGATTACCATTCTGGGGTGCCATGTATTGTACTCAAGATAGTTTCATTGAGCCATCATGAAAAGGTCTGGAAATTGAATCTTTAGGGGTGGATCTCCACACCACACATCTTGGCAAAACAACATTACAACCCCACTCTCCACTTTAAACTGCATCATAGACTGAAACTTATCAAAACCCACATAATAGACCCCCAACACCATACACCGAGAGCAATAGTAGGCTTTTGATGAATATAAGACCAAAAGGAATGTCACACATGTAAATAAAGGCATCAAGAAAATCAGCAAGCTTTCAGGTTCCTGTGAATCATCTTCCCCATAAAATAAAAAACCAACTTCCACTGCAACAGTTAACTCGAATTTAACAAAAATTGAGATTGGCTTCTCGATGCGACATAGCCTTGCCCACAAAAATATCATATCACCATGGAATCAACTTCCAAACTCTATGAACCAACTATTCTTCAGCCTTCTCCAAGCCATCAGGCCGAAACAAGGAAACCCATCAGCTACAGAAAGGAAGCGGTTGACTCCTCAAGGCAATGGAACTCCTAGGTTCTAAATTCTAGTTCTGCTTTTAAGCATGCGATTGTGTGAATCACTCGTTCATTCACATGCTAAAACCCAAGCTTTGGTAGGAGCTTTAAACTCCCAATAGGCCTTAGCAAAAAAGTAAACCAGTGGATTCTTCACAGATCCTAACACAAACTCTTTCCATGAAAAGTTCTGAATCCAAACAGTCTCATCACAGCGCTCGTTTTTGTATCTATTTCTGTGTCAGAAAAAGACAACTATTTTAAATGTGGTATCTTGGAATCAAAAACATTGCAACACAACTTAGTTAAAAAGCATAAATTGTTAGGATCAGGAAAGTGTGCTGAATCTTTTCGCTTTGCTTGCTAATTTAAAGGCAGCTATTGAAGCCAATGATGGCATTCTTTAGCCTCTTAACATGAATAGGCAGTTTACTGTGAACCATTTCAGCAGAGATATGTTTAAGGGATTGCCTCAGCGTTTTCTGTCAACAATATATTTGGAAGTCTAAAGCTTCCGCCAAATCTTGTCTTCTTACATGGGCAGCCACCAAATGTAAGACAGCCACTGAAACTCAGTTCAAAAGGAGAAACTTTGAGTTGGCTAGTAGGTGTTCTCTGTGTTGAAGGAAGATTCCATTAGCCACCTTTTTTTCCATTGTCATTGGGCCACCGCTATGGCATTTGTCATTTTCTTTGATGGGGGTCATTTTGGTGCAACCTCGAGTTAAGAGATGTTTTAGTGGTTTGCACAAGAGGATTGAAGAAGACTGGATTCTACGAACTCCATAACCATGGTGCGCTGGTAGGGAAAGAAATTCCAAAGATTTTTTAGGGCAAGGCTAGAACATTAAACGACTTCAGACATTATTTTTCAAGAACATTGTTTAATTGGTGTCAACGTTTCGGTCATGGTACGAAAGCCACTTATTTCGATTTGGTGAATAAGATTCTTGTAGAGAGCCCTCAGTTTTGATCATGGTACACAAGACACCTTTTTGCACTTAATGCATAAACATTTCCCATCCAAATGTGTCCAAACACGTCATACAAATAACCCACCCACCCCCCCCCCCCCAGAATACAATCTGGAGCGTCCAATCCGGATCCGATGGATGAGATTAAAACTGTCACACATGTGGTATTTTAATGAAAAATCACTTTCCACCCTTAAAAAACTAGTGGTTTTCTATTTTTAAAAAAAAAGAGGAATAGTTAGTTAGAGACAATTAAAGGAAAGTATTCAATGAAATAAAAATTTGATTATTCTTGTCTTAAAAATAAAATCAATTTTAAAGATATGATTGCCAAGAATTATGGATCAATTACAACAGATATGTCGTTTGTCAATGGAAAATCACAAGTACAGTGTGGTCATCAAATGCAAAGAGTGTGGACATCAAATACCAGTCAGTGCGGTCATGAGGCAAAGAGTGTGGTCTCAATTAATACCAGTTATTGTGGTCATCAAAGGCAAATAGTGTGGTCATCAAAGGCAAATAGTGTGCTCAAAATCTAATACCAGTCAATGTGGTCATGAAATGCAAATAGCATGGTCATGAAATACCAATCAGTGTGGTCATCAAAGTCACATCGTGTAGTCAAAATTGAATACCAATCAATGTGGTCATCAAAGACGAAGAATGTGGTCATCAAATTACCAATCAGTGTGGTCATCAAAGACGAAGAATGTGGTCATCAAAGAATATTTGAGGGATTTGGAGAGAGAAATTCGAAGAGGGAGAATGTCTAAAATTAGAGGATTATTTGAATTATTTGAATTAATGGCGTGATTTATGAGATATTATGGGAATTTGTTGTTTTTTATTTTTTTAAAAAGAAAAAACATCTAAGTGTAAACAAGAAAATTGCTTAAATTTTGGGTTTCTATGATTTGGTGAAAGAAAGAACTTGTTGTAATGTAGATTTTGATCACACTCTTTACTTTTGATGACCACATTGATTGGTAATTTGATGACCACATTCTTCGTCTTTGACGACCACACAGATTGGTATTCAATTTTGACCACACTATGTGACTTTGATGACCACACTGATTAGTATTTCATGACCACACTATTTGCATTTCATGACCACACTGATTGGTATTAGATTTTGGAGCACACTATTTGACTTTGATGACCACACTATTTGCCTTTGACACACTCGTTGCATTTGATGACCAGTTGACCACGGTGTACTTGTGATTCTCCATTGACAAACGACATATCTGTTGTAATTGATGCATAATTCTTGGCAATCATATCTTTAAAATTGATTTTTTTTTTAGACAAGAATAATCAGATTTTTATTCCACTGAATACTTTCCCTTAATTGTCTCTAACTAACTATTCCTCTTTTTTTAAAAAAAATAGAAAACCACTAGTTGTTTCTTAAGGGGTGGAAAGTGGTTTTTCATTAAAATATCACATGTGTGACAATTTTAATCTCATCCATCGGATCCGGATTGGACGCTCTAGATTGCTTCTTCCTACCTTCCTACCTAAACTCCCTTTCTACTAGATCTGTTCCCTATATATATATATTGTGTATATATATATATATATATATCGCACAAGTTAACCTGGTAATGTCTTATCATATCCGTATCTCATATTTTCCAGCATCATAGCCAGCAAGGACATAAAATTAGGTTAATGCTTCATTAACAAAATCTATGGCTGACAAATATTTCATTAAAATAAATTGAGACTGCTGAATCTTATATTTCCATCCATTAAAACTTAAAAGGAAACAGGTGCGCCTATAAATTTAATAACCCACTATATATTACAATGAGTAATCAAAAAGAACGTATTAATGAGACAGAGTGTGAGACCCTGCAATTTATTAGGTGCACCCGGAGCATGTGCTCCAGATACTACGATTGTTCACCTACATATATTAGGTTGTTCACCCATATATATTAGGTTGTTCACTCTGATTATTATGATTGTTCACTCGCAAGTATCTAGAGCACGTGTGCATGTGATATATATTGGTGAGACCCATACACAAAAGGGACACGTACAGAAGTCAACATGCGCTTAAGCGCTCATGCTTAACTTTATCTACAAATTCCAACAGACACATGTGTACCACGATAGAGCACTTCCCTCCAACTACAACCTAACCAAACAACCCACTACATCTAATGATTATTAAAAACACATCAATAGAGTAGTAAAAGAAACTGATGAAATGACTCACCTGAGTGAGAAATTGGAACAGGTCAATCTCACAATAACCTATCAGATTGTTCTTCGTCAATACGTTGGTCTGCAGAATGTGTAAGATAATAGATGAGTTACTAAAAAGAACAAAATAGAAAAAAGCAACAAAACAATTTTTTCCCATTTTCTTGGCCACCAACAATCCACTAACAATTACATTCTTTCAGGGTTAACCCATAAAGAGGGGAAAAAAATAAGAGAATGCCTACAAAAATGACGTTAAGTCCTAATCCTAAAAATGATGACCTAGCTTCAATTGTTTTTCAGGAATCAGCCTCTCCATGAACTTTAATTCATGGGGGGAAGGTTGCCTACATCTGAATTCCCCGGACCGTGCTCAAATGTGTTTCCCCTGGGAACCGTTGTTGGTGTTGTTGTTCTTGGTCTTGGTCTTGGTCTTGTATCAGAACCAACTAGGGCACAAAAGCCTGGTATCTTGGTGCTTTTAAACAAGGACAAGTAATGAAATAGGTCAAAATGTTGATAAATGTGAACAAATCCCATGTCATCACTAACACATTTTACCAACTTCCAAAGATGCTCGTCATCTTAATTCTCCTCAAACTTATTCAGTTGAATATAAGTAGAGAATAATATTATGCTCTTCGGAGAAGTTATATATTCTGGTTCGTAATTTCTAGACTCGCCCACAAATACACCAAGACCCTCTTAGCGTTTCCACAATGGAATCTTGTGTAGCTCACTCCTACTACACTAACCCACACACACCAAGTCCTTAATGCTTTTGTGGTATCTTGGGGTTATATTAACTGTATTCCATATAAGTTTAGTTTCTTGTCGCTTTCGCCACAAACTTTTTCAAGTGAGTCAAATGTGTAACTTAGCTTCGAAATATTGTCAAAGATGCCACTAAAAAGTGTTAAAACCAGCTGAAACTGGTAATAGCAAATTCCTCTTTATTTTCCTTTATTTATTTTTTTTTATGTTCATAACAGTTTTAGAAAAAGAAATAAAAACCTAAATGAAAGATAAAAAGGCATACTGACCGAACCCATTTCAATTTCTATTCTTCCCCTTCCCTTTCTTCATCATCATGCCCTCACAAACACTAATTTCTTAATCCTTCCCCTTTTGAGCCTAATTTCTGAAAATTTTGAGACCCTCAAACCTCTCACAACCCAAATTTTGTTGAAGATGTCTTTGATTGGTAAACAAGCTCGGTTAAGGTTTTAACGATAGCTATGGATTCCCAAAGCAAAGCTCCAAGGCTTCATCACTAGTAAACAATTTTTAGATTGATGTTCTTACTATTGCTTTGGCCTCAGTGACTCCCTGACAAACTCACCAACAATGGCTGCCAATCTCAATGAATATAATTCTCACTCCTAATCTTTCATCTAACATGTATGAAACTTCATCCTCCTCCTTAAATATCATTTCTTTTTCTCTTTTTTTCTTCGCCTTCAGGGGATTTAAAAACATGACTTCTGGGCAAGTCTATCTTTCTCTGTCCTTCTCTCTCTGTCTCAATATTTGAGTAAGGCAGCGAACAAAACCACAGGCAAGTGGAGCACAAAACCAAGGATGCAGATGCAGAAGCAGAAAACGGACAATACGAATGTAGCAGAACAATGAAGACATCTGGATGCAAGAAAAAGTCAATAAAGATTTTGATTTTGTTTCCCCGGTTTCTTGGGTAATAGGTCACAAGCTACGGAAAGGAATGAAGGACGAACAACTTATGGTTTGTGAGGGTACTACAATGGAGAATGGGAAGGGGAAGAAGAGAAATTTAGATGGGTGGGTCAGTCAGTTTTTTTCTCGTTCATTTAGCTTTTGTTTTTAATTTTAACTGTTATGAACATAAAAAAAATACAGGAATAAATTGAAATTTGCTTTTACCTGTCTTAGCTGGTCATAAAACATTTTAGAGGTATTTCTTACAACTTTACGAAGTTAAGTGGCACTTTTCCCCACATAAGAGGTTTGTGGCAAAAGTGACAAAAGGTCAAATTTATATGGCATAGAGTTGATTTAAGTATCTTGTACAAACTACTTTCACACTGAAAATTCCCTGGTGTTTCCAGTGGAGTGACGCACACCCACATATGGTGTGATGCCGACACACAAGAATACTAATTATGCTTTTCTTCAACCTTCTACCAGTTGTTCATAAATACACCTTATCTGAATCACCAACTTCAAGATCTCTAGTGTTGACACACTGAAATGCATTGGCAAACATAAAGGCAAGCAATAAAAAGTCACACCTCATAAATGGTTACTCTTGCAACATTAGGCCCATTGCTTTCCAGAAGAATTTTCTTTTCCTGCAAGAAATGAACTTTTGTTATGCTTGTCACAGAGAAAAGAAAAATACAGAAGCCAGAAAAAATGCTTACTGGTGTCTTTTGAAAGAATAGAGCACAGAGCACGTACCAGCAAACAGGATAGTTTACAAAAAGCAGATTTAAGTCACTAAGCAGTTTACTTTCTTTGTTTTTGTTCCTAACAGAAAGCACAACATGCCTTTAACAGATGCATCCCATTATCCAAGCACATTAAAGTAGTATATATTATATTTCACAATAGACATTCATAGATTAACCAAGAATTTCTCACTCCAACTCTTTAGGAGTACGTACTTTTGGATCAAAATTTTGATTAAAGTTACTTAGCAATGCAAAGTATCACACACCAGAGAAACACTGCTTTTGGATTGATAGGAGATAACGGAGGAGAGATGGACAAAGATTACTTTGACTGTAGGTTTTTCTGTATAAGAAATGAATTGATTACTTTGACTGTAGTTAAGAATCAAGTTTCAGCAAACTTCACCTCCAACATATATCAAGTATCAACAAACTCTAGAGATGCTGCATATGGGGTCAAAAATGCTTACTGGCTTCCAACCTTTGTTTGAATTTCGCTTAATTAACAAGCTCTCGTATTTGGTTCAGCTAGTTGGATCATGATCCTATCCATTTGGGGTTGCAATAGAATAACTAATTGGAGCACGGGGTCACGGACAAGAGGAGCAATTGAATTAGGTGACTATGTTGTCCATGACTCCATGCTCCCAACCAAACATCATTACAATTTGCAATTGTTGGGCTCTTCACAAATACAACCATAAGCTTTTGATTGATCCATTGCATTCATAATCCATCAAATTAACTACAAAACATAAAAAGCACATCCGATGCAAACAGGTTTTCAGCGGTTCAAAATCAACATGGACTAGGGCCCTGTTTGGAAGAAAAAGAGAATAGTGGATAGTTGTTTGTGTATTGGATAGTTGTTGGGGTAACGGATAGCAGTTGTATATCAGCGGATAGCCGACAACGGTTAAATTAGCTGTTTGTAAGAATGCATTCGGTAAAATTATATGTTAGAGTAGCTAATAAATGTAAACTAACCAAAAGGACATGGGAGTTGTTGTTATTATTATTATTATCATCATCATCATCATCATCATCATCATCATCATCATTATTTATTGTAGTTGTAGTTGCTATTATTATTATTGTTATTGTTATTATTCTAAAAAAAACATTTAATGGAGAAAATGAAGAGTTCGCTAGTGAAAATGAAATAGCTCAAAATTAAATCAATATGATGGAGGGAAGTTGGGGATAGAACCTTTGCAGAACCAAGAGAGATGAAAGTAAACTAGGTGGCATGGCGTGATATTGTAGATGGACAAGAGGCATACTAAGAATTTAGAAAGTGAAACGCTAATTCAAAACTAGGTGGCATGGCATGAATTTAGAAGTAGCAAGAGATCTTCCTTTTCTTAAGTAATCAAAAGTATGAATTAATAAACACTAAAGGGACATCACCCATGTACAAACAGAGGAGAACACAAAATAATCTTAAGTTGTCCACAAGAATCATATCATCAAAATCCAAAAGATTCCTCATTGTACCATAACAGTGAACTTGACACCAACTATTTACAACTATGCTTTTAAGAAACAAAGCGTGAACTCTTGAAAGGACCTAACCTTTGTGCAGAGCTCAATGTTTTGCATTTTTAACGGGCTCAAGGGAATCCAAGGATAATTCCAATAACAAGCATATTTGTTTTATTAATTATTATAATGCACATCCAAAAGGATGCCATCCGAAAAGGATAACAGCACAATACTAAAGTAAATACACCCAAAAAGCCACTTAGTAGGACGAGTTAACATTGCTTACCGAGTTCCAAACTGGCTTGTCCGTGCTGCAGCAGAAAAGTAAAGTAACATGAGTAAATTAGTGAAAACAAGACCAAATAGAAGGAAAGTCATAACTAGAATACACCATGTGAGCAAAGAATTGAATGTCCCAAATACACTCTAGTCCCATAAAAAGTTAAAAACTACAAGCACTTCCTACACAAAGGCAACGTTTTCGGAAACCAAGTTGGCAGTTGTCCCACACCAAGAGACACAAGCCTAGTCTCACACACGAGATGGTCTCCAGATACTTTGTTTGTTAAACACTCTTCTCGAAATTTTGATAACCTGAACTAATATTTAAAAGGTTAGAGGACAAATACTCACTCCTGTAAACATTTTATGTCCATCAAAGAAATAGGTGACTTAAAGACTTCAACAATGATTGAAGTCTAGATGAAAATCAGCTCCACATTAGTACCACGTGAAATTGGACACTAAAATTGCCCACCACAAATTTAGTTCCTACATTAGCATTTTAGCGAACCCAGTGAAATCACTCCCGTGTGAACCAATTTGGACATATTGGACATATTAGCATTTATCGTAACATCTCCTCTGCACAATATCCAAATTTTAAGACTAAGAAACCTCTTCTCAAAACAATAGAAAGGAAAGGCATCTAACTATACACCCATCAACCTGAAGAAAAAGTCTTTTAAGCCCCCACTTCAACCACAAATGCATCGATATATCAACAACAAAGCCCACACTGTGAGGAACCTAATTCCCCTTGGCAGTCCCTGCTAATGACTCTGTCTCTTAGATAACCACAAACTTTTACACACCAAAGCTCCTGAAGCCCAAAAAGAAAACACATAAAAATCAAAATAAAGGGAACTACTGGCTACCTAACAAAATAACATGTAAGCCAAGAGACACTATCAACTCCCACAAAAATTCACTCTCATAGTAACACTTCTCAATTTGCAACCCAAGAACTCATATCATTCTTCCAAAGCTACCTAATCCACTGATTGGTGCCGTAAATAGGGATGTGAGAATTTGGAATTATGCAGCCGATTCCGACATACATTTTCATCATAATGTTTACCAGAAAGGCCTATCATAAGACTCCATAAAAAGTATAAGCATTATCCTTATTTACCAACAGTACACGTCAAAAAAAAAAAAAGAAAAGGAAAAAGGATCTCGTGAAACTCGCAACAGAAAGCATCCTACCCTTCCAACCCTCTTTTTTTTTTCCTTAAAGAAAAAAATGCAAAATTTTACGCACTGAAACACCGATGTCTTTAGTTGAGTACATTTTCATCATAATGTCTACCAAAAGGGCCTATCATAACTCATAAGATTGGTTCTTTTTCCTTTTCTCTGCTGACGGGAATGAAGGACGGTCAAGAATCAAAATCAAATCGTAAAATGAAAGGAAAACTAACTGGTCGGAGATTTCAGTCCGAAAAGTCTGTTCTCCAAGCGAAACGCACGCCAGCCACTTGTCCTTGAATTTCATCTCCGCCTGCACACTCCAACAATCAAAATTTCAACTTCTGAAGCACCAAACCCCACCACAGAAGCACAACACAGAGACACCAGAGAACGAACAGAATTGAGAGTGAGAAGCGCGATTCCAGCGAAATCATCGGCGGAAACAAGCTTGTAGCAACCGGAATCGGAGGAAGAATGCCTGCTCCGGCGATGAATGCGGCGGAGTTTTTGCCGGAATCTGGCCATGCGAGAGTGAGAAGACGAGCCTGAGCTGCCATTCTCATCGGAAACAGATGACGATGACCTTGAACTTCCATGCCCCATTTTCTTGTGTCCGCCTGCACTGGTACAGCCAGAGGTAGAAGGAGAAGAAGATGAATATCTCAGAGCAAATGGTGCTTTTCGCAATCCAATCAGTGTCGGGGGCACATTTTAAGTGTGGAGATGAGTTGACCAATTGAAATCGGATTCCTTTACTTTTACCCAGCTCCGTCGTTTTCTTGTCTGTTCAGAAAAGGGCGTTGGCAACTTGACATCTTTTGCTTGTTTATGGGTGTGTTAGGTGATTCCTGAACGTGTACCTCCTATTTTAAGCTGACCAAGTGGTCTTCTAAACCATATTTGGGTTAGAACTTAGAATGATGTACTAATGTGTGTGTGTTTTTTTTTTATTTATATACTAGTGTGTCTTTTTGGACTAAAGGTTTATACTTATTATAGAGTAACTTAAATATTGGTTTAGATTTGAAAGTCTTTTTGAAAAGATTATAAGTAACAGTGTGCATTGTTCGGTATTGATTGGATAGAGAATAATGTTTTTAGGAGCGGAGCCTCATTGGACTTGAGGGTATTTGGACATTCTAAATTTTGAAAAACATTTAAACAACCTATTATATTTTAGGAAGTTATTATATATTTATATAAAGTGGGGATATCTTAAAAAAACTTAAAATATTAGTAAGGTGTCTAATTTAATACAGCAGACCAAGTACCAAAATATTGTTACGTGGACGCCACTAATTTCAAGTGTAGATCCACCACTCAATATTGTTGTCAATTACTTTGCTATTTTGTTTTCTGGAAGATTTTTTTCTTTTCTCTTATTATTATTAGTATCATTTGCATTTTTTTCTATAATTAGTGAGCTATAACTCAATTTTTATTCAATGGGAAACAATCGTGCTATGAGCATTACAATACCATACACCTCAAAAGTACAACCAGGTTTTCAGCTACAAGTTGACATAACAGAACCTCGAAAAACTAGATTAATTATCAAAACAAACATAACTACCAAGGCATAGCATGTGATTTGTATACAATAAAGGACAAAAATCTCTACTTCTAGCTTTCAGTTAGCTTGCAAACCCAACGCTCCATGACCAATACTAATGGTCCCTCTTCTTGCCCTTGCCACATCTTGATATGTCACTTATATAGGGTCTTTCATTTGCTGCATATATAAATGAACTAGTAAAAGTACATTGCATACTTTTCAAGCGTAACAAAAAAAACTAGAGGACAAAAAACACCTATAAAAGGACCAGCCCTACCACCACAAATTCATCCCCAAGAGACAGTGATGTAGAATCTCTAGATTTGCAGCTTTGCTCCCATTGGCAGAATATCTCTGATCCATCTTTTTAATTCCAACTTTCTTCCATATACATTTATTAAGGATATAGTGTGGGTATTGAGCTTATATTATGGGCAAGACTTTGTGCTGAATAGCCACATTTTCTTTCCAACTCTATGCCCAAGTACCAATATGTCATTTGATTGTCATTTTGGCTTCCACAAGGTTAGACTTGTTGCTTCATAAACAATTTCATTTTTATGAAGCCACCATGTCCAAGCCCTTACCAATAAGGTGGCCACCCAAAGTTTCATCACAATTTTTATTCCTTTGTTAGCACCCATGTGAGATCCTTTGTTATAATGCAATACCTAATTCTTCTTCAGGACTTGCCCACAACTTCCATGAGAATGGACATGTTAAGATGAAATAGTCAATGCTTTCTAATTAGACTCCACTTAAAAACACAAATTTAATCTTCCAAATATGCGTTTCCTCTCCGGATTAGTCTCTCCTTTGTGTTCGATCTTCCTAATAGGTTGCACATCTGAACTCTTCTGTAGGTAGATTGCAAATGAGACGAATCTCCTCTACATTTTATAACACCTTTAACCATTAATGCATCCTCATACCACATAGCTACCAACCCTTCATTTCCATCCTGGGTAGGAACATCAACAAATCTTGTAACCCCCCGACTCATAATCAGGAAATTACTAGTATTTTAACTTAACTAATCCTAATTTAGTGGAAGCCTAAAAGCCCATAGCGTTACCGTCGCTCTTCCAAAAGTGGAAAACAAGTTTTTTTTTTTATGAAAATAAAATGCACGAAATAAATATCTATAAAATTTATAATACTTAAAAGAAAATCTATACAAATATAAAAAGTGAATAAGGAAGTTAGTTGTCCTAAATTTGATTTACCTTATTGCCCATGTGAATTTCCTTATTCCCTTCCATATCTCTACCCTAATCTATTCTATGCATGACCCTTCTTTATTGCCAGTCTCTCTCTCCAGTTCTTTGATTCTATTTCTCTGTTTCTCACCATACTTGAATTCCATCTCTCTTTTTCATCTCAATTCTTCTTTTAACTGTCCTATAATCTCACTATGAAATCGGGGTGCAGCTCAGCATAAGAAGATCCAAGAAGCAAAATGCATCCCTTATCCGAGCTAAATCAGAATCAAGGATCAAGATTTTACTCAATTCGAGGTAAAAACTTATATTGGAGTTTTTGCTTGTTTGAATTGAGGGTTTATTGATGTTAATTTGGTGTTATTAGTGTGAATTTAAGGCTTACTATGTCAATTTGTTGTTTAGATTGATTCAAGACTTTTGCATGTATGGACAAATCGGTCTATGAACTCTGTATACTGAATCGCCATAAACATACATGTGAGAAAATGAGTTGTTTTCTCTTTCTTTCTTTTTTTTCCTTTATGGCTTTCTCTCTCTAAAACCCGGGCTTGATATTTTGGTATTCAGACCCCATTAATGTTGGCCACAATGCACCAGATGATCCCTTCAGTTAAGAAGCTCCTTCATCCAAGGGCTATTGTAAGTTATTTTCCATCTTTCTCCACTCAAATACTATTCTCTCAGCATAAAATCCCAAGTGATGAATTGGCCCCCTTTTAATTTGATTGCCTTTGAACCTGAAATGGAAACGTGAAATGTGTGAGGTCAATAAGAATTACTTCACTTCAAAGTTTTTGAGAAATTCCATTTGGTGCCTTGTATTTTATTTTGGTTTTCATTTGATCAAATTTTTAAATTGACGTTCCAAATGGTTAACATATATTAGTTAATGCTTTAATTATCATTTCATTGTAAAGTTCTCAAGGTTGTTAATGAAGGAGAACTTGATAATTATTAATTAGCTATTCAACGTATCGTAATTTAAATGAACTTTTAGAGAGATATCAATGAGTTTGCATCTGAACTTAATTATTTAGGATTGTCTTCTTTGTTCTACTGACTTTGTATCCAATATTGTTGTCATGGTTACAATCGGAAATATTACATCTTTGTTGTCACCTGGCAGATAATGCACACCGCCGAGGTCGATCACTGTATTATGTGATCCTCTTAATCATGGATCAATCATTGACGATTTCATCTTGTTGAACGAATGTATTGTGTGGAGACATGCACTTATCGACATTGTGATATGTCACATCTTTATCATCTATTGTATGTTCTCTTTTGTCCTTCAAACTCTAGGACAAACTATCTCTTATTTGCAAATGTATACGAGTATGATGAGCCTCCTCTCTTGGCCTTTTGTTTTCTATCAAAACAAATTGCACGCACTATTATAATAGGAATCGGGAAAAGAGGACTTATATAAGAGTCATCCTTATATATATATATATATATATATATATATATATATATATATATATATATGACTAAAAGTTGAGATAATTAGTTAAATAATTAAATACTATACTTTCTTGTCATTTAATTTACAGTTGCACGTAATGTTCAGTTCAAGCTAAGACACTGCATAAAAATGAATGCCTTTCACCTTCCCATGATGCTTTTAAGCCACTTGTTGAGATTGATTGACAACAAGTCAAGGTGTATTTTGACTGTATTTTGACAGGTACACTGTCATTGGTCAATCTTCATCTTATTTTTAGCTCATTTTCGTAAGTTTCAATTGTGGACTTTGCAAGTTTTTAGTTTAAACATGTCTAAATCAGTGAGAATGAGTACAAAGATATGTGTTTTTCCGTGTCATTGTGGCATTTTGATTTTAAGTGACTGGTGCATCGATGTTTCCGATTACATTGCTCGATCACTATTTGATTAACAGTTTTTTTTTGTATATTTTGGTATTTTTTTTGGATTTTTGACTTGCTATATTGAATTTGTTGGTGTGAATAGTGGAAATATGAGGAATTTAATGGTCATTGTAGTTTTTGGGAATTTGTGGAAAATTACATGTGGTTTTTTATTGTAGCTTTCGTTGATTCTGGATTTTTAGAAATTTATGAGAATTTTTGGCATGTTCTATTGAATTTATGTGATTGAATAGTGGAAATTGGAGCAATTGAACACAGTAAATGCAAAATACGTTTCGAATTCACACATTGAGAGTTCACATTTATATCCCTGCTGCGAGATTCTTTGTCCACGACCCAAAGGTGTCAAACATAGGTAGAGGGAAAGTGCAAATAGAGAGAGAGAGAGAGAGAGAGAGAGAGAGAGAGAGAGAGTCATGGCACCACACTTTGCTTGACTTTGTGGTTGTTTTACCTGCACTAGAGGATTGGGAATGTCGAACCTATCATTTTTGTAAACTTGGCCTTAAAGCATAGCTAGCTGGTAGTGATAGGGAAAAAAAGGATTGTGCTATTCACAATTTGAATCAATGGGATGTGCGGGTTATCTTTCTTATGAAGTTTTGAGGGAAAATATCCAGCAATAACACTTTAATCACCAATTAGCTCCATGATATCACTTTTGTCGGTTGATGATCTCTTTGCCCTTGTTTGATTAATAACATCCAATTTAATGAAAGCAAAAATGAAGGGATATATATATATATATAAATATATATATATATATATATATATATATATATATATATATATATATCTTTTTGCATTTGCATAGAGTGGCATACTTGCCTTTTATGATTAGTTGAGGCATCCTATTTGTTTTGCGGGAGGTCTATATACTCAACTAACTCAATTACTGACTTTTGAGGCCTTACGTTCAAGCATGAAATCCTACGACTTTTGTCATTTTTGGCTATTTTTCTTTCCGGTATTCAGTCCTATTTTTTTTTTACCAAATTGAATTTAGTTTGTTGGACATGATATAATGAGGTTCTTATCCTATGAAATTTCTACTTTACAAGGCTTTTGAATGAGGTTAATTCGAGCTGAAGAGTCGTACGAGTCTGGTAAGATGCAAGAAGCCAAGGACCGCTAGGTGACTGAGAGGAGAAGATGTTAGTATTAGTTAGATTGAGGCCCTTAAGTAGAAGGAGATATTTATTTGTGAAGTAGTAGATTGGGAATGCATCAATCAAAACAATGTCTTGTACAAGAATAATCAACAGGAATGCTCTAGACTCCTTACAACTTGTTCTTATGATAAACAACCTATACATGAATTCATTAAAAATTGGGCCTTTAGTATTTCTTATTCAGGCAACTCTTTGTTGGAGAAGTCTTTTCAAATTTGTTGTGTCTATGGAGTTTTAGCATTATACGGGAGAATTAAAAATAAAATATAGTTGGTTTCAAAAAAAAAAGAAATAAAATAAAATGTAGTTTCTTCTAATATTTGTGTCTCTATCAAATGATTATACTTCTTGAAATATTCATTGCAAGTTTAATGAAATACATAATTTTACATTTCTACATTTTTCTCGTTCTTGTATATTTATGAGGAATAGATAGAGTAATTTTTCAAGTGACTACAAGCATATGTATGAGAAAGGGACAAAAGAAATCAGTGAGTTTATTGTCAATGACATTATATGTAAGTAAAAACTAAAATCTTCTCCTTTCTTTGAGTTTCTCTCTGTAATGCTATTTGTTTTTTTTTTTTTTTTGCAAAACTGCCAGCAAAGGCATTCATTAATTTAGTTTCAACACATCAGTTGTTAGTACATCCAAAAGAAAAGCAGGTGGCCAACCCTCCCAACTACAAAAGCATGTTGAACCCAATGCCCATTTGGCTAATCTATGGGCTGATTCATTTCCTGATCTGCCTACCCATAAGAATTCATTTATGCCTAACTCATTGCCTTGTTTAATGATTTCCTCCAAAAGCAGAGAGATTGTTCCTCTGTGATGTTTACCAGAGTTTAGGTAACTAATAATCCCCAGGGCATCAGATTCAATTATTCCATCTTCTACCCGCCTCCTTCTACACTCTTCCATCGCTAGAAGAATGCTTTTTGTTTCTGCAAGCTCCACGTCCCAGACTGCCTCCACCCTACAGCAAGCTGCCCACAGAAAGTCTCCCCCAGTTTTCCGCGCAACACAGGCAAGACCTACTGCTCCATTTTCAGCATCGATGGCAGCATCGCAATTGATTTTGGTACCCCCAGGAGGGTCTCTCCACACCACTATATTTCGGCTTTGTGATTCCCTGGAATTTGAGTCTTGGCTACTCTGAAACTCCAACCAAGAAGATCTAGCTCTATCCGCCACCCGCATTGCATCTGGAAATTTTTGGTTATGCACTTTCTCATTGCGGGCCCACCAGATACTCTCCAGACCGTAGCAGCAAATAAGGATCTCATCCTCCATCAACTGGTTTAACAAATTCGAGAACCATTCGGATCCATTTGATCCTGCAATTTTTGGCACATCTGAAATTCCTAAAGCTGCCCATACTGCTCTTGTCCAATTGCAACCAAAGAAAATATGTTGTTGGGACTCTTCCTGAGTATTGCAGATTTCACACCTTGAAGAAGGTACACATCGCCTCTTGTGGAGGCGTATCTTTGAGGGGAGGATGCCTTGAGCAAATCTCCACATAAAATTTCGAACTCGTGGGTGAACCCTGAGGTTCCAAATAGACTTCCAAATCTGCTCCAGACCCTGATTGGAGGTAGAGGGTTCGTCTTCCATTCGAGCAAGATGGTAACCACTTTTCACAGTATATTCCCCATTTTTGGTGAAGAGCCACCTTACTCTATCATCTCTTGGTCTACTAGGCAGAGGCAATGATAAGATCGAAGTTGTCATCTGTTCGTCAAACAATTGCCTCAGCCTTGCTTGGTTCCACTGTTGGGGATTTTCACCATCTATAAGAGTTTGAACTCGTTCATTTTCCAAGCCTTGCGGGGCAATGCCAATAAAGGAGTATTTTTCCTTTATGACCCATTTATCCGCCCAGATTTTGACATCTTTGCCGTTGCCAATGGTCCACCCCAGTCCTTTGAGAAGTAGATCTCGACCCTCTAGAATGCTCCTCCAAACATAACTAGGCCGAAAACCTGCTGTGGCTGTTAACAGAGTTCCCTTAGGATAGTAACGAGCCTTCATTATGGAGCTTGCCAACGAGTAAGGGGAGGTGAGAATCCTCCATGCTTGTTTTGCAAGCATAGCCTGGTTAAAGAGGTTTAAATCCCGGAAGCCCAAGCCTCCTTCACTTTTCTTCATACACAATCTCCTCCAATCCACCCAATGGATACCACGTCTGTCATTACTACCACTCCACCACTACTTGCTGATAATACCTTCTATCTCTTCAAGAAGTGATTGCGGAAGTTTGAAAATACTCATAGCGTAGGTCGGAATTGCTTGGAACGCAGCTTTGATGAGTATTTCTCGTCCTGCTTGAGATACATATTTCTCTTTCCACCCTTGAGTTTTTGCCCAGACCTTCCGCTTGATCTCACTGAAAACTACTTTCTTGGACCTTCCTATGATCAGGGGCTGTCTAAGAGATTTTTTGGTCTCAGCCATTTCTTGCAACCCCAAGGCTTCCTTTAGACCAGATTTCTTATCTTCTTTCACATTTTCACTGAAGAAAATTTCAGACTTGCTGAAATTGATAGACTGCCCCGACCATGTCTCATATTGCAGAAGGACCTCACGGAGGGTGTGAACCTCTTGTTCCGATGCTTTGCAAAAGAAAACACTATCGTCCGCAAAGAGGAGGTGGGTCAGTCGGGGGGCATTTCTACAAACTCTTAGCCCACTCCACTTTCCCACTGTTACCGCCCGTTCAATAAGCATAATAAGACCCTCCGACACCAGTAGGAAGAGCTACGGGGAGAGAGGGTCTCCTTGGCGTAGACCCCTCTCGGGAATAATGTTGCCCACTTGATTGCCATTGATACAGAAGGAATAAGACACCATCTTCACACAAAGCATTACCAATTCAATGAAAGTTACCGGGAAGCCCAACTCTTGCATTACCAGCCGAAGGAAACGCCACTCTACGCGGTCATATGCCTTGCTCATGTCGAATTTCACCGCCATCCAGCCTTTTTTGCCCTTTTTCTTCTTTTTCAAATAATGGAAGGCTTCAAAGGCAACCATTACATTATCAGAAATAAGGCGCCCAGGGACGAACGCAGACTGTCGATCATCTATAATCTTCCCCATCATTGGTTTCAGGCGGTTAACTATCACCTTGGCAATAATTTTATATGTGACATTGCTGAGCGCTATCGGTCTCAAATCCTTCATATTTTCCACCTGCTTGACCTTTGGTATAAGCGTAACCAAAGTATGATTCATCTCATTGGGCATATCTCTTTCATTTAAGACCGCCAGGATCTCCCCTGAAACATCATCGCCTACGATCTCCCAATATTTCTGGTAGAAAAGGGCACACATTCCATCCGGGCCTGGGGCTTTCGTCGGCCCCATTTGCTTCACTGCCAAATCTATCTCATTTCTCGAGTATGGTCTGGTGACTGAAATGGCCATCTCCTCTGTAACTCTTCCTCTTAATTCCATCAGAGAAGTTCCCTGTAGGTTTGGTTCTGAGGTTTTGAACAAGTCTTTATAATAGTCAATTACAACCTTTTGGATGCCTTCCCTCGAAGTGTGAATTGTTCCCGTCTGATCTACTATCTTTTTGATAGTATTTTTTCTCCTGCGTTGTTTTACCCTCGAGTGGAAGAAGGTCGTGTTCCTATCACCATCCTTCAAAGCTTGGTGATGAGCTCGTTGGGCCCAAAATTTCTCTTGAAGATGTTCGACCCTTAGTAATTCTTCCTCAATCTCCCTCAACTTGGTCAAGTTTTGGGCTATGGGCTTTGCCCAACTCAACTCTTGGAACTTATACCTCAACTCCTTGGCCTTATCTGCTAGACTCCCAAATTTATCATGGCCCCACTTTGCAAAGGCCAAATTGCAGGTCTTCAGACGGTCCGTCAAGGTTAAATTAGACCCCATCGTGGTGGCCCAATTGTTATGTACTATACCCCTGAACTCCTCTTGTGTGGTCCAAATAGCTTCAAATTTAGGATTTCTGATGGGTCTATCCTCCTTGGTGGGCTGGTCAGCAGAGCTCATCAAAATTGGGATATTGTTAGAGCCTTCCCAGTTTAGATGTTTTACTCGGGTGCTTGGCCACATGTCAGCCCATGCTTGGTTATATAAGGCCCTATCCAAACGCTCTGCAACATTCTGGGAATCTGCTCTCCTGTTATTCCACGTGAAAGGATAGCCACTGAAGCCTGCATCTCTGAGATCCCATCTATCAACGACCCCCATGAATCCTTGTGCTGTGTTGTAGTCAAAATCCTTGCCGCCTTGTTTTTCATTGGGGAACAAGATTCCGTTGAGGTCGATGATTGACCACGCTGAGCTCGCCTGTGCTCCCAAAAAATTCAGAAGCTCCCAAGATTTGTGTTTCTCTCCGCCTTCCGCCCAGCCATAAAAACCAGTTAGCCTGCACTTTTGATTTTCAGCTTCGACCTCGGCATCAATATGATGATGAGAGTAACTTCTAACGGAAACAATGATATCCTCATGCCAAACATAGCGATCCCTCCTGCTCTCCCAATAGGTGGAACAGCCAAGCAGCCCGCCATACCGCACTTCAGCCGGACACTATTCATCTCTCCTTCATATCTCTTTGTTTCCATCAGGAAAATCACATCTGGGGAGGTACGAGTTTATTGTCAATAACATTATATGTAAGTAAAAACTAAAATCTTCTCCTTTCTTTGAGTTTCTCTCTGTAATGCTATTTGTTATCACAACCTGAAACAACATTTTCTTATCTTATAAGAAAGTTATATTTTTTTTGAACTGAAAACACACATTTTCTTACCTAAAAGTACATTTTTAGATTTAAAAGTTACATTTACTGATCATACATTTCCAATTGAAAAAGATTCTTAACTACAATGAACCAATACAGACATTGGTCTGATGTAATTCAACTGGTTGGTCAGCTCAGTGGCCATATTAGGTTAATTATGAGCGATTTTGGCTTTGCTTTTATTAATTCAAAGTCTGGACTTAAATCTTAATTTTCTGTTTGTAAATTGAGCTTGAAATAATTCATTTGAGTTTATTAATTATGACTTGGTCTTATTTTAAGCCTTAAGCACTAGATTGATTCCCAACTAATGTAGCACACAAATTGAATTTATCATTCCTCAAGGTACGATTGTTTTGATCTACAAACATAAATTACTTCAAAAAATAAATTACATAAAATTATTGAAAAAACATTTTGTGCATAGTATTGGGTTGTCAACCGCTAGTTTGTTATCATAATACATTTTGAGTTTGTTATTATAATACATTTTGAGTGGAAGAAGTATGGGTTTCTATCATTCAAATATTCAACTTACTTTATATAATTTTTGAATGAAAATGTCAAATGTATAACATATTATTAGATATTTATCTAAATATATCATGAAAAAATAAACAAAATGTCTGCTTAGACCCAAGCCCAAGTCCTTAGATCCAGATCCATTTTTAAGGACCTGAATCCAAAAAATTTAAAGCTAGCGAATACGGGGAAGGATCTGGATCTAGGTTAAAGGGCTAAGCCCATATCCATACCCATACCCATACCCAGATCCATTTACATATTTGGTTATAATATTTTATATTTAAATTATATGTACATAACCCTAAATCCTAATTTTACCAGTTTACATGGCACCATAGTTGTATGCCTTCAGCCTCGCTGCCTCACACTATTTTGCCCCCGTCAATCCGTCACTCTTTGAGTCATGGGCGGATCCAGGGGGTTTGGGGGGCCATGGCCCAGTCTATGATTTATATTTGTACTAAATCCTAGAAATGTATGCATGAAATATCTGATAGCTAAATGGTTTAGAACAATTCTGTCTCTAAAGCTAGTGTGGGTTCGAATCCTCCTAGAGTCAATCTTATGTTATTCACATTCATAACAAGTGATATCCTATATGTATCTTTTTATTGTTTTTCTCATTTATATTATATTATTAGAAAAAAATTTATTGCTATTTTTTTTTACTTCTATTTTGTCATGTTATCTATTTACTATTCGTTTATAAATATCAAACATCACATCTTATTTCTCAAAGTTAAATTATTTATTAAAAAAATCTATTTTTCTACATATTTTGTTATAAAGCAATGCAATTTAATTACAAACATTCTCTTATCTATCAATAAATGAATAATTTTCTCTTACAAATAATGTCACTGATATGAACTAGTCTCATAATGATTACAAATAAGAGAAACTTTTTGCTGCCTCATTCTTAAGTTTTAATATTTCTCTTATGTATTTTACGTATCAAATGACATTGTCAAATATAAAAATTATCATTACACGAATATTGGCCGCTGCTATCGGTTTGGGGTATGGTCAATTTACTGGAAAGATCGCCCTATGGCCCACCCTAACAAAATATTCTGGCTCCGCCCCTGCTTTAAGTCTCCATCCCTCTCACTCGACATTCATCTAATTGGCAACCACACTCTGTCGGCCAGAGGTGAACAAAAACAATGGGTACCCGGATCCAAATTCAATACCTGTAGGATCTATCGAATCTAGATCTAGATCCAAATCCTAGTTAACTGTCTAGGGTCCGACTTGCATAGTGTATGACATAAGGCTTGTTGTCTCTCCACTTCCCTAGGACGACTCCGATGGCAAGGGCTTGCATCGCACATCACCTCGAAGGGTAAAAAATTTATTGTTTTTCTCATTTATATTATATTATTAGAAAAAAATTTATTGCTATTTTTTTTACTTCTATTTTGTCATGTTATCTATTTACTATTCGTTTATAAATATCAAACATCACATCTTATTTTTCAAAGTTAAATTATTTATTAAAAAAATCTATTTTTCTACATATTTTGTTATAAAGCAATGCAATTTAATTACAAACATTCTCTTATCTATCAATAAATGAATAATTTTCTCTTACAAATAATGTCACTGATATGAACTAGTCTCATAATGATTACAAATAAGAGAAACTTTTTGCTGCCTCATTCTTAAGTTTTAATATTTCTCTTATGTATTTTACGTATCAAATGACATTGTCAAATATAAAAATTATCATTACACGAATATTGGCCGCTGCTATCGGTTTGGGGTATGGTCAATTTACTGGAAAGATCGCCCTATGGCCCACCCTAACAAAATATTCTGGCTCCGCCCCTGCTTTAAGTCTCCATCCCTCTCACTCGGCATTCATCTAATTGGCAACCACACTCTGTCGGCCAGGGGTGAACAAAAACAATGGGTACTCGGATCCAAATTCAATACCTGTAGGATCTATCGAATCTAGATCTAGATCCAAATCCTAGTTAACTGTCTAGGGTCCGACTTGCATAGTGTATGACATAAGGCTTGTTGTCTCTCCACTTCCCTAGGACGACTCCGATGGCAAGGGCTTGCATCCCCACATCACCTCGAGGGTAAAAACCAATCTGGAGGTTGAAGAATCGGTGCAGTGAGTAAGGCTTACTTTAATATGGAAAATGCTTCAACACACTCGTTAGAAAATATGAAGGGGCATTGTTGGCCAAAATCTGAGTAAGAGGTCTTGCTACCTTAGAGAAGTCCTTGATAAACTGGCGATAAAAGCCGGTATGACCAAGGAAACTTCTCACCCCCTTGATAGTGGTTGGGGAAGGTAGTCTCCCAATAACCTCTACTTTTGCTCGGTCAACTTCAATACCCCTTTGGGACACGACATGGCCAAGAACCACTCCTTCTTGGACCATGAAGTGACATTTTTCCCAATTTAAAACGAGGTTGACTTCAAGGCATCTCGATAACATCGTTTCAAGGTTTTGCAAACAGTTTTCGAAGGTATTACTGTAGACCGAGAAGTCGTCCATGAAGACTTCCATAATTTTCTCAATCAAATCAGAAAAGACGGCCATCATACATCGTTGGAAGGTCCCCGGGGCATTACACAACCCAAATGATATCCTTCGATATGCGAAGGTACCGTAGGGGCACATGAAAGTGGTCTTATCCCGATCATTTGGATGTATAGGTATTTGAAAAAATCCGGAAAAGCCATCCAAATAACAGTAATAAGGGTGCCCGACCAACCTCTCAAGCATTTGGTCCATAAAGGGAAAGGGGAAGTGTTGCTTCTGGTGGCCTTGTCTAGGTTCCTATGGTCAATGCACATGCGCCACCCGGTTACCGTTCTTGTTGACACCAACTCATTCTTATCATTCATCACTACCATCATCCCCCTTTTTCAACACTACTTGAACCGGGCTCACCCACTTGCTATTGGCTATAGAGTAGATGATACCTGCTTCAAGTAGCTTAAGAACTTTTTTCACTACCTCTTGCTTGTTCGGGTTTGCCTTCTTCGGGTTTGCCTAGAAGGTTTGGCATCTAATTTTAGGTCAATCGAATGCATGCAAAGAGAGGGGTTAAGCCCGCTTAAGTCATCAATTGCGTACCCTATGGCACCCTTGTATTTTTGAAGTACATCTAACAGTTTCTCAAGATGGGTGCCACTAAGGTTCGCATTGATGATGTCCGGGTTAGACTAATTAGACCCTATAGAAATGCGTACCTTAAGCTCGGGGGGAGAGGTTTAAGCTCCGATGTCGGCAATTGTTCATCTTTTGGCGAACACACTTCCATGCTTGAGGTTTCCTTGCACTCAATGAATGGATCATTACTTATCGGTGGGTTGTCAAGGGGCATGGTGTACCAAGCCACTTCTCTTTCAAAAACCCCGGACGTGAATGCCTCCATCAAGCTAAGCTCCTCGATTCCAAACTCCAATGTTTCCAACAAGATGTCCTCTAATTGGAAGCCCGTGGATGGAGTCCTCCATATATTCTCTCACGACTTCATCGACGACATCAATTCTATAGCAATCTTTCTCGATTGATAGTACGACCATGGAGTCTTGCAAATGAAACTCGAACTTTTTATCCCCAACATGGAGAGAGAGCTTGCCATTCTTAACGCTGATCATCGCTCCGAGCATTGTTAGAAATGGACGGCCCAATATGATTGGAATTTTGATGTCCTCGACCATTTCTAGCATGACGAAGTCGCATGGGATGTAGAGCTTCCCTACTTGGAGGGGCACATCTTCAAGGACCCCGACGGGCTGTCGAATTGAACGCTTGGCCATTTGAAGAGATATGGTGGTCGGCTTCAAGTCATCTAAGCGTAGCTTTTTGCAAATGGAGTGTGGCATTACGCTAACGCTTGCTCCCAAATCTCACAAGGTCTTGCTAATTGCCATGTCCCGTATAGAGCATGGGATTGAAAAACTCCCGGGATCTGAAAGTTTTAGGGGTAGTTTGTTATCTATCACCACACTATATTTTTTTACTGTGCACTTATGAAGTTGGTTTGGATTCTGGACCCTTACTCTGAACGACTGCTAACTTGAGAGAGCAAATTGGCAACCTTACAACTTTGAAGAGCAGCTACAAAGGAGTGTAGTTTGCTTTTACCGGAGCACATTTAGTTTAATGAGCTTGTTAGAAGTTTAGGGGGAGGATGACGAGGTGGTCAAGGATGTGGAAGGAGAAAGTGCCATATTTAGAAAATCAACTTAGGAACTTTACGTCTATACCTGTCAATTTTGTTTTGTTTTCATAGTGTTTCCAATTCAGTTTATTCGTATAAACCTGTCAGCCATTAAAGTATTAAACAGTTGAGTGAATGATAGTGTGGACAAACGTTTATTGTTTGTGGAACTTGTTTATTTATATGTATTTTGTTTTTTCTATTAAACTATATTCAGATGAATATCGACACTTTTGGGCCTGAAAGGAAGCCTCTTCTACGGCAACCTCTCCAACAAGAATCCCATAAGTTTATACATCTCCATTTTCGTATACTTTTAATTATTTCATGGTTTTTCTTGCTAAAAATTAGTATCTATATATGATACTTTTTTCCTATTGGGTAATATGAGGATGCATGTATGGGGCGCTCGCTCGTTACATTGACTACAAACTCCGAATTACCTACCTTGATGCACGTCCCAAGGTGATCTACTAGATGGATGGAAACTTGGTTGATTAGTAGCAGTTGAAGAGCAACTTCTTGGACACAGGAATGTCACATTCTGTTTCTACTATTTTAAACTTCGCCAAAACAACCGGTGTGTCCCTATGGAATAGACACATTTTCAACATAACTTCTTTTACACCTATGTCATTTGCTAAGGAGCAACCAGATGGATCATTGAATTATAGAATGAACAAGTGGGAGAGAAGGGGATGAGTTGCGTACTCTGTTGCAAGTTGGGTCAGTGTTAGTTACCATGATCATTATGAAAGATTATAATAAGGAAAACATAAAGGTCTACATGGGGAAAGGAAAGATGAAAGGTTATCACACAATGATCATTTTTGGGGTTAAATACCTCGAACAATCATAAGCTAACAGATATGTTGCAACTTGGGAATTTATTTCATTTATCATGACTCGAAAGGGGCTCAAAATGTGGTTTGTTAAGAAAAGGAAGAAACTTCAGTCACATTGATGTACTCGCGGTTTCTTTGCCGAGTGAGATGCGTCGACCGTTGTAATTCATCAAAACCAAGCTTAACTATGTAGACCGTTGTAATTCGTTATAGACAAAAACCACTGGGCTTATTGAACACCATCTGGTGCATAACAAATCATGAAACATTCAAACATGAAATATGTTGTTTGTATTAATTATTATTGATTTGATAATTCTTATCTATTCTGGTGTTTGATGTTGGGGATTGAAGCTTTTTTGTTTTTTTTTCTTTTTTATGAAGTTGATCTAGTGATGTAGGATACAATTATTCATGTAGTGATCTTTTGATATATAGAGTTTGATGTGTTTGTTGATAGGTCCACATGGAAGTCCAAGGTTGAAGTATTAGGTGCTTTCATATCATATGATATAATGTATCATATGATATAAAATATATTGTATATATAATGTACACAATTTTTTCTTCAATTTTTGCATTTTAACTTAAATAATAAATAAAATTTGCTATCAACTTGTTTAAGATGATTCAACAGTTACAATTAACTAACCCAAATTCAAATAATTGGTATCACATTCACATATGATCAAGTTTGCTAAATATTAATGTAACGCTCCGAAAATTCATTTATGAAAAAAAAGTCAAAGTCAAAATAACGTTAACAGAAATTCAGCGGAAGTCTTAACTTTATTTCAAATGTCACTGCCGTATCCTCAAAGGAATACAAGGCGAGAAGGAAAACTACAACTGTTCGACAACAGAAAAACAACTAAACAACCTTAGAATTCGAACTCAACATAGATAACTTCAAGTCTAAACAATACAGCTAAACTCTTTATTCAAAATAATAAACTCTAACGATCATTCTCACTTGCTAGATCCCATCCCCATCATAGTATGCAGCACCTGAAAACAAAACATTTAAAACACGTGAGGGGGAAACCTCAATAATTACTACCCCTAACAGTCAAAACCAATTATAAATCATTTCAACACATTTTAGAGGGAAGGGGAAACAATCAAACATTTCAAAATAACTTTCACCAGTTAACCTTACCATTTTTTCCATATTTTAAATGCGGGCGGGGTGTCCGTATTGCCCCTCGAAGTCAAAGACTTCCCGAACAACATTCACAGTACTTTTCCATCATTTTTTCTTCACCATTTCCATTCTCAACATCCAACTCATCACAAACTCAATCCCAAATGACTATCGCATTACCCATTACAAACTACCACGCATGACCTGGTCTCTTGACAATCTCCTTGCAGCTATTCAACCTGATCTTGGGGAGACTGCCCGAACCCGCGTTTTACTCATAACCTTTAATTAGTCAGGTTTCATTATCAAGTCACAACTGTCTCAAAACAAACCTTTTCAAAAACTTAACACTTCCCAAAACTGATCACAACCAACTCAACACACAAACAATGAAAGGATCAAAAGACTGCCAAATTAAATAAGGAACAACACTTCTCAAAACACAGACAATCTATTTTCATTTAAAGTCCCCTTTTTGGGATGCAAGCTCAAACGTAAAACCAATAAAACATTTAAAGGCATCCAAAGAGGATTAGGGCATAGACATTACCTGAATATACGATGTACTTCATGTTGAAAACTCATAGGAGCTACTACGTGGAAACTCGCTCAGTCCTAGAATTTAAAAACGACCTAAAGTCAATATTTCTATCGCTATTAACTAACCACTTTCTACCTCAACTTAACATTCTCCAAAGAGTTAGTAATTCAAGAAGAGTATCACTATAACGATATCACAACCTATTTAATATACTAAAACCTAAGAACAAACATAATATAGGAATATCACAATCAAACTAGTTCAATACTATTTCTACACTAAAAGGTCTTAACATAGGATTTTTGGAATATAGAATCACATACTAACTTAACCACATGTAGTCATATAAGGTCTTTAGGACATGAATAGTTACATAAGATGTAATCACATGAAATCATTTCAACATTATTTTAAACATTAACTAAACTTTAAGAACAACTATGACCCTAAACATGTGAACTTGCATGGTACTATTCACAAAAATTACAAACATGCCATTAAAACACTTAAAAAGCATGCTAGGTCTTATAAACATACATTCTTACTCAATAATACATTTAGGGTTCCTAGCATGTTTTTAAGGTTCCAAAACACTCATAATTTTACCCTTAAACACCTATACCTTAACAAGATCTTTAAACAAAACTAACATATTTAAGAACATATAATCTAATCTAATGGAATATTTAGAAACATATTCAAGACTCACTCATTCTAAACTAATGACATGAGAACTTTTTGCTATGCTAATAATAACATGAAAAATCGAAGGACATAAGCACACTTACTAGCTCAAACTTACTCAAGATCAACCAAACTTCTACTCTAATGAAACTAACATGAAATCTTGCTCCTAAACATGCTTCTAACATTCCAAAATAGTCCATACTTCATATAAACAAAACATTTCATACTCATTTCAACATTTAAAACAAGATAAACCCTAGTAACTTCTAACATGCTCAAAAATAGTAATCTTACTATTTCTAACTCAACAAACTTATTCTTTTAAGCAAGGACTCTCATACCACCTTATTAACATAACGATACATACTTAAGAGCTACATGCATTTATCTAGTATCAAAACCAATCTTAGTCTAACAAGGATAACACCATATTCATAACTAATATTAAAATAACTATAATCCTAATCATGAAATCACATAACTACACATATTACTTGCAAAAATTATCTCACAATAATATTCATATGCATCAACCCTAACAAACCTCTAACAAAACAACACTCACATGATTACTACTGACTCTTATACACATTAAAACACTTCAAAGATGACATTTAATCACACACAAACCCACAAAAGCAACAAAATAAAACAAAAACAAAGACCAAAGAGAGAGTTAGAGGGTTATACTGAATGAGAGGGGACAACTAGAGGGTGGTGGTGTTGGGCAGTCGTCGTTGGTGGCGGCCTGGTGGTTCCCGGTGTCGGCGACGACAAGCAGCGGCAGTAGCAACAGTCGGCAGTCGTCGGTCGGAACATGCTCGAGAAAAGAAACAAAGAAGAGGTGGAACCCACAATGGGAGTCATCGGAGCTGAGGGAAGGGTTGCTGGAGGTCGCCGGAAGTTGGGGAAGATCGTTGGAGTTCTGGTGGGAGTCCTGGATACAGCGGCGGCAACGTGAGGTGGTGGCGTCAAGGTGGTCAGCTGGGCAGAGAAAACTGAGGGAGAGGTGGGGGCTTCGAGGAGGTTTTGCGACGTTGACCTGGGCAGCAATGAGGCCAACGGCGGTGGCCTGAGGGTCGAAAAAAGGGGTGGAGGTGACAGAAGGTGGAAGGTGGTGTAATGGCGAGGAGTGATGTTGTGGTATGGGCTGGAAAACAAAGGGGGCTGGGGGTCGGTGGCTGCATCGGGGTGGTGAGGTGGTGATGCTAAGGTGGTTTGTGATAAAGGCAAAAGAAAAAGGGGGAAGAAGAAGAGGGAAGGAGGAAGAAGATGGAGGAAGAAGATGAAGGAAGAAGATGGAGGAGGGAGGCAGGCCCGTTCCTGGTAATTTTGGGGCCCCCGGGCGATATAGACACCAATTTATAGATTGGGGCCCTTTTGACAATAATGCGTCAACCTTCTGTTATACTAAACAATAAAACAACGACATCGAGAATTCAACAAGATGCACTCAAAAGCATAATTTTTTTCCGCTGAAATGGATATCAAATATGGCTCTTGTATGCCCAACAATGTATCGCAAGAGAAAATTTCTTGTCCGAGTCTGCTTAAATGAAAATATAGCCACAGTCTTACCTGAAAATATTTTCGACATTTGCATGGCGTCAAGTTAATACTAAGAAAACAAGCAAATATTCGCAAGTACAATGATACTCCCAAAAAACCCCCATTTTTCATTATGTGAAATAGAGATATAACATCAAAGCATTCACACTTAGAATAAGTATGTATTACAATAACTATAAATCTCTAAAAATAAACTAGTAAGTAGTAACAACTCTTACACCACATCATTTAGTATAAAAACTCAAGAATAATCATAAAAGATGTGTTCTACGAGCATTTCGAGAAGCAAAATCATTAATGAGTACATCAACATCGACATTTTCCAAAAAGTCTTTCTCGATTGATAAAATTGCTAGGCCATTCAATCGCTCTTGTGACATTGAAGACCTCAAGTATGTCTTTATGAGCTTTAACTTTGAAAAACTTCTTTCCGCTGATGCCACAGTCACAGGAACCGTCAAAAATATTCTATAAGCAACTAAAATATTCGGGTAACAATCTGCAGATTTAACAAACTCAAGAATTTCAGTTACCGTCATCAATTCATTTGGCAAAGTATATTGCAACACTTTTAATTCTGAGTAAAAATCATCTAAATTAACATCTGATGAATCCCGATGAGAAAAGGTAGAGTGAAACTTAACACAACATTCTCTTAGTTCCTTTTCATCTAATGACTTTAATTTGCTTGAATCAAATAAAAATCCAAAAATACTTTCAAAGTTTTTCAGTTGCTCAAATCTGCTTTTCAAAGAAGCAATTGCCATATCAACAACAACAAAAAAATACTCAATTTTGAAAAATTCTTCAGGTGACAAATTTTGATCATCCTCATTACCATTTTCATCAAATTGTTTTTTTCTAAAAATACGACGCTTTGTTGGAAGAGATGACTCAACTTCCATATCAAGTGCAATATTTTTAGCAATATTCATACTAGAAGTAAAACCTTCATCTCTAAATTTTTCAAAATAGGACATCATACCTTCTACTTGTTCTATGATAGCATCAATAGACATAGACTTAGATTGCAAAATCTTACTTACCTTATTCACAACAAATAAAATTTCATACCAAATAACCAAGCTAAGCAAAAACTCAAACCTTCCAAGTGCATCATACAAAGACTCTGCTTCACTCTTTGACTTTGCATCATTACCACAAGAATCATATAATTTTGACAAAGCCAATCTTAATTTAGGAGTTTGAAATCTAATAGCTTTGACGCTTTTAATTCGACTCTCCCAACGAGTATTCGACAAACATTTAAGAGTAAGCTCAGAGACATTGTCAAGCAAAATGTTCCATCTTTTTGTAGAGCTGGAAAATAATGTATATAAGCGTTGAAAAATTCCAAAGAATGAAATAGCGCTAGTGCAAGAATGTGCCATATCACTTAAAGCAAGATTCAAACTATGACAAGCACAAGGCATATATAATGCTCTCGGGTTTATTTCAAGTAAACGCTTTTGTACACCTTGGTGCTTCCCTTTCATATTAGAGCCATTGTCATAACCTTGACCCCTTATATCATCAATATCGAGACCAAGAGACTCTAGAGCATTTTGCAATTCAACAAAAAGTCCTAGTCCTGATGTATCATTTACCTCTAAGAACTCTAAAAAGTACTCTTCAATTTTTATTTTATTGGTTGACATGTTAACACAACGTACTATGAGTGTCATTTGCTCTTGATGAGAAATATCAGGGGTACAATCAAGGATTATTGAAAAGTATTTTGCCTCTTTGATTGTTTTGATTATAGAACCTTTCATACTTTGAGCCAAAAGAGAAATCAATTCATTTTGTATTCTAGGCCCAAGATAATGATAATGAATTTCACGGTTCTTAATTCGTCTGATATGATCTTGCATAACAACATCAAATTCGGCAATCATTTCAATCAATCCTAAAAAGTTACCATTACTATCCTGATAAAGTTTGTCATTGGATCCTCTAAAAGCTAAATTATGAGTAGCAAGGCATTTTACAGTCGAAAAAATTCTAAGTAACACTTGCCTCCATCGATCTTTTTCTTTTGCAATAGCTTCTTGTAAGTTCTTGTCGATGGTTTGATTTTTCTTAAACCTTACCCGTACTTCATTCCAAGTAATCATATTATTCATGTGCTCAACACTATTTTCATGTTGTTTGAGCCTATCACTAATATGTTTCCAATCACGTAAACCATCATTTGATAACAAATTTTTATTATTAATAGATTTGAATAATTTGCAACAAAAACAAAACACTTTATCAGCACGTTTAGAATAAACCAACCATTTTCTATCACTAAGCTCACCATTACTCAACTTTCTAGAACAATGAGCATAAGAGAAATGTCTATTGCTAGCATCAAGAGGAAATTCAAGGTCCAATTCTCTTATAGGTCCCTTCTCAATTAAGGTGTTTCTCAATTTATTATCAAGATTGACCCAATTCATAGGGTCATAAATATCAAAAGGAGGAATTCCTTGTTCACCAATCGAAATATTTGAAACATCATTTGGAATATCATTTGGCACTTCATTCGGAATATCATTTTGTACAACATTTGGAATATCATTTTGCACTTCATTTGGAACTTCATTCGAAATATTGTTTGATATATCATTTGGCAATTCATTTGGAATATCATTTGGCAATTCATTTGGAATATCATTTGGCACATCATTTAATACTTCATTCGAAATATCATTTGATACATCATTTGGCACATCATTTGACACGTTTCTAATAATAAATTTGTGGATAGCACCTTGTTGTGATTTAACAAGCTCTTCATCACGTTTTCTCTTTTTTCTCTTTTCACTTCCAGATAAATATTTTCTAGGCAACATTTTTAGACAAATGCAAAAAAGAAATTTAGAAAATGAAACAATAGCACCTTAAATCCTTTACACGAGCAGCAGCAACAGTAGCGAGGCAGCAGTGCTGGATCAAAATCCTCAATACCACATCAAATCTATCACCAATTTAACAATATTGAATTAGCAAAAAACTAATGTCAAATATGGAATTAACTAATTAGCCTAAGATTATAGATAAAATAGTAAACACCTTTTTCTTTTTATATCCTTTTGGAAAGGCTTTGAAAATAATACATGAATCAACAAGACACAAATATGTTGTATCCTTATGCTAATTTTCCAATAGTTTTACCAACTCCCTCACTAAAGTAAAGGCAAAATAAAACTTCAACAAATTTGATCATACTTTATGGGTAGTATTTGATACTCTGTAGTAATTTTCCAATAACCATATTTATGTCAATATGTGAGAGTACTTTGTCCAATTGTCCACTATGTAATAATACTAATATCTATGGCAATGCAACACCTACTGACCTACACAAGATATTGATATATATGCCACAATCAAATGAGAATCCAATACAAATAATACAGTAAGAATATATTATAATTTATACACCCTTTAAAATATTTATTAATTCCTAGTTTCCTACTACTCTATGTGCACTTCAAAGAGAGTGAAAAAAAGAGGGAGAGAAACTTAATTGATTATATTAATACTCAAAACTAAATCATCACAATTCACTACTCTAATAGTCTAATGTCTGGTTTGTTTAATTGTTTTGAGCAATATATGATTTCAGAATAGCATTTGCATTTGTAGTTCTGTACCCAGAGAGTCAGAGACTAGAGCCCAGAAGAAGTGGCCAGTGGGTACAAAATCCAACAGAAAACAAGTAAACAACCCACCAAAATCCAACGAAAATAATTTTCGAATAGCAAATTTTGAGGTTAGCATAGTCAGAAAGCCGCATTGCCGAGCAATACTAACACAGGTTCATCGCTCGAAGGGTTGTTGCTTGGGACCACCGTGATTGTCAATCGCCGCGACAGCACAACTTGCAACCGCGATCCACCGCCACAATACACCGACAACCGATAGTCCGCCTGGTCAATGACAATCACCACAATCAAATTGAGAAAAAGATTGAATCTTTGAGCGATTAGGGTTCTTAGGGTTTAGAGAGAATTGAAATTGCTTAATATAACATGAAAACATTACCGTTGCCAATTGATTTGAGATGCCATGACTGAGGGTGATGGAGAGGAAGACGAAATCGAAGGGACCGTCGGACCGAGGGAGGGGATTGAAAGACCGTCGGACTGAGTCACTGAAGAGTGAAGAACCTCGGTCGTCGAGAGGAAGACGATCAAGGGACGTTCATTAGGACCGAGGGTGGGATTGTGGGAACTGGGAAAGTTGGAGTTTGAGCAATTGAGTTGCCAGTTGGGATTTGGGGCCCTTAACTCCTTAAGGCCTCCGTGTTTTTTTTTTTAGTTTGGGCCTTGTAAGCTGTAGTATATGGGCCTATTAATAACTTATCATTCTGCCACATGCTATTATTTGAGTTGGGGCCCTAAACTGTTAACAAAAAAATTTTTAAGCCCGTGGGCCCTGGGCGGTCGCCCCTTGGGCCTACCCCCAGGGCCGGGCCTGGAGGGAGGGGTGGTGTATGATGTCGGGTATCCAACAGTAGCAACAACAGGTGAAAAAAAAAAAACAAAAGAGAGGGAGGAGAGAGAAAAGAGGCACGTGAGGAAGGTGGGGAATTTTTAACGGACACTACAAAAGAAAGCTCCAATAGCTACGCTTAATGGGGTCTGACAGCTATGCTGACAGATGTCACTAAAAAAGTTAGTGACAGTTGATGTCAGCCGCCATAATTTGGGGTGTTACAAGAAAAGTATATAGCACTTTCACGTGTCACAAGGCTCAGCGACGCCTTTACCTGACACAGGATGTGATGGCAGTTCCAAACGTCACAATAAAAGACTTCCAAACGTCACAATAAAAGAAACAATATTCCGAAAAAATCAACTAGAATGCTTTATAGAAAACATAATGAACCAATAAATTCACAATTAGCTAATTTCCCAATTAACACTGAAGTTCCATATATATTTAATAAGAAATTCCAATATCATTTTAAACCCATCATTACAGAAAATTTATTTCAATGTCCAAGTACAGAGGTTTCAATGTACAAAATGCTTCAACAAAGCTAAAGACTATCAGGAAGCCCTATAAATAATTCTTTAAAAAAACATTAAGAAAAAGGCAAACAATGTCTACAAATCAATAAGAAATCTGGAATCCTTGCAGCTTCGTGTCTCCAAAAATCAATTGCTTGAGTCCCAAAAGCTCGTGTACATTGTTCGTCCAATTAAATGATTTTTAATGTGTGAAGCCCTTCACGTCGATTCCCAGTGCCTCCAACTATCCAATAAAAAAATCATTTAAACAATAAGTTACTTATGAATCAAAATCAAACAAATTTACAAGATACAATTAAGAATCTAAAATTGGAAAAAGAAACTAGGAACTGCACCTTTTGTATCCGAATATTACAACATATTTGAACTAGAAACACCAATTATTTCAAAGAAAATAAGAAAATCATATTCTTTTTACCCTTTTACACTGAACTTCATCGCAGTTACATGAATTTTTAGTGAAAATATTTTGTGATAAAAAAAATCATGAATGAAAGTTAAAAATCTTGAATTTCCAAATCTAATGACTTATCAAAAAAATTGAAGAAAGCACATAGACAGATAATTTAGGCTTAATGAAGAAAAAGAAGAAACCTGAGGGTATTTTTCAAGTCGGCTACAAGACACTAGAGTATTTGGATGAGACCAAATTTAGGAAATTGGCTTGAATGATACTGGGCTTCTATAGATGACATGCATCTTCTGGGCTTCTATAGATGATATTGATGGTGTGCGCTTTGGCACATAAGCAATTCATGACCTCCATGAGTGAAGATTTTGAGTAAGAGACATAGAGGGAGAATTGGAGGGACGTTGAAGGAAGAGTAGCATATTAGATTTAGGAGAGATGAACTAGGGTTAGATGAGGTGAATGAGAGAGAGAGAGAGAGAGAGAGAGAGAGAGAGAGAGAGAGAGAGAGAGAGAGAGAGAGAGAGAGAGAGAGAGAGAGAGAGAGAGAGATGAAAGTCCAAATTCTAGAGAGTTCTGATGGAAAACAGTAGGGTTTTGCACTCTTTTATGTTTGAGGCCCAGTTGCCACTTAGTCCATTTGCCTCTAGCCCACTGCATACTACCATATTGAAAATGCCATTTATTTTAATTTGTAACAATTCAAATAATTTAATAGTTTTTGGAGAAGATTTACGGAGGATAGGACATAGGAGTGAAAAAGTGGTGGACCATGTCAACTTCTAGTGACGACTTTAATTGTTGGTAAAGCTGCGACGCTGAAATGATCAACTTTTTCTTGCGACGTGTGCTCTAGCCGCCACATATATTGCGTTGTTATTAAGGGTTTTTGTTGTTGTGGGATTTGCGGCTCCAAAACAAGGAATACTAGGTTAATGATTACCTAAGGGGAAAAACCAAGGTATTTATAGAGAAGATTCTTAGGGTAACAAGTTAGAAAATTAATCTCATGTGTTGACAACACTCACCCAAAACGTTAGTTTCCTAGGATAACACCCTTTTTCAGATAATTGTTATAAACTGATCCCGAATAAAAACACCCGATATCCCAAAAATTCCTAGCTGATATTTTTAAGCCATTACAAATTCCAAATAACTCACTCGCGGTCCTAATAGCTCCATGTGAAAATAGATAAATATTTAATAGAAAGAAAACTCGTGTCAGGTCATTTAACGGTACACATAATAGCATTTTTTTCGGGGTTTTATAATTAATTTCAACTGTATAAGCTTATATTATTCGTAGACACAAAAGTTCAGAACAATAACCACAAATCAACACAAATACAAGTAATGACCAACAAATAATAGAAGTCGAGTAGATATTGATTCAAACAATCAAATTAATTTAAATTAATTAAAGACTCAAGAATGCTTGTTACACACCACAAAATTAAAATTAGTATTGGATTGAACATTGAGGAAAACCCGAACATCATACAAACACATTAGAGGAGCGTTTTCACATAACATAAAGTGAGGTCGCCATTGTTTCACTCATCGTGAAATTCTCAAAGATAAGCTTCTTTCTTAAATCTGACTTCAACATCATTTTCTCCACATCTATGCGTATGGTGCCATGGGGGTAGTGAGTATAGAAAACACCAAGATTACATAGGATGCATCAATGACCTTGACCAACCTATTGGAATCGTCTGCAATAAAACTCAAAATCAAGAGTACAAAACAAACACATCCAAAGATGATGTGCCAAAATGTAACCAAGATTAGGAACACCTTCAAATTATCCTGATGTAAGATACCTTGATTCTCAAAAATTTTCCTTAACAAAATATCAAAATGTTAGCATGGTCTCCCCAATTAAGATCAAGTAACCCAAACTTTCTTTTCTGAGCCTTAAGATACAATAAAGGCTAGAGTATATAACTATACATCACACTAAGGGTGTATCAAAACCCAAGACGTACATTTACTTTTTGTTCCCTAGGGCCCGATGAGATCACCTTTAGTGTAACGCCCTGGAAAATCAATTGTAATAGTTAATGGTCAAATCAAACGTTGACCAACGATTAATAGCGGAAAAGTCAAATAAAAGAAGACGAGCGTCACTACCGTACCTCCGAAGAGATACATGGAAATAATAGAGATTTAATTAAACAAGCCAATACTTCGATTTAAAACTTAAACAACATTCTAGTTTCAAAACATAAAGAACTACTGAAAGATTTCAAGTCTAATCAACACAGCTAAACTCTTTATTCAAAACAATAACCTCTAACAATCATCCTCACTTGCTAATTCTCATTCCCAGCATAGAATTCTACACCTGAAAACAAAACATTTAAAACATGAAGAGGACTCAATAATGTCTACTCATAACCGTCAAAACAATTTAAAAAACCATTTCAGTTCATTCTTGGGGGAGAAGTGAACAAGTCAAATCTTTTCAAAATCAACTTTTTTCCCAACCAACCATAACCATCTTTCAGATTTACTAAGCGGGCGGACCTTGCTTATTTGTGTAACGACCCGCCCTAAACCCGTATTAATTAAAGCCGTAATCACGGTGTTTAACTAAATTACGCTGTTAGAAATTTTCTTTCTTTTACGTTAATATGGTTATTACTGTTATTATTGTTATTAATTTTTATGCGCGACAGGTCTCGAGCAAGGCGATGGTTAAATGGGTTGATTTTATGTTATCTCGAATTTAAAGTTATGATTATTATACGAGTTTATGAATACTTTTACGATAAGTTTTATAATTTATTTTATGTTCTAAAATTTTTACGTCTTAACCCGAGGAAGGTTATATTATTCTCAATTCCGTTTCTTTTACGATTTATACTACTCGATCCACCTAAGTACATTTTATGGCCCAAATTATTTATTAGTATGTTTTATCAGTTTAGTTTATGTGATTTTAATTTTTAGTCTTCCACCCAATTTTATTCCAAGGAAATTTTATTTAGTTATATACTAAATTATATTTTCAAGGTTTATGTTATTTATTTATTTGGGTTGATTACCAATTATTTTACCTAGCCAATTTCTTTTACCAATAGTTTAAGTTAAGTGTTAATTAGATGGTTTTTTAATTGGGGAGGGGTTTATATTACTAAGGGGGTTAAAAGGGGGAGTTTAGTTCATTTTTTTCAAAATCAGAATTTCTATCACAACTCTTACTCACACCCACTTTCTCCCTCTTCTCCCTCCCACTGCTTGCTGTGTGCCACCCCTCTGCCGCCCAGCCGGCTGTTTTCCGGCGAGTTTGCCGGCGCCGACGGCCACCCACGCCGACCACCACTTCCTCCTCCCTTCTCTTGTTCAATCTCTCATCTCAAATTCAAGTGGTATAATCTTAAACCCTAACCTAATTCTTTTGTTTATAATCTGAAATTCTACTTCCAATTTATGTTCTCTTGATGTTTTTCATCTTCTTTATGTTTATTAAGCATGAATTTAAGTTGTGGTTAAGTTAGGGTTTGAATTGGTGAAGGAATACATGTAAATTTGGTGAAGGGTGGAAGTAATTCTTGTTAGTTTTTGATGAGTGAAGAAAGCTCTATCTTGCATGTGGATTTTAATGGCTAAATTGATGATTTAGGGGCTGCTTGAAAGTGAATAATGTATTATTTAAGTTTCTACTCTTGGATAATATGGATTTGGGGTGAAATTGTTGATTTATGGGCTAATTTAAGTGTTGGATGTGTTTGTTTGGGTAACCTACAGTTGCATGTGAGTTTTGTGAACTAAATTGAGTATTCTTTGAGCTTTTAATTCTGGAAAAACTATGGGTAATGGCCAATTTGAAGTTTGGGTAAGAATTGATGCAAATTGAGGTCAAAGAAGAGCATGCATGTTAATTTAAAAGGCCAAAGAAGTTTATGTTTTGATGTCTGATTTTTACAGAGGTTATGAAATGGGAGTTTTGCCCGGATTTTTACTAGAAATGGTAGTCCAAGTCATTAGCTAACTATAGGCTTTGGAATTTCGACAATCCGGCATGTATAGCCCGAGTTACGACCAAAACCATGAAGGTGTACATTGTTATACGTTTTTCTGAGTCAGTAGGTTGTTGGGCATTTTACGTCAGTTTAGGGACCTTATTGGCTCTGAGAGTGAACATAAAAGTTTTAGGTCGTTCTTCAAGCTTTCCGGAAACATAAAGTTTGCGGCCATACGATATCGGGAGAGTGAGATACGAAGCTATGTTTAGGGGCCGACCAACAAATTTCTGCCCAGAATTTTTATTGCTATTTTAGCCTAAAATTGCAAAATGGGTCTTTTAAGGAGTTCTTATGAGTTTGTAGCCTTTGTGGTGTTGTCAAGATAGTTGGGATGAGTTTTCCAAGCTAATTTAAGTTAGGTTGATGTTGAAGATTATCTCCTAAAGGATTATAGGTAAATTAGCAAACCATGGGTTAATTCGGTGAACTTTTAAGATCCGATTAGGTATTGTTGATGGCTAAGGGTTACACTTGAGTTCTTAGCAAGTTTATGAGTTCCTCTATGTCTAAGTAACCATAAGCTCGTCCTTTCATCATATCCAATTCACCGTTCATCGATTCGCAAATCGTTTCTAAAAAAATCCATAAACATGACATTATCCTAAGTCCGTCGCTTGCGACATTCTTCATGTTTTCATTAATCAAGTACCTTCTTTCTAATAAGCTTTCAAATACTCTAATTCTATGTTCATTCAAGCTAATGGTTGAGAATGCCTCATAAGCTATGAACCTTCTCTAATCTTATTCAAGTCTCACCATGAGTTCCACTCTAAGTTTTTAAGCTGTTATAATTTATTCATGCACTGCTTCTGTCCGGGCCGTTTTTCGGGCCCTTCCTTTCATTTCTAGCTTTTGGGCCAGTTGACAAAATTGTTGGGCATGATTTTCCCCTTTTCGAAAAGTATTCGTTTGCAAAAATCTGAGTTTTCTAGCCCAAGTTATCGCCGAAACAGCGATTTACGAAAATCTGAAATTTTATTTCCCTTTCTTATCTCTTATGAGACAAGTTTAAGTATTTAGTTCTATTGTATATAATTATACGAACCTGACCGATTTCTCTACGCTCTCATTACAAATTCCTTATACTTTCCAAGTCACCCACGCCATCTCAAGCTCGAGGCTCGTCGTTAAAACTTTCGTCTAATCCAAGGTACGCGAATTGTCCAACTCTTCGCTCCATTATGTTTACGGTTTATGCTAAGTTTATGCTTTTATGATTGGTCCCATCTTATGTATTCTATGTTTTATATTCTAGCTAGTCACGTGAAGTGCTAGCCCTATTTATTTTAGATGCTCCTGATCAGAGTGTCCTAGACCTGGCAGTCACCCAATCCAAACTTAGATCGGTTTGGGCATGCGCGTGTGTGAGATGCTTTGGCATCGATCGTAAGGGACCAAAACTCTTGATTTTATACGTTTACTTCTAAGTTTATGCGACATGTTCTTTCTTTATGAATTCAAGTTACCTTAAGCATGTTATCCCCTTTCCCATTTTCAAAATGAATTTAAATGCCGGCACTAAAACCGTTTTCGAACGGTTTGACGTGTTGGAGGTTCACGTACTGAGTGTTTCCCCACTCACTTTTTATGTTGTTTTAATGTTTTGTTTTAGGGGGTCCGAGCACCCAAGGTAAAGGCAAAGGCAAGCAAGGGTAATCACGTGTTGCAAGCAAGGTAGTCATGGTTGAAGTATCCTGGCCGACTTGGGTGTCGCATGTTTTGAAGTACCCATGTTTATGGAAGAAGTGTTGTATTTTGTTCCCTTTAATGGTTGTTTAAAAGTTTGATGGTTATGTTTTGGAAGTTTAGTATGTAATGTTTATATGTTTTAATGATGTTCTTTTGGGTTGTTGCCTTGTCCCGAGTGGGGACGGCGGTAATACCTCCACCCTAAGGTGTTCCGCTGCGCTAATCACCGGTTTAGTATGAGTTGTTGTGTTAATCTTGTGGTTAAGGGTGTTGGGGTGTTACAATTTGGCCCTCAAAATCCAAGACTTCACAATAATCATAACTCAAACTCATCACAATCTCAATCTCAATATCAATCTCAATCAATTACAATCACAATCATATGGATGGCCATCCATTTCACACATGTGCATGTAACTAACCCCAGGGAAGTAGCACTTATCAGACATCTCTGATCTTTTGACAACTCCCCTATAGGATGTCGCGAACCTGGTCTTTGGGGATGTTACCCGAACCCACATTTACGTTTCATTTGATTTATTAGTCAGGTTTAATATCACACATTTTCAATCTCAATCAATCCATTCCCAATTTCCAAAAACATTTCCAAATCGCACATAAAAGACTGTCCACATTTACCAAATCAAAGGAACATAATCAACATCCGAAATAGATAACCAATTTCACAATAAAATCCCCTTTCGTTATGAAATTTCCAAAATGCATTTAAAAATCATAAAACACATAAAGCACATCCACATGTGGATTAGGACATAGACATTACCTGACAAATCTTCTCTTCACTTCATGAATACACTTGAGCTCACTAAAACGAACAGTCTAGAACGTGCCTAAAATAAAGCAATTTCTAAAATCAATACTCGTCGTACGGAATTAACATGATCTACTTCCTACCTACCCCACCCCTAGGAATATTATAAGGTTCCCATCATTCATAATTTGACATTTAAAACCATTTCATATATTTCAATTAATTAACATAATACAAATAACTAAAAATTTCTCACATTATATCACAAATAAATAAACAGAACACTGGCAGATTGCAACGCCCACATAGCACAGACCATAACTTGACTTCCCGGCATCCTATGGGTCTGGTTTTGGACTTTTTGAAAGCCTCGAGATGTCTATTAAAACTCTTATACTCGACTTATCGTCAGAAACACACTCTATGGTTCTCAAAAATAGCCAACAATCAAACCTGTCTAGTTCTGACCTAGGTCGGTTAATTGGATCATAACTCAACTTATACTCCTCATAAACCCGATCCGCAAAATTCCTATAAAAGCTAACACTCTAGGGGACTTCCAGACTAAACTGTGAGGTTAAAGCTCGACTACACAATTTATGGTGAATGTTATAGCCTGACTCAACAATTCTACCCAAACTGTTTTATTTTTATTTCGGGATTTTCGATCCTAACTCTAATCAAACTATCCCGAGACTCCAACTTGGGCCTCTAAACAGTCTACTAAGGTCAAATATCTTCCTCTTCACCTCCTAACACAACCAAGGACAATCTACACTCAAACTAACACCAATTCTAACATAAACACATTAAATTTTCAAAGTAAACATTTTCTTTAAAACATAACGTAAAGATCAACATAAAACTTGAATTTTCGACATCAAAACTTCATAGAATAAATCACACACAACAAAAATATGAAACCTTCACTCATGACCAAAATTTGAAGTATTTTGAAATAAAGAAGATCGATAAAACTCGTATTACAATTCCGCATATGATAATAATCAAAATAATACGATTAGTATATCCAACATCAAAACTTTACTAAACACAACATAATTTAATTTGTAAAAACCATAAGAAGATTTAAACAAGACCCTTTTAAAGAATATCATATAATATGGATGCACTTATAGTGCACCGTAAGTAAAATAAATCTTATTCGTACATGTGTCAAGTTTTACCTTGACCATTAGCTTTCTTATTTAATATAAATTGTAAAATATATATTTTGAAATTTTAGTTTTTTAAAAAATTTAAAATAAATATTTTTCAAAATATGCTTATTTACTATGCAAAAATTTAGATTTAAGATATTTAAATTTTAAAAAATTTCGGAAAATTTATTTTAATTAAGAAAATATATTTTATAATCTTGTACTAAATAAAAAAATGAATGGCGAAGATAAAAGTTTACATGTATATGAATAAATATCATTTTCATTGTGGTGGTTGTCATGATTGACAACTACTATAAGTTTTTCCCATATAATAATAATAATAATAATAATAATCATAAACTTATGGTTTTTAAATTAAAATTTCTCAAACTTACTCCTGCTTCGTGAAATACTTTTAAAACTAAAACATACTACATTTAAAACTTACTGATCTCAAGCATCATCAATCAATAAAAACATATAAAAATCAGATTAATCACTTAATCACACCTACATCATGCATGATCTAATAACACAAACCCTAAACATAATCTATCGAACACACAATATTAATCTTACATATTAGCAACTAAAATCAATCAACTATGACAATAATGACCAAATTATAAGACAGAAATTTACACACATAACATTTGTAAATTATTTCAAATAAATCAAAACCTTAAACATCATGTAAATAAAAAACAATATACTTCACACATTAGACAATATTATTAATAGAATATACAAAAATTAAACACTTAATAAACCAGATAATATAACATAACTTATACACGCTATAATCAAATTATATGCAAACTATAGTTAATAATGATAATTAACAATAAATAGAATTTAAAAACTCAGAAAAAGATATGAAAACTAGGATTTTACGTAGAGAATGCGTGGCGTTGGGCTGTTTCTGGTGGCAGTCATGCGGAGGTCCGGCGAGCGTCGGCATCAGTAGGGTCTTCGGACGATGGGGAGTCGGCAAAAGTCGCGGTGATGGCCAGTGGTTGCGTCGCGTGCACAACAGTAGCAACAACCAATCCCTTTCGCGCTCTGGGCGACGTGTGATGGCTCCAGCGACAGTCAATGGCGACACGGTGGTCGTAAGTGTTGTCGATGTCGTCAGATATGGTCTGGGTGGCAGTTACCGGCAATAGAGAGGGACGAGAAGAGATAAAGAAGCGTTGATCGGGTTGGAGGAAGAAACAGGGGAGAGAACGGTTGCTAGTGGTTTGCGACATCTGGGTGGTGGTCGATGACGACGGCGGCGCTGCTGGCTGGTGTGGCGGTTACAGCAGATGGAGGAAGGAGAGAGATAAGAGGGGGAGGTAGGGTTAGGGTTTATTAGGGTTTCTAATATTAACTTATATATTTATACTACCCAAAAAAATTGTAACGCCCCGGAAATTCAATTATGAAAAAGTCAAATATTGACTAACGGTAACAGCGGAAGTCTCATTTTTTTCTTTTTAATTGGGCATTACTACCGTATCCCCGAAGAAATACAAGGAAAGAAAGGAAAAACTAACAACTAGTCATTAATTTACTTCAATTTAATAAACAAAAGAACTTTCAAATTCTAGAACATAAACTAACTTCGAATCTAAAACACAAACTAAACTTTATTCATAGAACTTCTAATTTCAATCTATCTTCCTCACTTCTAATTCTCATTCCCATCACAAAACTCTTCGTATGAAAATAAAACATTTAAAACATGAGGATGACTCAATAACGTCTACCTCTAACCGTCAAAACAAATTTGAAATTCATTTCAATTCATTTAGGGGCAGAAGTGAACACGCCAAATCTTTTCACATTCAATTTGAATCCCAACCCAGAAATAACCAGAGTTCAGAAATAACAAAATCAAAAAATGACCAAATAACCTTTCAACTCAGAATCGAATATCAGAATACAGAAATAGAGTAAACCTTTCCTCAGAAAACAATTCAGAATTTTATTATGCGTGCATGATTTGCCTATCCTAGAATATCAAAATCATAATCAAAATCTCAATCTCGTAACAGGATCTCAAATCCTCATAATCAAAACACGGATGGCGATCCCAGAATCATAATCGCACATGTTCACACTCAATCTCAGAACCTATCGGGACTCCCTGATCTCTTGATAACGCCCTGCAGGAACAGATCCTGGTCTTTGGTATGTTATCCGCAAACATCTTCGATCTCTTGGTAACTCCCTGCAGGAACAGATCGTGGTCTTTGGTTCGTTACCCGCAAACATATCGGGACTCCCCGATCTCTTGGTAACTCCCTGCAGGAACAGATCGTGGTCTTTGGTTCGTTACCCGCAAACATATCAGGGACTCCCCTGATCTCTTGATAACTCCCTGCAGGAACAGATCCTGATCTTTGGGTCGTTACCCGCAACCCGCTTATAGTTTCACTTTGATTATTAGTATGTTATGAATCTCAGACGTCAAACTTTCAAACAAAACCCGACCCAATTTTCCAAAACCGACAGAATGAAACTCAGAGTTTAAAAGACTGTCACACTTTATTCAACTCAGAAAACGACTCACAGACATCCAAATCAGACAGTCTAATTTCACAGAAAATCCCCTGCGAAATGCATACTTCATAAAATAGATTTAAACCACGAAAACAAATAAAGAAGCATCCCAATGGGGATTAGGGCATAAAAATTACCTCGATGTCTTCACTTCACTTCACTTCACTTTGCTTCAACAACCACACTTGAGCTCACTAAACGAACGGTCTAGATCGCGCAAACAATAAGGGTGGCTGGGTGGGGCTAGGCAGTAGGGCAGCGGCCGGGGGGACACAGCGGCGTTGATGGCGGGGAGACAATAGGTGCGCCGGTAGTCGTCAGGACGGTCGGTGGTTGCGGTAGAGGGTGTCAGGTCCACCTGGTTCGCAAAGCAGTAACAGAGGTAAACTGGGCGCGCTGGGGATTGCCGTTGGGTGGTGCGGTGCTCGTGGCGAAGTTTTGGGGAGGGTGCGGCGGCGATGGCGTCGCTGGTGGCTGTTGCGGCGTGGCGGAGTGGTCTTCAGTGATAAAGATCGAGAGAGAGAAAGAGGGAGGAGGAGTGCGATTGAGAGAGGGAGAAAGAGAGCGACAATGTTTGCGGTGGTTGGCGTGCGGAGGTGGTGGTGACCAGGGGCGGTGGCCGATGACGACGACGGTGCTGCTGGCTAGTGTGGCGGTTACCAGCAGAAGGAGGTAGGAGAGAGATGAGAGGGGGAGGTAGGGTTAGGGTTTATTAGGGTTTTTTGTACCATAACTTAACTATATATACTAAGATCAATTAAAAAAATATAGAAAATAATTTTGTAAAACAAAGTAACTAAAGCAGCAACTAATAATAGTATTTGGGAGAAATATATAATTTCTTCAATTTCTAAAATAATCATAATCACATAAATAATTAAAAGAAATATACATAAATTATAAATACTTAAAAGAAAAACATATAAAATCATACAATATTAATTATATGAAATTACCAAATTACCCTTACTCCCATGCACATAGAAAATTACTAAAATATCCTTGTTAGTCTCTCAACGGTCCTACGAGCTCAAGTGTTAGCAAAACTAATCATCGGTAAAATCTCTAAATTTAACGAAGTCAACTTAAATACTAACGACGTAACGGTCAACGCATTCAAAATTTTCGGGGTTTTACATCATTACTCCCTTAAAAGAAGTTTCGTCCTCGAAACTTAAACTCATACTTAACGCTTTTCAAACGGAACCAACGGTAACTCTAATGAAAATCTTGGGGTTTTACAATCAATTTCAGAGTTCAGAAATAACCAGAGTTCAGAAATAACAAAATCAAAAAATGACAAAATAACCTTTCAACTCAGAATCGAATATCATAATACAGAAACAGAGTAAACCTTTCCTCAGAAAACAATTCTGAATTTTATTATGCGTGCATGATTTGCCTATCCCATAATATCAAAATCATAATCAAAATCTCAATCTCGTAACAGGATCTCAAATCCTCATAATCAAAACACGGATGGCGATCCCAGAATTATAATCACACGTGGGCACACTCAATCTCAGAACCTATCGGGACTCCCCGATCTCTTGATAACTCCCTGCAGGAACAAATCCTGGTCTTTGGTACGTTATCCGCAAACATATCGGAACTCTCCGATCTCTTGGTAACTCCCTGCAGGAACAGATCCTGGTCTTTGGTTCGTTACCCGCAAACATATCGGGACTCCCCGATCTCTTGGTAACTCCCTGCAGGAATAGATCGTGGTCTTTGGTTCGTTACCCGCAAACATATCAGGGACTCCCCTGATCTCTTGATAACACCCTGCAGGAACAAATCCTGATCTTTGGGTCGTTACCCGCAACCCGCTTATGGTTTCACTTTGATTATTAGTATCTTATGAATCTCGGACGTCAAACTTTCAAACAAAACTCGACCCAATTTTCCCAAACCAACAGAATGCAACTCACAGTTTAAAAGACTGTCACACTTTATTCAACTCAGAAAATGACTCACAGACATCCAAATCAGACAATCTAATTTCACAGAAAATCCCTTGCGGAATGGATACTTCATAAACAAGATTAAAACCACGAAAACAATTAAAAGAGCATCCCAATGGGGATTAGGGCGTAAACATTACCTCGATGTCCTCACTTCACTTCACTTCGCTTCAACAACCACACTTGAGCTCACTAAACGAACGGTCTAGATCGTGCAAACAATAAGGGTGGCTGGGTTGGGCTGGCCAGTAAGGCGGCAGCCGGCAGGACACAGCGGCGTTGACAGCGGGCCAGGCGGCAGCAGGTGCATCGGTGGTCGTCAGGACGGTCGGTGGTTGCGGTAGAGGGAGTTAGGTCCACTTGGTTCGCAAAGCAGTAGCAGGGGTTAACTAGGCACGTTGGGGATCGTCGTTGGGTGGTGTGGCGCTGGTGGCGGCGTTTGGGGAGGGTGTGGCGGTGACGGCATCGCTGGTGGCTGTTGCGGCGTGGCGGAGTGGTCTTCAGTGACAAAGATCGAGAAAGAGAAAGAGGGAGGAGGAGTGCGAATGAGAGAGGGAGAAAGAGAGCGACAATGGCTGCGGTGGTTGGCCTGCGGAGGTGATGATGACCAGGGGCGGTTGCCGATGACGACGACGGTGCTGCTGGCTGGTGTGGCAGTTACCAACAGAAGGAGGTAGGAGAGAAATGAGAGGGGGAGGTCGGGTTAGGGTTTATTAGGGTTTTCTGTACCATAACTTAACTATATATAGTAAGATCAATTAAAAAAATATAGAAAATAATTTTGTAAAACAAAGTAATTAAAGCAGCAACTAATAATAGTATTTAGGAGAAATATATAATTTCTTCAATTTCTAAAATAATCATAATCACATAAATAATTAAAAGAAATACACATAAATTATAAATACTTAAAAGAAAAACACATAAAATCATACAATATTAATTATATGAAATTACCAAATTACCCTTACTCCCATGCACATAGAAAATTACTAAAATACCCTTGTTAGTCTCTGACAGACCTAAAAGTATAAGGTGTCTGTGTACCGCAAGTGTACAGGTCTGTGTAGTAATAAATATCATTCTCTCTCAGGGATTTGCGTTCAACCACGCACTGAACTAGTTCGCTACAAAGAATGCTAGGTCGATCCAAGGTTTGTGGTAAAGATTTCTAAAACTAAACTAAGAAAGCAGAGATTTTTAGGGTTTTAACCAATTAATTAAAGGCGTTCAGGGGAATCCACTCTAGTCAATTAGTCTAATTATCAACAATCCCGGTGCAGGTAACAAGATAATTCGGAGTCTATAATCTTTCTAGGCCTTATCACATCGATCTTTCGATCCGAAGTGAGTTACAGTGATTAAACTAAACATTATTTCTAACTATTTAATCCAATCAAAGATAAAGAACTAATTACAAATTGACCCTAGGCAAGAATAATTATTTCTTAATATTTTCTAAATATATTCAATCTACGCTTTTCCAATTCAAGACTCAAACTTTCGTCATGTCGTTAAGAATCTAATACCAAGTAAAAGGCGGTTAGCCAGATTTTACCATGACATACAATATACGCAGATTAAACGAATAAAGGATAACCTAACACCGAGACTGTATTCGAATTCAACAAACAGACATCGAGTTTATCCCCTAAACACAGGAAATTAGCTACTCATATTACGGAAAGTAAACATTGCAAAAACTAATAATAACAAGAAAACATGAAAATAAAATAGAAATAACCGTGTTCGAATTTGCGGAATCGATCTCTTCGTGTCACCCGAATCGATCTCTTTCGTGTTCTTCGATCACAAGCAACAATCTAAACTAATAACAATGTTTGTGAATTAACTAGAAAGAAACTATCTAAAATCTACCCTAAAAGTTCTCTCTATTCTTGTCTAAAACTACCGCTAAAAACTAATAATCTTCGACTCCCTCAAAACGGCAGACTCGAACCCTTTATATAGTACCGAATTAGGGCACAAAACGCTGGCCGCGTTTAGTTCAAAAGTGGATTTCTCCGTGTCTTGGCGCTGGCAGCGCCTGGAAAGCACCGGTAACGTTTAGCTTTTTTTCGACTTCTGAGGTTTCTAGACGAGGCGCTGGCAGCGTTTTAGAAACGCTGGCCGCGCTTTGTTGCTCCGTTCAAGCTGGGCCGGGCCTTGGCTTATTTGGGCCGCTTCCTCTTTCTTTTCTTCTTCTTCTGCAACTCTTTTTTTATTTTCTTTGATTTTTCCCATTTTTCCTTCAACTTTTCATGCTGTTTGATATAATTCCATTGATTCCTGCAAAACATACCAATCTCGCGACAAAGTATATAAATCACAGAAATTGTCATAAAAATAGGGGAATTCAGATATAAAAAGCATGAAATAAACATGTTTTGAGCCCTAAAAACTCTATATAAAAATGACTTATCAAATCCCCCCATGCTTAGCTCTTGCTTGTCCCCAAGCAAGTCAGAATTGAAAACAGGAGGATTAGGGCTCAAACAGGGAAAACAGAACTTAAGAAGAAAAAGAAGTGGAAAGAGTTTTCGATAGGGTTAAAAGAACAAAATTATAACACCCCCTCAGGCTAACCATTCGAATACATCAATTCAACAAGCAAACACTAAGATCAGTCTGGACAAGAGCAAAATTTAGTTCAAAAGAGAAAGGAAGAAATTTTCGAAACCAAAAGGGAGAGAACAAGCACTTCGGATGCACCAATCCGCCAACAGTCTCAAGAATAATGCAAATATGCGCGGTTAGTTATGGACGTAAGTCAGTCAAAAAGAGCAAACCTCACATAGAAAATAATAAGAACACTCAATCACTCAAATTTGAATATGTATGTGGGTTTTTCTCATACTCAGACTAATAGAAACAAACTACCATAAGCTCGGTAAGAACCTCGCTCTCCACTACTGGTATGCAATGCACAAGTGACAATCAAAAGGACTTTTCCAGGTTGTAACGAGACTTAGGTTAGGGGAAAGGAGCGGTAAAATTTGGGAATGAGGAGCTAAGAACCATGCTCGGATTGATTTTCAATGAGTATAACACTCTCAACTCTCCTTCTTGCTTAATGTATGCAAGGAACTCACTTTTCACCCTCTACAATATCAAACGTCTCAACCGAATACAACCAGGTCATAAACTTTTAAGAACTTCAAATTGAATCTCCCTAATCACCCTTTTCTTTCGGAAATCTTTTTCTCTTTTTTTTTATTTTATTCTTCATTTTGTTTTTCTGGTGGGTGATCGGAGATAAGAATATCATGGAACTATAACTTTGACCTCGATATAATGTAAGAACAACATAACCAAAACACTGACTATTCAGAAGGTGGGAATTTCAGTTTTTCCCAAATTGGAACAATGAGCACAATCTCTCCCATACTCCATATTTCATTCAAAAACACACCAAACCAATTGTTCCTTCCAAAAAAACAACAAACTCTCACTCAACCAAGCAAGGCAAAGGATAGGAATCATTATAGGACAAGGCTTGTATTGTCAAGGTTCGATCATAAAAGAAGGAAAAACAAAGGCTAGGCGGGGCAAAAAGAACGGTAAATATAATGTAAGGGAGGCTATTTGGCTATGTAGTTTAACAAAAATTGAATGCCTTAATCACTTTGTCACAACGTGCAATGCAAGTATGTAGTCTCAAGCAAGATGCAAAGCAAGTTCTAGAGATGCAACTGATGGTGGAGTCACTCAGGGAATCATGGAATTGATAAAAGTGATCAATTCATAATTTAGGCAATGTGGACTCACGGGATGGGGCTCAATCAACTAAACTTAGCCCAAAGATTTACGACACACATATTTATACTTTCTAAGATAGTCAAAGCAATCAAATACAACTTTCATAACTTGTCTCAAAATCAGACGATTTGAAGGAAAAGGTTTCAAAAACTTTTGAGATCTCATCCAGACTTTTCTAAGCGAAGCAAGTTAAACTGAAAGTAAGAAAGGTTTACAAATCATCACCGAAGATCTTTCCGATTTTAATCCTAGTCCTATCCTATATATTTATGGTTTTTTTTTGTTTTTTCTAAAAATTTTTTTGGTCTTTTTCTAATTTTCTGTTTTTTCTTGGATTTTTGAGATAAGTGAATGCAAAAGAAAGAAAAAGAAACATACTAAGAAAAGAAATAAAAGAAAAATCTAGATGCTTCTAACTAATGCAATCTAGGTTGTTGCAATTTTAAAAACTAAAAGAAAAACTTAAGAAAGCTAGAAAGAGAAACAAAGAACAACTAAGAAAAACACACAACTAAAAGCTCAAATAAAGAAAACAATCAAGCTAAAATCTAGAAAGCACACTAAACTAAGAACAAGCAAATAAAAGAAACACACAAAAATAAGAAAATCACACTAAAAATTGAAAAATAAGCTCGAAACAAGAAAAAGAAAGACGAAAATAAAAGAAAAATAAACGAAAAATAGAGAAACAAGAAAAAATATTCACAGAAGTGTATATACAACCCCCCCCCCCCAATGCTTAAACGTTGCATTGTCCTCAATGCAGAAGACAACGGTGAAGGGTAAGGGCATGCAGAGGATCAAGGATCCTCGGTCGGAGGAGAAGGGTTGGTATGGCTTGGTCCTGGTGGTGGTGGTAAGGATTGATCAAACATGGCCTGGATAAGGCCGGTGAGGTTGGTGATCGACTCGTCAAGACGGTCGAAACGCAAGTCAGACTGACCCCTAAACTCATCAAAGTTCTCCCGCAACTCGTTCACACGGAGGTCCGAGGTCGAAGGCGCGCCATAGTCTCATGAGGCCGCCTGCCGAGGGTCAGTGAGTTCGCTCGTGCGCTCGGGATCAAATTCCGGGAAGGGTGGCATCCAAAGTAGGTTTTCAACAACTTGAGGTGAGATGTGAGGGTGAGGGACGGGAAACCTAGCGTTGTTGGGATAAACCCAAAGACAATGCGAGTCTTTGTCGAATTTGCACAAACCGAAAGAGTTACACTACTCTCCATCCAGAATCATACTACTCGGGACAAGATCAGTGGGGGTTCCTGGGCGGTCTAAAGCAGAATTAGCATGCTAAGTGCGTGATATAACCCCCTATGGAAATTCCCTTGTTGGATGAAGTAGCGACACTTGAAAGGTGATGAGCAAGCATAGCTGCAGGGTCGGCGTGTGTGTCGGCGTCGAGCATGGAGTGCAACATGTAACAGTCAGCCCGGGTAGCTTTGTTTGAGCTATCGGGTCTCCCAATGATACCGCAAAAGAGGATGCGGTGTACATACCTCATCATGGGGTTCCTAATTAGGGACGATGGTGTGTTGCTGGGGTCCTAGTTGTCAAAGCCAGAAATCCTATGGAAGAAAGCCTTTCCATCCCATTCTATAGGTATGAGGGACGAATCCCGACATGTACGTTCAGGTAAGCCAAAAGCTCGGGCAAACTCGGACACAGTCATTGTCCTCTCCACACCAAGAAGTTGGAAACGGATGCACCCATCCCTCCCTTGGAGATTCACTACAAGGGTAGACAAGAACTCTAAGGTGATCCCCCTAAAGGTCGGCTCGCCGAGTCTAGCAATGTGGGTCATATGACAACGTCCTAACAACCACATCACATCATCCAACATGCCACAGTTTCACAAGAAAGGCTCACACATGTATTTAGTGGGGATGAGGGCTCTTTGGGAAAGAGAGTCATACCTCTTCTTGATCTCCCCTTCAAAGTTGAAGGGGTTCGAGCTCCTCGAGTCCCGGGAAGGCATAGCCTTCTGTTTTCCCTTCTCGGCTGTTGTAGCCTTTCGCTTTCGGCTCCCTCCGGCTCCATTGTCATCGCCCGACGGAGGTACGAAGAAGCTTGAATTTTTGGTCCTTACCATCCTTAAAATCATTCGCAAAATCAATACAACCACCAAAAATAGACACTAGGTATCAAATAAGCATGATCACAATGTATATACTCAATGCTAATACTCCCCCATGCTTATTTGATACTAGGAATTGAAATTGAAATAAATCTAACCTAAAACCACTCCAAAAACAGAGCATAGCACCACAACACAATCACCATCCAAAACTAAACCTAAATTTCTCAATTTTATCATCACATTAATCTCACAATACACCCAACATCATAATTTACTCAATTATGGAACAAAAAGGATCAAAATCAACAACTCAAATCATGCCCTAATCAAGAATTCAATCCAAGAATAAAACCCCAATCAAGAAATTCGAATCTAGGACATGGTACATGGTATAAATTCAACAAATTACTCAAGAAGTTCAAGAATTCATCCAAATTATACCACAATTGAAGTATATAATCAAAAGAACAAGAGAAAGAGTTGAGAAATTCATACCTTGAATTTGTAGTGAGAAGAGTAATGGGACTTGAAAGTGCTAAGTGTGAGGATGCAAGTGAGGTGGAGAAGTGAGGAGAAAAAGGTGGAAGGTGGTGGTGGTGTGCGCCGGCGAGCAACAGGGCGAGGGGAAGGAGTGGGGAGCTGGGCGCGTTTTTGGGAGTAGGGTCGTCGAAGGTTTAGGGCAAGGAGAGGGAGAAAGTTTCAATTGGAAAGAAAAGGGAAGGGGCCGATTGAAGCAAAAATCTGGGCAAAACGAACAAACCGCTACCAACGTTTTACAAAAATCCCGGACCTGAACTCTCTGGAAGAGGCGCTGCCAGCGTTTTGCTACCTGATGCTATTAATTTGATTTCTTGGCCAATTTTGCTTTATTTCCTCTCTTTTCTTTTCCTCCTTATTTTCCCTACAATTTGACATACCAAAATTCCTTACAAACATCTACCAACTTAAAATTTATTAGCTTACAGATAATAATTTCAATTGTAACCAAAAAAATTTGCTTGAATTTCTTCTTTTTCCTCTACACACTAAAAGAAAAATTAGTAAACAACAAAATAAAAATTACTAAGGAATAAAACTGAAAGAAATAATTGAAATAAATAAAAAAGTGGGGAAGAATAGATATTAGATATTGATGTACCTCCCCGAGGTGCTTTGTTTAACGTCGTTAGCTCGACGTTATAGACCCTCTACTCATCGGGGTCCTTGAGTAGTCTCTGTGCCGATTGGAGGTCAGGGTCGCCCACCAAGTACGGTTTCAACCGCTGCCCATTGACCTTAAATGAACCAGTGTTCTCATGCCAAACCTCTATTGCTCCGTGGGGAAATGCGAGAAGCACCTTAAAAGTCCCGACCATCTTGATTTCAGTTTCCCGGGAAAGAACCTTAGCCTGGAGTTGAACAAGAGCACCATGTCACCCTCTTGAAATCTTCTTCTCATAATATGCTTGTCGTGCCAAGTGTTGGTTCTTTCCTTGTATATTCGGGAATTCTCGTATGCCTCTTGCCGCAATTCATCGAGTTCTTGAAGCTGCACGATTCTATTTTCTTTTGTCGTCTTAGGATCGAAATTGAGGGTCTTGATGGCCCAGAATGCCTTGTGCTCAATCTCGACCGGGAGATGACAAGCTTTCCCTATACTAACCTATAAGGTGTGGTGCCTAGAGGAGTTTTGAAAGCGGTTCTGTAGGCCCACAATGCATCATCGAGTCTTAAGGACCAATCTTTCCTTGATCTGTTAATGGTTTTCTCAAGAATGCTTTTTATCTCCCTATTCGAGAGCTCGACTTGACCACTAGTTTGGGGATGATAAGGTGTGGCTACCTTATGTTTGACACCATATTTGGCAAGAAGGGATTCTAATGGTCGGTTGCAGAAGTGGGTCCCATTATCACTAAGGAGCGCTATAGGGGTCCCAAATCTAGAAAAGATGTTCTTCTTGAGGACCTTGATGACCGTTTTAGTATCATTAGTTGGAGATGCTATAGCTTCCACCCACTTAGAGACATAATCCACAACGACTAATATGTAGAGGTTTTGTAGGACGGGGGAAACGGTCCCATGAAGTCGATTCCCCATACACCGAATAGTTCGACCTCTAACATCCCAGTTTGGGGCATCTCATTTCTCCTGGATATATTTCCTGTTCTTTGGCATTTGTTGCAACATAGAACATAGCGCCTCACATCTCTAGTGAGGGTGGGCCAATAGAAACCTGCATGAAGAACTTTGGCTACTGTGTTGTCGGGTCCGAAGTGTCCACCGAAGGGGGTGGCATGGAGATGGAATAACACGTTTCGCACTTCTTCTCCGGGTATACAGCGTCTGTAAATACCATCGCCACAAAGTTTGTATAATAGCGGTTCCTCCCAAACATATCTTTTAACATCAGAAAGGAATTTCTTCTTTTGCTGATAAGTTAAATCAGGTGGAAGAACACCGCAAACTAGATAGTTCACATAGTCTGCGAACCATGGAGTTGAGCGCCGATTTTTATGGCTAAGAGTTGTTCGTGAGGGAACCACTCATTGATTGGTAGGTCATCTTTAACTGAAGAATCAGATTGAAGCCTTGAAAGATGGTCGGCTACCACGTTTTGTAGCCCAGGCTTCTCTCGAATCTCAATGTCGAATTCCTGAAGCAATAGCACCCAACGAATGAGACGGGGTTTCGAATCAGCCTTTGTCAATAATTTCTTGATGACCGCATGATCCATGTAGACTATGACTTGAGAATTGATTAAATAGGGTCTGAATTTGTCTAGGGCATATACCATTGCTAGGAACTCCTTTTCAGTAGTTGCATAATTCACTTGGGCCCCATCAAGAGTTTTGCTAGCGTAGTAAATGGCATAAGGCTTTCCATCAACTCTTTGCCCTAGTACCGCTCCTATAGCGTGATCGCTAGCATCACACATTATTTCAAAAGGTAGATCCCAGTCTGGCGCTTGCATTATGGGTGCAGACACCAAAGCCTGTTTCAATTTTTGAAAAGCAGCTAAGCATTCTTCATTGAACTCAAATGGAACGTCCTTGGCAAGTAGGTTCATAAGAGGCTTCGCTGTTTAAGAAGTCCTTGATAAATCGTCGATAATAACCCACATGACCTAGGAAGCTTCTGATACCTTTCACGGACACAGGCGGGGGAAGTTTCTCAATTACTTTAACCTTGGCCTTGTCCACTGAAATTCTCTTGCTGGAAATCACATGTCCTAAGACTACTCCTTCTTGTACCATAAAGTGACTTTTTCCCAATTTAAAACTAGGTTGACTTCTTCGCACCTTTGCAGTACCCGCTTCAAGTTCTGCAAGCAAAGGTTCTATAAGGACAGGTGAAGGTCGTCTTTTCCTGGTCTTTAGAGTGAATGGGGATTTGAAAGAATCCCGAATATCCGTCTAAATAGCAAAAATAGGAGTTTTTTGCTAGGTGCTCCAACATTTGATCTACAAATGGAAGCGAGAAATGATCTTTCCTAGTAGCCTTGTTCAACTTCCTATAGTCAATGCACATCCTCCATCTGGTAACAGTCTTGGTAGGAAGTAGCTCATTCTTTTCATTCTTGACCACAATCATCCCTCCTTTCTTCAGGACTACGTGAACAGGACTAACCCACTCACTGTCAGAAATGGGGTAAATTATCCCCGCCTTGAGGAGTTTTAGTATTTCCTTCTTCACCACCTCCTTCATATTTAGATTGAGTCTTCTTTGATGTTCGACTGAAGGTTTATGATCTTCCTCAAGGAGAATTCTATGCATGCAGAAGGAAGGATGTATCCCCTTCAAATCGTCGATGACATACCGATTAGTTCGCAGTACTTCCAGTAATGAGGATATTTCTTCATTCGTTAAGGTTGAACTCACAATCACGGGATAGGTGGAATTTGGCCCGAGGAACTCGTATCGTAGTGTATCTGGTAGCGGTTTCAGTTCGACTTCAGGAGCTTTTTGTTATGTGCTATTAGAATTGTCGGTCAGGTCGTACTCCTCCTTGGGCTCACTTGTCACTTCAGGTGCAGCATCCAATAGTTTTGCATAAGCGGCTATGGCATCCTCTTCATCCTGCACTGAGCAACCATCGAGCAGACATAGTTCAAGTGGATCACTTGACTGATGGTTAGGAGATGCGTTAGTGACAATTTCCTCGATAGAATCTATCAAATTACAATCATCAGACATAGAAGGAAATTTCGCAGCATGCTTCAGGTTGAATTCAATCTTTTCTGATCCTACATTAAAGGTCATTTTTCCATTCTTAACATCAACACAACATTCTGAGGTTGCTAGGAATGGTCTACCAAGGATCATGGGTGTTCGTGAATCTTCGTCCATCTCTAAAATAACAAAATCTACAGGGACGAAGATCTCTCTTATTTTAGTGGGTATGTACTGGGTATTTGATGGAACGGTCAGCTAGTTGCAGTGCAATAGTGGTAGGTTTTAGTTCACCTATCCCTAACTTCTTATACATAAAGTAAGGCATTAAATTGACGTTGGATCCTAAGTCACATAGCGCGTGGTCAATTTGCAGGGTGCCAATTTCGCAAGGAATAGTGAAACTACCTGGATCTTTAAATTTAGTAGGCAGTTTGTTTTGTATGCCATCACTACAATAGTCATTTTAGGGCCATAATCTCATGTTCCTCTAACTTCCTTTTGTTACTAAGGATCTCTTTGAGAAATTTTGCATAAGTAGGCATTTGTGAAATCACTTCATTGAATGGAATAGTAACCTGAAGTTGGTTTATTATTTCCATGAACTTCCCAAACTGTTTATCATGTTTCGTACTAACTAACCTCTTAGGGTAAGGCACTACCGGTACATGAACTCTTTAGTTAGCTACTGGTGGATCCTCTTGCCTCTTTCTACTTTCCTTGTCAGTTGCATCTAAAGGAGGTTCTTTTTCTAGTTCAGGGTCCTTATCAGGAGTACTACAGGTTGGGAGTAATTTAGTTGACGTATTTTCAGGTGGCTTTCGCCTAGGCTCGTCCAATTGTTTTCCACTCCTAAAGGTCAAAGCACTGTAGTCTCCGGATGTGCCATCGGTAGGATGGGCGGAAGAATTGTTAGGGTAAGTTACTTGGGAGGCTAATTTTTCGTTCTGGTGAGTCAGGGTCTCTATTTTTTCCAAAAGGCATTTAATGGTCCCTGCTTGTTCTTGCTGGTTTGAAAGAAGGTTTTTCACCAAAATTTCTAGGTCTGGTCTTTGGTTGACATGGTGAACCTGTTGGGTTTGGTCATTACATATTATTTCCACAGGACAAGCAGAGGTTGCATGATCGGTCGAATGACAGGAATCACATGATAAAAGTAAGGGTGCAGGCGAGTCTTGATGGTCCATTTTTTTCACTAAAGAATCAAGTTTAGATGTTAATAGTGAAATAGCATCAATATCTTGCATACCTCCTGCTCTAGGGCGGGGTTCTGACCACTGCCGTGAGTTGTTTGCTAGATTCTCGATCAGAGTTCTGATTTCTGGTATGGTTTTGTCCATGATGTTGCCTCCCATGCTGAGAGGATGCTTCCTCTTGTTGACTCGCTTGCTCCATTGTAGAATGATTGGATTAGAACCCATGGTTCGAATCCGTGCTGAGGACATTGTCAAAGAATGTACTTGAATCTTTCCCAAGCATCGTACATCGTCTCATCAGGCTCTTGCGTGAATGTAGAAATCTGATTCCTTAGGCTGGTCACATAGCAAGATTTCTAACCTTCACTCAAGATCAAAATTTAAAGTATTTTTAAATAAAGAAAATCGATTAAAATTCGTATTAACATTATCACATATGATAATAATCAAAATAATACGATTAGTACGTCAAAGATCAAAACTTTACTAAACATAATATAATTTAACTTGTAAAAACCATAAGAAGATTTAACAATACCTTTTTAAAAGCTATTATATAATAATCATAAACTTATGGTTTTAATTAAAATTTCTCAAAATCTATTCACACTTTGTGAAATACTTTTAAAACTAAAACATACGACATTTAAAACTTACTCACAAGCACCATAAATCAATAAGAACACATAAAATCAGATTAATCTCTTAATCACACATACATCATGCATAATCTAATAACACACACCCTAAACATAATCTATCGAACACACAATATTAATCTTACATATTAGCAACTAAAATCAGTCAACTACGACAATAATGACCAAATTATAAAACAGAAATTTACACACATAACATTTGTAAATTATTTCAAATAAATTTTCAAGAACCACTCTAATCAAAACCTTAAATATCATGTAAATAAAATAAGCAATATACTTCACACATTAGACAATATTAATAATAGAATATACAAAAAAAATTAAACATTTAATAAACCAGATTATATAACATAATTTATACACACTATAATCAGATTATATGCAAACTGTAATTAATAATGATAATTAACAATAAATAGAATTTAAAAACTCAGAAAAAGTTATGAAAACTAGGGTTTTACTTAGAGAATGGGTGGCATTGGGCTGTTTCTGGTGGCGGTCATGTAAAGGTCCAGCGAGCGGCGGCGTCAATAGGGTCTTTGGACGATGGGGAGTTGGCGAAAGTCGCGGTGATGACCGGTGGTTGCGTCGTGTACACAACAGCAGCAACAGTCGATCCCTTTCACGTTCTGGGTGACATGCGATGGCTCCAGCGACGGTCAATGGCGGCACGGTGGTCATGGGTGTTGTCGACGTCGTCGGAGATGGCCTGGGTGGTAGTTACCGACAACAGGGAGGGATGAGAAGAGATAAAGAAGCGTTGATCGGGTTAGAGGAAGAAACAGGGGAGAGAACGGTTGTTGGTGGTTTGCGGCGGTTGCCGGCGACATCTGGGTGGTGGCCGGCGACGACGACGGCGCTGATGGATGGTATAGTGGTTACAGCAGATGGAGGAAGGAGAGAGATGAGAGGGGGAGGTAGGGTTAGGGTTTATTAGTGTTTCTAATATTAACTTATGTATTTATACTACCCGAAAAATAGATAGCTAAAATAATTTTGTAAATAAAACATTTTCCAGTTGCTAATAATAGTATTTAAGAGAAAAATATATATAATTTTCCATTTCTAAAATAACTATAATCATATAAATAATTAAATAGAAAAATACATAAAATTTATAAACAATTAAAATACAATCACATAAAATCATACAAATATTAACCACATAAATTACCAACTTATCTTACTCCTAAGCACATTCCCATAACGTAGAAAATTACTAAAATACCCTTGTTAGTCCCTCAACGGTCCTACGAGTTTAAGTGTCAGCAAAAGTACTCGCCAATGAAATCTCAAAACTTAATGGAGTCAATTTAATTAACTAACGACGTAACGGTCAACGCATTCGAATTTTTCGGGTTTACATTTAGTTACAGGCTAAGGATGTTTTTATAGCAGCTAGTGTTTCATTGATTTCTCAAGGGCTCATTTGGGTTGTGGTTGTTTCCACCAATTAGAGGATGAGTTATTCAACTTTCTTAGATGAGTGTGTCTGGACCATCTGAGACATGTTAATCTTTTAGGCATACAATTGGTTAGACTACTAAGAAGTAAAAACTCCCCTCACAGATGAATCAATCAAAAGGTTCTCAACAACAACATTGGCAAATAATTAATATTCACAAATTAAATTGCTATGTATTGACGATAAACTTATGTTCATATCTTGCTAAAGATTGTTCACAAAAACCCCTCTCAGCGTCTTGGTGAGTATTCTTTAAAGCTTATGTTGATTTGCTATATTAAGATCTAGATCTACTCCATTGTTTGGGTTTGGGTTGTGTTATGAGTTCTACTTGATTGTTATTGAACTGTATCGAGGTAGGGTATGAGCCTCAAAGTCTTTGCCATCAACCTCATTCATGCGTTCCTTAGAATTTCTAGCAAATGAACTTCAAGGTTGGGTGAGAGGTTGATTGGGCTCATTTTGAGCCTTATTTATACACTTTTACTTAGTCTTTTAGCTCGGTTTCCCCGCTAATAACGTCACTTATTACGTGTTTTTCTCCATTTTGTAGGACCAAAGTATGAAACCTAAAGAACCTGGAAAAGGAATGAAATCCATGAAGTGAGAGGTTGGCCCGCGACCCAAAGATAGATGTCGAGATCATGGAAGAAACCGGGGCCGAGAGGAACCAAGCAAGAAGAAGAGGGCATGATCGTGCCATCATTCAGCACAATTGTGAGCCCCTGATCCAGCTCAAGGCCAAAGCAACAAGAGGGAGCACGATCGTGCCAATCAACCGCACGATTGTGTGCCCCTGCCCCATAATGCCTCAGCCCAAGGCAAAGGGCGACACGATCGTGTAGGCTAGAATGTACGATCATGCCCTGCTCTCTGGAGAAATGGCACGATCGTGCCGTACCGCCGCACGATCGTGTCACGTCAGGCCCCTTCATCATGCCCAACAATTTTCAAACATGCATGATTGTGCCGTCCATATGGCACAATTGTGTCGTATTCGGATTTCAGCTCTGTTCCAGAAATCAAAACGACAAACTTTGGGGTAGTTTTAGAGTACTATATATAGATCCTTAGGGTTTTAAATCAACAACTTTCATCAATCCCTAGGTTATTTAATGAGCTTTATTGTTTTCTCTCTAGTTTAGTCACAAATACTCCTTGTTTAAGGCACCTTTTTCTTAATTAAGTCTTAATCTTTCTCCTTAAATCTCTCTCTTTCTTTTCATTTGTTGTTTTGCTGTGGTTTGTATTCAACTTTGGAAGGCTTTGGAAGACTTAGGAAGCATATTTGTGCTATACATGCATCAGTGATATTTATTGAAGAAAAGTCATCATTAGGTATATTTTCTTCTATCTTTATTGTTTCGTTGCCAATTTAAGTGTTATTAGTTAAGATTAGTTGCTTGCTAAATGAATATGTGTTACTTTGCTAGATTAGGTTTGGTTGTGGTTAGTTTAATGACTGTGAATATGTTTAGTGGCTATGTTTTCCTGAGCTTGAGGGTTCAATGGCCCCAATGAGGGTTTAACTTTGAGGGTTCAGTGAAAAGGGGTGGTTAATATAGGTTTAAGGAATCTTTTACCATTAGCCCTATTATTGTGGGAGGTTTGGTTGGCTGAGCGGTTGCCAAAACTCCTGTAACACAATAATTTGGGCTCTTGGTGGAGTAATTAACCCATCTTTCATGAGAATGAGGATTGGGCTAATTTGGGTTGTTGTACTAATTACCCTTAATTGCTTCTTTCACTAGAGTGAGGAAAACAATTAAGGGTCAATCTAATGCCATCCTTGAGAGAGGGCCTTAGAATGACTTAATTTCATCAACAACCCATTCCTAACCCTACTTAACCATTCCCCTTTCCTATCTATTCTCAAGTTAGGCCTTAGTTGGGTGTCTAAACGACCCCCGAGTCCTCCCTTTCTCGTGACCTTTCCTTGTGTTTAGATTCTTGTTAATTTTAGTCCTCGCTTGGTTTAATCCTCGTTAATTCGCTCTAAAACTCAACGCTGTGAAATCTTCGCTTAGACCAAACTCTTTAGCATAAAACGAACTGAATTTAACCTTAGCTCCCTGTGGATACGATACTTACACCCGACTGTGCTACATCTAAAACAAATGGCGTCGTTGCCGCGGAGCTAGCGCCTCAAGTTCTTTGCGTTTAGTTTAAGCTTCTTCGCGTGTTGTGTCGTGTCGTAGAGTCCTAGGGAGGACTTACGTTGCTTGCTTGAGGTTTGTGTATGTCCAGGCGATCCCAGCGAAATCAAAATCAAATCCACCAATAGACCCGAAGATCGAAGCGACCACATGACAAGCAAATGTCGCTACCCGAAGGCATCGCCGTCAATGACAATAACCGCAAGCTCAACCTCGACCACAAATGGCAGATGCTCAACTGCCACCCCGTACCCTCCTCTCCTATTATTCTCTGACACTGGGTATGGGAGGCTCCACCATCACTTTTCCTCTTCTCAATGATCAGGTTGTATTCGACTTCAAGCCCGGCTGCCTAATGCTTATTGAACAACACCAATATAGGGGGTTGGACTCAGAAAATCCCATCACTCATGTCAATAGGTTTCTTCAACGGATTGATATGGTCCATATGCCCGGAGTGAGCAACGAGTACTTGAGGCTCAAATACTTCCCATTCTCTCTCACCAAGCGTGCTAAGAGTTGGCTAGACAATTGTGTTCCCGGCACCTACACTACTTTGGATGCTTTGAGCCAAGACTTCCTTCAACGGTTTTATTCGACGTAAGAGACTCAATGGATCCGGCAAGCGATTATCAGATTCAAGCAACTCCTGAGTGAATCACTATTCGAAGCATGGGAGAGGTATACGGGTCTTCAACGGGATTGCCCGCATCACAACTTCACCGATTGGCTCATCTTGAATACCTTCTACCAAGGCCTCAATAGCATGGTCAAGCAATGGATCGAAAATGCCTCGGGTGGGTCATTCTTGAGGAAGACCCCGGAAGAAGCCAACACCTTTCTACAGTAACTCGCCCAAAATTCGTGTCATTGGGGTAGTGGGCGAGACACAAGGGACTGTTTGACATCCGACGAAGATGGCAATATGAGTTTTCTCATTAGGATCGTTCAACAATTAGCCCAAGATGTGGCCGAGATGAAAATGACGCAACAAATCAAGTCGGTCAATGAAGTTTAAGTTCCTTTAGCATCATCATCATCAGGGCCCGTTCTTCAATGCGAGGTGTGTTATGGACCACATGCTACCTTTGAATGTTGTTCGGAGTTCATAGCGAATGAGCAAGCCAATGCCCTATACCATCAAAACCTTTCTTACCGTACCAATAAGCCTGTTCGCCCTCAAGGGAACCCCTCATGGCTCATACACCTCTCCTAGAGGTTTCTCTCCTCAAAACCAAGGTCGTCCTCACCAAACCGGTCCTTCCTTCCAACAACCCACTTAACAAACCCTTCACGAAGCCCCTCAAAACTTTCAACAACCACTCCAATACCTCCAACAATCCATCCCATACTCCCAACCACCTCAACCTTCCTCCCAAGACCAAACCCTTGAGTTGTTGAGGACCATTGTGCAAACTCAACAAGCCGACAAAGCCCAACAACAAGCCGATAAAACAAAAACCGAAGCCCGCTTCAAAGCCTATGAAACCCAATTGGTTCAGTTGGCTAAACAACTCAACCTCTATAGTCGTCCCTCCAAGCATCTCCCAAGCCAACCTCAACAAAATCCCAAGGGACACCTCAATGCTATTACTCTAAGAAGCAGGAAGGAGTTGGGGGGGGGGGCAACGGAGGAGCATCACAGTACAAGTAAATATTTTATTAAAAGTGAACGTAAAAATGCTAACTTATGATCCAATGTTGCTGCCGTACTTTTGGGAGTACGATTGTCATATCCACGGGGATTGTGTTTCAAGCATACAAAACTAAACAGAGTGTTTCAGTCTAGACAAATTAACCAATGATAGTGATAGTGATGATCATGAAAACTAGAAATGTAAAGTATGCTCAGGTTGCGAAATCAATATTCAACAACTAATCGATCTGAATGACCTAATTCACCAATTCTAAAAAAGTAACTAATAGTCTAAGTGTGATTTGCACAATTAAAGTACACCAAAGCCCTCTCCCGAGGGTCAAAATCAACCTTCACACCACAAAATGTTGCCTTGCTTCGCTCCATGCCCCCATCTATCATTTTGCTTCAATCCCTCTTCACGCTACTATCTACATTCCCACTTTTTATTTGTTCTTTCCTTTTGTGATCTTCCTACCTCTTCACACCCTTGTTCCTTTATCCCCCAATTCCTCTTACCAAACCTCAATTATCAACGCCTTCTTGCTCATAAGATACCACCAGCATACTACCCAATTCTTCATACATTCTAGGCAGTGGCAATCTAAAAATAAAATTAAGCGGGTTCATAATCAAATATAAAAAATCATAACAATAAATTAAAAACATTTTACAGTACTTTTTCTTTGGCTAGCCTTGACGCTTCATGAGTTAAATAAATACGATCTTTACCAAAGAATAAGGGCCAGACTTGTCATGCAGTATTTACCAAAGATAAATTGAAAACAATAAATTAAGCAACCTTCCCACCAAGCTTTAAGTCTTATTGGGAATACAAAATTTTCATTAGGTGGTGAAGTTGATGGGTCATAATTGTTATTTGTTGTTTGATATCTTCTCTTGTCTGTAAAGTTTATTGGCAGGTACACTTAAGATAAAAGGTCTAATGAGTGAGCTAAATTTACACGGAATTAAAAAAATGAATGTGATATTTGAGGGGGGAAATGAAGTGGAAAAGAATTAAAACAAAGTGATATTTGGGAAACAAATGAAGTGAAAAAAGAATTAGGGTTTTTGGATGATAATATATCAACCTTTGGGGGTGTTGGATTGTAATATACCAACCTTTATTATTGGACAGTAATATCCCTAACCTTTATACCAGGGTGACATTATTATACCAACAGTAACTAAGGGGTTGTGAACCGGTCTCTATGCACGCTACCGTGGCTGGCGAAGGGAAAAAGACTATCTCAAGCCAATAACTTCATTAACCCCTTAGTTTTTCTCACTAACCCACATTACAAGACATTGGTTGGTTGTGTTTCACGTCAGTACGAAGATCGGTTCACCACCTCATTAGTCACTGTGTTAGAGCCGATTTTTTTTTTTTTAACGGGGGTTAGTGAGAAAAACGGAGGGGTTAACGGGGTTATTGAGCAAGGGCCGATTATTTTCCCTCCACCTGTCACATCAGAATCGAGACCAATTAACCAGCCACCATTCCCTTAGTCACTGTTGGTATAATAATATCACCGAAGTATAAAGGTCAAGGATATTGTTATCCAATAGTAAAGGTCGGTATATTATAATACAATACCCCCAAAGATGAGTATATTGTCATCCAATATCCCAAAGAATTATGTGATCATAGGGGAAAGGAATGAAGACAAAAAGAATTTAATAAATAAATGTTAGGGAAATTGGACGGTAATATACCAACCTTTAGGGGTGTTGAATAGCAATATACCGACCTTCACTTTTGGACAGTAATATCACTGACCTTTATAGTTTGGTGACATTAATGTACCTTCAAGGATTTGCACCCTAAAAATTAACAACAAAACTAACCCTTTAATCCTAAAAATACCGAATACAAACACTCAACACCCCTAAAAATACCTAAAAAAGGCACCGGTCTTTTTGCAGCGCCTGCCACGTCAGACCGTCAACCGATTCGCCGCCCAGAAAATCCTTGAAAGTATATTAATGTCACCAAACTATAAAGATCAGTGATATTACTGTCCAAAAGTGAAGGTCGGTATATTGCCATTCAACACCCCTAAAGGTCGGTATATTACCATCCAATTTCTCTAAATGTTATTGTTGGAAAAAAAAGAAGTGAAGAACATTTATTTTCAGACGGACAACAAACTTGAACATGCGATGCGGAGAAGAAAATGAAGTGAAAAAACGTTAGGTTGTGGGAGGGCAGGGCAGGGGGGTTTGAACCCCCGACGTCAAGATTTACACAGCAAAATTAGCTAACTCTTGCCACTCAAGCCAACCAATATAACTTAATTCTATTTCTTCTTTCCTTGTATATGAAATTATCTAAAATTTTTAAAAAAAACGAAACTTACAATTTTTCTTTTCTTTCTTTTTTTAAGCGGGGTCACTTGACCCTACGTGAACCCACCGTAGATTTGCCCCTGATTCTAGGCATTTCTCCTCATCTCCTCTTTATCAGTTTCACTTGGTTGTACTTGCTTGTTTGTTACTTTTCTTTCTTGTTGTCTTTTCCAGCCTATTTGTCTTGATTTTCTCTTCAAAAATGTCTACCACCTTCTTCTTGTTTTTAACAATCAAGAAGCTTATTGATTGGTTTCAATTTACGACCCTCTCTGGTTTCTTCCATTCATTTGCATTATATTTTTCCTTTTGGGATGACATATCCCTATCGTGCTTGTCGCTGCTTTAATTTTCTTGATTTTACTGGGACTTATTATTGTATTTGCCTTTTATCCTTGTCTCAATAAACAATTTTCAAAGCCTATTGGAAATTTCAATTCATTGTTAACTGAGGTTCTTGTATTTTCATCGTCCTCATTATTGAATTGTTTCTCATTTTGTTGCACTTTATCATTAATCTTTTCCACCTCTTTGGAGTACTCATTTTGGCTAAAGTTAGCCATTTTTCTCTTGGAATTAGACAAATTATCAACCGGTACTGTCTCAGGCGCCATACAATCTACAGTCAAAGTGTTGACAGTATAATTTTAGTATCTCCTTTATGTTTTTCCTAAGCCGGGTTGATTAGGTGAAATACTAATGGTTAGGATTTCTTCAGCTTCCAATCATGTGGCCTAGTTAGAAATTAGGTTGACCTTAAACCCCAACAGTGGTATCAGAGTCGCAAATTGCATGTTTGTAATTATACCGCTTGAAATATGTGTTTTAGTAGTTGAATCATGTATTCTAGGTTGCTAGGTAAATTTTATGCACTAAATGTTGAACTTTTGGCAGATATGATCTATTGGGTTGTGTTCATGCATGTTTTAATGTTAAGATTAACATAAAATTTCATTAACCTAGATTATTTTGGAAATAATCAAGTTTATGTTTGATAAACATTGTGTTGATGAACAATGATAGACTGATTGGGTTCGATTTGATATTTGACCATTTTGTAGGTTTCGAAAACAAGAAGGGGGTCACGGCCGTGACATGGGAAGTCACACCCATGATATGCAGCTAGAGTTTTAGCCCCTTGTGCAAGACAAGGGGTCACGGTCGTGACACTAGATGTCACAACCGTAACCAAGGCTAAACTCGTTGCCCCCTTCTCCAAGTCAAGGGTCACGGCCGTTACGTTGGATGTCACACCTGTGACCTCCCTTGTAATCGTAACCTGAATGGGAAAACAAGAAGAGTTATTTTGGCCTATTAGTGTCACGGTTGTGACATGTGATGTCATGTCCATGACCCTCATCATCCCAAGAACTCTTGATACATCAAACCTTACACTACTAAAAAAAGGTCCTCCTTCCACGCTTAAAATGACTTCTAGCCACGCCTATAAGCGAGGCTGAGAATCCTTGCCACGGATAAATAAGCTCGGAAAGGGAATGTGTAGGGAAAATTTTATCACGCTTAATAAGCGTGGCAAGAAGAAATCTACCACGCACATAATAAGCGTGCATGGAGCAACTTTGCCACGCTTATTAAGCGTGTACAGACGAGCAACTCTCCACCTACTATAATTTTTGTTTTGAATGTAGATTCGAACCCCCGACCACTGCACATAAGAATGAGTGACTAACCAAACCCTTACCGCTTGAGTATTAAAGATTATTTTATTCTAATAACTAATTTAATACTATATAGACACAAATACCACTTGACTTTAATACTATATAGACACAAATACCACTTGACTTTTTTAATCTTCTATTTTAGCTTTAACTAATAGATGGGTATATTAAAAAAGTTATAATCATAATTTTTAAAATTTTCTTCAAATTAATATAATACTATATGTACACAAATACCACTTGGCTTCTAATATCAACGCGCCCAAAATTCAATAACCCATAATGTTTCTTTTAATTTTTTTGAAATTATTTTTAAGACTAAATTAATTCCTTAATTAAACCTGGCGTGCCTAATTAAAAGATTATACTTTTTTGCAAAAAAAAAAAATTATAATGTAAAATTGTTGTCTGCCACGTATATTATATGTGGAAATATAAGTTTGTTTAGGAGAATGTTATAACCTCACTTAATAAGCGTGGCCAAACTCTTACAACGCGCTAGCACGCTTATATGCGTGCTTACCGTTTAACCACTCTTAGTAAGCGTGGCCATTGCATATATATAGTAGGAATTTGTACGATTTTTTTCCCCTCATTTAAATAAGCGTGGGAAAATATGCGTGGAAGCATGCATATTTTCTTGTAGTGTTAGGAGATTTGATATTTGAGTCTAAAGTGTTTGGACTTAAATTTTAACATTCATTGCATTTCCTGATTAAATTGGGTTTAGTTTATAGTAAGTCACTGGGTGATTCAAAGATTTTTGTAAACAAGGGAAATGTTACTTTTAGAAATTAACTAGGAAATCAATCATTAGGGCATGAATTGATTATTTGTATAGTTTTAAAAACTTTATGAGTAATGTTCATATTGATACGATATCTTCTGAATTCAGAATAAAAATTGCTTAATCTTGGAAATTGAGAGAATTTACATGTGCCTGGCTCTTGAAATTTGGAATTTCAAGTTGAAGGTATATTATCTAACCTAAAGTTGTTTAGGATCTAGAGAAAGCTTAATAAATTTTGGAATTTTATTAAGTTGAATGGGATTGACATACAGTGTGATTATGAATCACTAGTAAATCCAAAAGGGGTTTTGGTTTTACATCTGATTTTGATGTTTATGCTTTGCAATCGTATACTTTTAGTAATGATTATTGAAACATGTTTGATATATGTGATATATTAGTTGCAATGCTACCAAAATTATTGAATCGTATGTGCTCTTAGTATAACCATAATTAGTCAGTTTCATTGGTCTGCGTACCTGTTTGGGTGAAATACGATCTATGTGTTGTCGTTTTTGAATATATGAGTTTAATTTGATTAAACTTCATTTGAAATCTTTGTAACCTCATGAGATGAGTCCCTCTTGTAATTACTTGTAATATGGAGATATCAAGTTAAGTGAGAGCCCAAATGTGACGAGGATGATGGTTCGAGTAGGAGTCATATCTATGGAGTTGCAAGTTCAAGGAGTTTTTGAATCCTAAAAAGGAGTTCTCGATGACTAGCTAGGCTTAGTTAAATAGTTTATTTTATGCTTTAAATCGTTTATAGCATGTCGTTTTACTATGCTTTTTCACAGTTCCTGCAAGATCTCACTTAGAATTGCATGTCTCAGATAATAAAGCATACTCTAAAAGAATTTGAACATATGATTGCTCACTCTAACAAACACCATTTGGATGATCGGTAGTCTCACCAAAACTAGTTATTACATTGATCATTAACAAGTTGAGTGACAGTTAGGTTTGTTCATAATAGCTATCAGAAGGGTTTTGGCCTTTTGAGCTATGAGCAATTAAGGAATGTTTGGAATATGATACATTCCATTAACCAAGAGTCGTTTGGAATGATTGATCATGAGATGATTTAGCAAAGACAATTAGGTTTGGGTTTTTGTTGGGCTAAAGTCCACTCCAATTTATGTGTCTTGTGGGTCTTGGTTTAATTAAACACTTAATAATGGTATTTAATTGGAAACTAAATAGTTTAATTTCTTCATTTGACGAATAAAATCTAAAAAGAATAGTTTGCCATGCGTAGATTCAATATGTCATTTAACAACTCCAATTTCATCAACCTTCATTCTCTCCTTGAGAAGGAGAAGCTCACTGGTGCTGGTTTCCTTGATTGGTACCGAACTTGAACATTGTTCTCATGGCCCAATAGAAAGATTGTGTTCTTGAGAAGGAATTAGGCAAGCAACCTACTTTCGTCGCCTCTTCTGCTGAGAAATCCAAATGGCAGCGTTATAAGGATGACAATGTCCAAGTGGCTTGTTTGATGTTGGTTACGATGTCATTTTATCTTCAAAATTCGTTTGAATATAAGGCGGCATATATGGACATACTCAATTGAAGAGTATGTTTTAGGAACATGCTCGAATTGAGAGGTATGAAACCAATCGCTCACAAAATCGGCTTGAGGTGGACAAGCTGCTCGGGCCTTTCGTGTTGAAGATCTTGGTCTCTTCGACAACATAAGGAGGCTTGATTTCCCCTATAGCCAAGAGTTGGCTACGAATATCATCTTGTGCTCCCTGTATGAAGGGTTTGGGCCTTTTAGGCTGAACTACAATATGCAAGGGCACTTGAAGACCTTGATGGACTTGAATGGGATGCATCACAACAGAAAGGGAAATTAAGGTGGTTCCTAAGACTTCCTCTAATTCCCTCATGGTCTCTAAAGGGGAAGGCTCTCAATAAATCATAGAAGAGCAAGAAAAGTTTGGCCAACAAGAAAGGGAAAGGTAAGGCTATTGCCTAGACCCAGTCTAAGGCTAAGACTGTCCCTCTGAGGACCAAGATTGCTTTTATTGTAAAGGCAAGGATCACTGAAAGGGGAACTTCCCTAAGTACCTGGAGGACTTGAAGAATGGAAATTTGATTTCCAAGTTAGGTACTGATGTGATTGAGATCAACCTTACTGTTACTTTATGGGCATTGGATACTGGTTAGTATTTGTGGAATTGTGCAGGGTCTAAGCCAAAGTATATGGGCTAGCAAGGGAGAAGTAACCTGCTCATGGGAAACGAGCAAAGAGTTGTTGCAGTTTGCGTACGAACTTATAGTTTATCTTTACTTTCCAGACTTGTTCTGGAGCTTAATAATTGTTAATACGTTCCTGTAATAAGTCAAAATTTGATTTATGTTTCCGTTTTGGAAAAAGAAAGGTTATTCCTTTGATATTGCAAATGTTGTTTGTTCAATATCTAAGGATGGAATCTATTACAGTACAGGTATTCGTATAAATTGATTGTGTCTTTTAAATTTAGATAAACATGTTCTTCACATAGAAACCAAAAGGCTTAAAACATGTGACTCAAACAAAACTACCTTTGGCACCGCAGGCTTCGTCATATCAATCAGAAGCATATCCAAAATTTGTATAGTGCATGCCTTCTGGATAACTTTGATTTAGGAACATATGACGTTTGCTAAGCATGTCTGATGGAGAAAATGACCATATCACTTTTTACTGAAATTGGTGAATGTGCAAGTGACTTATTAGGACTTATACCTACTTATGTATGTGGGCCTATGAGCACAAGCGCAAAGGGAGGGTGTAATTAATATATTACCTTTACTGATGATCATAGTATATAAGGTTATGTCTACTTGATGTGTCACAAGTCGAAACCTTTAAAATTTAAAGAATTCCAAATAGAGTACAAAACCAACTTGGCAAAACAATTAAAGCTCTTCGATCTTATCGAATAGACGACTATTTGAGCCAAGAGTTTTGTGATCATCTTCAAGATAGTGGAATCGTTTCATAACTCACTCCAATACCACAACACAATGGTGTGTTTGAGAAGAGGAATCGTACCTTGTTGGATATGCTGTGATCAATGATGAGTGAGTTGGATTTACATGTTAGCTTTTAGGGGCATGCTCTTGATGCTACGTCCCTTATACTGAATATAACTCCAACCAAAGCTGCAGATTAGACACCATTATGAGCCATGGAGAGGAAATGTTCCTAGTATGTCTTTTCTCAAGATTTGGGTTGCGAGGCTTATGTCAATGTCCAACCAAATGATATGCTCACACCTAAATCTAAAACGTTTTACTCTGTGGGTTATCCAAAAGAAACTAAAGGTTACTACTTCTACAATCATTCTGAGGACAATATGATGCTTTCTTCTCAAAGACTGAGTTTCTCTCTAAAATAAAGAGTGGGAGTGAATTAATTGAACTTGATGAAGCTTAAGAGCCACAAACCACATCTAGGGATGACAGTGGAACGGGGAATCCCCGAACCCGCCAAGGCCCCGCCCCGCTATGGGGAAAAATCTCCGCTCCCGATGGGGATGGGGCAAAGAATTAAATCCCCGCGCGGGGACGGGTCGGGATGGGGACAAAAAATTTCCCCGTCCCTGCCCCCGGTTCCTCGCTCAGGGAACTTATCCACCACATATTCCCCATCCCCGTGCTCAATTGTTTTTAAAATACATAAATACCCTTCCTACATTAAATTTATATGTATAATTTCGGGCAATTTTTAATTTTAATTAATCAAAAAATCTAAGCGTATATAAATAATTTATTCTCTCTAACCATAATTCCTCATTCTCACTCGATAATTGTCTCAGTTTTGGTATTATTCCCATCCCCGTTGGGGCCCCGTTGGGTTTGAGTACCCATTGGGGATGGGGATGGAGGAAGATTTTGGCCCCACAACGGGTAATGGGGCGGGGACGGGGGTGGGGTCCTCGTGCGGGGATGGGGATGGGGAATATACCCCCCGCACCCGCCCTGCCCTATTGTCATCCCTAACTACATCTATCCCTATCCCTAACACATTCACTCCTCTTAATCCAACACTTACTGAAAGTTAGCAAATTCAGGATGAAACTCAAGTAGTTGAGGAACTGATAAAAGAACTTCAAGGAGTGGAGGACTGGTCTCAAGGAGTTGAGGATCGGATAGATGTGGAACCTAACATTGCGGGTCATACTCTTCGAAGGTCAGGTAGAGAAGTTCGCCAGCCAGCAAGATACGGGTATCTCATGGTCGTGAGCTACTTATTACTTTTGGAAAGTGATGAGTCTACCACTTACAAGCAAGCTTTGACAAGTCTAGATTCCAAGAAATGGCTTGAAGCCATGAAGTCTGAAATAGACTCCATGTACCAAAACCAAGTTTGAAACTTGGTGGACTTACTTGAACGTTACAGAAATTATAAACCATTACTATTTAGTAGTAAATAACTCATAATTATAAATTTTCAAATAATTATTAATTCTAAAATTTAAGCAAATATCAATAATCACAACATCAATCAAAACAAAATTACATTACTTTTTTTTATAACAAATAGAGACTAATTTAAAAAATTTTATCATAATGTTAATAATTCTTTTATTTTTTCAATTATTAAAGAAAGCATAAAACAATAATATAGGTTGTTTGTGAGAGTTTTACACTTTAATATCTGACTTTGAGATGCTCCAGTGTATGTGTTTGTGTCTATAAACATTTCATTTTTTTCTTTTATCTATGATTGTCTGTCAAAATATCTTAAGTTAACTTAATAAGTACCTGATGCATAATTGATGGCCTTATGCATCAAGGTCAAACATGGAGACATCTAATACTCACCTAGAAGGTAGAAGAGTTCAAGTCTCTCATTTATCTCTCTACTTGGAAGGGATCAACTCGTGTGATCGTATATTTTTGCTCCTTAATTCAAGGACCGTGAAGCTATCATAGAAGTCATCCTAGAAGGGATTATTCTACATTCCAAGAGCTTTCATATGGTTCAAGAATCTTTGAATTTGGATGAGAATCCAAGGAGTTATTCATATTTGTAATATAGTTTAGTATATTGTTTTCTTTATGATGTAAGCATTAGGATGAATGATGTAAGCCCTTAAGGGGTCTTTTCTTGAAGCTAGGTGACGCCTAAGGGGTGGGTTGTAGCTATAAATACCCCCTCCTAGGTGCTTGTAATTCATTCAATTCATTCAAGTCATTCACATTGAATTTTTCAAACACATGATGTGTTCTCTCTAGCATTTGTGCTAGGTGTTTCGTTCTCTTTTGTGGGATTGAAATATCCCTTCTTCTAGCTAAGGTTGGCATCCTTAGTGGTGAAAGGAAGGAATTGGAGTATTCTTGGAGGTGGTGAATCTGTATCCTTCAAAGAATCTTCAAAAGCCATCAACTATCCATCTACCAATCGTCCATTATCATCCATTTTCGAGTGCTTCATCAAGAATTCATCAAGAATTCATCAAGCATTCATCAAGAAACGTGAGTTCTTCATCATTCACGTCCAAACATTCATTCGTCATCATCATTCATCATTCAACATTCGTCCATTCGTTCACTCGTTCATTCGTCATTCATTTGTTCATTGTTTCCATCTATTTGGTAACCATCTTTCGTAGTTCTTTCCATCCTTTTTCATCCATTTCTATGCCATTTTTGGTTCTTTGGAACTTTGAGATAGAGGATTCCTATCTTCGTTTTTAAAGATCCTTAGATTTTGTGTAATGAGATTGTTCCTTGGTCTCATTATGCATCAAATTTGGTATCAGAGCTAAGGAGTTTGAATCTCTTAGTTCTTGAAACAATCTTTCTCCAATCTTTTACAATCTTTCCATTCCACACACGTTTCCCTCACGTCCATCACAAAATATTCCCATCATCTCTCCATCACACGTTTCCCTTGATAGTTCTTCCAAGAACTCATCAAGAACCCATCAAGAACTCATAAAGAACCCCAAGCTCCACAAAGAACCCAAAAACTAAACACAAGCCTACCCAAATCCGTCCCATACCCACGTCCCATTCGTGCTAACCTTTCCTACCATGAGTTTTTTGTGATCTTTTTGAATCAAGATAGGTTCTAATGGATTGCAAAAGGTCCGGCAAGAATTCCCAACGTGAGCTACAATGCTTGGAGCAACAAATCAATGATCTTGAAAAGCAAATGGAAGAATGTGGGATTCTTTCAAAAGGGTCAAGAAGCGCAAGATCACGTGTGGTTCACTCTTTTAAGGTTGAAAATGAAGCACCTTATGCCGGGAGTAAACATCCCAACAAAAAGAATGGGAAGAAAGTTCAAGAAGATTTCTTGCGATCCGATTATAAAAGTGACTCCATCAACAATCTTGAAGGAATTGAGCAAGGGAGTATGGATGTATTTGATTATACAATAGAGTTCAAGTGGCAATTGTGGAAGAATGGCCTTAAGGAGGATGATCCACGCATTTTGGTATACTACTTTCTTGGTCTTAATGACTATATTCAGCGTGTTGTTATAGATCAACCTCACTTTAGTTTGGAGGAGTTAAGCTTTTTAGCTCGTGATTGTGAAGAACGAGCAAAGAGTAAAGAGCTTAGGGATGAAACCCACACACGTCACAAACCTTCCAAATCAACCCCACAACATCACGCCAAGGGCATTCAAATCAAGCCCCATATTCGTCCCAAACCTATTGCCCATCACTCCACAAAACAACCTCCACAAGATCAACCCTCATCCATTCCCAAACCCCACGTCCAAGAACCAACGCCACTAGCCCCAAGGAGTTGTTATCATTGCCAAAGTTTAGGTCACATTGAATCGGAGTGTCCTAACAAGAAAGAAGTGCCTTCGGTAGGGTGCCAAGCACATGATAACAAACCATTTGAGGAGGAAAAGGAAGAGGAAGTTGGCGTTAATATGAAAGGAGAAGAATTTAAGGTTAATGCAAAGGAAGAAGAAATTGGGAATGTCGCATATGAGAAGGTGAATAAAGAGGAAGAAAAGGTAGAGGAGGAGCATGTGGAAAAGTGGCTTGTGACAAAGGGAGTAAGTGTGGCGTATGAAAATCCACAAAGAGATTGCAAGATCTCTCCTTATACCAACAAACGGGAAATATGTTCATTGAACCAAGAAAAGGAAAGTAGTGCCTCTTATGGGTATATTGTTGTCCTTACGCAAGGGTTAAGCCATGACAAGTTCATTCATTTCAATCCAAGAAGTTTAGTAAGTCTTTGCTTTTACAAAATTTGCAAAGATTCATTATATTGCAAAATTACTCCTATGGATTCTTGTCATACTTTGTTGGAAGGACCAAAGTTGCTTGATAGGAATATCATGCCTCTTGAAGCATCTCTACTTCCATCTTATACCACGCGGCCTAAGAAGGAAGAAAGCCATCTTGTGTCGATCATGAAGGAGTATCGAGGGTATAAAGAATATAAGGATCCTATTCTTACACATTTGGAGAAGAATGAAACGGATCCAAGTATCCATCACATCTTGAATCTTCCTATGAGCGTATCTTCCATGAGCATCCAAGATCTATCTACTTAGATCACTTGGTTGAAAGGCCAAGTATTCGAAAGAAAGAAATCGCCTGAGTCATCAAGGTACATTGTTTCATGCTAAGTGACAAGGGTAAGGTGGTAAGAATAGACTTGGGAGGTAAGCTACGTGAACAACCCACGTTCACGGTGAAGAAACGCAAATCCAAGTCTTATGGTGTTCGGAGAATCATTGGAGGAAAGTTTAAGAAGTTCATCAAAGGGATCTACGATGACTTCAAAGCTTTCAAGAAGAAAGTCTTTTGTGAAAAGGCAAGCGAGTTGATTTTCCAAGTTTGAGGACAAACTTTTTCAACCGGGGGTGTATGATGCATAATTGATGGCCTTATGCATCAAGGTCAAACATGGAGACATCTAATACTCACCTAGAAGGTAGAAGAGTTCAAGTCTCTCATTTATCTCTCTACTTGGAAGGATCAACTCGTGTGATCGTATATTTTGCTCCTTAATTCAAGGAGTGAAGCTATCATAGAAGTCATCCTAGAAGGGATTATTCTACATTCCAAGAGCTTTCATATGGTTCAAGAATCTTTGAATTTGGATGAGAATCCAAGGAGTTATTCATATTTGTAATATAGTTTAGTATATTGTTTTCTTTATGATGTAAGCATTAGGATGAATGATGTAAGCCCTTAAGGGTCTTTTCTTGAAGCTAGGTGGCGCCTAAGGGGTGGGTTGTAGCTATAAATACCCCTCCTAGGTGCTTGTAATTCATTCAATTCATTCAAGTCATTCACATTGAATTTTTCAAACACATGATGTGTTCTCTCTAGCATTTGTGCTAGGTGTTTCGTTTCTTTTGTGGGATTGAAATATCCCTTCTTCTAGCTAAGGTTGGCATCCTTAGTGGTGAAAGGAAGGAATTGGAGTATTCTTGGAGGTGGTGAATCTGTATCCTTCAAAGAATCTTCAAAAGCCATCAACTATCCATCTACCAATCGTCCATTATCATCCATTTTCGAGTGCTTCATCAAGAATTCATCAAGAATTCATCAAGCATTCATCAAGAAACGTGAGTTCTTCATCATTCACGTCCAAAAATTCATTCGTCATCATCATTCATCATTCAACATTCGTCCATTCGTTCACTCGTTCATTCGTCATTCATTTGTTCATTGTTTCCATCTATTTGGTAACCATCTTTCGTAGTTCTTTCCATCCTTTTTCATCCATTTCTATGCCATTTTTGGTTCTTTGGAACTTTGAGATAGAGGATTCCTATCTTCGTTTTTAAAGATCCTTAGATTTTGTGTAATGAGATTGTTCCTTGGTCTCATTATGCATCAGTACCACTCATATTTGATAATGATTATGTGTGTGTGTGTGTGTGTGTGTGTGTGGAACTAATCACATGAGCATGACACTTTGGATGAAAACCATGTAATTGTTTTTAAGGACATTAGTTTTGTTTTAGGGTACATCAAATTTGCATGGAGAATATCAAGGGGACATTAATTCACCATGAAAACTTGATGTCCCCTAAAACAATACTTGATGTCCTCATAAACAATATTTAATGTTCGTCAATAGCCACATGCTCACCAAAGTGCAGTGCTCATGTGATCAGTTCCTACACACACACACACACATACATAGAAACAGATCCAATGAGAAGATAGATCCAGTGAGAATAGCGTTAGGGAAGCATGGTAAGAAGATGAAATCATAGCCCCTGATTTTACACCTGACGACGTGTAATCATGGATATCTAACGTAATTAAACATTTGCTAAAACATTAAATATCAATTTCAACAAATTTGAATACAACCAACAACAAACTTCAATAGGAATCCTAATATAAGAAATCTTCTCCATGTACTAAAATACTCCAACAAATCTTAATCAACTTGAAAATGATGGTTCCTATTTCATATAACTATAAATAAACCCCTTCCTTCCTCCCATCCTAAAATCTCATGCAATGAAGTATATGAACCATTGAATTTTTTTTAAAGATAAATCTGGACCCTTAATGCAAAGAATGAAATTATACTCCAATGAAAAACCTTTACTATTATCTACAATATTATTTAAACAAGGGATATTTGATGACAATATACGATCTTTGGGGACATTGAATTGTAATATACCGACCTTTGCTATTGGATAACAATATCCCTGACCTTTATACTTATATGTGAGATTATTATACCAACCGTGACTAAAGGGGTGGTGACTGGTTAACTGATCTCTATTCTAACATGACAGACGGAGGGAAAATAACCGCCCCTTGCCCAATAACCCTGATAACTTCGTTTTTTCACTAACCCAATTTTTTTTTTTTAAAAAAAAAGCTCTAACATAGTCATTAAGGGGGTGGTGAACCGGTCTTTGTACTAACGTGGAACACAACCAACCAATGTCTTGTAACATGGGTTAGTGAGAAAAACGAAGGGGTTAACGGAGTTATTGGCTTAAGATAGTTTTTCCCTCCGCGAGCCACATCACCATAGAGATCGGTTCACCATCCACTTGGTTACTGTTGGTATAATCATGTCACCTAGATATAAAGGTCAGAGATATTGTTGTCCAATAATAAAAGTTGGTATATTACAATCCAATACCCCTAGAGGTCGGTATATTATCATCCAAAAATCCTTTAAACAATTAGATAAAGAAATATAATTTTATGTATTATTAAATCATTACTATATATTAAGAAAACATGACATTTTAAAAAAATAATAATTATATAGCTTATTTGGATATCTAACACAATTAAACATTTGCTAAAACATTAAATATCAATTCTAACAAATTTTAATACAACAACAAACTTTAGTAGGGGACCCAGGATCCTGATATCAGCAATCTTCTCCATGTACTAAAATACTCCAACAAATCTTATTAAACTTGAAAATGATGGTTCCTATTTCATACAACCATAAGCAAACCCCTTCCCTCCTCCCATCCTGAAATCTCATGCAATGAAGTATATGAACCATTGATTTTTTTTTTCAAAAAGATAAATCTGGACCCTTAATTCAAAGAAAAAAAACTAAGAAGTTATTTTGTAAATGATCCATCTGTTTCTCAATAACTACGCATCCATATCCTCCACTCCATTATTGTTTCTCAATAACCTCTTTCTCAATAACTACACATATGTCTCTCTTCGAATCTATATCTCTTCCACTCCATCTTGCCCTTGCACTTTCAATTCATAGGCACCACCATGTGGCCATCTTAAACCAAAATTCAATCTAAATTTGATATAATCAATAACATTCATTCTTTTTATCACTCACTACAAGGAAAGCTTTGGCACCAAAAATTTGAACAACTTAATTTCCCTCTTCTGGAGCATTTGGAAAGCTAGAAATGAGCTAAACTTTAAAAATCGTCTTATAAGACCTGAGTCTATCTTTATAAATGCCAAATGCAGCATCCTTGAATGGACTCATAGAACTCACCTTGATGATGTTTCAAAATCCATCTTCCACAATCTGAAGGATCATGATTCCCAGCCTTCCTACCGTTGGATTTCGTGGACCAATCCCCCAGCAGAGTTCATCAAAATAAATTTCGATGGTGCAAAAACACGGAACAAGGCAACGGATGGCTACATTCTTAGAGGCGGGACCGGGAAGACCATTGTAAGTAGCTCTTTCAATTTGGGAAACGCATCTGTAATCGTCGCAGAAGCCACGACTATGTGAAATGGCATCCTTGAAGCCTCTTCCAGAGGCTTTCAAAATATTGTCATCGAAGGAGACAACAAAATTGTCATAGAAGCAGTTATAGGACACTATGAGATCCCATGGACCATCAGTAAGCTGGTTGCAACTGATTAGCTTGCAAAAAAGGGCTTGAAGGTTAGGAGACGGTTTATTGGAACCAGAATGAGGATAGAATTTTTGCAAACATTTTGTATGAGGATATGATTGGTTTATCCCTTGAAAGAAGGGCCCCCTAATCATCTTGTTCTTACCCTTGTGAAAAAAAAAGAAAAGAAATAACAATCATTCTCCTTCTCTTTGAATTTGTGCAGAACCATACTCACAACCACCACCACTCATACTCTATTATCAAAGCCTTACCTCTATTTAGTTGCGCCACCACCACGCGAACCACCCTGTTGCCAATGAGAGGCACCAACTTCTAGGCCAGAGATATGCCTGGGTTTGTAGTGCAACGAAGAATAGTAGGCTTTAGATTGGCATTGTGCATGAGATGCGAGGGAGGTTGGGCTGCGATGGGGTGAGACTGCGACCAGTAAGGTGTGGTGGTTCTGGGTGTGGATGGTAGGAGAGGACAAGCGGTAGCCGATGCAGCGCTGGGTGTGTGATGGGGTCTTCATCACCGCCAGTATGGACGAATAGGCACAAAAAAGGGTACCCTAGCCTTTTTCTTATAACCAAATACATAATTATCTAAATACCCCTTTTCTTAGTTCACTTAATAGTTGCCAGTTATTTTTCTATTCATTAACAGAGGCGGATGCTGGCAGACTGCTTTCAATTCTTTTTCTACTTTAGGGCACTAAAAAAGGAAGGTAGAAGAAAGAGACGAAGGAGACACACAAGGAAAACTTTGCATAATTTATGGGAAGTGGATAGCTTTTTGGAAGAGTGGATTGCAACTTGGAGAGCAAGTTGATTTTGGAAATCAATATCTTGATCTTTTTGTCCCTTTTGTTCGTCTCCTATTGTGGGGTTTCTCTCATTTTCTCATTTTGTTTTTCTATTATGTAACTGGGACAACCGTGTACTTTGTTGTTCCAACTTATGTTTGACCCATTTTCAAATTAGGTTGATAGCTAGCTTTTGTTATGCTCTTTGGCACTTTCAGGCTTGATGAAATAAATTTGGCTATGTGACCACCAATTATCACAAAAAAAAGACTCATCGCACAAAATTGATATCACTACATTCATATTGAAAGATACTATTAGAAATGCATACAATTATATTTTTTTGATAAATTGTTATGTGAGAAATTATTGAGTTAAGATAAATCTTAAAATCGTGAAAGACAATAATTTTGGGACGGAAAAAGTAGTAATTACTTTCTTAGCCTAAACCGAAATTGTTATGTAAAATTGTCTCCTTTCACGAAAGTTGTGTTCGAAATTAAATATAGATTCTCAGAGTTTGTGGGGGTTGGGGGATTTGAAATTTTAGAATAGATGGTTCCTTCTATGTTGAAGTTTGATGAGTAAGATTAATATGAAATAAATTTTCTGTAATAATATGTTTGTGAAGGGATGAAGTTTCTATAAAGACATATGAACTATGATGGCTAATGTTGTACACACTAAGCTACCAAATATAATGAAATGATTATATATCTTTGGTTATTATCAACAATTTGAGTTGTTGTTAATGAAGATTGGTTGAAGTATGACCTCAAATTAAGTAGAAATACACTATGTCCGACAGTAGTAACACAACATCAATAAAGTACAACATAATAGTAGTAAATTAACACCTACTTGAATCAATTGTTGTAAGTCATTTCTTTCATTGTGGTTGTTTCGTTCTTTGTTGAATTCCATATTACCTTATATGTCTTCAAACAAAAAAAATTAAATAAAAAGGTTAACATTGCTAAATATTCATTAGGCTAGCTACTATTTGAATAATAACTGAACTTGGTATGTTGATATTATACTCAGACGGAATTAGCTCTTCACTCATTTTGTGCTTCCTTGTATTTTTTTGTTGATTTCATGCAATTTATTTTTGATCTCATGCAATCGGTATCGACAAGTTGATTTCAAGCATCAATCTTCATGAAAATAATTATTGATGTTGATTGTCTCCCTTGGATTTTTAATTAGTTCCCCTTTTACTAGTATATGTATGTAAGCTTTTGATGGAAAGGAGCCAATGTCTTTAGTTACCCTTTTACCCGTATCACCATATGTATGCATGTATCTTTAACTTAAATTTTTAACTTAAATTTGTGTTAATACAGTGGAGCATTTTTACAGAACTCAATAACCTTTTTGTAATTATTACTATTTTTTATTTTCAAATGATATTTCCTTTCTTGCTTCAATATTTTTTTATTGCATCTTTCTATATTATTTCTTAAGTCATTTACCTAACTAGAAACGCATTCGAAAGAATGGGCAAAAAACTAGTATTTAGGGCCTGTGAAATACAAGAAAATGGGTAAGGGATAAGTTTTTTGTAAAATGGGTAAGGGATAAGTTTTTACCAAATTTTACAAAACTAAAAAAAACAAAAAAATTTAATTTTGGTATATTAAGGTAAATTTGACAAAACTTATCAAAATTTACCAAAACTTAACTTTTACCCGTAAATTTGACAGACCCTTAAAGTTAGTTTTACGATAGATAACCATTATCCAGCTGCTAGGGAAAGTGCATGAAAAGTGTTTGTGAGTAGGGGTGTCCAAAACCAGTTAACCGCATATGCGGTTTACCAATTTTATAAACCTAAACCTAAACCACTTTTGGAAACAAGAAACCGAAACCAAAACCAAAACCGTATCGATAATATGGTTAACCGCTTTTTGGGTTCGATTTATGGTTAACCGCCGGTTTCTAAAAATTTAAAGTAACAAGTAAGGAAGAAAAATTAACATTTTGCTTTAAAATTCCAAATATTGCACTTAATTTAATCAAGACCGGTTAACCGTTTTACAAAAATGTAAAACCGAAACCTAAACTGCTTATACCGATTTGATTAACCTAAACCGCAATTTTCAAAAAATCCAAATAATTAACCTCTTTTACTAGTTTGGTTTACGCGGTTTGATTTTTGGTTTCGGTTTATGTTGGTCAGATACTAGTTTTTATCTTATTTGAATACAGTGGGTTTTGTGACCGTAAAAATACAGTGGTCAACTGGTCATAAATAAATTGGATGGAAACCTGAAGATTTAAAATTTGAGAAAACAAATTAGCAAAACAAGTGGAGATGCGGGGGATCGAACCCCGTGCCTCTCGCATGCAAAGCGAGCGCTCTACCATTTGAGCTACATCCCCAACTGAAAGCTATTCCTTAGCGTTTTTATAAAACCTAAAAAGGTGAAAATGGCGCTAAAACAAAGGCAGAGCAGTGTGGTATGGCATTCAATTCATTGTTCCAAGTTTCAACAATGGAGGAGGAGGTTAGAGAATGGGTGTCAACGGACGAAACGGCGAAAACCTTCTTCAGTCGAATCTCGATAGAGCGGCCTCCGCTGGTGCTTCTTCCGCCGCTCCACCGCCTTCCTCTCCGCCCTTGTAACGTCGTCGAGGTTGCCGGACCATCCTCTTCCGCTAAAACCCACATTCTCCTCCAGGTTCCTCTTCTTCACTCTCCCAATCCCTAATCCATAACTACATCATCCTCCCTCTAAATACGCTTTTGGTTTTCTCCTTTTTTTGAATGTTAAGGTTGCTGTTAATTGCATTTTGCCCAAGGAGTGGCAGGGCGTTGTCTATGGAGGTCTTGAGTACTCCGTCATCTTTATTGATTTGGATTGTAGCTTCGATGTGTTACGCCTTTTGCAGCTACTCAACCATCGGATTTTAGCTGCTAATCGTAGGTTTTCCTCCCTTGTTCTTCCATTAATCTTCTTTTTTCCCTGTTATTTCTCCAATAGTTTTTTTTTTCAGGGTTTATGGTTTAGTGAATTGGGGGGGGGGGGGGGGTTAAATATGCCATTTTACTTAGTTTGAGAAATATGCCAGGTTCTGAAAATAATTGATTGTTGATTCTGGTAAAAAAGGTTTATGAGGATGATAATTAGTGAACGAGCATGAAACTGGAGCTTGCACAGTTAGACAAAGCATGAACCTCTCAAGTGTATTGATTGATGGTAGAATTTTCATTGATTTATAAGCTCCCCTTCACCTTTTTTACAGGGAAATAACTTCTGGTCTCTCCACAAAACTATATAGAATTTGGGGTTTAGCTTTAGCAAATGCTGCGCACGTGCTGGCTCAATTATTTGTGACAAAATAGTTGGAAGCTTGGTTATTTAATCACTGGGTTTAGATTATCCTGTTCAGGATCAACTGTTGATGGAGATTGTAATATACAAGATGCCGCATATCAATGCTGCAGCGAAGAACTAATTACAAAATGCTTGGAGCGGTTTCTGTATATCCGGTGTTATGATAGTTTAGAGTTTATTTCAACACTCAGGGTGAGTAATGTTAATGGTTTATGGCTGGATCTTCTGCTATAAGGTCATCTCAGTCTTGAGTAATACCAATAGTTTGCAGTAGTACATGTCAAGCAGATGGTTAATTTAATCATTGTTTGCAGAGTTTTAGCTATCAACTTCATGCAAAGAAGGAAGTTTATAGAAATGCCCGGGTGATGATGATTGACAGGTGATTGCCAAAACTGAGGACTGATACTCTTCTTCGTACCTTTTGCTTTCAGCTATCTGATCTTGTCACCCTGAGTGAAAAGATCGAGTGGTATGCTTGTAATCAATTGATTCAATTGCTAAGTGTTGATTCAAACCCACCCAATCAATTGAGCATATGTTTCACATGATATATTAGGCTTACTTCATGACTCATCCTGATAATGTTGGACGAATTTCAATTGGGTGTTTTATATATGACCAATGGTCAATGGAACAATAAAAGTTTGAAAGAAAATAGTAACTAGTGTAAGTTGTGGATATGTTCTAAAAGAATAGCTTGTAATTAAATATTCAATGCCTTGTTTATGAGCATTAAATCTTCAAGGTTTGGGTTATTCCTCAATGATAACACTGAAAACATAAAAGTTATTTTTGGTTCTGTTGTAGAACTTAGAAGCTGTTGTCTCTTCTCTAATTTCTTTTTTTAATTGATGTCAGCCTTTTTGCTGACAACAATATCTCATTTGTTTCATCAAAATTTTCTTTAGATAAATGAAGAAATGTTATTGGTGATCAAGGACAGATGTATGCAGCACTGTGTCCTACATATGGGCACACTTATTGGAAAGATGATGTGGGACCATGCTAACAGCCGGTTCTATTGCAAAATATTGTAGATCCAAACAAACTGTAAACATAGTCTTGCCACAGGTGTGTTATGTGTGTTAGAGGTGCACAGCCTTAATACATCTGAAAGGAAAGTGGGAAACTTGGACGGAGAAGACAGAAAAAAAAGGGGGTGGGGGGGATTCTGTTACGGTCAGGGCCTTACATTTGAATGGTATTGATTGCCCACTACACAATGAAAGAACGTCAGAAAGTTTCATAAGCATTTTGCGCAGGTCTTCTAATCCATTGCCGAAAAATGTGGACTTTAAAGACTCTGTCATCTAAAGTGGACAGAGCTTTGATGTTGCAAACATTTTTATAATGCTCAAAAGCAAGTAAGTTAGTAAAATCAGATAGAAATTGATAACAATAATGTAAATCCTGTGGATAACTTTGTCTGAGCATCTTACAAATATGCTTGGCATTGCATCCTAAGTCCTAACAATCTAGGGTACTAACTTTCGAGTGCCTTGGAGCATTGTATGATACTAACTGACAATATGTGAAAAAAACAGAAGCATGATACTAGCCCCTGTATCTAGTTATTTCATGGGCTCAATGTTGCTAAGTGGTAACATCCTGCTGAACTCTGTCTGCATTCCCTATGTGAGAAGAAAATTGCACCCAAAGTATAGACGCATACACATTCTTTGAGCAATCTTGATAGCACTAGCTAGGAGTTACACTATATTTTCTGGGTGTTGTAATGGAGCCTGTTTGTGCTAGCTGAGGACAGCCAGGTATTATACAGATAATACATATACTAATATATCCTGATGGATACATCATATCCTGTTGGGGATTCTAAATGTTTCAGTTGCTTCATCTCCTTAATTTATAAATTCCTTCTGAGTTGTTTTGTTTATGCAAGATGTATCATCATTTGAATATGTTATCACCTCCCAATCAATAACTGCCAGTAACTATCAGTGCATTGACCCTGTCATCTATAGCCTATAGTTACACAAACAGACTAGACCTCATGAGATTAACACTTTTTTGCCTTCATGTACTAAATTTTTAGAGAATTGAATATCTAAGAGATTTCTTGTTACTGAATTTTGTAGCTTGGTTGCATTTACAGTATTGGAGCTCATTACTGGGTTGATCGTGCCTCGATATCCCTGCCTCTGGGCACAAAGAACAGGTATTTTTTAATGCAAAGTTTAGAATATTTGAGTAATTTGTTCGCCGATTTTCTTTTACATTTTCGTATGGTTTAATTTGGATAAACATTAAAGAGGGAATTCCTGGAATAAAAATATAAGCATTAAACTTTACTTTTGAAACTGATTGTACTTTAATGGTTTCATACAAAATAGTTTAGGGTATTAGTCCAAGCCTCCGAGGAGTTTGATGATATGTAATTTTTTTAAAATAAGAATTAATAAATGAAAAGATATATTGAAAGGACACCAAGGGATGTCATTTATGTACAGAAGGGGCAAATGCAAAAACATTATGCCCCCAAACTCTCAGCCGTGAGATTATCAACAAAATCCAAAAAAGTCAAGCCAATATTGCCTGCAAGCACAACATTCCAACTGTAGAACATCCTCCAAACATTAGAGCTTGAAATCTTTTAGGGGCAACACTTTGTCTTTGAAGATACATTAGTTTCTCTCTTTCCAAGTACCCCACCAAATAGCCAAAGGAAACAAGCTTTAGGACTTTAGGTGTGCCTTAGAAATCCAAGTGGACTTGATAGGGATTTCCAGTCCATTAAGAGCCCCAAAAGACTTAGAGAAAAAAACGGATTGCTGCTCAACGACCCCTTAGAGTCATAAGAGGCCAATCTACTCTTAGATTAAAAGAGCACGAAGAGCAAAGGCTACTTTGGCTCGGGACGTGGACTCCGAAGCGTGGGCATGGGCTTTTTGCATGCAGGGGGCGCCATCAAAAACCCAATCAAAAGAGATAGAGAAGGAAGTTCAAGTATTAGTGAGCAAAATAACGAAAAATGAATGAAAACAGACTCAGATGTGCTTAACCGAGAAAACCACAGAAAAGCCCATAAAAGCCTGTGCTTTCAGAATGGACTGGGCTCTGACGTGAAAAAGCACAAGGGGGTGTGCGCCGGGATGCTTTTTTAAAAAAGATTCCTCTATACCTTTTTATTACTCATAAATAAATTTTGGAAAATAGAAAACAAGGGTAGTTAGGAGTATTCTAGTTGTATCTGGATAGTGTTGATCTCTTTATTTGTTAGGTTCTTCAGTCTTCCAGTTCTTTTGTCTAGTTTTCCAACTTTTGATCAACTTCAACTGAATAGCTGATGTCAAGTGAGCATTTTGTTACCTGATTTTTAGCAAAATCGGAATGTTTTACATGAGATATTTGGTTACAATCTCTCTTTACTTCCGTGTGTTTTGGGTAGGACATGAACTACCATGATATGGAGCAACATGATCGCAAGAAAAAAAAATTGGTGTGTTTTCATGTAATTCAAGGATATAGTTAATACATTAGCTTTACTTGCTTTAGAAACAGAACGATCTGCATGTATGTTAGTTATAACTCAAGTGTGCTGAATTCTCTGTGTGCGCTATATTTGCAGCGCACAAGAAGCTTGTCCTAGTGCTTTCCGTGAATAAATTTGTACTTGAGCATGAAAATCAATTTATGGCTTGTATTTAGGAGTTCTTCCACATGCCCATACAAGGCAAAAACATAAAATATCCTTGGCTGGAACTCGAGTGTCACTTCTCCTTTGATCAACCAATATACCTTGGGGTTCAACATTACTAGGCTTTGTTATCCAGGTCATGTTCATCAATGGAAGAGTCAGTGACAGTTTATTTAACTTACAAAAATTACATATTTTTGTTAACATCCTGTGCAGGAAAGCCCTTTCTCTTCAAAGCGTGACAGAAGCTGTAGTTCGTGAGATGCGCAATTTTCTTCTTATACAGCCAATGCTTGTCCTAGCTACAAAAGCAACAATCTTAGGGGACAACAAAAGGTGATCCTTTTGTAATGTGTTGCTACTTGTGACTGCTTTTACACTACACATTCATTTGCAGCCTATTATTAATGTCCAGTTATAGGGACTCTTTTCAATTGTCATTCATTATTGTCATGTTGGGAAACTATAAGAAACCAAAATCAAATAAAAAGATCCTAGCGTTTTGTACTTCCATGTCCATTCCAGGTTTTCTAAATTATCTCTTTATCCGTTAGTACTCAGTACATCTTAATCATGCATGCAGGTGTACTGCTGTATGCATCTATACATTTTTGTCATCCAATCCATTTTAGCTCTTGTTTGATTTCAATAAGAATAGCATCTCTTGTAGCACATTGCTGTTCCTTGTGTTGTTACCAGAAAAAAGCCAACACACATAACTGTATAACACTCTATACTAACATCTTTTCAAAAATTGAGAGTTATTCGGTTGCCCAATTTCCATTTGGAAGTTGGTCTACTTTCCCAAGTTTGACTTAATTTCTCCATGTTTGGTTGTCATTTATCAATGGTAAATATTGTACATGGGGCCCATAATTTTACAATGATGCATGGGAAAATTTTTCCAAAGGAGGCAAGGGGTTAAGGAAGAAATTTCACCGTGGGAAATGGAAATCAAAGTTTGATGAAATCTCCCAAATATCCCTAATATAACAAACAGAAACAATTATAAATAGGATAGTTTGGACGTTTCAAACATTTTCCCCAGGAAATTCATAGCTTCAACCATATATTGTAAAAACTTTCTATCATTTTTTCCGAAGGTTTCAAGATATAAACTTAACAATGTAAACTATATATTCCCTTCCCTGGGATTCTACCAAATGCTCCCTGAGAAATAAGTGCTGAAATATGAATAAATTCTGTATGAATTAAATTCAAGGTATTGTCCCCTATTGGTTTTTAAAGCACAAAGCAGTGATTGGACTAGTGATGGTGACTATATATGCATATGTCATTTCAAAAAATGGATTCTGTATTAAATGGAAGTTGTCCTTGAAAGTTCTTGTACTAATGTTTATAATTCCAATGGGATATTCAGAAAATGGTCGTCAGAAGTGGATTCTGGTCAAAGCACTGTGGGGAGAGGAACTGAGAACAGCTTACACCGTGAATACATGCCTTCTGCCTGGCAGGTGGTAACTTGCAACTTAACTAAACGTATGTAGCATGCTTGTTGAAGCCCAGTGCATATAATATGTTACTCATACATCGTCTGATCCACGTTGGAGTGCCATGTGCTTGCAATTGGTCCCTATGAGAGACTTAGAATCTGCTAAATATTTTGTACTTCTAGATTAGTCTAAATTTCAAAAGAACACATGGGTTGGGCGAGAGTGCTGACTGCTGAGCATCTGACATCCCTTACGGGCGCTAATGCCTGATGTGAAATGGAATGTTCAAGAAACATGGTGCATAACAAGTCTCCTACAACAGATTTTAGTTGGATCTTCATGGTTGCATACTTAATTATGCTATAGCAAAGACTGGTGTTTTGGTATAACTAATCAAAAAATTACTCATGATACGATATCAATAGATCTGGCAATTCTCGACCCGACCCAAACCGACCCGCAAAAATTGGGTTTTGAACGCGAAATTCCGACCTGGGACCCGAAAATGACCCAACCCAAAGGACCCGGTAAAAAACGGGTCAGGTCGGGTCAGGTTTGGGTCGACCCGTTGGGTCAGACACTTTAATTTTAAGTGATTTGTCTACTTTGGCCTTGTGCAAAAAAATGGGCACATTTCATGAAAATTAAGGCCCAAAAGTAAAATATTGGGTGACTTTAGAAAGTTATGCGTAGAGAGAGACATACATATGAAATAATCAAATAACAAATGACCAAAACAAAACCCTAAGACTGTCACTCACTCACTCTTTCAGTGAACCCTCTAACTCCTGCAGTCCCGCCGCTCTCCTCTCTTTCAATAAAATAGTGTATTATTGTCAAAGGTCAAAGTTCAGTGCATTATTGTCCAATACCCTAAAAGTTCAGTATATTAGCATCCCAAAACCCTATATATTTCATAAGTACTGTTATTCGTGGATTGTTGATGTAAATTGCATAATACTTGTAGACTTGAAGATTGCCAAATTTTGTCCCTTGGGTGTATAGTAATATGTCTATACAACTATGACATATCCTGGTGGTTAGGGATGGCAATGGGCGAGTGCAGGGCGGGTCTCTGGACTGGACCGGACAGTCAATTTTTGGGACTGTATCGCCCCAAGACCCGATGGGTCCCAAAAATTCAGACCCGGACCCGGACTCAATGGGTCTATGGGTCCTTAGCGGGTCCTTAATGGGTCCAACCATATTATGGATTTTTTTACTAAATTTATTAACTTTTGGGGTTGATTTTATACTTGTATACATGTATAATAGTAACTATTCTATTTAAAAACACATTTTTAACACAATAAAAAGATCAAAACATTAATATACTATGATACGAGCGAATTCTAAGTTTCTAATGCCAAAACATCACAAAAGTCATCAAGACATCAACAAAATATTACAAAAGTCTCTCAAAATACAACACAACTCAAAATGCCAAAAAATTAAAGTTCATGATTATAAAGATATATATATATATATATATATATATATATATATATATATATATATGTTATAGTGGAGAATGGGATGGGCAATAGACCAGTAGTGCGGATGTGGTGGTCTGCGTGAGTCAGTGAGTGTGACTATGTGAGACTAGGGATTTTAGTCTTTTAGATTTAGTATTTTAGTGTAGTACACGGTAGAATACACTTGTAATTAACTAATTGGGTTTTTATTTTTTAGGAAAATTATAAATGTTTATATTGTAACGGGTTCATGGGTAGGGTCCACGGGTTCGTGCTTGGACCCGGACCCGGACCTGTTAAATTTTTTGTAGACCCGGACCCGCCCCGAGACCCGTTGGGTCCAAAATTTTTGGACCCATACCCGTCTTAATGGGCCGACTCCAGGACCCACTGCCATCCCTACTGGTGGTCGAACTTGGAATGAAATGGTACATTACACAGGTGTCTTTGACCAATTATAATCAATTTTATTAGTTGTAAGTGACTGAGAAAAAGGGCGGTGATGACCCGTAAACCCGATCCAAACCGCCCGAAACCGGAATACACCCGACCCGTATTTACCCGAACCCGATATACGACCGACCCGTAACCCGCCCGGCCGCCCATATTGACAGGTCTAGATATCAACAGTTGTTGATATTTTGGTTTCGAGTTATTTGCATCTATATGACTGCTTCCTTTTTCTGGCTCAGAGTCGTATTTTCATTCTTACGTAGACTGTGAGACTACAATGGTTTTACCATGCTTATATCTCTTACGCTCAATTCTCATATTCCATTTTTGGTCATTCAGTCCTTTGTTACACAAAGGATATCTATCCAGCCTTCAAACTCTGGATTATCAACAGGAAATGGTAATTATCGCATACTCTTCTGTCTATCTCTTACTGTGTTCCACCATGTAGAGTGTGTTTTTTCTGAACATGTTAATATATGATTGACTTATTTGTTATTATGACACAGATAAGTCTACTCATGAGCAAGTCTATGTAGCACAATGGATGCTTCCTTCACTGGGCTTCAGAGACAAGTTTGTGGTGAGAGATGTAAGGAAATAAATTCGTTGTTTCATGAGTCATGACATGGCAGCTAAGTTTCTATTGCTAGGATCAATCTAAACCCACAAGTGCATGCTACCTTTAGCCCCTTTCTCCACTTTTTTTTAAGTAGGGAGCCATTTTGTTCATCTTTATCTACTTAGTTGTCGATACTAGCCCGTAAGCTGACTGGAGTGACTATTCTAGACTTGTGTATCAAATATCATCTCTTGTTGATCTTCCCTTTTCCCTGTAGCATTCATTCAACTCATAAATTCCCATGTTGTTACCTTTCACAAAGTCACGTTGCTGTAGGTGAAACAAATGGAAAACTGTACATTCTTTTGCAGTCTTTTCATTTGTACTGATTACTGACTGCATCTTATACATGCAGGGTGGCATATTCATGATACCATGATGCAGACACGCAAAGCTAGCCCATGTTGTGGCTGCTCAGATTATCTCTTAGGTATCTGCTTGAACCGCTACTGGCTTTTTTTCTCCTTGGAACCGCTACTGACACAAATGCAACAACACCAACAATCAGCAGTGTAGTCCCACTAACACAAAGTCCGGGGGATCTAGATGCAGGCAACCTTTTCCCATGCACGGGAGTGCATGAAGAGTTTCTTTGGACTAATTAGATTCAAATGCGCTTCTATTTGTTTACAAGCTGCTGCTAATTGCAATTGTAGATATTGAGGATGGTCACTTGTACATAATGGCTCAATAGGTGATTGGGAAGTTCTTGCCAATGGGAGGTTCAAACCTAAGTCCTGATATGACCCGAGAAACAGGTAAACTGATGAAATTTAGCTGAAGATGGATAAAGGCACTCACGAAATCCACTTAACTAAGTGGCAAGCGTTCTCGCTCACCCTCAGTGGTGGTTGGAGGTTTAAATCTACTGGGTGGCGCTGCCAAGACCTACTTATTTCTCATTGATACAATTCCATCTTATTGTCACAACTCGAAGCCTGGGCCAGGCCAAGAATGGAAAATGAAAAAAGGCCGAAGAACTCGAAAGATGGTCTATCAATACCCCCCTGTCAATTAGAACAATATAAAGTTCCATATGAATTTGTATATGTTTGGCGCAAAAGTGATCAGCATATCATTGTGTATCAACAGTCATTTAGGGTGTACATTTTACCGCAGATCTGTACATCTTGATGTCCATCTCTCATGGCTTTAGGGGGATGGGAACGCTTATTATTGGGATGTGCAGAACTTAATGATGTTCATTTTCAAGTAAGTTTCTGCGTAATCTATTATCATTGTTATTCTTGTTGTTACCGGCTAATGAATTAGCTACAAAATCTACTATTTTGGTTTGTTTGGATCATTTATAATTGTGAACTAGGAATGTTTATGACCACTGTAATCAAGATTGTGAATGAGTTGGCATTCCTTGACAAGAAGATGATAGCCTTGGACTAGGCTGAAGGATCATGTTTTGATGACATCGTCGACATGTAAAATGATTGTATGTGAGATGCAATATTCTACCGTATGAAGTCATATTTTTACTTCGTAGTTCAATGAATGTTGCATTTTCAAATGTGATTCCATAAAATCCGTTACTTATCAATAAAATTCATTTGTTTGGAATGCTCATGCAAAGAGTGTAACATTTGATCACTCTGTGAAATAAGAAAAAAAAATCAACAAAATTCCAAAGTTTGGTCGCTCTGTGAAATAAGAAAAAAAAATCAACAAAATTCAAAAGTTTGGGAAAGATGTAACTCAGAAAAACTTCAGTTCATTTTGAATTTAGGTTAAATACGTTGATTAAACTTTAGTTCAAATATCAGCACCAAGTAGTCAAACTTGAAGGCCAAAAATAAGGTTAGAAAAATAAAAATAAGAAAATTAGTCTATTGGAATTCAAGATTCAGTAATTGACTCGATTGTTTCTTTTATATGCAAATTTAAGTATTCAGATTGGAGAGATTATATTTTACATTTGGTAGAATCTAGAACCGTATCGATAGAAGAACAGGTAAATAGCACAATAATCGGATGCAATGGTCAGGAGAGTTGAATAAATTTTGAATCAACTACTAATTTTCAAGTTCGAAAATGATAAAATCTTGACGCTTAACCATCTTGCATTTTTTCTAAATCACTAATAAAGTTAAATGTAAGTGTATTCAAAATCATTCTAAAGATATGTTTCATTATTTTCAGGATTACTATGACTTATAAACAATTTAAAAATAATTATTTATTTATATTTATTTCATAAATATAAAACTATGTATAAAATGTGCATTTTCTACCATATTTGATAAAATTAGCCTATTATTATATTTTTTGACTAAGCTAATAAGTATTATATTATTATAATTGATAAATATATTTAATTATTAAAGAAAATATTAATAAAAGTTACAAAAATGTAAAATATGAACAATTCAAGATGGTTAAGAACCATCTTGAGTCAAAATGGTTATCATGGTCCTTTGAAGTTAGTTCACATAAGACATATATATTTGGAGTTAAATTACATTTACCCTATCTGACATTTGTGGTAATAATTTTTGTATCCCCGACATTTGTGAAATAATTTTCACCTTATCTGACATTAAGTGGAAGTGATTTTTAGTGGCAAAATCCGGTCACTTCTCATCGGAAATAAATCGATGAAAGGATCATTTAAGTCATTTCCTTCTCAATATTAATGGACAACATGATACATTCACATAGTCATATAGGGACATTATTGTATTTCTTTATTTCCGATGAGAACTGACAAGATTTTACCACTAAAAATCAATTTCACTTAATGTCAGGTAAGGTGAAAATTATTTTACAAATATCGGGTGTGCAAAAATTATTACCACAAATGTCAAGTAGGGTAAATGTAATTTACCCTATATATATGTTCATTTACACCACACAGGGGGATTTGGGAGGAGATGTGGCACAGAACAGATCTAAGTTTGAAAATTGAAGGGGGAGTGAATCATAACCAATATTTAGTTACACTCATATAGCATAACATGTATCATGTACTCAACTGTTGCATTGAATCCTGTTTGATTAAGTGCTCTAATATACCAACAAACTTCATTAATTACTTCTCATAATTACATTTATGAGCTTCTTATTATAACAGAACAATAGTGTTAGTGGTCAATACATACAATTAGAAGATGCTAATTTTGGCTATAATTGAACTATTTAAGAGCCTATCAAATTCATAGGTAGCATCATCAGTTTACCAAAATTTATCAATTTTTGCCTAAAATTATCAAAAATTACCAAAGTAAAAAAAAGAGATTAATTTTGCTATATTAGCCTAAAAGATTATTGGATGATAATACACTGAACTTTAGGGGTATTGGACAATAATGCACTGAACTTTTTTCTTGGACTCTAATGCACTGAACTTTGAGAGTATTGGACAATACTTTCTCGGACCAATTAATTTGGTGGTTGTGGTGTAGTTTTTCTATTTTTTTTTAGAAAAAATTTTGCCGTGTAAGAAAGTACACATAAGCACGATGACTAATATATTTTTTTGGAAAAAAATAGAAAAACGATACCTCAAAGTATGACAACCACCGTGTCAACCACCAGCTAAATTGGTCTGAGTGCATTATTGTCCAATACCCTCAAAGTTCAGTGTATTAGAGTCCAAGAAAAAAGTTCAGTGCATTATTGTCCAATACCCCTAAAGTTCAGTGTATTATCATCCAATAATCCTAGCCTAAATTTGCTAAAAGTCAAAAGTTACCAAAATTTAACTTTTACGCAACTAATTTTTAGTTATTACCCATGAATTTGACACGCACTTTAAAAAAAAATACTTATTTCAAAATTATGCGATCATAGGCAAGTATCATAACTTTTTTCAAAAGCTAAATATAATTATAGTTGGAATTTTTAAGTTTGTATGTGCTCTGATTGTGGTCAACTTCTAAGACATCTAAATACTTCCATTTGATTGCGTAAGGCAAATTTTAAAAACTTTAATTATTAATTTCTCAATTTATATGATGGTTTATTATATAAAAATACTATTATTATTGGTAACAACAATACTATCGCGAGCGTGTAACTTTATAAATTTTACAAAATACTACATGAGAAATTTTCATTTAAAGAAAAATTTTAATGATCGTCAAACACATTTATAAATAATAGATAAAATGGAAAGGAAGGGGCGAAGATGGCAATAGGCTGGGTTTGGGTCAGGTCAAGCTGTACCAGAACCTGAACCCAGACCCGTAAATGTTTTTAAACCCAAACCCGATTGAGGACCCAGTGGATCCTAGCACTATTAGAATTTTTTGTATTTGCGAAGGGTAATCCCGTCACAAAAGGTGCACAAACCCGTCATAAAAGGTTATCTACGACGGAAACCACAACCGTCGTAGGCCATCGTAAAAGCCTTTGCCGTAAAAATTCTTTTACGACCATTAGTCGTAGAAGCTGTGTGACTCAATTACGTCGGGATATTTGTCTCATATATCGTAGATATCTGCATTTGACGGGATTTTTACCCCGTCCTTAAATTATGTTCACTATTTATGATAGGAATTTCTAGTAGTGTAAAAACCGGACCAAGACCCAGACCCACCGAGTTCACGTATTGATAACGGGTTCTTAATGGGTCCGACACTTATGTATATTTTTTACTAGATTTATCCATTTTTTGGGATAATTCTACTCTTGCACACGTGTGTAATAATAACTATTATATTTAAATACACCTGTTTTCAACTCAATAAGAACATCAAGTTCAATGTCCGAGACTACGAACGAAGTTCAACATAACAACATTACAAATGATTTTATAAAACCATATGGAAATAACACGTCATCCACATGAATATTGTTGAACCTTCCATAGCCTAAGCAAATGACTTAATAAAAATCAACATGATCACCACTTTAGAAGGAGAATAGAGGTCATCAACAACAGTAATATTCATGTCAATCTCAAAAATGTATAACACTACATTATTAACTACACTAGGGTTTTCATTTAAAAAATATATACGGAGTATATCTAATTTGATAGGTCTGCATGTCGGGTTTATGAATCCGTGCTTAGACTCAAACCCGGACCCGTCAATTTTTTGGTGAACCCAGACCCGATCCAAATCCAATGAGTCCAAAATTTTGGACTCAAACCCGCCTAAATGAGCCAGGACCCACTGCCATTCCAGGAAAGGGCATATTTTTTGGTATTCTAGCAAGGACAAAGTTTTCTAGCAATTTTAGAAAAAGCTTTTAGATACCTAATTGGCTTCAGAAAGATCTGGGTAGGCACTAAAATTTGACACGTAATGTTATGGAAAAGTCCATTTAATTGCAAATAGCCAAAATTTCATGTATGAAGATCTCCAAAGATTCACCCATTTCTACAATGTCAATTACTCAAATAGGAAGCAAGGAAAAATAAAAATAAAAACAAAACATTCATCACTCAAAATATGACCTCAGATGGCTTTGCCAGAGGCTGCTTTAGATGACTACATGTGTAAAATTGATGAAGCAAGTTAGGACTTGGAAGGAGACCATAATCAACGGCAGTCAAATTAAAGGGGGTAGTCGTAATTGGCAATGGAATGTTCCAAGATGTGGAAAAAAAAAAGAACAAACCTAAGAAAGAAAATAATAATGACATTATTATTATTATTATTATCATTATTATTATTATTATTATTATTATTTTCTATCTTTCAAAATATTTTCTCATGACTTCTTTTTTGAATATAATATTACATAATAATAACATTTTTTGAAAAAAAAAGGTATGTGCTACAAATAACTAGAATATGATATATTTATTATTTTTATATAACTTTTACGGTTTCCTTCACTTTCTAAAATGATATATTTCAAAATATTATAAGAATGTATTTATACAAAATAACTTTCTTCACAAAAATTCTAAGGATATGTAAATTTTTTATTTTAATTCATGCATCATACATATTGAATAATTTATAATAACAAATTATAAAGTTTGACTACATGTGGCTCATAAAAACAAATAACTGGAATAGATGGAGTGTTATCAAGAATTTTAAGCCATACATTGCATTTAAAAAGACAATTCATAAACAATAAAAACTTAAGATGAATATATATTATTGGAATAATAAAGGTGATAATTAGTGTGTTATTTTTCCTTAAAAAAGAAAATAGATGGAGCTAGGAATATTATAAGAAGGTGGTTGTAGTAATATATAATCAGTTAGTAATATAGGTAGAGTTATGATCATGGGTTTTGTGTTGGTATAAAAGTTGGGAAGGTCATCCCTATTTCAACACCTTCTTAGTTTGGTTTGGTTTGGTTTGTTGGGGAGAGAGAGAGAGAGAGAAAAAAAACAAATTAAAACTCCATTTCAGTCACCCAACTCAATTCTGTCTGTGTTTCTGTGAATTGGAAAATGAAGGCAAGTAACAAGAATGGGAGAGTCTCCTTGACATGGATTTCTGTTCTTTGCATTTTTAGCTTTGGTCTTGGTTTGCTCTTCTCCAACAGGTCTCTCTCTATCTATATATCTCTCCTTCAGTAATATTCTTCTGTCCGTATTTACTTGTCTTTTTTTTTTTTTGTGTTCACTGTTATACATACATCACATATACAATTGGTTTAATTCATGATTTAATTCATGATTGAATAAATGTCGTACCCCTGGTCGTGAGTCTAGGTTTGGCCTAATATGCATGGTTCCTATGCTTCCTCTTTTTTTTTTTTTTATTATTAAAAAAAATGCTTCCTCTTTCAACACTGATTTAGTGAGTCATATATATCTGAGTCAAGCTTACATAAATCATTGTATTGTCTTTAAAAATTAAAGAAAAAAGATTGTGAATAATTACTTTACCTTTTCTTTATAAATAATCTCATCAACACAAGTACATAACAAATTAACAATCATTCAACATTTTCAGGGGTTTTTCATTTTCATAAATAGATAGATTCTATCTGATTTCTTTTCCATACTAATGATTTGTTTTATATATATATATATATATATATATATATATATATATATATTATATTTGTGAGCCTAAGAATAATTTTATGAACTTAGGAGAGAGAAAAACATGCATCGGTGTGACTATGTGTACGGTCTGCGTTCCCCCCCCCCCCCCTACCCTAACTTCAAAATAAAGTATTAATTATATTTTTTTTTTTTACCCTAACTTGCAGGTTCTAGTTTAAATGAACAAATAGTCTTGATTCTCTTGAATGAGAATCGCAATTTTACAGAAAAATGATTACTTTTACATGATGAATCAAAGATAAATTCGCTACCTATTTTCACTGAGAACACATGAGAAATAGTTTAGAATTTCATGTGTATGTGTATTTTCTATTTTTTAAAAATAGCATTTTGATAATCTTATATTGACGTCATGTTCTTTTGAGTTTTAACATTTTTGTTTGATTTTTTCTTCCTAAAAAATATTTTATTTTTTCTTGAATCCATTAGAAACTTTATTGTTATTGTTGTTATTTTATTTGTTTTTGTAATTAGCAATTACTAACATGACATATATTGAGACTGTAGTCCTCAATTAGCATCAAGACAACAACATGATCAAGAGTTCAAAATTAGCTACGCAGACTGTAAATCAGACAGGGTGAGTTTTGATCTATTATTTGTGTATACATCTACCTAGCAAAATGTGATTTTTCCTTAAATATTTTTATTCCTTTTACATATATGTCCATTATGTATATTAATGAAATTTAAAAATTGTCAGTTTAAAATTTATTATGGTTGACAAATTGTGTAGAAGCTGCAAGAAGACAAGGGTATAGTGGAGCATATACACAAAAATCAGATAGCAATCCAGTTGAGTATTTTGTCCAACTCCCCTATATATAATATTTAATGAAATTAATTCAAAGGTAACTAACTTTGTCATGTAACTCAAGCTTCTCACGTAATTTTCCCATCTGTAATCCTCCAACCTTTCCAAAGTGACCAAATAAAAGAAAGGGTTTTTGGCCACAAATAATACGTACTGAGAGGCTTGTGACTGACAATAATCCAAAGTGACTTTCACCATTTGGCGATCATTTTTCACTATTTTCTCATAGCGGTCGAAGCAATTTCGCACGGAAAAGGCGCGTGGCGACGGAAAGTATGTTTTTCACACTCCAAAAGGAGATTTCCGGTCGCGTCGCCTTCCGATCTGAAATTGATTTTGATCTTCTAGAAAATAGTGAAAAAATGAAATTGCCAAAAAGTCACTTTGATTCCGCCTCGATTTCTCGCCGGTCTGGATTATTTGTGGCCAAAAACCCTAAAAGAAAGGCAACCCTTTTTAAATTTTTATCAATTAAGATAATTGTCACTTATAAAAGAAAATAAGATAGTTTATTTTTTTATTATTTAAAAAGACTAAATTAAGGCTAACGTTGAACATAACATAACATAGCAAAGCAAGATCACTATGGCATGCTATCCCATAGACAATTAGGGGTGGCAAAAATTCGGGTCCGGGTCTTATTGGGATCGGTCAAGTCGGGTATTCAGTCAAAAACCCCAAACCCGGACCCTGACCGAATTTTAATTCAGAAAAAATGGTCAGACTTTAACCTGAATGACTGAATTTAATTTTTGTCAAAACTAAAAATTAACTAAATACTAGATTTTTTGACCAAATATGACCAGTTGACCGAATTTGACCGAACTTGACTGAATATGAAATTTGAGCCTCTTTATGTGAGTTATTAACACTATCTTCGTCATTGGATTCGGTAAACCCGAACCCGGATTGACCGAATCTAAATTTTAACCAAAATTCAGTAAACCTAAATTTGAACACAATAACCCGAACCCGACCTGAATTTAAATTCAATCATGACCGAATGTCCGGATTTTAAATTCGGCCCAGAAAACCATGTTCGAAATCCGATTCTTTCAGGTCGGTCAAATTCAGTCATTTGGGTCGGTCAAATTTTTGCCACCCCTAAGACAACAAGATAAGACAAAGCTAGAAAAGTTGGAAAGAAAAGAGTTAACTTATACTGAAAATAATGAAGCAGATCATTGGACAAGAAAATGGAAGCAATAAAGACAAGACTAGGAGGAGGAGAGCAAGAGGGGAGTAACTCAAAGGTGATTTCTTTATGGAGTAACAGTAAGAATAATAAGACTTGGGCGACCAAAAACAGAAAGAAAGTGTTCGTGGTAATTGGCATTAACACTGCCTTCAGCAGTCGGAAGAGGCGTGATTCTCTTCGTCAGACCTGGATGCCTACTGGTAATAATCCTCCTTCTTATGAATGTTTTAATTTGCTTCATTTTCATTTCAGGACTAATGATATGCATGTGTCTTAATGATTAATAACCATCTTAAATTGTTTATTATTAAAATTTATGACTTTAGATAATATTCTTTTAGTAATCATACGTATATGTTTATCTGCTATAGGAGCATAGTATTTATTAGTTGTGTCCAAAAATATAAATTATCAGTTAATCCTGTCAACCACAATATGTAAAGAATGCACATTATATGCATAATTTTATGTTTGAGAAAAGGTATAAACAAAAAAACTTTTATATAGTTTATGATTATGTAGTAACAATCCTCCAAGTAGTAAAACATACATTTATAATGATTAAGTAAATTTAAATATATCTTTCAAAGTGATCTAAATGAAATCAAAATGTTTATTAATTCGCTTTGATTCAAGGCCCTCATCATTTTCTAATGATATATGTTTTGAATCAAGGCAATTAATAATTATTCTAAATTGCATATAACATTTATTTTTAAAAATATTTTTAAGAAATAATTTTTAGTAATTGTACATATTTATTAAGTATAAGAGTATACTATTTAGCAACTTGATTGACAATTATTAATTATGACATAATTGTATCAAACATAATACGTACAAAATGCACATTTTATGTTTAATGTAATTTTTATGAAAGAGACTAATAAATAATAGATTTTATCGAATTTATGAGTAGTAACAAACCTCAATGCAATGAAATATATATTTATAACAGTTCAAATATGCATAAGTATAACTTTTAGATTCATTTAACTGAATCTTAAGATGTACTCTATTAATCATCTTAATCCAACACATTTATCATTTCAAATATATATATATATATATATATATATATATATATATATATATTTGTGTGTGTATGTGTGTGTATGTGTACATATGTATGTGTTTCATATTTATTTATTTATAATAATTCCCCTTTCATTGCAGGAGGGGAAGTAGTGAAAATGGAGAGAGAGAAGGGGATAGTAATCCGGTTTATGATTGGCCATACGTAGGCATCCTTCATTAATAATACTCCTCATTTATCACAGCTTTTCAGACATAACTCATTTTCCCACCTTTGCTAATTGCTCATGAATTTGTTGACACCCTTTAATATGTCATTCAACGGTGTTTTTATATGATGGTTGAAAATCTTGATTTTATTTGGTAATTTCAAGAAATTATAGGGATTAATTGAAATTGGATGATAATATATGAGGTTTAATTTGCTTATTTGACTATGATCAGGGAAACGGGCAATAGCGCTCTAGATCAAGCTATAGACGCTGAAAATGCCAAGTACAAAGACTTCCTCGTACTTGTGAGTTCCAGTTTCCTAATTTGTAATTGTCTTCCACCGTACCTCTATTTTTCTTGTTCCAACGTGGAAAAATTTTGCAAATGTCATCATTGAATGTGCCTATCAAGCAAGTTGGTGGGTAGGGACTTGGAGTGGCCCGAGCTTAACCCCTGCTTCTGTATATTCAGGATCATGTAGAAGGGTATTTAGAGCTATCTGCAAAGACAAAAGCATTCTTCTCTACCGCATTTGCCAAATGGGATGCAGAGTTCTATGTTAAGGTTGATGATGATGTTCATGTTAATTTAGGTATGTATGTATCAACAATGTTACTCAGTTTTTGGATGTAGTGTATGCTAGATATATAAATGTTAGCACATTATTTCTGTTTATTTCACAGGGATGCTTGCTACCACTCTTGCTAGACATCGTAAGAAGCCAAGAGTGTACATTGGATGCATGAAATCTGGCCCCGTTCTCTACCAAAAGTAACTTCTTAGCCCTCTCCTCACTTTGAAACATCCTAGCGTCATGATTTTATGTGCTTTTTTTGTAAATTAAGTAGGAAAACTTCATGACAGTATGTTAGCCACAAGGAAAAATATTAGGTCCCCTCATGTTCAGGTCAAGATTAGATTGTCTTATTCTATTGGATTTAGGCCCTAGCTTCTAAAATTAGTGGGACCCACAACTGGTCAATAGCTAGCAATGAGGTCTCATTGGGTCCACTTTTTTGCCAAACAACATGAAAATATGTGTCATGCAAATATCCAATGCTATGATGTGTACCAGCACTATGATGAAGGTTGCGAGCTTTGATATGGCAGTGGGCCTTCTTTGTTTTTTTAATACTTCTAAAATTTCATTCAAATTTACAACTTGTCCTAATTCACAATAACTTACCTAAACATAAGTTTACCTTACCTATTGTTTCCCAACAAAATTTAAATACCCTAATTCCAACATAACCATGTGTTGAATTGTTGTTTACAATAATAAAAATACCCTGTATGAATCTTGCTAACAAGGGGATGTGAAGATTCAAATATAAACAATTTTATGGTTAGCAGACATTCATTTCTGTATGTTGGGAGACTAATTTTGATCTACATTTGTAGGGGAGTGAAGTACCATGAACCCGAGCATTGGAAATTTGGAGAGGTAGGAAACAAGTACTTTCGCCATGCGACGGGCCAAATTTATGCCATTTCTAGAGATCTCGCCGAATACATTGCCATCAACAAGTAAGAATGTTGGACAACAACTCCTCAAAATCAAACAATTGCTTTCCAGTATAACACCATGTGTTGTGTTGTTGTGTCTGAATGAGCAGAGAAATACTGCATAATTACGCGAATGAGGATGTGTCCCTTGGGGCCTGGTTCATCGGGCTAGAAGTAGAGCACGTCGACGACCAGAGTTTGTGTTGCGGGACTCAAGACTGCGAATTGAAGGCCAAGGGGGGAGACCTTTGTGTGGCCTCCTTCAATTGGAATTGCAGTGGGATTTGTAAGTCTGTGGATCGGATGATGGATGTTCACACTAGATGTGGTGAGGGTTCTAATGTTCTCTGGCATGCTCTCTACTGATCGAGATTCAATATGACTTGGGTTTTGTTTACGATCGCTTCTTTTAGCTTCTGTTTTGGTCTCTATCAATTAGTGGATTACAGCAAATGCACAATTGGGTGTAGTATTGTATCAAATACGACACCAAACTTGCATATTGTACAAGAATTACGAACAAACTAGAGGGTACGATAGATAATTGAGAAGACGAACTATGGTAATACTTCATGTCTAAATTTAACCAACAGGCGATCTCATGTTACTTGCAAAATCGGTTCTTTTAGATACTTGTTTTCGATACTCTGCAAGACCTACATTTTAGAATGTAGTGTTTGCTTCTTCTTCTTTTTTTTTTTTAGGGAAATGTAGTGTTTCTTTTGAATACTTTTATCATGGATATGAATGTTTCGCTTAGGGAAAGAAAAATAAAACAACTTTCTAAAATCTACAAATCGGTAAGAATGTTTATACTAATAACAAAACAACTTTCCGAAATCTACAAATCGGTAAGAATGTTTATACTAATAACAAAACAACTTTCTAAATCTACAAATCTTTAAGAACGTTTTTATCATTTTTAATGAGACAAGAACACGAGATTGTACTTGTTGGATATCATTTGGATATATACATTGTGGATAATCTACACTTCCCTTGGGAAGTATGAGCATTAGGGTAAGTGGTAACCAACTATTAGCATAAGATTGTTTCGAAATGAAGGTTATGTGACCCATCACTAAGCCGCTATTTCTAAGGTAACAATTAATAACTTACAATGCTTTATATGTCAAGGGCAAGTACCAAATTGCTCATAAGGTTATTGATGTAGAACTAAGAGAATTCTCACAAAAAATTCACTCAAAATTCAATTCAATAATTATCAAAGTCTGGCTCTTCAAAGAGGGGATGAGAGAATAAATATCCTTATAATCCAAACATAATAAGGAAACTAGAATAACTAAAACACAATAAGGAAACTAATATAACTTAAAGATAATATTGAGAACTAATTGATAACTAAAAGATATTATTTCCTTAAACTAAGATTCCTGATTTATGAAACTTCCTACTCCTCCTAGAATATGTATTGTCAAAGAATCATTGTGCATCATACTCCCCCACCGAAGAAAAACTCGACTCCGACGAGTTGTCTTCAAGATACCATTCTATGAGCACAAAATCAAGCTCGCGGAACTCATCCTCAGTAATCCAAGTGGCGTCAGCCTGAGACTGGCCAAACCTTTGCACGAGGAAACGACAAAACTCATCTTGAGAGGACAAGACAAACTCATCATCGAGCACGACGTCAATGCCGGTGGGGGGGAGGGGGGCTGAGACTGTGACAAAGGAGGGAACTTCGGCACCTGAGTATCTATAGAAGCATTAAAAGGCAGACAAGGAGGCTCAAAAGTACCCCAGTGAAGTGTTAGATGTTCCACATTGAAAATAGGACTAATATCCAAGTTCTTTGGCAAATCAAGTACATAGACATCATATCCCAGTTTACGGGTAATCTGGAAAGGTCCCATTGCATGAGCACGTAGTGTTTTGTTAGTAGTTTTGGGGAAGCGTTCAAGCCGAATACGAGCCATAACAAGGTCACCCACCTCAAAAATAGTGGCTATGCGACGCACGTTAGCTAAAATTTTATAGCTATCCTAACTCAATGCGATTTTACGACGAATCTCAGCATGCAAATCATGAATATGCTGTGCAAATGTACGAGCAGGTTGGGAGGTACGGGCATTGCGTGGTAACAGGACAAGGCCAGCAAGGATGCAAGGGGAATACCCATGGACAATCTAAAAAGGACTCTTACCTGTGGTACGGTTGACAACAATGTTATATGCAAACTCAACTAGAGGTAGGGTCAAGTCTCATGCACCCAGTTTCTCCCCCACTGCACATTAGAGAAGCTCCCTTAAGTTACTGTTCACGACCTCTATTTGTCCTTCCGTATGAGGGTGGAAGGCAACAGAAAATTTGAGGGTTATGCCACACAACTTCCATAAAGTCTTCCAGAATTAGCTCACAAACTTGAGATCTCTATCAGACACAAATACACAATGGATGTGGGAAGGTCGTGAAGCCTAACAATCTCATGAAAGACTAGCTTGACGACGGGGGGCGCATCATCTGTCTAATTACAAGCAATGAAGTGAGTCATCCTGGAGAATCCATTGACCACGACTAAGATAGAATCATAACCATGAGTTGTCCTAGGGAGACCTAGAATGAAGTTCATACTAATATCTTTCTAGGGAGCATGTGGAATAGGAAGGGGTGTGTATAGACCCATGTTCTGCCTCTTTGTCTTAGCTAACTGGCATGTACAACACTGAGACACGATGCGGAATATATCCTTCTTAAGGGAGGGCTAGTAGAAACTATCCTCCGCAAGGGCAATAGTCCTATCTTTGCCTACGTGTCCTGCAAGGCCCCTTGCATGCGCCTCTCAAACTAAGAGATCTCGAAAGGAAGTGTAAAGAATGCATAACTTAGAACCCTTAAAGAGGTATCCATCATGGATGAGAAAATTCACATGGTTCTCATGAAGGCAAGCTTGGAGGTCACTAAAGATGACAACAAAGTTAGGACAAGAGAGATAGGCATCTTTCAGTTTCTCAAAGCCAAGAACCTCTACTTTCATTCTATGCAACAAGTATCCGACTCGACTAAGATCATCTGCCACCTTATTGTCAACACCTGACTTGTGCTTGAGAACCAATGAGTATTCATTGATGTATTCTACCCACTTAGCATGTTTGAGGTTAACATGTGTCTAGGATTTCCAATACTTTAGAGCTTCATGATCAGAATATAGCACAAACTCCTGAGGGACGAGGTAATATCGCCACTTAGAGGTGTCCAAAACCGATTAACTGCAATTTCGGTTAACCGCATATGCGGTTAAACATATTTGCAGTTTACAAATTTTATAAACCTAAAACCTAAACCGCTTTTGGAAACTAGAAACCGAAACCGCTGGTTAACCGCATTGATAACATGGTTAACCGCGAACCGCCAGTTCCTAGAAATTTAAAGTAACAAGTATGGAAGAAAAATTATCATTTTGCTTTAAAATTTTAAATTTTGCAACTAAATTAATCATTGACCGATTAACCCTTTCACAAAAATGCAAAACCGAAACCTAAATTTCTTAAATCGGTTTGGTTAACCTAAACCGCAACTTTCAAAAAATCCAAATGGTTAGCCGCTTTTACCGGTTTGGTTTATACAGTTCTGCGGTTTGGTTTTAGTTTTTGTTGGACACCCCTATCGCCACTAGCACATGGATTGGACCAGTGCATATAACTCTTTCTCAAAGGTGGTGCACTTGGTTCTTTTGGAATCATTGAGCTTATCACTAAAGAAAGTTATGGGATGACCATCCTGACTCAATAGCCCACCAATCCTATTCCCTGACGCATTGCAAGCAACTTCAAAAACCTTGTTGAAGTCAAGGTGGCTAAGAACGAGGGTTGAGGTCATTCTCTCTTTGATTGCTCTAAAGGTCGTGGTCGACTTAGAAATCCATTGGAATGGCCCTTTTAAACAGTTAGTGATGGGGACCATGATGGAGCTAAAATGTCTAATGCCTTCTATAAAAAGAGACAAGATCATGGAAACTCCTAGCTTCGGTAAGCGTTCTAGGTTCGGGCCAATCCGGAATGGCTCTAATTTTATCAGGGTCTGTTGAGATGCATTAGGCTGACACGATGAACCCTAGAAAGAGGACTTGAAGTTGGAAGAAGATGCACTTTTTGAGATTAGTAAACAACTTTGCCTACTTAAGAGTGGTGAACAAGAGCCTAAGATGGTCAAGGTGACCCCCTTAGAATGTTGTACACCAAAATGCCATCAAAATAGACAACCAAGAATTTACCCAAAAAACGGTTACAGGATGTGAGTCATAAGTCTCATAAAAGTGCTAGGAGCATTAAATAGCCCAAAGGGCATCACCATACACTCATACAATTCATCACGAGTCTTAAAAGCAGTTTTCCATTTGTCTCCCAGCTTAATACGAACTTGGTGATAGCCAACTACGGAGATCTATCTTAGAGAACCAACTATAACCTAGCACACAATCAAGCATGTCTTCTAACCGAGAGATGGAAACCAGTCTTTGATAGTGATTTTATAACAACTCGACTATTAACACACATCCTCCACAACCCATTTTTCTCAAGAATGAGGAGAGCAAGGATAACACAAGGGCTCATACTATGACGGACAAAACCTTTGGATGACAAGTCCTCGACTTGCTTGGCTAGCTCAACTCGCTCAGTAGGATTCAACTTATAGTGTGGGAAATTGGGTAGTTGGGACCCGGGTCCTAGGTCAATAGCATGTTGGATATCCCTAAGAGAGGGCAAGTCAGGAACCACATCAGAAAACTTAGCAAGAAACTCATCAATCACAGCAGGTGTTCCTCTAGTACTAAGGGTGGGAGGTGAGTTAGGAAAGAAGATAACATCCGTAGACAACTCCCTAGCTAAGACAGTCACAAACAATTTGTTGTAAGTACCCAACCTTTCAAATGGCCTATGCTGAAGGTGATGGATGGAAATGCGGCCCTGAGCTTGAGGGGGAGTCCCAGCCGGAGAGGACAAAGTAGGGGATGGTTTGAGGCTTGGGGGCAATAAGGATTTCTCACAAAGGAATTCACTCAATTCAATTCAATTATTTTACCTTGTCCTCAATACACGATGGATTTATTCAGCTGACAATCCCAACGCAATAAGGAAACTAGAATATATCAACTACTATTAAAATACTAACCTAATATTATCCTAATATCTTAGGAAACTAAATATCACTAATATAGGGCTAAATATCCTTATTTTGCTAATTCTAAAATATTGCTAAAAATTACCTACGAAAATATAATTAATAAAATACAAAAGATCTCTAAATATATGGAAATATATTGATATCTTAACCCATCCTTTACTCTTATCTTGCATCATTCTACCCCGGTTGGAAAATAACTCAACCTCGAGTTTTGAAATGCAAAGGGGTCGGAATTAGCCTTGGTAAAAGGGACTTGATTGCCTTCCACATATATTGAAACTCCTTGCTTATGGTCTTCTCCAACAGTAGGCATCATGCAAACAATGGATGTAGGTTTTTTTTTCCCCTCAAAATAATAGTCAAGAATAAAATTCCAACAACTATAGTTACTCCTTGGTCCATGTTGAAGTCTGGTCTAGCCAATTGATATGCACAAAGAAGGTTAGAGGAGTTATTCTCAGTCAACTCTAAGTCTTTGTGCACTAGCACTGATTCTTGGCCTTCGGCATCATCCTCTATAGTAGCTTCCATAATAACTTCAATAATGTCATGGATGATTCCCTCACCGTGCTCTTCACCTTTATATAGGTGACAGTCACCAACTTCATGATGAATGCAATACTACTGTCCATGTCATGAGGGTCTTTGGCTAGGAGAAACTCCTCGTTTTCTTCCTTAAAAGCTTCTTCTTCATTTGTGATGACTTGCTCGACATTGCTTGTCATATCCATAGGTGAGCTAGAGTCAGGAACCTGATAGTGCATTTTCCTTGCTACTTTAACAACCCTTTGGATAGATTTTTGGTGAAGAATATCAACTTTGCTTTCCTTAACTCTTCTATCATAGACTACATGAGCCCTTGCACATAAAGGAACCCATTGGTTTCATCAAGGACATTGAGGATGAAAGCGTACGATCTTCATACTGATACCGCCAAGGAATCAAAGGGCCTCGAGGCGGTGTATATTCCCACATATTTTTGGATTGGATGTTGTTGGTTGGTACCAATGCTTGAACCCTTGACCTCAAACATAAAGTTATAGCCTCGAGGCGGTGTATATTCCCACATATATTTAGGAATATAACGCCTACGATCACAGAAAAATTCATTAGCCAAATAGAGATCCAATTCACAGCAATCCTCATAAATTTGACGGTCATGAAGTTTCCAAAAGGCGTTTAGAGCATCTTTTTCATAGAAAAAAATTAACTCTAGCATAGAAATCACCCATGGTTCGAAATATAGTGTTGTTGTTTACATCCCCATAAGGAGAGAAAACGTAGTAGAGAACATCCTTTAATATAAACCATGGCCTATTATGGGTTTTCACGAAAAGGAACAAATGTGTTTATCGTACCAACACATTGTCATTGTAAATAAAACTCAACCTAGCCAGCAAATAGTAACTTCATGCATGGATCTCAAAGGTCAGAAACTAGAAATTTGGAACCAAAACACAACACTAACAACAACAATGGCAAATCAGGCAATAGTAAATATACAACAAGAACAGAGGTGATGATGTAAAAAAAAAAAAAGAATAGAGGTGATGACGTACGAGGTGAGAGGAGTTCGACTTCTCTGATTTGGAATAGAAGCTCGAAGGCCCTCGTAGCTAGTGGCAGAACACAAGAAATAGGACTACGATTAGGCGGCAACGTGAAGGTGTGGCGGCAAAGCTAGGGTTAGGACATTTTTATTTTATTTTTTTGGATTTCTGGGTTTCTTTTTTCTATGAAGGGTAGAAAATTGAACAAGAAAAGAATCAAAAACTTGATCGAAGAGGTTCTGATACCAAAATTGAGGTTGTACCAAGAGAATTCTCACAAAAAATTCACTCAATTCAATTCAATAATTATCAAAGTTTGTCTCTTCAAAGAAGGATGAGAGATTAAATATTCTCACAATCCAAACATAATAATTAAAACACAATAAGGAAACTAAGATAACTAAAAGATAATATTGAGAATTAATTGATGACTAAAAGATATTATTTCCTTAAACTAAAATTCCTAATTTATGAAACTTCCTACTTCTCCAAGAATATATTTTGTCAAAGAATCATTATGCATCAATTATGATAAGGATGACCTCTCAACTCCACAATTCACTCGTACCATTTTCTTTCTCCAAAATTTGAAACTCAGTTGCTTTCTCCAAGATTTGAAACTCAGTTGAGGACCAAATTTACTACCTGTTTAGCACTATTACCATTTACCACAAGAATGCTAGAACATTAGACACCAAGAATTGACTAAGATTATAACTTATAAGAATTTACAAACATCAGCTCATGCTATTTGAGTACAAAGAATTGACCCTATATCATTAAAGAAGTCTAGATATCTTCATTGTATTGTTGTATACAGGATATCTATGATGAAGTGCAACTAATCAACTCAACTGTGGAAGAAGCTCAAGTAGATTGCGAAAAAAAATGGAGAATTATTCTACATGAACAAAAATGATACATGGTATTTTGTTTCCTATACAAGATATACAGACATCATCATACAACTTCCTTCTCGAGCTTCAACACAGCCATGAATGCTTCTTGAGGCACGTCCACCTTACCGATAGCCTTCATTCTCTTTTTGCCTTCAGCCTGTTGCAAAAACCGGGCGATAGTGCAAAATTGAAATGAAAATATCAGTCTTCCACTGAAACTACTTGCTTCTAGCACCATTGATAAACTTTTCCCTTAAATATTGGGTGTTTTTTTTAAAAGGGTACTTTCGTTTTTGACACGGCTCGACTTCGTCCTTCCCTGTGGGAAAGGAGACGGCATCTCAGCCTCTAACCTGGGATATACTTGGAAGCTCTAAGATTATTGCACTGTTTGTTTTAGTTCATTCATTATGCATTTCTTTTTTCTACGAACAAATACGACATCATAATAGTGAACAGTATCCATCAAAAAAAAGAGAGAGAGATGGCAAAGAAATGTGAGATAGAGCACCTGTTTCTTGAGCAATTTCTTTTTTCTGGATATGTCACCACCTGTAGACAGAAATCAACACATGTTAATAAGATATGGTGAAAGCAGAATTGGCCTACTCCCTATCTTGACACGATAAAGCCGTAACCCAATGTAGACGCATATAATCAAATCAGTCACTGAACCATCCTGAGTCAATGACATAGAGCTGACCGATAACAGGAACTTCCAAAATGACCACGATTAAATCAAACCGGTCCCCTCAATTAAATGGCCTGAAGAACCAAGTCATCTAAAGTATAGACAATGGTCTATGGCCTAAATAAACATGGGCTTGATCTGTTATTGACCAGAACCAGTGCCCCTCATATAGAAAATCATGAGCATTTTTTCTTCATAACACAGTTTCAACCCCACATGAGGGTTTCCAAGTTGGAGAAGTGGTCTGAGTTGTGTCAATATTGAGAAATGTTCATCTTGACTTATTGGCACGCAATGCCCATATGGATATTGGTGCAAATATATTTCAGTCCCAACAAGACAAAACAACCCTTCAAGGTGTCAGTCCCAAATGATTGAAACAGCATAATAAAATCGAATGTCACAGAAGTTTTTCTTTAAACGAGAAACAGACTGATGTAGCAACAGCTAAGTCGAGGCAAAACCACAGGTATTTCTCACCATAACATTTTGCCAAAACATCCTTTCTGATTGCCGAGATTGCTTCACTTGCAATAACTTTTGAGCCAATGCATGCCTGGTCAAAGGTTGTACAAATATCAAATCCCAGATTCACAAAAGAGAGTGTACGTGTATCGTATCTTTTTAATCAAAACAAACAAAATACATGAAGGCAGACTATCAGACATGATTAGCCTTGTCGGGAAGTGCAACTGAATCCAACACAACCTTATTCAAAAGGTGCATGTGCAATTGTATGCAAAACAGATGAGGCGAGATTTGTAACATCACATATTTCTTTTTTTTTAAAAGAAAAGCCAAAGGCTCAAGCGCAACAGACCACCAAACTGAACACTTCATATGATTAATATGTAGTCCAGTTGCAGATCAAGAAACATAGCTTTTCAGCCCATATTCACATAACAGGATACTAGTTTTAAACCCAACAGGCAGAAAGCAAAAAACTATCTTCTTGAATGGAATCCACGTATTCATCACATTTCATTTAGCACAAAAAAGGGTACTTACTTGAATAGGTACTTTAAACATCTGACGAGGTATAAGTTCCTTTAGCTTTTGGGTCAAAGCTCTACCTACAGAATATGCCTGATATATAAGCGAACACATGTTAGTCATACCAACATCAGGTACATAAACAATCAACAGGCAGGATTAGAAGCAACAGTATGTGGAACCATCTCAATCAAAAGCTTGTGCTCATGGTTGGAGGCCCGATAATGTTGATTATAAATAACGCACCCTCATGCAAATGCCCTTTGGCCTTGAAGCACACATGCTGCAAAGGCTACCTTAACCTTGCCCAAATAAACGCGGGAGCTGATTGTGCTCATGGTTGGAGGCCCGATAATGTTGATTATAAATAACGCACCCTCATGCAAATGCCCTTTGGCCTTGAAGCACACATGCTGCAAAGGCTACCTTAACCTTGCCCAAATAAACGCGGGAGCTGTTGAGATTCAAACCGTAGACCTCTCACTCAACCTGGCTCTGGTACCATGTGAAACCAACTCAACCAACAACTTAAACTGATGGTTGAAGGTCTAACAATGGTTTTATACTCTAACACAGCAGGCCTGAACTCTAACTAGCCCCTCCCCAACTGAAAAAGAAAGAAAGGGAACTCCAAAGGACAAAAACACAAAAACAAACAGCACCCACAAAGCTCACAAATGTAGAACTTGCAAAAAGGAGTACATCACAGGAGGAGTTTTGACTACAGTATGTGCCCTAACGGCAGTATGCTGCAATCTTGTACCGCATGAACTCACTTCTTCCCAATATATCACTCCAAATTTCTCACTTCCCATTTGCAGGAAACCCAAAATAAAATAATCACTTTCTTTTTGTAAGGGACATAGTGCGGACTTCTTAAAAAGAAAAATATTTAGTTAGATAAGGCCAAAAGGGGAATGTGTTTTACTTGTTGGATTAAGCCTTCTTGCAATCCCACAAATGAAAAAAAAAAAAAAAAAAGATGTGTGACCATGTAACTTAATTGGAAAACTCAATTGGGAAGTAAAATTCAGATCACCTTATCTTTGTGAACAATGGTCGCTAAAGGTTCCACGCGTTCAGCATTTATTTGAATATCAAGCTTAACCAGATCACTTTCTCTGTACCTGAAAATTCAACCAGATCACCATTTAATCGAATATCAACCTTATCTTTGTGGACAACGGTTGCTAAAAGATCCATGCGTTCAGCATCATCAACAGTAGCTAGTTTATTTTTTATTTTATTTTTTTGCAAACAAAAATATGTATTTGTTTTTTGACAAGGCAATTATAAATTTTCTAGTTATAAAAAAAAAAGAATATATTCCAACAACTAGCATTAAAGGACAAGACAGGATACCAAAGAGGAATTGTGATATAGAGGGAACCCTAATGTACAGCTGTCTAAATCAACCCCCAAAAGCAAAGCATGAATAAGCTCTATAAAATGCACACGTAAAAGCACCAGACATTAGGAATCGTATCAAGTACCCCACAAATGTGTACTCCATGCTGGCATATCCCTTACTTCTGGACTTGAGCTGATCGAAAAAATCACCCACCATCTGTGACAAGCAATTTATCAATTTGACATACATAGTTACAGGCATTAGTAGGAACACAATCAAAATGCCGAAAGGAATTGAATGACTGAATCATAAGTAGCTACCTCTGCCAAAGGCATTTCGTAGAGTATTGATGCTCTATTCTCCGTGATGTATTTCATTTCTTTGAACTCTGCTCTTCGTTCTTGAGCAAGTTCCATCAGAGGACCAATATAATCCTTTGGTGTGAGCATCTCAATCTGCATTCAATTATATAAGCAAAGCTTTGGGTTTTTACAAATAGCAAAATTAAGTTTTAAGCTTTGATACAGATGTGACGACAATGGATTTTTCAAGGAAAAGAAGAAAAATGGGGGATAGAGAGAGCGGGGAGGGGGACAGAGAGCCAGAACCTTAACATAGGGCTCTTCAATAGACTTTCTTTTTCCAGGTTCAGGAAGTAGAGAAGGATTTGAGCACTCCACCTGAATCAATCAACATGAGATCTATGTTAGCCAAGGAACACGGTGATTCATCCAATTCCTGCCACCCTTTTAGCAACATGGTCTGCCGCCAAGGATGACGTGAGGACCAAAACTTTGCCCATGATCAATTATTAAGGGAACTAGCCTATGTAATTTATTAAGTTTCTCATGTCCTATAAAGTTGATGTCTTTTTTTTAGCATCACCAGACTCAAAGGGGAAAAAACAGAGATCACTTAACAAAGTTTCTTGATATGACAAGGAAAAGTGTGATCAGGAATCTCTTTTTCATACATAAAATTCAAATACAGGAATCCTACTGAGATTATAGTAAATTTACCAGTTCACCATCCGTGCAATTTACTCGGTACACAACACTTGGGGCTGTCGTTATCAGGGTCAGATTATACTCTCTTTCCAATCTTTCCTGCATGAGATTCATGAATCAATTCCACTATTAAAACGTTTAGTAAATTCGTCAACCATATGTAACCGACCCAGTACCTGAATAATTTCCATGTGAAGAAGACCCAAAAATCCACATCTAAACCCAAAACCCATTGCAGATGACGTCTCGGGCTCGAACTGCAAAAGCAGGAGGAAAGTGAGCTGCTGGAATCTTAAAATTTCTATCCCCTCAGTCCCATTCCTTCCAATACCAGGATTCCAGCCAGAAACCACGTTGAATGAGGCAGAAGCATTGTATATGATCCAAAATAATAATAAACTGAACCATTTGAACATCTACATAGAGCTGAAGATTGTGCAAGCACTCAAGCACATTCAAAGAGCAGCAGAATCAAATAGAATGACTCAAAGCCTCAAAGGCAAGAAACACTGAAAACATCTCGCAGTGTACTTAATAGAACATCAAACACTCTCCATAGTGGGCGGATGTCCCTCTTCTCACTAGTTTTTCTTCTTCTTTTTTTTTTTTTTTTTTGATAGGAAAAAAATATATATTAATAATAGAAATAAAGAATTGATGCTCAACTAGCACCATACAAGGTCATGTACAACCAAAAAAACAAATTGTCCACGAAATCTATCACATCAAAAAAGGAATAGCTAAACTTCCCATTAACCCAAAAAAAGAGAGACTTGACAAAATTGTCTTTCAATCTCTGAAGAAGGATTTGAACCCCCTCAAAATCCTTCGGTTCCTTTCCTTCCAAATAACCCAAAAAATCACATGAGGAATAACCAAGGCCTTCTTCTTGGTGGATTTCCTTCCAAAGAAACTCTCCCAAATTAGGAGATGACTCCTAATAGAAAAGGATACCACCCAAGGCACACCAAAACAAGTCAGTGCTAAATCCCGAAGAGATCCAGCGAAGTCACAACGTAACCAAAGATGATTTGAAGATTCAAGATCCCTCTTGCACATGCTACACCTGTTAGCCATAATTTTCCCCCTTTTCTATAAATTATCACAAGTCAAGATGCTCTCGGTTGTCACTTTCCCCAAAAAAAAATAATAAAAAAAAATGCAACATTGAAAGAGGCATAAGACTTCCATATAATGATAGATGGAAAAGCTCCAACCTCCAAAAAATGCAACTAGGAAGAATCCACACCACGAAGATATGGATAATAGGAGCTCATAGAAAAATCCCCATTCTTACCTAATACTCATCTCACCGTGTCTGGAGACAAGTCCTCAATTCGGCTTCATTAAGGGTATTGAAGGAACTAGCCAACAAGGCTTTGTCAGCAAACCCATCCCGAACAAAAATAGGAGAGAATACATTAGACCCTAAAGATTGCTCCCGATAATATGCAACATAAGCATTCAATCCACTGCAAGAACATAGAGAGCAGGGAAGAGCTCTTTCAAAGGAGCTTCAAAGCACCAATGATCATGCCAAAAGGAAATGGTAGAACCATCACCCACAACAAAAAGAAACGTGCAGGATAGAAGCGTTCCCACCCTTTAACAATATACTTCCAAAGACAACAATTGTATAAACCACCGGACATCAAGGGTACCCACCCAGAGCTCAGCTCACCATATTTGATTGTAATACCTTCCTCCAGAGATTACCCTTCTCATTCATGAATCTCCACAACCACTTCCAGAGAACAACCACATTACAAAGCCATAAATCTCACACACCAAGTCTCCCTATAGAGAGAGGTTGTCTCACAATGTTCCATCTCACCAAGTTATACTTGAAATCACTTCCGAAAGCACCCTCTTCTCACTAGTTATATCAAGTATAAGATAAAACCCCAATAGAACTTCGAAGCAATGATGAAAAAATATTTTTAAACCACACCTTCACCCTCACCCCCAGCCAACCACACACAAAACCATTAACACACTCTCAACGTGGGTCAAGGAGACTCTCGGAAGATTTAGATGCAAGCAGCCTACATATGGTCAATTATTCCAGTTCATTCACCAAATTCAGTATTTTGGAAAGTGAGGATGCATGAGTATGCGGGCTTAAAACAGTCTTCTCTTGTTTCAACTTAATTGGGTGTTTTGGAAAGAGGGAATGCTCCATAGTGTCCGACTGTCCGACTTAGAAAGGAGACCCTGACTATCATTAATCTTCTAGGGTGTGGGGCATCAACACACAGTAGGAGGTTCTTTGCATACATACCAAAGACATGCATTTATATTAAACCTCTACACTTTAGGGTGTGTACGATTCTAAACCAGGAAGAGCATCACGAACTGGTATTAAGCCCTTATAATCCAACATCAGGCTACAATCCCCAACTATCATTTGCTCATGAGTACATTCAGCTATGACCATGGGCAATTATTTCTCCGGTCCAACTATTTCGGATAGCTATTTTGCGTAATATGCAGGCTTGGGTTAATATTTTTGTGGACCAAACTCCTGGTATAAGCTGTCTTTTGGTCAAAAAAAATGCCACTGAGCAGGTTTGGGTAGCTATTTTTGTGGACCAACTGTGGGTATAAGCTGTTTTTTCGGGTCAAAAGAATGCCATTGAGCACTAAATGACACGGTTACTCCTATGTAGGTACTTATTGCCTATTCTTTTGATTGTTGCCTTATTTTCTTCCTTTAAATAAAAGGTGAAGGTGAATCCATTTAAATGAAGAAGAAAATATAGCAAATGTCAAATGAATCGGCAAACATTAAGTCAACTTATAGGAGTAAATTTATAGTGCTCAAATGGTTTTGTAGACTGGGAAAACAGCTTATTCACCAGAGTAGGTCCTAAGAACTATTAGCCTAAGCCTGCATATGCCCCCAAAAATAGTTATCTAAGGAAGTTGGACCTGAGAAATAATTACCCATACTGAATGTACCTGTAAGCAATTTTTCTTTGCAGATGCCTGAAAAATTAGACAACTGTGAAGCTGGCCTCTTCATTTCAGTGCTATGATTATTATAACACCAACCGATCAAATATTCCTGTCTTTAACTAGTAGTCTGATTTCTCTAGTGAGGACCATACAAGGAGCTATCCGAAAGGAGAAAAGGAAATTCTACTCAGACAAGTTAATCTTCACAAGAAATAAGGACAAGATTACTAGATCGTCAGACGTCAGTTTTAGTCAGGTTAATGACTCTGGTTCCTTCATTCATGCAACTTACAGTTTCAACTTTCAAATCACCAAAGATGTTTCTGTTACCTTCAGGGCAGCATCATTAAGCTGCAGCTTTTCCAAGGCATCACGTAACTCTGGAAACCTGAAAAAGAGCAGTGTCTATTAAAATATAAGCTAGTATCAATGTAACTTTGGAACCCAATTCGAAAGATGGTTTATTACTGATCAGCATCCACTGGAAATAAGCCACAGAAGACCATGGGAGTAGCCTCTTGATAGCCAGGGAGCGGCTCATCTGCCTTACGGTTGTGGTGAGTAATTGTGTCACCAACCCTTGCATCTGCAACTGATCGAATAGAGGCTGAGAGGTAACCCACCTAACATATAATAAAATATTCATCATTAAGTCAAGTTATAAAAAGGAAAACAGGAAAACAATAAAACATTTACACAATAAGACAGTTTTCAGAACCTTCTATTGTAGTTGGCAACAATGTAGCAAACCTAAGAACTTTGAAAGCAACAGGAGCCTAAATCAAGATGAGAATACTTAACAGTTAACACAGAAAAGGCCTTGAACTTTTGCTTCCTATCATAAAAAAGGCCTTGAACTTTTCCTTCCTATCGTAAAAAAAGCCTTGAACTTTTCCTTAAGAGTGAGTTTAGTTCCATGAAAACCCTAGGAAAATTGGTCAGCTTTCCCAGGTTGATTAATTTCACATGTTTCGTTGTCAATTGTTAATGGGGAACATTTTACGCTGGACCCACAATTTTACGGAAAAATTTTCCAATGCGGGGTACGGGAAAAATTTTACAATGGGAAATGGGATCGATAAGAGTGGAAATTCCTAACATACCCCTAATAGAACAAACCCAAAAACTATAAATATGGGTAGTTTGGACACTTCAAACATTTTTCCAAGAAAATTTGCAACTTCAACCATACACTGTAAAATACACTTTTCCAGGAAATTGTTTCCCAGGAGAAATTTCCCTAGAATTGTACCAAATGCTCTCTAAGTGAAACCGTAACATATTCCCTCATAGTGCCTCATTTCCATCAATTTTATTATGTTCTTATATTTTCTTTCATGAGTAATCAAAGAATAATATTAACAAGACACTGAGGAGGTCACACCCATTTGCAAGAATCATCATGGCTTCAAGCTCTCGTTTAGATTATTATATTCACCCAAGTCAGTGAAAGCTCCTTCACTGACATTCTATGTCGTGCAAGTTTTGGAAGTGGTCAACCAGTTGCTCTTACAACAGGAAAAGAAATCTACAAAGGAAACAAAGCCCCCCCCCCCCCCCAAAACACACACACACACATACACCTGGATAATAAATATATAAACATGTGATCAAACCTATCTCTCATTGTCAAATTTCTAGTCTTATTCCACTCCTAGAGTAAACCTGGTAAGTACAGGCCTTAGCTCTTCCACATCATCTAATCTGCCCCCTCCCCTGCCAAACTTCTGACTTAGCCTGACTGACATATTCGGTGGGTATTGGCTCTTCAGGTGTCAGAAGCATCTAGTCAGCCACCACACTTTCATCAGTTTGCACATACCCCTCTCAGTTCCTTTAGTGAGTAAGTGAAGATTCCTAGTTACAATCACAGGGTTGACAAATATAATACACCCTTTATTTTTCCTGTAAGTGGACTCTGACATGTCTTTGGTTCTATATTCAGACAAGTCAAACAGCTCACATCATTTTTCCGCATAATCTGTAATTCAAGCATAGTAATAACAAGTTCTGGTTGGGAATTCCCCATGATGCTATATAACCTTAGCTGTACCAGGGTACTTTAGAGTCCTAGACCTTGAAATTTTCCGAAGGATGACAGCATGAAAAGAAGAAAAGGTGACACTGCCTTATAACAAACTCAACTCTTAAACCATGAGAAAGGACATCCACAGAAGCCAAAACAAAATTCTGAGAAAATAAAAAACAGAGGTAGGGGGGAGAGGGTGTGTCAACTTCTTTATCTCACCTCGCCAGCATAAAGTTCATCAACTTGCATCTGATTTGGGGAAAGAACTCCAATTTCATCAGCAAAGTAATCCTGTGAGTCAAATTTGGCAGAGCACAAAGGTTCAGAATACGCACCCAGAAAAACATAAACATGCAAACAGCAAGAACTGACACATTATTCATTTATTGATATCCGTTTTCGCTTTTGCTTAAGAAAGCAGTAGTTCACCTTTGGACAAAACAGAAATAAATCAGTTATCATAGACTAGGTAGTCCATGACCATCTCTTTTCAGTCTATTGAGTTAGAGAAATCAGCTTGCAGCAATTCCAGGGGGAAATGCTGTAATTACTAATTACACTGTAGCAACAAATGTAAACAAGATGGCCCTTGTTGACTAGGAATCTTCAATCCACCTTGCATACCGATAAGCTATATCAAACACTCAATATTCGAGACATGCATATGTACATTTGAGTCTTGACCCTTCATTTCAGACTAGCAACACATTGATTTCAGAAAATGACTTGGGTGTCTTCTTTCGAGGGATAGATTTAACTTTGGTAAATATTGGTTGGCAAAGTATTGGCAGACGCATGAAATTTTGATAATTTTACAAAACATAAACAAATACTCATATTACACATTATCCAAATTACCCCAAACTTTCAAAATTTTACACATTCTCCCAATACTTTGCCAACAAATATTTACCAGACTTTATCCAATCTAAATTTATCCAGCTTACAAACTCTATCCAGTCTCCTAAACACTTCAACATGGGTGATGACTGAATCTAATGAACATTGGAATCCACAATTGTAAGGGCAGACTACAGACATTTGATAATTTGAACTTTGAACCTCCACCCTCTGCAGCGGTTGCTTAAGCACAATCATGGATTGAAGGTTTGATTTGGCCTCAGGTATATCATTCGAACTTATATGCACTAGCATTCATTGATTGGGTTGGGACTAATAATGGAAAGATAAAAATCTGCGTCGTGCATGCCCAAATGGAAAAGTTACATTCATTGCCACTAAAATTTGGAGGGGGTCTTCTCCCTGTCAGTTTATACCAGGTGTTGCCTTCTTTCCGTAGCAGTAATGATTCAGGGTGCCTTTCGCGCTCGCGCATGGGGTGGGGGGGGGGGGTTAAGGGATGCGGATTCTAAATAACTCTCATTACAATACCCACATTATAATTTTATAATGAATTATGAAGACTAAACAAAGAAGCATATATTTGAGCTGAATGCATACCTTTCCACTAGCCATAAAACAGATTCTGTCACCTTTCTTCAGAGTCCCATCAATGACTCTAAAATATGCTATCACCCCCCTATATGGGTCATAGTAACTGCAAGACACTTCAAAGAATACATTTTCAGCAAAAAGAGAGGATTAATAGAGTGGAATAATCAGAAACCATAATACTTTAAAAAAAAAAGGTGATAACAAATTGAGCAAACTATAATCAGGAAGCAGATAAAGTGGAGATCTCGAAATGTCATGGGGAAAATAAAAGAAGATATTAAAGAGACTATAGCCAAGATAAGCTTCTTCCAGGGGGTATGGCCTTGCTCCTCATATTGTCTAGAAGCAATGTCCATCAGAAATTGGGAATATTGATCTAAACTGCATTGATCGCCAACTAGCACGACAGCAAAAGAAGCTAAAGACAATTAGACTAGAGATCACTGCCTCTTATCTTCCACTTTCAGATTATCTCGTTTACTTTATAGTGCCAAAATTATGGATTATTTTAGAGCCTAAAGCCTTGAGGCATAGTGGCTAGCCTCCTTTTGTAAATGGGTTACATCCCCTTGGTGTCCAATACATCTTTTGACTACTGATACAAAATGTCTTTTTTCATGAAGCGTCCTAGTTTATTTGGCAGGATTTAATACGTCACATTTTCAACAGAAATATGAATTCTGCCTCAAGATTTTAGGTCCTGACACTAGAAGGCATCACTAAAACTTGAGATAGCTTCCTATAATTTCACTAAATCTCAGGGTATGTTGTCTATATTTAATTTAGTGCTAATTAGCAATTTCAGTTTAGGTTCTTGTGTTTGGAAAAGCAAGTTCAAAATTCTCAAAGCCTTAAAGCCTGAATTAGTAATACAATGTCAAGGTGACAGATAAAAAGAGGGAAGGAGGGAGTATAACCAGCCTACTTCCCATCAACCGGTCCACAGTTAGGAAGGCAAAATGCATGGTTGCAAGGAGTAAGAGTAAGCCTACTTACCTGTCAAATATTAGAGCCCTTAAAGGTTTTGAAGCAGTCTCACGAGGTGGGGGAATCTTTTCAACTATGGCATCAAGAATTTCAGTTATACCAACTCCCTCCTGATAATCCAAGCAACCAAAAGTTAGGATTGCCAATCCTTAATGGTTAAGCAATGGTGCAAATGAAGCACCAAAAATCAGCAAAAGAGCAAATTTACCACTGACCTTTGCAGAACAGCGAATTGCATTGCTACAATCCAGGCCAATCACCTAAATGAGGGAACAATTGCAGCAGATGTGAAATGGTTTTGTTCATTCTCAACGTGTTATGGCTATTAAATAAGAAAGCATAAAAGACACAGGCACACTTATCCGGGGGGGGGGGGACCCTTCCCATCGACACATATTTTCAAAACAAGGAAACATATACTACGTGAGCTTGTCGAAAAGTTGGAAACAGAAAGGAACTATTCTCCCAAACAATAACCAGAGCAGGACTATGGCAATACGATTTTCAAAAGCAATCTGATACGAAGGCAAGATATGAGTATATGACCATTTCTGTAGTCAACTATGCATGCATGCCCCTAAATGCCTTTTCCTGTTCTTTCTCTAAAATCCTCTTATATTTGTAACAGTCTTGCCAATCTCACCATGGTAATTGAAATCTTGATTTTAGCACTTAAGTATAAAGTTGTTAGCTTTCCAAGAGTGTATGTATGCTTCCGAGCATGTGTTCAGACAAAAAGCACATTGGGACAAACTGTAAGTGCAGTAGCAACTAAGGCTTTTGGACCAAAACAGAAATAGGCATTTTAATCAAGGGGAACAAGAATACACGGCGACAACCAGCACAGGGGCCACCTCTGTCAGATATGAAAAAACACAAAGCTCTGGCTAGAACATTGGGCAGCATTGTTTAAATATTACTCCATATCATATTATTATACACACTTACATAGTCCAACCCGAAGCCCATTTCTCTTATCATGTGGACAGAAAAATGGATGGACCTTAATGTCCAGTCACAACAAGATAAATCAGGATGAGGTGATACTATAGTCAGCATTAATTTAGCACATTATAAGTTTAAAACCCAGTGCTAAAGAATAGCACACAAAAGGATGAAACATCTCCACCAACACTTGGGCCTATTCTAAAGAAATAACCTCCGATCAGATCCTAGAAGTTCAAGTTTTTTCTGATACAAAAAAGAATAATTTTAGTAATGAGATGTGGATGTGTATATGTGTGCACATGCATGTATGTGTCCACATGTAGGTACATATGTGGGTGTATGTGTGTGTGTGTGTGTGTTCTTTTTTTTTTTTTTTGGGGGGGGGGGAGGCAACAGTTCCAACATAAACAAGTCTTTAAGACAGGGGTCAACTGCACAAAAGGCTTATCCAGATCAAAAGGGATTTCAAACATGCTGCTAACATCAAGTAACAGGGATAACAAGGTGCATGCATTCAAAATAAAATGGATGAAACAGCCGGCATAGGAAAGGTTTTGGAGTTTGACAAACCCCATTTAACGCCCACAACAAGCACAATGTGGAACATGTTTGACACATTTTAGCAAATTGCCTATACCGTTATCAATTTGAAAGCCAACGAGACATATTCTGAATCCCTGATATGGACATGGAGATGTTGCAGGCAACTGGGTTCAGCTAGTAGCTTCTTTGTTTGCCTCTCATTCAAATTTTTTTCATCTTCTTCTTTATTCTCCAAAGGTCATTAAGTTACAAATTATAAGTAAGGAAATCACAAGACAAGTAGAAAACCAGTCATTAGCCTGGCACAACAATATTAGGGAGCTTCAAAAGGTACCAGTAACTATAGACCTTGAAAAGAACAAACAAAGAGAAGTTAAGTTTAAACTGGAGATAGTAGCGCTATCCAATAAAACCTCTGCTTTGACGGGATGTCCAGAGGACTCAGCAAAGAACCAATAGAACGTATCTTTTAGACTTTTACCATATACATGGCAGACTGCCACAACCTATTCAATACTCCCAGACAGTATAGGCCCCTGGATAGACAAAAAGTATTTCACATACAACATACAAACTCCCAGACCAAAGTACTTCACACTAATAGCAAAATCTGAATAATAGGATTTTCCTCTAGAGAGCAAACAAGCAACAGCCACAACTCCTAAACACCCACATAGGCAAAACTTTAAAACGAAAACAAACAGCTCCATCAAATAAATTCCAGCATCCACGGTAAGAGTATTAGAATGGTTAGTGGATAAACTCATCAGGATATAGCTGACGGTATATGTATCCTCATGAGTCATGAACTAACCTCCTCAATTTCCTGGGCAACACGATCAGGTTCAGCACCAGGCAAGTCTATTTTGTTGAGAACCTGCAAAATGCAAAGTATTCAAACAACAGAAATTGAATTTACACCTAATTATTTACCATCAGAGTATCCATGAAAGCTATCACGAACAAAGACCAATGCATTGAGGGAAGCTTCAATAAAAAAAAAGTTATGCAAATGTCACACAAGGATTTGTTGTAGTCAAGATAAATGAAAGAAAGCTTATCTTGGGTGACTGAGACTGCCTTGTCAAAGGGATATCATGAGACAAACCTCTTTATTTGGAATAAACAAAGCATGAGACAGAACATATGTGCAGCGGATTTTTTATATTTTATTTTTTCTGCTTTTTTTTTTGGGGGGGGGGATACCTCATAATTCATTTGCATGCGACTTCAATTTCGAAGTTAAAAGCTCATTGAATGATTTATTGGCCATCTGAAACAAAAGGTCACATAATACGATCAAAGTAGCTTCCCCTACAAAGATTTTAAACTCACTCCAATTAATGTCTGCCTCAACATGTCCCTTATGTAAGAGAACCTGCCCAAGAATATCTGAAAACAATGAACAATGGAATACACAGCATTGGTGTTTCTAGTCCCTTCTGCAATCTTGTTGCTCCTTCCAGAACATTACTTCCGTATCTTCAACGTCGTGCTATTTCTAGAAGTAAATAAATTTGCTGAATGAAATCCATCCGTTTTCAGGAGTTTGACCCACCAGATCAGGAATACATTGTGGATAGAAGAAATGATAGAAGCACACAAGTAAACAGATGATTCACAATTCAGAATCACATGAAAAGTGAAACACTAAGAGCTAGATGTGAATAATGATATGATCTGTATAACTAAGAATAGTATGGAAATAATGAACATGATGATTGAGAAGTAGGCAAGGAGACCAAACAACAAAGAGAATCACTCACAGGGATCACTTCAAGGTTGTTTTCCAATGCCAAATATACGTTAGCAAGGGTCTGAGCTTCCACTCCCTTCAAAATTCAGACCATAGATACAATGACTTACAAACATAAATAATTAACAAACTAAAAACTGGAAATACATCTACAAGAAGGTTATGAAACCATATTAATGATGCAATTCGAGATGGAAGATAACAGTGAGGAAAAGCATAATCAAGGCTAGCTTTTGAAACATAACTCCGGTGACGAAAAAGTTCATAGATTAGTAGTTATACTATTCAGTACATAAGCATTAAAAACCTGATAACTTTTATCGCCACAAAATATCCAAACCCATCAAAAGAAACATTACATACAAAGTTACCCCCCCCCCCCACCCACCCACCCACCCATCACCACCAAATAAATAAATAAAACTCCTCCCAACCCACACACATGCAAACAGAAGCTGTCTGCTTATGCAGGGTCAAGGTTTGATCTGATCTGATTTGACGTTCATACAAATCCTCACAGCCTATCAACATCAATAAAACACAGCAATGGAGAAATATCAAGCTCTTTAGCATTATCACTCATTCAGTTGAAGGATGAGATGCTTTCCAAAACAAGATCCTTGAGATATAATCATAGTTGATGCAAGACGACTGAACTTATACCAAATAGATAAGTGAAAAGAACATTTACCTGAGATGCATCTACAACAAGTAGAGCACCCTCACACGCAGCAAGAGAACGTGAAACCTGCAAAACATGAACAAACATGTTAAGATTAATAAATGAATCAGCATAATCTGAATACTGCAGATGTAGAAGGTAACAACCTCAAGGGTAATTTACGTATATCAACAAAGGGGTAGGGACACAAAGAGCATTTAACAGTAAACATTTTTGAATGAAATGAAGCTAGTGTATAGCATTTCAAGTGCTTTTTACTTTTTACAAAGAGCAACAAAGAAGTAGTTTATTAACAGTACACCAACTCTAATACATAATAATCAAAACCCGAGGAAAGAAATATAATATGAAAGAAATTTGCTGATCGATCCATCGACTTCTTACAATCAAGAAGAGATTCAGTTTAGTCTGATCTCTCATTCCAGTTTCCATGCTCAAAAACGAAACATTATGATACGCTCACTATTCCGAAAGAATTTGGGGGAAGGATACCCGATAGGATCAGGGATCAACAGTGATGGTGTGATATGCAGTACGTAAACACTATGTGGCCCTCAGGGTTTAGAATGGCTACCATATAAGCTTCGACATTCAATGGAAGTGAGCAATAAAAGCTAGTTTACATGTCTTAAGTAAAGCAATTTTACTCAGCTAGTCTTTAGCTTTGTGTTATCCAACTAACTCAAAACACTCGCTTCAGTATTTAAAAAGAGCAAGGCAATCCTGTTGTTTTCAGCATGATTGAGTATAGGCATAGAGATATAGAGCCCAATCTTACAACAACAACAACAACAACAACAAACTCGAGTATAGTCCTGCCAATGCGAGATCTAGAGGGATCCAAATGCAGGCAGCATTTTCCCTATGCATGGGAGCACACAAAGAGACATAGAGCACAACCTTAAGAAAAGCAATTGGCATTACATGCAAGATCGTTGCTTCAGATATACTGCATCCTAATATTCCCTTTCCATGACATTTTAAAAGAAGCTTTATAAAGGGGTAGCCAGGAAATGCTCAGTTAACATAAATGCATAACTCTTTTTTATTAGTTACACATCAGACAAACGACAGCCGCCAAGTAAAGATGTAGCAGTAAATCGAGGTCTTAAGATAAGGACATACAATGACCAATACAGATGTGTACTACAAACTGAAAGACAATGTAGCATACCTCATAAGAGAAATCCACATGTCCAGGAGTATCAATTAAGTTTAGGCAATATGGTTCATTTGCATGGATATAACGCATTCGAGCTGCCTGTGACAAAAGTTAAACAAATCACATCACGCAATTTGTTAGAAGGACATCGCACGAGAAACAAGTTAATGGGTGTGAGATTTGCCTGATATGCACCGCATAATTGGGAATTTCTAGAGCGCATACAACTAGTTTATTTCTTCAATAGCAAAAACAGTCATTAAGCTCACGTGTTAGGTTTTAGTAAAGTACCTGGAGTTTAATAGTGATACCCCTTTCTCTCTCCAAATCCATGTTATCAAGGAACTGGTCCTTCATCTCACGCTTCTGTACAGTACCAGTCATTTCAAGCAATTTGTCTGCTAAAGTGGATTTCCCATGGTCAATGTGTGCAATAATACAAAAGTTTCTGATGTTTGAGATAGGGACCTGCGGGGTGAATCAATGCAGCTTCAATGAGCCAAACTTAAATTTGAATAGCCAATCAAAGTCTCTATGAAGAACCGACACGTGATTAATTGCATAATCACCCAAGAGGACAAAACACAAAACTTCAAAACTCACAAAGGACATTCAGGTGAAGGGGCATGTTAGTAGAAAACTATTATTGGGCCTTTAACCATTAGCTTAAGCTTTTGGTGGAGATGGTTCCACATTCACAACATTGGATGTCCCTAACATGCTGCATTTCATGGTCTTGAATCATGGGTACCTTAGCTCATAATCCCAATTAGATTAGTTCAATTGCCACATCCTCCTTGTTGTTAAATATGCAAGAAATGAAAACAAAGCAAACCTCCTCCCCTTGGTTGCTGAAACAAACTAAACAATTTGGTGGAGTGACCCACAACTTCAACCTAGTCAAACATTCAAACCACTAATTCCTGAAGGAAACCCAGTTCCAAAATGACAACACCCATTAAATTTTATGCAAAGCAAATAAATCCTACATCAAACTTGCTAATGACTTTAAACAGAAACCAAAACCCAAGCAGCAGTAAGTAGTAAAAGAGTAAAGTAGAACCTTCTGGAGTCTATCTTGGCCCACTTTGACAGCCAATTCGGCACCAGGAGGGGCACCTGCGGTTTGACAGAGGACACGAAGACGACGAGTGCACCTGAGATGACCATTTCGAAGCGGGTATTGAATGTTGAGGAGAGAAAGTGAAGGGAAGTTCGGAATTTTAATGGGATAACGCTCAACTGAATTAGCGCGTACCAGCACTGTACTACCAGTAGCAGCAGTAGCGGCAGCCATTGGTTATGGCTATGGCCTCTCTTTTTCTCTTTTCGCTCCCTCCAATGGAGTATACTTGCTATCGAGTATGTTTATGGATCATGTTTCTTCTCTTTTTCTTTTCTTTTTTCCTAATTCCCCGAATAGGTGTTTCTTTTGAGCCCCAAAAAAAAAAAAAGGCCATTCTTGACAAATAACAATGTGGTAACACATGGGCCTAAAAATGAAAGTTCCTACTATAATTTTGATTGTAATTACAACAATAAAGATAAGTGATTGAGAGAAGAGAAAATGATAAGAAGAGAAAAATGAGAGAGATAATAAGGGAGATGGATGTGTTTTTATTGCTCATATTACATGGTTATTTATAGAGATAGCAAACTTGGGCTCCAAGTCATAATAACATAAAATAATGCAATTTAGCACATGAAAAATGGTAGTCACAAATAATATTTCATAACACTCCCCCTTGAATATTCATTTTTCAAAAGAATATGTCTCGTTAAAACCTTACTAGGACAAACTCATTGGAAAAAACCCTAGTGAAGGAAAAAGAGTATATAATTCTCGATACGCCAACATCTGCCTCATTAAAAACCTTTCCAAGGAAAACGCAATGGGACAAAACCTCGGATAAGGGAAAAAGAGTACAGCGCGTATAAACTCCCCCTGATATAAGCATCAGCAGACATCTCTGAGACAACACAATTCGATTTTACTGACTAACTTCTCAAAAGTTGCAGTCGATAGAGACTTGGTAAATAAATCCGCCAAATTCTCACTAGAACGGATTTGCTAAACATTAATCTCAATTTTCTTTTGTACATCATGAATGAAAAAGAACTTTGGTGAGATATGCTTTGTTCTATCACCTTTGATGTATCATGCTTTCAATTGTGCTATACAAGTAACATTGTCCTCATATAAAATTGTGGGAATATCCTTACTTGAAGATAAATCACAAGATCCCCGTATGTGTTGGATTTCAGATCTTAACCAAACACATTCTCTGCTAGCCTCATTAATTGCCAAAATTTCAACATTATCAGAGGATGTAGCTCTTATGGTTTGCTTCATAGAGCGCCATAGAATGACAATTCCACCATAAGTAAACACATACCCAGTTTGCGATCGGGCGTCTTATGGGGATCAGATAAGTAATCGACATCCGTATAGCCAGCTAGAAATGCTTTTATTTCACGAGGATAAAATATATCATATCAATCGTACCTCAAAGGTATTGAAATGATGTATAATTAACGAGATACATCAACGCTCAAATAGCACTTAAATATGGTACTTCAAGACTCATATTGATATTTCAGGAACCATAATAGTGCTTCAGGACTTAAATATGGTAAATACAAAGTCAAATACAATACCTCAGGACTGATATATATAGTACTTATGGACCTAGATAAGGTAATATATAGTACTTCTGGACCTGGATATGGTACTTCAGGACCGATATATAGTACTTCTGACCTAGATATGGTACTTCAGGATCGATATATAGTACTTCTGGACCTAGATATGGTACTTCGGGACCATAAAGTTTCTCATCATCCTTTTAGGGTCTAAAAAGGAAGAAGATATCATCATCATTTACTAGTGTGCATAGTCTATATAGAACCTTTTATCACACTTGCTTCATGACTTGACTGATGCACGAAAATCATCCCCAATTTGTTCAATCTTGTAAATCATACATTTGCTTTCGGGATTGTCTTTCATTTCAAAACTCTTTCTTTAAGGAGACTGCAATGAGACTCTTCAGGAGTCCAAAACTTGGTTTTACCAAAACCTTTTATCTCAAAATAAGCAATCTATTGCTTTTGAAATCTCTTCTAGAGTTTTGATATCATTTAAATCTTTTGATACTTTCTTTGATTATACAATATGCGTCCATATTGTATAAACTCATAAATATCTACTCAATTTCACTGAGTAATTCTCTCGAGAGTTTCAATATGTGCTTCAGGCACCATTTGAATGATTCAGGAATTTTTATGTAAATATCTTTATCAAATTTCTCATGAGCTATAGCAACACTTGAATCTTACAGGTTTTGTACCTGTTGGTTTACAGACTGCGGATCTGATACTTCCCTTTTTGTAAGGGAATCTAATTCTGCATTAATGGCATCTTTCCATTTTGGCCAATCTTTTCTTTGTTTGTATTCCTCAACAGACCTTGACTCATGATCCTCATTTTCATTCATGATATTCAGTGCTATATTATATGAAAATACTGTATCGACGTCGATTTCACTTCGGTTCCATCTTGTACCAGTCATGGCATAATTTATTGAGATCTCATCATTATTGCAATTTTTAGGTACCTGAGTTTGTGGTGCAACTTCCACATTTGTCATGTCTGGGAACTCTTCTAGAGTCGATATTTCCTCGTGTTGGTTATCATTATTCTTTGCTCCTTTTCTTTTTCGAGGATTTTTGTCTTTGGAACCTACTGGTCTGCCACACTTCAAATGTGGTCTAGACTCATTAGCAATAGCACTTTGTACTGTTGGGACGTCAATTCTAATAGGAGCATTAGCAGCTGGAATGTAAGATTTAGTGACTCTCTTTGGGTCAGCAAATGTGTCTGGCATTTGATTCACTAGAGTTTGTAAACGAATTATGTTTTGAACTTCCAGTTCACACTACTTTGTTCGAGGATGAAGACGCTTTAGCAGTAATTCGTTCCAACTTATCTCTTTGCCCAACTGCTTAGATGCTCTCCCTAATGTTGGGAAAACTGTCTCATCAAACTGACAGTCGGCAAATCGTGCTGTAAACAAATCTCCAATTGATTGTTCTATATACTTAATTATAGATGGAGATTCGTACCCAACACATATTCCCAATCTCTTTTGGGGTCCCATCTTAGTACGTTGTGGTGGGGCAATAGGTACATACACCACACATCCAAAAGTTCGTAGATGGGTTCATGGCCAAAAACCAATTTTTTGGGAGAAAATTCATGATAACCAACTGGCCTTATGCGGATCAATGCCGTAGCATGCAATATAGCATGTCCCCAGGCACTAGTTGGAAGTTTTGCTCTCATCAACAATGGTCTTGCAATTAGTTGCAAGCGCTTAATAAATGATTATGTAAGACATTTTGTGTATAAACATACGACACAGGATGTTCAACTTTTATGCCAATTGACATACAAAAATCATCAAAGGCTTTAGACTTAAATTCACCGGCATTATCAAGACAAATTCTCTTGATAGAATGATCTGGAAAATGTGCTCGTAGTTTAATCAATTGAGCAAGCAATCTTGCAAATGCCAAGTTACGGGTTGACAATAAACACACATGTGACCATCTAGTTGATGCATCAATTAATACCATAAAGTATCTAAATGGTCCACATGATGGGTCTACAGGACCACAAATGTCACCTTGTATACGTTCTAGAAATGCAGGGGATTCAGCCCCAACCTTAGCCGGTGATGGCCTTGTGATTAATTTTCCTTGAGAGCAAGCAGCGCATGAGATCTCATTAATTTGAAGGATCTTCTGGTCCTTTAAAGTATATCCATACGAGTTCATTAGGATTTTGCACATTATAGTTGATCCGGGATGCCCCAATCTATCATGTCATATGATAAATTCTTTATCATTAGTAAACTTCGGGTTTACTAGAGTATGTGCTTCAATTGGGTTAATTATTGTGTAATATAACCCAGAGGGGAATGGTGATAATCTTTCTAACACACATCTTTTGCCCAAGGCAATTTTCATGATATGCAAATACTCAATATTATTTTCACTAGCTGTCTCAATGTGGTATCCATTTCTGCGGATATCCTTGAAACTCAGTAAGTTTCTTTGAGACTTGGTGGAATATAATGCATCATCAATGTGCAAGCTAAGCTTGTTCCACCAGGTAGCACTATATGGGCTCTTTCGGAGCCTTCAATTAAATTTGAGATACCCGATAAAGTACTAAAATTTGCATCTCTCATTAATAAGTAATAAAAGTATTTCTTATAATGATGTGTGCTATTATGTTGCCTTCAGGGCACATATCTCCTCCTCCATTCATGACACAAAACAAAAAAAATGTTCATGAAGTTTAATTAATGGAGTGATCGTAATCATCATTAGCACATTCTTTATCTCCATCTGTTTTCTTTCGCTCTTTTAATGATACTTGATAGAGGTCAACAAGATGTTTTGACGTACAACAGGTACGTTCCCAATGTCCATTTTATCCACAAGGATGTCATGGACTTTCAACAGTATTCTTGCCTCAATCATTCTTGCTCCCCAACTTCTGGTGGGAAAATGATATTTGAAAAGGGATTACAATAGTTCATCACAACTATGTCCTATCATGACTTCTGGCATGACTTTTTGTTTATCTCATAATCTTTCAGGTTATATATGCTACCACATTCACTTCTAGGAATGAGATATAACCAATTGAGTGGAGTTTAATAGTTTAACAACTCATTTATTTTGTAAATAACAAAATCATGTAAATCTCCAAATATTAAACTCGACATATGAACATACGTACAGTCATACTCAAATACAATAAGACAATACAAATACTTGCAAGTCAAAATACTAACTTTAGCAAGCTTCATATATTTTTTCAATTGCTATGTCAATTAACAATTATACACTTTAACAATTGCTATGTCAATTAACAATTATACACTTCCAATTGGCATTTAATGGCAGGTCACCAAACAATAGTTACTTCTACCATCCGCTTTAATAATAATTCACATCATAAAGACATGTATAACTTGAGTATCACAAAGATAAAAACATATATATCTTTGACCCTTTTATGTGTGAATGTCACAATCAATTAAATGAAATAGCATCATGCACCTATCAATTAGGGCATGTATAGTTTGTACTAAAATGCATATATAAGTACAAATATAAGACTATATTGAACAAAATTATAAAGAGCCATATACAGAGTTATGAAGCTTCTTGGTATATCATGTACGCTTGAAATAACACACATAGTATCACGAATACTTGTATATACATGTATAATTTTCAATAAATTGCTCACATATGGATTAATCAAGCATATATATTCAAGTTATCATCAACAGGACCATGAAATCCTTATGAAATGTGGTGTAAATAAATAATACAATGAACCATATGCATTTATCATGTGAACTTGGTCATTTCTCATTTATTGAATATCCATATAATGAAGTTCATGCAAGGATGGACAAAGTAATTAAAATCAAGCATGAATCATAATCATAATCTTTTCCTAATTAATCTTACTCAAAACAAAATGAGAATTACTCACAACAATACTTGATCATCATCTGGCATAAAACATTATTTTCATAACTAATAACTCAATTTAGCATACAAATAGCCTAAATTACACCAAATTAGGAATATTATTTATCCAAAATTTCACAACTCTTGAAATAAACATCCAAAAATTTTCAAACTTTAGCCACAACTACTATACAATATAGAGAGTATACAGTAAAATTTATACCGTTAAAACTCATTTACATAATTCAAGAAAAATCACACAGTGAGATATTATTGTTCATTTGAATGTCAATATTGTTGGTATGATGAACTTCTGGTTCATCGACAATATTTGTATGAATTTAATTATCATTAAAGGTGGAGTGAACTTCTGGTTCATTCATAAAAATAAATTCAATATCGAAGTAGTGAACTTTTGGTCACTAATATAATTTAGGTAATATCTCAATGTTAGAATGAACTTCAGGTTCATTAACGAAATTAAGCAAAAAATATGTCTATGTTTTAGACTTGTGATTCTCGGGTTTCACAGAATGAACCTTAGATGATTGGGGTCGATAAGGGGCTATTATTCGTCAACAATACGCCTTTAACCTAGCTCCCATAGGTACTCCCTCGAATGCATAGCTTTGGGTTTCTCAGAATGGGCTAGGAAATGGGGTCGGACGGGAGTCATCCCTTAATTAATTAGACGACTCTCCAATACTCAAGGCTCCCATAGTTAATCCCGCGAGTTCATCAAGAAAATTATCATTATTTAGTTATAGAGTGCAATAAGAATAAACCAAGAAACTCAATTGTAGGACATATTCAATTCATAACTCAAAAATACATGTCAATAATTCATAAATACATCACAGAAAAATCGAATTTAACTGGGCAGAATTATTTGCAAAATTCTTAACTCGAAAAATATACCTCCAAAAATTACAAAATTTTAACTCAGTGTGCCAAAAATTATGGTTAAGCTTTACAATAAAATTTTCAAAATTTTTCGCTTAGCCAATTTTACGCAGAAATTCAAACAGCGGCTGAATTATTATAAAATCCGAAAATTAAAATTGAAAATAAACCAAAGTTACAAAATCATAACTGATAATAAGTACGTTGGATTATGAATGAGATAATGAAAGATAGCTTGGTGCTGATAATGTGTTATAATTTTGATTGTAATTGCAACAATAAAGACAAGAGATTGAGAGAAGAGAAAATGATAAGAAGAGAAAAATGAGAGCGATAATTAGGGAGATGGATGTGTTTTTATTGCTCATATTACATGGCTATTTATAGAGATAGCAAACTTGGGCTCCAAGCCATAATAACATAAAATAATGCAATTTAGCACATGAAAAATGGTATTCACAAATAATATTTCATAACAGTTTCCACTTTATTTAAAGGATTATTGACGTCAAGGGATATGATACATAACTTAAAGGAAAATTTCATTTGGTAGACTTCAACTTTGTCTATTTTAAATTATCAACCACTTTTAAAATTATTCCAAGTTGTAGGCTTATTTTGAAAATTGTTTTAAATGGTAAGCTTATTTTGAAAACTTTAAAAATTATTACAAGTTTTCAAACACTTTAAAAACTATTTCTAGTGGTCGAAGACTTTAGATATTATTTCAAATGAGTCGATTGTGAGATTGATAAGGAGAGCTAAGTGATATTGATAGAGGAAGAGAGTTTTGCAAACAATATTTTAACAACAGTACAAGAAGATACTCACAAGATGGAATACTTTTCAAAATAAGCCAACCACTTGGAATAGTTTAAAAAATGATTGACAACTTAGAAAAGATAAAAGTTGAAGTCAAATGAAATTTTCCTAAAGTAAATGTATCATACAATTCTATATACGATTATAGACTTCCATCAGCCCAGTCCTGACATTTTTGGGGCCCGGGCAACATAATAGACCAGGTTTTAAATTGGACCCTTTAAAAAATTGCGCCAACATTCATGATAGACAACAGTATTAAGAATTTAGTCAAAATGCATACCTGCGAAAAACAATTTTTTTTTCATTTACAAAATGTGGCTCTTCTGTGAAAACTTAGTAAAAATTTTATCATTATTGTTCCCTATCAAAATAGAGACTTCCAAAATGTGTGTGTGTGTGTTTTTATTTTTTATTTTTTATAAAGTGACATATGAAGCTCTTCTTTCTCTTCTTATTTTATTTACAATGCATGTTGAGTCTTCTGATACTACTATATATATTCTCAGTGTGGTCCTTAAACTAAGACAATCTTTTTTAATCGTGGACTAGAGCCGGAACCAGAACATTCTGTTAAAGGGAACCGTCCAAGACGTGATAGATAATACTAAAATAGTTAAAAAAAACATTCAAATTCTCAAGTTGTAAAATATTACATGCAAATTCAATATTTAAAACTTTTCGGATAATATCCTAAATTGTAATTCTTACTAATTCACGTTTGAGTAGATCTCTACTAAAACGTTTTTTATCCAAGAATTATTTAATTATTGATATTCTTAAGAGAATAATGTTTCCTCAAAATTAAAACTAATAGTAATTGCATGACAAATATATTTTTATCTTTACTTATAACCATTAATAAAATTTGAAAAAATAATTTTTGTATACAATATAATAAGTAAGAGAAATAATGAAGTTACGACTTGCGTGCAATCGCTATTATTTATGATATGATATGATATGCAATAAGAGAAATAAAATATAAAAAAATGAGATAATATTACCTAGCTAAAATGGTATTAAAAGAAAATGAAAAATATATCGAATACATAAATTAAGCAACGGGCACTAGAAAGAAAATAATTTTTGGAGGAAAATAAACTTCTGGAGTAAAATTTGAGATAAACAAAAATAAATTGGACGATGGACAAACATCAATAGTAGGAGTTTGATCTTAGAAAATTGGTGTACGTATTACATAAGGATAAATTCAATAAGGTCAGACAAAATTTGAAAAAAAGGAAATCAAATCATTGACATCAACAATTTAATTACAGTAAAATACTCATGACAACCACTGTGATGAATTATCTGATACTATACAATTTGCATACAATAATTTTATAGTAGTTGGGGGTGGTCGGGGCCCCTTTTTGACTTCCCGAAATTTCGTCGCTGTCGTGGGCCCTGGGCGATCGCCCCTTGGGCCTACCCCTAGAAACGACCTTGACTTCCATTTGTGAGAAATATCTATTTTAACTTTTTTTTTACCTGGATATACAACTATGGATGCACTAAGTATGAAATCATCCATCTTTTTTTCGGCATACGAAACAAAAATACAAAAAATAAAAGAAATAAAATTGATATTTCTCATAAATTGGAACCTCATGGTCTTACTTGAAATTTTATGGTTTATTTGCTTCATGGTTCGTCCTTTGACATCAATAATCAAAACGACCCAAAAGGGTGTCAGCAATGTTAGCTACGCATGACACAACGAATGATCTGGCTTGGTATGCAGACTTTGCTGCTACGAATAATCTTACTAATGATTTAAACACATTATCTCTACATTCGAACTACGATCGGTCATATGCCATCACTGTTGTGAATGGTATGACTATACCCATATCTCATGTTGGTTATACTCGATTTCCTAACTTTCTTGTTTTGTCTAATGTTTTTCATGTTCCCTCCATTACTAAAAACCTTTTGAGTGTTTCTCAATTTACAGTTAAAAATAATGTGATTCACAAATTTGACCTAACTGGTCTTATGAAGGATCCATAGGGAAAGATTCTGATGAAAAGCATACTTGATAGACCTGTCAATATGGGCGGGCGGGCCGGTTACGGGTCGGTCGTATATCGGGTTCAGGTAAATACGGGTCGGGTGTATTTCGGATTCGGATAAGTACGGGTCGGGTGTATTCCGGTTTTGGGCGGTTTGGGTCGGGTTTACAGATCATGACCGCCCTTTTTCTCAGTTACTCACAACTAATAAAATTGATTATAATTGGTCAAAGACATCTGTGTAATGTACCATTTCATTTCAAGTTCGACCACCACGATATGTCATAGTTGTATAGACATATTACTATACAGTATACACCCAAGGGACAAAATTTGACAATCTTCAAGTCTACTAGTATTATGCGGTTTATGTCAACAATCCACGAATAACAGTACTTATGAAATATATAGGGTTTTGGGATGCTAATATACTGAACTTTTAGGGTATTGGACAATAATGCACTGAACTTTGACATTTGACAATAATACACTATTTTACTGAAAGAGAGGAGAGCGGAGGGACTGCAGGAGTTAGAGGGTTCACTAAAAGAATGAGTGAGTGACAGTGTTAGGGTTTTGTTTTGGTCATTTGTTATTTGATTATTTCATTTGTATGTCTCTCTCTACGCATAACTTTCCAAACCACCTAATATTTTACTTTTGGGCCTTAATTTTCATGAAATGAACCCATTTTTTTACACAAGGCCAAAGTAGACAAAGCACTTAAAATTAAAGTGTCTGACCCAACGGGTTGACCCAAACCTGACCCGTTTTTTACTGGGTTCTTTGGGTTGGGTCATTTTCGGGTCCCGGGTCAGAATTTTGTGTTCAAAACCCGTTTTTTGCGGGTCGGTTTGGGTCGGGTTTCTGGGTTGGGTCGAGAATTGCCAGGTCTAATACTTGAGCATGGTCTCTACAAGCTCAATCCTTGTAAAATATTCTCAAAATCATTGCTCTTGTGGGAAAATGTACATCCCTTCAAGTCTGGCACAATCAGCTTGGCTATCCTAGTAGCGAGGTAACAAAAAGAATTGAACTTTAAGCTCCCGGTTTCTAATAGAACTTTAGAGTCAGCTTGTGGTCCATATCAAATGAGCAAGAGTCATAGGTTGCCCTTATCTAGCTCGCATGTCCGTTTTTATGTTGTTTTTGAATTGGTCTATTATGATGTTTGGGGTCTAGCACTAGTTGCTTCTTTCAATAATCATCGCTCTTTTATCCATTTTGTTGATGATCATTCCAGGTTCATATGAATTTATTTTCTTAAAAGCTTCTAAGGTATTTGACGTGTTCAAGAAGTTCAAAATAATGATCAAGACTCAATTTGATACCAAAATCAAAGCTCTTCAAACATATTAGGGTGGGGAATTTAGAAATGTTTTGACCCTTATTGAATAGTTTGGTATCACTCATCGCCTCTCCTGCCCTCACACTCAAGAACAAAATGGGGTTGCTGAGCAACGCCCACGTGATATGGCCAAAGGTCTCACCCTCCTGGCCAAGCCTCTCTTCCCTTAGCCTTTTGGGAGTTTTCTTTTCATATAACCGTGTATTTAAATGAACCATGTTATTACTCCCACTCTAAATAATCTGACCCCATTTCATGCCCTTTATGGTTGCATTGCAGATTATCACTTTCTTAAAAACTTTGGGTGTCTTTATCATCCCTATCTTTGACCCTTCTAGAAATTGAGGAAATAGAAGAAGTGGTCCAAGAGGAGAACAAAGAGCACGAAGATGTAGACATCGGGTTTTGTACTGGGAAAAGTGCACAAAAGCAAAACCAGGAACAATAGAAAATGAGGCCAAAATGAATCAAAAGCCACTGGGCCTTGTTCCAACTCTACAAGCCAAGCCCAAGTGCTACAAAAGCCCAAAGGAGCCCTCAAAAGTCATATGGCCGGCCTTCCTCATCCCACAAGCGGCCTTCGAACTTTGCCACGTCAGCAATCCGTGTGAGGAGGCCTCAAAAGTCGTCTGGCCTTCCTCACTACCACGTCATCACTCTGCACCAACATTCGGTCAAGATCCTCGCGATGCAAGCCTTGGCGCATTTGACCCATGTAAAGTCAAAAGTCATACGACTTTTAAAGGGAGTTTGGGGGCAAAAATGGTGGATCATGTTTGATCTTTCCATCTTTTACACACCCTCATTCACCTATAAATACCCCCTTCTATTCCACCATTCGGAGCATCCAAAAATCATCCGAGAAAACCCCCTCTCTTCCCTAACTATTCTCACATAAAGTTTCGATATTACCATTACATCGATATCAAAAGAATTCTGACATATTGACTTCGGTTTTCTCCAATCACGCTAAACTTCTTGCATGCTTTTTTTTCCGATTATTGCAAGACAAAGGCTTAGAGGTTCACAAAATATAGCAAAACCGCAATACAAAACAACAAACTTCTTGCATGCTTTATGTTTAAGCAAGGTTAGATTGTTCATTTATCATATTGTAATCATGTAACCCCGTTGTGATACCCTTGTACATTGTTTTGTAAATAGTCTTTATATTCGCTTGACATGAATATGATACCGTGAAACTCTTTTAAACTTCTTCCCGCTCTTTTTCATTTCAATGTCGATTCTAGTAGAGTTTGTTTCCAAAACAGGTGAGTCCGAGAGTTTTTTTAACTCTTGGACTCGTAACCTTACCCCCGGGCTCGGAATTCGAGTTCTCAGGTCGAAGTTTTTATCACTTTCTTTTTGGTTTGTTGATTTCCTTAAATCAACTTACGACTCCTTTTCTATCATAACTTGCATGATTCATCTTTGTGACTCTCTCTTCTGTTTGATCAGCTAAAGCAACATCTTTCATGAGACCGCACCAAGGAGCCAACCAAACAAGGAAATGGGGTAGAAATCGATCAAGGCCAGGGGACTTTGCTATCTTTCTAGCCCATTTTCCCAGATAGTGGGGCCAGAAGGCCCCTGACCTGACCCAAGCAAAGTCTTCTGGCTTATTGGGTCAGTCTAGTGGCCTCACTCCCTTTATGCTCATGGTGAGGGTCCCAAGATAATGTGGTTTAGCATTCATCAACCGAAGATATTGTCCTTAAGTGAATGTTCAAAGTTTAGGATACTTAAAGAATAAAAAAGCTTTCTTTCAAACAAAAGCATCATTATTTAAGGATTAAACAACCTTAGTCGACTCCCAATCGCATTTAAGTAGCGTCGAACGAAAAGCACGTCCTTCGATTTTTTGGGGTCCTACATAGGAGGAGTTGGCTAATATGGAGAAATGCGAAGAATATTGTGACTTATGCTGATGATGGTGAGTTGCTCGTCTTGAGGAGACTGGTAACAAGGATCATATGGAGATGTTTTTTCATTCCCAGTGCGCTATGGGAGGCAAAGTTGGAGAAATCATCGATAGTGAGAGTTGCACCAACCTCCTATATGGTGGAAAAGCTCAATCTTCTAACTAGTCTACACCATCAGTTGTACTTCCTCAAGTGCATTGGTGATGGTAACTTAATGAAGGTAACCAAACAAACCCTCATTAATTTGTGAATTGGCTTTACATACCATGACTCAATATCGTTCGTATAAGTGGTTTTTGCATTCTTTTAGGAAGGCTATGGTAGTTTGATAGGCATTTTGATCATGATGGACAAGCCAATACCCACTCCTTTACCTATGAGGCGCCATGATCAGAAGAAAATCACTGTAACACCTGAGATATTTTGTTAATTGTGGCTTAAAGGGATTGAAATGACTACTTATATCACCAAAGTGCACCTTCTTTTATGGTTGCTCATCCGTTAAGAACTCCTCAGTTAAGCGTGCTTGGATAGGAGTAGTCTCGGTATGGGTGACCTTCCAGGAAGTTTTCCCAGGAAACGTTGTAATTTGTGGGGCAAGTATGTGATTCTTGAAGCAGTTATCGGTAATGTCCGCAGCCTGGGAGAGACCGTGGCGTTACAAATTCATATTGGGTCGTTGGTCCTCAATGGAGCATTCGAAAATCGAGACATAATTTTATGTTCTGTAGGAAGCCTACTGGAGCGGTTCCCGATGCATGGTGGATTGATGAATAAATATAGCTTGAGTTGTTCTTGTAGAGAAAATGAGAGAAAACCACTTGAAAACCCATGAACAATAGAATAGAGAGAGAAAGATGCAAAGCTCAATCACCCATGATCGAACATCTCAATATTAGCCTTGTACTTGAATAATAATCAAAATCAACCAAGAACATAAACCTTGAACACCAAAGGGATTGGATATAATTTTGGATAAAGGATAGTCCACCACCAAAACCTAGCACCCCACCATGACCATCATAACGTAAACATCCACCAAATGATCAATAAAGGAATGACTTACTAACACCACCATTAATAAATGGATAAAGTAATTAAGAACAAGATTTTTGAGAAAACAAGGGAGAAACCCTAACAATGCTTAAGCATCACATTCATATTCAGCAAAAACTAACTTGAAAATAAGCTAAGAGGGCATTTTTACTAATGGGGGGTAAAACGGTAAAACTTCAAAAAATTGGCAGCAAGGCAGGAGGTCGCGGGTGCGACGGGCGTTTGGTGCGGCTTCAGCAACCGGGCAGTGGGGCGTCGCGGGTGCGACCAAAAGTGTCGCAGGTGCGACGGCGTTCTGTCCGAAACCTGTCTTGGGCGCGATAACCTGGGACAGAATGAGGTCGCAGGCGTGACAAGCCTGTCTCGGGTGCGACGTCCTTTTGGACAGTTTTCTTCTACCGACTTCAAACGCGCATAACTTCTTCATCCGGGCTCCGTTTTAGGCCTATAAGATATCGATAGAAAGCTCTCGGTGTGTACTTTAAGCTCCAAAAATTTGAGACCCATCAAAGTTATATTAAAGGAGTTATGACTCAAAGAGTCAAGACACATCCATTCCAACAACCCACGTTGACCCTTTTCCACTTATTCTTCCCAAAAGACTCCGAACCCTTTTTAAGGCCCGAAGTAGGTCCCGATAAGGACCTGTAGCTCCACTCCCATGGTTTGGGGCCCCATTTGAAGTGGATACCACAGCCAACGATGACCCGAATATGCCTCCAAGGTCTCGGGTCCACCTTGAAATGGATCCCACCCCCCGCCTTGAAGTCGTTTTGCTTGCTTTTCATGGAAAGGTGCAGGAAGACTTGGTGCTCATGAAAAGTGAGACTCGGGTCTCATCCTTATACGTTCCATACTCCCCTTCTTGAAAAAGAGTTGCCCTCAACTCTTGGGACCGGTCAACCATTGCATGAACCCTCCAACAAACCTATCATGACCACACTATAAACTCCACCTTGCTTGAAGAAATAGGAATTCTTGAAGAGGCTTGGGGGTGAAGGACAAATGACGGAAGAAGGAAATTTTTGAGGAGTTAGGGAACGCTCAACCTCACCAAGCTTGCCACTCGGTAAAGACAAAGCTATGGATCACTTGTCCTCACCAAGAGCACACTCATCCCGTGTTTCGCTCAAAAGGAGGTTCCTCAACTCACTTCCCACCTAAGGTTTGATTTGATGTGGAGCTAAGGTATTCAAATAACCACATTCAAGCAAATGACCTTCTTTCAACATACACTCCCACAAATATTGCATACCCAACTTCCAAAGGAATCCAATCAACAACCAAATAGAATCCTCGAATAACCAATGTCGACTAAATAACATGTATGACCCATTCAAAGAGTTCATATCACAACGACCAACTTGCAAACAATATTTATTGAAGGACGACACAAATGAAGAGCTCAAAAACTTATGTTGAACTAGAATCAAGGCATCACCAATCCCAAATTCGTCACTAGACACCAAACGAACACCAAGATTCTTAGCATGCCACTCAAAACATAGAGAATTTTCAATTGTGGACATCACATGCTCATCATATAATTTATCATGCCAACAAACATCATCAAACAACCAATGTCTCACAAAGATCATGCACGACTCACCCAAAGACTCTACACCACAACGTCCATCTTTCAAGCATGATTCAATAAATTTTAAAGGAGAATCTTCGGTTACCTCGTTTTTCCCATGGAGAAGAATTCGAGTGCCCACGGGTGGAAGGGAATGGGAGTCACCATCATTGTTGTTTAATCCCTTGGCTTGTGGCAATGATAACACCATAGGAGCTTCTTCTTGAGTTTCTTCAACAAGGATAAGAGGAAGTGACCCGATCGTTTCCCGTCGACGATGGCGGCAAGGTGAACCTCTATCATCGTCACTCAACTCGTAGGAGGGAGGAGGACGGATAGGGATACGAGTGGACCTCCTTCGTCGTTCATTTTGGATGTGACCTTGCAGTTGCGTGGACATGTTGTTTACTTGAACTGCAAGTTCCCGAAGATCCCGCTCGATATTGACGTTCGGATTCTCAAGGGAAGTGACCCGATCGTCTATGGTGAAAACTCGGTGCTCGACCTCCAGAGCTCGAGGGCTTCTCCGATGGCTTGGTTCGTCTCGATCGGAATTAACTTCTTCGTCCATATCGAGGGAAGGGTAAAGGACGGTATGTGTTTGGGGTAATTTTGAGGAGTTTGGGGGTTCTTATGTAGTTGGCTAGTGTTTGGTTAAGGGTTCTTTGTATTTTTCTCACTTAGACATTTTGTCGAACACCTCCCGTGCACTAATTTCCAACTTCTCCTTAAAGATCATATATGCATCAAAATCAACAAACACAATAGAAATAACAACTTCTCCAACACACTTGGAGGCACAAGGAATGGGGAACACCAATATTCAATCAAATCCAACAAAAGACAACTCTACTAGTAATGAACAATAGAGAAATGAACAAAACTCAAGCTAATGCAAACCTTGAGCTCTAATACCAAAATGGAGTGGTTCCCGATGCGCGGTGGATTGATGAATAAATATAGCTTAAGTTGTTCTTGTAGAGAAGATGAGAGAAAACCACTTGAAAACCCATGAACAATAGAATAGAGAGAGAAAGATGCAAATCTCAATCACTCATGCTTGAACATCTCAATATTAGCCTTGAACTTGAATAATAATCAAAATCAACCAAGAACATAAACCTTGAACACCAAAGGGATTGGATATGATTTTGGATAAAGGATAGTCCACCACCAAAACCTAGCACCCCACCATGACCATCATGAAGGAAACATCCACCAAATGATCAATAAAGAAATGACTTGCTAACACCACCATTAATAAATGAATAAAGTAAGAACAAGATTTTTGAGAAAACAAGGGAGAAACCCTAACAATGCTTAAGCATCACATTCATATTCAGCAAAAACTAACTTGAAAAATAAGCTAAGGAGGTATTTATACTAATGGGGGGTAAAACGGTAAAACTTCAAAAAATCGGCAGCAAGGTAGGAGGTCGCGGGTGTGACGAGCTAGGTCGCGGGCGCGACGGGCGTCTGGTGCGGCTTCAGCAACCGGGCAATGGGGCGTCGCGGGTGCGACCAAAAGCATCGAAGGTGCGACGACGTTATGTCCGAAACCTGTCTTGGGCGCGATAACCTGGGACAGAATGAGGTCGCAGGCGTGATAAGCCTGTCTCAGGTGCAACGTCCTTCTGGACAGTTTTCTTCTGCCGACTTCAAACGTACATAACTTCTTCATCCGGGCTCCGTTTTAGGCCTATAAGATATCGATAGAAAGCTCTCGGTGTGTACTTTAAGCTCCAAAAATTTGAGACCCATCAAAGTTATATTAAAGGATTTATGACGCAAAGAGTCAAGACACATCCATTCCAACAACCCACGTTGACCCTTTTCCACTTATTCTTCCCAAAAGACTCCGAACCCTTTTTAAGGCCCGAAGTAGGTCTCGATAAGGACCCGTAGCTCCACTCCCATGGTCCGGGGTCCCATTTGAAGTGGATACCACAACCAACGAGGACCCGAGTATGCCTCCAAAGACCCTGATCCACCTTGAAATGGATCACATCCCCGACCTTGAAGTCGTTTTGCTTGCTTTTCATGGAAAGGGTCCGGGAAGACTTGGTGCCCATGAAAAGTGAGACTCAGACCTCATCCTGATACGTTCCACCTACTGACAAGGTTATTACCTTGCTTAGGATCAAGAAACCTAGTGGTGAATGGCATTAGACACAAACTCTCAATCCATTTCATCCAACCTATGCTCCCTCTTTATGTTTCTCCTTCCAAGAAGAGTCACTAGGTTGCTTGGCACAATCCTCAATGAGGATTTATCAAACTTAACTTTATTGGATCTAAACCATCTTCAGTTGCTATAGGAGGCTTCATTATTCAATATCGGCAATGAATATTATTTTAACTTCTTCTTTCAACCTTGCTAATCCTTCGGTTCTAGTGGCTCAAACTACAATAGTTCATAATGGTGTTAATGCAATTGGCCAAGAAGTTTTCACATTGTCGGGGAAAATGATATTAGACCAACTTGAAACTTCATCATCTTCTCTTGGACTTCTTGATCTTCTTGCGGTACGTATGACATGACGAAGATTTAACATAATAACCAAATGGTTAACTTGCTTGGATATTGCTAAGAGTCATGCGTGAACTCATTTTCCTTAAGAACTATTTACTACATCGTAAATGTTCAGGGGGATAAAACTTAGCGCTAAACACATTTAAGACAAACTTGTTTCACATTTGATTCACTCAAGTATAGTTGTAGTCTAGATAAGAATGTGAGGTTGTGATTAGATATGGATGTATTCATAAATGGCTACCAAATGACTCCTATTTATAGGAGACATCCTACACCTCCTTAACCCTTTGGTCAGTGACTTAATTAAGACCCTTACTAAGAATCTTGACCTTGACTAGGTCAATTAACCACATGGGATATTGATAATATAGTTGTTGGAGGTCAAATCCTGAAGTTAATTGGAGATTGCCTTAATAATTAAGATTATATAGCCTTTGGACATTAAGTATGCAGTTGGGCACTGCCACGGATCGTGGCAAGGTCACCACGGTCCGTGGTGCCTACACCACGACCTGTGATGAGCCTAGTGCTCTTTTCCTTGCTCTTTGGTTACTGGCACGACCCGTGCCAGCTAGGGGTGTCCAAATCCTGTTAACCGTATATGCAGTTAAGTAGTTAACCGCTTTTGCAGTTTAAGTATTTTGTAAACTTAAACCTAAAACGCATTATGCGATTAACCACATTTGGAAACTAGAAACCGTAACCAAATCAAAACCGCCGGTTAACCGCTCTTTGAGTTTGGTTTATGGTTAATCGCGCCATTTCCTAGAAATTTAAAGTGATAAACAATTAAGGAAGAAAAATTAACATTTTGATTTAAATTCTCAAATTTTGGTACAAATTAATTGAAAACAATTAACCACGGTTAACCAGTTTTCCAAAATCCAAAATCGAAACTGAAACCGCTTACACCGGTTCGGTTGATTGAAATGGCAAAACTCAAAAAACTCAACTGATTAACCCGTTTGGTTTTTTTGATTTACGATTTCAGTTTTCAGTTTCGACTTTTTATGGACAACCCTTGTGTCAGCCTCTACTTGGTTTGTGGTGATCATATTGCTTATGTTTAACCTATATATGATCCTTATACTTGCACTACATGATTTCTCATGTCATCTAATCCTCTTATACTCTTAAAATAATCTCAACACACATATCAATATTTAAGGAGATACCAAAGTTCATATTCAATCCATTCAAGATGTCATCCTTCCTCTATGGGAAATTCAAAGTCTAGTTCATGATATTTCCGATTTCTCCAATTCTTATACTTTTGGTCACATTTTTAGACAATATACTCATGCATCTGCTTGGCTAGCGAAGTCAAGTTTATCTTTCCATTAAGTCTCCAGTCAAAGACTTTCTTCTATTATGTATGACAACAATTTAGGTAGGACCCTTGAGAAAAGGGTTGCCTAGTTATATGTATTTTACCATTCTTAAAAAAAAAATAGTCGCCTTCAATTCCTGCCAATCCCTTATTTTATTTTATTTTATTTTTTGTAGCCTTATCGTCGTATAAGATGTTGCTATTTTTCGCAAACTCTATAATAACTTGTTTTCTTAATTAAAATATAAAATTTATATAAATAAAACTAATTTTCACTATTTTCGTATTTGATTCAAATTGGGGAGAGTCTAAAACTACTATGACTAGTTGACTACTTGAGGTAATGTTAGGTCAAACTTATGACATATTTAAGAGCGTGTTTGGTTAGAAGACGTGGAATGGAACTTGATAAGTTCCCATATTATAGATGTGTTCGGTAATAGCGTTTGAGGTAGTGTTTAGCGTGTTGACCAAGTCAAAACTCTAATTGCATAAATATTAGTGTTCGGTAAGTTAGCGTTTTGAGGAACGTTTAGCTTTTCAAGGAGCGTTTTGTGAAATGTTAATAAAGTTAATGTTTAGCGTTTGGAGTAGTGTTTCATATTTTTCGGTCAAAAAATACCCTTTGAAAATTTTATCTTTGGAAATTATTGATATTCTGTTAATTCAACCGCTAAATTTAGCGAACACAATTCTCTTTTGGATAGTCATCCGCTATCCGCTACTTAAACCGCTATCCGCTGCGTAAACCGCTATCCGCTAAATAAACCTCTATCCGCTATCTAAAACACTAATTTTACCGAACAGGGCCTATATGTGTGGTTGGACATTTTTGGGGATGGAATCTCATATTCAAGGGTTCAAAGTTCCTCAAATTTGGGGGTAGCTTGATACCTCTCATATTTGGGGGGCAATTTCATTCGCAAATATCATTATATTTGAACGAAAAATATTAGGGAAATTGGATTCTAATAATACGAACTTTTGGTCATATAAGACTTAATAATACGAACTTTCGATTTAGTGATGAATAATATGAACTTTGACCCCCTGTTACCCCCAGTAACACGCCACCGAGTTACCCTTTTCTTGACTTGTCGGGAAAATGATCTGGCGGTGGCAGCACATGACCTTTACTGTTTGACATTGTCATGTCAGTCCTTGACTTAAAAAATCGCCACGTCAGCCTATTTTTCCCTCCTTTACTGTGATTCTCTCTCATTTTGATATTATTTCATCAATAACCATTTTTTTTCAGAAAATTAACTCCCCTTTCTTTTCCTCCATCTCCCTCCTTCATCGTTACTCTTCACAACCCAGATCTGGGTTTGAAATTTTTTTTTTGCTCATCTTCTGCAAATCTCTCTCCTCTAATTTCAAATTTCGAACTGATGAAATCAGAAGGAGGTTCGAGTGGGGCGTCATATGGGTGGACTGCGAACGATGGACTCATAAAGTGTGAACATGGTATCCCTGCAGTGCGTAAGATATGTCGAAGGGGAGAAAACGCTGGGTTAGGCTTCTATGGATGCCCAATGTGGAAGGTAAACCATAAAATTTATGGTTTTTGCTAGGGATTTTTGTATATGAGGGATGGGGGTTGAAATTAGGGTTTTTTTTCTGATTTTAGGTTTGGGTTTGGTTTTTTCAGAACATGAACTAACTATTGGTTCTGGTTTCAGTCGAAGCACCTTGATTGTGGATTTTTCAAATGGGAAAAGGATTTGGTCGAGGAAGTTGAAATTGGTTTGGTGGAGCAGAACAAGATGCTGAAGGAGAGGATTGACCAATTAATGTGTGAAATTGAAACAGTTGCACACTTGAAGGAGGAGAATTTGGCCTTGAAGAAGAAACTTACAAAGGAGAAAGGGAAGAGAATTAAGGCACAGGAAGAAATTGTCATGTTGAAGAAGAAGGCCTTTAACAGGTACGCCATGGAGGTTTTAGGAATAGTTTTTGGGATGTTACTGGTTGTTCTAGTTTCAAAGAGGATGTAAGAATTGGGTGGTACAAAGTTAGGTTCTGAATCTGAACTTTGTGGGGTAATATAATGTGGGTAGTGTTGATTTTTGTTGATGTAAGCATGTGGATGTTGTGGATATAAGCATTTGGGTGGGTAGGTGTTGTAATTTGGTGAACAATGAATTTCATATTGAATGAATGGATCTGTTGCATTAATTGTCATATGTTTGTTGCACAATTGAGTTGGATACAAACTGATACATTTGTTGTCAGTAACTGAGTTGCTGAACTTGAGAATTTGCGACAGAAAGTGTGTACATCACAGCAAATGTAAAAATTCATGTTATTCAGTCAGATATAGACAAAAGATCATATTATTGAAACTGACAAAGTAGAAAGTTTATATTATTCAGACATTGTATAATATAACTTTATATTATTAGTAGTTTGTATGGAGGAAGTTCATGTTATTGAGACTTGCATTTTTAAAACTTCATATTTTTGACAATAGACCTTTTTAAAGTTCATATTAAGATATAGACAAAAATAAATGACAGAGTAAAGAAGAAACATATGATTTGATTGACTGAATTTCATCATCCAAAGTACAACAAAAGATTCCATGAGTTACAAACACAAAATGGCATCAATCAATGTCTCAAATACAACTTGTTCAACTTAATTACAACAATATAGAGTTTTAAAAGTGGCTACAAAAACATCAAAATGAAAGCATCTTTTGAGTATTGAAAACATAAGCTTCTTCCAGCAAAAAAAGTTGGTGGTGACATTGAGAATATTTAGGATTGTGATGCCCCACTTTGTTGACCATTCCCTTCAGTTTGTGGTCCTCCACCAGCAACATCATCAACCACCTAACCAATGAAAAAGTGGGGAAACATGTTTAATTTATAAACTCTAAAAATTAATTTTTTTTTTTAAAAAAAAAAAGACATAAGTGTGTTGAGTAGCAATAAAAAACTTACCCCTCTCCCCCTACTACAATTGAACCAATCTGATATGTTCCCCATCATTCCTCTTCCTCTACCTCTGCCTTCAGCCCCTCCTTTGCCTTCAGCCCCTCCTCTGCCTTGAACCCCTCCCCTACCAGTTTCAGATCCAGATCTGTTACCAGAAGAAACTCCTCTCCCACCATATCCAGAATCCCTATAAGACCCCCTTCTTGGAACATACCCTATGTCATATTCTGTTTCAAACATCCTCCCAACTCCAATTACAGGTTGTTGCCCTCTACCTCTGCCTCTCCCTCTTCCCCTTCCTTGTGCAGCTCCCCTCCTAGTGGTTTGTGTCCCATCACCTCTGCCACTACCATCACCTCTAGCAGCTGATGGATGTTGAGCTGCTTCTGCTGTGGGACCTTGCTGAGGCTGCGATGGAGTCCTCCTTGGCCTTCCCCTTCCTCTCTTTTCTGGAGGTGGGATGTTTGGATCTTGGGTGTATCGGAGGTCATGTTTGTTAGTACACTTCCTTTTATTGTGACCTTGACCATTGCACAATGAACAAACCATCACCCTTCCATGCCTTGCGAGCTTGCCTGGTCTCTTAAGGTCTTCAATTGGGCTCTTCTTCTGTTCCTCTTTGGCCTACCTGGTCCAATTTGCACTGGTGGTGGATCTAGAGGTAGCTGGACTTCTGGCCAGTGTTTCTCCCCCTCAACAGGTGAGATTCCAATATGATAAGCATTCAGATCCTTGGCCTTCTTGTAGTAAGGGTCTACATAATCATCAGGATTGTGCTTCAACCACACAGTACATGCTATGGCATGACAGCAAGATATGCCGGTCAAATCCCATTCTCTGCAAGTGCAACTTCTTTTGTTCATGTCAACCTTACACTTGTCCATATGCAAGTTCACTTCAAATTGGTTGTTCAATGCTGGGTGAACATATGCACTCCTTGCTCTTAGCTTAGATTTCTCTAATCTAGTCCTAATCTTGGGGCAGATATCATACTCAGATTCCTCCATGATCTTCTTCTTAGTGACAACCCTCTCCATAAGTGATGCTCTGATCTCCTCAAGCATATAGATGCAATGTTTATCCCTAGCTTGGACAATGTAAGCGTTGAAAGTTTCTGCCATGTTGTTGTAGACAACATCACACTTACTATCTGTCCTGAAAAAAGCCCTACAAAATTGGCTTGGATTCTTAGCAAGGAAATCATCAGCTGCTTGCTGGTCCTCTTCCTTAAGAGCCTCAACTGCATACTTGAAGTCTGCTTTATTGTATGCCTTCACATAGTTCCAAAACAGTAACTTCAATTCTTCACCCTTATGATTTTTCTTCCAGTTGACATACTTATGCCTAGCACAACGCCTATGCTCAACATTAGGGAAGACCTTTGGTACTGCATACAAATTGACTGCAAATGTGGACATAAAACAAAGTTCATATTATTCAAACTGACATAAAAAAAGTTCATATTACTGAAACTGACATATGAAAAAGTTCATATTGTTAAAACTGACATAAAGAAAAGTATGTATTTTTCTGAAATACTGACAAATTTTAAAGTTCGTATTATTCATACTGACATAAAACAAAGTTCATATTATTCATAATGACAAAACACTCACAAAATTAAAGGTTGGCATGACAGAAACTTACCCTGTGCTCATCAGAAATGACCACCCAACCAGAGCCATCAGATCCTCTAAGGCTAGCTTGCAAGTTCAATAGGAACCATTCCCAACTTTCATTGTTCTCCCCTTCTGTTATAGCCCACGCTATAGGAAACATTTGATTGTTTCCATCCATTCCTATGGCAGCCAACAGACACCCACCAAGGAATGTTTTCAGGAAAGCACCATCGATGTAAATAACAGGTCTGCATCCCTTCAGAAACCCTTCCTTCATCCCATGAAAACACATGAACAGCCTGTGGAACTCAGGAACATCACCATCACCATCTGGGTTGGTACATAAGTTGAATGTGCTATTAGGTGCAACATCCTTGAGTGCTTCCAAATAACTCCCAATCTTGCAGTAGTGGGACTTTATTGAACCATGCAACATCTTGTGAGCTCTTTTTTTCACATCATAACAGAACCACCTTGCTATGTCCAACCCAAAGTCTTGCATCACTTGGGCTTTCGGTTCTTTTGAAGACCAATGAGGCCTTTCCTTATACCTTGCAAGATAGTGTTGTCCTATCCACGGAGATTTCAACTGACAGTTCTTTGTCATGCTCCTAGTGCAAGCATGATGGTTGTTAGCTGATCTGACCACAAAATTCCTCAGCCTCTTATCCCATGAAGCATACACCTTGAACTTGCAGCTAGGTTGGCACACAACACCATACTTCCCAACCTTGGCTTCTGACACACTAATTTTGACACAGTAACCTCCATACAAACCATACCTTGCAACGTCTTCTTTGAATTTTTTGGCTATCCCAAAAGTCATACCAACTTCCCACTGAAAATCCTTGAATTCAGTTTGCTCATCAATATTGCATCTCTTGATCCTTTTCCTCAGCATCCTTGGGACATTCTCTCTACTGTCTCCATCTCAGCCTCCGAGTCTCTCCACTGTCTCCATCCGTCTCCATCTCAGCCTCCGAGTCATCGTAGTCACTTACACAGTCATGAGGATGTTCCATTGTGCTTATCCCTACACTTCCATCATCTTTGAACACCTCCTCGCTCTTTTTCTTCTTAAACTCAGCCTCCTTCTCCTTGGCAGTCCTTTATTCATCATCTGAGGTATCAACTTCTTCATTTACTGAGTTTTCACCCACAACATCATCATCACTTGATGCATCATCATCCTCAGACCCATCCTCACCATCCATATCCAATCTCCTTCTTGTCTTCCTACCACCTGATTTAATGTTGACATCATCATCATCTTATTCATCAACATCATTTTTTTCCCGGCACAAAAGTCTCATCATCAGGATCACTACTGGAATCATCATAGAAAACAACCTTCTCCTTGTCTTTATCAACCTTCTGTGGAGCCCTTCTACCAACTGGAATGTCACTCACAGGCTCCTCAACATTCTGTCCCAAATCATGGTCATCAGCAAAGTCATCAGCATGGGTAGAGGGTTCAATGACTGGCTCATCAACTTGGGCATATTGGAAGGATGGTTGAATGATAGGGTCATCATCAACATGGTCAGGCTGGTTGGAAGGTTGAATGATAGGGTCCTCAACAATGTGGTCAGGCTGGTTGGAGGGTTGAATGATTGGGTCCTCAACAGGCTGGTTGGATGGTTCAGGGTCATCAACTTGGGATTGTTGGGTGGTTGGTTCAATGAAAGGGTCATCCACTTGGGAATGTTGGGTGGATGGTTTGGTGGTGGGTTGCATCTCACTGTCATCTACTTGGGAAGATGGTTGGGTGGTGGGTTGCTCAACAACAAAATCATCCATTTTGGCAGTGTCGGTTTTGGACTTCACCCTCCTAAATGGGGATTTGGGAATCACAGATTTCACTCTCTTTCCCCCACAAATGCTTGAGTTGCTAGGCAAGGAAGTTTTTTTGGGAGTCCTAGCTTGATGACCCTCTTTTAAATCTCTTCCCTAATTTTCCAGAAGGAGTGACAGGGGGTCCCAAATACCCAACAATTACATCATCTAATATAGCCTCATCCACTGTGTGCACAACATAAACAGTTATCTCCCCATATGTCATTGCACAATTTAACATATCAATGTTCTCAAAGTGTGTGAAACACCTCCTCAATGACGACTTCAGATCCAACCCAGGTATGGAATAGTACATATTCTCAACATTAGTGTACCCTTCATCCTTCACAAGCCCTACTATCTCCAAATAACAGAGTTTATCCACATCATAAGCCTCATATCTCACCATGACACCCTCATATCTATATTCTGGGTCCTCCACAAACTTACTCCCGTAGTAAATTGTCAAATCCACCACATCAAAAGACATTGTTCTGCATAAGACAAAAAACAAGAACAATTGTTACCATTTTGTTCAATTTTAAACCCCCAAAAACGTATTCAACAGGAACCCTAACTTTGAAGGGAAAATTTTCCATCTAGATTGCCTCCACAGGAACCCTAAACTATAAAAAAAATATAATTTTTCTGCAAAAAAAAGAGAATCTTTTACCCTATCAAAGCTAGGGTTCCGTTGACATAGTCATCATTGCAAGGAAGAAAAAACCAACCTGCCTCTGCTTTTAGTCCGTTGCACAGTGTCGACTCAAATGAAGATTACTACCCATGACGTCACTCCTGCAACCGATTGATGTAGATTTACTATCAAATTTTCACAAAACCCTTTCCAAACCCAGAATAATTCGTCGCAGTTTAGAGAGAGAATAGAAGATTAAGATGATGGAGGAACTTTCAGTAGGAGTTGACGGGACTTTTTTTCAAAACAAAAAATAAAAAAAAACTAACGTACAAATGAAGTGGGAAATGTCTGGAGGGAAAAATAGGCTGACGTGGCGATTTTTTAAGTCAAGGGTTGACCTAGCATTGTCAAACAGCAAGGGGCACGTGCCGCCACTGCCAGATCATTTTCCCGACGAGTCAAGAAAAAGGTAACTCGGTGACGTGTTACTGGGGGCAACAGGGGGTCAAAGTTCATATTATTCATCACTATCGAAAGTTCGTATTATTAAGTCTTATATGGTCAAAAGTTCGTATTATTAGAATCCAATTTCCCAAAATATTATCATAAAAGTATGATATCGTAATTGTTAATTGTTCGGTCTCATTTCGAGCCGAATTGATACCGTTAATAAAGGGTTTTTGCTTGTTTTAATCCCCTATTTATGAATAAGTTATGATGATTTTGTGTTTTATAGGCTAAATCAAAGGAAAGCGGAAAAAGGGAACCAAAAGTGCTGAAAAATCCATCGTTCGTAGCAGAAACAGGTCCAACACGAACCGTGTCAGCCTAACATGGACCGTGTTGGATATCTGAAACTCAAGGAGCGAGAACGGAGCAAACAACGCCAACCACGGGCGACCCATGGCAAGCACCACGGACCGTGGTAGGTCAACACGGACCGTGTTGACCAGCCACGAACCATGTTGAGACTGGAAGTTTAAAGAACGAAAACGGAGCAAACAGCGCACACCACGGGCAGCCCGTGGCAGCCACCACGGACCGTGTTGGCTGGCATCTTTTTATTTTTTTTCCGCGGCGGCTAATTAGGGTTTTGGGAGTTTATTATTTTCGTTTCCTTTTCTAAACCTTGTTATATATACATTATGCATTAGCCTTTAGAAAACATATCTGGAGTTAGTTTTTAGTTTTTCTTTAGTTTAGGTTAGTTTTAGTTTTAGTTTTAGTTTTCTTTTAGTTTTCTTTCAATTCCTCGATTGTATGCACATTCTCTTTTAAGATTAATTCAAGTTCTTGTTCTTTCTTGTTCTTTACTTTCTTCTTTGCTATTCTCAATTTCATTAGTGTTAGTTCCTCAAATTCAACTTTTTAGTGAAGAGGAGGATTAAGGTTCCTCGAATTCTCCTTTCAGCTGAGGATTCAAGCAGTCTTAGTAATCCAAATCACGCCCTTTTTTGTTTGTTCGAGAGAAAGATTGGTGATTCAAGATTCAGAAGAGGAGAGGATCGATAGAAAGAAATCTGCACTCAGTAATGTTTTCTGTTTTCAATTCAGTAATTAGTTTCGTCTTTACTTTTATAGTTTTTAATTATTTTCTTGATTTTGTTCTTGATTTCTAGTTTAGTTTCTTGTTTTTGTTCTAATAGTTAGGTTTAGTTTTGAATTTCTTGTTTTCTTTAGTTTTTATTGCTTTCAATCCCTATTAGTTTAATCTACTTTAATTATTTACCGCTTCCTGAAAACATAACACACCATCCCTGTGGATACGACTACCCCTACTCTTTTACCCCAATTTCTACAACCGAACATTAATAAAGTAGTACCTTTGTCCTATTATATTTGTCCATCCACCTAAGTTGAAAAGACCAATGCATATTGAGAATTGAGGTGAAAAATTTATAATTTACCTAAATATCCCTACTTTAATTGAATATAATAGTTGCTGAATTGTAAAAAGTGATGAATATATTAGTTAATTAGGGGTATAAAAGGAATGTCAGTTGTTGAAATTGTAAAATGGACAAATGTTTTGGGACAAAAGAAATTACGTAAAAGGCAAATATTTTGGGACATATGCAATATTATATAAAGAAATTATCAATTACATAGTTAAATTGGAGACCATAATAATCAACTATGCCACTCTTACTTATTTAACCTATCTTTCGCACACCACTTATATCCCCTTATTTAACTTACATAATTTATGTATATTTAAAAATTCATATATTCTAAGTGATGCAATTGAGACTTCCTAAATACTATCTTATTCATTAAAAATTACACGAAGTCATTTCTCCTAGAAACCCTAGCCTCCTCCTCTCTTTTTCTCTCTAGAAAACCCTAGCCTCCACTTCCTTGAAGGGGTTGCCATCGATTCTTTTGTCGATGGTAAGCCTCAATTTGATTGATTTTTACTTCAATTGTTAGTTTGGTTTTACGTTTACGCAGAGAAAGTTAGTCTCTTCTTTTGTAAGAGCTTTTATTGTACCCTTATTTAGGGTTTTAGTATCTTTCTAGAGTTTTATCAGACTTTATTTAGGTTTTAGTCTTTTCTAGAGTTTTGTTCAGGTGTGGTTTAATACGTTGGATCAAGATCTACTTTCAAATCGCTTATAAGACGGGTTGTGAGCTCTCCACAGATGGTAAAGATGCAGAGTCATCGACTAAATCTGAAATCTAACGCCGCAGATTAATATTAGTTATTTGGAAGTTGAATTTCACATCAATGTTTTACATCTACAATTGTTTAATCATGATTTTCATTGTAAGTGTCATATAACTTGCTATTAATGAAATATGTTTGATTTCAAAAAAATTAAAAATTACACAATTTTTCTCATCTTTCTCATCCAAGTATCCAACTACTATCCGTGACATAAGTTGGTCCATGGAATAGAAATATGATGAAGACACAAACACAAACACAAATGACAAATCTGACTTTAGATTACATTAATTATTCACAATAATTAGCATTATAGTTTTGATGTAGCGGGATTTGGAATTAGTCTTCCATTGTCAATTGCCCAATGGCCGGCATGACTCCTCATTACCTCCTCCCCTCTTCTTTCTCTCTCTTCTTACACTTTCCCATTTTCTTTCTCCTTCTTCTTCTGTCCTATCTGTCTCTTGATTCTCACCCATATTCAAAGCAACAGTAATCCCTCCCACCCTCTCTTATTAGACAAACAAAACAAAAACACCCAAAAAGCAACAGGAAGAACTAGAGAGAGAAACAAACTTGAGACTTGAGAGAGAGAGCCAACATCAGCACACCACATTTGTTGTACAGTGACTGTCCCACAAACAAAAACCCACCTTAAATTCCAAATTTTGAGAGATTAACACGCTCTATCGCCGGAGTAATGCTTTTTCTGGTGACCCATCACCGGAAATGACTACAGCAGAGCAGAATCATCCATTAACGCCGGCGACTCGCATAATGCCGGACACCCTGAAGCTCAAAACTCTCCGACGAAGTCACACATTCACATTCCGAACCAAGAACAAAGAATCTCCCTCCCCATCTCCTCAACAAAGCGAAGAATCGGAAGAAGAGGAGGAAGAATCCGACCCAGAGGAGCTTGTCGTTCCTCAACCTAATATGAGTACTCACCGGAACCCTACTCAGCCGAGTCTCCGGCGAGTTTCGCCGGAGACGATCTCCCCCAACGTATCCTCTGTTTCCTCCGGCGGTGGGACCCTGAAATCCGTCGAACGGGTACTTCCTAACGGTGATCTATACACCGGAACTTTCGCCGGAAACGCCCCCCATGGCGTCGGAAAATATTTGTGGGCGGATGGGTGCATGTATGAGGGTGAATGGAAGAGAGGCAAAGCTTCTGGTAAAGGTCGGTTTTCATGGCCATCTGGAGCTACTTATGAGGGGGAGTTTAAGGGCGGTAGAATGGATGGGTTTGGCACGTTTATAGGAACAGATGGGGATACTTATAGAGGGGTTTGGGTGGCTGATAAGAAGCATGGTAAAGGTGAGAAATTGTATGAAAATGGTGATGTTTATGATGGGGAATGGAGGAATAATGTGCAAGATGGGGAGGGCAAGTATGTATGGAGAAATGGGAATGTGTATATTGGGCAGTGGAAAAATGGGGTGATTTCAGGTAAAGGGGTTTTGATTTGGGCAAATGGGAATAGATATGAAGGTTCTTGGGAAAATGGGGTTCCAAAGGGTTCTGGGGTTTTTACTAGACCTGATGGAACTACTTATGCTGGGAATTGGGGTAATGAGGGGAATGGCTTGGAGGATGGGAATGAGCATTTTGATGTTAGTTTGCCAATTTCTAGGAGGAGGGCATCTGTTGATGGTGGCGTAACCGCGGCGCGAATGAGTGTTTCGGAGAGAGGGGTGAATTTTCCTAGGATTTGTATTTGGGAAGCTGATGAAGATGCTGGGGATATCACTTGTGATATTGTAGATAATTCTAAGCTGTATAGGGAGGCTAGTATGAATTCTTCTTATGATTCTGCTGGGTTCGGGCCGAAGAAGAGTCCTAACCATTCCCTTAGTAGGTGCCAGAGTCCTAGGCAGCAATGCCAGACTCCCAGTTATATGCCAAGTCCTAGGCCTTACTGGTATGGAGGGGGTTGTGATGAGATTAAGAAACCTGGCCAGCCCATATCTAAAGGACATAAGAACTATGATTTGATGCTTAATTTGCAACTGGGTATCAGGTATAATTCGTGAGGATTGCTATAAAACAATGTGCTAAAAATGTTGTTTTCCTTGTTCGTTTTTATGATCTCTTTCGTTTGATTTTAAATAATGATAGGCATTCTGTTGGGAAGCATGCATCGAAATCTCGGGACCTTAAGGCATCTGATTTTGAGCCTAGGGAGAAGTACTGGACTAGGTTCCCTACAAAAGGGTCGAAGCACACGCCTCCACACCAGACAGTTGATTTCAAATGGAAAGACTATTGTCCCATGGTGTTCAGGTAAATATCTCGTTGTTTCATGCCATGAATCTCGAATTGGATGTGACCAGCATTTGTAAAAGGAGTATTTGAGTTCCATTTTCTGACATTGGTGCCTTCGTCGTTGTGGCTGTCTGTACCTAATGTGCATGTGTAGACATTTAAGGGAATTATTTGGAATCGATCCAGCCGAGTATATGCTAGCTATTTGTGGAAGTGATGCTCTAAGAGAGTTTTCTTCCCCGGGGAAGAGTGGAAGCTGCTTCTACTTGACCCAAGATGATCGGTATATGATCAAAACTTGCAAAAAGGCTGAAGTTAAGGTTAGTTCCCATCTTTACTGTGATGAACCAGAATATGCATTTTGCATCATGTACTATTTTCAGCAAGGAATAGAACCCGTTGCTAACTTGATTTTGTATTACTACTCATTTGCAATGGCTTGATTATTCTGGCAAATTGTTGCCAAGTCAATGATTGTCCATTTGTCCTCATTGGTTGTGTTATTCATACTAGGTACTCATCAAAATGCTTCCAAAGTACTACGAGCATGTCTCCAAGTACAAAAATACGTTGGTGACAAAATTCTTTGGTGTTCATTGTGTTAAACCAATGGGCGGTCAGAAGGTGCATTGTTTATCTCTTGTCTAGTCTCCATTTTTTAAGGTATACAAAGCTAATGATGCTAAGAAACTAATTGTTGTCTTGTTATGGCAAATTAGACACGCTTCATTGTGATGGGGAATTTGTTTCACTCCGAGTACCGAATTCATAAAAGATTTGATCTAAAAGGTTCTTCCCATGGTCGATCAACCGATAAACCTGAAGGTGAAATTGATGAGACGACCACCTTGAAGGACCTTGACCTTAACTTTGTGTTTCGCCTACAACAATCATGGTTCCAAGAGCTCTTGAGGTCTGCTTTCTTCTATGCATGGTTGCTTCACTCACCATGGTTTTTGTACTAAATCAATCTTAAACTTATGTTTGCAAATGCTCTCAGGCAAGTCGACAAAGATTGTGAGTTCTTAGAAGCAGAGAAAATCATGGATTATAGCCTATTGATTGGTCTACATTTCCGTGATGATTGTCCCGGTAGTGAGCGAGGAATGTCACCAACTGGTATGATTATTTTCATTCTCGGATGTGATTGTGATCATTATTATCATACTGTTATCTGTTCTTAGGCATGAAAAATCGGTTTTATTTCTTAGTGAAAAATTTCTACTTAAAATGCTTTCAATTTTGTAGGCCGAGCAGCCAGACACCAAGGGTATGAAGCATTCAAATCAGACACAGAGGACGCAGACTGGATAATGGAAGGAAAGTAAGTATCGTATAAAGTTCACTAATTTACTGTTCTGATTTCAAAGGAGTTTACCAGCCTGACATATCTGGCACTTCTATGTATGCCTTATGTCTTTATCCGAAAATAAATAATCTGCATTCAAATCTCCAGTGTTCTATACATGTCACTTCTCATACATATTATATCCTTGTAGGGCATTGGCATTCATTTTGCATCGTACTCTTGCTGGAAATTGGTTTCCTGATGTCATAGTTTCTCCTTAAACCATAAACATGTTGTCTAAATATGAAAACAACTTGATTTATATGTGATTGTTGCATACGATGTGCCCTGGAGGTAGTTGAGTAGGTGTTTCTTCATCCAAAATTGTCTGTCTAATTCGTCCAACTGTAGTTGAACTGTCAATGAAAAAGGAGTATTTCTAATTTTGTAGCTGACAGGCTGGACTGCTAATTAATCTTCTAATTTCCTCCTAGTTGTATATAATAGCTTTCTTGGTGGATGTTTACTAGTGATGTACCAGTAATGCTGAATATAACCTGACCTTTCTCCACGTCTACTCTCTTACAATTTACCAGGCTCACATGGAAAGGGTCAACTTCTTGGATTAGTTCCTCGTCTTCTTTGTTTATGAAATTTTAGTGATGGACAATGTTCTCTCCTGTGGGTCCTTTTAGTGGCATAGCTGTGTTGAATTAAGACTGGAGATTGTTAAACATCCAAAAAAAACGGAACCACCCAATGTGGATCTCGACAAAGTTGGATTTATCACTAAAATATCCGCAAATGTATGAAAAAATGTTTTTGTGGGATAACGATAACTCCTACAGGGGGAAGATTGCATAAATAAACCTTGACCTTCCTGACCTATATTGTGGACCCGTATATAGGTAGTGGTTATAAATATATGCCACCCAAAAATTTGTTGGTGTTGAACTTGATCTGGTTGGAGTTCCCCCCCCTACCTTTTCAATTTTTTTATTTATTTTGTTTTATAAGAAAAAACCTGTGGTCCGGATGTTTGAGATTTATGTTTCTATGAGTCAGGGCGCTTATTTCTCCGAGCTAGAATATGCAGTGACGATATGATTTACACGTCTGACAAGAAGCAGATGAAACGAGCAACTAATTAAGAAAATCAGATTCTAGACATGGTCAGATTTGGAGATTGTGGCATGCATGACTGTCAGTCAGGAGTTAAAATCTAAGCTTAGGCTTAGTAGTTAAGATGACGAAAGCTGTGAACATTAATTTAAGTTAACGAGACAGCATCAGTATATATTAGTTTAAACTAGAGACAGTGTTAAAATAATCTGACAATTTGTTTGTTTGTTTGTATTAATAAAATTGACAGGAGACCGTTCATCAGGCTTGGTGCAAACATGCCTGCACTAGCAGAGCGGGTATCAAGGATTGAATACGAGGCTGGAAATGGAGCTCCACGAACTCCAAACGGGAACGGCCTTGGGGAAATATTCGATGTCATTCTTTATTTCGGAATCATTGACATCCTCCAAGACTACGACATCAGCAAGAAACTCGAACATGCATACAAGTCATTGGCGGTGGACCCCACATCCATCTCAGCAGTGGACCCGAAGCTCTACTCCAAAAGGTTCCGCGATTTCATGCACAGAGTCTTTGTGGAAGATGAGTAGTCAAACAAAAGGATTAATTAAAGTCACACATGAAAAATCATTACTGTCATCATCATCAACCATTGTTGATCGATTCCTGCACCTGTTGGTTTGCTGGACTCGGGGCTCTGACATTGTGATTTCTAGGGGCACCGAGCTCGAGCATTGGCATGGGATCATCTACGGATCGGCGATACGATGCTTGTCGAAAAAGGGTGTTTTATGTGGATGAGGGGCTGAATTTTTTGTGGTCAGCCTAGCCAGAAAAACAGCCAGGGGTGGTGGGAGTGGGGTTATAACACATTTTGTACATTGTAGGTAACACAACATCAGCAATTCAGCATGCATATGCATTGTGGGGGGGATCAGTTTTGTATTTATTGTGTGGGTTATTGACATTTTTATTTATTTTTTCTAAAATTTTGATTTCTCATTTTGATTTTCCCTTCCCTGGAAGTTAGGGGTTGAGAAAAAGAAAGAGAAGAATTTGAAGATAACTGTACAGGTGAAAGCAAAGGGGAGGGTTTGTATAACTGATTAGTGAAATGATTCTCTTTTGATATTATTATTATTATTTTTGAATTTTATTTTGTGAATTGAGTGGTAATGGGAAATATTTATTTAGATCTGTGTCTCTGTGCCTGTCTACCTCCCTCATATCTGTGCTGATAAATGATAATCAAATTTATTTATTTATTTTATATAAAAAAAGGTGTGTATGGACCAGTTTTATGTGTTATTATAAATAAAATATGGTCGGATTGCTTTATATATTTATGGGGAGAGATTGAGAGTGAGTTGGGCATGAAAAGAAGAGAAAAGAAGTGGGGGGATGTTGGGTTGGGGTTGGCCCAATGACCCCTCCACCCTCTTCATGCATAAATTGTCTCCCCCTCTTCTTGTGTTTGAAAGTAACCACTCAACAAAACTTGGGATCGGAGATTTCTGATTTCCTCCATCTTTACTCTCTCCTTGTATTGCTACCATAAAATTACCACTGGTTTTTCTCTCATGTCACCATCCTTTCAAAATGATAAATACAAGTTCAATTTTATTACATGTTTTTGAGAAATGTTACTATAATGTTTCTAAGAAATGTTAGTTGAGATTCGCATATTGTTGCTGCATTATATTTTTTAAGTCCCATTTTTAAAAATGACTCTTTCACTTGTTTCTTGGTAATACGGTTGCATTATAAAAAGTCCGGCTAACATGAAAACATCTGAAATTAGTCTTTACTATCTCTATTGCTTCATCTTTAATATGTTTTAAAGGGCAACCCAGTGTACAAAGCATTCCCGCAAGTGGAGTTTGATCACAAGGGTGTAATGTAGGCAAACTTTACCTTACATTTTTGTAAGAGGCTGCTTTCAAAACTCGAACCTGTGACCTCACTTGACTTTGGTTCCCAGCCTTTTTCAACCTAAACACCTCATTCTCTAATCCGAATCTCCTTTTGTGGTCTCGGTTCAAATCCATGGTGTAACGTAACCTTTTGTAGATTTTGTTCTTTGCTACTGACACAACTCTCTTAGCTATCTTTTTTTCTTTTTTTGAATTCTTTCATAAACCATTGCATAGTTTTCTTTTAAAAAAATTGACTGTTTCATGACCATAAAGCTTCTTTTATTTTTACTACCCCCAAATTACTATAGAGCTTCTTTTATATTTACTACCCCTCATAAAATCCCCTGAAATCGAGCTTTGAATACAATTTTCCTGATATCAGTTGGTAATAAGCATTCACTTGATCAAGGTATATCAACTGTATTGCTAAAAACATCTTGGTTTCAATTAAAAAAAAAGGTTACGTATATAGAAATATATATTTTGTGATAAACAAATGTGAATGCGTGAAATCAGTTAGAAATAAGACAATGTTTATGATAGGGATGAATGCATGTATACATGTCCTTGAATTCTTTGAGTCTGCGTATATATCGCTGTCGGAGTGGTGCATAATATTGGTGGTACGCGGGCAGTGGGATTAGGAGAACATGCGATGACACTGACCAAATTCGCAATGTTTGGCTACAAAAGTTGAATCAACCACGCTATTCCCTCATGCATGCAGATGCTTCTGCTCTTGTCTTATCTCCCTTTTCCATCTCTTTCATCTTCCTATATTTTTTCTTGTGTTTTTTCGTGGTTTCTTATTTCTTTTCTTATTATTTGTTGGAAATCCACATTCAGCCGATCGGGGAGGAAATAAGATAATTAATTTAAAGATATATGTATATTGAAAAAAATAAATAAGTACAATATTCAAAGTAATTGATCAATGCAAAATATTTATGTGAAAGTTCAATACATGGTACAAGTACAAACTAAAAAATAGTACAAAATACGCTAAGAAAATCTCTAGGAGTTATAGCATAACGAGAACATAAAAATTTAAAGGGGTGTGCAAGCACAAGCACATATAAGATGATTACACTCTCATAGTAAAAACTCTCCCATGTATAAATAAACTAAAAAAGTAGAATAGAAGAGAAATCTTATAAAGGTGTCATAGCTTGGTCACACCAAAATAAGTTAAATATGATATGTACAGAGAAACCAACTTTGATTTGGTCGGATACCTATTTGAAGTCAAGGTAAAATCATTGTATCAGTTACAATTAAAAACAAAATAATTTATCTATTTTCAAAGGGAAAAAATACTTTGTAGTGTTGTCGAAAAAAAGATTTATCATAGAGGTGTTTTTCTTTCAATAAAGTGTTGTCATCAATCAAATACATTTGATCAAGGAAATTAATTTTAATTTCTCAACGATAAGTTCTTTTCTTAGGCAACATTATAGAGTAATTTTCCCTATCTTTATTTAGATCAAAAGACATAAACCAATTACCTAAGTTTTTGTGGAGCAAAGTCATGTTAAAATGGCAATGAAGTAACCACATATATAAGGAATAAAAGTGACACACCTGCCAATGTGTTTTGAAGTAGTTGCATTGAAGAATGTTGTAATTTAAGGATGATGTTAGTAACCATGACATTTAGCACGGTTGTGCAGGGGTGTTTCTTTTAGAGAGAGAAGCTCTTACTTCTCTCTAGAATTTTTCTAAGTTTTAGCAGAGTAAGCCAATCAAAGCCCTCATGGTGGGGGCGTGTTTAGTTCTGAGGTCTTTGTGGGTTCGTGTGGCTCCGGGGGCTCTGCTTGCGTTGTTGTTGACGGTCTGAGTGCGCTAAGTCGGGGTGATTTGGGAGCTGTTGAAGCGGAAGTCTCTGTATGGAAGGACAGAGTGTAGAGTTGGGGTGTACTTGTTCGTGGTAAAGGTTTGGGGGTTGCTGGTGGTAAGGATAGAGTCGGATTGTCGAGTGGTAGTTCTTGGCGGTGTCACCGGATTTGTTGCAGGGATTGTTTGCAGCGGCTGGTCCTGAAGGCATCCAAGGTGAGAAGCTTCGAGAATCAGTTGAGTACTGCTGTCCTTGGCCAACCTTCGGTTGGGAGAGTGGTCCTTGATTAGGTTTTGGGCTGTAGTTGTAAGGTGGGTGTTGGTGTGGGCTTTGGGTGGGGGCTGTGATTTCTGGGCCGACTTGATTGTTGGGACGATAAGGGAGAGATTAAGGTTGATAAAATTTGTTTGGTTGGGAAGTTTCTAACGTATTTAAGAAGGGAGCAGTCGTGGAGAAGACTTGAGTCGTCGGTAGGTGGAGTGGAGTAGGGGCGGCTAGTGGAGTTATTGTGCAGACTGACAGGAGAGATTTTTGGGGCAGGCGTATGTGAGGAGTTTTCCACACCCTATGGCTGCGCATGATGTGATTGTACGGAGTTATTGCAAGTAGTTGGGGGAGATGGGGAACTCATCAGGGTCTCTTCAACGGGGTACAAAGACCAAAATGCCATTGTATATACCACCTTTTAAGAGAGGAGATAAAGGGCCACATAAATGTATTGACCAGGGTGATTGTTTCTATAAAAGGAAGGAAAGTGGAAAGGGTTTTCCTTATCATCGCTTTTATTCACGAGGGAGTCGGGGTAAAGTAGGGTTTTATCAGAGTGCTAAGAATAGGGGTTTTTCTTACAGAAAAAAAATGCATGGAGGGAGATTTTCAAAGGAGAAACAAAGTGAGTTTTGGGTCGGGGCCGAGAATGGGGTCTCGAGTGGACTTGAGTCCGCCTCCTTTGGGGGTTGAAATAAGGTTGGATAATACGTTCGTTGGGTTTGTTACTGATGGGAAAGAGTGGGATGAGGATGCCTTGCAGCGTTTGGTGGACACTAACTGGGTTCTCAGGAGCTCGGTGAGTGTGAAGAAAGTGGGGGAAAAGAAATTCTCGTTTTGGTTCATGCATCCGGAGGATTGCTTGGACATGTTGGCCCAAAGATCGGTGAATTTCGATGGTTCTCTCATGGCATTACAGAAGATTACAGCGGATATGAGGCCACATGAGGAGTCTTTTCGATCTGTGTGCTTATGGGTACAGATTGAAGGGCTACCATTTCGACAGAAGTGGCCTAGTACAGCCATTAAACTACCCAGATTGTTGGGGATGTTTTGGATGTGGATATTCATGGGGTGGCAGGTTTCTCCTTGAATAACGTACGTGTTCTCGTACGTATGGAGTTGTTGAAACCTCTGGTTCCGGGAGCTTACGCAAGGGATGATTATGGTAATGTTTTCTGGGTCTTCTTTGGCTATGAGAATGTGTTTATTTTCTGTAAAAAATGCGGAAGAATTGGGCACGATGCGTTTGAGTGTGCGTTACCAACAGTGGTTGCAAAGGAGGAGGTGAACACAAGGATCCTGGAAGCAGCTCAAATGGGACATGCTATTATTCCTGGGGAGGGTGCATCCTATTATGGGAAGATCCGAGCTTTTCCCACTAAGAGGGGTTATCTTACAACTCGCCTGCGAATGGGTCAGCGCCAACACCCACCTGGGAACGAGCCAGAGTTACATTATCCGGAATTTTTTGAGGTTGAAGAGTTTGTAGGGGAAGGGTTTGGCCCTGTTATTGATATTTCTTCTGAGGAGAGGGACGAACCAAGTGATGCTAGGAGAAGACGAGGGGGGCCGGATGGTGGTCAAGGGCGCGAGGATCATGACAGGGTAAGATGGGTACGAAGAAGGGATGAAGGTGGGCCCTCCATTATGGCTGGGGCTGCTGGAAGAGAGTCCAATGATGGGAGCAATACTGATGTGCTCATGGATGTTGATGCTGAACAAGAGGAGGAGGGTGGTGTGGAGGAAGGTCCGGGCAGGGTGGGGAGAGGGCAGCCAGTGGATCCAATGGAGGATGGGGGAGAGGAGGAGGGGGTTGAGGAGGAGGAAGGGGATGGAGATGATAAGGGAAATGAGGAAGAGGATGAACAATAGGGAGATGACAGTGATAGGTCAAGTGATGGGGGAGGGGGATGATGATGGGGATGAGGATGGTAATGGAAGTGGGGTAGCTGGGGGAGTGTGGGGGATGATAGTACTACGGAGATTGGTGAGCAGGGGCCGAGGAATGGAACTGAAGGTCAGGATGGTGGGTCAGGGAGTAAATTTACGCCTGACAGTCCGGGGGGAGAGCTGAATCAAACTGAAGTCTTTCAGAATGTGTGCATGGGGGGCTCTCATCTAAGCATGCAATCACGTACTGCTAGTATGCTCAGTGAATTATTAGAGAGAAGTGGGGGCCCAATGGATTTTTCTCCGAATAATATACCAAGGGGACCCTTTTCCCCTTCTGGACCTCCTGAAGATCAAGGTCAACTTATTAATCCGTCGCTTGAACTCGGTGTGGCCATCTTCAGGTAATCCCCTTGAGGACAATTCCGTTCTTTCGTTTAATAATTTGGATAGCAATTATCCCCACTTCTATTCTGCTGCTTTTCCACATAGGGATGGGTCGTTTTCGCTTGGGGATGTTGGGGAGACCTCTAGGTCGGGCTTGTCGTCTTTGGGGGGTGGTGGAACACTGCATTTATTGGGATCAATTTATGCGAATCCCTACTTGCCTCTCAATCGAATGGGGGGAGGGGAACCGTATATATATGAGCAGGGGGAACCAAGTTTTATTTCAGGAGAATTAGAAGGAGCTGTTGACCCTTGGGAACCTTTCCCTGGATACTCCCAGAGTCTCTTTCAAGTGTTGGATTCAGAACCTGAACGACTCTTTGAGTATACGCCAAATTATCCATCGTTGGAGGACACCTTGAGTATGGGAGGGGGAGGTGGGGAGAATCTGATAGAGGAGAATTTCACATGGCCTCCGGTGTATGAAAGGCCTGGTGAACAGGAGGGATTTAATGTAGGGGGTGAGGAGCAGACTTATGTGGGGCTGACGCAGACTGTAACTTTCCACAAGTCTAACTCCTCAAAATCTAGCTTGTTTGATTCAACTGTGGGAAGGATGAAACTTTTTTCCAAGAAGCGTCAGCGAGTGACAAGGAGTGAAGAGCTGGATGGGGAAGATAAGAGAGATGAGGCCACTTCGATTTTTGCTGAAGAAATATGCCAGGCTAGAATCAAACGGCAAAGGAAGGAACAGATGGTAACAATTCTGCAAAGGGAGTTTGAAGCCTTCCTAAAAGTGGGGGAGAAGAAGCGAAGTAGTCAATGGTTTGAATTTCTTGCTGAAAGGGTGGCGGAGGCAGCCCAAAAAATGCCTCCTGTGTCACCATGATTGTTGCTGCATGGAATTGCAGAGGTTTAGGGCAGGCGGACCTCTCTGCAATTCCTACGTCCGCTAGGTTTCTTCCTTTCTGTAGTTAGATGTGATTTGTTTGTTTGAATCTAAGCTTTTTGTTGATCAAGCTAGTGTGTCTGTTAAGAAGATGGGGTTCCCTTTTGTTTTTGGGGTCGATTCTGTTGGCAGGGCAGGGGGTGTTATTTTGGGGTGGAAGAAGGAGTCTATGTTTTCTGTTGTTTGTGGTGATGTGAACTTTGTAATCCTACAATCTAGTGGAATGAATGTTGCTTTATGGTACATTGTGTTTGTGTATGGGTGTCCCTATTATCAGGGTAGACAGGAGGTGTGGGATCGCTTATCCACTGCCATAAGTGGGTTGCAAAGGCCTTATGTTGTAATTAGTGACTTTAATCAGGTTGAAGATGAGACTAAAAAAACAGGGGGTTCTTCCACTGTTAGGGCAGAACAACAGTTCTGGGAGTGGAAGGCTAATTTGGATCTGCATGATGTGCCCTTCACTGGGGCATCCTTCACTTGGACAAATAAAAGGAGGGATGAGGGAGGGATTTGGGAAAGGCTCGATAGGGCTTATGCGTCTGCTACTTGGCTTAATGCCTTTACGCATTGTTTTGTTCATAATTTTCCAATTGTATTTTCTGATCATTCATTAGTAGCATTACATATTAAAGGGGTTAGTGCGCCGAAAAGATCCTTTTTTAGGCTTGAACCTTGGGTTACAAGGTTGGATCGTTTTATGAAGGGGGTGGAGAGTCTTCTTCAATCTACTCATGTGCAGGGGAGTGCTTCCTTCAAATGTGTTACCTGGCTACGAATGATCAGACAAATGGGGAAGAACTTGTTGTTTGAGTTAAAGAAGGAAAGGTTCCAGCCAACTGTTACCGCTTTGGAAGAGTTACAGAAAATTCAGGAGTCTTTAGCCACCCTTGGAATGATGGATTCAACCTTTATAAGGACTATGCTAAAAGAGAAAGATGTGGAGAGCATGGTTAAGGAGATTCATGAGTTTTGGGTCACTAGAAGTAAAATCCAGTGGGCTGGGCTGGGAGACCAAACAACTGCGTTCTTTTTCAGAAGGTACAAGATAAGACATGCCTTCAATCAGATCCATTGTATGACCTTGAGTAATGGGTTGGATTCGTTTAATGAAGCAGACTTTGTCGAGGAGTTTTATCGGGAGTATTCTGGGCTTTTTAGACCTCAACAGCAAATGGCCCAGGTTCGGAGGAGAGTGTTGGACCAGGTTGTGGGGGTAATTCAAAAATCCCTATCTGTGGAGGATCGGGAGTTTCTTTTACAACCGTTTTCAAGAGCTGATGTGGAGAAGGTAATTTGGCAGCTCAAACCTGGGAAGAGCCCAAGGCCTGATGGGATTCCGCCTGAGTTCTTTCAAAATTGTTGGGGTTTGATTGGAGATCGGGTGGTTAATACCGTTTTGGAGGCTGTCAACAATGGGGTGTTTGTGGGTGAGTTGAATAATACTAATATATTTCTTCTGAAAAAGAAGCCGGAGGCTCAGAGGGCGAGTGAGTTTAGACCTATAAGTCTGTGTACTATGGTGTACAAAATTATTGCTAAGTGTCTTGAAGTTCGTCTAAGGAAGGTCATGGGGTCTCTAGTGTCTGATAATCAAGCGGCGTTCGTCCCTGGGAGATTGAAGGAGAATAATATTCTTGTTGTCCATGAAGTTCTCCATTATATGGCGAGCAAGCGCACGGGCAAACAGTTTGCTGCATTGAAAGTTGATATGAGTAAAGCTTATGACAGAATCCAATGGGATTTTCTGGAGGCTGTTCTTCAGAAGATGGGTTTTCTGGACAAATGGGTGCACATTCTGATGAGATGTGTTTCTACTGTTCGGTATTCAATCCTAGTGAATGGTATTAAATCCAAGACTATTGTACCAACTGCTGGGTTGAGGCTGGGGGACCCTTTGTCCCCTTATCTTTTCCTGTTGTGTATGGAGGCGTTGTCTGCCTTAATTGATGAGGATGTGAGGAATGGGAATGTGCAGGGGGTTAGGGTGGCTAGAGGAGCGCCGCAAATCACCCATCTCTTTTTCGCTGATGATGCCTTGTTTTTCACAAAGCTGGAGGCCTGGTCCAGCTTAGCTTTGAAGAATACTATAAGCAAGTATAGCCTGGCTTCGGGGCAACTTATTAATTTGCAGAAGTCTTCGATGTGTTTTTCTAAAGGGGCTGGCCGGGCAGGAAGACAAGGTATGAAAGTCATTTTCGGGTACCCGGAAGGGGGTTTTTTCCAAACCTATTTGGGTGTCCCTACAAGAATTCGTCGAAAGCGTACAGACCATTTTGGCTTTATGGTGGAGGATGTGAGAAGGCGGCTAGATTCTTGGAAATTTTAATTGTTGTCCATGGCTGGGAAGTTGGTACTGATCAATGCGGTTTTGGTGGCGCTTCACCAACATATTCTCAGTGTGTACTTAGTCCCTAAAGGGGTTGTTGATCAGCTCAACTCTTGTTATTGTTAGATTTCTTTGGGGAAAGGTGGATGGGAGCAGGTCCATCCATTGGAAGGATAAGCAAACTGTTTTTAAACCCAAAGGTGCAGGGGGGTTAGGAGTAAGGCATGTGGGGGCTTATAATAAAACGTTGTTGTTGAAACAAGCTTGGAGAACATATCACAATCAGGACTTGTTGATCTCAAGACTCTGGAAAGCAAGGTACGGGGTTTCTTCGCCAATTGCCCAATCAGAGGGAGCTAAAGTGCCGACTGCTTCGTCTACAACCTGGAAAGGACAAAGTACGGTGGTGAATGGCGTGAGAGCAAGACTTCGATGGAGTATAGGGGATGGGAAATAGGTTAGAGTTTTGGATGGCAGATGGATCCCTGGGGGTGGGCTTCAATGTAGGGAGGGGCAGGATCAGGCTGCGCTCTTAGATCTGAAAGTGGAGGATTTAGTGACTTGGGAAGTGAATGGGAGGGGGGTGTGGCATTGGAATTTTCTGCATCAGATGTTCACCAGAGAATCCGTTGAGAGAATTGCTCAGGTGTTTCCTCCTCAACAGGGTCTTCAAGATGCTCTTCAGTGGTCGGGTAAGACTAATTCCTTGTATGCAGTAAAGGATGGGTACTTTGTTTTTCTGCTGCAAGACATGGGTGGACGAGTGCCTTCTGAGGAGGAAACTAGGTTCTGGAAGTTGTTGTGGCACTGTGATGTGCCTCCTAAAATAAAGACATTCTCTTGGAGGAGTGTTGTTGATGCATTGCCTACTGGGATGAATAGATGGAAGAGGAAGTTGGTGGAGACGAAGGAGTGTTGGTGTGGGAGTTGTCAGGAGGATGTGGGGCATCTTTTTAGGATGTACACAATTGCTAGGCACCTTTGGAAAGGGTTAAGGTTAGGTATTTGTTCAGAGACAAATCATCATGTTGATTGGTGGGACTGGTTGAAAGGTTGGATTTCCTATGTGTCACGGTGGAAGGAAGATAGGAGGACTATGATTGGCAATTTCTTTGGCACAATGTGGGCGATATGGAAGGCTAGAAATGAGGTCTGTCTTAATCAAATGGTGGTGTCATCCAAGTGTTTGGAGAACATCTTAAAGCGGGTTGAACAAGAGGTGGTGGAGGGAGCAACAACAGAAAAAGAAGAATAGCCAGAAGTGACAGGTGAATGCCAGTACGGATCTTTGTTACCGTTGGGGGGTTGAGATGGGGTCTGCTGAGGAGGGGGTGTTTTTGGTGGATGGAGCTTATAACAAACGTTCTGGGGTTTTCGCTGCTGCTTGGGTGTTCCTGAGGCAGGATAGCAGAGTGGCCCAAGGGGTCCACAGAGGGATGGGGGAGTCGGTGCTTTTTTGTGAGCTTTGGGCGATTCTCCTTGCGCTTCAGGAGGGTGGTCACATGGGGATTAAAAGTATGTTGGTTTGGACGGATTCTTCTCTTGCTGTGGAATCCCTTTTAAATATGAATAGAGCTCTTGTTGAGTGCAGGTCTCTGGTTTGGAGTTGCAGGGTTGCAATTCTGCAGTTTGATGCGTGCAGGATTGTCAAGGTGCCAAGACAATTGGTTCATCCAGCTCACCAGGTGGCCCGGAAGGCCATTCGTAGTGTAGGCTGCATTACTTAGGGGTTTGCTGGTTTTTTATTTTTTTTATTTTGTTTGTTTTGCTTTGCGTGTTTGTTTGTTGTGTTCTTTCGTTGTTGGAAAAAAAAGACATGTAGCACGGTTGTTTCATTTAACTGCTCTCTTTATAACAACTTAAAATGTCAGCTTTTAGGAAATAAATTTTCATTCTAATTTTTGTGGAGGCCTTCCTCTAGCCTCTCTAGAGAGTTTAAATGTAGTTTCTAATTTTAGTTTCCTTCTTCCAAAATAAATTAGGTTAAAATTTCTTTTGCAGAAGTTTCTTCAATTTTGCTTTAAGTTATCCCTTTTTCGTTACTTTGTGTTTTTATTTTTGTTTATTAGATTTGTTCTATCTTTGTTTAAATATCATTCTTATGTTAATTAGTTCTTGATTTTTGGGGTGTGATTGATTTTTTGATGATTAATTAGTTTTTTTCTGGCCTAGCCTAATCTATCCAAATTCCTACTTTTAGTTCAGGGTTTTCTCTAACCTCCACCATGTGTTCTATTAGATGCTCGAGATAGTTTTTATCTATATTTTTGGTAGTTGATTTATGCTGAGAGATGATATCAATTTGCTAGCATGGATAAAGGGAATGGTTAGGATTTTTGACATGAGAATAGTTAAATTTTAACTAGGTCTAGGATTGTTATTCTTGTAGTTAATTAGACCAAATGAAAATATATGGTCAAAATAGTTAAACTAGCCATTGACTGGGCTTTGGTAGGTTTCAATGGTGCAACTGATCGATCACTTATAATTACTTGTATAAAATTGGTCATTTAGGTCATTTAGATTGATTACTTCGTTCAATATTTATATCGCAATCTTATAATCTTTTTACTATTTTTACGGTTAGTAATTTTCATGACCAACATTAATCTATCAATTTACCTAACTTAAAATACTCTAGTTGGTTCCAGTTCTTGGAAACACAACTACCTATGGAAGCATCAAAAGAGTAACAAAGAAGGTGAGTTGGTGAATTGACTAGTCAAAGGAATCGGAAGAGGGTGCGAGCTCTCAAGACGCTTAAGAGCCTTTTGATGAGCCCAAGCCTTGAGGGTGAGATTGCTCTTGGCACTGAGACCGAAAATAAGGATGACGATGGTGAGGAAGCTGGTGATGTAGCATGGAAATTCCCAACCCTCCCACTTTTGAGATTGGTTGGGTGGTGGTGAGGTTTGGTCAAAGTGGCTTTTGATTTTCTGGGTTTGTGATAATAGAGAGAGAGAGAGAGAGAGAGAGAGAGAGAGAGAGTAGGAGACCAAGGTCTTCGAGGGTTTGAGAGGAGAGTATGAGGGAGAAGGGGCTAGCAGTGGGGGCGAGAGGGCACCGACTCACCAACACCAGAGTTGATAGCTTGTGCTGTTGGCGGTGGGGAGGTTGGGGGTGGCGGGAAGTGAGGGAGGGAGGGAGGGGAGGGATTTATGGAAGTGTATCTTTTGAGGGAGATGATGAGTGAGAAAATGGAGGAGGGGTGTCAGCGCTGCGGTCATGAGGTCACCAATGATCGGAGGAGTTGCTGAAAGTGGCGGTGGGATTTAGAGAAAAAGAGTGTTGGGGGTGTCATGTTTTGGGACTATTTTGACATCCAACATGGACAAACAAAAAAATCTTGGTCAAGCATAAGTCCAAAGCCTAGTCAGTAAACCCTTGAGTCATAGTGCGAAACTCAATGATGGTCCAAAAAAAATACAAGAGTTTTTTATTTGGAAGGAAGAGTGTAAAAATTAACGAGGCAATTACACTCATGAATATCGTGCATGATTAGAATTGATCCATGCTCCATGCCTCCATTGTCCAACAAAGCAAATAACGTTACTGTTGTACTGCTGTTGTTGGTTAATCCATGCCAATTTACATGATACTAACGTAGCCAATAATTAATCAAATTCTAACAGAAAATTCTAACCACCTTATTAATCAAAAAATTGCTGGGAGGTGCCACACATTTTTCTTAATTGACTCGCGGGTCACAACTTTTTTTTAATGCATTCTCGGAGGACATTAAATTTACTTAAATGGCTAGGGGGTGACATTCCGACCTTTTTTGGCCGGAAAAAAGGAAAAGTCTAATTTGCCCTTAAAAATTAAATGAAGTGTCGTTTTCACCCTTAATTTGACCGCTCAAAAACACTGCCTCCCTTTCTCTCTCCTGTTCATTCTCCCAGTCCCTTTCCCAACCCCTCCAGATCGCCCCCACTTCCCCACCTCCGCCGTCCACTGGCGGCCTTTTCCGGCGTTTGGTTCCCAGTTCCCTTCCGGAGCTCCGACCACGGCCTCCCCGCCGGCGTCGAGAACACCAATAAACTCCCCATCACCCACATCATCTCCCTCTTCCATCCATCCACGTCGCTCGAACCCCACCTCAGAAACTTCATTTCCGACCACTTCTCCCCCGGAAAACCGCTGCTATGCGTCATCTTCGACCCCTTCCTCCAGTGGGTCGACGACGCCGCCGGAAGCTTCGGGTCCGTCGAAATCGCGTTCACACCTGCGGGGCGTACGACACGGCGGCGTACATGGCGCTCTGGCTCGAACTCCCCCACCCAGAATTGTCCGACGACGAGGAGTTGACTTTGCCGGGATTCCCAGAGACCCACCGCTACCGCTGCCGCGAACTCCACCAGTTTTTGAGATTCGCCGACCGGTCGGATCCTTGGTCCCGGTTTTTCCAACCCCAGATTCGACTCTCAATCAGTTGCTCTGGGTGGTTACGCAACTCCGTCGAAGAAATCAAGCCGCTAGCGTCTGGGCTGTTCGGCAATTGATCCCGCCACCCAAGGATAGATCAAGATCATCATCTTCTTCCTCAGATGAATCCATTCATTGGTTGAATACCCAGAAACCCGATTCAGTCCCGTACATCTCATTCGGATCTCAAAACACCATTTCTCTGACCCAGATGATGGAGCTTGCTACTGGTTTGAGCTGATTTTTTGTTGTAGCTAGCTACCAAAGTTTTGATTTTGTGTTGGTATTGAATGGGAATTGGTTGGGAACTCAAGTTGGGTATGCATTTGGGGTTTGGGTATTGATTCTGGAGGAAGAGGATTGAATTATGGAGGAAGAGGATGAAGAAAAGAGAGAAAGAGGGATGAATGGCATAGCAAGTTAAATTAGAGAGAAAAATAAGGGCATTTTCGTCCTTTTCAATATATCTCGCCGGATTTCAATCAAAATAACCGGATTGTCACCCCTCAGCCACTTAAGTAAGTTTAATGTCCCCCGGGAATGCATTAAAAAAAAGTTGTGACCCGGGAGTCAATTAAAAAAAGATGTGTGGCAACCCCAGCAATTTTTTGCCTTATTAATTTAATCAAATTCTAACAGAAAATTCTACCTACTGACGACTGTAGCCAATAAACGAATGCACAAAATATTTGTCCACCTTCATCCTCATTCCCCATAGAAGAAAAGGTGCACATACATAGCATACACAGTACCGTCCCAACATATACTACATAGTCAACAACTCAACACATTACATATTACTTGTTATACATGCACCATAATTCCATGTTGTTACATATCCAAGAAACTAAAAGTCTAATTAAAGCTTACATGATTTTCATCCCTAGGCATATAGGGAAAAATTCCTGGGGGGTAAAGAGCAACTTGGTTTAACAAGAAACTTAAATTAAAACAAGTGTTACCATGAGCTTGATCTTCAGGTAGCTGTAGAAGGAGAAGCAGGACTAGGACTAGGACTAGGAGGAACAGGCTCTGGCACAACCCTGAATATCTCAACATCAAAAACAACGTCGGGATCATCTTTGTGGGAAGCAAGCTTGAAGAGGCATGCGTCCGATTCTTCTAACAGGTTGTCAAGTGCAAACTTCTTCCATCCTTTAGTGAAGCCTCCCCCTCGGTCACCGGCATGGTAAAAGAAGACCAACCATTTCTTCTCCCCCACTCGAAGCACTGCTTCACGGTTCCGATGAAGCAGATGTGTGTTCATCCAGCTCACTGGGAAGTGCTGCACCAGAAAACAGCAATTTTTACATAGTAAATACCTTATGGGCAAGAAAGATTATGGGAGGGAACTAACTCACCAAGTAAAACCTTTTATAAACATTATTTGGTTTCATCACAGCAAGGAAGCTATTTTCAGTCACTCGTTCGAGTCCCCTTATCTTGGCATTCTCTATCTCTGCTGCCGTCACTGGCCTTCTGTTGGATTTATATTCCTTGGAATACGTCTCTGCAGAATCTACACTCCCAGATGAACACACTAGGGTTAAAGTTTAATGAGGAATTCAGTAACTAGGAAACATTATGTTCGTATCAATAAATATGATGTTCTACTAGATCTTAACAGTAAAGGGGCTTTGGTAATGTTGATATTCAATGATTTAATGATGTCATTAGCTAAGCTAGCCAATACCCAAGATGACCCAAAATTGGCAAAGCTAGCTAATATTGTTTACACATTCATATCATGCATGATATACTGAAGAAACTGAGAAGCCAGGGCAAATGTCAATAAATTAACCAAGTAATTAAGTATCCAGTTTCGACGTGATTGAAAATTTACCCAAAACTGGTCCAACTCAATCTACATAACAATCTGATAAAAGGGGGAAAAAAGGAAATGTTTACCTCTTCGATACACCCGTTTCCGTGAAGACACCTGTTTCTTTGATGTAGTTTTCTTCTCAGTAGATACATGAGAATGGGGTGTCTGTACAACTTCACCTCCATTGTCCAAAGTATTTTGCTCTTTCTCTAAAACACGAGTTTGCTCCTCGGATGCTCCATTTTCTTCTGGTTCCCTTTCTACCCCATTAATAGGAGGTCCATTTTCCACCAATGCTCCATTTTCTTGGGGGTCGTCCTCCACTGTATCACGAACAGCTCCATTTTTGTCAGGGTTCTTTTCTGCGAAACCATGTATACACGAGACATTAACTTTTCACAGTGCATATTTTAGTTTGTAGAAAAATACATTTGAAGATTCTTACCAGATTGTGCCATGGATTTGCTCTGAGATTCGCAAGGTATGGCATTCATAGGCTTAACACGACCTCTAGGAGTTTGAGTACAAGGCACTCCCACCATCTTAGGCTTACCTCGACCTCTAGGAGTCGAAGTATACACAACTTTCTTAGGCGTTTGAGGGCTCTTTCTTATCCCCGATCCTTGAGCATTATCATTCTTAGACTTCTTGAGTACCACAAACTCAGGGTCATCATGATTATCATCATCATCATCATCAGCAGCAGCAGCATCATCATCATCATCATCAGTTCCTTCATCTTCGATGGTTTCCATGCGGAAACCGTCGGTGACTCTCCTCTTTCTTTCATTTACACTCACATGTCTACACTGCTTTACAAAGTAGCTGGCTTCCTTCTCACAGAAACTCTCTTGGTCCAAAACCAGGACATCGAAGCTCGAGTTCATCCTATACTTGAACAACAACAGGTTGTGTTCCTTGAGATCATAAGCTTTCACAAATTCTTTCCATCCATCTCCGCAAAACTCAACATTGCTCGTTTTGTTGAGCTCGACGTCCCACACAGTAGCACTCGGGCCAATGAGTGACACTTTCTTAGGCAACTTGGCCATCATGTTTTCAGCAAATTTTGTGGGAAGCACCTGAATGTTTATAACCCATGCCAGATTGAGCATTGCAAGGAAAACTGAAAGGGAAAAAACTTGCAACCACTAAAGAGTACAATTTCTGATGCAAAACTGGTTTCTGGCTTTCTGCATGTCCATGATCATACTAAAAAATTGAAGCATGTTTCACCCCATGGAGAAACCTTAGACCCAACAACAAGAACAGCCCATTTTATATAGTAGCTGTAAATTTTAGTCTAAACTAATAAACAAAAGAATACCCAGATTCCAAACCTACTAATATTCAAGTAAATCACAAATGTCACCCAGTCAGAACCCATTTCTGACATTGTGTGACCAATCCAGGGGTTTGGTTACAACTTACAAGATAAGAATAAGCAGTCTCAACCATGGTAAAGTGTGGTAAGTCCTAAGCCCACTATATGCAAATTTTTGCAATCCTTTTTCAGATCACACCAGCCAAAAAGAGGGAAATTCACAAATCACACCAGAAAAAAAAAAGGGGGTTATCTCAATTGTGTGCACTGTGTATGCGTGATGGTGCTGTAATCATACGATTAAATTAGTGCGAACAAAGTGTAAAACAAAACCCTGGGTTTGCACAAGGATAAAGCATGCATGTTATTGTTTGAGGATGAGTAACAAACATGAAAGGTTAAGCAATACTATCAGGGATCACATTTGCACATACAAAAAAAGGGCACCTTTTTGCATACTAAACATTTTAAGCAACAATTCTTAGAAATTGAGAGAGAGAGAGAGAACTGACAAGATGATGATGAAAGTCTTGAGGAAGGAAGAGAAAGAAATGCATGGAACTGAAGTGTTTCCAGTACAAGTCCTCTTCCCATGTCCTGCACCTCTCACACTCAGAACTTTCCTCCATTTCTTCTACCCAACATCCAGAAAACCCAGAAACTCAAAACTGAAAACCACAATTTCTTCAAGTGCCCGATAAACCCAGAAACTCAAACTCAGAAACCAACAATATGAAGTCCAGAAGAGAGAGATTTGATGTGAGACTACAGAGTAGAGAGCAGGGTCTAACTGGCTGGGGAATTTAAGGAGCCCATCTTTTAATTGAGTGCAGCTACAAGAGGATCACGTTCATGCTTGATAGCAGTTCTTGTCAATCGCAATGAATTGTCAGAAAAAAAAGCCGTCAAATTTGAGTGTTTGCTCTTTGTGTATGCTGTATTGGAACTACCAACTGCCTCGTTACTCACTAACTTTTGTTTTGATTTGTTTGGAGCTCACAATTTTTACATACAATTGCTTTGTTTGGACATTCAGATACAATTCAAGATTCCACGGACTGTTGCTCTTTCAATATTTTTCCAAGTATTGTGTCCCCCTGCTTGTAAATATTTAGATTTATGTTAAACTTGGGTTGTACTAACCATTCCATGTTAATTTTTTTTTTGGAATTTTGGACGTAAATAATACGAACTTTGGGGGTATTGGACGCAAATAATACAGACTAATTTCTTGGAAGCTGGCAGTATCAACTATCACCTTATTTACCACTAGCAGTACACCACCGAGTTGATTGAATTTTGACTCACCGGAAATCCGACGTGGCTCCCAGTTCCATTACGTGGAAGGCTGAGCATGTGCCAAAAAAAATTACTGTCATTTAAATTTTCCAACTCAGCGGACACCTCATGAGTTATAACTTATAACCCACGTGAGGGACTTTAAAAGCAATTTTGAAAGAAAAAATTGAAAAGTCCAAACAATTAGCCACTTTAGTTGTCTGTATTCATGACTGCTAAAGTAACCTCCCCTTCTTGCCTCTCACACCACCCAACCCAGCCATTGTTGATAGTCCTCACCATTGTGAAGAAGGCAGTCACTGATTAAAAAGTCCCCCACCATTGCAGATCGAGGAGTTCGTCAAGAGTCACACCTCAAGTCAGATTAGGGTTTGAATATGAGCCAACGTAGTTCGAACAATTCAGGAAGGAGAACTGGTTCGATGCTTCCTGGATCTTCTAGTTGGAGCAGTGAAATTGAGGAGAATAATTTGTTCAAATGCAAACATGGGTTACCAACCATTGTTCAAGTGTCTAAGAAGGAGAAAAGTTTGGGTAGAGAATTCTATGGATGCCCTCTTTGGAAGGTCAGTACAACCATGTGAAAGAAATTAGGGATTTAGGTTGTATTTTTCTCATATTTGCTTGATTTCGAATGAATTTGCAAAAATTAGGGTTTTTTGTTGAATATTTCTCATATTTTTCTCATATTTGCTTGAAGGTACAAGATTGCAAGTTCTTCAAGTGGGTAGATGAAGTGGAGAAGGGGGGGTCGGAGCAAAATGTTCTCCTTGAACAGAGAGTGGAGGAATTGGTAGCCAAAGTGCAAAGTTTGAAGTTGGAATTGAACATCATGAAAGGGGCTAAAAATGAGGACTTGGAAACTGAGTTGCAGATTCTAAAGGAAGAGAATACCGTCAAGAACAAAATTATGAGGGAGAAGCTGAAGAGGGAAACCAAAGAGGCTGAATTGATGTGTTTGAAAAAGGAAATTGCTGAATTGAAATCAAATAATGGATGGAAACAGGGTACTAGTTCCCTTTTTTGTTTGTTTCTTATGGTCCTTATAGTAGTCATCTTTTATAAGCTCATTTAAGGAGGAGTTGGTGTCATCGTGATGATGTTGTTGTGGTAAGTGAAGGATGTTAATGTAGTAGGCGGGGATGCTAATGAATTGTGATGTTATGTTGGTTTGCTAGGTGGGTATTGTAATTTAATGCATCAATTTAACTTGGATTTCTTTCAATGAAATGAAATGTGATGTTGGTGTCATTGTATTGTTGATACTGCTAGGTGCTAAACAAGAAGAGTAACATCCATAGTATACTTTTTTATGCCATTCAAAGTCATCCAAGCTTGCCTATGTTTGGTCACACAACCAAAAGCCAAAAGGTGATAAGCATGTTGCTGTGAAAAACAAGTAGTTGTGATAAACAACCATAGTTACACGAGATCAATCCAATAGGTGCCACTAGATGTTGGCTTGTAAATCAAAATGGGCACTGTTTTTAACATCACACCACCAAAGTTCCACTTGACATATATCCCAAAATAGGCCCTGACAATAAGTGTTGGCTTGTAAAGTAAAGTAAACTTAACCATCATTACATAAGTTCAATCCAAAAGGTTCCATAACTTCATATGGTAATTGGCCTAATCAACCATAATTACAAAATATCAATCTAAAAGTTTCCACTAAATCTTGACCTGTAAGCAAAATGGTCACTGTTTTTCACATCACACCACCAAAGTTTCACTTGACAGCTATCCAAAAGTATGCCCTGATAATGAGTGTTTTAACACCATAGGAGGAAAAAAAATAGAGACAGGATGTTCTGGCAGGAATCTTTTGGCAGTAGCATGTGCTTTATGTGACTGAATTCTGACTGAGCACATAAGGTGGTCGTGATGAAGCTCCCCCTCCCTTGTTTGCCCTTCTTCTTACAATTGTTGTCGCACCTGGCCCAGCACTGGTTGAGGGTTCAGCATGATCAGTAGTCCCCGTCGATGGCATCTTCCTAGGTCTTCCTCTACCCCTCTTTGGTTGAGCTGGAGTAGCTGTGGCAACTGTATTCTTCTCTGGACAGGTGCGCTTGTTGTGGTTGGTCAAGTGACAGATTGTGCAAGTCATCTCCCTCCCATGTCTTGTAAGTTTCCCCTTTTTCTTGGGATGTTCATGAGGATCTTTTCTCCTTTTTTTCCTTGGTCTTCCAGGACCAATCTTTACATCCGGAGGGTCCAAGGGCATGTCTTTTGATGGCCAGTGTTTTTCCCCAACACATGGGTGTATAGCACCCTCATATGCCTTCATATACAGCTCCCTCTTGAAGTATGGATGAATGAAGTTCTCTGGGGCTTCTTTAAGCCACACAGCACAGGCAACAGCATGGGAACATGGGATTCCAGTCAAGTCCCATTTCTTGCAAGTGCAAGTCCGAGCATCCATGTCAACGTGCAAGTTGTCAAGACCATGGTTCACTTCAAACACCCTGTTTGTTGAAACATTTGGTGTACAATCCCTCCAAATTTCTCTTTCCTTCTCAAACTTCTTCCTTACCCTAGGACATATATCATCAGCAGATTGCACCATTTGACATCTCTTTAAAACAATCCTTTGCATGAGGGCTACCCAGATCTCTTCAAGCATGAAAATTAAGTGTTTTGATCTAGCTTGCACAATGTACGCATTAAACGTTTCAGCCATGTTGTTGGTGATGTAATCACACTTAACATCTGGCCTGATGTAAGCTCTACAAAAAGAACGTGGATCTTGCGCTACGAAATCATCAAAACCCTTAACAGACACATTCTTCATCTCCTGTAATGCAATGTTCAAATCCACTTCATTATATGCCATTGCAACATTCCAAAACAACAACTTCATGTCATCTCCTTTATGCATTTTGTGCCAATTGGCATATATATGTCTGGCACACTTTCTATGTTGACATTTGGGAAGCTCGACCCCAACAGCATGCTTGATTGCCTAAAATTTTGATGTAAATGCATTATGGTAAGGTTAAATGACAAATCAATCTCATATGACCAAAAAAAAATAGAAAAGTCAAAGTTATGGTAATTAGCTGAAATGTTTGCAACAAATGGAATATGGCCACATAAATGAAAAAAATAGAATTAAATAGTTTATGACATTCTATTAGTTTTTAACACCATAACAAAAAAGTGAAATATGTTACACAAAATAGAATAGTCAATGTCAAATGTCCAAAAAATAGAAAAGTCAATCATAAATGTCATTGTCCTAGTTATGCTTATCAAAGATTCATAAGTTAGTGGTACTTACATGGTGCTGATCTGAGATAATCATCCAACCATCACCATCTGTTGTTTGAATGCTAGCCTTGACATTCGATAGAAACCAACCCCAACTTTCATTGTTCTCCCCCTCACAAACAGCCCATGCCAAGGGGAACATTTGGTTATTGCCATCAAGTCCTATTGCAGTCAACAGTACTCCACCAAGGAAAGTCTTCAGAAAAGCTGCATCTATGCACAAAACACGCCTACAACCATTCATAATTCCTTGCCTTAACCCATCGAAACACACAAAAAACCTTTGGAAAACAGGTATTTCCTTTGCAAGTGTTGGATCAGTTTCCAAGATGAAGGTACTGTCCTTGTTTGATCTCTTCAATTCTTCCATGTACCTTCCAACCTTGAAATAATGTTCCCTCATGCTTCCATGCAATAGCCTCCCTGCTTTTTGCTTGATCTTGTATGCATGCCACTTAGTGATCATCAAACCAAACTCTTGTTTGACAAGTTGTTGTATCAACTTTGCAGGCATATGAGGGTTGTCTTTAAAGTTCATTAGGTAATACTCAGCAGCCCATGATCGTTTCAATTGAGTATTCTTTGTCATACTCCTAGTGCACTTGTGCTCATTACACACAACCTTAACCAAGAAGACGGCCTTCTTTCTTTCCCAAGAACAATAGAGCCTGAAATTGCAACCCATCTTGCACACAACCTGATATTTCTTTCTGCCATGGTCAGATATGTTAAACTTCAGATCATATCCTGATGTCAATGCATACTTGATAACAACACCTTTGAATTGCTTAGCATTCGCAAACCTCATCCCCACTTGCCACTTGAAATCCTTGAAGTTGGTCATGTCATCAACATGAGGTGGCTTTGTCTTTTTCCTCAACAATGTGTTACCCTCTTCATCACTTGAAGCAGGACTGTCCATCTGATCGTCAGTGTCTTCATATTCACTTTCACATTCAACACCCATTGTCCTATTCAAGCCAAGGTCATCATTTGCAACTTGTCTAAGAACTATAGCCTCAGTGTCCTCCATGAATTTGTTCGCCCTCTGATGTGATTCCCAATATTCTTCATCACTAGTTTCAACATCTTCAACATTCGCATCATCTTCACCATGGCCACTGTTTCCATCATAAGTGATTCTCCTTTTTCCTTTACACCTTGTACTGTCCTTGCTATCATCATCGGACTCAGTTGGGACATACTCACTACCATCTGTTGAACTTAGAGCATCTCCCCCAATTAGTTCATGCCATGGTATTGGAGACTCTGGTCTATAGTCTTCCCAATCATACTCAATCTCATTATCCTGTGGGTGTTGGGCTTTTTGGGCTGTTTGGGTGTTGGAGGAGGTCGGTTGGGCTTCTTGGGTTTTTGAAGTAGGAGCTGTCTGGCCTTTTTGGGTGTCAAATGAGGTGGGTTGGGCTTCTTGGGATTTTGAACTGGTACTTGCATGGACTTTTTGTGTGTTGAAGGGGGTAGGTTGGGCTTGGGTTTTTGAAGGAATTGTTGTTTGGGCTTTTTGAGTGTTGGAGGAGGTTGGCTGGGCTTGGCTTTTAGAAGTAGGGGCTATTTGGGTTTTTCTGGTAACAGTGGAAGTGGGATGACCTTCTTTGTTCTTGAAGATGGGTTGGGATCTTTTGATTTTTGAATTGGGGGATGTTTTGGTTTTTTGGGTGTTGGGAGTGGTGGGCTGGGTTGTTTGGGTCTTGGTAGAGTTGGGCTGGGCTTTTTGGGAAGAGCTTGGTGATGATGGTTGGGCTGTGGGGGGCTGAGATATTGGGTCTTGGAGATTGGCTGATGGTTGAGCAGATGGAGCATCTGTCAATGGAAGTAGTTCAGGAATCAACTCAGGCAAATCTACATTATGCTCAATGTAAACATTTGCACTTTTATGACCCATGATGCTCACAATCATATCTCTCACTTCATCATCTGTGCATGCTCTTCTAATACCCCTTGCCAAGCTGGTGGATTTAGGCAGCAAGTAAAAAAACTCCACAGCATTTTCATACCCAAGGTTCTTAGCTATTTCTTGCAATTCCCAGTAAGAGAATCTATCCAAATCCACATCCACTATAGTTGAGCAATTTCCACTTTCATACTTTAAACTCCTCCCAGACTTCACAAATTTCCCCCCATGATAAAATTGTAAAGTGATGAACGTATCGTCAGCCATGTCAGACAAAGACCTATTGCACAAAAGAAAAACCCAAATTATACCAAGAATCAACATTTTTACTTGTCTAATCATAAGGCAGTCCAATTGAATTCAAAAGCAAACAATTCAGACTCAGTTCAATCATAATCGTCCCTCTAAACCCTAACATTCGCAAATCCAAACACAACAAAATAAACAATCGCATTACCCAGAATGACACTAACACCATCTAACCAAGTATAAATTTTACCAAGATTACAATAGCAAACGCATTTTACAACTTCACAAACCCTAAAAATTTGAATTTTGGTGACAATCGATTTTTTCCCCCAAACTCAACTCAGACATTACAGTACAAACATATACTACAATTCAGGCATACCTTCCTCAACAACTTCGAATCCAACCTCTAATCTTGTATGAGCTGCTCAAATCAACATGCCTTGGATGAATTTTTGTCACAGAAATCAAAATCATAAAGCTACGATGTTAGGGTAATTTTCGTCTGATGGACAGGGAGAAGAGGAGGTAGGCAGGGGGTGATTAATGCATGTGGGTGAAAAGTCAATATTAGGGTAATTTTTTAGAATTTTCAAAAAAATTTCCAAAGTTTTTAAAATCCCTCACGTGCAGCAAGCAAAGTAATGGAAATGGGAGAGCAGAAGGTAATTGTTTTTTAGAGTGAAATGATGAGGTGTCCGCTGAGTTGGAAAATTTAAATGACAGTAATTTTTTTTGGCACATGCTCAGCCTTCCACGTAATGGAACTGGGAGCCACGTCGGATTTCCGGTGAGTCAAAATTCAATCAACTCGGTGGTGTACTGCTAGTGGTAAATAAGGTGATAGTTGATACTGCCAGCTTCCACGAAATTAGTCTGTATTATTTGTGTCCAATACCCCCAAAGTTCGTATTATTTACGTCCAAAATTCCTTTTTTTTTTTGTAAAGAATTAGTGTCCCTTACCTGATTCTTTTGTGTGAAACTAGGTCGAACAATCAAGATATATTTATAAAAAAGGGCATGGCAGCCCAGTGCACAAAGCGTCCCCGCAAGTGGGGGATCAAGATATATTTATATTCGGGTTAAAGTTAGATTCGAAATAATAGGGGGCAAAAGACATATTATGTCCGGATATTCAGTGAGATCGGTTAATATCAAAATTTAGATGAATATGATTGTACGTGATTTTTAAAGTCATGCCTTGCCAACTCTAATTGTTTCCCAAATATGCTATTTTATTTTGGTGAATTATTAACCACTTTCACTCCAACTTAATTTACTCATTTCGTCACGTTTTCTCAATAGCCAATCTTCTGAAATCAGTACCTTCCAAAAAACATTTTTTTATTAAGGTACATGCAAATAAGTTGTAGGCACTTTGCTTCTTTCTTTCTCTCTTTTTGAGTACGTAGTACGAGAAACAATGCCGAGTCTCCGACTCTCTGTGTCCACCTACCACCATCCAGCTACCGTAACACCCAACCTCTATTTGCCATCTTCGGTGTCGGTGCTAGCCGGTTAAGGTTGTCGTCGACACCATCGTGTCCCGATCCATCCTTCTATGCTCTTTGTTGTCCGGTTTTAACTAGTTTATAGGTAGTATTCTCCCACTATAGGTTGTTCGTGGGTGTGGGATACAAATACAAGTACAACAGCAGAGCGATTTGCAGCGACGGTTCCGGCAGTCGGAGCAGGCAACAATAGCTAGTCAACAATACTAAAAATTGAAAGAGGTCATTGCCAGGAAGGGGGTTGATCACAATAATTAGTCAACGACACTGAGAATTAGGCGATTTCAAAATTAAAATTTTCTTATTTAATTAATCTCTTTTTATCCTAATACCTTAATTAATTTTATTCCTCAACAAGGTTTATCTCTTCCTAGGTGATGGATATTTCAAAGTCTCAATCTCCCTTTATTTTCTTTGTTTTCCAACATAAGTTGTTGGTAGTCTATTTCTTTTTTTTTTTTTTGCAATTCTTTTTATTAAAGTGTTGAAGGGGTCTTGGCAGTGGAGTAAAAAGCTAGAGATGGACTTCTTATTATTGGTGGTCTATTTCTTTTTTTTTTTTTGAAACATGACAACCATTACATTAATAAAAGCATAAAAACAGAGTCCTCAATTAGAAGGGAATAGCCCGCTTCCTAGTAGTTATAGCTAGAATGTGGGCGGTGGACCTCCTTAATTGAAGTACGAGGGACCTTTTGTAAGTAAATATGTGAAAATCTCAAAAGCAACGTCCTACACCTGGCAAGAATGTGGTGGCATTCAGCTGTTGGTCTCGAAGTTCTTAGAAAAAAGTGAACAACCCGAGCTGAATCGGTATGAATCTTGATCTTATCCAATTGCCATGTCTGTACCGACAGTAGAACATGCTCCACTGCCATAAGCTCAAGTTGATCTATGCAATGACCGAGCAAAGGAGCACCACCACGACCTACTCGTTGTGACCCATTAGATAGGATCCAACTCACTCCTCCATGGAGCGTCTTGGAGCACCAAGCGCCATCACACATAAACAACCATGTCGTCGCCACCAAGGTTCCAAACAAAATTATCAATACCCCATTGCTCAGAGTATCCATGAATAGAGCACACATTTCCCTGGAAGTTGCACCCTGCTTAGTCAACATGAGGACCCAATTGGTCAGCCTCGGACTGATGCATTAGTCCAAGTTGTGAGCCAAACCATATCACCCGTGCAAAATCACAGTCGCGGAATAAGTGAGAAGAGGTCTCCGGATTAGCATGGCACAGGGCACAACGTGTGTCCACATCCGGCTGCCACTTCATCACTTTAGTAGTCAACGGTAAGGCGTCATGATAGACTTTCTAGAATTGCATTTTCTATTTGGAGGGGATGTGTAATCCTCATACACTTTTCCAATGTCGTTGGGTTCGATGATTCACTACAGTACCTGCTGGCAACGATGGTGAGGCTAAAAGATAGTAACTCGACTTTTAATTGTAAACTCACCGGTAGTAGTGTTACCTCATATGACGGTATCACCCTCCCCGTTGGAGCTAAGTGCAACAACTAGAATATGTTTTGCAGATTCATGATGGAACACCCTTCGAATGAGCGGAACATTCCATTGCATTTGACCGGGGGATAAAAGATGATTTACCGTCTTACAGCCCACTCTTGCATATTCGTTGTGTGATGTAGGGCAACTGGTGCTGACCCTACCCATACATCTTCTATAATACGCGTGTCGGTGCCTGACCTAATCCTATGTTTGAACCCATGTTTCAGTTTATGAACCGCTTTGCAAAGGCCACGCCACCCCCAAGAGCCTGCGGTATGCAAATAATTTGCACCAGGCACAAGCGGGGAATGGACCTTGTAACATGCTTGATATAGGCGGGCAAACAGTGAGTTTGGGTATGAAGGAGTCCCTGGGCTTGTTTAACCAATAGGGCACCATTGAAAAACTCGGTCTTTCGCACACCTCACCCCTCACTCCTTTAGGTAGAAATAATAGGCCCTGTTGAACCCAATTTTTTGACTGACGCCCCGAGCTATTCCACCAGAAAAATTGGATTGTGATCGAATCAATTTTTCGTGCAAGTTGTAGAGGAACTTTGAGCACGAATAGCACATGTTGGTAATGGAGTAAAAAGCTAGAGATGGAATCCTTATTCTCCGCTTGCCTTGCCACGTGAGTGGTGGAGGTTTTAATAATAGTATCTTTTTGCTTTATTGTTTTTGGAATTTATCTCTCCTCAACTGTCTTTTCCAATTCAGAGTTAGTTCATTTAAATCTTTTGTATGTAGTCATCTTTCTCAGTTGGGTTTGCTCTCTTTAAGATCCTATTATTCATGATTCTAAATCTTCTCTCCAAATATTTTACAAGCATTTTCTAAGTGGGCTATTAGCTAATTTTTAGCTGTGGTTATTCACAATCACAACCAAAGGAGTGAGATGAGTATAAATAGCCCTTTCATCAGCAAAAATATATCAATTCATCATTTTCCATCTTCTCTCATATCTGGTTTCAATCTCTCATCTAAAAGTCTTTCTTTTACTATTCTCATCTTAATCTGTATTAGTCTAGCCTCCCTTGTAGCTAGTCGTACTATCTTTTTTTTTGTTGAAAATTAATTTCCATATATCCTATCAATTAATTTTGAGCATTGAGACGGAGCTGGGTTTGGTGTTCGGATCAAGTGCAATCAAAATGCACCTACGGATTGTCAAATCTTGAGAGACAGTGGCATCATATTCAATCTTACCATTGCAGTGAGGGCCAATTCGTCTTTAAAGAGAGTGCTTGCGTGCTTCGACCTAGGCTTTTTCTTAACCTTGACTATTTTCTCTGTATTTTATTGTCTCATATTGTTACTGTAATTCTAGTTTAATAATTCTCTATTCGGTTTGAGTTAATTTTGTCCAACATAGTGAACCTAATCATCATGCATGTATGAAAATGAACATAGGCCATAGACACATTAACTGTACTAGACATTGAAATGCATTAGAGGCGCATATAGCACTACACATAGGAGATGAGATCATATGATACCACACACACTAGTTGCTCTAATATCCTGACTACACTAACACCTATACATCACATCACCTTCATGCTGCATTGTTCAAAGGTCAAGCTGCCTACTATGTCTGCAAGCATTTTACATGCCTGTCTGCAAAATGTGGTTATGTTAGAGGCCAAAAGCTTCAATACTTCATCTACTTGGATGTGGAACGTCGAGTGGCTGGGCTGGGAGGAATCGCCTCAGGGATGACTCTGAATATTTGGACCTCCATGACAACCAAATCATTAAGCTTCTGAGAAGCCAAGTGAAAGAGGCAGACATCAGATTCTTCCAACAAGTTGTCAACTACAAACTTCTTCCACCCAAAGCCAGCCAGTCCTCCCCCCTTGTTTCCGTTGTGGTAATAAAAGGCGGTCCATGTTTTCTCCCCAATTCGAAGCACCACTTGCTGGTTACGGCAAAGCAGATGTCGCATCTTCCATTCTGTGGGAATAGTCTGGAACAGACAACCATGACACCAACAAAGATCATGACAGGGTTTATTCTGTGCATCAGAAACCATTGAAAACAACTTATGCACTTGTTGCTTAGGTTAATAGCCGATAAAATGCTGAATAAATATGTCCAACCTTAGGACACACGTACATGGAGAAATGTCACCTTGACCAATGTACTTAGCATAGTACGTGTATGTATTAGTAATGAATGAAGCTTAATTGAAAGAGGGGCAGAGTAAATGTGAAGGAATTATACCACGAAGAACCTCCTATAAACAGCAGTGGGCCTCATCACACAAATAAAGCTCTTCTCGTCTGTGTAATCTTTGCATGCCCTTTTCAAAGCAGAATCTTTCTCTACTTCAGTCACCGGCCTTCTGTTGGATATATACTCCTTGGCGTACTTCTCCACAGCATCTATTTTGAGATGATACCAAAGTGTTTATTTGTGTAGAATCCAACAGAGACAAATTTTAGTCACACTAAAGCCGAAGAAAGTAAGGGTATCTGATACCCACATGTAAATCATAGTAACTCTACAATTTGCATAATTACTATTACTATAATATCTTATCAAGCATGTGGAACAAACTGGGAAGCTAGGGGCCTTAGATAAGCAAACCCAGATCAAATATAATCCGAACATGTGACAACTGGCTTTAAACTTGACTCAAAATTTACCCAGCATGAACACAACTCAATTGACACGACTACAATAGGATAGACATAGAGATGTTTACCTGTTTGCACTGCCCGTTTCGTTGAAGACTTAGTAAGCACTTGGTTCCTTGGTGTAACTTTCTTCAAAGTAGACTTGTGAGAAGGAGCTGTCTCTAAGCCATTCCCTCCATACTCAAGAGTATCTTTCTCTCTTTCTGAAACATGCATTTTCCCTTTGGCTGCTCCATTTTCCTCAGGCTCCTGTTCAACCCCATTGTGTGATTGTCCATTTTCTTGTGCATCCTTTTCTGTCATATTATATACATGCAGGAAATTAACATTCCAACAGAATTCTTTTCTCATTAATTTTCTCACTCAGGCCAGTGAATTTATTACAGTGCCTCAAACCCGAATAAACTAAACCTGAATCAAGTGTCGAAAACTTAACCGCTTATAAACATCAGTCTGTTTGTCTTTTTTGAAGATTTCATAGCCAGTTGGTTCTTTAGTTTACCTTTGTTCTCGTGTGAACGAGTTTTCCCAATGGCAATTCCTCCAGTTCCCAAAGTGTTTTGCTCGGCTTCTTTTTCTTTGGGATCCTTTTCAACCACATCAGGCACATGTCCATTTTCCTCTGGCTCCGTCTCTGGCACATACGCAAGATAGGTAACTTCCCAAGATATTCTTCACATGATATATTGTAGCTTCAATAACAAAATACATTTGAAGAATCTTACCTGGTTGGGCCTCCAAGTTGGTCCTAGATTGAGAGTGTCGTACCAAACTCTTTCGCCCGCCCCTACCTCGACGAGTAGCACAAGCAGGCAGACCTTTCCTTGCAGTACGCGGAGGATTCTTTCTTCTCTCTGGCTCTTCACAAACATCATCATTCCTGGATTTCTTTTTTACCACAACCTCAGTATCATTATGGTCACTGGCATCATCCACTTCATCTTCAACCACTCTCATGATGAAAGCCTGAGAGGCTTTCCTCTTTTTTCCATTTTCAATCTCGGGTTTCTTGTGACTACATTGCTTGACAAAGTAGCTCTTTTCCTTCTCACAGAAACTGTCTGGGTCAAAAATTAAGACCTCAAATGTGGAGTTCTGGGTATACTTGAACATCAGTAGGTTGTTATCCTTGAGATCATAAGCTGTGACAAACTCTTTCCATCCATCCCCACCAAACTCAACTGTGTCAGTTTTCTTGAGCTCTACATCCCACATAGTGGCACTTGGGCCTATGAGTGAGACCTTGTCAGGCAACTTGGTCATCATGTTTTCAACAAATTTTGCAGGCAACACCTGATTGTTCATATGACTAGTCAAGTTTCACACTAAACCAAAACAGCTAGACAAACAAATCACTAAAAATGGATTTAGTACCTTAAGATAAACTAGCTAGTTTTGAGAAGTAATGGATCATATTAAGAATGGAAGAATGTCAGCACTACGGTAATCTACACGTCCTAAAAGGGTTGCTTGAATGATAAGAACCACGTTTTGGGAAGTGTGGAAGTCATGAATCATAACCACTCAATCTTCTAATCAAACAATAGTATTCACAACTTCCTTATATTAGATTGGGAAAAGACTGTAGACAGTGTTTGGTAAGAATCCTTGGGAAATTTTGACTTTGGAAAATTTCCCCTAAGAAGCTTTCCATGACGCTGTCTACATAAAAAGTGTGGCAAAACAAACTTGATCATCCCTATTCCCTCATAACTTGTACACTAACTTTGTTACTTTCATCTTCTGTAATAGAGCAAGAACTCAAACTTTCACGAGTAAAAGGGCAAAGGCGACAACTTTGACAAAGGAGGAGGGTGAGAACCCTTGTTTCAGGGCTGAGTTCAAATTCTTTTTCATCACCTCAAACCCAAACACAACCCCCCCCCCCCCCCTTTCTTCCTTTCTCCAAAAAAAAAAAAAAAAAAAAAAGACATTGGTAATTTATCTGAACATACCGTTAACATGAACATAATTGAGCACAATAAAATTTATAAGCCCTGAGTATATATGCATAAAAGAGAACATGAAAGACATGAGGTACATTCGGATGAAGGAACATCTAGCAAGCACATTTTCATGCAAATAGGTACAACTTACAAGATGGTGATGAAAGTGATGGGGAAGAAAGAGGAAGAAATGCATGGAGCTGAAATGGTTCCAGTAAATGTGCTCTTCCCATGTCCTGCATTGCTTACACAGTGAAACTTCCTCCATTTGTTCCAGAGAGAGAACCCAACACAAGAAAAGTAGTCCTTAGTAGTAGTAAATTGTAATCCAGGAGAGAGTAGAGAGGGACTACTAGAAGAGACATATATTGGTAGGTAGTAAAATTAAGGGTTGGAGACTTGATTGCCATAGCAGTAGCCAGTAGTAGGCTTTGCCAGAGGACTAGGGGGGAGAGAGAATCATGAGATGACGTGTGTAAACTTGCCAATGCTGTAGAAATATAACATCACCCAACCAGTTAAAAGACAAAAAAAAAAAAAAAAAAACCAAAAACTGCTAAACATAGAAATCACAGCAAGGACTTTCACACCCACGACAGCCAAAATCCATCATAGCTCAAAACACACAGTTAAAAGATCAATAACTTCAGTTTAGTGGATCATTGAGGAATCGCACGCTTATATCATTGTCAATAATCTCAGCCATACGATCTATATTGATATCAAATCATCAAGACTGTCAACTTCCAAACTGTTCACACGTCTGACCCTTCTAACCGTCTTGTCATCCTTTTTGGCGACGAACATGTTCTGCAAGCAGTGTAAATCACATATTTTGGACTTAACCAAGCATTTCAACTTAATTACCCACCGTGCTGATGGTTATGATCAAGATATGATTCTTTTTTTATGCTCAAGTAAATCAAAAAAAGTATTGAGAATCTTTTGAAAAAAAGGGTACTTTCAGATAGTCCATATCATTTAATAAAGATTATTAAAAATTACAAAAATATAAAATATGGATAATTCAAAATGGCTATTAACATCTTGAATCAAGATGTGTATCGTTGCCCGATTGATATATGGAGGAAGTATTTAAATTAGAGAGCATTGGTAGAATTTTGGAGAAAAGTTTTTCGAGAAAAAATATTTTAAGGGAAACTCTTCCTGGAAAAGATTTTCTTGAGAACTTGAGAAATTGTATTTTACAGAGTTTGGTTAAAGTTGCAAATTTCATTAGGAAAATTATTGAAATATATAAATTACCTATACTTATAATTGTTTGGATTTATTATATTAGAGATATTTTAAAATTTTCCACTCTTTGGATCTTATTTCCTATCATGAATTTTTTTTCCTTATCCGCCCTCCACAACAAAATTTTTCCTAATAATCACTGTAAAATTGTGGGCCATGAAAATGTCTTAGTTTGACAAATGACAATCAAAACAAAGGGAAAATTGATCAATTTTCCCAATGTTTTTATCTAAGGCTGGCAGGTTGTGGTGTCATACCGTACTGCAACTTTCCATACTCTACCATAACCCACTACAATCTACTTTTTCTAAGTTAATTTATTGTTTTATTAAAAGGTAAACTTTTCATATTCCACCTGTTGGGTGTGAAGACCAATTTGTTGGGAGTGGAAACCAAATAGGAGAAGGAAAAAGATTTTGTTTCCTACTCTACTACAGTTTCCTTTTTTCTGGAGATTTCTATATTGTTTAGGTTACTGTCATATTGTAACCTAGGTCTCCTTGTACCTACTAGTATATATATGGGTCCTATTCTCCTAATGATATACACCACCTAGCAATTGAGAGTGTTTCATCTTATACCACAAGAGATTGATCTATAATCTTTGTATTCCTGAGGGAGTTGTGTGAGGCTCAACTATGAGTGTTGAGTTCTCAGGTTGTAACTCTAAGAAGGCTGTGAGAGATTGTGGAGGTATGAGAATCTCTGAAACACAGTTGTAATCCTCTGATAGTGCATCGTTCGTCGTTTTTTTTCCCGGTTTTGGTTTTTCCACGTTAATTCCTTATGTTGAATCTTTATTTATTTTTCACCCTTATTATTGTTTGTCTGCTAACAATGCCCTGAGAATCCTAACAAGTGGTATCAGAGCTTTGGTTGGAGCGTGGTTGATCTGTAGACTGAGAAGCAATGGCGGGCGCAATTGTGAAGATTCCGGAGTTTGATGGGAAAGACTACGCATGGTGGAGGATGCGTGTTGAGGATGTGCTCCGCCAACAAAGGTTGCATCTTGCGATGGGTGATAAGCCAAAAGAGATGGAACAGAAGGATTGGGAAGAGCTTGATGGTCATGCATTCGGTACGGTCAGACTGACGCTAGCTCGGAACGTGGCTTTCAACGTCAAAGATCAATAAACGACGAAAGATCTGCTCGAGGCCTTGCAAAACACATATGAGAAAGCTTCAGCGGTGAACAAGGTTTATGTGTTACGTCGTTTGTTTGAATTAAAGATGCATGGGTATGGTGATATACATGATAGTATGAATGAGTTGAATATGATAATAACAAAATTAACCTCTGTGGGATTTAAGTTCGACGATGAGATGAATACAAATATACTATTGGCTACCCTACCTAAGTCTTGGAAAAATTTTGTGACTTCTGTAACTTCTTCGACTAAGAAGGATGAGAAACTGAAGTTTGGGGAAATTAGAGACTTGGTCCTGAATGAAAGTATTCGTAAGAAAGATTTCGATGTGTCTGAGTCTTCGGAGGATGCTTTGACTGTCACGGGTAGGGGGAATAGTGGGAGCTCGGGTCGGGGTCGATCAAAATCTAGAGGTCGAAACATGGAGCAAGTGTTGTGTTGGAATTGTGGTGATAGAGGTCATTTTCGTAAGGATTGTCCCAAACCTAAGAATAGCTGCCATAATGACCAAGACTCGCGTTGACAAGTCAAAAGGGGGTTGGGTGATAGATTCAGGTGCTTCGTTTCACTCTTCGTCTAACAATGAGGCCTTTAGCAATTTTGTGAGTGAGAGATTTGGCAGGGTTAGGCTTGCAAACGGTCACAACCTAAAGGTGCTAGGAAGACGTGATGTGAACATTAAAACTTCTAAGGGTGGAACTTGGAGGTTGAAGAATGTTCAGTATGTCCCGAGTCTGACCAAGAACCTTGTATCTGTAAGTCAACTGGACGAGGAGGGGTTCACGACGAGATTTGAAGATGGTCATTGGAGGGTAATGAAAGGATCTCTGATAATTGCAAATGGCAAGAAAGAGGGGAAGCTATATTCTGTCATTGATAACTCTAACATGCCGGTTCATGTTCGTCAAAGGCGTGTTAGCTTCTCTGATGAGATAAGGGTACCGGAAACGAGGAGGTTTCCGGTCGAGGCTATGGGAACGGATGGTCACCGAGAACGATCTAACTCCGACGAATTCGACAAGTTCAACATGAGGTAAAATCCCAATCCAAAATTCCCCTAAGTTGTTAACGATGATGCGTATGTCGAAGTTGCAGGGGCGTGATCAGTTCAAGTGGGAGCCTGTTGCTAAAAGAGGAGTTGATGGGAGGTCAGCTGGGGCCTCTGTTGATCTTTGCTAAACAAGATCGAGATGGATGCACTAGAGGATTCGAGAAGGTGTTGAAGTGGTCGAAGATTGCGCTTGAAATTGGTCTTCAAGTGGGAGATTGTTGGGTGTGAAGACCAATTTGTTGGGAGTGGAGACCAAATAGGAGAAGGAAAAAGATTTTGTTTCCTATTCTACTACAGTTTCCTTTTTTCTGGAGATTTCCATATAGTTTAGGTTACTGCCATGTTGTAATCTAGGTCTCCTTGTACCCTAATAGTATATATAGAGGTCCTGTTCTCCTTATGATATACACCACCTAGCAATTGAGAGTGTTTCATCTTATACCACAAGAGATTGATCTGTAATCTCTGTGTTCCTGAGGGAGTTGTGTGAGGCTCAACTGTGAGTGTTGAGTTCTCAGGTTGTAACTCTAGGAAGGTTGTGAGAGATTGTGGAGGTCTGGGAATCTCTGAAACACTGTTGTAATCGTTTGATAGTGCACCGTTCGTGGTTTTTTCCCGGTTTGGGTTTTTCCACGTTAATTCCTTGTGTTGAATCTTTATTTATTTTTCACCCTTATTATTGTTTGTCTGCTAACTACGCCCTGAGAATCCGAACACCACCCCAACTTTTCCCAATCCACCACAATTCACCACATTTCCTCGACACCGCACCACATCGTAGCCGGTCTTATAAAAGAACGAGTCCTAAACGCACTTGTATTCTAAAGTTATATTGAAATTATATTTATATGTTTAAAAATTATACTCACATGTTTCAATTTTCAAATTATTAAAAATATGATTCTCTAGTTTGAGAATCGCACCTAGGTCATAGGTTAATAATAGAGTCGAACCGACTTGAAAGTTATTTTGGCTCGAGCTTGTTTTGACCAAAGTTGAATTCAGCTCGAATGTCTATCCAGCCGAGTATGACCTAAAGGCTCGATTTGGGCTCGACTGGGTTAACTCGTTTTAAATGGAAAGGAGGCTACAGTCCATGACTGTAAATAAACCACATATATTTTTTATGTTTAAAAATTAATATTATAACATAAGTTTAATGTTTTATTAATTACTATAGTTAAGTTACATAAAAAATGATAGAAATTTGCTTAATTTTTATTTCAATTTGAACATTTTTAAATAAAAAAAATCAAGCAGAACCGAGCTTTAGATCAAGTCCCAGCCCGAGCAATATGAACAAAGCCCGAGCCAAGCCTAACTTTATAGGCTTGTCTCATTTACCTATTGCATCGATCAATAATTATGTAAATATTACCTTTTATTTATACTTTTTCATAATATGATTGATATAATGAGCGTATCATGTATATTTGTCAATATAACTGATAAATGTTATATCCTTATCCGAAGTAATTGATAACTATGTGTAAATAGTAGGGGTGAGCGGTTTTGAAGACCTAGCATAAAGTTAGCAACCTCACCCTCACCCGTTTGACCGGTTCCTAAACTTCAAGAACCTTACCCTAACCGTTTAAACGGGGTTTGAAATATTATGAACCTTGCCCTTACTTTCGGTTCCGGACACCAACGTAGTACACACTAGGCCTGAACATTAACTATATTTTTTGCCACTTTTTTTTAAAGAGTCATTGTTTTTTTCATCCATTCACACTGATTTGACGTTTGACATGCATAATTACAAGTCCGCTATGTTATGTAGTTTGCTATCCATACATAGTGGTTTTAAAAGAAAGTCATTGATTGTCTTGAATCTGTAACTATCGTCTGACATTAAAAAAAAACCAACAATACAAAGTTACAAATTTTTGTAATTAAGGCCCTGTTCTTTTCTGCGGTTGGCAGTTTGCCACAACCCGCCACATTTTATCGCAAATCATTACTTTTCTCTCTCCTCACTTTTCTCCTCTACTTTTTACATCCTCTCTCCTCACCTAGGGATGGGAATGGGGCGGGGAATCCCCGAACCCGTCGGAGCCCCGCCCCGCTCTAGGGAAAAATCTCCGCCCCCATTGGGGATGGGGATGGGGACGGAGACGATTTTCCAAAATCAGCTGAGGGACGGGGCGGGGATGGGAACAAAATTCTCCCCATCCCCGTCCCCATTTTCCCCGCCGGGGTGAATTCCCCGTCCCCATTCCCAAATCCCCATCCCCAAAAATGTTAAAAGTACCAAATAACCTTTATTCAAATTTAATATATATATATATATTAATGGGAATGACAAAGTAGTAATTTTTCAATTTATTCTCACTTGTTGATGTATTATTGTTTTATTTTGATGTATTATTACTTGAGCAAGTTAAATACGTTGTATTTTGAACATGTTAAAAAACGGGTTCGATTAAAAATCGGATCCGATTAAAATTTAGTTAAATTTAGGATAGTTTTAAAAAAAATCCCCGTTGGGGATGGGGAATCCGAGGGGATGGGGATGGGGCAAGAATCATTCCCCGAAGCGGGGATGGGGATGGGGATGGGGATGAGTTTTGGGAGCGAGGATGGGGACGGGGGTATACTCCCCCATCCCCGATCCGCCCCGTTGTCATCCCTATCCTCACCTATCCCACATACCAATAACCTACCACAATTCCACCATACCCACCACAATTCCACCACACCTCACTAGACCATTCCGCAAAATACTGCATAAAAGAACAGGGCCTAAATTAAGTATCAATAGAAATCAAAAAATTACTTGGAGGTACCCTAACTTTTGAAGAAACAATTTTTTGGTACCCTAACTTTTGAAAACTAATTTTGGGGTACCCTTACTTTTAAGATTAGAAATTACTAGGTCAATTTATGGTGAAACTCTGATTGATTCAAATCATTTTCGTCCACAAAAACAAACGGCATTTTCGTCCACAAATACACTTAATCAATTTCCCGCCTAAAACTCACCGGTAAATTGAAATCATTGGCCGGAAATTCACCTAATTATTTCTAATTCTAAAAGTTAGGGTACCCCAAAATTAGTTTTTAAAAGTCGGGGTACTGGAAAAACATTTCATCAAAAGTTAGGGTACCCCTAAGTAATTTTTTGAATAGAAATTACAAGACTTCAGGTTCCACGCACCCAGTAGTTCCATGTTCTAGGGTCCGCGTCCTGGTACCTAACTGTAATTGACTTGTTTCAGGTATCGGTTCAGGATAATAGTTTAAAAACCTTACCCTTACCTGTTGAGAGGTTCCTGAATTTTAGAAACCTTATTCTTACCCATTTGACCGATTTAGGTTCCGGAACTTATCCGTTTGAACGGTTCCAAGTACAGATCTGGAACTACTCACCCCTAATAAATACTCCATCCGTTCCATATTAATTGTCATTTTGTTGACTATCACGATCTCCAATGTCACTCTTTGATTTATAATTTCTTATACAATATTATACTTTTACGATAGTATTTATCGTTAAGAATATAATGGTAGTAATTTTATATAACAATTCATTGTATATATTGAGAAATTTATAGTCAAAATTTTTAACGTTTGAATGCACAATTTCCAAAGATGTCATTTAATATGGAACGGAGGGAGTAGTAATTTTAAAAATAATGATGATGTGAGTCCTATTATAAATATTTTTTAATAAGATTTGAGCATAAATTGTTCTAATGGTTATGATTTTCAACCTAGTGCCCCATAAATTTCACTCACTGTTTTTTGGACGACTTTCAAACCAGTAGAAGACTTGTTTATATTACAAGTTACAAGAGTTTTCAAGAGAAATAATTCACTTCTTACATGATGAATACAGTGTTGGGTTGTAGTGACCCTCACATAACCCACAGATTGATCAAAATGCAACAATACTGATACACTTGCATATTTTCACCCTATGCAGCCAAGAAAACCCCAAAAGACAACAAACATCAAGTTTTACATACAAGAGTAACTTGACCAAAAACAAGCAGCACTCTGCACACAACAAACCAAAAGAATGCAATGCACAAGATTGTTCAGGCCATCATGGGTTTGAGACGACCAATGGGGGTGGGAGGCACAATCTCTGGGATCACTCTGAATATGTGGACATCCATGACAATGTCGGGGTGATCTTCCTCAGAAGCAAGCTTAAAGACACACACGTCGAACTCTTCCAAATAGTTGTCAACTGCAAACTTCTTCCACCCGTTGCCAGTCAGTCCTCCCTCCTTCCTGCTATTGCAGTAGAACACTGTCCCCCATGTTTTCTCCCCCACACGAAGCGTCACTCTACACTTGTTGCGGATCTGGACCAGATGTTCCTTTGTCCATCCAGAAGGAAGTTTCTGTAACGACAGAATTAATCAACGTTTCATTTAATACCATACTCAAATGAATCAGAAAATTGAGCAAGTAATGGAAAGGAATTGTACCAAGTAAAACCTAATGTAAACGGCGGATCGCTTCATGACACCAAAGAAGCTCTTTTCATTCATCCCATGGGCTTGGACCGCCCTTTCCAATGCATTCTCTTTCTCCATATCTGTCACGGGCCTTCTGTTGGATTTATACTTCTTTGAGTATTTCTTCTCTGCAGAATCTACACAAGGGGGTTAATTTAACTTGCATGGAATCCAATAACAGCAACACAAGTCAAGGTTGTTTCTTGCATTCTTGCCGGCTTGCGTCATGCACTGGAATCACCCATGAGTCAAATGACCCACTTTCGAAAATTAGAAATGAGAGGCAGTTTGTGGATACTCTTTCTGTCACTGATTAGTTTTAGAATGGAATGTTATTTAACTTGTTCCCATGGTGCATCTTTTGTGTACGTAGCAGACCGAGCTATACCCAACAATCTAAATTGTTTAGACTCGAAAATCTTGCATTGATCAATGGTGCTGTATGTTTTCTTCTTAACCTTGATGAACGAATTCAGAAAACCCCCACGTCTATTTCTAATTCGATTCAAACTATACTCAATTCAGCCTGCCATATGGAGAAAAATAAAATGAGGGGATATTTACCACTTTCCAACACCAGTTTGCTTGGGGATTTAGCGGGGTCTTGTGTGTCGAGTTCACTTTCCTTCTCAGCTGAACTTTGAGATTCAACTCCCTCTCGAATGCTCCCCCCAATTTCTGCCGCGTTTTGCTCTGATCCTGCTCCATTTCCCTCAGGCTCCTTTTCTGCCATATCATATACAAACAACATAGGCCAAATTTTAATCAAACTGTGATGACTAAGTTCAAATTTTACATGACCCCAACTCAATTCTAGAATAGGTATACATGTATAACATCAAAATCAGGATTTGTTTACCAGTCTGAAACTGCAGTTTCCTTGAAGATTTAGGAACGACTCGTTTCTTTGGTTCACCTCTCTTCTTACTTGACTTATAAGAAGGATATGTCTGTGGAACACTTTGTCCATTTTCCATAGCATTTTGCTGTGTTTCTGAAACATGACTACGCTCTCCGGCTGCTCCATTTTTCCTCTACCACATCATGTACATCTCCATTTTCTCCGGGCTCCTCTTCTGCGAAATCATGCACACACATTATACAACACATCAACAACTTCCCAAAAGTTTTCGCATCAAAACCGCATTCAGCAATATTCATACCAGATTGAGCCTTTGATTTGCCACTGTCTTCATCTTCAACTGTGTTTTCCATGCCGAACGCCTCGACGAGTTTCCTCTTCTTACCATTTCCATCCTCCTCATGAGCTTTGTTCCCATGACTACTACACTCACACTGCTTAATAAAGTAGCTGGCTTCCTTCTCACAGAAACTGTCTAGATCAAAAATTAAGACCTCAAAACCAGAGTTCCTTTGGTACTTGAACATCAGAAGGTTGTCTTCCTGTAACTCATGGGCTTTCACAAATTGCATCCACCCATCTCCACCAAACTCCACAGTCTCAGTTTTCTTCAGCTCAAACTCCCACACACATGCACTAGGACCAATCACACACACTTTGTCTGGCAACTTAGCCTTCATGTTCTTCCCAAATTTTGGAGGCAGCACCTATTTATGTTATTTATTCACTGTCCAAGTCAAATTTTGATACTGAATTCAGGGGTTTAAGTATTCAGAACCTATTGTCTAGATTCATACAAGATGAGAATGAGCAATCTGGGTTTGCTTAAACCAATAATTTACTACTTGTGAGTATTAATTATGATTATAGAACACTAGAGGAGATGAAATCAAGCATCCATTTTCCCACCTTGATTCTTTTGTTTGCAGCATTAAATCATTAGAAATTTAGAATAGCATTTATAAAACTCATGACCCACTTGCTTAAGTTTTCCCAGTATCACCAAACTGGACAGAAGACAGTGTAACAGACACATTATGTGCATTCAGAATGAGGGTCATTTAGCAAGCATGTTTGCATATATACAAGCAAATCTTACTGACAAGATGATGGCGAAAGTCGTGAGGGAGGAGAAGAAAGAAGTGCATGGAGGTGAAATGGTTCCAGTACAAGTCATGTTACCAGCTCCTGCATCTTTTACAGCCTGATAATATTTGCTCTTCCTCCATATTTTCAACTCACAAGTCACACTCACAAAACTTAACTTACAGATGATACAAGATAAACAAATGAGAAATCAGGCAGAACTAGAGCAATATGTTTGTAGCTAGCCTAGCAAGAATAGATAAAGTAGGTAGAAAAACTTTCAAGACTTATTAAACCCCTTCTTTATAATTCATGGATAAAGAATTGATGATGACTCAGGAGTAAATTGTTCTTCTTTGTGATTTGATAGCTGCAAGTAAAGAGAATCATGAAATAATCCCATTTGACAGTTCTTTCTTGTCAATCACCATTCTACTGTACAACCGCAGAAGTATTAAAAAATGTTCAGATCAGAGCTCAGTTTCCAAAGGTTACTGATTTAACCCTGACGAATTGGCAAATCTTTCTTTGAAGATTTTTTTGAGCGGGTAGATTATAACAAGGGATAATGAGACTCCCTACATTTTAAAATAATTATTATTTTAAACTTTTAATGATTAATTTTTTAATATATATAATAATTTAAGATCTATCATATAAAATTAATATTATAATATTTACTTTTATCAAACAAAATACTATTAAGCTCCGTTCTTTTGTACGGTTGATGTGATGTGGCAAAGGTGTGGTACGGTGCGGTGAAATTTGAAAAAATGTGTTGAAGTGTGGTTAGTTGTGGTAAGAGTTGTGGTAAGTGAGGTAGATGAGAAGAGAGAATATGTAAGGTAGAGGAGAAAAGTGGGGAGATAGGTAATGATTGTGGTGTGGTGTAGTAAACTATGGTAGAAATTAAAGTAGTGCGGTGCGATGTGGTACCACACCTAACCTACCCCATAAAAGAACGAAGCCAATTAGAGGATCTTTATGAAATATAAATTTGTAATTTTGCTAAAATGTCATGTTAAAATTTGTTAATTTTTTTCTTTTCTTTTCTTTTTTTTATATCTTTTTGTGTAGAAGAGATAGGAATGACACTAAAACTCGTACCAATTGCTGCCCGTCTTTACCTGATATGGTATCGACGGTCTGCGTGATGAAAGTTTAGAAAGAAAGAGATAAGGTAGGGTAAGGGTACTTATCTCTACCTGAGTCTACCAAATACGTAAAAAAAAAAAAAAAATCGTTTGTACATTACAGGCCATAAGATATATATATTTGGGTTTATTGCTAATATGTTGAATTTTGCGTATTAAACTTTGTGTACTTAAGCAAAAGAAACATACTGACACGATTGTGATTCTTATTTGTTAAAATGAATTGAAAATTGTAGTTGCTTTAGGTTCCGTTCTTTTATATGGTTGGTGCGATGTGGTGATGGTGCGCTGCGGTGGAATTTGAAAAAGTATGGTAAGTTATGGTGAGTTGTAGTGAGAATTGCGATAGATGGGGTAGGTAAGGAGAGAGAATGTGAAAAGTTGAGGAGAAAAGTGAGGAGAAAGAAAAGTGAAAGATATATTGGTAATAATTGTGGTGTGGTGTGGTGTGGTGTGGTGAAGTGTAGTAGAAATTAAAAAGTGTGGTGCAGTGGGCAACTACCGCATAAAAGAATGAACCCTTAATGTTTTTGAAGTTTACTAATTTATTGAGTTTCGTAACAAGGATATCTATAACTTTTATTTTGGCATGAACTATTGGCCAATTTTGCTCTTTCTAAAAGGAATCATCATGTGATAATTCTTTTTGATGACTAATCTTATTTTACCGGAAAATAATCCATTAATTTGTACATACGGATATAAAACGAGTTGTATAATTTAATTTTTAATTATACCTGAATTATACTTGTTATACCCGCAAGATCCAACGGGTAAGGGTACAACACTACCTACCCCAAACCTGAACGATTGTCATATTGGATAATTTCAAGTGTATGTGTAATGTTAAGTAAGTTGAGGCAAAATTCACTCACAAGTTAACATTGGGCTAAAGCATAAGTTTGGTGGGTCTTTAAGGCTCAATCGGCCTAATTTATGGGGAATTTTGAGGAAAATAAGGTAACACGGGCCATGTCTGATCTGACACGGACCATGTTACATCTCAGAAAGCATCATTCGGTAGATCAAGCCTTGTCACGGATCATGTCATGGGGAGCACGGACCGTGTCTGTGCCAAATGATGATTATAAGATTTTACTTGGTTATTTAGATACATTATTAGTGGATAATAATGATGATCATCATTTTTATCCATATTATCTAATTTGATAAGTCTTATCCTTTATTGGATTTTATCGATTACAAAGAATTTCTTTGATCTTATCTATTATGAATAGACATATCCTTTGATGGTTACAGGGATGACAATGGGTCTTGGACCCGCCCCAGATCCGCTCGGACCCGTCCCATTTAGGTGGGTCTGGGTCCAAAAATTTTAGACCCATTGGGTCGGGTCTGGGTATACTAAAAAATTGGCGGGTCCGAGTCTAAGCACGAACCCGTAGACCCGACTCATGGACCCGTCAAATTATACATTTATATAATGAAAACCCTAGTGTATTTGTATTCTTAGAGGACCCGACCCATGGACCCGTAAAATTATATATTTATATAATGAAAACCCTAGTGTATTTGTATTCTTAGAGTTGTATAGTGCGATAATCACGAACTTTGTATTTATTTGTTTTTTTTTTTTGCATTTTAAGTTGTATAATTGCATTCTTAATTAGAGTTGATGCGTGGATGATTTTTGTAATGTTTTTAAGTTGAATTTTGCTCATAGCCTCTTAGTCTCTTACATTAAACTAGATGTTTTTATTATGTTGAAATATGTGTAATTAAATAGAATAGTTATTATTATACAATTGCACACGTATAAAACTAACCGAAACATTGATAAATCTAGTAAAAAAAATACATGGGAGTGTTGGACTTGGACCCAGTAATGACTCGTTATGGACCCGTGGACCCGGCGAGTCCAGGTCTGGGTCCAAGTTTTTTGGTCTCGGGGCGAGTCTGGGTCCAAAAAAAATTGGCAGGTCCGAGTCCAGGTCCAGCTGGACCCGCCCTAGACCCTACCCATTGTTACTTGTTATAAGATATATAAAACCATTACAAGACTCCATCACACTGCCACAGCCATCGCTCTGTACTCGGCTTCTGCGGAGGATAGAGACAGGGTTGCTTGTTTTTTAGTTCTCAAAGAGGTAGGCGACCCACCATCAGTTACAAAGTACCCCGTTAATGATCGTCTGGAGGGGGGACTGGCTCCCCAATCAGAATCGCAAAAACCATACAATTGAAGGTCATTCTTTGCCAGCAAAAATATTCAAGTGCCTGGGCTTCCTTTCAGATAAAAGATTACTCGACGCGCTGCCTCTAAGTAACTCGAGGGTATCATTTTTCCGGTATGCCGGCTCCGCGGACAAAAGGGGTAAGGTAAGTAGTTTCATGTATCCCTAGGTGGTTATTTCCAAAGGATGTCTATCATATCCTGTTTTGGTACCTCTTCAAAGGTCTATAAATAGAAGGTGTCGTGGATGTCATTCAAGAGAAGAGACATAAAGAGACAAGTCAAGTTGTTGATTCAGGCTTCGTTCTTTTATGCAGTTGGTTGGGTGCGGTGTGGTGTGGTGAAATTTTGAAAAGTACGATGGATTGTGGTGGGTTGTGGTGGAAATTATGGTAGGTGGGTTGATATATTTTAATTTGAAATTGGAAAAAATAAAGGGTTTTTGGCCTCAAATAATACGTACTTAGGGGCTTGTGACCGAGAATAATCCAAAGTGACTTTTAGACCACTGACAGTCTGTACTTTTTCAATATTTTCTCCTAGCAGTCCATATTAGCTTTCCGGCGCCGGAAATCTGACATGGCCACCGGAGCACGTGGTCTTTTAATGAAAAGCATGCCAAGTCAGATTTTAGTATTTGTTTCTGATTTTTTTTAAAAGTCAGTAAAGGTTTTTTTAATTAAAAAAAAATTCAACACCAATTACCCCCTTGTCTCATTTCTCTTACTCTTCCCTCAACCCTAACCTACATCCCACACCACCGCCCCACGATGTCATCGCTCAGCCCTCCATCCGCCCAGAAAACTCCCTCACTCTCACCACCATGGTCGCCGCATCGCAGCCTCCACCGCCCCACTCCAGCGCAATTCTCGACGGCTAGCCATCGCGACCATTTGCACGCCTTTCGCACCGCAGCCACAGTGCTGACTGCATCAACGTCCCAGCCTTGTGCGCCGCCGCCCACCACCGTAGGCTCAGTCCAGATCCATTGTTGTTGTCTGTCATAACCGCCCTCACTGTCTCTTCCTCACATGGACCACGGTCGGCGACGTTGCCCTAAACCGACATCCGCCACCTCCTCACACCTCTACCCCTCGTCGTCGCGCCTTCCATCTGTTGCCTCTGTTGCGTCGCCGACCACTGCACGTCAGCCTAAACAAAACAACGGTTATGACATGGAATTAAAAAAACCTTCACTGGCTTTTAAAAAAACAGAAACAAATACTAAAATCTAACTTGACAGGCTTTTCATTAAAGGACCACGTGCTACGGTGGCCACGTCAGATTTCCGGCACCGGAAACTAATCTGGACTACTAGGAGAAAATATTGAAAAAGTACAGACTGCCAGTGGTCTAAAAGTCACTTTGGATTATTCTCGGTCACAAGCCCCTCAGTACGTATTATTTGAGGCCAAAAACCCAAAAATAAATTGATATTTTTAAGTTAAAAATTAGGAAAGAGAAATGGTATTTTAATTTGAAATTGGAAAATATAAATTATGATAGGTGGGTTGTGGTTAAAAACTTTAAGTTTTAATAAAGAGAGAAATGGTATGTTGTGGTGAATTGTGGTGGAAATTTGAAAAATGTGGTGCGGTGTCGATCCGGCAACCAACCAACCGCGGAAAAGAACGAGGCCTAGTTCTCATTCAACCAAACACGACTCTCTAGTTTTGGACTAGAACATTTCTAGAGTTGTCATTGGAAATTTGAAACTAAGTTCTTAGAGTTTCCTTGACAGAGTTTTATCCCTAAAACTTTGTACAATTGATTCAAAAGTCTAAGGAGAGTAGGTGCGCCTACGACTCTCTCGCTATACCTGGTTTACCCATCCATTATTATTATTCCTATTTTTCCAACAATCTTAAACTTTTAAATGAATGGGTTAGAGTTGAGGCATATCAAGATCTAACCGCATTAATAAGCACAAAGTTATCTCCCTTAGTATGAATCTTGCAAAATCCTGCCGTCACCGCGAAGGACATTCCTCGTAGCAATGACTTCAACAACAATCATTAAGACTTCTCCAAGGTTCAAAACGGATGCCTACAGAAAGATATTTCTATGGCCTCTAATGATGTATTCACCTGGATGTATAGAGAAAGGTATCTCTATGGTCTCTCATAATATCCGGCCTACTCCAAGAGATCCTAGCCATACAATAATTTTGAGTTTGACATAATATTTTTAAAAATAATTAACTAACATAATATTTACAAAAATAATTTTAACTTTAACATAATATTTAAATTACAATATATTTAAAATCCCACCTTACAAGAAGTGGAAGGCATTACATATGCTACCAAAGTAATTAAGTTAGAGGTGAAATTTCATGTGCCTAAAAAACCACTCTTTGGATTGATAACTCATTCCAATCCAAGCTTTACACAATTCCCCAAAAAAGTATCTCTAAAAACACAATCTCCAAAAAAACATTGTAACTTATCCAATCCAACCAAATCCAATTCATCCAAACCTCATTTTATCCAATCCAAAAAACAAATAGGCTCATTGACCATGGAATTCAAAAGAATGAAATTCTGTTCACTATTGGGGTTAATAACATAGGAAAATAGACCAAAAGTGTTTATGATCGTAAGATCTAAAATATTATTCTTATTATCAAACTTCCATACCATTGACACGCCAATGTAACAACAAACAATAAACTCTCAGCGAAACCACGTTTAAATGCAGTCTGGTGGACTGAGATATAGACAGTCTTCCCTCCATGAATTAAAGTTCATGAAGAGATTAATTCACGTGGATCCAAATGAAATCCCAACTTAGGTTCAACAGTATAAAATGAACAAGAGACCGGTTTTTCTGCTCACATTTGTTTGACCCAGAGACCCTAGCCAAACAGTCAATTTGCTCATAAAGGCACTATTCATTGCTTCCAACCTTTGTAAATTCAACCCCCCATCTCTTTTGGGAGTACAACCTTTATCCCATAAAGTTGGAAGCCCTTTATCGGTGGACAGATCTTTTTAGAAGTTTATGTTGGTATGATCAATTTTGTGTGAAGTATGCAAGGTAAAATTAAGAACATCGAGTACTACAAATACTACTATCCTCCACAAATTCAGTTACAGTATTATTGTTCTAATTCTATTTAGGAAATACAAGTTGGATACTACTTTCTATAGTATCTTACATTATCAGTACAATAAGTAAAAGATGAATATACATTGCATGCTACACAGTATTCTCAATCCCCTCTGTAAAATTTCTATAAGCAGTCTGTTGAGATCTATGCTCTATTTATAATTTATCTTGATGCCAACCCTTCAAAGCAAAGTCGTTATTTACTTCCAAAGGATAGCACTCTACAGGATTAAGATCCTAGCCGCAGGAACTGAATATGTTCATTCAACTTTATCGAAGATATCTATTTCCCTCTGAAGGGCTACATTATCATTGCAGTGGTTACTACTTACAGTACACGGCAGTTTCGACAGGATTGACATTGCTCTAGAGACCAGTGAAGTGCATATAGTGCAAATTTACGTTGGCCGCATTATATGCCAAAGCGAAATTTCTGAGCTGGATACACAGTTCTCGTGCTACCATTGTCAGCCTTCTGAACCTTTTCTGAGGAAGGCTTAGCAGCAGGTTTCTTTGAAACAGGATTAGCAGGCGGCTGCCTATCCTTGGGTAGATTCGGTTTAAAATTCGTCCTATGTACCTCAACACAAAAAGATAGAGGGGAACCAAAAGCAAGAAATGCATTAAGCGAGGAGCTTAGAATAAATTATCAAATTCTATACAATTTTAGCAGGTCATACATAATACATACCTGAGGTAAAGCAAGAAAGCAGCAAGCCCTACTGCTGCTGTACCCTTGACGATGGATTTCAGTAATTTCCTCTGGGGCTTATGTAGCTGAATGTCTTTGTTATCATCTCCCTCCACATTTTCTGATTCATCCTGTACAGCAAGACGATACAAAGGAACGAAAGAATTAATACCGGAAAACAAGGGTTCACAAAGAGGTGAAACAAGAGTTCAGTAGGAGAAGAAAAACACAGATGATAATCTCGGCTGTCTAGATTAAGTCACCTTCTCTATGGTTTCCACACATGGGTCATGCTTGATCACGGCATCCTCAGCTCTGGGACTAACATTTGTAGTTGGAGACTGGTGAATGCTGGCAGCGATGAGCATGTCAACGTCAGGGAGTAAGGCACTGGAGCTGTTAGTAGCCAACTTTGGGGAGAGCGAGTCATACCCGCTAGCATTTGATTTAGTAGCTTCAGGATATGAACAGCAGATACTCTCTGCACTGGAGTCAACTGAGCAAAGGCTCTGCTCTGGATGAAGCTTGGCTCGGCCTGATCCATCTTTTGGAATGGTTTCCACATAATCAACACTTTCATCGCCAGAATTCTCTCGAGCATGTGCAACTTCTTCAGAATGAGTTACACTTTCACTGGGGATATCATTATCAATATCATCATCATTTGCCACCTTATCAGAGTGGAGCTTAGCATTATCAGGGATTACGCCATGGCTAAATGTTTCTTCTTCGGCTTCCATATGTTGTTCATCAATACCCTTGAATTTTGATATTGGAGTCTCGTCAGTACAGGAATCATCCTCTATGACAGAAAGATCACAAGAATGAGATTTACTAATATTATTTTTGGATTGCATTGATTCGTCCTCACAACTCTCAGACTCAGATACCGGAGCCTCTGCAGCACAAAGATCATCTTCCACAGCAGATTCATGAGACACGATGGAGACCCTATCTACAACTGAGGTAGAGTCCATACAACAAACTGACTTGATGTTACCACATGAATTATTCTCGCATTCAAGTTCAGAAGGATGGGCATGATTCTCCATATGCATGTTTTGCAGAGAACAAACATCAAATTCAGCTTTGTCTCTGTCTCTCCCATCATGTGCATCATCATTTTCATCATGACTTGCAGAGCTATTTCTATAATTCTGAATATCCCTGGAACTGTCTTCCAAATCAATAGGGACATGGTTCACATTGACATTTTGATATCCGCGTTTTCCCTTGCCATTTACTTCCAAAACTTTGTCATCAATACATGAGCTGAGACACGTGGAAGACTGTACACTGCTCAGCTCCTGGTCACTATAATACTCTAAATGAGAACCAACAGATTCAGCAGGTGAAAGGTAGTCAACCTCTACATCACCATCATCTTCTAAGTCCACGCTTAGCTGTAATTTTAGATTGGATTCATCATCTCTGGACTCCGGACCCAAAATAGTTGGAGATGTAGCATCGGATGTGTGGTTTGAAGATAAATGAGATCCAGAGATTATTGAATTGCTTTCAGCATCCTCACAGTTGTCTGAATAACTATTGCTGATAGAAGACTGTGAATCTGACATTCTCTGCATTGACAGGTTGAAAATAAGAAGCATAAGAGCAAGATGATGTAATGATGGATGTAACTAATTCCATACTTCTCATGCATGAACCATGATTCCACCATTTTCTTTCTCCATTCATTCATTACGAAGACAAGAAACATATATACCTCCCAGTATCTAATTCTTGAAGCCTTTTCAGAATCTTGCTCAACAGAAAGTGACGAGCTGGACTGCGACTGCTCTAAGCTCATTCGAATATATTGGACCTTATCGCTTGGCATGGCTAAAGTGCAAGTAACACTATCAAAATCAGGAACCTAAACATGCCAACAAACATTTTCAGAGTCAGGGAAGAATGAGATCAGCCTGAACAAGAAAGACCGATTTGGATACATGTAATTCTCTGAATTTCTCACATTGAGATTTCTCGACCTAACTTTCTTTGAAAGAGAGCGTAAGCATATGCAAACTTTTCTTGTGTTTCTCTTTTCGACAACATCGGATGGAGAGAAGAGATCAATGCTATCCAAGCCCAGATTTTTGCACACCTGTGTGTTAGAAACAGAAGGGCGAAAGACATGTCACATTCAGGGGTTCTCCTAACCTACTACACAATAATCAACAACTACAAAATATAGTTAGGTAGCAAATGAAAAGAAAACCTTTTCCAATGACGTCAAGATCAATGAAGACTGACAATTTACACCGATAGCAAATGCATAAGATAATAAGTTACTAGACAATACTACATTAAAATGATAACCTTTACTTCTACAAGCAAAAGGGAAGGGGAGGGATAAACCAGGAAGCATGACAGGAAAATCAGAAAACTGCAAGGGCAAGTGAGTGGCAACCAAGTTTGTGGTTAGAAGCATTGGATATAAATTCCTTGGATTGGATTAAAATGTAACGCATGAGTTCTTCCAAAAAGGATAAAATTAAAAGGTTTAATTAGAACTTCTATGATAAGATGCAGAAAATATCATGTGGAACGCCGGGGGAAGGGGGGGGGGAGGCAAACAGAATACCGATCCAAGAAGAAGAAGATCAAGATGCAGGGTGGAAATTACGCATAAACTAAGTTGATCAAGATGCAAAGGGGGAAATTTTCCATGTCAAAACTTAAAAAAGTGTTTGCTTCTTACTATAAATGCAGGGTGGAAATTCTTCATGTTTGATTTCTCTTCATGACTGAAATCTAAAGAAACTAGCAAGGTACCTTTTTTGGGGGTTAGTACAAGTGAAATCATTAATGATGTTCTAATGTTCAGAAAAGATAGAATCCTTCCTTGTTAGATGCAGCAAATGTAGCCTTTGATCATCTCTAAAACAGATATTCCAGGGAAGAATGTGGAATTACGCATAAACTAAGATGATCAAGATGCAAAGGGGGAAATTTTCCATGTCGGAACTTTAAAAGGTGTCTGCTTCCCACTACAAATGCACGGTGGGAATTCTTCATGTTTGAACTTAAAGAAGTGTACTTCATACTAAACATACCTGTAAAAATGCGCCAACATTATGATATGCCATATATCTCCTTGTGCTTTTGTTTGAGGCAGGAGATTTCCAGTCGTTGGACTTTGGGAGGGTAGCATCCACAGCAAGGTTTGGCAACATTTTGGGTATTATTTCAGACAGTTCAAGCCTGTATATCAAAAGAAAACATAAGAAGCATCGTCAACAAGAGAAGTAAAGGTATTTTTTGTTTGCTTTTTTATTTTTTTATTTATTTATTTATTATTATTTTTATTTTATTTTTTTTGGGGGGGGGTCAATTAGTAAGTTGCTGGTTTCCTGATCAAGGTAAACACAAACTGCAGCCACACACAGATAACATGTGAATCATATTTCAGACATTTATAAGTTGTTATGAAAAGCATATGTAGAGAGAATTAGAGATAATGGTAATCAGCCATTCTGGTTAACCAAAAAATCAACAAAGCCTTGGAGTAGATATCTTCCAATTTTCCAGTAACTCTAGGTGTCAGCTCTTTTAGACAGCAAAAACTTTCATCCAATAGGCAATAACAAGGAAGTCCCCAGCCCCCTTCTTGGTTGGAAATGGATACGGATTTCGTTTTCACCAGACTCCTAAGTTATAATGATTCTGCTAATACAATAACAGATATGAGTTTAGAAGAAGGCCATACAGAATCTCCCCATCAGCAAGTATATCACTGATGTTAGCCTGCTCGTCAAGCCTTATCTGCAACACTTCCCCAAGCCATATTCTTGTTTGTGTCTGCAATTCAAGACACAATCAGACCTTAAAGGTAAATGATCAACTTGATATGGAGATCAGGGGTAATCAAATGCTATAATGCCACCATAGTACCAAAAGGAAAAGAAAAGCTTCGCAAATTTGCACTCACATTAATCAACCATTAGTTAGTATTTCATGCATTATGATAGCGATTCAACTAAGGATGGAAACTGTTTCTATCCCTCAAAAGTATGCTTTCAAAGTGAATTTGCCCTTTTAGCCACTGCATACGGAGCAACTACATAGATTTGCACAACCTAAACTTAAATATTTGCCTGCATCTAAGTAGTATTCTGATTCAAACCTGTTCATGCAAACGAATATTTCCTCTTTTTCAAATTGCCAAAATGACACTTGTTCATCACAAATGGGAATAATAACAGCAAATCAGATTTTAGTAAACCAGATTATCATCCCCCCCCCCCTCCCCCAATTTGATCTATTGTGAAAGTTAAGTTAGTTAACACTTACATATACCAAATCCTCACCAAAAAGATTTGACAAATTTCATTTCATATAATAATACTGGATCTTATTGTATTTTTCATGGGCCAATTTTCATGGGACACTTACAGGCTGATGCTCATAAACTTCAAACCAAGGTTTTACAATCCTCAACTCAAGACTTCTTCAAATAATCTAGCTTTCACTCATATATTACATAAATTGTATAGTTGCTAATTCTCACATACATATTGACCTTTCCCCAAAAAAGCAAGCTTATTTGGATTTGTTGACAACTTCTTTTCTGGGTGTAATACACAAAAACACGTGGTCAACAGAGTGGTTCATAGTTCATACACTGGGATTAGCTCACGTTGGATAGAAGCTAAGCAGGCCAGGAAAACAGTAGCTTGTCAAATTAGGAACCACAATCTATGTAACTTAACTGATAATTTTCAACACATGAAAGTTTTCCATCATTTTATTGAAATGAATAAAATTACACGGATAAATCTCTAAAAGTATAGGTTAAATGATAAACATCAAAGAAACTTCATCAATTTGGCCAAAACCCAGACAAAAAAGGAACAACTAAACCGAACGACGAATTAAGAATAAACTCCAGAGTACTACAGTAAAAAGCAGTCAAATCTGGTATCAGCAAACTTAGGTTTGAAACTCGTCTTATGTGAGGAGCAAAATTCCAAATTATAAAAAAACAAAGAGAAGGGGTTATAAACTCAACCTAACAGCATCAACAAGCTGATCAATAATGGAGGAGAGAGAAAGGAAACACAATCTAATCGGACCTGCAAGAAAGCGTCATCAAGCACACGGAAGTTGGATTCTGCAGACGACGCCGACGCCGGCGACGGCGAGTCTCCGGCCGAAGGCATTCTAAGATTACTGTCCGGCGTCCCCGGCGCAGGGGCGGCCATAATCGGTCGGCAGCTCGCCGGCGGTAGTTCCCGCCAAAACCCAAGCCAGGTAGAAAACCGAAGAAACTACGAAGAAGCTGTAGTGTAGAGAGAGAGAGAGAGGAGAGGAGAGAGAGAGAGAGAGGAGGTTTTAGAGTGAAGAAATGTGGGGCTTCGATTAGATGATAGAGACTAGAGAGATAGAGTGAAATGTGTTGGGATTCTGTAAAAAGATGATCTTTTCCACTCCATTTCTCAAAAAATTAATTTTTTTGTCTCATGTAATTATACTACTCGTATTGTTTATTTGATGATTATAAAAAAAAAAGTTAAAGATCTTTTCGTATGTAGCGTATTACATGAAAAAAGTGTGTTACAAAGAAGTATTATTATTATCTCCAAATGATATTATTTATCCTTTTTGAAAATTATATAGTCAAATTTAAAAAATTATTGACCATAATTTTTTTAATATATATAATAATTTGTTAAATAAGATTGTTACTATTATATTCGTAATGAAAATACTATTCTAAAAGTATAATACTGTAATTGTTAAAAAAATTATATAAAAAATTATTAATCAAAAAGTGATATTGAAGACCGTACTTACGTGCGAGTCAATAGAATGACAAATATTATGGAATTGAGGGAGTAATAACTAGAAAATCATTAATTATAACTTATAAGTGAGGTTATATTCTTTTGTAAGGTAACTAAAAAAATACTTATCTTATTATTTTTACTAGCAAATACCCGGGCGTTGCCCCGAACTTAAAAATAAATACCGGAGTGTTCATACATAAGTACTTGTGTCTTCAATTTATTTTAATTGCATAATTTACAATAGTTTGCATAATATATATTTAAAAATTCATATATTTAGTAAGTGACATGAATATGTCATTAATGTAACATTACTCACATTATCTTATTAAAATAAAAAATTGGTAAAATATCTATTTAAAATTCAAAAATTTAAAAATATGAATGATTTGACTTATTTTACGTTCGATACAACTGAGCTTGCTTTGTATTTGCTTTATAGACTTGTATTTACATTGTCAAATGAAGTTGCCCATTCTATATATTGACCAATGCCACAATACCATAAATAATGTAATAGTTGAATATTTATAATTTAGCTATTTTCTCAACTATACCAAGTCATATAGATTTTATTATAATAAATTCTATACATCTATATTTCCAATATAATTTTTAAAAATTAAATTAAGCTAAGCTTAATTATTTTTAACCAAAACTAAATATAAAAAAGTATAAAATACTAGGCTTTATAAATATTACTCTTAATCTGATATATATTATATATAATATAAAAACTGTAAGAAAAGTCTCTTTAAAGTTTAAACGTAATGTAAATTACACTTTGGCTCTGTTCTTTGGTTAAGTTGGATATAATTCTCCCAACTTATCCAAACATATCCAAACCTAACACGGTTCCACAAAAAAACATCCACTCTAAAGATACAATTAATCGAAAAAGTATAATAACTTATCCTAACTTATCCAAGTATTTATTGTGTGGTTTCACGTGTATTTTAATATTTCCCCTATTAGTTATAAATTTTGGAAAATATGAGGTGCTTAAAATAAAAAGAAAGAGATAAAGTGGTGATGGGAAGACGTAAGTGTCTATGGGGCATCTTCGTTGGGCGACGACGATATCAAGCGGCCTCTGTGGCTGTTAATGTTAGTTTGATATTGGCCAATGGCCTGCCCTTCCGCTTTAGTACTTGTCTGTGAGCCAAGGGCACAAAAATTGGCCTTCCATTTGTTCAACTATTTGAGGTCCTTCAATAGTGTACGCAATTCAATGACATTAATTAGTAACATTTCCTTGGTTCCATAATTATTTTTCTTTCTTTTGTGAAAATATCTTAGTATTGCATATATGAGAATAATTCTATGGATGCCTTTGGCAGGTCAAAAACACTCGAAAAATGGTCAATTATCTTGGGCTAATTTATTTTCTCCATATTTGGACGTAGGTTGACATTGAATTTTTTTTTTTTACGGTGAGTCTACCATTTTCTACATTTTCATGGAAAACATCCCATGAAAAACTTTCTTGGGAAAAAATTTTCTTTAGGTTCCCTATTAAATGCTCCGGAAAAGGAAAATTCAAACGGAAACCTTTAAGTAACAAATTCACACCCTCTTCTCTAGAGTGGTAAGTTAGGTTTATCCTTATCTGACTTTACCTTACTTTACCTTACTTTACCTTACCTTACCCGATTTTTAAAAAACACTCAAAGCAAAGTTAAAGTTTTAGTTGTGTAGTAAAATATCTTCACTCCACCACTAACTTGCATATCACAAATTTTATCATCACCTTTTCTTTTTTTTTCCTTACCTTACCAAACCTAAACTTCAATATTTGCCTGCATCTTAGTAGTATTCTGATTCAAGCCTGTTTATGCAAACGAATGTGTCCTCTTTTTCAAATTGCCAAAATGACACTTGCTCACCACAAATGGGAATAATAACAGCAAATCAGATTTTAGTAAACCAGATTATCATCCCCCACATTTGATCAATTGTGAAAGTTAAGTTAGGGTGTGTTTGGTAGGTCAATATTCTCGGGGAAATGGTCAATTTTCCCGGGTTGAATTATTTCCCCCATGTTTTAATGTAGGTTGATTTCGAAAAAAAATTCACAATGGGCCCAACATTTTCTCCATTTTCCTGAGGTTCCTACCAAACACTCCGTTAGTTAACACATAGGCCCTGTTCTTTTAGGGTGTGTTTGGTTGGTCAATAATCCCAAGAAAATCGTCAATTTTTTCGGGTTGACTTATTTTCCACATGTTTAGGTGTAGGTTGACATTGGGAAAAATTTCATGGTGGGCCCACCACTTTCTCCATTTTCCTACGAAAATTTTTCTTTAGGGGACGCTAAGGAAAATTTTTCCAAGGGAAATCTTTCCCTTAGAAACTTCCCATTAGAAATTTTTTCCGGGAAAATTTTTTCTAGGGTTTCTACCAAACGCTCCCTAATTTGGTACACACCGCACGGTACCGCACTACTCAATATTCTATCACACTTCCACTACACTCCACCACACTTTACCACAAATCATTACTTTTCTCTCTCCTCACTTTTCTCCTCAACTTTTTACATTATCTCTTCTCATCTACCCTACCTACCACAACTAGGGATGGTGATGGGGCGGGTTCGGGGCGGGTAGAGTCGTACCCTTACCTGTACCCGTTTTCAGAATCACTACCCTTACCCTTACCCATATTTAGCGGGTACTAAATATTTGTACCCTTACCCGTACCCACTGGGTATGTGGGTACAACGGGTACTATGCGGTCATACATAAAGATTAAATTTTACTACCCATTTTATACCCATATGCACAAATTAACAGGTTGTATTCGGGTAATTTAACCACTGTTTTCGGGGCTATGATATGATATTTTCAGAAATCAGAATGATATGATATTTTCATAAGAAAAGAACCTTTAGCAGCGCAGAGAGAATAAAAAAAGAGCCCTGAGGGAGCGACGGGAAAAATTAGAAAGGGCACTAGGGCAGAGAGGCAGTCTTTCTGGGCCGAAATCTGAGTGGGCCTTGGCTAAATTCTGGGCTTCTTATTTGCGGGGAGGGTCGGGGCGAGTACCCACCGGGTACTACCCTGTACACGTACCCGTACCCGTATTTTTGAAAAAATTATACTCTTACCCGCTTTTTGCGGGGCGGATAGAGGCGGGTACCCGCGGGTACGGGTTTTATTGCCATCCCTAACCACAACTCCCACTATATCTTACCACAACTCACCACACTCCATCATACCGCAACCACACCGCACCAGTACCGTATAAAATAACAGGGCCATAACATTCCAAATCCTCACCAAAAATATTTGACAACTTTCATTTCATACAATAATACCGGATCTTATTTTATTTTTCATGGGCCAATTTTCAAGGGACGCACACAAGCTGATGCATGCTCATAAACTTCAAACCAAGGTTTTACAATCCTCAACTCAAGACTTCTTCACATAATCTAGCTTTCACTCATATCTTACATATACTACTCCTATATAGTTGCTAATTCTCACATATGTACATATTGGCCTTTCCCCAAAAAAGCAAGCTTATTTGGATTTCTTGACAACTGTTTTTCTGGGTGTAATACACAAAAACACGTGGTCAACAGTAGCTCACGTTGGATAGAAGCTAAGCAGGCCAGGAAAACAGTAGCTTGTCAAATTAGAAACCAGCAATTTATGTAACTTAACCGATAATTTTCAACACATCAAAGTTTTCCGTCATTTTATTGAAATGAATAAAATTACACCGATAATAAATCTCTAAAAGTATAGGTTAAATGATAAACATCAAAGAAACCTCATCAATTTGGCCAAAACCCAGACCAAAAAAAAAAAAACAAGTAAAACGAATGATGAATTAAGAATAAACACCAGAGTACTTGAGTAAAAAGCAGCCAAATCTGGTATCAGCAAACTTAGGTTTGAAACTCGTCTTATGTGAGGAGCAAAATTCCAAATTATAAAAAAACAAAGAGAAGGTTATAAACTCAACCTAACAACATGAACAAGCTGAATAATGGAGGAGAGAGAAAGGAAACACAATCTAATTTCGGACCTGCAAGAAAGCGTCATCGAGCGAACGGAAGTTCGATTCTGCAGACGACGCCGGCGACGGCGAGGCTCCGGCCGACGGAATTCTGGGATTACTTTCCGGCGTCCCCGGCGCAGGGCCGGCCATAATCGGGCAGTTGCTCGCCGGCGCTAGTTCCCGCCAAAACCCAAGCCAGGTAGAAAACTGAAGAAACTACGAAGAAGCTGTCTTAGAGGTAGAGAGAGAGAGAGAGAGAGAGAGAGAGGAGGTTTAGAGTGAAGAAATGTGGGGCTTCGATTTGATGATAGAGAGATAGAGCGAAATGTGTTGGGATTCTGTAAAAAGACGATCTTTTCCACCCCATTTTTCAAAACATTTATTTTTTGTCTCATGTAATAATATTAGTACTATTGTTTATTTAATGATTATGAAAATGATTAAAGATCTTTTTGTACGTACTAGTAGTAGCGTATTACATGAAAAAAGTGTGTTACCACTTACCAAAGAGGCAAAGACCGAAACTCACTATAAAAGTATTAATAACTAGAAAATAACTTGTAAGGTAACTAAAAAGATACTCCTCTCGTACCTAAATGAATTGATATTTTGATTAAATTTTGACCATTAATTATTTATAAATTACGATGAATTATAATATTAAATTATGATCATTAAAAATTTTGACTATTAATTATTTCATATTGTAATTTATCAGTAATTTATCAATAGTTAATTTGAGTCGGAGGGAGTACTTATCTTATTTATTTTTATTTAGCTTATCTATTTTTATTTATTTTAACTACACAATCTACAATACCTTTTTACATAATATATATTTAAAAGTTTATATATTTAATAAATGATGTGAGTGTGTGCCTAATGAGACTTACATTACTCACATTATCTTATTAAAAATTGTAAAATATTTATTTCAAATTCAAAAATTTAGAAATAAGATTGGTCTGACTTATCTTATCATTTTTTTTACCTTGTCTTTATATCTTAGCTGAATCCCTAAAAAAATACGCAAACCAATGTTACTATATTTTATTTTCCTTATCTTTCTTTTTTTTACAAATTTTACTTTAACTAACTTAATCCTACCACTCTAAATGACATAGTCCAACTTATTTCAAACCCATTTCTCTATTGAACTGAGTTTGCTTTGTATTTACTTGTATTTACGTTGTCAAATGAAATTGCTCATTCTATATATTGACCAATGCCACAATACTAATTATATATAGTTGAATTTTCATAATTTAGCTCTTTTCGTAATTATACCAAGTCATATAGATTTTCTCATAGTAAATTCCATACATCTATATTTCCAATATAATTTTTATACAATTTGAACTTAACTTAATTATTTTTCACCAAATAAACCAAAACTAAATATAAAAAAGGATAAAATACTAGGCTTAATAAATATTACTCTTAACTGATATTATATATAATATAAAAACGGTAAGAAACGTCACTTTAAACATAATGTAAAATTACACTTTATTTTAAAGAAAGTGTTGATAAAGCATTTATTGTGTGGTTTCACGTTTATTTGAATATTTCCCCTTTTATTTTGAAATTTTGGAAAATATGAGGTGCTTAAAAATAAAAAAATAGGGAGAGAAGAGATAAAGTGATAATGGGGTGACATAAGTGTGTGAATGGGGGCATCTTCGTTGGGACACGACGATATCTAGCGGCCTATGTGGCTGTTAATGTCTGTTTGATATTGGCCAATGGCCTGCACTTCCGCTTTGGTACTTGTCTGTAAGCCTAAGGGCACAAAAATTGGCCTTCCATTTGTGCAACTATTTGAGGTCCTTTGAATAGTGTACACAATTCAATGATATCAGTAAAATTTCCTTCTCTGCAAAATTATTCTTCTTTTTGGTTGGGATGAAAGTCATCTTTGGATAATAATTTTCTCATTTTTTAGTGTTTGGTGGACAAAAAAATGAGGAAAATTATTTTTTAGAAAAATCATTTCCCCCCTCCCTATGTAAATTATTTTCTTGGGTCCAACTCTAAAATAACTCATTTTCCTGACTCAAGTTAATCACACAGTTTACATCATTTCCCTCTATGTCTATTCTGACCCTACGCGAAACTCCCTAATACCATCTTTTTGCCATTCTCTCTCTCTCTCTCTCTCTTTCCACCACTCTCTCTCACGCACCGATTAGAACATTTCTCCCCCTCTCTCTCTTTCTCTCTCACTCTCTTCTTTCTCCCTCTGCAGTCTCCACCACTCTCTCTCACACATTATATTTCTCTATCTCTTCCTCCCCCCTCTCTTCACCACTCCCTCTCATGCACTCATACATACATACATACATACATACATACATACATATATATATATATATATATATATATATATATATATATATATATATATATATATGTATGTATGTATGTATATATATATATATATAGGATAATTGGATTCTAATAATCCCTACTTTCAATTGAATGATGATGGGTAACTTCACTTTGTATTCTGGTGGTCCGAAAAAAAAATAAAATTAGATTGCAGTGGTACCAAATCCACCTCCACATTTTTCTTATTTTTTTCATTCCTACACTATATTATTTTTGTTTTTTTCGTTCCTGCCCCTAGAAAGTTAATGAATTGTAGTTTCTAAAATATTTTTTTTAATTATTTTTTTGAGACTCCGAATAATTATTATGATTTTTTAAAAATAATAAAAGTGAAAAAATCGTAAAAAATAGTAAAAAAATGAAAAAAAATTGGGAAAAACGCTGTAAATTCATTAAAAATCATTGTAAAGTGTTATACTAAGTTTTGAATCAAATGCAACACAAAATCTATGATTCTCTCGAAAATATCCCACTACAATCCAATTATATTTTTTTTTGGACCACCATAATATAAAGTGAAAGTACGGTCCACCATTTTCTAAGAAAATCATTTTACAAAGAAAACGATTTTGCTAGAAAACGATTTTCCTTTGCACCAAACACACCCTTGATTTTTTATTTCAAAATTCAAGGGGACATGTAGATATTGTATAATTTTGGGTTTGACTTCCTGTGATTAAGATGGAGCATGCATCCTTTTTAACTTTATAAACAAGCAGGTATGTTGCAAACATAAATATTTATATAAGGCCTTTATTTAGACGATGCGTTGATTAGTGTTCCAAAGTGATGACAAAATATGCTTGGCAACTTTAAGTAGCCAGTTGGAGGAAGCGTGCAACACTCTAGTCTCTATGGGGATTGAATGGACATCAAGAAGACCGACATTCATGGACGAATATTTGTTATGGTATAAGTTGTGTCCATAGATACTCCAAGCAGGAAAAAACAATTAGTAGTCTATTATACTTTTTTTCCCCTTGATTATTTAAGTCAAAAACGAGCACAAAAGAGTGTAATGAACTTGCAAGAAACAACAAAACAATAATTGTAACGACAAAAACACATACAAACAAAAGATTTAAACACCCGTTACAGAAAGACTGAGTAGTCTATTGTATATTGAAAGAATATTATATATTTATGTTGAACGGACATTTTAAAAAAACTTAAAATATTAGCAAGGGTGTTATCTCATTTAATACATCAGTCCAACTATTTACAAAGAAAAATTTGAATAGCCTATTATATATTGGAAAAATTATCTCTTTTAAATGCAGATAATGGTAGTTATTATTAAGTGGATACCCTTAAGTTTAGTGTCTGGATCTTTCATATTATTTGATGCTCAATTGGGATTTCCCTTAATATCTATAAACTCGAATAGCATCCACATCATTGATAGTCTTTTGCAATAGCATCTTAAGCAACCATACGAACTTCTACAATATCTATAGACCCAAATATATCAAAGAAGGTACAAATCAGAACCATCAAATGCACCACAAAGCAGCTTCCAGCATTCAGTTTAGCCAAACAATTGAAAATTGCACCACAAAACAGATCATAACCAAACACACTTAAAAATTGAGAAGGGAACTATAACACTTTAGCAATAAACAAACTTTAGCTTTCATTTCATTCAACATAAATGATGTTACATAGTTTTTTCCTGACCATTCTGCAATTACGTTCCATTGGGAATAAAAAAAACAACAACCACTACAACACTTTAGCCATGGAGAGAACTACTACAGCTATAAGAACAACATACAACCCCATTGCCAGATAAATTACTCCTTTCACTCACATGTTTCACAAGGCCTTCAAATTTTAGAACCATCAACATCAATACCAACAACAACCTCATTAATGTCAATTGAAGTTTCAGCATCTTGCTTATGTCGTGCTTCCTTGCCTTTCCACCACATTTATTTATTTTTTAAATCCCAAAACAGAAACACCTAACTAAACGGTATTGAAGGAAACTAACAGAACAACAAGCCCTACCTAGTTAGAATGAAGTTAAAAGAAATTTAAGCATATATGTCTTAACAAAGATAAACCCTAATTTGAACGAAATGCCCCTCTGCAAATTTGAATGAAATTGAACAAAAAATGGCTACACTTTCTTCAAAACTTGAATTCGATTGAGAATGAGAGACGAATTCCACAAGTTTGTAAATTTTGCCAAATTTCGACGATGAAGATGATTGATAAAGAGGAAAGATTGAGAATGAAAGACTGAGAATAAGAGAACTGATAATGAAATAACGAAGAAAATGTCATTGCTCAACGTCATCCCCCTAATTTCTCTTACGTCGCCCCATTTTGACAATTCAATTCGCCTCTGGTTTGAAATAGTTTCTCTCCAAACTCTAAAATTCTCTTCAAACCCAAAATTTTTTTACAAAACCAATTACGATAATTTAACTTCAGATTAGCTTCAAAATGCAATATGGTGGAAGATCATTTGATGAAGAATAGGTTTTTTTTGTTTTGAATTTCGTTGAGCATGTTGTTCGGTCTCGTTTCGAGCCGAATCGATATCATTTATAGGGTGTTTCACTTGTTTTAGCCCCTTAATTATATATTAGTTATGATGATTTTGTGTTTTTGTAGAATAACAAAGAGTTAGAAGGAAAAATGAGCTTAAACGAGGCTTTTTAGGGAATCCCGAGCGATTTCCCGAGCCAAAGCCAAGCCGAGAAGCGAAGTGGAACCGACCCGGAAACTCTTTCCCCATTTTTGGTGCAAAATAGGGGCATAACACCCGCTACATCCCTTATAGCGGGCGCTACAACCCAAGGAAGAAGGAAGAAGGGAAGATGGGCAGGAAGAGGTCGCACCCGCGACAGCCGGGCAGAATGAGGTCGCACCCGCGACCTGGTCTGACAATTTCCAGAGTGAGGTTGTATCACCCGACCCCTCCCGGGTCGCGAACATTACCGGTAACTGCTTCAAGGATCGCTGACTGGCCCCACAAATCACCGCAAGTCTTTCCACCATGCTTCGTCCTCGCTCACACGCTGCATGGGAAAACTTCCCAGGAGGTCACCCATCCTTAGACTACTCCCAACCAAGCACGCTTAACTGAGGAGTTTCCAACGGATGAGCTATCATAAAAGAAGGTGCACCTTGATGATATAAGTAGTTATTTCAATCCTCTTAAGCTACACTTAACCATATACACGGGGTGTTACAGAGGTCGCACCCGCGACCGATCGGCAGTTGCGGAAATTAAACGCGCGGTTGCTGTGATTAATCTTAGGGTTTGGGCTTTATTTTTACTCCTTCTATAAATACCCAATTAAATCAGCATCATTACGAACTTAGTTAGAACTTATCTAAAGGTAGAATCAGAGGATTAGAGTAGAATTGAGTTTTATTGCATCTTTCTTATCTTGCCTTTATCTTTCATTAAGCTTTAATTGTTCTTCAAGTTTTCTTTTCTTTCATTGTAATCAACTCTCTCTTTTAATAGATTCAAGCAATTTCCAAGTTCTTGCTCTCTTTAAAGTTTTCATTATTGATTTGCATTCAAAGCTTTCTAGTGCATGCTAGTTCACCACTAATCCAACTTTTAGTGAGTCACAAATTCTACTTCAAGTGAGGATTTGAAGATTCTTAGTAATCCAAATCACAATTTTCTAGTTTGTTTGGGGAAAATTCGAGTGAAGGATTCAAGATGAAGAGTTAGTGAAGATTTAATGCATCGAAGGTATAATTTCTTGTTCTCAATTTCATCATTAGGTCTAGTTTTTCATTCATTGCTTTTAATTGCTTTCATAGTTAGAGATTTATTATTGTTGAAATTAGGTTTCGATCATCTTTTCATGCTTTCTTGATTATTGTTGTTATGAATCCCTGCTTAGCTTAGTTTAATTGACTTTAATTATTTATTGCTTTCCACATTTGAAAACCCCCACTCAAACCAATTTCCTCATTAGCCAGACACCCCATCGCTGAGGACCGACAACCCTTACTTTAGAGAAACTACAAAATCTACAACAATGGCACTGTTGCCGGGATGGTGTTATTTGGTAGATTAGGTTATTGGTTTGTGTGTGAATAGTTTATTGCTTTCTAGATTCATCCAAGAAAAATATAGTTACAAAAAAAAAATTGAACATCGAAAGAAAAATATATAAAAAAGAGAGAGAGAGTTATGGCTAGTCCCCGATTCCCCCAATTTGAGCATGAAATATTTTGGAGATATTTTGCTAGATTACAGGATTACCGTGCTCAATGTGAATTGTATGGTATCTTTTATGATACATTATATCTTTTGGGAATTGTGAATGAGGGTGTGAATTATGAGACCCGAAATCTCTTAGAATATTACGGGTTTTCTGATTTAGGGGAAGTTAAAGCATGAGAATTACTTGAGTGGTTGTCTAGGGATTCCTATGAATTGGAGCATCAAAATGTTATTCCTAGCTTCCAACCTCCTTATTATGCACCACCCTCTGGGACCGTAGCTGAACAGTCATGTGAATACCTCTTGTATTTTGATGATCAATATTATGGTAGAGATTATGTGGAAAATTCTTATGATCTTCCCCCATGTGATGTTGTTGAGTCTCATACTTTGTGCTCACATTGTGGTTCGCCGTACCATGATTCTGATTCTTGTGTTTGAGCTGTAGTGGATGATTTTCATGCGACGATGATTGAGTGCACGCAAGAATTTTTACGCATGATTAAAATTAGGGTAGAAACTTTTTCTTCACCAGTGGTTAAGTCGATAGTTGAAGTAGAACATTCATCATCTTTGAGTCCTGAAATGCATGTTGATTCTTCTTTGTATGATTATGATGAGGATGATGCCTACTTTAATGGACCTAGTTTTGCATGTATTGAGCTTAGGAAATCCTTAGCTCTAGCCACACCTAGATAGCATGAGAAAATTGATGATTTTGTGTGTGATGATGTAGAACTTGATGAAAACATGTTAGATGATGAACCATTGTCCACACCGTTATCCATGCTTCTACGTGAAGAGAAGTTGAGTCTAATGAATGCCATAAAACTTGTGATGCAACTGAACATGATCTTGTTGAGAGTGAAATCAAATCCTTTGTGATTGAATGTGTGCTTGATACTGAAATATTCACTTTCATTAAGGACCAATGTATTAATGAGGCATTAGCTACCCTTCCCTGCGAGTCCATTGAAAAATCTTGTGATGATGAACTTGAGTCTTTGGGGAATGATCCTGAGTGTTTGAACTTGGTTTGTGACAATGATACTTTTGATGGTGATATGCTTTATGAGTTATTCACGATGAGTTATAACCCTGAACCTTCCATTTTCACTTTTGATGATGTTTTGAATAATGCACATTTGTCTTCTGATACTGATAGTTCCACTACAAAAAAGCATCACTTGTGCCACGGTAAAATTCGTGGCACAAGTTCGAAATTCCCGTGGCAAATTTGTCTTGCCACGAATTTTCTTCAAATTAGCCCCGTGACACAAGTGGTCGTGGCAAGGATGTAGCCACGAGAAATTTACTACCGTGGCTAAATGAAAAATCGTAGCCACGGGAGCTCCCGTGGCAAACACTGTCCTTTGCCACGGGAAGACCCGTGGCAATCACTTTTCTTGCCACATGTAGTCTCGTGGCAATCACTTTTCTTGCCACGTGAAGTCCCGTGGTAACCAATTTTCTTGCCACATGAAGTCCCGTGGCAATGACTTTTCTCGCCACATGAAAGCTCGTGGCCATCACTTTTCTTGCCACGTAAAGTCCCGTGGCAATCACTATTTGGGCCATGTTAAGGCCTGTAGCAAGTACACGTCTAGCCACGAACACTTCTATGGCAATGTACCTTTTAAAGAAACCAACGTCCGTGGCAAGTTTCTTTCTAGTCATAAGAGTATCATGGTACGGTAATCCTTATACTATAACAATATCCATGGCAAGCCTTACAGTTAGCATACATTGCACAATAAATTACAATAATTAATATTGACATTAATTGATATAACATATATAATATAACTAAGAAGTGTAATAATTGTGTAAGAACAAAAAAAAAAAAAGAAATTCAATTAGCTAAGCAAAGTTCATAAAATAAATTCGTACAACTAGCAATCCAAAAACTAATAAGTCTTGATCGAGTTGAACTATCTATAAAAACAAACTTGACTTCAATTTTTGCATTGTCCGCAAGATGACGATTTGTTTTCCTGGAAAAAAGAAAACATGATAGGAAAAATAACAACATTAGCATTATTCAAAAAATTGTAAAACACAAATAGTAAAATACAAGAGTTCTAGTTAAGAATCCTAAGACTTGTTTAAGAATCGATTCATCATGCTCATCATCTTTGTTCCCCACAATTGATTGTCAGCTTCAATCTTGGCATCAAATTCTTTGCTAATCATGTGGCTTTTTGGCTATGTAGCTACAAAAATAGGCCTCAATCATATCAACACAATGCATAAGTCAGATGCAATTTTAAAGAGAGTCAAGCCAAGTTCTAAAGATGTACATATGGTAAGTTCACACTCAAAAAGGAAATGAGACTATAAAAGTGATAGCCTTTTAGGCTTAAGAGAGGACCTCACGGGTTAACCTACCACAATCACAACAATCTAGTTCTTTTGATGTACCGAGCATAAGAATTTCACAATCATGCACAAGGATCGTTCAAGACTAGATGAATCGCAAACAAGACATGCAATCTAAACCAAACTAGCAACCAAGTCTCTTTCATCATCCAAACCAAGCCAAAGATCCCAAAGTACACACTTGCATTGACAATCCAAGTACACACCCCTCAAACATTCATCACAGGAGGGGTTTTCATAATCAAAGCCAATTTTTTTTTTTGGTTATTACTTTTTTTCAAGGCAGTAAAAGTAAGCTAAATAAGAAAGAAATAAACTACCTAAAAGCATAAAACGAAAATTAGTGAAGAGGGATTGTATGCGTACCTTGGATCCAAACTTCACTTCGTTCGCTTTTTGCAATGCAAGATTAATATCATTCAATTCTAAATGCACCATGCATAGAATGATTCTAACTAAACTAGAACTAGAATGTGATGTAAAATTTAGCGAGTGCTACATAATGATCCTAAGCAAATGCAGTCATATAAACTAGTTTCCCTTTATTCCCCTTACATCCACTTAGAATGTTAAAGTGTCCCTAATAACTTGTTGAGGACAACACTTACATCCACTTTTCAATGAGGACAATGTAAGCTTTAAGCATGGGGAGGCGTGTGTTTCAATTGGTATGATGTTGGATATGGATGATGCATATATTAATTGTGAAGTGGTTCATTTGGCAGTGTGGCATTGAGTATGGTGGTATACATATACTAGTTGCATTTAGGTGTTTTTACTTGCATTTTTGGTGAATTCGTCTAGTTTCATTATTGGCTCATACATTAGATTATATGTTTGTATTATGTAGGTTCATTTTTAAGCATTCATTAGATTATACTTGAATTGTCCTCAATGAAAAAGTGAAAACAAAGAAGAAAGAAAAAAGCAAAAGAGCTTGAAACTCACCTCCCCCATGCTTAGAATGTTCATTTTCCCTAATTAACAATATATACAACAAATTTATTCACAACACCAACTCAATCATAGCACATTACAACAGCACCCACATACCATTAATAATGTCACCAAAGAAAACAACAAAAATGTAGCAAAAGAATAGACTGCCAACAATGAAGCACCAACAAATGTAGTAGCACTACATCAGTGATTCATCAAGGCAATATCAATGGGACCAATGACCACCAGCATAGCACACATAGCCCCACCACAATTTACGCCAAAACTTCACGCACAGACCAATGTCCATTAGATTTTCACACAGCATCACAGATATCAATTGTTTTAATCAACAAATATGAACACAACCCACCTAATTTCGAAACTCTAATTTTGAAGAAGCATCAATTTGAGCAGGTCATACTCAAAGTTGTGTAATTATGCCTGAATTCAGCACTCCAACATCAAAACAAACATACCAAATCACATAACAACTGCAATCAAATCATGAAACACTTGTGCAATTGCAACAGAGAAAACGCATAATGAGTACTTGATACAAACACACCAAAACTCTCACTTAGTGCAACTGAATGATCAAAAGGCTATAATGAGTGCAAAAAAAAAAAAAAACAAAAAAAATGGCTTGCTGCTTGGGCCTGGGGGGTGTGCGAATGGTGGGTGCGGTGGGTATCTTTGGCGTGTGGATCGCGCTGGAGTGGGACGTCGCTGTGAACGACGTTGGTGGCTTGGTGTGCGGCGTGGCGTCGGACGGGGCGTGCGATGCAGGAGGGTGGTTTGGACTTCGCGAGGTCGCACTGGGGTTGTGGTGCGACACTCGGGCGCGCGACAGGGGACCGGACGGTGGTGGGCTTGGTGGTGCGATGGAGATGCGCAAGCAGTGGGTGCGAGCTGTGGTGGCCGGTGACGGAGGAGATGGACACAACGGTAGTGATGGGGGGTGGGCGCGGTGGTCGCACCTGCAGGTGGTGGCTGGAGATGGTGGGTCGTGGAATGTGGGTGAGGGGGGAGGGAGTTAGGGTTTGAGAGGATTAGGAGAAGGGAGATGGAAATTAGGGCACGGGTAAATTCGTCTCAATCAGTATAAATTGGCAAAAACACTATCAAACTTATACTAAATAATTTATATAAGTTCAATAAAGCTCTTTTCGGCAACAACGTTTAAGGTAGCATTTAGGGTAGCGTTTAGCGTTTTTATTGAATTAAAATTCTATTTTATAAATTTTAAGTGTTCGGTAAATTAACGTTTTAAATTAGCAGATAGAGTTTTTAGTAGCTTTTTGCAAAAAAATTTAGACGTTAAGAACACTAACGTTGAATGAAATCAATTAGCGGTTAGGATGTTAATTTGTCAAATTACCCTCCAATTCCAATTGCATATCACTATTACTGCAACTTACAAGCAAAGTGCTCTCTGTCTCCATATTATTTTTGAAGAGTTGGAGAAAAGTATATGTATTCTCATGTTTAAAATGATATTTGTTAGTTTGATGTTCAATTTGAAGGTGTTTTTATGAAATTTATTGGAGAATCGTTATGTTTAGTTTAGGATTCTCGTAGTAGTAGTAGTAGTAGTAGTAGTAGTAGTAGTAGTAGTAGTAGTAGTAGTAGTAAGAAGAAGAAGAAGAAGAAGAAGAAGAAGAAGAAGAAGAAGAAGAAGAAGAAGAAGAAGAAGAAGAAGAAGAAGAAGAAATGATAATAAATAATAAATAATAATAATAATCACATCCTTTTTTGTCATTCTATAGTCCTCAGTTAATTCAACCGCTAATTTTACCGAACATATTCTTTATGAATAGATACTTAAACAGTTATAAGTTATCTGCCAAAATTTAACCGCTATCCGCTATCTAAACTGATATCCGCTACCCTAACCGCTATCTGCTACTGAATTCCCAACTTTTGGTTAACAAGGCCTAAGACAATTAAAAAAAACCGAGGTTTAACAGTAAGCCTTGAAATTTGTCAACAGAGATACATTTGAAGGACCAATTATGCAAAATATCTCAACAGCAACCTCGAACAAGCAAACAAGACACTGAAAGTGATTGCACTAATTACTCAAACTTTACAATCCATTGTCCTCTCAATTTTCCCATAACATAGAACAGGGACATGAGATCTAACAAATCACAATGGTAGATGGGATATACAGTCAGAAAAACAAAAGGTTCAGGCATACTGATAGTGCTATAAAACAGCGCAGAATCCAAGCTCAGGCAAGTACTTATAGAGTCTAGAAAAGCCAACCAGATCAAGGTTTGAGTTGTTACCATAGTGGCAATGGTAGCTGTTGTGAAATTACGATGGAATGGTGCTTGACTTGCAATTCTTGGCGCTGGAAGGTGTGCAGACCCGAAGCTCTAGAGCTGGGAGGAGGCAGCCGTGAATGATCGACGTTGGCGCACAGGGGAAGGTCGAGAGATGATTGATGAGAGGGAGAACGGAGATGCACGTCGAGGACGACACTGGTGACCGTCGGTGATGGTGCAGGGAAGTGGGCCAGTGACTATAGTCGCCTTTGGGACTCGTCGCTGGTGTGAGAGAGGGAGAAAATTAGGGTGTGAGGGAGTGTGAGTGAAATTAAAGAAGATGGGGAAAAACAGGGGTTGTGCTCTCACCCGTGCAACCTCTCGACCTTTGCCCAAAAAAATTGGGAATTTCGAGCACAGGCTGTGCCTACATTTATATATTTATGATTTTTCAATTTTTAATATACTTATTATTGTAATCAAGCTTCATCAGACTTAATCACATTGAAGGTGGTCATCACCTCCATAACCGCTCTGATCCAATACATATAATTGAAGTCAGACCTATTTAGTCGGATTCGGATACAAATTTTATTTTATCTAGTTCGGATTGGATTTTTCTTATTTGTATCGGAGTGGATCGAAGTTGGATTTGACTACCATCCCTAATTTTTTTTTTATTTGCATAAGTACTAATTGCCACATTAGTTATAGTTCATCCGTTTATGGCGAATTATTGCCACGGGTGATATTTCCCGTGGCATGTGATTGCCAAGGGTGATATTTTCCCGTGGCATAAGTATTTTTTTTGCCACGGAAGTTCTAGTCTGTGGCATGTTATTGCCACGGGTGACATTTTCCCGTGGCATAAGTATTTTTTTCCACGGGAGTTGTAGTCCGTGGCATATTTTTACACATCAAATGCACTATTAAATTTTCCCGTGGCAAGACAAAGAAATTGCCACGATTTTAGATTTCCCGTGGCATAATTTGTGGCACAAGTGATGATTTTTTGTAGTGTTCTTCTGATGAGTTTAAAATTGAAGAAGATGTACCTTCTTATAATGTCAAGAGTGTTGTCATGTGGTCTAACCCTACTTTTTCCTTATCACCCACTGATGAATTGGATGAAATTAAGTTGTGAATTGGAGTCTGTATTTGATGAAAATTGCATTGAGGTAGAGTGTGAGGATTCTACTTTTTGCTCTGATGAAATTGAAATTGTTTCCCCACCTCCCCTTCATGCGATTTATTTTCCTACACTCCATTCTCATAAACCTGAGTCTATAAAGTCCTTAGGTGACCTAAGAGGGTATAATCCCCTCATTGACCCTTATTGCATACACCTAGAGGATACCATGCCTAGGAAAATTCTGTACATTCCTGCAGTCCATCGTTTCACTGACTTTTCTAAGGCATTAAACTATTGAGAGCACTAAGTTTGTTGATGAAATTTTGAGATTGTGCTCTTATGTTCACCACTTGGAGATGCATGCGAGAATGCATGACTTGTTACTACGGGCGTTGAATGGTTCTGACATGGTTCCTAGCATCTTGAGGTGAGATGGAGTGACTGAGGCTCCATAGGTGGTTTAATTTTTCCGAGAGTTCATTGTTTGGGTATACTCAATACCCAACCAGGTAATATCCTTCCTTATCTTTTTTTTACAGTTAGTGAGTTGGCTTTCTTTTCTTCTTTTGTTCTCTTTTGGTGTGTTTCTTTTCTTTTCTTTTGGAGTGCTTGTTACCTTTATTTCTATTTCCAATGAGGACATTGTTGGCCTTTTTGTGTGGGAGTGAGGGTGGCATGCATGCCGGCTTTCTTTTATTATGTGCTAGGCGTTTGTTTGTTTTTCTTAGTTTTACCTAAAATTTTGAAAAATTTTGTGTGAAAAAGGAAAAAAAGGGGGTGAAAAACTTCTAAAGTTTTCGCTTTTCTTTAGCTTTTGCTTTGTTTCTAGAATTATGTAGTCATTGCTTCGAAAACTTTCTTAATCTCCTTGAAAGAAACCCGTATGAGCATTATCGTCCCTAGTTCAAGTATTGTCATGACTCATTTATTTAGATTCCCTTCGTTACGTGCCTAATGAGATCCTTGTTTCTTTCACATTCTTTTTGAAACTGTGAGACTTTAGTAGACCACTTCCGAGCTTGTTGAAAAAGTGAAAATCAATTAAAATGGAATAATTGGTTGATTGTCGGCTAAACCAACAAGGGCCGGTATGAGTGGACGACACTCACACCCCTTAAGTACTTCGTTACGTATGGAGTAGCCTGAGTTGGGAGGGTGACCCCTTTTCGGAGGGCTGTTCCAAATCCCGAAAAACCCGATTTAAATGTTGGAAGTGTAGTTTAAAAGTTGGTTCACCAATGTGGTTTGATGTGGATGGTTGCGGCACCCTCGTCCCTTAAGTACCTTGTTACCTATGGAGCGAAACCATGTTGGGAGAGTAAACCCTTTCACGGGCCACATACAATCTCGAAACATGCCAACTAGAAAAAAAAAGAGAAAAGAGAAAAAGAAAGAAAAAGCTTAGAAAGTAATAAGTGTGAAGTTTTTCCTTGCATTTCCTGCGGCCCTCACCAAGCTAATGGCGACACAAGTAAGGGAGGACAACACCTAAATAATCTTTTTGCTTCGATACAAGCTTGGAGTGTGAGTTTGCTCTAGGTCAATCAGAATCAATTAGAATACACTTGCACTTGAGCACATCGAATCTTGTTCTGTAGGAGACGTTTGGGAAGCAAAAATTTTAAAGGTGGCAATTTCTTGAATTAGGTGATTTTGATGTGCTCATATTGATTTCTTTGGTTGATAAATATTTGTTTAGGTGAATACGATCGTGTATATTTAAAAATTTAAAATTTCAAATTTAGGTAAGTACGGGATAAGTGATTCATTGTCATTTGCAAAAGAATTAGCAACTTTCCAATTAGACAAACATTTGACAATTGTAGAACAAATGTTCCATTGTTTCAAGTCATTATAAATTTATATTATGTTTACTTTTACTCTATAATGACCAGCATAAGTAAACTTCGGGATGTATTTGTGAATATGTTTTTTCCTTAGTGAACCAAGAGCCACAATATTATAAAGTACTTCCTTCAACCTAAATAATTTGTCCCTTTTATAACTTCTTATGGTTTTTGAGGCAAGACTTTAATTTTAATTTTTCATGTTTTATCTTAACAAAACTTGTAATATTATATTTGAGTAAAAATATTTTTCAGTACAATAACTCAATATGCAATTTGAAAATTAATGGTCAAAATTTAAAAATTTGACCAATTTATTTGAGACGAAGAGAATATCATAAATAGCCCCGTCCAATGGACGGGCCTTCCCACTAGTCTATCCTTTCCTTTCCTTTCCTTAACTATTATAAAAAGCACAGTTGATTGTCGTTGTTGTGGAGCTTAGCCTGCCTACTTTCTTGCTTGTATTCACACTTGAATTTACTATTTTATCCTTGGATATAATAATTAATCAGTAACCTGTCTTCAACTTATGTGCACACATAAATTAACTATTTTACCCTCGAGTACACTAACTAGGTAATATAGGTCGACTGTATACCTGGTAAGGATAAGTATGGGTCAGGTGTATTTTAATTTTAGGTAAATTTCACTCCAAAAATATGACCCGAGAGTATTTCAAATTCAAGTAAATATGGGTCAAATGTTCTTTTATAGTAAAAATTTCTTTTTAAGGTAAATATGGGTCATGTGTATTTTCGTTCCGGGTAAATTTTACTCTAAAAATTTGACCCCTGTGTATTTCGGGTTTAGATAAATATGATCGAGTGTATTTTAAATTCAAGTAAGTACGGGTCAAATGTTATTTGACAATAAAAAATTTCTTTTAATTTTATGTAAATATATTTCGATACAATTATAATATTTGTACAATGAAAACGTTAAAATTCTTAACATATGACAATCTTTAAAGGATTATATGTTAGTATGGAAACTAAATTGTTGTACATTGTATTTGAAAAATAAATATAATACTATATATAAATTACATAATATTGTATTATTGTTTGTAATTTTTCATATTTATCATAATCTAAGGCAATATCTACTTAATAGAATGAATTTAATGTACATTTTTATACCAAAGTTCTATTGTAAAACTATAATTTCTAGCCCGTACCTTATTGAAAGGAGTAGTTTTTCATGAAGTAATCAATAATAGATGATTTCTATTAAAGTCCACCAAATTTTCTTCTTTATTGTATATGACACTATTTTTTTGTCAGGTTAAGTTCAAGTTAAGTTAAGTTAGAATAAATTAGGATAGGATAGGAAATGATAGATATGTTTGAGCTAAGTTAGTTGTTGGGTGAAAATATCTTATTCATAAAATTTAAATATTTTCAAGAAAATAAATGAAAAAGTTATAGATGTTGAAAAAAGTGGATAGATTTGAGATTAAAATTAATATTATTTGAATTTCTTCTTGATTTAATAAGTTGTTTTTGGTTTGGGTACGTGTTTTTCATGGAGTTGGGTTAGATTTGCTTAGATGAAAATAAGTTAATTTTAATTAAGTTAGGTTAAATTAGTTAGGTTTAACCCAACTAAAGCACGGGCAGCTTAACTAGTTCTAAACAAAAACATCAGTTATCCATCAATCTCAAGTCATTGACGGACTTATTGATACACCCGGTTAGGGCTGGCAATGAGCCGAGCCGAGCTCGAGCTTGGCATGCTCAAGGCTTGGCTCATGAGCTACATTGCAAGCTTGGCTCGGCTTGCGAGCTTGGCGAGCCTGAAAAGTTAGGCTAGCGAGCCATCACGAGCTTTAACGAGCCCATATTTGTTCATTGTTAGTCATTTGTTGACCTACAAAGTGATAATAAAGAGTAAGTCTTAAAATAGAGAATAGTAAAAAAAACACTTATAACAAAGTCAAATAATGATATAAGATTGAAAATTAATTAATTCAAAATAACAATTATAGGATATAAAATAAAGTAATCTTTTAGCGATAATGAAAATAATTTGTGATTGTGGATTTATAACACATAAAAAAAAGATGTATCAAAAGCACAAGTTTCAATTCATGTGAATAAGGTAATTTTATTTTGGAAATTGTATTATCAAACACAACATATTTCGTCCAATTTTTCATTTTCACGAGCTTTACAAGCTTCACGAGTCGAGCGTCCTTGGGCTCGGCTTGGCTTGTTTATGTGACGAGTTCGAGCCCGAGCCGCCTCGAGCTTATTGCGAGCCGAGCTTATTGAGCTTCCCGCCGAGTTGGCTCGCGAGGGCTCACGAGCCGGCTTGGCTCATTGCCAGCCCTACACCCGGTGCTGGGAGGTTCATATAAATAGTTGTCTTTTTAAAAGAAAAAAAAGAAATGAATAGTTTCATTAAATTTTATATGTACATATATACATATATATGTGCGCGAGATGACGGAAATCTTATAGTCAAAACCAAAAAGAAAGTAATATTGTCCATCCAACCAACCCAACGCAACCTCAACTTCTAATGTTTCAATCGGTACAATAATAGTATACATTCTTATAGTATACAATCCAGAAGACGAATTCTCGGATAAAAATGACACTAAATTCTGTAAAAATGGTAAATTTGTCACACGAAAAAAATATATTTTGAAACCGCTATAATTTATGTTTATGATGACAAAAATGTCACTTTATCTAATGAAAATCCATTGTAGCCGGTTAACCCCCACCCCCATCTTCTTCTTCCTCAGCCATCCCCCATTTCCCCTAATTCATCCGCCATAACCCTACCTTCTCCCTATTTGTTTCAGACCCACAAATTAGGGTTTTTTCGCTCCAACTTCAATTGTTGGTTCAAGAAACCCTAATTCCTCACAAAAAGCAACAAAGCGGTTCTTTCTTTCCTTTCTTTTCAAACCTTGTTTTGTTTTTCACTTTCCCTCTCTCCTTTTTCTTTGGATTTTGTGGGTATAGCGTCTATAAACCCTCACAAGACCTACCTCGTCCTCTTGGGTTGCCAAGGGGTTTAAAGGACTTAATGCATGTGCTAAATGCATCCGCGATTCCTCCGAAAGTGAGTTAGGGTAATTAGTTTCTTTTTCTTCTTTGTTTTAGTTTGCTCGGGGCGAGCAAACCCTTATGTGGGAGTGTTGTTCGGTCTCGTTACGAGCCGAATTGATATCATTTATAGGGTGTTTTGCTTGTTTTAGCCCTTTAATTATATACTAGTTATGATGATTTTGTGTTTTTGTAGAATAATAAAGACTTAGAAGGAAAATAAGCTTAAACGAGGCTTTTTAGGGAATCCCGAGCGATTTCCCGAGCCAAAGCCAAGCCGAGAAGCGAAGCGGAACCGACCCGGGAACTATTTTCCCATTTTTGGTGAAAAACAGGTGCGCAACACCCGCTACATCCTTTGTTGCGGCGCTACAGCCCAAGGAAGAAGGAAGAAGAGAAGACGGGCAAGAAGAGGTCGCACCCGCGACCAGCTTGGTGACACCCGCGACAGCCGGGCAGAATGAGGTTGTACCCGCGACCTGGTTGGTAGCGCCCGCGACGGCTGTTGATGCAAATGACTGACAATTTCCAGAGTGAGGTCACACCCGCGACCTTGTTGGTAGCGCCCGCAATCGATCGGTAGTAGCGGAAACTAAACGCGCGGGTGCTGTGATTAATCTTAGGGTTTGGGCTTTGTTTTTACTCCTTCTATAAATACCCAATTAAATCAGCATCATTAGGAACTTAGTTAGAACTTATCTGGAGGTAGAATTAGTAGGATTAGAGTAGAATTAGGTTTTATTGCATCTTTCTTATCTTGCCTTTATCTTTCATTAAGCTTTAATTGTTCTTCAAGTTTTCTTTTCTTTCATTGTAATCAACTCTCTCTTTTAATCCATTCAAGCAATTTCCAAGTTCTTGCTCTCTTTAAAGTTTTCATTGTTGATTTGCATTCAAAGCTTTCTAGTGCATGCTAGTTCACCACCAATCCAACTTTTAGTGAGGATGAGGATTAAGAATCACAAATTCTACTTCAAGTGAGGATTTGGGGATTCTTAGTAATCCAAATCATAGTTTTCTTGTTTGTTCGGGGGAAGATTCGAGTGAAGGATTCAAGATGAAGAGTTAGTGAAGATTTAATGCATTGAAGGTATAATTTCTTGTTCTCAATTTCATCATTAGGTTTAGTTTTTCATTCATTACTTTTAATTGCTTTCATAGTTAGACATTTACTTTATTGTTGAAATTAGGTTTAGGTCATCTTTTCTTGATTTCTTGATTATTGTTGTTATGAATCCATGCTTAGCTTAGTTTAATTGCCCTTAATTATTTATTGTTTTTCGCATTTGAAAACCCCCAATCAAACCAATTCCCTCATTAGCCAGACACCCCATCCCTGAGGACCGACAACACTTACTTTAGAAAAACCCAAAAATACCACAACCGAACTAGCGACCCTCAGATCGCAGCTCAGCCATGGTCCAAATGCCCTTAGATTGTGGTTGGACCATGACCAAAACACCTTGACGGCGTGTTTGGACCTGTGGCGGGACCATGGTCCGGACGGGATCTGAGTGCATCTAGACCATGGTTAAGCCGCGTCCGTAGGTTATCTGGACATTGGTTCAGACGCGTGCTCAGCGCGGTCAGCAATCCAATTTTTTAATTTTTCTATTTTTTCAATATTATTAATAATATTATTTTTTCTATTATTATTGTTATTATTATTATTATTATCATTATGCTTATTATTATTATTATTATTATATCATTATCATCATTATTATTATTATAATAATAATAATTATTATTATTGTTACTATTATTATTATTATTGCTATTATTATTATTATGCTTATTATTATTATTATTACTATTATTATTATTATTAATATTATGCTTATTTTTTTAGTCATTATTATTATTGTTGTTGTTATTGTTATTGTTTATATTAGTGTTTAGACTAATGTGATTTTTTTTTAATTTAAATGTAGGTTTCGCTAGAAGAATTTTGTGGAGATAGTGTCGACTATTCGAATCATTTTGTTACGAAAGACTCGTTTGATTCCCTTGATACTGTCCATGAATGGGATGATGAAGTTGTAAGGGGAATGAGATTCTGATTTGTGAGAGCTTCGCGAAAGAAAAAGACTTCAGACGGTCCAATAAGGGTATATTTGAGATGTTGGTGTTATGGTAGGTACTGCGGGAAAGTGGATACGTTGGACTGTGACACTCTGCTAGATACTAAGATGAAGTCCTGCCATGCCCGTTCGTCATTGTAGCGTGGTCTCGCTTGGAAGAACGATGGTGCGTCCAAGCCTATGGGGTAGATATGGGGATGCATGACCATCTGTTCATTCTGTATGAGGAGGGGCACCAACCAAGACACCATTTGATAGCCGATATAAAAGAGCACGCTCGGGAAATGATTGACTTTGGATGTACTCCTGCTACAATACGCACATCATTGAAGCAGAATTTCCCGGATTCTAAAGTGAATGTTGTACAAATTTACAACGAGAGATACAGAGTGTAGGTGGATGAGATGGAGGGTAGGACACACGTGCTACATTGTCTCCACTTGGAAAATGAGCACGGGTACTTGTCCTGGATCGACATTGATGAAGATGACAATCTACGACAATTGTTTATGTGCAACCCCTTTTTGTTGAAGTTGCTCCGTACATATCCATATGTTATGCTCATTGACACTACGTATAAGACGAACAAGTAGAAATGGCCTTTTTACGAGATAGTTGGGGTCACTCCTACAAACCGCAACTTTCTTGTTGTGTACTCAATAATGATAGACAAGTGGAAAGAGTCATATGAATGTGTTCTGGAACAATTGCAGGATTATTGGGTCCTGGTGTGACACCAAACATTTTATTACTAATTGGGAAGAATGGTTGTCATGGACTATAGGTCGAGTATATCCTGGTGCTTCTCACCTATTATAGCTCTAGCATATAGGAAATGATGTGGAAAATAAAGTGAATTCTCTGAAATGAGGGAAGAAGAATGGAGGGAGGTCCTACTTTAGAAAGTCCCGGTGGAACCGCATCATATATGCAGGACACTTGAGGAGTTCGAAATGAGTTGGAGGCAACTTGGATTTGGAAAAACTCAAGGGTTGTCGATTACTTAACTAGTACCTGGATGAAGTACAAGGAGAAGTTTGTTTGTGCATTCCTCGATGAAGTCCCCAACATGGGAAACACTAGGACTTTTAGAGTTGAGAGCCAACACTCATCGTTCAAGTACTATCTTGGTAGTGGTAGAGGGTCATTTGATCAGTTGTGGAGGAGGGGCCATCAATAGATTGATAACCATCAAACTGAGATTAAGTAGGCACTTGAGCAACCCAAAAGTGCACGTTCAGTTATGAGGAAAGCTGGAATGTTAAAACATCTTCATGGGAATGTATCTCACTATGCGATCAACCTAATTAACAAAGAGTACAGTCGTATGCTGGGTATGAGTGTAGGTGTGGACCATTTGTGTGATCGTTGGCAGAGGAAAACATATTACCTTCTATTTTCTTCTATTATGAAGAACCTCCATTTGGAATGATCTGAGTTGCATGTGTCTAGTATTCACAAGTTTCGTAGCCAACTTGAAGTCACTGATGATTGTGATCAACCAGATATGGTTGCTGATCCATTATCCTAGTATGTCTTACTTTGATTCACTTGTGGAGAAGGCCAGATATAGTGATTCGACCATCATAAGACACTTGTCTCGAGCCCTAAATAATGAGTTGCATCCCAATACAACCCACATCCCTGATCTTGAGAGTAGTCCCCTACGTATAGGAAGACCCAACACCGGGAAGTCTACTCGAGATAACCAAGTGCATATGAGTATGGTAGTGGAAGGAGTCAGGACAATAAGTCTAGTACGAGCTATGAGAGAAGAAAATCGAGTTCTTCGTCTATTGGAATGGGCAACAGCTTCAACATAGATGGTATGTTTTTCTGTAGTTGTTATCATAATTAATTCAAATACGTATTGATGTTACACTGGCATATTCATTTTCCGCGCAATGAACCAATGAATAAGTACATGTCCATTTTCATAGCCTGAGGATGTCTCGGATTTCATAGTTCCATATATCACTGGCTGGAAGGATGTTGAATCTGATGACAATTGTTCGTTCCGAGCGATTGCCAGGCAGATTTTAGGGTTGAGGAAATCTAACCACTAGCTAGAAAAACAATGGTGAACGAAATTGAGGCGCATGTGCCATGCTATATGGCTACATAAGGATACCAACAAGGCCAATAGGAAGCGGTGCAAAGGATTGGTGGTCACATGGAGGATCAACTCCTTGCAATCAATGGATGGAGACACCCTCAAATTTGTTTCCGGTCGCTACCTAGTAGAACTTCGCGATTCTCAACCTCTCAACTGTTACACGTCCTGGTCGAAAGCATAACAGAGGCGTGTGCTTTAATTTTCCCACTAAGGGCATGTTGTGGTATCAGGGGTCCCGAATGTGGGATCGGTATTGCGCATGTCAGCAAGGATTGCTATATTCTTCTACATTTATAAGACGAATGCCCTATGCCACTGGATTTTAGATGGGCAAACGATAAACACTCGTTTGTTGTTAGATGGGAGGATCGATTTGCTTATCGTTTTCCTATATGGCATAGTCGTAGGGAAATTCGTAGATAGAGTATAGTTCAAGTAAACTCTGGTGTGTGCTTTTGTATTAGTATCTATATGAGTATTGATCTATATTCGTTAAATTTATTTCTCACATGATTTTGATTGAAGTGACTAACAAAAGTTAATATCGAATGAAGTCATCCACATTATAAAGTCGACAACTGTCTAGAAAATAAAGTCAACAACATCATCATAAAGCTCAACTGGCATACATAAATAAAGTTCAAATTGTAAATATAATTTAGTCCAATCCCAAAAAAAAGAAGAAAAAACATCCAAGTAGTCATTGGTCATCGTTCGCACTAGCCCAATGTGGGACCTCGATATGAATGTGCTCGCACCACCTCTGCAATAAATCAACCATATCATCATACAACTCGATCGGTAAATGACAATTATCTCTAGGCATGTTCAACAACGGCATCACACGTCTTGGCCACTCATGGGCCCTCTGAAACATAAAACATACAATCAAGAGTCTGGTAAAAAAAATAATTATCATAAATTTGCAAAATTGAAAATGAAACTCACAAACTCTGTCGAGGTAGGATCATCAACAGTGGAATGTGCTGGGAGGTCACTACTAATCAGGTAAGGGTGCAGCACGATGCAATACCAAGTACTGTAATAAGGTTCTATATCCCACTAGTTCTGGTGTCATCCTATGACTTCCTCTGGTAGTTGATGCCTGAAAGGAAACTTGTCCCACGGTGAATCAACCGAGGAGTCTACAAACATTAATATATATGTGCCAGTCGCTAGTCGAGATTGCCTGGCAGGTGCGTTTGGTGCCAGGGATGTGTTGCACATATCCCAGCTACCAAACAGTACGATCTGGTATGTATAACTCCATAACATCAAAAGTGTGAATCCAACCATGTACTTCCTCCGATGACATTGACTGTTGGTGTAGGTTTATATGGACATCATACGATCTGTTGCTCCACGAGTCCGTCAATCAGGCGTCTGATGCTCTTGAGGCGTTCTAGCGAACACGACTCGCACCTAACATGCCACATGGACGCTCGAGTACCATCTACGTGTTGTAGGGGTGTGACCTAAACTGGGGGAAATACTTGGTGATCCACGCTTGGAATAACGTCAAACAACCCCCAATCTTACAAATGTTAGCTCTACTTGCCGCACCCAACTGTCAATACTGGTACGCCAACATCACTGTAACCCATGCAACTGAGTCGACATTCTTAGTGCTCCTGAATGTATGGGGACATACCCTATCCATTGACTTGTCGACCAACAGGGTGTTACCTAGGAGGCTCAAGTACCACACCTGTATCTAGGCAGGCCTCAGACACTGAGAGGTACATATCCTCCTCAACGCACCTCTCTATAAAAGTAGCAATTGATGGATGATCTATGTGATCAAACATGAGGTCCTCAAACACCCTAGTTGGGAGTTGCGATGATCATATCCATAATAGCAGAACGTATTTGACGAGTGATCTCTCGTACCTACCTAAGTTTCTTCTTCCTCATGAAGCACTCAATCACCTTAGGCACGCGCTCTTGGCCCTACCATATAAGCTGAGGAATATGTCCCCCGCAGCTCGGTATAACGAGAGATTGTTTAGGCTCGGTTTTGAGCCTAAATGCGTCCTTTTCCCTTGGCATTTTCCTCGGTTTCCGGTGTAAATATTAGTGTTTTATGGTTATTTCCTTCCTTTGTAGGTTTCTCAGCTATTTATGTGCGTGTGGAGGAAAAGTGCGCGAAATGAGGCCCAACCGGGCCCATCTATAAAAGAGTTGGGACCCCTATGCAAATTCGAAGAAAACCCGAGCCTTGATCCCGGAGAAAACCAAGAAGACAAAAGTTATCAATAGGGGTGTCACGGATGTGACCCCCTTCACGCCATTGGCTGCTAAAAGAGAGGAAAAAAAAAGGCTCGAGGCAGAACAGGGGTCACGGCCGTGACACCATCCTTCACGGTCGTGACCCCCAAGTAGAACCTAGGCAGAAAGCCCCTCACGACCGTGACGTTCCTGTATCATGCTTGTGAGGGTAGCGGAGGTCTCCAACACATTCCAAGCTATACGGCCGTGACACACATTGTCACGGCCATGACACTCAGAGGAACCCCCAATCCAGAAGACCTATCCTGGCCGTGACCCGCCCGTGAGGTAGGCGAAGCAGGTAAAGATCTTCAGGAAATTCCAAGCGTCATAATCGTAACACTTGGTTGTCATGCCCGTGACACCCCAGTATGCCGACTTATTTTTAGGGCAAAACGCCTTTTTTCCCCCGAAGTATATAATGTAAACTTTGAGATTTTCAAAGGGAGCTTTTTCATTATCAGTCTTTAGTCTTTAGTTTTAGGTTTCAGCTTTTAGATTAGAGTTTTTGTTAGGATTTAATTCTTTGCAATTAGATTAGGGTTTCTTTGTATTGAATCTTTCTTTATTGTTCTCTTTATCTTTGAAGCATTAAATTACCATCAATTTTCAGTAAGTTCTTCTTACCATGCCTCTTCATTAGATGTCGATATTCTTGGTGCCGGGAGGTTATAGAGTATCTTTCAACATCGAATTGAAGGGTTATGGATGGATTAATTGGACACTAATTTACACTGGCTTGAGATTAGTGTTTGATTAGTAGAATTAAGCGAATCATGTTATCTAGAAATCGTCCTTATAGGAGTAGTGGTGGAATCTGGATAGTAAGCATTGAATGCTAACTCTAGAGAGAGGTATTTGATGCTAATCCATTTACTTAATTCCCATGTTGAATAACTTGCCTTTGAACTAGACCTGTTCAATAGTCGGGCCGGGTCGAAAGTTTCTGACCCGCCGGCCCAAGCCCATCCTTCGGATCAGGTACCCTCGGCCCGAGTCCTGACCCTACGGGCCACGGACCGGGTCAACAGGCCAACAATTATACAAGATGGACTTTTCCTATAAAAAACCCTAAAAATTCACGCATCTAATTTATGCATTTAGTTGGGTCATCTGGTCGGGCTGGATCGGATCATAAAAAATAAAATCTATTCTAGGATTGTTTTTAGAAAACTAATGTGTTTAGTCGGCGGGTTGGGTCACAAAAAGTAAAACCTAATATAGGATTTTTTTAAAAAAATTAATGTATTTAGTCGGTTCGACGGGCCGAGCCGGATCATAGAGCCTTGGGCCGAGCCTGGCCCAACCATACTTTTAGGCCCTGAATTTTTCTGGTCGGGCCGGGTCACCGTCTAAAATTGAGGCCTTGACCCGCAATGTTTCAGGTCGGCCGGTGGATCCCCGACCCATTTACATGTCTACTTTGAAACGTTCCCGAACCTTTTCACTGATCCGTTCTCTTGTTAGGAGGCCTGTTAATACTCTGAGCTCTTTTCCCTTTTAATTGTGTTCTTCCCTTTGTCTTTTAGTCTAGTGAGTCTATCAAACAACCAAAACCTCAAATATCAAGCCTAAGGTCATCTTTAACCATGATCCATATTGGATCGCTCGCTGACATGGCGAGCGATCTTTGTGTGATCCACCCACTTTAATGGTGATCCAAAGGAGATTGGATCATGTTGAAAAAAAATTGGGTGAGATGGATCGGTAAACCGAGGAAGCAAAGAATGGATTGCTCAATTTATTTTTCCTTTTTTTATTTTCCATGTCATTAATTATTTACCATTTCCCTTTTTTTCTTCTAATTTTGCCATTATTTCTTTCCAACTCCTAACTTCCCATGCACTATGTCTTCCTTTTATTAATTAGTTTGCCAATTTAGTTATAATATTTTTTTTCTCCCTAGTTGATGTTTTTTAAATTGTTGTACTATTACTTTTAAATTAACTATTTCGTTGTAATATTTTTTTCTCTAGTTGCAATGTTTATTGTCAACTTGAGATATATTGTATTTTTTTGTTAATTTGTAATATTTTTTTAGTTACAATACTCAATTATTCTACTATTATTTTTAATATATCATTTTGTTGTAGTATATTTTTTGTTTTCATTTGTCATATTTTTTGTTTTCCGTTGCCATATTCTTTTCTAAAATAAATAACATAAATAAATACTCCACAAATACTAAAATAATTAAAAGTGGGGACCACAATATAATTTTTAAATAAAATATTGCCAAGTGATCCTTACAATTGGATTGCCTTTATTTGGAGTTGGATCACTACTAATGGATTACACCACTTTAAAAGGGTGGACCCCCACCAATCCAATCCAAGCATGAATCACCGTTGCCGATGACCTAAAAGTGAGAGCTCATTAGATTATTAGATTCAGAAGCCCCAACTCCATGTGGATATGACAATACACCCGCACTATGCTGCGGCTGAACAGAGATGAAGTGGGGCCACCAGACATCGGTAAACTAATAGGCCAGTCCTCATCACCCTGATTCTTCTTACCCTTTCGGCTATTATTAGGCAAACCCTCATTATCCCCGGTAACCTGCGTGTCCTTGCCAGGAGCAAATCTACCATAAGGACCTCTCAGCTAAAGGTATCCAACCGACATAGTGTCCATGTCGCCCGTTGTCTCCTCAGTACGCTCGTTTCCCCAAGTCTCTTGACTACCCGAGTCCTCCTGAAAGCTGTTGAGCTCCACAACAAACTCCTCGGGTTGAAGGTCCGTAACACGTTGTAGACACCAGATTTTGTACCGGGAAAGATGTACAAAGATAAATATTAGGAGCAACACGTATAACCCGAAAGAAAATGGAAAATGGGCTAGAATAAAAGCTAGGCCATTAGGCCTTGCTCCATTTCTAAAGGCCAGGCCCAAGCATGGCCAAGCCCAAAAGACAGAGTAAGGCCATTTGGCCTTATGTTGGTTCTAAAAGGTGGGCCCAAAGCAACAAGTCCCAACGGGAGAAGGAAACTGATCGGGAAAAGGGAAGGTCGTTGGGTCTTCCTTAGCCCACAGCTAGCTCACTGATCTGCCACTTCATCGATTCGCATGAAGAAAGCACAAGGAAGGTCGTCTAGCCTTGCTTTTTGCCACGTCAGCAAACCCAGGCAATCCTCAATCAAAGTTATCCCATGATACATGCATTTACGTGATCACCCCTATGCGGAAATCCAATCCAAACGACCTTCCTTATAGTGGCTTAAATGGTGGATCATGTTTGCTCCTTCCATCTTCACACACCCCCTCTTCAATGATAAATACCCCCCTCATTTCACCATTTAGATCATCCAAAAATCATCCAAGAATCCCCTTTCCTCTCTCACCATTCTCACAAACACAAAATCTTTGTCACTATCATCACATCAATATCAAAGGAATTCTGACGTATTGACTTCGATTTTCTTTCATCCGATCCCGCATAACCTCTTGCATGCTTTGTGTTTAAGCAAGGTTAGATTATTCATTTATCATCTTGTAATTAGGCCAGGCAATTCTCGACCGGACCCGGAAACGCGACCCATACCGACCCGCAAAAAATGGGTTTTGAACACGAAATTCCGACCCGGGACCCGAAAATGACCCAACCCAAAGAACCCGGTAAAAACGGGTCAGGTCGGGTCAGGTTTGGGTCGACTCGTTGGGTTAGACACTTTAATTTTAAGTATTTTGTCTACTTTGGCTTTGTGCAAAAAAATGGGCCCATTTCATGAAAATTAAGGCCCAAAAGTAGAATATTGGGTGGCTTTGGAAAGTTATGCGTAGAGAGAGACATACAAATGAAATAATCAAATAACAAATGACCACCCTAACATTGTCACTCACTCACTCTTTCAATGAACCCTCAAACTCCTGTAGTCCCGCCGCTCTCCTCTCTTTCAGTAAAATAGTGTATTATTGTCCAAGGTCAAAGTTCAGTGCATTATTTTTCAATACCCTAAAAGTTCAGTATATTAGCATCCCAAAACCCTATATATTTCATAAGTGCTGTTATTCGTGGATTGTTGACGTAAACCGCATAATACTTGTAGACTTGAAGATTGTCAAATTTTGTCCTTTAGGTGTATAGTAATATGTCTATACAACTATGACATATCGTGGTGGTCGAACTTGGAATAGAATGGTACATTACACAGGTGTTTTTGACTAATTATAATCAATTTTATTAGTTGTAAGTGACTGAGAAAAAGGACGGTCATGACCCGTAAACCCGACCCAAACCGCCCGAAACCGGAATACACCCAACCCGTATTTACCCGAACCCGAAATACACCCGACCCGTATTTACCCGAACCCGATATACGACCGACCCGTAACCCGCCCGCCCGCCCGTATTGACAGGTCTACTTGTAATCATGTAATCCCTTTTGTGTTGTTCTTGTACATTAATTTCTAAAAAGTTTTTTTTTATGTTTGCATGACATGAATATGATATCGCGAAACTTTTCTAAACTTTTCTCCGCTCTTTTTCATTTCAAGATTGATTTTAGTAAAGTCTATTTTCAAAACAAGCGAGTTTGAAAGTTTTCTAACTCTTGGACTTATAACCTTACCCCCGGGCTCGGAATTCGGGTTCGTAGGCCAGAGTTTCATCGTTTTTTTAGGTTTGTTGATTTCCTTAAATGAATTGGCGACTCCTTTTTATCCTAACTTGCATAATTTATTTTTGATTTTCCTTAACAGTTCGATGAATCAAAACAAAACATGCCCCGGGATTGAAATCAGAGTGCCAAAAGACAAAAAATGATCCATAAATTGAGCAAGGCCAACCATGCTTAGTTCCTTATCCTAGGCCATTTTCTAGATAGTGGGCCCAAAAGGCAACTGGCATGACCTGAGTATGGCCTTCTGGCCCACTGGGTTAGTCTATTGCTCTTCTTCCGACTTATAGCTTTAATAGATGTCTTAAGTCGAGTTACTCGAGTATAAGTTGATATTTCAAACCGAGGTGATCGTCTCTAAATGAATTTACAAGCTTACAATACTTAAAGAATTGAAAAGTTTTCTTCTAAAATAAAAGCATCCTTATTTAAGGATCAAGGAACTTTGTTCGACTCTCGATCACACCCAAGTAGCCCCGCAACAGGGAAATCCACCGCGATTTTTCCGGGGTCCTACACACGTCCTCTCGTTGCCTACGCTACAACTTGGAGCGATGATAAGCTATAGTGGATGAAACTAGTAAAGGCTCCTCACAGCCTAGACTACCACGGGCAGCTGCCTCAACCAGACTTGCAGACGCTGTCGTCCCTCGACAGTGCAGGTCCCTTCCTGATCTTCTACTCTCCAACCAAATTTCCTAATGAAGATAGCCTTACCCTTGCCCTTATTTCATACTCCAAACATTTTACTCCGCGTACAAAATATTAGTGCTAATAACAACAACAATAATCGTAATTGTGAACAACAATAAACAATATAAACTTAATAATAATAGTAATGAAAAAAATAACAACGTCTACATAAAAACATGATGGTCTTAACGTCCACAAATCTACAAGAATATATGATTGTGATATACCTTTTGTTTTTGAATTAGCACATTCTTAAGTTATTGTATGATTTGAGCGTACATAATCAGTAAAATCGGCTAACTTGATTAAAGGCATGTCCTTAAAAGTAAATTCATCCCTATACTTGAGCGAAAGTTCTATACACAGGTCGTCACATGCTTTCGAAATAAGATTGCAAGTGTTGTTAACATTCTTCATACCAGCCACTTATAGGACAAACATCAAGGAACTCAAATTTTGATTTCCTCGGTGCTCGGTCTATAAGTGGTTCGTATGAAGAATGCATCACCACTTGCACAATCTTATTTCACAAGCATATGATGATCTATATATGGTACTTTTACACTTTGTTCTCAACATCAGGATCAAATTTCTTTAGAGCCATGCCTTTAATCAAGTTAACCAATTAAGTTACTAACTACGTATGCTCAAATCCTTAATTAACTTAAGTTTATGCTAACTAAATAAAATCGTTTAATATTGAGTTCACATTCACGATAATATGGAAAAGATACTCCTGATAAGAAGGTTTCCTATGACCAAGAATGTAAACTCGACCCTAAACAACATCATCACAATAAACCTTGCCTAAAACTTTTTTTTTCTAAACCTACTTAAACCCAAACCCTAAACTATTGTATCCTAACCCTAAACATTCCCTAAAAATTACTTATTTTTTTCTAAACCTACCTAAACTTTAACCCTAAATCCTAATAATCACTTGTAACAATAATAATGTTAACATTGATGATGATGATGATGATGATGATGATGATGATGATGATGATGATGATGATGATGTAATTAATATAATAATATAACAATAATAATAATAATAATAGTAATAATAATAATAATGTTAACACTAATGATAATAATAATGATAATAATAATCACAATAACTAACAATAATAACTTTCCAAAACTTTTTTCCCCCTAAATGATGTATAATCGGATCAAAGACTAGGATTTTATCAATTACACATCAAGGGGTGGCGTGCAACCAATCTTAGAACTAGGGTTATTCACGTGAAAAGGCTAGGGTTTGAGAGATTCACGTGAAAGATGGGATCTTTGAGAGCTTTGAGAAAGCGTATGGATTAGGGTTTAAGAGGGAAATATGGGAGAGTATGACGTGAGGTTGAGGGTTTTGAGAGAAAGTATGGATTAGGGTTTGAGAGAGACATTTGAGAGAGTGTGTAAGAGATTTGAAAATAGCTTTAGGAAATCAACAAGATAGATAGGAGAACTGGATAGTTCAAGAGAATCAAACTTGATACAGAAACACCACAAGTTGAAACCCTAGGGCTACTTGCTCTTCCTCTTAGTTACAGAAACACCTTCTAAGAGTAGGAAAAAAAGCTCTTCCTCACCACTTGAATTGCCACATTCAAGATACAATAGAAGAGATCAAACGAGATATTGAGAAACACTCAAGGATAAGCAAAAGCTTGTTTATATTCATAATTCAAAGTTAGTTGTTTGAAACGATACAAGCATATGCTATTTATACTAGACTAAGTCCTTCTCCTACTAGGACTATCTAACTTGATGCCTAAGCAACCAAATCCTACTAGGAATTGGTTTTACTAATCCTAAGGGGATTAGTTACAATAGTATGAATCCTTCTAGGACTTGGCTTTCCTAATCCAAGATGGATTAGTTACAAAATTAGCCATCCAAGACTAGGATTATCTAGATTGGCGTCCAAGCTACACACTACACGACTTCTAAGCCCTTCTAGACTATTCTAGACTCCTCTAACTTGATGTCCAAGCTTTTAGATATTACTTGGCATCTCACACAACTAAAAATAATAAAATTACATCAAATAACTTGCTACTAATAAAGAAAACACTAAAATGTGAACTTCAACTTGAAAAGGCCAAAACTGTGAATTTCATCTTGGAAATGCCAAAACTGTGAAATTCATCTTGGGCTTTGTACTTGGGCCTTTGGACGTGGACTTTGGGTTCTTAGGACATTTGGACGTCCTCTTGGAACAATGTGCACACCATATGGGTTGGCCTTTGGGCCTCCACAATAGATCCTTCTTCTATGGCCTTTTCCACCTCTTTGTAGATGAATTGAGTCTCCTTTGTTGGGCTTGGGTTGAAGGATTTCTATCATTTTCCATGAATCTTGGGTCTCCAAAGGTGAGCCCAAGGCTATGTGAATCTTCATCTCCTTCCTTGAACCTAGGGTTCCCAAAGGTGAGACCAAGGCTAATGTAAAAAGCTACTTACCAAACACCTCAAATAACTTTTTAACCTTGGTCAAAAATCTAAAAGTTATCCAAAAAGCTAAAAGTTACCCAAAAAGTTGGGTAGCCAAATACCCCCATAGACCTATTTTTCGCCAATAGTATGACACCGACTTAGGCCTTGTTCTTTTATACGGCTGACTGGCTGCAGTGCCAAAACACACCGCACTTTGCCAAAACCCACTACAACATACCAGTCCACCACAATTTACCACAACTCACCACAATCAACTTTTTCACATTTACTAATACAATTTACATTTATAAAAAACAAAACCGACCACAAATTACCAATAACCCACCACAATCCACAACAATTCCACCACACCCGCCACAATTCCACCACACAGTACCGCATCATACCGCATCCAGCCGTATAAAAGAACAAGGCCTTAGTACGTAGATGTTTAACTTGACGAAAAGATGAAATCTCGCCTAATTGCCCGAATAGAAGACCGGAGCAAGTGGAAAAAAGATTGATTGTCACTTTTTCTTGCTAATTAAGCAGTGTTGACCAATATAGTTAAAAAAACAATTAAAATTTTGTTTTTACATTATTATTTAGTTAAGTTGGTTAATGTTACTTAGTTGACAAAAAATGTGGCTGTTAAACGTTTTTTTCAACTTGCTCTAGCCTCTAACTCACACAATTATGCGACACATCATCTTTTTAGTAAGTCAGAAACCTACCAACTAGGTGATATACTATTGCTGGAAAATAAGTTCATAGTTGGTAATACTAATATCCAACAAAATTGTTGGTATTATTATCAGTCAATACCCCTAAAGTTGATATTATTATATAATCCGAATAATAATAATAATAATAATAATAATAATAATAATAATAATAATAATAATAATAATAATAATATTTTTTAAAAAAGGGCCCAAACGCATTTGGATCGCATCTGGACCTTGGTTCAAATGTACCTAGATCGCGTTTGGACCTTGGTCCCAGTGGCAAAGCCAGGATTCTAAGTCAGGGTGTGTCAAGATAAAATTTAATAAAAAAGATAAATTATATTGGAACGAATTTTGAAAATTTAGCATATCTAAATAACACAAAGTTTAATGACATTGTTTTGAAAAAACAATACAGACCTTAAACCTTAAGTTATCCTCGACGAGTAATCATATGTGGATAGTAAATTGAAGCATGGTTTCATAGTTGGTCAAAACAACATTTTAATTTGTAACAAATCAATCAAACAAATAATCGTAGATTATTTGAATTATGAATATTTTTCAAAAAATTAAACCAAGAACCCTAATTGTTGTATTCACAAATTATGATTGCATCATGAAATTAACAAATTTACTAATTATTCAATACAACTCTAACCCCAAAATTAATAAACTTGGGAGGGCGGCAGCCCAATTAAAAAATATGGGAAAAGAAATTGATTGAATTGTAAAAGATGATATCTTAAACCGCTAACCTCTTGGTTTAACTAACATGCAAAGGTCAAGCCATATATTAGCCAATCTAGTTACTACAAGACGTATTGATCTTTTTGCCACAATGTGTTATATTTCACTTTTAACGATCAAAATAGTTAAATTGCCAAACCTCAGCCTTGAACCCCTGACCACAGGGTCAAACGCGTGTTATAACAATCAAAATATCTGAAATGTAAAACCTAAGCCTCAAATCCCTATCCTCAAGGTCATACACAAGGGCATAGGAAAGTGATAGACTAAACCATCTAACTAACATCAACGCTTGTTGAACTTTATGCCATTATTTCCTATCTATTTATTTTTTACTATGAAAATAACTCCAAACTAATTTTTTTTTCCAAAAAAGTTGCGGGGTCAATTGGCCCCCTTGACCCAAGGTGGCTTCGCGTCTAGACTAAGGTTTGGACGCGTTCTGGATGTGTCCCAACTCAGGACCATATGCGTCTTGGATGCTTTTCGGCCTTGGCGCGGCAGCGATCTGGGGGCGTTCCGGCCTCCGTCCGAGACAAAAGATCAAAAGACTTCAAATTTCAAAAAAAAAAAAAAAACTACCACCTACTTTAAATTCAAGGTATTAACATAAAAAAACTCATATTTACATTCCATAAAAACATAAATTGAACTACAAAAATACACAAACAATTAATGATTTCAAATTTGAAACAAAAATTCAACTACAAAAAAATTACCGGTAAGTTGTTTCTCACTAGGTGGCGCGACGGTGGTTCTTGGGTGTCTCTGGTGGTCGACGTTGGTGGTGGTCAATGGCGGTGGTGGTGACGGCGGTGGCGATGACTTAGAGAGAGAGAATGTAAAGAGAAAAAGGAGGAGAGGAAAAAGAGAGGAGGAAGGTATTTTTGGGAAAAAATGACAAAAGGTGGACGACGTTAGTAATTGGGGGCGACGAAGTAAAAAAACGATTATGAGCCCGGGTGTAGGTAGCATTGTGCGCCCGTGCCCATTTAATTCAGAGAGGAGGCCCTTTTTGAGGCGGCCCAATTATAGGAGAAGAGCTAGAGGCGCGGGCGCATAGTATCTGATTCAATTTCTATAATTTCACTCTCTCTCTACTGCTCACTGCGACTGCACAACTGCTTGCAACTCTTTCTTCTTTCTTTTTCACACTCTCTCTGGTGCAATTGTCGGAATAGAAGTTATTGACGAACGATTGAATTCTCTATTCACTGTCTTTCTGCGGCGACTCTGTTAACGATTTCTCTGTCCTCTACTCGAATGTAAGTTTTTGTTGACGATTTTCTTTTCTGATATGATTTCTCTGTGGTTATTTTTAGGGTTATGCATTTTGTGTGAGATTTTGTGGTATATTTTTGTGTTTTTAGGGTTTTATGCGTTTTTGTGTGAGAGATTTTGTGCTATGCTTTCTTTATGCCAACCAAGCTCATGGAGTCTCTGTTTTTGGGGTTTTATGCATTTTTGTTGACGATTTTCTGTTCTAATATGATTTCTCTATGGTTATTTTTAGGGTTTATGCATTTTGTGTGAGATTTTGTGGTATATTTTTGTGTTTTTAGGGTTTTATGCGTTTTTGTGTGAGAGATTTTGTGCTATACTTTCTTTATGCCAACCACGTTCATGGAGTTTATGTTTTTAGGGTTTTATGCGTTTTTGTTGACGATTTTCTGTTTCAATATATATAATTTCTCTGTGGTTATTTTTAGGGTTTATGCATTTTGTTTGAGATTTTGTGGTATATTTTTTTTTGCTTTTATGCGTTTTGTGTGAGGTTTATTTAATTTTATTTGTTTTTTGTGAGTCTCTGTTTTTATTAGAGCTAGTTTTTGATGTAATAAGATTTGTTTTGTTAACTGGTTTCATTTATGTGTTTAATGGCAGAGATAAAATGCAATCCGAAAATCAGATTGTCTACAAAAGGAGGTTTCCAATGAAAGCGCAGGAAAAAGTTGAGAAAGAACCAAAAAAAGAGATGGTCAAAGAAGGTGAAAAAAACATGTATTATTTGTCAATTATTTTGAGGTTTTATGAGCAAGTTATGAGCATTCATTTTGAGATTTGAGCATAGTTATTGTAGAGTATGAGCATATAGTTTATAGCTTATGAGCATAGTTATTGTAGAGTATGAGCATATAGTTTATATCTTATGAGCATAGTAGTTAATGATATGAGCATACAGTTTATATAGCTTATGAGCATAGTGTCTATAGAGTATGAGCATATAGTTTATATCTTATGAGCATTAAGATTGTAGAGTATGAGAATAGAGGTTGTGGCTTATGAACATTTATGTCATGATCCTTTTTGTTTAATTATTTTTTTTTTATCACCATCATGTTTGTGCAGATTCAAAAAAAGAGCACGACGAACAACAAAAGAAGAAAGATGATTGTGTGTTCAACAACCGCATGTCTCCCTCTAAGCCTTTTCATATGATCCGAGATTTAATGATGCTCAGAGGGAAGCAATTCGCAATTTGGGATTTAGTGGTTTTTTAGAAGTGAAAATGAATTCAGTTCCTAAACCTTTAGCACGTTGGGCTTGTGAGAATTTTGATTTTTTGTCTTGTAGTTTAGCCCTTGCTAATGGTCAGAGGTTGAGACTTGATACATATGATGTTTATCAATCTTTGGTTTACCAATGGGGAAGTATTGTGATACTTTTGAGTGTATGTTAGACTCACAAACCAAAGAAGATGAAAAGGTGTACAAAAGTGAATTAGATAGGTTTATGCAAGCTTATTTCAATGGGGATAAAGGTGTGATTGCTAGCATGCCAGAAAAAATATTAGAGTTTAAGGACGGTGGGGAAATGTTCCAATGAGGTTTTTTTTATGTATGTATTCTTTACTATGCTTATGGGAAATCAGAATAGATATATCAACAAAAAGGCCTTTAGGTTGTTTGTGAAGTTAGATGAAGTGAACCAATTTAATTGGTGTTTGTTTGCCTTGAAGATTCTTTGCCATTCGGTGCAAAAGTGGCAAGCAAATAAGGACTCTTACTTTGATGGCCCGATTCTTCTGTTGTTGGTAATTTTCTTTTTACTGTTTTTTTTTAAAAAAAAATTCTATGAGCATATGCGTTGTAGATTATGAGCATAAATTTTTAGATTTATGAGCATTATGGTTTTATGCAATGAGCATTGTCATTATAGGTAATGACCATATGTTTTTAAATTCATGAGCATTATCTTTTAATGTAATGAGCATTGCTGTTCTAGGGTATGAGCATAGGCTTTTAGATTCATAAGCATTATGATTTTTATGCAATGAGCATTATCATTATAGGTAATGAATATAGGTTTTTAAATTCATGAACATTATGGCTTTATGCAATGAACATTGTCATTATAGGTAATGAGCATAGGTTTTTAAATTTATGAGCATTATGCTTTTATGTAATAAGCATTACCATTCTAGTAGACCTGTCAATTCAGTCGGGCGAGCGGTTTCGGGTCGGTCGTATATCGGGTTCGGGTAAATACGGGTCATGTGTATTTCGGGTTCAGGAAAATACGGTCGGTGTACTTCGGTTTCGGGTCAACCCAACGGGTTATGATTGCGACTTTTTTTCGCTTTTTCTTTTTCAAAAATGGTCTCTAAATATTACTTTTTGTACAGTATACATAATAAAATATGATTATTTTCTAGCAACGATAGATTATTGTAACTATTTTAACTAAAATAAGATAAATAACAAATAAATAAGTTGCGGTTATAGTTTAATAGTTAAAAATTTGAATGCAAAGTCACAAATTTTAATAAAGTTTAACTTAAAAAGTTAAATTTTCGGGTCAAACGGGCGGGTCGGGTTTGACCCGCTAATTTTCGAGTTCGGTATACTTCGTGTTTAGTTGAAAAAATCGTGTTCAAAAACCCAGAAATTTCGGGCAGGTTCGGGTCGGGTCAGAAATTGCCAGGTTTACATTCTAGGGTACGAGTATAGGTTTTCAGATTCATGAGCATTATGGTTTTTATGGAATGAGCATTGTCATTATAGGTAATGAGCATAGGTTTTTAGATTCATGAGCATCATGGTTTTATACAATAAGCATTGCCATTCTAAGGTATGAACATTGGTGTTTAAATTCATGAGCATTTTGCGTGTTTATGTTTCAAGCATTGTTTTTAGAGTATGAGCATACATGTTGCACATCATAAGTAATTGTGTATTATCCTATGAATATTGAAGTTGTCTATGAGCAATAATGTTTTTTTTCTCTATTTTAAAATCATAGGCTTTCTACCTCGACAGAGTGTCATTTGTGTTTCTAGAACATAATCGATCATTCCCAATTATTAGGGTATGAGACAATGATTCTGTCACTGAGAGGGTCAACTTTGAAAAACACTATGGCTTTGGTATGGGCATCATCAATCCAAGAATGGGCTCTTGCTTTGTTTGCTTCAATCAGTGTGCTAGTGCCAGACACTTGGTGCAATATCCACGGACTCCTTTCCCTCATGGTGAAACTGAAGCATATTATTCAACAAAACCAACTGCTTCAAAAAAACAACCAGAAAAGGAACACGTTGAAGTGAGTTCGGACAAAACTGAAGATGAAGATAACTGTCAGGTAAAATTTTATTATGAGCATTTTATAGTTATCTTTTGGTATAAGCATTATTTTTTTTTTTAATAATGAATTATCAATTTTTTTTTGTGTATTGTTATGTATTTGTAGATTATGAGCATTGCCATTATAGTTTATGAGCATATGTGTTTAGATTATAAGCATAGTAGTATGGGTATTATAATCTTAAGTTATGAGCATAGTAGTTGTAGGTCATGAGCATTGCTCTTATACATTATGAGCATAATAGTTGTAGGTCATGAGCATAGTAGTTGTAGGTCATGAGCATTGGTCTTATACATTATGAGCATAATAGTTGTAGGTCATGAGCATTGTCATTATCGGTCATGAGCATTGTCATTATTGGTCTTATACATTATGAATTTGTGTAATGAGCATTGTCGTTATAGGTCATGAGCATTGATCTTGTAGGTTATGAGCATTGGTCTTACAGGTGATGGACATTAAAGTTGTAGGTCATGAGCATTGGTGTAGAGGCTCATGAGCATTATAGTTATAAGTTATGAGCATAGTAGTTGTTTATGTTATGAGCATTGGTCTTGTACATTATGAGCATAGTAGTTGTAAGTCATGAGCATTGGTCTTATACATTATGAGCATAGTAGTTGTACAGTATGAGCATTGGTCTTATACATTATGAGTATAGTAGTTGTAGGTCATGAGCATAGTAGTTGTACAGTATGAGCATTGGCGCGACCTTTGTAGGTTATGAGCATAGGTGTTCTGATTCATGAGCATTATGGATTTGTGTAATGAGCATAGGTGTTTTGATTCATGAATATAATTGCTTTATATAAAGAGCATTGCCTTTATAGTTTAGGAGCATATGTGTTTAGTTCAGCATGATGAGCATTGTGGTGTTTATGTTATGAGCATTGTTGTTGTATGTTATTTGGGAATCTCTCCAAAAAAACCTCTCTATCGAACCCTCATCATCATAACTCAAAATCATAATAGAAATCAGGCTCTTTTTTTTCCTCTTTTCTGAACAACTTTATCAAGGTATTTGCATCGCATCCATCCAAATGCTTCTTTTTTTGTCTCAATATTTCATAATATGCATATCTTTTAGTGAATCCAAGAGTAGGTGATCCTCTAGCTTCTTTCTTCATTACTCTAATTGCATCAGCAATTTTGACCCTTGAGTTGATCAATTGTTTAAGGTACAGTAACTGTTGCCGGTCAATCTTTCGATGTGATATGAGTAAATGTCTTTGATCTGACGGGAAAAATCTATGATTATGCTCTGTTCTGTGCCTTTCCACTGTCCATACCCCATCTTTTATCTCAAAATACACCATTGCCTTGCAATTTGTTCTTGTGTCAAGCTTGGTATACATTTTCCCGTCCTTCCCTTTGTTTTCTTTCAATCCAGCCTTATTGCAAGCAAACTCTTTCCCTCTAAGTTCCCTTGAATTTTCTCTATATCTGGTCTTGGTTTTACGGACACTAAATCCAATTCTGAATGCACACTCATTATATAACAAAAAATGCTTCCTTTTCTGATGCAACTTTCTTGCCTAGGATTTCTGGAATTTTCAGCTTCCTTTACTATTTTCTTGTCTGGAAATGGTACCATAATTTCTACAAGTGCTTGAGCTTTCAGTGTTTGGAACTCTTTTGTGGCCATTGATGTTTGTTTATCCACGGGTTCATGATCTGTTGATACAAAATTGATGTTCTAAATCAACATTACAAACATTCTATTTCTAGATGATGAGTATAATAGTTATATGTTATGAGCATTGTAGTTGTACACTATGAACATTGGTGTAGAGGCTTATGAGCATTGGTCTTGTAAGTTATGATCATAATAGAGTTATAATTATGAGCATAATAGTTAATAGTTAAGGCTTATGAGCATTGATCCTGTAGGTGATGAGCATTAAAGTTGTTGGTCATGAGCAGACTTAATGTATGCATTATGAGCACAATAGTTATAATTTATGAGCATAGTAGTATGATCATTGATCTTGTAGGTTATGAGCATAATAGTTATAAGTTATGAGCATAATAGTTAGTAGTTAAGGCTTATGAGTATTGATCTTGTAGGTGATGAGCAAGCTTGATGTATGCATTATGAGCATAACAGTTATATGCTATGAGCATTGTAATTTTACAGTATGAGCATTGGTGTAGAGACTTATGAGCATTGGCCTTGTAGGTTATGAGCATAATAGTTACAAGTTATGAGTCATAATAGTTAGTAGTTAAGGCTTATGAGCATTGGTCCTACAGGTGATGAGCATTAAAGTTGTAGGTCATGAGCATTGGTGTCGAGGCTCATGATCATAATAGTTATAAATTGTGAGCATAGTAGTTGTTTATTTTATGAACATTGGTGTAGTAGCTTATGAGCATAATAATTATAAGTTATGGGCATTTGTGTAGAGACTTATGAGCATTGGCCTTGTAGGTTATGAGCATAATAGTTCTAGTATATGAGCAAAACTATATTTGATATGGACATTCTACTTCTACATGATGAGCATAATAGTTATATGTGATGAGCATTTCATATATATATATTATGAACATTTCATGTATATGTTATGAGCATTCTTCTTCTATCTGTATAGTATGAACATTGTTCTTTTAACAAAACAATATCTATGTACCTTCTTCTCGTGAATCATCATCAAATTCATCTATGTGTAGTGTTTTTGCACTCGAATGTTGGGTGGATGTTTCTGCAGATTTAAAGGATCAAACGCATTAAGTGTAATTGTTGATAGAACAATGTAGATTGTTTAACGTTTACCTGTTTGCGTTTGAATGATGTCGTTTTTTGTTGAATTTGCTTGATCCATAATTTTCTTTTCTCCTTTTATCACTTTCTTTCTGTATAGATGAAACTATCGGAAAAAAGATGGAAAAATTGTCTGGGAATTTCGTTTTTCTCGCCAATCATCTAAATGTAACCGTTTTTCTAGGGTTTGATTTTTCGTTTTTTTCTGGGAATTTCGTTTGTTTGAATGATTTTGATTTCTTTCTTTAAATGCAACCGTTTTCATGCACAATATCTGATTTCTTTCCTTTTCTTTCTCTTGGGCCGCGATTATTATTTGGCCTTCTTTCATTTCTTTTTTTTTCTTTGGGCCGCACAAAAGCTGGCCTTCTTTCATTTATTTTCTTTTCTTTGGGCCGCGGAGAAGCTGGCCTTCTTTCATTTCTTTTCTTTTCTTTGGGCCGCGCGGAAGCTGATGTGGGCCGGGCTCAGGGAGCATCATGCGCCCGGGATCAGCATCTAATCGAGTGTTCGGGTGACGCAAAATGGGTGGGGCGAGGTTATAATTTGTCACGTGATTAATTATAATTTTTAAATTGAGGATAATTCTGTCAATTCACGTAAATTGTATCACAAATTGCATCCGAAAAGGATGCATTTAATTCTTAATGCAAAGGTTAAATAAAATATTTATTGGTTGGTTTAAATTTCAAGCAGGATAAATCTAATATCTAAAATATGAGGACTAAAATCCTACTTTAATTTACTAAAAATTCAAGAGATAAAAACCTAATTAATCCTAGTTATATGTTAAGATTAGTTATAAATCATGCGATCGCTATGTTATTAAATATATGCATATCCTTTTTTATTAAAAAAGTAACTAAATTTATCACTTTTTCCCACAATGTATGCACAATTAGCTGCCCCCGGGCAAACAGCACATAAACTAGTACTCCCTCTGTTTGAAATTATCCGTCATTTGGAGTTGATTTACTAATACCAATGTGATTAGCATTTATTGGGTAGTTATAAGCATAATTACTAGAGTAACCTTGTTACTTTTAATAGCTCTCATTCTACCATATTAATTATCAAGGGTAAAATAGTAAAATTAGTAATTAATATGCTATTGGGATTACAAAATGATAAATAATTAGAAACGAGAAAAGTTAGTTAAAGTGACAGATAAAAAAGAATAGAGGAAGTAATTCATATACTCTAATATTTTAAAATAATATTTTCTCTAGTAATTATATATACTTAGCAATTATATATAAGAACATATCATTTTTTTTTGAAACAAAAAGGGGGAATTATATTGCAATTTTGTCAACCAATACAGACTGTGCTATTTACATGGGACAAACCCCCAGCCATACCTGTTCTTCCCCTATCAGGTAGACAGTGGCCATCTTATGAGCGATCATGTTACCCTCACGCTTCACATGACTCCAAACACAACTATTTAACATTCTGCTCAAAAAATATAAGTCGTCTAAAATTATATCCTTTTCACCAAGGAAAAACATAGGGTTTTTCATACGCTGGATCAAGGTGAGCGAGTCGGATTCAAAAATTACCCTGTCAAAACCGAGTCTCCGAGCCAACTGGACTGCGAATAGGCCTGCTTCATGTGAAAGGTGTCAGCAAATGGAGGTGAGTGGTTGGCATGCCATTGTTGAATGCAAGGAAGCAAAAGAGGTATGGAGACAGTTGGGGAATGAAACCATCACTACGACAACAGACCCATTGGCCTCAGATGAGCTTTTAACAACTTGGCATGAAAAGTGTGACGCGGAGGCTTTCAATCTTAGGCTGGTAACAGCCTGGAAACTATGGGGAGCCCGGAACAAGCAGGTCTTTGAACGACAAAACATCCCGACCCAAGCCATTTTGAGCTCGGCACAGCAGATTGTGAAGGATCAAATAAAATTGCAAGAGTTGTCGGTGCAGAAGGTTGGAAGAAGACAGGCTGCTGGGGAAGCAAGATGGTCTCCCCCCCCCCCAGTTCACTGGATAAAAATGAATTTTGATGCGTCCGTGTCAGATTATGGCAGTATAGGCCTTGGAGTGATGGCGAGGAATTCAGAAGGGGAGATAACTATGGCAGCGTCGAGGAGGGTCAAAGCACATTGGAGTCCCCTAATTGCAGAGATATAAGAACATATCATTTTATTGGCTATGTTAACATATATAACAGATAGCCAAATCATATGAATTAGGCCCTGTTTTTTTCTGCGGTATTTTGCGGTATGGACGTATGGTGTGGTGAGGTGTGGTGGAATTGTGGTGGGTGTGGTGGAATTGTGGTAGGTTATTAGTATGTGGGGTAGGTGAGGACAGGGAATGTAAAAAGTAGAAGAGAAAAGTGAGGAAAGAGAAAAGTAATGATTTGTGGTAAAGTGTGGTGAGTTGTGACAAACTGCGGTATGTTGTAGTACCATAGTTTGCCAACCGCAGAAAAGAACAGGGCCTTAATAATCATAATAGAGGTTGCACATTTTATGCACAGTTCTATACTTATGAAAAATATAAAAAAATATTTTATATGATTTATTCATAATAGTATCTCTCAAAGCAATAAAACACGTTTTATAATAATTTAAACATTTTTATATATAATTATTAGATTAGATTGGTTTAAGTAAAATTCAATTTATGAATTTAAGAAGCTATATCTTAAGACGCTTATATTAATTTAAGAAGCTTATATCATTTTTAAAAAGTGAAATATGAATTTCACGCGGAAATTTGTTTATTTGAGAGCATTTGTCACAACTTTTTGTTAAGAAAATTAGATTCTAATAATCCTTACTTTTGTTAATTGTACGATAATAATTTCTACTTTTTTTTGGTACGTCACTGGTCCCAAAAAAAATAAAATTGTATTATTTTGATACCAAATTTACCTCCATATTTTACTATTTTTTTTTATTTCTACCCCTAGAAATGTTATGATGTGCCGTCATTAAAATAATTTTTAAATTAATTTTTTAAGAATCTGATCAACTATTATGATTTTTTATGAAATAGAAAAAGAAACATCATAAAAGTTAGAAACAAAATTGAGTAAATTTGGGACAAACATTGTAAATTCATTAAAAATTGTATACACTTGTTGGTGGTCATAAAAAGGCACAATTTAATTTTTTTTTGACACCGTGACATAAAAAAGAGTAGGAATTATAATTGTCCAATTCCTAAAAGTAGGAATGGTTAGAATTCGATTTTCCTTCTTTATTATTGCACTAAAATCAATTGGAACGAGGAAGTCAAATTGAAAACTTCGGATGCATTTGAGCTTTTGTAGAAAAATGCTTTGACATCTTGTGCACAAAACCACTAAGGGACACACCGTGTCCAAAGCTTGTGGCTGCCAAGAAAGACTAAAGAATGCGGAATAAACCTACGAATTCTGACGCTTCTTTTTCATTGACACATCTTCTCCTCCTTTTTCTTCTATTCCTTCAGCCATTAACGCCGCAGTAGCCCGTAACTTGTGCCGAACGTAAAAAGGAGAGAGGCGCACAATCCAGAGAGAGTGATCAAAATTCCATGGATAGAATTTGTTCCATGGATGATAACATATGGAGCAAACTTCACCACCACACATTTGATTTCTATCCACAAACTTGGCATTTGACAATACTCATCCATGCCACAATGCTAAACATAAAACACAAAAGAAGTGAAAAATGAAAGAAAATGCCACTAAATTAAGTAGTGTCTGAAACCCAGTTATCACACACAACCCATGTAAATTGGTAGATCTTGTATGCTTTTCATCTGGTAGCAGCTTGAGCATATGATAGCCATGGTGGGTTTTGTTGGGACATCCTCAACCCTAGCTCAGCTCAGTATCATCTCAACCCAAGCAAACTACACCACCATCTCACATCAACAAAAGCTCCCCTTGAATTCAGCAGTGTCAGGAAACAGATCACTCAAGTTAAAAAGTGTAGTTCTGAAAGCATTATCAACATCAACCACTGAAAATGTGGAGACACAGGCACCCAAGATTGAAGATGAAGTTGAGAGTAAGGCAAAAGAGGAGAAGTTTGATTGGTATGCACAGTGGTATCCGATAATGCCAGTGTGTGATATGGACAAGAGGGTGCCTCATGGGAAGACAGTGATGGGTATTGATGTGGTGGTTTGGTGGGACAAGAATGAGTCCCAATGGAGGGTTTTCGAGGACATGTGTCCACACAGATTGGCACCACTCTCCGATGGACGCATCGATCAATGGGGCAGGCTTCAGTGTGTCTACCATGGTTGGTGTTTCAGTGGCTCTGGCAACTGCAAACTCATCCCTCAGGCTCCTCCAGATGGCCCCCAGGTGCACACCTTCAACAGAGCTTGTGTGACAGTGTACCCCAGCACTGTCCAGAATGGAATGGTTTGGTTTTGGCCAAATTCAGATCCCAAATTCAAGGACATTCTAGAGTACCAAAAGCCTCCTTTCATGCCTGAGATTGATGATCCTTCTTACGTCGCTACCTTTGGTAACAGAGATATTCCTTATGGGTATGTATCATTATCATTATCAATTCAATTCTCACTGTTATACTAGCATTTATTTATGCATACTAAACCAAATCAAAAACTAAAACAACCCAGAAAGGTGACCAACCAAACCACACGCAAAATCGAATCAAAGAGATTGACCAACCCAGAACATTTATCAAGAACAAACCATACGAAATCGACAAGAACAGAACAAATTGCGACTAGAACTCGCATAACCACAGCAAATCAACAAACCCAGATCAACAGAAATCAACAATGAACCCAGAACTCGAATGAACGAAGAGTAGAGAAGAGAGAACGAAAATTCGAATCAGAGAGGGAGTATGACTAATTATGATGGGTTTTCGTGTTTCACAGAATCAGAGATTGTGGAGAGATGAGAGGCATGAATTAGACAATAGAGAGTGAGGGAAAGTTGGGCTCGGGACTGGGCTTCGTGTGTTATGGGATTGAGCTGAGGAGATTTAGGTTTTCTTTATTAATCTTTTTGATTTAGTTTTAGGGTTATTGAGCGTGAAGGATGATCTAAAATTCAAATTGATCATGAAGGATATTAGGATCATGAAGTCCCAATTGAGAGGGGGACACAACGGTGCTAACACGACATGCCCAGTGCACATTCATTTTTTTTTGCTCTACTACATCTCTCTTTGATTCATGCATAAGATATCTACAAAGTAAACTATGGTTCACATTTGGTTCGCCTTATAAGACATCTAGAAAACACGCCCTCAACTCACACTTTCTCTCTCTTCGAACCCCCAGGTCCCACCCTCATACTCCCTCTCTCTCACTTCCTAAATCACTACCAACACCACCAGCACCCCTATTGAATCTCTTATGGGAAGTGTAACTTGAAGAATTCACTATTGATTTTCATCACTTTCGCTGCTCCGTTGCACACAATGTCATATTGCTCCCTACTTCAAACTCTCTCTAGGAAAACAGTCTCTGTTTCATTTGGCTATGTTTTTCCAATGATTTTGAGATGGGCAAAGGTGGTGGTGTGAATCTGGGAAAAGTTGTGGTTAGAGACTCAGAAAGCTTTGGGATTGGGATGGTGGTGTTAGTGGTGGTTTGAGAAATGAGAAAGAGGGAGTATGAGGGTGGGATTTGGGGTTCGAAGAGAGAGGAAGTGTGAGCAAAGGGCGTCTTTTCTGGATGTCTTATAAGTTATAAGGCGGACCATGGTTTGTTTTTGTAAATATCCATGGATATCTTCAAAGGTGAACCATGATTCGTTTTGTAGATATCCTATGCGTGAATCAAAAAGAGGGGGGTAGAGCAAAAAAAATATAAAATAAAATAAAATAGTTTGTTCACTTGGCATGCCACGTCTGCACTGTTGGGTCCTCTTCTCTCTCATAAATTAGGATCTCATAGTCCTAATACCCTTCATGATCAATTTGCATTTTGGGTCATCCTTTATGGTCAATAACCCTTAGATTTAATCTCTCTCTCTCTATTTTCTTTTGGACTAAATTAGCAATTTCCAATAGTTTAAAATAAAGCAAAATATTAAAATTACTAATTCTATTTCTTTTTGGGATGTTTTTGATCAAGCAAACATGTTTTTGAAATTTTGTGAGTTAAAAGGTAAAATAATAAAAATCAAATTAAAATACCTAAAACAATTATTAAAGTGAGTTAAAAATACTAAGAAATGGGGTATAAAAACATCAATGTAATGGCTCCAACACTTTCGCTATTAGTTTGTAAGATAAGTAAAATTTTACCTTGTCTTGTCTTACTATGAATTGGTGATGTGACATTTACCTATCTCCACTACTTTATTTACTTTACGTTACCTCATTTACTTACCTACTTACTAAACCCCAAAAGAATAGGGTTTAAGTGTTCCTATCTCCAACAGTGATTATTTTACAAAAATTTGCTTTCTGTTTGCAGATATGAGGTTCTGATTGAAAATCTTATGGACCCTTCTCATGTTGCTTATGCACACTACGGTATAATGCGTACAATACCACCAAAGACAAGATAAGTTTAAGTCAATGCTTCAGTCTTTACTTACTTTGCCCTTGTTGGAAATATTCCTAGCTCATGATCAGCTTGGCCCCCTGTTGTATCATAATACTTCTTTGTGCTTGATTTCTGCTAAGAATGCGCAACTGAGACTGAACTGGCTTTCTTAAAACAAGGTTGACAGAGAGGGAGGAAGACCGTACGAGATGTCTGTCGAAAAGTTGGACATAAACGGGTATGTGGCGACGCAGGAATGGGGTATTAGTCAGTTCATAGCACCCTGCATTTTCTATGCCTACCCCAAGCCTCCTGAACAAAGCAATACTAACGGATCAGCCTCATCTTCAGAAACCAATAAGGTTAGCTAGTCAACCTACAGTTAACATATACTGTATGTTTTTCCATTTGGAGCCCTATGTAACACATTGTTCTTGTGTTTCCACAGAAGAAGAGATCAGTGCTGATATTTATTGGTGTTCCTGTCAGTCCTGGAAAAAGCCGACTCATATGGGCATTCCCAAGAAACTTTGCAGTTTGGATGGATCGTGTCATACCTAAATGGATCTTTCATATAAACCAAAACTTAATCCTTGATTCCGATCTTTACCTTGTTCATGTTCAGGTACGTACTTCAATCAATCCTTGAATTGATTAGATTAGTCATAGTGCTAAGTGCAAACAATGATCACTTTCAATCTCCTAGAATATCGATCTCCATTGTTAGTAAGTATATGGCACTTGTATACGTTATACTTCTTCCAATCCTTTAGGAACGTAAAATCATGGAGGCTGGTCCATCTAAATGGCAAAAGGCTACGTTTGTGCCAACCAAGGCAGACACACTTGTTGTTGGATATAGAAGGTGGCTCAATAAATATTCACAAGGTATGGTCGACTGGGGTGACAAGTTTAATGCAGCAGCTCTTCCTCCAACTCCTCCCAGAGAGCAACTATTTGACAGGTATTTACTCCCCCTCTTGTCGTTTTTAACTGTATCTCAGGAGTGGTAATTAATTATGTAGACAATGTCGTGGGATTTCGTTTTCAGGTACTGGACTCATGTGGTGAACTGTCCCAGTTGTAATTCTGCATATAAGACACTCAGCTTGACAGAGACGGCGCTCCAGATTATTTCTGTTGGTTTAGTAGGTTTTCTTGGACTGACTAAGCAGGCAACTATGACTACTACTCAGAGATCAACCCTGTTCGCCATGGCAATCCTTTGCTTTGCTGCTTCCAAATGGCTATCTCACTTTGTCTACAAAACTTTCCGATATCATGACTACAATCACTCGTTCAAATGAGTTTCATAAATCCTTCCCTTTCATGGGTACCGAATTTGCAGATGATTCAGCTCTACATATGTTATTGTTGCAAATATAACATTTACAGCATTGCCTTTACCATATTTTCAAGGTAGTTAATGGGCTTTTGTAGTGTATGTTGCATTTGTTTGAAGCTATACATATACAACACAAGTGCATTAGTGTATGATCATATGTAAATATACAGAATTGACTATATAGGTTTGTCCCATTGGCAAGGACCTGTGTTTGTAATTGTCAGTTTCTGAATTCTTCAAGGCTTGGATCAAATTGAATATGTTCCAAACTTAGGAGTTTGTTATATCTTTCCAATAACAGAATTAAGCTCAGAAAAGGCACCTTCAACTGGTATTTAACCATAAAACTTATTAAGCCATATATATATATATATATATATACTTGCTTAAGGCAGCAAGTAACTACTAGATTCCCACAAACCCTTTTGTACTATACTCTTAAGTATTCACCCTCTCTGTTTCATAGATAAACCTCCTCCAGTTACGTTTGATCACTCTTAATTAGTTTACTTACTCGTCACAATATGTCCAGACATCCAATGAGTTATCCAACTATCCACTCTTCCCTGGTGTATTTCCTCTTCTTGTTACTCCTAAGAAGAGCATCAGGGACTACAATCACTGTGCTAAACAAGTGCGAGTACACCCTCTGGCCCGCAATAGCACCAACGGCAGGCGGCACCTCCGGGTTCGAGCTCCAGCCAGGTGGGTCCAGGTCACTCCAGGCCCCACCCGGCTGGTCCGGCAGGGTATGGGCTCGAACCGGGTGCGCCTTCAACCCCTACACTGCCCAAGGCAGCTGCCTGACAGGCGACTGCGGCTCGAGCCAGCTCGACTGCAACGGCTCCGGGCCCACACAGCCAGCCACCCTGTCAGAGTTCACACTCGCCTCCGGGTCAAATTCTCCGGACTACTATGACGTCAGCCTGGTGGACGGCTACAACGTGCCGACAGTCATCCAGGCGCGTGGTGGGGACGGGTCCTGTGGCACGGCTGGCTGTGCGGCCGACATCAACCAGCATTGCCCGACTGAGCTGCGAGTTGGTGATGGCCACGCCTGTAGGAGCGCGTGCATGGCGTTTGGTACGCCGGAGTATTGCTGCAGTGGGGCCTATGCGTCGCCTGCCACGTGTAAGCCGTCGCTGTACTCCCAGATGTTCAAGTCTGTGTGCCCACGCGCCTACAGTTACGCGTATGATGACCAGAGCAGTACGTTTACGTGTGCAGGAGCTGATTATGAGATTGTCTTCTGCCCCGGCTTACTAACAAGGTTGGTTCAAATACTTGGAGATTCAACTCATCTGTATAATGCTTCTGCTTAAGGATTAATTATGTTTGGTTAAATTTGGCTTCATAAATGGCTGGAGTATTTTGTCTTGGTGATAGACTACACATTTAAACTCAAATGTTACTCTTTAACCAAGTATTTTGGCTTACTGATTAGAGTAACTGAATTGAATTTACCAAAACATGTCATAAATAAGGATGATGATAAGTGTCTTGACTTAAGAGTTGTCTTTGTTTTAATAAATTAATATTTGTTACAATTTGGACATTTATAATTATTTATTAATCATAAGAAATTTAGTATTTGTTGGTGTATAAATGAAACCCTAAATATATCAACCACATCTTTTTGTGTATATTTTAAAAGATAGAAAAATTATGTGTAAAATTATAATATGATTTTATATAACTCATACGTGACACTATACCTATAAAGTCCTATATATATATATATATATATATATATATATATATATATATATATAAAACTGGCCCGTATATAGTAATAAGAATTTTGAGGAAGTAATTCTAACTAATCTTAGAAAGTCCTTTCTACCATGCCAAACTTTTCCGTACCATGTTTTTTTTCAAATAGGAAACCGCCATATTTGACTCACCGAAAAAGTGACCTAACGGTTGAGCATGTGCACATGGACATGCATGGTAAATCATCATATTTTTTCTAGCATGTGCAGATGCTCATCTACTAGCTTAGTTTTCAGGTGAGTCACTATTTACTGAAAAAAAACACTATGTAAAAGTTAGGTACTATAGAAAATATTTCGTAACTTGAATTTGTTAAAAGTTACTAGCTCTAAAATAAGTCTCTTATATCAAAACTCATATAATTTTCACATAGATATTCACCTCACAATCACATCCAAACTTATAAAATTAATCTGACTTGAAATCTGAAAGTGCTTCTGTTTACTATGTAAATTACTAACACAAGATCTAAACATGTCCAAAAATGCAGCCAACAAAAGTCATCAAGTGATCCACAATTTTCATCAACAGACCCACAAATAATTCCTGGATATGATGGATTTGGTTTCCCATCTGGAACTCAACCTATACCCATCATTAATCCACCCTTCGGTCCAGGCTCAACCATAGACCCAGGCTCAGGCTCAGGTTCATGTTCAAGCTCAGATACAAGCACCAAACATACTCCTGTATTTTTCATTGGTGGTGGCCAGATGCTACCAAATCTATCTCCCCCAAGTTCAACAGTTACTGCTTCAAGTTTTGCATGCCGACTTATCACATCAATTATTGCTTCTGTAATTCTTCAACTCCTTCGTTTATCGTTATTATAATCCTTCATTTTTTTTAGTTTTTTTGTTTTCAACTTCGAAATGTTCTCTAAGTTTTTTGCTGGAAGCAAGATTCTACGGGTTTTGGTTTCTTAACACCAGATTTTTACAATTTACCTTTTGGCATCTGTAAAGCGAGATACTTGCTTATATGTATGATCGATTCATGTACAAGAAAGGCATTATTTACAGGAAAAGCAAAGATAGTTGATATGTCATATGTATGCACTATTATAAGGTGTACTTTGGACGTGCTGCATCAAAAGGAAGAGAACCTACTTTGCTGAAATTGCAAGATTGGTAGTTTTGTTATTTTCTTTTACAATTTTGATTTCACGACATATTGAGCTTAGTTATAATGTCCTTATTGGTAAGCAACTAGAATATATATGTGTTATATCTTGTAAACTTTGGTGACTAGGACTGTAGAATGTATCAATAACACTGAAAATAATTTTCCGTTCCACCTAACACACCCTAAATATACTGACTAAAATTTGCTTTGTTGAGAAATAGGGCTAGAGAGGCTGGGGAAACGGTGGTGGTAATTAAGTATCACAACCTCCTCTCCCTGTGAGTTGGGAATTGTGAAGCTTTCTTCAGTTTCTTGTTGTAGAATAAAATGACGTGTTCTGTATGTACTTGGTATTTGGTTACAACTTAGGGAGTGTTTGGTAGGAACTCCTGGAAAAAATTTTCCCGGGAAAAATTTCTCATGGAAAGATTTTCATGGGAAAAATTTTCCTTAGCCCCCTCGAAGGGAAATTTTCCCTAAGAAAATGGAGAAAATGGTGGGCCCATCGTGAAAACTTTCCCGAAGTCAACCCGCATCCAACATGGGAAAATAAGTCAACCCGACCATTTTCCCGGGGTTATTGACCAACCAAACGCACCCTTAGAAGCTCGCACTGGCCAAAATTTGAGTTTTGGGTAAAGCCCTGTTCGGCAAAATTAGTGTTTTAGATAACGGATACCGGTTTAAATAGCGGATAGCGGTTTAAGTAGCGGATAGCGGTTTAAGTAGCGGATAGTTGTTCAAATGAGAATTGTGTTCAGTAAATTTAGCGGTTGAATTAACAGATTAATGTGAATTGAAATAAAAACATATCAATAATTTCCAAAAATTAAATTTCAAAGGGTATCTTTTGACCAAAAAAATATGAAACGTTACTCCAAACGCTAAAGGTTAACATTATTAACGTTTCACAAAACGTTAAACGCTCCCCAAAACGCTAGCTTACCGAACGCTAATTTTTATACAATTAGAGTTTTGACTTGGTCAAGACGCTAAACGCTACCCTAAACGGTACTGCCAACAAAGCCTAAACCTACATCAGTTAGATTTGTCAATGTTAAAATTCATACAAGAAATTGACATATGTTATTCAATATTTTTCTTGTCTAACAATTAGCACGAACCTAATTCGTGTTAAAATTGGATTTAAACAATATATATATATGGGAAATTGGATTCTAATAATCCCTACTTTTGCAAATTGGATGACAATAATCCCTACTTTCAATTTGTATTCTGGTGGTCCAAAAAAAATTAAATTGTATTGTAGTGGGACATAATCGAGAGTATACCCTAAATATCATAGATTTTGTGTTGCATTTGATTCAAAACTTTGTATAACACTTTACCACGATTTTTAATGAATTTACAACACTTCTCCCAATTTTTTTGAATTTTTTTTCTATTTTTTATGGTTTTTTCAATTTTATTCTTTTTAAAAAATCATAATAATTGCTCGGAATCTCAAAAAAATAATTTAAAAAATGTTTTAGCAACTACACTTTATTACCTATCTGGGGGCAGGAACGAAAAAAACAAAAACAATATGGGGTAGCCATGAAAAAATAAAAAGAATGTGGTGATAGATTTGGTACCACTAAAATACAATTTTTTTTTTTTTGGACCACCAGAATACAAATTGAAAAAGAGGGATTATTATATATATATATATATATATATATATATATATATATATATATATATATATATATATATATATATATATATATATATACAAAAACAAAAGGACTGAAAAAGAGGACAAAGGGTAATGTTGGGTTTTGTGGCCCATTGGATCCTCGATGGAGTCCAAAACATGAGAAGAATCGGCAGAGGATAAAGTTTTAATCTAATTTTAATTCCTTGTTTAAGTCAGATATTACTTGTTGTTATTTGAGTTTTAATCTGACTCTATTTCACGATGAATGACGAACGGCGAACGACAGCATCGTCTGACAGAGAGTCAGAGAGGGAGAAAATATTGTGAGAGAGTTAGTCTCACCAATATTTTCCCAAGTGTATCCTGAGAGATAGTGAGTTGAGAGTTAGAGAGATTTATATTGTAATCTCCTTTCCTGTTGATCGTATCACACCCTGTGATAGTGATTGAGTTGTACTCCTCCTTTCATACTGGATTATTTTCTGGCTATTGCCATCCGCGGGTTTTTCTCCGAGTTCTTCGGTTTCCCACGTATATCTAGTGTTTGTCTTATCACTTATTTTTTGTTCCTGAATTTTATCGTAATTCCATCATCTCGTTTATTTTTGCTTCCACTATAACCCCGCTATTACTTACCTTTTCCCTAACATATAAGTTTCATATAGTTATAAGCATGATTCACCAACGTCCACTCTACATATGAAAAACTTTTTACTCCTCCAAATATTGAACATTTGGTGGAGAGCTTGGAAGGGGTAGTAGCCATGTGATCGACTACCCCTCTTTAATAAATAACTTTTCTATTACAATACTCTAATATTACCAAACACAGTAATGAGATATGATTACACATATTTAAGTCAAGAGATCGATTTTGGTTATGTAAAATGCAAAAGGTGGGCATTTGCTGAAGCTGCTTCAATATTGAGCAGAGATGTTCAGTAGCTAGGTGCAAGGCATGTTTCACTTTGCTGGCTTGCAGTTGCAACTTTCATCCAGTAATGTTGGATTTAATTATGCCACAGCAGGTCAATTTAGCAATTATGGGTTGGATATGTCTGGAGTTCGATCGTTCGATCCATCCTGACGAGGTTAATGGTGTGCAGATTCATCTGTCTTGAGTTAAGCTGTTTGAAGCTTCATCTCAAAGTCTTGGAGTTGTCAACCGTTAAGTGGCGACCTTGTGAGTTCTGACAATGATGTTTTCATTACTTGCTCAACATTTATCAACAAAACGCGGTGATTTTCTCTATTGTATCTGGTGTAGGTTTTCTCAATATTGTGGTTTTCGGGGTCATGCTCAGGTGGTAGTTAAATTTCAGTTCGACCTTTGTACTTTGTTCTCATCTCAAGTTGTCTGCCTTTTTCTAAAGGTCAAGATTTGCTTTTGAATAAAAGGGTCTCTTGACAGCAAATTATAAAAAAAAAAAAAAAAAGTCAAGAGATGGATTAGAAGCAACTAAACAAGCAATATCCTTTGATCACCCCATGTCAATTGGTAGTCAAGACATAAAGTAGTAATGAAGCAGATAATTTAACTTAATTATACATTACTAGTAGCAGTAGTGGTAGTGTAGGCCTTGATAACAAGTTTTTCTCCAGGGTTTATAATCTCAACGATGAGATGATCACCAGGATTGAGACCATTAGATTCATACAAGGGTCGGAATCCTACAATATATGCATATTGACGATGCTGTCTCAGTGGTGTTGACCATCTTCGCCCTTTCTCATCTATTATTTCCACTTCTCCCCTTCTATTCGTCAAGTCATTCTCCCTCGTAAATGCCGTTGGAAAATTCTGAAATCGATCACCAAACAATCAAACATAATCTTTTTCCCTCTATTTTTCTATGGTTAATGGGCAATTAGTTAAACCATATATATATATTAATTGCAAATTATTCTGCATCAAATAAAAAAAAAAAAAAAAACTCTGCTTGTATAAATAGTGGAGTTCTAATGGCGTAATTTAATTTCTAGATCTAGTAGTTGAGTGAACTCAAATATAAGATATTTTTAAGGCTATAGAACTAAGTTAGGTTACATTAGTTTAGGTTACTAAAGTTAGGTAAGAAAAGTGTAGCGAATATCTAGGTGGTTGTTGTGGGTTGTTAGCACTCTGTTATTTTCCCTCCTTTCTCTTCTGTATATATAGTTGTGTACTCTTCCTTGTATTTTTTTCATTCTGTCTGAATACAATACAATACACATGAGTCTTTTCTGCTCCTTTTCCTCTCAAATACACTTTACAAAAAATAATGGAGGTAAGTAAACGTCACATCACCTGTTTCTTTTTTATTTTTAAATAAATTTTATAAGTAAGTCATGTTCTTTTAGATGGTAAGTAAGGTACGGTTGGTTTAGGCAAGGATAATTCTACTGCAAACTAAAGAACAAGGCCCTACTCTCCTTTCTATAGAATTATATATAGTGTTTTATTTACCATATACTTTGTTTATCATGAGTTGAAATTAGAGTCTTTATTCAATTTCCTTTCGTCAAAGTTTGTGTTTATTCTCCTCCATCCTACAAAAGTTTTTACGTTCAAGTATTTGCTGTCTCCCTAGCTATTTACCCCCATAAAATGATCTATTCTAAGTGAGACTAACAATTGATGGTAGATTTATCTCAATTTCCAGTGTCTTTGGTTTTTACCGTAATTAACAGCAACTAAATCATGGCTTCTTTATGGCATTATGGTAACTTTAGTGCCAAAGAGGTTCAAAATGTATAATTATCTTAACCAAAAGCTAAATTTGATAGTTGAAGATCCAATAATGATTTTCATACTCCAACATAAGAAGTCACGTTATTTAAAGGAGATAATTTTGGTGATTGGAAGAGAATGTGGGGGTCTTCCGATCCTCAACGACATTAACTATGTGTGGAATAAAAATTTTCAAATCAAAAGCGAAAATCAATTTAAATTGTAGATTTTCTATGTTGAATACATACATAAAACAGCAATAGTTAAATAATATTTGGGAACAATTCAGCGAATCTTAAATTTACATTACTTTTATAATTTAGATTTTTGTTTAACTTATCTTGAAATTAAAGGAAAATATGAAAATTTTCTATTATGATATTAAGGTGTAGGATGCAATGTAATCTCACCAGAATGTTAGGCCGTTTGACAATTACAGAACAACAAGGAAATGCACCACTCGGTTTAGAAGCCGCCCTCTGTTTTGCACAATCTTTGCCTCCCACACTCTGCGACCCTTTATACATTTTAAAACAGACACAATTCATCAAATGTATAACCATGTTGTAAGCAAAAACAATATGTTTTACTTTGAAAAATCTAGTTATTGTGGAATAATATAAGAAACATGAACAGATTTTAGCAAAAATAGTACCTTTGAAATAGCATTTGATTAGAGGTTTTTGGCCAGAGTGAATGAGCTCGAAAGTGATACGATCTCCAGATTTTAGTCGATAAGCTTCATGAAAACGTCTCCAGCCAGAAATATAAGTTCGATCACCTTTGCTTGGATTTCTATTATGTCTAAGTAGCATTGGCCACACTTGCCCTTCTTCGTCCATTAACTCCATTTCGCACCATCTTCTATACAAACCATTCTTTTTTGCAAATTTCGTAGGAATATACTGCAATAATTAACAGAGTACGACATGGTGACCCCTAAATAAATCAAAACACATTACATGCATCTGGAGTATGTGTTCCAGATATTCATGAGTGAACAATACTCATAGAAGAGTGAACAACTTAACATTTATGAGTGAACAAGCGTAGTATCTCGAGCACATGTCCCATGGTGCATCTAATAAATTTCAAAAATAAATACCATTCAAAAAGGAGATAGTATATTTGTACATTTTGACCATTATATATAAGGTAGCAACACTTTAAGAAATAATTACTCTCTCCTTTTTTGCAACTTATTACATCCTCCTGAAGTATATGCTCCAAACATAGTCATTGTTAACTTATATGTACTAGGTTGTTCATTTTCAATAATATAATTTTTCATTTACACATGTCCAAAACATATGCTCTAGGTACATGTAATATGTATTGCTCCATTTTGTGTCATTAGATGCAAACTCGCTAGTTAAGTTAGGTTAGTTATGATAAGTTATGATAAGTTAGGATAGGTTTGAGTTAAGTTACTTATTGTATAGAAATATTTTAGGATTATTGGATGCCAATAATACCAACTTGGGGGTATTGGAGACTAATAATGCAAACTATTTTCTTAGACACTAGTAGTACAACCTATCGAGCTATTTTCCTCCAACAGTACACGACCGAGTTGTTATAGTTTTAACTCATCGGAAAGATGACGTGGCTCCATGATGTGTGACGTGGAAGGCGGAGGTTGGGTAGAAAATGTTGACGTGGACACTAACATGCCTTCCATGTCACATATTATGGAGTCACATCATCTTTTCGATGAATTAAAACCATAACAATTCGACGGTGTACTGTTAGAGGAAAATAGGTCAATAGTTCTTACTGCTAGTGTCCAAGAAAATAGTTTGTATTATTAATATCCAATACCCCAAAGTTGGTATTATTGATGTCCAAAAACCCAATATTTTATTAATAAAGTTTGAATATTTTGAGAAAATAAATAAAAAAGTTAGGCTATCAGCAATGACATATTTTTCGGGTAAGAATGGAAGAGAGAGAATGTAAATAAAAAGGGAAAATAAAAAAAAAGAGGCATACTAAGTATGCTCAGTCGTTCTTGAGGAGAAATGAGAGAGAAAAAGGTATGGGGAAGAGAGAGATAGAGAGAACTATTAGTAGGGATGGCAACGAGGCGGATCGGAGACGGTCCCCATCTCCGCTTCGGGGAATGATTCTTGCCGATTTTTAATTGGACCAGATTTTAACATGTTCAAAATACAACGTATTTAACTTGCTCAAGCAATAATACATCAAAATCAAATAATAATACATCAACAAGTGTTATTTGAAAAATCAAACAATAATACATCAATCAAATTACTACTTTATTCTTACTATTAATATATATATATTGAATTAGAATAAAGGTTATTTGGTAATTTTAAAATTTTCGAAAACGGGGATTCGGGGATGGGGAAAATTTTGTCCCTATTCCCGCCTTGTCCCCGTCCCCGTCCCATCCCCAATGAGGGTGGGGATTTTTCCCCAGAGCAGGGCGGGGCCCCAGCGGGTTCGGGGATTCTCTGCCCCATTGTCATCCCAAACTAGAAGAGAGAAAATATTAAACAAAATTTGTTTTATTTTATCTTTTTCTTTTTTGTACTATTTTAATAATTATCATATATATATATATATATATATATATATATATATATATATATATATATATTTGGGTACAAAGGGTGAGGAGCGTAATATGTATGTTCTAATAAGGGCATTTTTGGAAAAGTATAATTGATCATTTTTACTTTTTTATATTTTGATACAAAGGGTGGGAATTGAAATATGAGTGGGTAAACAAGGACATTTTTGGAAATATATAATAAGTCATTTTTACTTTCTTTTAAAATTACTTTGTACTTATTAATTTATATGATGAATTACTACCAACAATAAATAAAAAAAGATTAACTAATGAAATAATCAATTAGCTAAAACCTATTTTTTATCACAAAAGTTAACATTAAAAACATATATGACATTCTTTATTGGAAAATACAAAAAAATGAACTATTATTATAAATATATCAACCACTTTGTATCAATCAATTTGATTTTGAAAATAAAATAAAAATGACAAAAAAAAAACTAATTGAACTGTGGTTATAAATAACAAAAATATATAAAGTAAAAATTGAACTAATTAAAATAATAAAATATATTTTTATAAAAAATTAAGACGTTATGTTTTTACAAATAGAACCGATTTGATTTTGAAGTCAATGAGTGTAATAAAGTTGAGAATTTTGACATGCAATTTCTTTAAAGTTACTTGAATCATAATTTAGTTGATTTTGTAATCTATCAATCAATTTGAGTTTTAAAAAAATAAAACTGATAAAAAATTAACTAATTGAACTGTGATTATAAATAACAAAATATATAAAGGAAAAATCGAACTATTTAAAATAATAAATATAATTTTTACCAAAAAATTTTAAAAATATTTTGCTTTTATAAATAGAAAGGATTTGATTTTGAAGTCAATATAAGTATAAATTAGAGCATTCTGACATTCAATTTTTTTTAAAAAAAATTAAAATCATAGTTTAGAATATTTGCGATTATTAAATTTTAAAATTGATATTAATAAGTTTATTTATTTACTTTACTCATTTGTAACATACATTTTAATAATTATTACCCACTATTATTATCAATATTAATTGCTTGCATAAATTTCTAATTGACTTGGCTGTTTTCTAATTTATTCTTATTCATCATTGCATGTATTGATTACCTTTTAATTTTCATTTAAGTACCGTATGCTATAGCTTATAAAAGGAATTCATTAAGTTGCAATCTTTCACATCAAGTTTATTGCAATATCTATTTTCAAAGTAGAGGATTTATGAAGAATGTATTTTCTTTGAGAGAGTGAAGAAGGTATTTATCTATTTGATATATTGGTAGTATTTAATTAAATTTTAGTTATGTCTATTAATCTTGAGTAATGAGGCTTTTGTTAATTGAAAATTCTAAAGTCGTATTTGAATGTGATTACAGGTTGTTGAATATTAAAATATAACTAAAGTAGAGTTTTATTCTTTTTGTTTGGTGACAATTAGAGTTTTATTCTAATATACATTACAAAATCATGATGAATTATTATGTTTTAAATGTCCATATATTTATAGAGTAATATCTAATGTTGTCCAATATATTTAGTTTGGCTAATTATTTTTTTATTTCAGTGCAATAGTATTTTTTTCAATTCACTTATTTGGATTCTATTTTATATCAGATTGTCTAATTTGAAATGCTCGAATTGAAGATTTTAATATTGAAAAAGAAAGTATACATACGAGTAGAATTTTGTTCTACTATGAACTTTTTGTATGTTAAATATTATAAGAGGTTTATGAAGTTTATTAATTATCTTTTTGGTCGCAAAGTTTTCTCATTTTTTATACATAAGAGATTTATGTTAAATATCTAATGTGTGATTTGTTATTTGTGTCAGAAATCTTTTTAATGCCTTTCACTACTAAAAATATGTGTATTACCAACCACTTTTTTCCAACCAATTTAAAATGGTTGGAAAAACCAACTATTTTAGCAACCATTTGATATTCCAACTATTTTTCAAAAAATTTTGTGGGAAAAATGGTTGGAAATTCCAACCAATTTTGCTAAACTTGGCTGGAAAATTTTCCTACCATCCTTTTTCCTACTATTTGAAATTGGTTGGAAAAATGGTTAGTAATCCAACCATTTTCCCAACCATCTTCAAATAGTAGGAAAAAGGGTGGTAGGAAAATTTTCCAACCATTTTAGTAAAATTGGTTGGAATTTCCAACCATTTTTCCCACAAAATTTTTTGGAAAATAGTTGAAATATTAAATAGTTGCTAAAATGGTTGGTTTTTCCAACCATTTTAAATTGGTTAGAAAAAGTGGTTGGTAATATACATATTTTTAATAGTTTTTGAATAAATATAGGTAACAAAACATTCAATAAAAGAACTATATTTATAAATGATAAATTGATAAATATTTTCATAAAAAGTAAATAAATCAATGTTTTTTTATAAAATATGCACTTTGATTGTGGTCGAAAGGCTAGCATATATATATATATATATTTCTGAGTACAAAGGGTGAGGATCGAAATATGTGAATCTTATTGAGTGCATTTTGGGAAATTTATAATTGATTCTATTTATTTTTTTTAAAAAAAATCATGTAATATTAATGTATGTATTAATGTGTATATTTGCATTGACGACTCTTATTTCTTTTCCTTTTTTTCTTATGCACCATTCTTTTTTTTATTCTTTTATATAAGAAAACTATTATCTTTATTTTGCATTATTGTCCTTTTCTTTATTTATTTTAAATATTACATCGGTAATATTTTCAACAATATATACGGTTTATTTGCGTCCCTGCAACGCACGGGTCTAAGTACCAGTACATTACCTATTTCTCACCCCATTCCTCAACTCATTTTTCACCATTAACAATATTCATTATCCACTATCTATTAAAATAATACTAAAACTACTATTCATATACTTGGTGTTCTCCATTTTGAAAAATACCATTGAAGATAGTCTTATAATAGGTGTTGAAAAAAGTGGATTGATTTGAGATTAAAATAATATTATTTGAATTTCTTATTTATTTAAAAAATTATTTTTGGTCTGAGTGTTTTGTAAGGAGTTGGATTAAATTAGATTATGTAAGAATAAATTAAATTAAATTAAGTTAGATTAAATTTGTTAGGTTTAATCCAACTAAAGAACGGCCTGTAATATATTGAATTACCACAAAATTGGATTTGACGGAATAGGACTTGAGAACAGCATGGAAAAGGGGAGGCCCCGTTGGTGTGAGTGAAGCCTTATGATTGGAATGTTCCTTGTACCCCGTCTTTTGCATCCCTACAGCATCGTAACCATCATTATCAACTCATGCATCATTAGTCTAACAAATTACAACTTACATATATAGTATTATAGTAGTAGCAAGTAGCAAGTAGCAATCAGGTGACTTGCGACATGATAATAGTGTTCTATGTTTAATTAAGTCAAATAAAAAAGAACAAAGGTAGTAATAAGTAAACCTCCCCAAAATATATATATTAATCGTAAGATAATATATATTAGATATACCCGGAGCATGTGCTTCAAATATTTATAAGTGAACAATTATATGAATCAGAGTGAACAATTATAATAATAAAAGTGAACAACCTAATACATATAGATGAACAATTATAAAATTTGGAGCACATACTCCGGGAGCATCTAATAAATTGCAATCGTAAGAGGGGGTATTCAAAATAAACATAAAACTATCATAAACTTTATGAAAATATTTTGCTGATAGAGTTAAACAAAGTTTAAATAATAAAAGAAATCTTAATTGAATTTTAAAAAATTTAAATAAAAAGAAACTTTTAAATAGTAAAAACGCAAATATATATATACTTTAAAATAAAAGGTACAAACAAAGTGGAAGTTTGAGGGTAAAACAAGATAATTTTAATTTTTAAGTAGTAAATGACACTTCTAATTTAGCAATTAATGGATACTCTCTCATTTCCATATTATTTGTCATTTACGACATAATTTTAAAAACTAAAAAAATCTCCACATAGTGCTTTATATTAATTTACATCATTGGAAATGTGAAAATATTGAGTAAAATAATGAATAAAAAGGAAAAATTGAAGAAAAAGATGTAATTAAAAAGGTTAATTTGATAAATTTGTAATTAATGTATTATTTGAATTATAAAGTGAGTCAAGTGACAAATATTATAAAAAAAAATTAATTAAAGTGATAGATAATATGAGAAGGAGCAAGTAATTATTTAATTAAATAAGTGTTTGAAAAAGTGTCCATTAAATATAACAGTTGAGTTAGTTAATTAATATTAATTAACGTAAAGAACATAGATAATTCTCAAAGATAAAACTTTTTAAGGACATTCTTTAAATAAAAGAGCATGAAACACGTACTACTTCAAATGTTATAATATTAATTCTATTAATGTTCCATAAACACTTCTTAATTTTTCATATGGTGGGATAAATTGTGGATGGGATAGATTGGATAATTGGGATACGTGATATAAAGTGAGATGAGATATTATTTGAAAATATAAGTCATATCAGTTATATTGTTTAAATATATGAATTTTTAAGTATATGATTTATTAGATCAATAGTGTGAAAAATGTGGGTAAGGTGAGAATATTAGACCTGTTCAGTGGGTCGGGGACCTGCCCGGCCCGAAAAAGTGCGGGTCAAGGTCATAATTTTAGACGATGGTCCGGCCCGACCCGAAAAAGTCGGGGCCCTGAAGCATGGTCGGGTCGGGCTCGGGGCAAGGGTATGTGACCCGACCCGACGACTCGACTAAATGCATTTACTTTTTTAAAAAAAATCCTAAATCAGGTTTTATTTTTTGTGACCCGACCCGGCTAAACACATTAACTTTTTTAAAAAAATCCTAGATTAGGTTCTACTTTTTGTGACCCGGCCCGATGACCCGGCTAGAATAAATACGTAAATTAAATGTGTAAATTTTTAGGTTTTTTGTTTATTAAGAAATTTATATCATATAGTTGTTGGCCCGTTGACCCAGCCCATGGCCCGTAGGGTCAGGACTCGGGCCGAGGGTACTTGGCCCGAAGGTCGGTTCGGGTCGGGCTGACAGGTCAGAAACTTCTGACCCGGCCCGGCCCGACTGTTGAACAGGTCTAGGTGAGATACATCAACAAAAAAGTAAGGTAAGTCAAATCAATCATATCATTTACTAAATATATGAACTTTTGTCCTTTGGTTGATTATTTGCAAATTTAGATGGATAAGTTAGGATAAGTTCGGATAAGTTGAGATAAGTTGGGATAAGTTATGATGCTTTTTTAGGGAATTGTATTTTTAAAGTGGATGTTTTTTTGAGGAATTGTGTAAAATTTGAATAAGTTAGGATAGATTTGGATAGATTGGTTAAACCTAACCAAATAAAGGGTCATATGTAAGGTAGGTAAGATAAGATAAAATAGCATGGGAAATGTGAGATAAAATGTAAAATGTAGGATAAAGTTACTTGAATTGCTAGTTGAAACTTGAAACTAGGAAAAAGTTGCAAATAGCCCTCTTTTAGATTTATGACATCGATAAACTAAACTTGAGCTTTTTGAATTAATCTTTATCTTTTTGGACTTTTTGAACTAATTAAATCCAACCTAAGCTTTTTGAAGGTGTGATTTGTAACAAAATTTATTTGCTACAATAACGACAATCTTAACAAACAAATTACATCATTAAATTTCACAATCATAAGGAAAGTTGCGAAATTTATCGAAGAATTCGCTAAATTAAATTGGCTCAAAAAAATAGTAAACTTATAAAATATAAATATTAGCTCAAAAAAGTTGGAGTTAAATTTAAACGTCATAAATCTGAGAGACAAATTTACCTTGAAACTCTAGTATATCAAACATTATTATTTGTCGAATTAATATTTTAACTCAATCAAAATGTTAAATAATACACCACCAAACTCTATGGCCAAAACCTTAGAGCATATGTAATGATTGGAACTCATTTCAATCAACCTGATACGTTCCATTTCATTACTTGGCAATGGTATTTTTTTTAAGTTCACTCTAAACCATTTCAAAATGAAATTTATATCTTGCATTTTTTCTTATTTATTATGGGTGGAAAATTGATTTTTCTATTTTTATTTTATTTCAAAATAGATATTGTGTGTAATAAATTAAGATAATGATAAATATTTTATTTAAAAGTTCAATTTGGAATTCCTTTTATTGTGGAGAAGGAAGAAATGTGTTTGAAAAATAAGATAATGTGGTAAAATGGACCCTCGCCAAAAATCCAAAATAATGAAATGTCATTGTGTATGTTCTTAGTATGAAAAGAATTATATTTCCTTCGATTTAACTTTATTATATGTATTATATATTTATTTATTTTTTAACTTAATTAGTACGTACAAGTAAAATTTGAGAGGGAGGCCATAAAAATGAAAAAAAAAATTAGAGAGAAAGAGATTACCATTGGGGCCGTAGAAGGAAACATGGAAATGGAAGTTGACATGATGCCTAAACACCATGAAATCAGCCACACCCAAATCAGTATGCTCTTCACAAAATTGGTGCCACCCATCTTTGAACTTGAGATCTCCCTCACTTTTCACCACTTTCACATTCCACACTTTGTCTCTACTCCTCTCCCTTAATTTTGCAGTCATTTCCTCATTTACTGCCTCCCCGTTTTCTTCTTGTCTTTCCAGAAACAATCTCGAGAACTGTTTCGGGATTGCCTGCAATTGCATGCATGCATGCATTTACATCCCCTAATTACTTTTCCATAACTCATCCTGATTCAATTCAGTGAAGAGACAGGAACTGATTAATGTTATGCTACTAGCTACCTACCCTGTTTGTTGACTTAATTAATTATGCCATCTGCCTCAAGACAAAATCGTACTCAATCAATCTACAGGAGCTTTGTGAATGACATCAAATACAGTATTACTTTTAAAAATTTTCACTTCAAAAGCCACCAACGAAATAAAGAAGCAGAAACCCATCTTAAATTTATGTATGAATTGAAAGGCCCTGTAAATTTCATGGGTTAATTGAGGTAAGTAGATAATTACCATAACTTACCGAAAGTTATCAAAAATTACTAAAAGTTATCAAAATTTACCGAAAGTTACCAAAATTATCGAAAATCACATGACACATGTAAAGTAAGTTTTTTTTATTTTTCCTTTTATTTCAAAAACACAAATTTACCCATATAAATTTACCCAAAGTTACTGAAATTACCAAAAGTTAGCAAATATTACCAAAATTCATTATTTACCTTACCTCAAAATACCCCTGAAATTTACATGCCCTTAGAAGGGTTTCCTGCTGCTGCTTCTTTTTTTCTTTTTTCTTTCTTTTTTTTTTTGAAGAAAAGAGAGAGATTGGATGAGAGATACTTACAAAATTGGTGAGGAAATCATGGTTAAGAGGCTGGAAGAAGTGGAGTGTAGTGGGGCGGTAGTGGTACATGGTGAAGGACTTGGTGTTCCCATGCCCAAGCTCTGTTTTTCTTGTCATTCTAAAAGTCATGAAATGCATTCAATTCTACGCACTAATAAATAGGCATGTTCAACCTCCTCTCCCAAGTTGTCATTATTTCAATTTGTCACCTTTTTTACTCTGTCTGTTTCATATTAATTGTCGTCTTTGGAAATTGTGCGGTCAAATTAAAAAATTTTGATCATAAATTTATTAATATATACAATGAATTGTTATATAAAATTACCACTATTAGATTCATAACAAAACATACTATCATAAAAGTATAATGATAACATATTATGTAAGGAATAATCAATCAAAGAGTGACATTAAAGACCGTGAAAGTCAAAATTATGACAATTAATATGGAACGGACGGAGTACTTGGAAAATTATAACATAAACCATAGACCTGGCAATTTCTGACCTGACCCGATAACCCGACCCGAACCCACCCGAAATTTCTGGGTTTTGAACATAATTTTTTCAACAAAACCCGAGTACACCGAACCCGAAAATTAGCGGGTCAAACCCGACCCGCCCGTTTGACCCAAAAATTTAACTTTTTAAGTTAAACTTTATTAAAATTTGTTACTTTTTATTGGAATTTTTAACTATTAAACTATAACCGCAACTTATTTATTTGTTACTTCTCTTATTTAAGTTAAAATAGTTATAATAATCTATCGTTACTAGAAAATAATCATATTTTATTATGTATATTGTACTAAAAATAGTATTTAGAGACCATTTTTGAAAAAGAAAAAACGGAAAAAGGTCGCATTCATAACCCGTTGGGTTGACCCGAAACCGAAATACACCGCCCGTATTTTCCCGAACCCGAAATACACCCGACCCGTATTTACCCGAACCCGATATACGACCGACCCGAAACCGCCCGCCCGACCGAATTGACAAGTCTAATAAACCATGTCATACTTATCTGGATACTGTTGAAAAATATTAATTTTTTTATATGATGAAATTTTTTTAAAAATCTAATAAATTTAAGCAATATTGATAAATTTTGTAATAATATTGATAATTTTATGATAATTTTATAAATAACATTGATGAATTTTCAAAAAAATTAATATAGGTGGTGTATCTGAATAAGTATACCACAGTGGATTATATAACGGTTGCATAGTACATACCAGTTACCACGTGGTCAATGTGATGTTATTTGGACATTTTTAAAGACAATCTAGATTTGGGTTGAATTGGTAGCAATGTATAAAACAGAGGCGGAGCTAGAACATTTTATTAGGGTGGGTCACTTATATATATATGAAGAACAAGGAAAGAGGAGAAAAGAAGTAAATTTTGAAAAATAATAAGGAAAAACTAGAAAAAAATACTCCAAAAAAGAATTGAGCCCTTGACCTCAAGTGTAATAACATGTATTATAGGTACTACTCTACAAATATTTCTTTAGTACTTCTTGCAAATATATTTAGTTTTATCTGTGATGGGGGGCCATGGCCCTAGCTAGCCTCCCCTTGGCTACCCCCTGGTATAAAAAGTGAGTAAACTCCAACTAATTACAATCCAATTCACTAGTAGAATCAAGCCAATTTGCATGGTAAAATAGCGCGTGGAAAGGCCCTAAATTTAGGGATAAATCAGATAAGCGTGTGCAGAAAACTCACGCCCAAACCCACTTCGCAAATCTAGAAAAGCATTAGCGAATTGGCATGAGTTAGAATCTCACATCAATGTGTAATGTTCGTACTTTTTTTTGTTTTTTGAAGTATGTGTCAGGTTGTCTTAGTTACCAATTTAGTGTGTTTAATAACATAAGTGCATATATATATATGGTCCATCTGAGTCCATATTAACATCCATATGAGTACATAAAGTCCATACATCATCAAGCGTTTTAGTAATAATCATATTCAAATTAAAGACTTCTTAATAAGGTTATGTTATGGATTAAGCATAGCTAAAATGGGGCTTATCTTACATAGGGAGTAAGGTGGGTAGTCCTCACTACATAACCCCCAAAGAAATGCACCCATAGCTTAAGTTTTCTCCATTAGTCCATTATTAAGGTGATTTGTAGTAGGGGAGGGAAAGTAACATTTTCTCATTAGTCATTTTACATGTAGGTTGTTTAATAATTAAAAGTAAACTAGAGTTCATGTCGTAGTAGAAATCAAAATTACATGTACTTAATTAATTTTAGTCTTTATTCATGTCTTCTTGAAGTAAGCCCTTAGTTTCCATCATCATGCCTTAGCCTCCATGCCTCCTTCTCCTTTGAAGATCTCCCAACGCCATGCCTCCTTAGAAGGATTGTTACCTAAGAGGGGGACATAAACATGGATCAACTGAAGCTAAGTATGGAGACTATAATATACCTAACCATATATATACTTACACAGCTGTACATGAACATACATATACATACCTAAATGTGCATAAACATACATGGACATAAACATAACCATACACAAATATTCATATACATAAACTTAACCATACATTATCATTAATATACCTACGTAAACATGCATATATACAATATCATGATCCTTGTGTGCATATGCTCCATGACCTAGATGTCTAATGCTCATAAAATTACAGCTTGACTAAGCACTTGGATGCATATCCATGACGCCTCTATAGGATTTCATAGTGAGGATCCTCATACCATAAACCTATTGCGTGTGGAGACCAAATGAGGAGAAGGGAGAAAATTGAGACACTACACGCTCCAATTAGGCGCCAGACGCACGCCAACAGCGAAAAGAAAACAACGTCAAGATAAGGCGCTACCCGCGCCAGGAAGGGCGCAAGGCGCGCCTCAACCAATAGCATCAAATCAATTCACGCAACCCACACCTAAGGGGTGCTACCTGCATCAGTCGTCTTCTGGTCGCGTTTTCTTAGGCCCCTGCCCACGTCTACAAGGCCCACGTTTTCTTTTCTTTTGGTGGCGGCTTCTATGTTTTGTAACCTAGGTTTTTCCTTGTACCGTTGGGTATATATTGTGATTAGTTTTTCCTCTTAAATCATCCCTTGTATCAAGTGAAATAGAGAGAATCACAACAATTGTAATCTGTAATCCTCATATTACTAGTGCATCGATGCTATGGTTTTTTTTTCTCCGCTTTGGGTTTTTTCCAGGTTAAATCTTTGGTGTCAAATTTCGATTTCTTTCCCGCTATTATCTTTCATTGTTTGTGATTCCCTTGAGTGCTCTTCGATCCTAACAAAACCATGATGCCTACGGGACTTAGTGGTACCACTTATCATACTTTATCATATTGCCCATGGGACTTGGAGAGCCATAAAAGAACCATAAAAGGTCTATAAACTAACCATATAAGGACCATATAAGAACCATAGAAGGATTGTGAGGGAATCATAGAAGGATCATAAAAGAACCGTAGAAAGATCATAAATGGACCATAAAAGGATCATAAAAGATCCATAGAAAGCTTATAAAAGGACCACAAAGAACCATAGAAGAACCATAAAATGATTGTGCCTTATAGACCATCACTCTTGGCCGATAGGACTTAAAGAACTATATACCCAAGGGGACTTACTAAGGATGACTCAAGATCATCTTACTATGTGCCATGAATGCATGAAATGCTAGATGATGCAATGAACACATAGAACATGCATTATAACTTTTATTTGTTAGTTAGCACCATGAAAATCTCCGTGGGACTTGTCACAACAACTTAACATCTTGAGGTGGCATCATAAAGTAGCATACTAAACTTAAATCTTAAGTATCATAAAATAGCATTATAAGTGGCATCATAATTCATAAACTTAAAATTATATATCTTTTTCATATAACCATGGTAGCATCAAGATTATCACATAAAAGTTGGGATAATATGACTTGATTTCATAAAGTTCTTTATCATGGGCTTGGTAGCAAAAGTTAGTATCATCAACTTTGTAAAATCAAACTCCACATTCATCATGAACACATAAAACATAAACCTCATCAAATGCAAATAATTGACTAAATAAAACTTTGCATAAATATAATGATTTTTAGCCCTTATGACCCTTTCTTAGGCACTTAGCACACATCCATTTGGGGCTGAAAATCTAGATCTCTATACCTTGACTTCCTTGGTATTTTTGGGTATCCTTTGAGAGTGACTAGAGTGGATGGAAGAGATTCCTCCGATGCTTGAGAACAAAAACCTCATTTTTAACTTCTTTCTTCTATTTTAATGTAATTCTTTTTGTTTCTGAAGGGAGTGTTTGATGTAGTGATGTTCTTGGATTGATTTGGGATGGGTGATGGGGTTTTATAATAGTGAGAAGGGAGAGGGTGGTTGAGTGGAGAGAGAATGGAGGAGATTATTGAGAGTTTGAGTAGCCAAGTGAGCAAGATATAGAGTATTAGGTTGGATTGTGTTGGATCTTCTAGCCCCTAGGTGCAATGATGCTTCTAGTTTTGCATGTTGTAGATAAAAACCATGGGTTGTATGCCTGTATATTTGGTGATGATGAGTGGCTTTGATTTTGTTTTTAATTGATATTCTACACCTAGATGCTTCCCTACAACTCTACTAACAATAGTTCATTTCCTTTAACCATTTTAATGGCTAATGAACTGAATTTTCTTGTGTTCTTTTTCCCATAAGTGGCATCACATTAGGGGATTACTACAAAAAATTTTGCTAATTAAAAAATTACAACTTTCTTTGGTAGATAAAATTCCCAAAAATTCCATTTTCAAAATTGATGTGCTTCATAATTTTTAAACCACAAAGGCATGTATGATATATATCTTGGCATAATTGTCATATTGTATGAATAAATATTACTAAAATGGTATCCTTATTTGACCCTTGTCATATAATTACCGGTCTTTTATGTTATTTCCTGGTCCTAGTTTTCTTGATATACATAATTTTCATAGGTAATCTCATAGAAATTTTCCTAACGATGACAAATGCTTATAATCACATTTTATCTCAAAAAAAAATATTATGGGGGAATTACAATATAATAGGCGTGAGAATCTAACTCATGCTTTATTTGCCTGGATCCCAATGCGCACAATCGAAGCTCCGCTCCATTTAAGAAAGGCCAAGAAAGCAACATCAAAGGAGTCGCCGATAATAGAAATGGCAGACATTAAGGCCCCGTTCTTTTATGCAACTGACAAGCTGTGGTGCCACACCGCATCGCAACTTTCCATATTCCTCCACAACCCACCACAATCTACCACAACCCACCACAATCTACTTTTTCTAATTTAATTTATCTTTTTTTATTAAAAGTTAAACTTTCCATATTCCACCACAAGTCCACAACCCACCGCAACCCACCACAATCCACCGTAACTTTTCTCAACCCACTACATTTCCTCCACACCGCACCGCAGCCAGCCGTATAAAAGAACAGGGCCTAAGGAGAATAATTCACCTTTGATTCCTCACATCTAAATTGAATGACAAAGTCGCCACTTAAACAAGAAGCCCTTTAATGTAGCCACCCAAGCAATTCACGACAATTACGACACCCACTATAGGGGGAGGAACGCGCTGGAGCCAAGGAGGAAATCACGATGCTATTGTGGAAATTGGAAAATTATCCATCGATTCAGATAAGGGCGATCTAAGGGTTATGATTGCCAACAGACCAGAAACCAAGATTCAGAGAACATATGTAGGTGGCTATCGAATGGCTCTCGGAGCACTGTAAATGCCCCTCTCTCCCCGGAACGACTCGGTAACGTGGTCGATGGGGAAACAACCGTGAAGAAGCAGAGAGAGAGAGAGAGAGAGAGAGAGAGAGAGAGAGAGAGGCTTTGGAAAACTGTGACTGAAGCACGACGGGGCAACGCATGTCATGGCAACCAGAGCATTGACCTCTCGGGAGCGCGATGTTGCCTCCAGCGACTAGGGGCGACATGCCCAAACGCAGGTGGTGCGACGATCTCTAGCGAGCTTAAGTTGAGCGGAGTTTTGCATTATCTGATGTTTATCTAAGAAATACAATCAAGCATCTAATTGTGCGCATTCCTGACTGACATTATATCATATGCAATTCATTATGTGCACCCGAAACACATGCTTCAGATATTACGATAGTTCACCCTCATATATTAGGTTATTCATTCTTATTATTATAATTGTTCACTCGTAAAAATCTGAAGCACATATTCCGGATACATATAATATATATTGTATTATAAGTCAACATAACATATAATATATATTGTATCATAAGTCTCACAAACCGAGTGTTTTGACTCCTTTGAGATTCGTCTTGGCTCACTTATATGACAAGTTCGAGCTGAAGCTTACTTTTTCCCACCGTATTTTCCAAGCTTCCCACCAACCTATTTTGTGAAGGTTCACATACCAATTTGGCTGATTTTCACTTTATGATCACCGTAAACCCGCAAATCACATAATGTAGTAACGTGAATGACTTCTTCTGCTGCTGTATCATTGCTATTCATCAATCCATTTTGTCCAGTACAATCCACTTTTGGATTTTGTCACCTATGATCCACGTCATTGTTCCTACTTCCAACACATTACGCAACTGCTACCCAAAATATATATATCACCAACATTTCTTCCTCTAGTTCTTTCAAAATGATCAAATCTCTCTGAAATTTTCTCTTCACTGCCCCTTTCCCGTTTGCAACATGTTCAGAGTTCTATTCTCCTCAAAATTGAACTCTTTCAAAGCCAATCATCGCACATCCCCCTCAACATGCTTCTTAATCCTTTGCAATTCATCAAACCCCCAATATTCTTCATACCGAAACCCTCAATGTGATGTTTCAGTTTCATCATCTGGGCAGTCTCCTAAACCTCCGGATTCTCCAAATTTCCTCTCAAATGCTACTGGAAATCGATTTTTTTCATCTGGGTACCCGTCAAATTGGGGAAACTTTGCCGAATTACGTGGGATTCGAGGTGGGCTTTTGAAGAGTCGAGGATTGGTGGCGCAAGTTAGAAGCTTTTGCAGTGAAATGGGGCGAGAATCTATGGAATATGATGTTGTAATTGTTGGAGCTGGACCTGCTGGCTTATCAGCAGCCATAAGATTGAAACAACTTTGCAATGAGAAGGGTGTTGACATGTCTGTTTGTGTTGTGGAGAAGGGTGCTGATGTGGGTATGTTCCTCTTATTAATTTTGTTTCTTTACTGCCATGATTATATTTGGGCTGGTAGATTATGAGATGTTTCTTTTAAGTTTTTGCATTACATGAGTTGATTATGCTTTAGTCATGTTGAAGTATTTGGATTAATGGAGTTAAATTGACTATATTTGACTTGCTGTGGGTCACATTTTTGTCAACCCATCAAATAGCATAAGGCTTCTACTTATCGTGTGCTACTGCCCAAATATCTTCTATGGACATTAAATTTTTCAAGAGATTGCCCAATAATCCCAATATAATGGAACTATGTATTGCTCTGATGAAAGTAAGAAATGGTACCAATGGTTGTAATGGTGTAATTACAGGAAACTATTTGGACTGAGGGATAATTTCTTTTGTTCGTCAGTTTTTTTGACTTTGATAGTTCACTAGTGTAGAACTTTGGCATAATGAGGTTCATGGAAGAATACTGACCCACTCCATTTGTAGGAGCACATATATTATCTGGCAATGTGTTTGAACCACGGGCGCTGAATGAGCTTATTCCAGAATGGAAGCAAGAGCAGGTAGTTTTCTGCACATTTTTTCCTGGCTTAAGCTGAAAGAGTGTTCCAAATTATGTAACTGGTGTTATGTCAACAGTGCAATGTTTAATATTGATTAGTGTTAAGCCAATTCAAGATAATATGTTTCATTTTCTTGCCCTTAGAACTCTCTGCGTGCATCAGCTTTAGAGCTGCCTATCCTCTTCATTGTGTGTGAGGGGTTCTATTTCGTTCTTGAGGGTTGCCTTTTGTATGTGGGTGTTGAAATTTGTGTATTTGTCTTAAGCCATCGCCTATCTGCTGTGGAAATGGAATATGAGTGAGTTCTGAAAATGCAGTTTTACTTATTCTATGCATATATGATATATGCAATAGTTGTAAATGGCAGGTGTTTGCGTTCTTTTTTTTTTTTGTGTGTTTTTTAAATTGAGTTGGAGGCGGTTTGTTGCTTTAACGTTTTGCCTGGTGAGTTTCTTACTTTCTTTACATCGCAATGTTTCTGTAATGGCTATGTAATCTTACTATGGGCAGATAGCTGTTTGTATAGAAAAGGTGGGAACTTTGAGTAGTTTATTTCTTGGGAGGATTTAGTCAATTGGGAACACATCATCCTTTGTTGAAATGAATGAAGTTATTTTTGCTGAACTGAATTCATTTATGTTGAATTATGAACATTGTTTTTCTGAACTGAGGTGGACTTGGACTTATTTTTGCTGAACTAAACTAAATAGAACTTATTTTTTGCTGAATTAAACTAAATAGAACTTATTTTTTGCAGAACTAAACTAAATAGAACTTATTTTTGTTGAATAATTTTTGTTGGGCTGACTAACTATCCTCCCCCCATTACCACCACAGAAAAAAAAAGGTTGAAGAGAAAAAGGATTTATAATGGCTGTTAAAATTCAGTTGTACTTGTATCCCTTCTTTAATTTGACATTTGGGAATCCCATCCTCTTTATTTCTTTTGCATTAGTTGATGTGGTTTTCTGTGTACACTATCTGCAGGCTCCAATTGATACTCCTGTGTCTGCTGATAAGTTTTGGTTCCTTACTAAGGATCGTGCATTTTCTCTTCCAAGTCCATTTGATAATAAAGGAAACTATGTTATAAGGTAGCCTTTCAGAATAACTCGATTGAAAAGCTTCTGATATACTAGGTTTCATTTGGAGAAAATGACTGAAGCCAAATTTTTGGCATGTAGTAATCTCACAATGCATAACACATCTCAATATGAAAGAACTCTTGTTGTGTTGCTCCATCATTTTCGTCCTAAGCTAACATACTTATTTTGCATTTTGATAAGTGTTTAATTAGGTTGGGTATCTGATATGTAAAGTGTAAACCTTAAAAAATAAGGGTATGTGGTTTATGCATATAGAATAAAAATGTTATATGATCGATACACACTTGTCGGTTGGATCTTATAGGAATCATGGTTCATTGTGTGCTTTCTGATTTGTCACAAACCTACAAACGCTGCTAATAAGAGTTTGAGTTGAGTTCCCTTTCTCTTGCTCTCACCATTTTTTCTTTTACTTTTTTTTTTTTTTTTTTAGTTTGAGTCAGCTGGTACGGTGGATGGGGACTAAAGCTGAGGAGCTTGGTGTTGAAATATACCCAGGATTTGCTGCCAGTGAGGTATTTTGTGCTTAGCAGAATCTGCAGGTTGTCAAAACCTTGCGTCTTGGATTAACTAATTTGTTTGTAGACAGGTATTGTACAATGCAAACCATGAAGTTGTAGGCATAGCAACCAATGATATGGGGGTTGCCAAGGATGGGACAAGAAAGGACAATTTTCAACGCGGTGTAGAATTGAAAGGTACAGTAGCACATTCATTATACAAAGATGTTAGATCGTTTCTGGGCCCAGCATCATTAAGTATGATGGAAGCTGCATTTGGCTGGATCTGGCTTCACATTGCTGTAGATCAGAATGTTGTTTTATTTCAACGTCGGTTTTTCTTCAGCTACTTTATTCCCATGGATGATCCACAGACACTATATTTTTTGCATGTTTAATTGTGTTGCGCTGATACCTTGGTTTAGTTTGCATATGTTGTTGCTTTCGTCCGGAAAGACCTGTTATCTCTGGTCTTTCTTAAAAGCAAAATCACTTAATTATTTTAACTAATACATGCTTAATCCAAACAACTTCCACTTGCTGTGGCCATAGCAGTACCAATTCTGAATGGAGCCGTTATTTGTTCATGTCCTGAAAATGGACCCATGCTTTGCTTTGCTTGAATGAACATATGATGGAGCTCATCTGTATGAAGATGTTCCTGAAATATTCATGTCTCATGATGCCCCCCCCCCCCTCGGCGGTTGTACGTAATAAGCTCCTAAAAAATGTGTTAGACAAGCTTTCTGAAATATTGCTGTGTATGTTATGTGCAGGAAAGATTACCCTTCTTGCAGAAGGTTGTCGAGGATCATTATCAGAGGTTGTTACCAAACACAAAGTGCTGCAATCATGTTGTTGTTGATAGGCAACTCATATGAAGCTGACAATTTCACCTTCTTTTCTGTGACAGAAAATAATGAAAGAGTACAACTTGAGACAGAAGGCACAGGCACAACATCAGACTTATGCGTTGGGGATTAAGGAGGTCATGAGCAACTTTTCTGGTTCTAGAGTTGTAATTTGTGATGATTATGTGATCCTTTTTATTTTAGAAGTTGTCTTAGTTGCAAAACTCTAAGCTTTCTTTCAAACACTAGATTCACTTACTAGTTGGTCAGAAAACCTTCTTTTAACTACTCTGCATCTACTGAGCTTCTGTCAAGTCCTGTGACTCCAGTCAATTATCATTTCTAGAATGAGTATAGTACTCTAGTGCACTTTTTAGATATTCCTGGCATGGCACAAATGCATGCCCTCATTTTTGCATTTTCCCCTTATACTAATTATGCATATCTTATACAGGTGTGGGAAATTGATCCTAGCAAACATCAACCTGGTTTTGTGCTACACACACTGGGTTGGCCATTGGATCACAAAACATATGGAGGCTCCTTTCTTTACCACATGAAAGATAACATGGTGAGTGGTTGTTGTCTTCATCCTGCGTGATACTTTGCACACTCCACATAGTGCCTGATCAGTGCTTTGGGTTGTGTAAGTAATCCTAGAGGAAACTGTTTGTTGTCGCATTCTAAGACATTTTAATATCTAGTTTGACCAGTGCTCGACTTAGCTTGAATGCTTTATGAGCCAAGGCCTAGCCCTTTAAAGTTCATCTCAGTTCAGTTCAACTCTTTTACATATTTTGGAAGAGATGTAGCCCATATTCACAGTTTTATTCAGACTTGGCATTAATTTGGGTACCCATATTTCAACTTTAAAGCATATATGTTATCCTTAGTTGGACATACAATTCATAAAGGTTAAAATAAATTTCAATGGGAAGCATCATAAGTCAGAATATTATGACGTTAACGCTTGGGTAAAGTTGGCATTAACGCTTGGCCAAGCTAACACATTCTTCTATAATATTTTTTCCCATAGACATATGTATTTGTGTGTCTGTGTGTGTGATGAGGGTTCTGAATGGAGTTTCTCAATTTTTGGGTTGGAGCGATAGCAATTTTCATCATATCATCTATTTTCAAAGGTTGGAAACTGACAGACATCCTGGAGTTTCTGAGGGTTCAATTTTGACACGATGCCTTCTCCTGTTGAGGAAAGCGCAATGATATTTGTTTGATTGTTCTCTTGCTTGTTTATGCAATTTTCAGTTATTGAAATATTCCCTTTCTTTGAAGTAAAATATTCCTTGGTGAGTGAGTGCAGGTGTCCATTGGTCTTGTAGTTGCGTTAAACTATCACAATCCATACTTGAACCCTTATGAGGAGTTCCAGGTACATTGAATCTATCATGAAGAAATTTATTTATCCATTTCCTGAATAAGGAATTCCAGCTTGATTACTTCTGGGGCTGATGTCTTATTTTTTTCCTCTGTCAAGAGACTTAAACATCATCCTGCAATCAAACAAATGCTTGAAGGGGGCAGTGTTGTGCAATATGGTGCTCGTACTTTAAATGAAGGTGGTTTTCAGGTATGCAAAATATTTCCCAATTTTTAGTACTCCCTCGGACCCATAGTCATAGTGAAATTTAGGGAATAAGTGACTGTTTCAAATTCATTTACATTCTAGAAATGGGTGTTCAACCAATAAAAACAGAGGAAAGTTTTACGAAAAGAAAATTTTGACCATTATGTGAAACTAGAAAATCTAATGTTTTTGACAGTGAATATGGGACGAATGGAGTATCTGCATTGAAAGGAATATTGAATTCTATTGAACGAAGGATAGCATGGCTGCTACACTTTCTGAAGGTTGGGAGTGTGATTTGTACTATGAGACACTCCCCCCCCCCCCCCCCCAAAAAAAAAGCCCTTTCTTGCCTTTTTGTGTTTGCACGAGTCAATGAGATGATATAGCCTTTCTTTGAACATTTCGAATGGAAATTCCTTTACTTGTAAGAAATACAACTTGTGGTAAGTATTGATCATTTCACATTATATCTCCTGTTATAATTCAAGTTGAAAATTTTATTACTGTCATCCTAATCCTGTAACTTGCATCTCATAGACAGCAGTATGCCTATGTACACACGCATGTGCACTGGCAGCTGGTATAAGCCTTTTTTTGCATTTACCGTCTTCTACTCTTCCATTATTCTGCTGGGTATTGCATGACAATTTTCAACATTTTAGTAATTCAAATTTCAGTCTGTTCCTTATCCAGTTTTCCCTGGAGGGGCAATAATTGGATGCTCTGCTGGATTCCTAAATGTACCGAAAATCAAAGGAACTCACACTGCTATGAAATCAGGTATTCATTCTGTCTTTTGCACCAGCACCTCGCATAATCTATAGCTCGCTTGCTTGACCGAGTTTCTCCCAATGTGTGAATGTGGAATGTGAAGTCGCATAACAAATGTGCTTAGAATTATCTGAACTGCCTCTGTTGATAATCGTCAGACAATCGTTGTACTCTTTCAACAAATTTTGTTGGTCTTTCAAATGCATCCTTTTTGATTGTATTGAGTGTGGACGTGGGAATAAGACTACAGGCATCTAAATCTCCCTGGCCCAGTTAAGCTTGCTCAGGAATTGTGGCGTTGCTCATTTGGTCGTTTCAACGGTCTTGAAAATGTCTCATAATTTAAGAGACAGCAGCTAACATTGTTTCTCAATCTTACCTAATAGACTATTCCATTTCTTAATTCAATCCTCACAAAGTCCGACTATTGAGAATTGTGGCCTCATAGGTTGTTCTTCAGGTCATGATGATATGATAACACCATCATCTAGTGTGGGTCGTCAGTCTTGTCTCAGTAATGCGTAGCGAGATTGACACGCAGGCAACCATATCCCTACTTACATAGCCTGATTGTAAGAAACATACTGAAAAATTAGGGCAATACTTTTTGATAGATCAAAATAATTTATAACAAGCGATGTGTTCAGATACAACATATACAGCAAATAATAATATCAGGTGTTGCTAGATAAAAATAGCATAAAAGTTGGTGGGAAAACGCATTAGAAAATGGTAACTAGCAACCAAACAGAGCTAGTATCATCACCTGATTTCCAACTTGAATGACCTCCAAGCTGGTTGTTCAGAAGCCATAGGGAGGGTAAAGGTCGGTCTAAGTTCTTTAATGATTGATCCTCTGGAAATTTCTTCGTAGCCATGTCCTTCATGTCCCATTTCTGGTTTAATGACCTTATTCTGGTTTGTCTTGATCTTCAGCTATTTCCCTCACATTTCAATTCTGGTTGTGAATTTCCGAAAATAGGGCTAATACTATTAAAAGTTCCCAGTTTTGGTCATACCTTTTTCTCTCTCATTCCTCCTTTTGTTCTCTCCTTCCCTATTTACTTCTTTTTTTTTAAAAATCACCAAAGGCTCTTCCACTTGCCTACTGCAGTCTGCTGAGTGACTTCAATGTGTAAATATAACACTAGCAGTTTATAATCTAATTACCTATGACATGATATCATCGTTCTTTCTTCCTGCGATGATAACTTCTCATGATTGAATGTATTGTTGCAGGCATGCTGGCAGCGGAAACTGCTTTTGATGCTCTTAATCAAGGCCTGCAGATGGATGACTACTGGGAAAAATTGCGTAATTCATGGATATGGGAAGAGCTCCGTAGAGCTAGAAATTACAGACCGGTAAGGGTGGAGGGCTCTTTGTGCACATAATTGCTTGTACATCCTGGATGTGGGAAGAGTATGAAGTAATTCTGTTTGTTTGAGTCTTTTTGTATGGCTAATTGCTGTTGTTCAATTGCAGGCTTTTGAATATGGACTTGTCCCTGGGATGACCTTGAGCGCTCTTGAACAGTAATTTTCCTCTAATTATTCTTATCTGTGAAGAGCTATTGTTCTGCCTGTAAGGAATGACATTGGTGCCCTGTCTTATTGCAGCTATATTATGAAGGGAAGGTCACCTTGGACACTGAAACATGGAAAACCTGATCATGAAGCAACAAATGTATGTAAAAACTTCTAGAAATAGTGACCACTATTACTGTCCACTGTTTTCACTTCAGTGCTAATCTCTCTCTTTCTCTCTCCATATGCTCCAGATCTGCACGATATAGGTTTCTCATACATAAAATTATATGAAAATTCATATGATATAGCTTGGTGCTTGTAAGTTGTGGGATTGTTAAAGATGTGTAGATAGGGGGGGTTAATTTTGCTTACTAAAGGTCATAATTTTGTTGATGTAGACGAGCAAAATTTAGTATCCTCTTCTAAAACTGGCTTAATCTTTCTTCTGGGACTGAAGTGGTTATTTCTCCTTGTTTGTACAGGTTGCAAGGTTACATTCCCCTATTGAATATCCAAAGCCTGATGGAACTATTTCGTTTGATGTACCTACTTCATTATACAGGTATACAGCAATTTGTACCTTTAAACAATTCGTAGCTGTCTATGTAATATTCAGAATGAAATACATGCTTGAGATCGAATATCCGATTCTTTACAGAGTAACATGGAAGAAATCTGTTTGATCAAATTTTAGAAAGACAGTTACTTGAAACACAAAAGTAAATAGTCAGAAACTCAGAAGAGATGGAGTGAGTGCACCAATAGATTGTACAACCTGTAGGTTGTTGAGGGTTAGTATAGACCGATTGCGTAGGATCATTTGAATGCTGAAATCATGCACTCATGCCGTTTTCCCATGATATTTATGCCTACAATGAAAATCGAATGGCGACAAAAACTGCATTTTGAATCCCTGTTTAGAAGTTTGATCAATTTTTGGCAATTATAAGTTGTATGTGCAGCTAATTAATTTTCGGCGATTATAATCATTAGTCCATTACTATTGGAAAAAGAAAACATAAACAAGAAGAGCATGATGCAGATTTACCAATGAGATTTTGATAGTGAGAACTCAGAAGATAGTAGAAACCAGCGGATAAGAACTGCACGAAACAATTTCAAGCATTGCAAGCTTATTTTTTGCAAGTTTATGTCAAGCAAACTTTCATTTAGACCTATGAACCAAGAGTACCCAAACTGGTGTGCTCTATCCTCTATAGAACATTGAATTAATAAGGATGCAAATACCAATATTGTATTGTGCATTCAAACTTCTGAATTTGAATATTAAGAAGATGATGGGAGCTGTGGGACATTGGTAACAAATGGGAGATTTTTTTTATGGGACACAAAGAAAGGTTTAAGGTTTTTGAAGTAGTGATAGTAATAAAGGCATCATCAGCAAGTGATCAAGGGACTCTAATAGCATTAATAAAAAGTAAAAACTAGGAGATTGAGGCACTGAAAATCAGCAAATTTTGTGCTGCTATCCCTCCTAGGGTACCTGCCAAGTTACAGCTGGTGCCTGATGATTATTTTTCTGATGGACCTACATGGAGAATTAGTCTGTATGGTTTTCCTGATGCAATACACATGTAGTTGTGAACCTTGACATGCTATTTGTTGGATATGGGATTTATTTTGGAGTTTGTATGTATAGGAGCAATACAAATCACGACCATGACCAGCCAGTCCATCTTCGATTGAAGGATCCCACAGTTCCTGAACGAGTCAATTGGCCTGAGTACGCTGGTCCTGAGTCTCGTTATTGCCCTGCACGCGTATATGAGTGAGTTTTTTAATTTTTTTATTTGTTTTCTTTCGGTTTTCATCACCTCATTTCCTCATCTTGTGATGATTTTTTTCTTTGAATAATAAGACTAATGTTGATGGCGCTCTACTCTTGTTTTCGAGTTACAGGTACCTTCCCAATGAGAGTGGGAAGGTGAAGCTACAAATTAATGCCCAAAACTGTCTCCATTGCAAGGTAATAAATACGCTTTGCATCAAAGGGTTGTCTTTTGTTTAGTGATAACTTTACCTGAGTAGTAGTAGTAGTGCATACCCGCTCCATCAGCATAGACGAGGAGTCTAAATTGATGGTGGTACAAAATCAAAATGTGCAGGCATGTGATATTAAAGACCCGAAGCAAAATATAGAGTGGACAGTACCTGAGGGAGGTGGTGGACCAGGCTACACTGTCATGTAGAATGCATGCTATTGCTGAAGCATGCCCTAACCTACCTGAGCTCATCCGAACGGTGTGGCTGTGGATGTATTTGTATGTAGAATAATAATAATGGCAAATTACTTGTGATAATGCCTCATCTGAACAGCTCCCAAGGCTAGCATAGCACCTCCTTTGTATGTCCAACACAAACTAGTTATGAGTTATCTGTCTCAGTACAGTAGTTCATATTTCAATTGTAGCATTACCAATTCATTTCTTGTTCTAGTTTACCCTTTGGTTATCATCTCATTACAAGTTATACAATAAATTAAACAATTCAATAAAGCAGGCTCCAACATATGAATGTGAGTCATTTTAAGTCCCTTCATTTGAGATTCAATTGAGTTTGGATCGCGATTCCAGTAAATGAAAAACAAGTCCTTAATTGTACTAGTGGTTTGTACTCCTGAGACGTTTTTTTACACAAAAAAAAAAAAAAAGGTTCCATTGGGTTTTGGTTAGATTAGGGGTATAAACGAGACGACCCAGGTAAAGTTTGGTTACATTTGGCTCGGAAAATAGGCGAGTCAAATGAATCGACCCGGGCAAAGTAAAAAGCTTTTTCGTTTTACAAAATAGACATTTTAATCTCTGTAAGCACCACTAATACCAAGAATAAACACAATGTTGTGGGCTTGGTTAACCTTGCTATGAGATTTCCATACCTCCACAAATTCTCACAGCCTCCCTAGAATTACAATCTGAAAACTCAACACTCACAAATGAGTCTCACATAATTTCCTTAGGGATACAGACTAATGAGCCTAACACCTAGACTCTATTTATAATACAAGGTTAATACAATTATTTAGGGTTAATAGAGTTTTTGCAGCAAAGGAATTACAAAAGGAGACGGCTAACAAATCAGTAATTGGATTCTCAATTAAATTCTTCTATCTTGATTCCCAAAACACAGAGACCAACCTAAAATTGATCTCCATATTCAAGCAATAATAAAGACCTAATTTTCTGCTCATTTAACTAATAATATTTTGGCCTACATTAAAAAATCATAAAATTTACATGCATCGGGGATGGACTCAAACCTATGACCTCATAACCATGCGACAACAGTTCAATCGTTACACGAAGGCTTCTTAATTATGTTCCTATCATATATACTGATAAATTACACTACTTGAAGATTAAGACTCATTTTGTCATTATCGTCCACCAATAAAGGGAAATGCAACTTGGAGGGTTAAATACATTGGAGGGTATGCCTTGGGTTTAGTCGTTGAAAAAAGACAAAAGCTACGAACTAGTATATCAGAATAAATAAAGAGATGCTAAAGGAACAAGTTTAAACATTATAAAAGGGATTATTGGACGGTAATATACTGGACTTTAGGGGTATTGGACAATATTTTTTTTAGATTTTAATACACTGAACTTTGAGGATATTGGACAATAATGCACCCGGAACAATTCTGTTGGTGGTTGACGCGGTGGCTATGCTACTTTAAGGTGTCGTTTTTCTTCTTTTTTAATAAATATTTGTTACCATGTAAGAAACTACACATAAGTAGAATGACTAATATATATATTCTGAAAAAAAAAATGACGCCTTAAAGTAGGACAACCACCGCGTCAGCCACCAGCAAAATTGTTTTGAGTACATTATTGTCCAATACCCTTAAAATTCAGTGTATTAGAATCCAAAAAATAAATTCAGCGCATTATTGTTCAGTGTATTATCGTCCAATAATCCTTATAAAAGTTATATTTTGTTGCCAACTACCGGTCATTTTTTGAATCTGCTGATGTTTCCAATCAATTAGCTTGCATCGACCCAGGCATGACCCATCGTGGCTTGTTGAAAAGCATAAGCTTACCTTTCACTCTTGTCCTTGGCAGTTGGCACTAGGCAGTCACAGACAGCTCCATCAAAAAAAGAACTACACTTCAGGTGACAAAAGTAAAAACGCAACCTTTCATAATTCATATACATAGATACAAGTATACAGCTGCTTCTAATTTCTCTAAGTCATCACATACTTTGCATAAATAATAATGCTAGCAAAATCTGATAACCCTGAAAACACTGATCAAGTGCAACTTGATATAGCTGAAAGAAATACAAACCCAACACGGCACAATATACTTTCAACCAATATTCACAAATTTGGACCATTTTCTGGAAATATGTCATTTCGGGGTTTATCAAAAACTTAAATTTAAGATAATTATTATTAAACTGGCAAACTCAAATTGAGCTATATCAATGTTAGTACAAAACAACAGCTTAAGAGGAAATGTGACAAGTTAAACTAGGACGAGCTTTACGCCGTTATAAGGGTGAAGTTTAGCGGCCCCCAACTAGAGGCCATACTCGATCATTTGATGGGATCAAACAAAATCCAACCTTATTGTCACTGAAGCCAAACAAGGAAGATGCCAAATCAACCCGAACTGTACACCTCTGATGGGAACGACCCTTGTACAAGTGATGATATGCCTTATTCACGTTCCAAGTGGGTTCAGATCAACATAGTTGCTCTACGGGTGACAAAAATGGAGGCTCTTCCCCAGCCCCATCTGAAAGAGGCTTCTGCTTGAAGAAATCCGACCTTGCAAGAAATACCTACACCCTTCTGATGTTACACTAATACCATTTCAAAGCCACACTACCTAGAATCAATACTAGAGTCCTAAATACAGTTTTCAGCAAGATTAAATCAGCCATGAATGGCTGAGATGCTAGAATTTAACAAGTTAATACATGATAGCTAAGCGCTTACAATCTCAGTCTTTTGCTGGATTGGGCTTGGAATCTGACATATGATCCTTTGGTGATGGCATTGACGGTCTGAGTTTGAAGTCTCCAAGGTGCTGGTGCTGGGGCTGCTGCTGTAACTGGTGCTGCTGAAGCTGATGCAGTTGGAGCTGTTGAAATTGCTGCTGCTGCTGCTGCTGCTTCTGAGAATGAAGCTGGAGCTGTTGAAATTGCTGAGCAGTTAACCGAGTGTTCATCGCCTGGTTGCTGCTTGGGTAGAATGGTTGATTTCCACCAAAGGCTGGAGGAAAGTTGATCATAGGTCCTCCGTTGGACATGGCCTGACCGGTCAAAATTTTTAGATGTTGGATCTCCTCTTTCAGTGCATCATTCAATGCTGCCAGATTACCAAAGGCAAACAGAATATCATCAGATGCTTTGTATGAATCCTCCTAAAGCTAGCTCCCAGGATTCTTTTTTTCCCCACATGTGGGGGAGGGAGGGGGTGTTCAACATTCACTCAGCCTTACCCTCACAAGCAAAGAAATATCTTCAAAAAGATAACAGAAACAAGGAAGTAACATGAATATTACTATCCGATTTCCACAAAAATCCAGAATTTTCTATGGTATGGATTTGTCTGAAGCTAGACATGGTCTCCCTCATTTAGAACAGTACTCCTATGTTTCGACCTGGCCTCAGAAGATTGTAAAGTTTGTCGTTTGTTTCATATTATGTAATGCACTTTGAAGATATCACATTGTGCACAACAGCAACAAAAATCTACTGTAGACCCCAATCAAAGGTGTGCATAGGACGTCAAGATGCACACAATCTTGCTCTTTCTGAGGATTGTTCCCAGAACCAGGGCAAAAGCTGCATACTTAGCAAACCTCGTAAACAAGCAATAATACGGAGCCCCTGGAATACCAATTGTCATCAGAACAAGAGCTAATAATGATGATGTGTCGACAAAGAGCTACATCAAATCCTTAGTGTTGCCTTTAACAACAATTTTGCAGAAAAGTACAGGATTCTTCCCCACAGCTTCAGGCAATATACCACGTAATTTTACCCCAAGACCTTGCCTTATCAGAATACAACACAAATGCCTCAGCTATCGAGTTGCACCTAGCAAAAGAGATGCAACCAGGACTGACTGAAGAGGACACCTAGCAGCTGCAGCTTTCACAGCTAGCTCATGCAATTACAATATGAAAGACAGAAGAGCAAGCACTGTGATTGACAAAGTAAAGCAGACAAGCCACAGGTGCTACAGCAAAGTTTTGGGATTACTCTAATGTAGGTGCTGACATTGACCGTAGGAATCAGCTGTTCTAGATTCATTTTTTTTTTCCTTCCTATGATTAATTTTTGTACTTGTCATTCAAATTGTCCACTTGCAATATCTTAGGGATAAGCAAAATTAGATACCGTTAGGGATGGCTTAAAGGGTTATTGGATAGCTTTCAATCTAGGTGGTGATGACATCCATCAACATCAGTGCCCCCCCCCCCCCAACACACACACACACACAAAAAAGACAAACAGGGGGTAAAGTACCAATAACAATATGGGTGTACAAAACTGACCAGAACATTCCCTTTTTTATTGTAACATGGTAGCAATTCTTAGTATGGTCACAAAAGAATGTATCAACACATATCAGTCCATAATAATGCAAACATGTTCCAGACATTGATATCAGGATAGGTATAACTGACACGACAATATAAACCATCAGACACATTCTCCCAGCATTCAACCAAATCCCACCATTTACATCCAAGAAAAAGAGAAAACTTACCATCTTGCAAGTGAACTTGTTGCTCCATTGTCTGCAGACGCATCTTTAAATCACTGTTTTCAACAGTAAGACCATTTGTATCTCTCTGTTCCAAATACAAATCATGTAAATAATTATGAATGCAAAAAGCTGGCACTTGGGAAAAAAGAAAATGAAGGAAGTTTCCTAATCCTAAAACAAAATAAAAGAGGCAAAGTCATGTTTGCCACCAAAGAATGTAAGACGCGCAAATCAAATGGTTTAATAGATAGAAATTGCAGAGGACACACAATGTAAGCCTCTAAATGATCACATGAAGGAACTACTACCTGCAGCAGGGACAACTGAGCAGACAATGAAGTTGAATCAGTTTGCAATGTTTGAACTTTGCGTTCTAGTTCAGCAATATATCTCATCTTCCTTTCTTTAGACCTAGCAGCTGACTGCCTGTTTGCCCAGATCCTACTCAAGCAAAACGGTGGAAAAGATTTGAATTAACATGATTGAGCAATATGAATCCTTGCATATTGCTAAAACCATGGCATGCTGCATGCCATATCCAAAACTGAAATGCAGTCATTCCATTGAAAATGCATGTCAATTCAAACCGTTCCAAACAGTATGAAGCAACTTGACAGAAAATGCAAATAGATATAGGGCCACATATTCAATAAAAAATAATCACACGCATATAAACAGAAGCAGGACAAAACCCGACAATGAAATCCAGCATTAGTTGGACATTGTGAGTTGATTCTGTGGGTTCAACCCAGCTTTCCCTACCTCTGGCCCCATTTGCAGAAAAATTGGGCATCATTTACTAAGGACCGAGAGAAATGTAGGGCCATCACTTTATCAGCCTTCACCAAAAAAAAAAAAAAAAAAAAAAAAAAAAAAACACACACACACACACTAGAAAATATCCATACTGGTAAGTGGTAAGCGGTAGATTACATGAGAATTCACAGATCTAAATGAATGAGATTTAACATTTGATTATAAAGAGTCTTGTCCAAATCCAAAGCAATACCCTTATCTAGAACTCCCGCCAGGAAAAGTTTGGAGACAGCAGAGGGGGGGGGGGGGCAATGCATTTTGCATTTTGCATTTTGCTTCAGCCCACCACAGTCCAAGCAGAAAAAATAGGGTAAAATTGGCTCCTCTACTATATTGAAAAATGGGTCCAAAGTATCTCATGAAGGGCTCCATTGTGAGATAAAAACCACAATCTACAGTCTAGAGAGGAAAACAGAAACTGATGCAGAAAAAAAAACGAATATCTATGGAAATTTTACTGTAACTAATGCCGTAACACAGAACAGCTTCTCTGCGGTAGTAACTAAAATCCCAACACTGAATGGATATGAAAGTACATAATGGCTTGATTTTCTAAAGGCCAATTTATCCTTCACTAAGCTATCAACTTGCCCCTTCACAGAAATTTGCAACCTTTTGCAGATTAATTATGAATAGGATTCTACATCCTAATCAAGCTGCCAAAGTCTCACTCACATGCATATCATGCACTACCAACTTGTAATTTATTACATCATGCTACCATAGTATGATTACTGGAAACATACCCACTCAAACACTGTAATGACCCTAGCAATGTGTCTCCTTCCAGACAACAGGAAATTTTCACTTTTCAACAATTTTGTAAGCTTGTAGAAGTCTATTTGAGTATCTACTATGGATTTAGCAACATTTTGAATAGCGGGGCGAAGGCATATGAAATAGGAATTGGAATTTGCACCAAAGCAATGCCACAAGAGAAGCAACTTGGAACTGTTTTATGGTTTTGATCCCATTGGAAGTACCAGAAACAGAAACTCAGTCAGTGGAGGAATGACGGATGACATCGCAATCACACACGCAAAATGCCACAGGGCCATGAAAGGAAAGGCAACAAGTTAAGATCCATCTTCACACATTCTACATTGATGTATAAAATGTTCCCGCTTGCACATTATACCCATCAATCTGATCATCACAGTTGAATGAGTGATTACCCATTAAACTTTCCCAACTTTGGGCGACCCTGAACCAAACTAATTTCTTAACATCATCTAGCCACCAGGTTCCTCGTGATAACCTCTAGGTTGATCATATGCTATGGTAATTCTATCCTATGTCTGAATCAAACCCGCCAAAATCCATCCCGGAAAACTTCTGCATAACTAAAATAACCAATCAACAGGCAAAATCTTTGGAAGCTGTTATTAAAAATTCACTTCCAAATCCCACTTACAGTAGCCTCCGCGATTCCTCTTTCTGCTTTGGACAACCCAAATAAACAATCAAAAAAAAAAAAAACATGGGCAAGTCGCGTAATCATGAAGCCAATTACCTTTTAGCCCGCTTAGGATCAATCAAGGCAAGCTCAGCAAGCTTAGCATTGGAGACGCCCTTCTTAGCATCACCAGAGGCCATCTCATCAGACCCGGAACCAAGCATCTCAGGTTTGATCATGGTGGAGCCATCCATGGACTGACTATGCTGGTGTCTCCCTCTGACCCTAACACCACCTTCGGAGTCGGCATTGGAAGGGGCCAAATTGACCTTATCCATGTCAATGTACATAGAGAACAACTCCTCCTCAATGTCATGATCATCAGAGAACGAAGGAGCACCGGGAGTAGAATCTCCAATAACGCCGAGATCGGTGTCGAAGGTGATGTCGTCGGGGAGAGTGAGAATCTCGGAATGAGCACGACGGTGCCGGACGTTCTTGGGGGGAGTCTCCGGCATTCGACTCAAGTCGTGGATGAAGGAGGTCGTGGAGGAGGAAGGGGGGAATCTCGCCGGCGGAGGAAGGCCGACGGCGAGCTTGTCCCTGTCCCTGTCCATGTTTGGAAAGTGAGAATTGAAAGAGGGAACCCTAGTTGAGATCGTAGAACCCTAATTGTATGGGGTGGGAGAGAGGAAATGGGGATGAATGAGAAGGTGGAATCGGAGGCCTAAAGGTTGGACATGTTATTCGGGGAATGGGGAGATTACGAATGGTGATGATGATTATGACGACCACCACGACGACGACACAGAGTGGCAGCCGGGGAGGGTGGGCCCCTACGGGATCAAATAAGGGAACTTCCAACGAACAATCACTAAAAAGTCTTCGTATATTGGTCTGATTATTACAAAATCCTGTATTTTGATAAATAATTATGAGTTCCTATTATTTTTTTGTAATTATTTATTGGGATATTTAGATCTATTTTCCAACAAAAAAGTAAAAAGTAAAGATTTTTGTGTGTTTTGATTGAAGTCACTTATCATTCCAAGTTTTACTGTTTATGCTTGGTCAATAATAAATTCTATAATTAATGTTTTGTATATCGAAAAATAGGTCGGAATACCCCATTAAATAATTACAGTAAAGATAATGTCACCTCACAATTATTTATCAAAATAATGGGCCCTTAAAATAATTATATCAAAATATGTGAACCTGTTAGTCGATTTTTGAAAACTTTGTCAAGTAGATTTGGGTCGCAGAGTAGGTCGACTCAGTGTTTATCAGCAATGCGTGATTGATCTTGTGATATAATTAATCCGAGTTCACCACTAAATCCAATCGACCCCAAAGTGGTGACTCTATCGTGTCTTCTAACTATGAGCGGACTGTTTCAAAACCTATATGTGTTGCACCGCATTTACACCAAGATTTGTTAATTTATCATGATCCAAATGATTTCAAGGACACTTTGTCAGTCCAGTCGAATACTTCTCCTGAATTTGAGGACTCTATCTTAGTGCATTTGAAAGTTGAGTGAGAAGTAAAAGGAAAGAAAAAGTTGTAGCGAAATCTAAGTGCAGGTTGGTTATGGAAACTACTCAGAGGACAAAGTCAACTACCAATGAAACTCCTCGCAATTTAAAAGATTTCAAGGATATTGAAGCGCTGCTTGCACAAAAGAGGGTCATGGTGAGAAAGATTTGTGGTATAAAGGTTACATCTTCTAAGAAGAGTTGAAGGCTTTTTGGAACAGTTTGGACTTTTGATGTTTGCATCTTTTAGCTGTTGTTTTCTATTGTTTTTGTGGTTTATTGGTTGTATCTTATACTGTTGTAGTTTTGTTTTGTTGTTTTGTTGTTTAGCGAATCTTTGTAGTTGTAGCATCTTTGAAACAAATTTTGCAATTAGTGGCTTCCAATTGTAAAAAACAAAAAAGGTAAAATTTTGTCAGATCCGAATATCTAAATTTATTTGATCCGTCAAAATTGTCCAACTTGAAAAGGCGTCCAAACATCAAGTTCTCGTTCGAATTTTTGACATTAGCCGAATTTGATCGACTCGAATTTATCCGAAACCAAATATTCGCAAGCACTAAAAGTACATTAAATTCACAATTGACTTGATACTTTTAGTTTAAAGCTTAACACACACACACACACATACACATACACACACATATTAACAATCTGCTCAACACATCGAGAGACTATTTGCGTGGCAACAAAAATTTATTGCACATCTCATTGCACATAACTCACTGAGTTTGGTTGATGGCTCTTGGCCTCCACCACCAATTTGTGTCACTAATCCTAAGAGGCTTTATCAAAACTCGAACTTCCCGAATTGGCTATGAGCGGACCAACAGGTTCAATTTTGGCTCCATGCCACAATCTCTAAGGAAATTCTCATCGAAATTCGTGATCCTGCTCACTCCTTCATAATTTGGAACCGCCTACACCAACGACTCACCAGTATCAAGAAGCAAGTCAATCAGTCTTTGGAAGCATACCTCCGAGATATCCATGTTATAGTAGAGTCCTTGACCGCAATTAACTCGCTGATATTTAATCGGGAGCTCTTGAAATCCACCATTCTTGATTTGGATGAAGAATATAACCATTTTGTTAGAACGACCACATACTATGGTGGCAACCTTACTTTTGATGAGCTTACAGTGGAGTAGGACATGGCCTACAGTGGCGTGGTGGTGGACAAGGACGAGGTTGTGGTCATGGTCGTGGTTCCTTCTCCAACTTCCGCCCACCTCAGCCATGATCATCGACTCTCAACATGCTTTATCCAGCGTACAATTAGTAACAGGTATATCTACTTCTCATAGTTTTGGTACTGGTCTAGCAACCTCCCTTGTTTCTTGCTCATGATCTGCTCATTTTACCCCTATTGGTACTAACGTGGTCACCTCACCTTTAGTTATTTGCCAATTATGCTCTCATCCAGGTCATATTGCAACTTTCTGACCTTGCTTCTTCCCTAATGGCGCCATAAATTCACCTCTTACTCTAGCATCCTATACCTTAGTCCCATTCAATCTAGCGAAGCCAATGATGTTGTCCAGTACTCTAACTATGGAGCGACAACTCATGTGACCCCATTTGCAGGTATATTTACTTCTAAGCATCTTTGTACTGGATTAGACAAGGTTGTTATTGGTGACAGTTCTGAGCTTTCTATTTGTCATATTGGTCAATCTATGTTAAAAACCTCTATCTAGCCTAAGTTGTTGCATGTGTCTGGCATGAAATTCAATTTACTTTTTGTTCGACAATTATGACGTGATAATAATTGTATGGTTCAAGTCTATGATTCTTCAATGCATGTAAGGGACAAAGTAATGGGGACACCTCTTATGGCGAGTTCCAATGGCACAAGTCTCTCTCCTTGTCATCCATTTCTCATCCCTCTACCTTGTTCTCCCTCCGAGCGTCCGGTGATACTTGGTACTGTCATTTGGGTCATTATAGGTCTCATGTCTTAGAAACCCTTAAAAATAAGCATTTCATAACAATCGTGTTGCTTATAAGTTAGGCAAAGCCCATCGTTCATCATCTACAGTAGTGGAACATTGTTTTAGCATACCTTTACATCTTATCTATTCTAATGTTTGGCAATCTCCTATACTTTCTAACTTAAGTTATGATTATTATGTTTGTTTTGGATGATTGCACTTGCTACATTTAGATTTATCATATAAAACAAAAATTTGAAGTCCATCATATTTTGGTTGTTCAAAAGCTAGTTGAAAATCAATTTGATCGAAAAATCAAGATTTTTTAAAGTGATGGTGGTCGGGAATTTGACAACTTTGCTCGTCGACATCATTTTCAATGTTGTTTCAAATCTTTTCAAAAATCTTGTTCTGATACGTATGAACAAAATGGTATTGTCGAAAGGCAACATCATCACATCATATAGATGACACGCACACTACTTCTTCAAGCGTCTCTCCCAGGACAATTTTGGGTTGATGCAGCATATGTTGCCGCCTATAGAATTAATCGTCTTCCCACTTATCTATTAAACAATATTTCCCCTTAATAAAAGATTTGTTTAAAAAGGGTCTCAGCTACTCATCTCTTAAAGTCTTTGAGTGTAAGTGTTTTCCCACTATCTTGTCTCACCAACACAAGCATGTTCCCTGTTCAGTACGTTGTGTCTTTCTGAGCTTTGCTTCCAATTATAAGGGGAACCAATGCTTTGACTCTATCACAAGTCGTGTCTATCTATGTCAGTCATCATGTCGTCTTTTATGAAGTTGTTTTTCCTTATTCAGTGTTGGTCAATCATCTTCCCTAACATAAGAAGCATCTTCTTTTGACCTTGTGATTACTTCAACAACCCATATGTTTTGCAATCCCACATCCATCCCTGCCTCACTACTCCAATCCCAAAGTCAACCTAATCCCCTTCATCCCCCACCCCATCTACATCTCCTTCATCGCCTCCAATGGTTCAATGTGAGGAGGCGTCATCCTCTCCTAAACCTGTCCCACCAATCTGATTCTACACCATCATCCTCCACACCAACCTTCCCCTTTGCTTCACCCTTTTTCTCTCCTTATGAGCTCTCCTTCTCAGGAGCACGGAGCACCCCCCTCTCGCCGCCGCCTCCCAACCCCCTGTAGCGTTTAACACTCATCCTATGCAATCCCGTGCCAAATCAGGTTTCTATAGGCCATGCCATTTGTCGTCCTTGCATGTGTCTACTACATCTAAATCTGAACATAAGTGATATTCACGGGCATCTAAGGATCCTGAATGGCACAAGGCTATGACAGAGGAATTAAACTCATTTGGGTAAAATGACACATGGACCTTAATCCCTTAGCGTAATGACATGAATCTATTTACATGTAAATGGGTGTATAGAAATAAGTATCTTTCTGATGACTCCCTTGAACGTTGAAATGCGCGATTGGTGGTTCGTGGGGTTAGCCAGCTTGAGGGTTTGAATTATCATGTCTTTTCTACGAAAGATCTTGGGGATCTCCGTTATTTTCTGGGAGTTTAGGTCATTCGTAATCTGGGCTTTCTTTTTCTCTCGCGTCACAAATATGTCTATGAACTTCTTTCCCGTTTTGATCTTCACAAACTCAAGCCTGTACACAACTCCCACCCCCCACCCCTCGGTCCATCTAGGACCACGTTGTCTCTTCAGGATGACAAGTTGGCAAATCCCTCCTCCTATAGAAGCATTGTAACACCCTGTTTTTTTTTTAATTGACTAACTTTGACGTTGTGGTTTATTTAAGTGTTCAAAATTCTATATGTCTGACATATTGATGTGTTAGTTTAATTATGTTAGTTTCTTATAGTATTAATTAGTCTTTGTTAGTTATTAGTTGTTAGAAAAGACAAGAGTGACTAAGAAAGAATAAAAGGAAAAAAAAGGAATAGGAATAGGAAAGCAAAAAGGAAAGGAGAAAAGAAAAGAAAAATACAATTAGGGGAGGGGGTGCTTTTCAGTATCACGTTATTCACACAGACATACTTTTAGTGTGAGAAAGAGAAGGGTATAAAGAAGAAGAAGAAGAAGAAGAAGAAGAAGAAGAAGAAGAAGATTAGGGCTTTGATTCTTTAATTAAGTGAGTAATTTTTGTCTTTTTTTGATTAAAACTAGCTAGGGAAGATTATTTTTTTGTTTCATGTTGAAATTGAAGATTAAAATCACGAATTTGAGTTATTTTTAGGGTTTAAAATAGTAGAAAACTCTAATTTGAGTACTCAGAAACTCACTCCTAAATTGCATGTTTTAGATTGTTTGATTATATGGGTTGAATGAAATTTGTTGGATATGATGTGAATATGAGTTTTCATGCATTAGATAATGGTTTCTTGAATTATAAGGTTTGGAGAATAAAAATGATGGATGATTATTGTGAGAAAATTCGTATGAACAGTAACATAGTCATTGTTTGATTTTTCTTGAATTATTAGTATGTCCACATTGAACGAATTTTTTACTGTAGCTTTGACATGTTATTAGGAAGCTTGTGGTAAATGTTTATGAATTTTGGAGTTGTATTCTGTGATATATGAATTTTAGAGTGAAATTGCCCCGATTTTTAGTCCAAATGCGATGAAATTGTGTGCTTTTCGTGAATTATGTACTTGGATTTCATGTGTAAAAATTGTACTGTATAATTTGGATGGTATATATTATGTGTGTTTAAGATTTCAAGAACTTAGGATGTTTATTTTAAGAGGTATGGATTTTTGAATACATAAGTTTAATCGGTGTATATTGGGCTTGTTTGTGCGTTAAGTGGAGTAATCAATTGTGAAAATAATAAATATTATACCTTGAAATCAGTAGGTATGTCAAGTATTGTGATGAAAAAATGTACTCATGCCTTGGTGGATGTTTATCTTGTTAACTCTTATGATTTACTTACCTTCAAGAGAAGAAATATTTTGAGTTTGTTCTTGTTAATGATGTAATTAAATTAAGTTTGGGGAAAGAGATTTATGTCTTATTTTGAGCTATTACTTATGTGCCGTTGTAGGACTATGACTATAGTAGTAGTGTCTTTGTGTTAAGTCGCGTGGTAGGTACCTTGAGTAGGAAATGTCCGGTCCACCAAGATGTGATTTTCGACCTATTTGTTTTGGATCTATGTGAGTCCCTAATTGGTACCTTGAGTGGGTTTTGCCGGATCCGCTAGAATGTGAATGTGACTCCATAGTTTGTGAGTTAAGGATATCTGCATTCTAGAGCAATGAGTCCTTGGTAGGTACCTTGAGTGGACCTTGCCCGGTCCACCAGGATGTGTTTGTGACCCTTGTGATATATAGGTGTTAGTCCATTAAGTGAGTTATAAGTTGAATTCCCCTACAACAAGTTATTTTAATTAATTAAAAAAACTATGTTGTGATTTGTGTTAAGCTTTCCGAAATTAGAATATTGTGATTATGTTTGACTTTGATTATGAAATGTGATGTGACTTTGATCATAATGTGGTGGATTATGTAAATTATATGATATGTATGTATGAGTTATGGTTATATTCGAGTTATTAGTCTAGATTAGTAGGCTTTACTTCCTTTTGGACTCGAGTGAGGAGTTTATGTTATTTTGTCACATCCCTATGTTTGTTGCATTTTAGAAAATAATGATATGTATATGATAATGTGTTTATGTGCTAACCGTTTAATGTGCAAAGTGTAACAACAGGGGAGATAAGGATTATTCGCTAGGCTTGGTGAGCTCATGGCCTCACCTTTTTTCAGGTTTTGAAAGCGGAAAGGCAGGAAGGTACCTTAAACGACTAGCTCTTGGAGTTTTGGCTAGGAAGGAGGCTTGAAGTTAAAAATTTGATAACGAATATTAGGGGTGAGCAGAAAAATCGGGTATCCGGATCCAGATCCAGAACTGGTTGGATTAAGTGGATTTGGATCTGGATCTTAGTTATTTGAATCCGGGACTGGATCCTGGCATCTAGGGTCCAGAACCGGACCCAGTATCCAGGATCCATATAATTATTTAATATAAAAACTATTTTAGGTCTTGAAACTAAGTGAAGACTACTACTCAATCAACCTAAATTCCACTCTGGGATGCCTGTTCCAAAATCATGTGCTGAGAAACCTTAATTTTACTTATACCTTAAGCCGCTATTCCTTCTATCCTCACTGCCACAAACCTTTTCTCCTTCAAACCTCTCCATATTGAAATTGGAAGTAGTGACTGATTGAATGAATGTCATTGAAATCTCCAAATTGCAGTTGGCAGCGTAAGTACATAATTTGGACAGTGATAGTCAGTTTCTAATCCGGGTACCCGGATCCTGATTTTAGGATCCAGTTTGAAATGGATTCAGGACTGGATCCTAAAATTAGGATCCATTACTAAATGGATCCAGGACTGGATCCTTAAATTTTAGGCGGGTACCCAGTTTTGCTCACCCCTATCGAATATATTGTTAAATATAATATGGATGTATTTTGTGTGTAAACGTGTAAACTTTGTTGAATGTAAGTATGTATGGAAATGTATGTTTTAAATTGACTCCTTCAACCTTAGTTTGCGTTTTGTTATGGGGAAAAGCTTTCGCTGCTCTACAATATTTGGGAATAGTTATAGTTTTGGAGCTTAGATAGCCTTGTGGGTGTCCAAGGAGGACCCCACGGCAGTAACATGCCTAGCCACCCTAGGTTAGGGCGTTACAAGCATGGTTGGTGCCTTACAATAACTTAACTATGACTATGTCAGATATTCCCTATGTTGTCAACCTGGTCTCAGAGTTTATACATGCACATCGTTCCTCTCACCTTCTTGTTGTGCAAAGTATCTTCTGCTATTTACAGGGTACAACTGATCATGGTCTTCTACTGAAGCGCACCAGTGACTTCAAGCTTGTCAAGGCATACCGTGATGCCAGATTGGACTGATTGTCCTGATAGCTCTCGCTCCACCATTGGATATGCTATTTTTCTGGGTCCAAATCCGTCTGTTGGCGCTTTAAGAAGCAGTCAACTATCGCCAAATCCTCCACTGAAGCTACATACCGTGTTGTTGCTTGCATTGTCAATGAGACTATATGTTGCTTGCATTGTCACTGAGACTATATGTTTACGATACCTCCTTGCAGGACTGGATATTATCATCACTTGCCTTGTTAAGTCTTATGTAATAACAACTCTGCTACTTATCTTACTGCCAACCCAGTTGATCATGATCGCACTAAGCATATCAAGTTTGATTATCATTTTGTTCATGCACGAGTCTCTCATGAAGACTTAGTTGCCATTATGTTTCCACTCAGCTACAATTTGCAGACATCTTTATAAAATCCCAACGTATAAATCAGTTTTATTTTTAAAATGCAATTATTTGTGCATCTGCCCATACAAATTGGGGGTACGTGATAAAGGATCACCATATTTAGGTAAAGGATCATACAGAACCTTTGCACATATGGTAACCTTATTGTAATAACTCAATCTTCTCAATACAAATAGATGAGACTCAAGGCTAAACTTGTTTGAGCCATGATTTGAGCCTCTTGATTCTTATATTATTACACACACAATTTTCAATTTTGACAGAATGTATTGATTAAATCGAATAAGTACATTAGACCTAATCAAATTGTTTTGTTGCATCCAAATTAATACCAATCCAACCCATTACGTGACTGAGATGTGACCAATTAACCAACCAGTTACAAATATCATTTGGTTGTTGCATCGAAGCAAATAAATGTCATGTAAACTTGGCTAACATTGAACTTGGCAAAACGAAATAGATTTATACGTTACCCATCAACATTGTAAACAGACTTGGTACATCAGCATTCTAAAACACGACCCAACTTCAGCAGAGACGAATCCCTTGTAAGCTTTATTCACAGACTACAGAGCAAACCCCACAATTCCATGGATGAAAAAGATATCGCCTTTTGAACTTCAAGAGCATCTACATCATGTTTAGCACAAAACAAGATGGAGGGCGGGGAAGAACATTACTCTTACTTAACAAAAGGTTGGCTCAGTCTGTCAGTTCCCATTGTTGGAGACAGCTGAATGTGTCTTGGTTCAGCACTGGAAACCAGCCATTAAGAGCACAAATCCTACTCTCAGACCAAGATTTAACTCCCAAAACAACCGACAAATCTGGTAAAATCCTATGAGAAGACATTCAAACAGACCATTTATACAGCACTATCACCATGAAGATGCGGGACATAAACACAAAACATATGATACAGATACCATGTGACAGCTGGTTGCAGGAGCGATGCCTCAGTAAATGTACTCCGGCATTTCAAGAGGAAAACGTGCCACCTGAACCTCAAACAGGTCGCCTTTTGGCTCTGCCAGACTAAGCCAACAACACAAAATAAAAGCAGAGTATTTATCAGCTGCAATCTATAAGTAGCTAACACCTGATACTTTCAAACCCAAAAGAAACAAAGAATGAACAAGGTGAAAAGAATTTAAAGTGAGTTCTTTTTCCAACTCCTAAGACCATCCCCATGTACTTAAGAAAAGTGGAAGTGGAAAAACTAATGGAGGGTCTTTGACTCGAAGTTATGTGCATTTGTCCAAAACCGCCACTGTTAACTGGTTTTAATATGATCTTTTTACTTTTCTACAGTAGCCACCTTCAATCCCACCACCACCATTGCTTCTAGCCTCTGGAGGATACACTTACAGCCACTAATTTCCAATGGAAACTACTACATATCCTATGTTCCCTTCCATCTAAATATTGAGATTTGATCTCTCCAACTCAATCACTTCAGTACTGTACATGTCCATGCCTAAAAGTTGCATCAATCAAACTGTAAACTGAAGTTTTATCCTTCAGATTGATCTCATCCAATGATTCCAATCTAAGAAATAAATCAGTAGCCTCCTAAATAAAGTTGGGAGATAAATATCTGAAATGTGACACAATTGGATACTGAAGATGGATATGTTCTGTAAATCAATTTCTTGCATTTATTCAGCTCAAAAAACATAGAATATTAATCATGGAATTATAGGTCTCTGAGTTCCTGAAGACCTTACATTCATTTCAAACCAATTGAAAAACTTGAGTGCCCCACTTATATAGTCACTACAATATAAGAGGGTTTTGCACATTGTGAAGGAAGTCTATGAGCTTGGAGTAGACGGGTGACTGAAGAGCAGATTTTCACTAACAGGTTTTGCAGTAAGAGAAGAGCTGGGTAAGATGAGAATGGCTGCATGGAAGAGGTGGCGAGTTAAAGGGTTGGGGTTACTATTGAGGAAATACGGCAATAAAGAAAATCATAATAATTGGCTCCAACAGGATGAGTGGGATCATTGTGTTGCACTTTTGAACCAAAACATGTAATTAAGAGCCCTCTTGAATTATTTTTTTTTTCAAAAAAAAAATTCAGCACCAAAACTGACTTTTGAAAAGTTTAGTGGCATTTTGTTTCGAGAACTCTGTTAATTCCCTTGTGGAAAATTATCTATTGGCTTTTGGCTTATACAATCCTCCACACGTAGCAACACATTCACCAACTAGACCATATACGCCCAATCATTAAAATTTTAAAAAGAAATTGTGGAAATTGATAGTCATACCTTCCAGGGACAAATGTGAAGGAACCTTCAATGGAACCAGGAGTGCGTTGTTGAGAAGTGCAACTTTGGTAAACAAACTCTTTCTCGCCAGGCACCAGTAGTGGGTACTGTAAGGAGAAGATGAAACATTTGTCAATTAATTATATTTACGAAATGTGTCTATAGTAAGGAACCCTTTTTCCCCTTGATAAGCATACAGACTATTGGAGGTAAATGCTACTAGAAGAGGGAAAACAAGGAAAATTGGGTTAAATAATTGGAAAATAAGTAAAATAATTCTAAGACAATTAAGTACTATATACCAAACGTACCGACCATTTGCACCTGGTATTATAAAGGGGTGTATTTCCAAGTCATGCCAAGGAACGGCAAAATACAATTTTCTAATACACATGCATTGCAAATTTAGGGGTAAGTCTACTATATTCAACCCCTCTATACCTCTCATGGGCGGGAATTAGGTGTATGGGCTTGGTTTTGGTTTATATGCATAACATGTGTGATTCTATGCGTGAGGCACAAGTAAATAAACACTTAGCAAATTTTACAGATACATCCAATAATTTAAGCCAATTCTCCATAAAACAACCATATTATAGTAAGACTAGCCTATATGGCACCACTTGCATTGTGTCAAGCCAAGACTGAATTACTAAAAAGATGAGTGCCCAAGTGCAAATCCCAGGAATGCTGCCTAGGTGAACGGTGATCAAATTGAGTAGTGGATATGGTTACAGGGAGGGTAACCACAGGTTGCGTCTACTCAGCATATAAAAGAGATACGAGGCATTTTGTTTGCTTTAGTTAGTTGTTTAACAAAGAACTTTCAGCGTATCAAGTCGACAACAGGCTTTCAGAATGAGTGAGCAAGACAAATCTAATCAGTACTTGGTTGGAAATTAGATTCAAGGATAATGAGTAAAGTATCATTCAGCTCATGGGCTTTCGGATCCCCCAGTCAAAATCATAACGAAGGTGGAACATATCATTTTCAATAGAGACACTTGAAGTAAGTTTCATCAAAAGAACATAAACAAACTGCATGAAATACATTCGTTTGAAATAAAGCAGCAAGTTATGCCCTTCATGTTATTTATTAATTATTAGACAAGAAGATTTCATGGTAAGGTGAAAAATTTGAGAGAATGAGAACTACTCTTCCAAGATCTTCTTCTTCTTTTTTTTTTTTTTTTTTATTTATTTATTTTTTTTTTTTTTTTTTTTTGCCGGGGGTGTTGTTAAGATAGGAAAGTGAAAAATCATGTTTAAAAAACATTGGCCATAAAAGTCTGCATGCCCTAAAGCATCCAATCAGACAGACAATGACCTTCATGTAATAGGACACTCTATGATTCACACACACTTGCACATTAAGGGGGAAAAAAGGAAAAAGAAAAAGGGAGAGACAGAGTAGGTTAGTTAATTAGGTAGCACTGACTCATCCTCAGATGTCATGTCTCCTCCATATGCATGTCATGCAAACATGCCCCATGAGACAAGATGGTACTAGCTATCATCAAAGAAAGGTGCACAACAACTCTACCACAATTTACTCTGACAGAAGTTTCATTGTCTTAGTGAAGTCTGTCATCAAACGACACAAATTGGCAAAAAGTACACAGGAGACTTTAGCTACAGAGCGTGGCAAACAATGACCATTCAAGAAAGGCATTAGACGCAAGCGAAACAATGACATTGCATATATCCCACAACCCACAATCATGCTCCAAATCAGTCCTATTGCCTCTAAATTGTTTAGCTCCTAAAGGGATCTTCATAACAAACAAACACACCAGCATCTTCCTCACAGAAATCAAGGGCGCTGTATTGCAAAGCACTCGTCGAACAGCAAAGCTAACTTTCAAACACATGTTTCCACTAACATTAGCAGGATTAAATTCTCAAACAATGCAGATTGCTGAATGTATTTTTAAGAGCTAAAATGAACAAATAGTCTATCATATGAGAACTTCATTCTTCATGCCCTATGGTCCTTGGGCGTGAGTTCTGTCTTCAATTATTGGCAATGTAAAATTTCTTATTCTCAATAAATTATGGTACAGGTCCTCAAATTCCTCAAACACGAGTTTAGTCTTACAGCTCTAAGGTTGATTTGTACATTATCAGCCACAACAGATTGTGGGAATCTGATTTATGGTTAGCCACAGCTCTAAAACAGAATTAGACAAACAGATTAATTTCATGAGACAAGAAACCAGCTCAAAGAAAACATCTTAATGTTTACAAAAACTCCAAACAGTTTTAGATATAATGAAATATTAAGAAGTGAGCTTCCTGGCTGTACAATTATGTTGACAAATTAAATGTATTACAAGTTATTTCCACTAAGAAAACGTGTTTACGTTACTGAATTTCTACATAACCAACTTTCTTTCGGTAAAGGCTTATCTAATGCAATGTAGAGGTGATAAAATCATCTTCCGTGCTACAGGACCATTGCAAAGACATATAACTATGTTCGAGGGTGAGTCCAGCACAATGAAAGTTCTTTGCATCACTAGTAAACTCAAGAAATGGAATTCCAAGGATCACATAAGACAATCTATCCCTAAAAAATATTTTTTAAAAATTAAGAAACTTTGTTTAAGCTCCAAATGCTGAATGGTGAATACCCTTCTGTTCCTCACACAGAACAGAAGTAATCAATCAACATGCACAGTGATAAGAGAGCCAACATGTCAAGGGACTTTAAATGTCAACCATCCCATGTAATGCATGATGCAGTTAAAAGATGGGACCACACTACATCAATGTTCTCGGCAATTTTGTTTTACATTATGCTCAAAACCTCAGGTAAAAACTCTTAAAAGAGCATAAAATATGCTGCTAATTTGCAACGAGCAATCACCTGTGCAAAAGTTGGTTATGTGCAAGTGAGTATGGCTAGAAGCTACCTTTCCAATTTCATGCATAGCTTTAAAGGATATAACTAGGGACACATCAACTCCAATCACACGCGTAGCTTTAAAGGATATACATAATTTCGACTTTCGAGTATGGCTAGAAGCTACCTTTCCTATGACTGCTTCCCCATCAACATCATGCTTGACATTTTCATTTTCCCGAATGACCCAGTGCCTCCAATACAACTGACAAGTCTTAAATCTCATGCCATGCACTTTGCACCCATCTGGCAAGAGGGACATGCGGACTGAATAAGCAAATAGGAAACTTGAGCTCTGAAGATCACTCTGCTCCGGAACAAGCACAGCAGATGCACATACCTGAAATTAATATTCCATCAACTATTCAAATGAATAGGATAGGTGCACAAGAAAAAATTAATAGTAGCAATTTTCCCCCACAAGATTGACCGCTATGCTCTATCTTCCTCAAGAAAAATGACTGTGCAAACTTTTGACTTACCATGCTTCACCGTAATGAAATATGAATGTTCTCACCCGATTAACAGTCGAAGACTAAAATACAAGTGCTTGTGATTGAAACAGCAGAATTCTTAATCTCCCAACTTGCTAATCATGTCCAGCATCCCATTTCAAGATGTCTCCAATTGATCCCTAACCTCTTACTCTTATAACAGAATGATGATAGATTTTTCTTTCTTTCCTAAAATACCCCCCAAGTTTTCTGTCCTCATAATTGCAATTAAATCATATGCTTAACCCCTACCCAACAACAAATAGGAGCAAAAGACTTCAAATGACTATGGTGCAATTCAATAAGAAGCTAACATAATGTTTGCAAAGTGATAGATAAGTCAACGGCATCAACTGAGTTATGATGTCTTAAGAAAGAAATTGATTGGCCACCTGTATATAGACATTGAAACCAGCAATCACTGCACATCATTAAAATAATCTCTTGCTAATCTACTGTTCAATCAAGCAAAATAGTTAAGCGTCAATTCTTAGATTAAATGAAACCAAATATGAACTGCACTGCTGTTGAAGGATGCTGCTGAGACATAACGAAATTCACTAGACATTATGTGACAGCAGTTAACTACTCTATGTTACTCAGACTTCCCATTTTATATCAACTACCTATTTTAGACAGTTTATATCCCAACACCAGTACAAACATTTGATACTGCAAACTCTTGGACCAAAAAGACACAAGGCTCGTAGAAAATGGGTGAATTTGACAACTTGTACATATTTCTCAATATCACACCCAGAACATTCTCCATGGGATGCATGCCATCATCTCACTTGAATTTTATCCCTCAATTATAATCTCGTATCATCCTATGCATCCCCAGCTCAGCAGACAAACATAACTCTTAGCTAAAAATTAACCAGATGCACCTCCAAGACTCCGCAACCTAAACTATGCATGAAATGCATATTTGGCTGATAAGTTATCATTATTACTGCGGCTTCACATGGGAACCATATTTAACTCTTAGGTGGATCATTTGTCTAGGCAAAAGATTGAAATACAATGAAAGATAGCAAGTCCAGGGTTTCCACTCTCCAAATGCATATTTTGCACAATCAAAACCATTCGATTATTGCAACACATTAGATGCACAAGTTCACATATAGAACCTCACCTGCACGCCATTTGTGACAGCAGTGGTACAAAGAGGTGGTTTCTCTGGAAACTGACAAATGCTTTTCAGATTATCTTCCTCGCGAACTGAAATCATTCCACTTTCCAAACGCCGGCCATGTTCTTCCAACCACAACAGCAGTCCATCACACTGTTCATCACCACTGGGCTTCAACAATGAAGCTGGCACACATGGCATCATTTCTCCATCTTCCTTAAGGTTACTGGTACCAACATAAAGTTGCAAGTTGGCACAATTGAGGAAAATTACCTTCCCCAAGTGAGAGGCCGCTATGATCACATACTTGGAAGAGCTAGAAAAACCCAACTGACGAGTAACCTGCTTTGTCACCCTGACAGCCTGCCCCATGGTTAATATATGTACATTTACCAAGTGACCATATACAGAGTACCCTCCAATAAGGCCCAACAATTTATCTGAGAACCCCTGACCATTGTGCATACGATAAATTAACCTTGTAGAAAGAGGCAACTTCACTTTCAAGCTTTTCTCTGCCTCATCCAACTCCTCTTCAGTTGCACCCCTATGCAAAGTTGCTGACACCTCAGGAATATTGTTTCCCAACCAACCTTTAAGTTTGTCCCAACACATCTTCACTCGTTTCACAAGGGGCCAAGGATACAAGCTGAAGGCTTCCCTCCATAGCTTATAAGCAGCCTGTACCAAAACGAAGTGACCAGATGAAGATCAGCAAGCAGCAAAGCACACAACTCATTACATCATAAAGTAGAAGAAACAGGAAAACACCACCACTGATTTCAAGTTTGTAGTTTATCGTTACGTATCTCACTAAAGCAGAAAATATTTTGCACGGCCATAGGGTAGACTTCTACCAAGTACCAACACAAATAAAGCGGCACAGACCTTAAAAGTGTTGATCTAGACATTTACATGAAAATTCAAATGATATGTTATATACATCCCCTAAAACCAACATATAATCCAAAACATCACAAAGTTTGAATTTTCTCCGATAAGGGTCCCAACCATATGCAACCTACATGTATGGCCCATATGATCAACCAACCATTCAAAACCAAATCACAATGGACAACAAAAGTCTCTGCCACTACTATCCAATAAGAACCTTCTTACCCATTTCCACATACTTGTATTCTTCTCATCAAAATCATCAACCCACACTTGCATTAGTCTAGTCGAACACTCACATTCATTCCAAGCTACACTTTATCTCCCCCTGCCAAGTTCGCAAAGAAATATCCTTCCTTAAAATTCTCACGGTCACCTAACCAAATCAAACCATCTTAAAAACGCCCGATGCTAACGATTCTATCATCAATAACATCAAAATCCCATGAGAAGACCTCTGAAAATATGAATCATTCAGATTCACCAACAAAAACCCTAGTTTTCTAATCTCTACAAAACCCCCCAAACATTCAGAGGCAACACGCAAAACCCACCAACAAAATCCCCACTATTTCACAAGGGCATTCACAGAATTCCGAAATATTGAAGAAAAACCCAGCAACAACCCCTTGAATTGAAAAGGGCACGCACAGAATTCGAACATTGTAGGAGTACTAAAGTAAATTAAAGGGAAAATGGGAACGTACCTTGAAGGAGGGAGCAGGATTTCCGGAAGGATCAAGGGGAGAGGAGAGGGAAAGGTCGTTGGAGCAGTGAAGAGACCAGAAGCAATCTTCAGAAGCCCAAGCTTTGAACTTTTTGTTAACGCAGGAGATTCTAGCAGTGTCATTTGGGTCTAGTTTAGAGATGATTATATGAATCGCAAATTCCCCCAAGACTTCATCAATCCCTTGCATCTCTGTCACTCTGAGTTGGAGTTCCTATTTGTGTACTGCAGCGTTTAGGTATGAGTTTGAGAGAAGAACACAAGAGTGGGTACGAGTGTTGTGTTATTTTCCACACACCTGGGGCTTTAATACCGGGCTTTAATACCGGCTTCTCATTTCCCCCCGACATCTGGGCTGCCAAATGCCAATGCCAATGCCATCGGTATTTGCTTCACTTATTTTTTCTTTGATAAATATATAATGATAGCTCTCTGTCTCTAAATAAGTGTCAAATTTTTTAACTACTTTGTTTCTTTTTATTTGTCAAATTATTTAATTTTTGTATTTTCAACAATTATAATATCAATTCTACCCCTAATAAATACATTCTTTACCTCATTTTAAGAATATTATATGGGTATTTTTGGACAATTTCAAAAAATTTCACCCAATTCACCATGTTTATTGATTTTGATGAGTTAGTTTTTGCGACATACAATTAGAGACGAAGGTAGTAACATTTTTTATCTTTTTATTTTTGCCAAAGAAGTCAGACAATATTACTCCCTCCATTTTTTTAATTGTTGCCCCGTTTTTCATGTCATCAACTTTGATCATTAATTTTTCAATATATACTACCTCCATCACAAAATGTTTATTAATTTAACTAAATTTGATTATTATTATTCACAAATTATAATAAGTTACAACATAAAATTAATGTCATTATAATTTTTAATAAGGTATTTTTCTAATGACGGTAATTTCATACTCCGTATTACAAGTCATTATAATTTGTGACTAATTAACGACCAAATTTTAATTAAATTGACAAATATTTTAAAATAGAGATAATGCGAAAGGCGACAAATCTTGAGACAAATAATTATAGATATTCCATTCTTTTAAGAGTTTGGCTACTTGGACTGATAATTTATTCAAATGTACTCCAATCTCCATAGTCTAAAGTAAAGTCCTAATCATTGTTCCAGCAAATTTCAAGATACGAAGATTTGTTCTCACCCAAATGCTTACTTGAAATGAATGAATTTTAAAGATGAACAAATTGTGGATATGGTAATTTGGTAAACAACTCTTGCTCGTTGATTAGAAAAAAAAATACAACATTTGCTCGTATTTAAAATTGGGAGAAATAACTACTAGACAAGTTTGACCGTGTTCTTTTAAGTGGTAGGTTACTAGATGGTATAAAGTAGATTAGATGAGATAAGATTGGATAAGTTGAATAAATTGAAATAAATGGATCGGGTGGGATAAAAGCCTTAAACTTATTGTTTTAAGGTTGCATTTTTGTCTCGAAACAACATAGTGTTTAAAGAGGTTTTTAAATTTATGTAAGCAAGATGAAGCTTTTAGTCAATTTGATTTTGCTTTATGAACAAAATAAGGATTTTGAAGACTACTTGCAAAATCTTCTACTTAACCTCTCTAAAAGGCTGTTTTTGGGGCATAGAATGGAACACTTGAAAGTTTGAAAGCCAGTGCAATTAATAGTTGTTTTCATGGCATAACTACTACTATTACAGTATTACTAGGGTGAACAGGCATTCTTACAAAAAAAAAAAAGAAAAAAAAAGAAAACAAAGATGGACTAAAAATGCAAACCTAAAAGGCTAAAACCAGAGAGAGGGAGAAGAGAAAACTAAAGCTAAAAAAGAAAAAGGGGGAATAAAAAAGCTTCATAGACTGGAAACCGGGAGAGTGAAGCAGTAAGGCATTCGAAATGCCAACAAAAACAAATCCAGCGCCACACATTTCACCACCACTGCTGCGCTCACACGGACTACCGGATAATTCACCTCCCTACACCTACATTTCAAAAAGTAAAAAAAATAAAAAGGATTATTAGTCAATGCTCAATGGGCTCGCATTTTCTCATCGTCGCTTCACAAATATGCAATCTAGTAGTCTAAATTAAAATTGTAGCAATAAAATTATACAGATATTCACAACCACTTTTCGTTTTATTGACACCTTAATTATGCATGATCATCCGACTTATTTTTTATCAAAATTATTACCCTTACTTATTTTTGTCAAAATTACCACTTAATTTTTTAAGCTGATCAAACTTGTCGCAACAGTCGACACCAAGTTATTGTAGGTGGTAAGGTGGAAGCAAAGGATGTGGCCTGATGTCGATTACATGGTGTATGATTGAAAGAATATATTACTTTCTTTGAGCATCAATTTCATTTTTTTTTCCTTCCAACTCTTCTCACTGTGTAAGAAGTATTCACACTTTCTCTAACAATCTCAGATATTTTAGAGTTAAATTTGCTCAAAAATCACCAATCAAACAAAATCCCAAAGTTAATTTTGTGATTTTCAACAACATTGAATGTGAAGTTTGAAAATGAAATTTTAAGATCCTTAAGAAAAAGAAGAAAAAAGATCATGAATAAAAAGAAGCAGAAGTATGTAGGTGGTATTTACATAGAATGTTCCCAATTTTATTTGCATAATTCCAAAAAAAGACTGAAAAAATAAAACTATAATAACAAGTTGATGTGACTATTTAATCAATATTTAAAGTTGAACGATAATTTTGACAATTTTATATTTAAAGTTGATGTGACAATTTTGATCAAAACTAAAAATTTGGCAACACAATCAATCACGCACTCTAGGTTTTACAGACCTTCACACAATTTATCTTTTATTTTATGAGGCGTTTGGTTGAGAAATCTTCCCAAGAAAGTTGGTTAACTTTTCCAAGTTGACAAATATTTGGTTTTCCATGATATATGAGAAATTTTAAAATGGGACTCATTATTTCCCTAACAATTTCATGAAAAAGTTTCCCGGGGTAAAGAAAAGTCTTTCCCGGAAAACTTCCAAACGCACCATTGCGCCATCCATCATGCCATGGTATGTTGCGTTTGTAAAAGAGCTACAGCATCGAAAACATTACACCCCATTTATTAAATAATCGAGTTAAAACTTATTGTTCCTCAATTGGGTTGAAATTAAATTAAATTAAATTCCTATTTTAGAACTGATCCAGACCTATTAGGTCCAGAAAAAAATGGACCCAGACATGTATAGTCGATTTGGGCTTAAATACTGAAAAATATAATTGAAATCTTTTTCATATTAACTAAGGGAGGGACAGATTAGTGATTAGCAATGGCAATTCATGTTGGGACAATCGGAACATTCAGACAGAAGTAATGATTATAATTCTATGGATAGGATCAAATTGTTGATGTAGACTTTTGGACCTCCTATACCATATTATTGATTAAACCCAATTTTCTTACTGTCACAATTTCAACAACTATTATTTCTTTCCTAACCTTGGATATGTCCAACAAATGTGGTTTGTAATTACTGTAATGATAGTTAGGATAAATTATAAACTTCACCCATTTTCAAAGTATAATGGTCTTCTAAAAAAGGTTATGGTGACAAACATTTTTGAACAAAAGTAATAATTATAATTCTCTCCTCCTAGCCTGCTTGTAAGTTGTATCCCCCATTTTGCCCAGGTGATAAAATAGTTACTAAAAATCTAAATTGACAAATAAAATAGTTAATTGACAAACAAATTTGGATGAAAGTACTTCCTCTATCCCTAAGTGTCAATTTGATTAGGTTTTAACCATTGATTACTTAAAAATTAGAATAAATTAGAATATAAAATTAACACCATTATAATTTTTAATAAAATATCTTTCTAGATGGTAATTTCTTATTGTAACTCATTATACTCTGTGAATAATCAACAGTCAACACTTAGTCAAATTGACACTCATTTAGAGGTCAAGGTAGTAACATTTATGAGTGTTCCAAAGTGATTTTGAAGCGGTTTTTATTGCAGATCCGCTGAAATTAATCCCTTTATAAATTTCCATTCCTAAGGATAAAGCTACCTATATTTGAATTTCTTCAAATCACGCTCAAACATATTTCTCCTAACAAATTATTCCTAATATTCATCAATGTTGACTTTTATTTACCCTAAGAGATTGTTGTTAATATGTATCAGTGTCAACTTTTGTGGACTGAATAGAGTTGGAACACCGGGAGGTATGTGAGCAGGCCCAGATTACTTCAGCGTTTTAGGCGTAAGCAATATATTGTTGTGGGCCGGTAAGTCGAATTACGGCGCCTCCATTACTGAGTACTTTACTCTTTTCTTTTCATCCTAATATTCCTTTTTGTTTTATATGTAACCTATCGAATCAATCAAATTTCAAAACCAATCAATTATTAATTTTTTAATATAAAATGTTCTATTGTAAATAATTATTAATAAATTTACAACCAAAAATACTATAATGTCACAAATTATCAGCAAAAAAACGTCACTGGAGAGTGGGAAAAGATTCGATATCGCACATGATTGATGCCTTTATCGAAGTTGACACCCATTCACCCGCCACGCCGTCGGTGAAGATTGAATAATATTCGTTGTATTTGTTGTAAATTTAATTAATTTAATTTTTTCGCTAGTCAGCTTATTATATACTACTCCCTCCATTTTTATTTAAGTGTTGTCTAGGTAATTATGCTGAAAATTTTGACTGTTAATATTTTAATTTATATAATGAATCATCATACAAAAGTGGTACCATTAGATTAGTAGTAAAAAAATACTAAACCTCAAAAAGTGTAAATGACAAATAAAAAAGAATGGATGACGTATTTGATACTCCCTCCGTTCTATTAACATACTAACTTATTTTGTTCCAAAATAATTGTCACTTTTCTATTCCTAATTCAATTATTTTACATTATTTATTAGAGAGAAAAAAGCCAAATGCAATTGAGGTTTGGTAGTTGTTATAGTTATACATTAATATTCCGTCAATTAAGGCCCAGTTCTTTTATGCGGCTGGCAGGCTGCGTGCCACACTGCACCGCAACTTTCCATATTCCACTACAACCCATCATATTTTATTTTTTCTAATTTAATTTATCCTTTTATTAAAAGCTAAACTTTCCATATGCTACTACAACCCACCACAATTTTCCCTAACCCACCACAATCTACCACAACTTTTCCCAATCCACCACATTTCCTCTGCACACTGCAACCAACCGTATAAAAGAACAGGGACGGAGGAGGGAGTACTTTTTAATTTGAATTAACTTTATTGTAAACTGAAGTTAACAATGTGAAATTTGATAACAGCAGTTAACACTATTTGAATTTCTGTTAAGAATTTGACAAATACTACTAAAACTTCAAAATAGCGTTACCATATGCATATCTGAGAATACCATATGGAATTTGAAAAAACGCATGGGCTAGTGGTTACAGGACCCAGTGAAGTCCCCTCACCTTATTTCGAATTATTTATGGCGTGTATTGAGATTACAAGAATGTCACGTACAATAACGTGCACCAACACTTGAGAATCATTATTGTGAGGAGATCGTCAAATTTATACCAATCTACTAATATTTATTTAGTTACTAATAGTAAATTCAATAGATATATAAGTTTCCTCAAAAATAGATATAATATTTATTTAGTTACTAATAGTAAATTCAATAGATATATAAGTTTCCCTCAAAAATAGATATATAAAAAGTACTTTCATTGAAAGTAAACAGATACATCGCTCTTGCAAACCACATAAATATGGTTGCAAATTATGTTACCAATAAACTTTCATGATTTCTATGTTATATAGTTGCAAATTATGTTACCGATAAAAAAAACGAGTATCTATATGGTATAAATGAATGTGCGTGTGCCTGCCCGACATTTTTCATGGTAGAATTCTTTTTGTATTGTAAATTATGTCACATGGTTACCTTGACCCTACAATTATCATTGGTTAATATAAATATGAATTGGGATTGATTAATTTCAGATAAATCTGTAATTTCGATATTCACAGTGAATCAGTTTGTTAATGACCTTTATTTTCAGATGCATACCCAATTTCTGTTTGCTGGATTATTTTCTGGGAATCTGTTGATTGCTCTAATGATTATGATAAGCTGTTTATGAAGTCGGAGTTGTACTAAAATAGCCCTACGCTTCTAATGTCGATTGTTGTCATGCTCAGTTATGTTCCGTTGCACTTGCAGGCATAGAAAAGTATAAAATTGATAAATGCCTATTATTGGCACCTAAATTAGGTGTATGTATGTATGTATGTATGTATGTATGTATTCTATGCATTCTGGGTTAAAGCTTTCAACGTCTGAATTTCCTCCAAGGCGAAAGTCATGCACATCTGAATCTCCTCAAAGCTGCTTCACGTCCCTTGAGTGGGCACACGCACGCCCATTGGGTGGATTGGTTGGTTGGTCTCAAGATGTTTTTAAGCTAATCAGGCATGGTCAAATTACCCCATGAGAAGGGCTTTCCCTGCTTGTGCTCAATTTTAATCTAACACTAGTAGAATTACTTAGCTCAAGTTTGGTAGTTAGGTTTTGTAGAAAGCCGTCGAGCAGGTCATTCTTTATAAACACAATCAAATTGTTAAGGAAAAGGACTTGCAATACAATGCAGTTGTGTGTCCATATAGTTACAAGTTCACAACTTGTGCAGTAACATATTTATATATAAAATGCTCTCTACAGAAAAAGACAGCAATCATTGGAAAACACATGCCAGTAAATGCATAAACACATATTCAGATCCCACTACTGATATCAGGTAAGTTTTCTTCCCCACATTTACCCCCCCCCCCCTTTTTTTTTTCCTTCTTTTATAGACACATGGACCCTACATAAGACTCCTTACCCAAAGTGTATTTGCAAACAAAGTGTATTTGCAAGTCATGAACGAATAAATAAGACAATCGACCATTGCGTGCAACTGTGCAAGTACATAATCTTTTTAGCCAGCTGAAAACCTGCTCTACGAGAAATTTTCTTTCACAACTTGAATAATAGAGGACTATTCCACAAACCTCTATTAGATTTTCTATAATACCCCCCCCCCCAACAGTAGATCAAGCTACCTCATCAAGACTCGCATGCCGTATACATAACTACAATTTAGTTTGCAGTAGTTTTGACTAAAGCCATCACCACTCCTACCAAAAAAGCCACCCGTAACCATAGGTTCACCAGAGATTTGCCCTTCACACCTTCTACAGTGACTGCACTTACTGCTTCTCCCTCCACACAAATTGCACTCACCATCCCAATTTTCACTCTCAAACAAGCCTCTATACTCACACTTTAATCGCCAACCCTAAAGTTTATGCCCAGCTACTGTGCCACCTTTTGACTCCAACTTAATTTTGAATCAGTTTATGGAGTACTTGGGTCGGATTTGATCAGCCATTTCTTGGTTTGGATAAATCTTTATTGCCTGGTATCAGACTACCCAACCCCCCCCCCCCCCCAAAAAAAAAAAAGACAATAAAAAAGAATGAAGACACATGGAGGTCCTATGGTACGTGATCTATGTACAGACCAGTGTGTAAGTGCAGCTGTCAGCACCAACTGACAACACACCAAATAACCAAGAGTAAGCTAAAGAGCATGTTACTGAAAACCACGCCACTTGGAGAAAACTAATCAAAATAAAATTAAGTTGGATTAGAAATTACCTAGCCAAAACGGTGTTACTGTTGATTTCCCATATGAGAACTTGCCTGTTGCTGCTGCTGAATTTGGAGGAGAAGATTAGCAGCAAATTGTAAAGTAGATTGATACCTTTGATTCTTAACATCCTCAACTTCTGAGCTTTGACCAACTCCGGATTGCATTGGTTGATTTCTTTCAGCATGATTCATAGGCTCGGCTTTCACATTTCCTGCTGAACTTGGCAACACATTCGCTTGAAGAGGACTTGCTCCATGAAATTGGTTGGTGTACGGAACTGGATTTTTGGGTTGCTGAACATCTGCCCCACCATAGGAACCAGGAGGAGCCATCCCATAGCCCTTCTGGTTGCTATGAGGAGCCTCATAATTATATGGCTGAGGAGTCTGAGATGATGGCACAAATTGCTGGCTTTGAGGGGGTCCAGGATGGACAGTAAGGGGTTTTGATGAAACAGAGGCCTGCTCTAGGTGATTATATACTGGATTTTGCATTGGAAGGCTAGAATTTAAGTTGGATGGATATGACTGCACATTTGATGGCAGTTGGGCATGAGGATACGTATGACCGCCAAACTGTTGTGATAATTGCACATTTTGGTCAGCCATTTGAGGCTGTTGACTCCAGCCCTGTGAAAAAGCTTGCTTGTCATTGGTTCCAACTGGCAGTGAAAACCCTGCTGAAGAAGTGCTTGGTTGTGGCTGAGTGGGCTGCTGTGCAACGGGAGGCTGACCGTTTCCAGGCAGCATAGAAGCAAGGGTAGCAATAAGCTCTGGTGTTAATGTCAGTCCAGGTTTTGATGTCGAAACACCAACAGTAGATTGGTCATGTGTGGGCCCAGTCCGAAAGGGTGTTTTGGGAGCCCCTGTTTCAATAGGTGCAGATCTAGCATAGTCCACTTGAGGAGCAAGATCTCTCTTGGGATAAACATATTCATGTGTGGGAGTAGGAGGAACCAACTGCCTCTCCATGTGTGTAACTGGAGGAAGGGGCTGGGGTACTTGCTGATGACCAGATGCCCCACCAGGGACTTGCTGTGGCAACTTAAGCACGACTCCATACAGGCGCTCCCGTCCAGGCACCTTTAAAACATCAGTCAGAAATTCTGAGGGTGGCACCAAAAATAGAGTGGTCCCGTCATCCAATTTAGCCACCCCGGCACGGTTCTTGGAACCAAGATACCTCAGAAATTCTGTGTAATTAGGAAAATCATCTTCACTATCAGGCAAGAAAAAGACAATGTCAAACCCTATAGCACTAGCATAGTGCTTTGTCAGCATGTCAAGTCCTGTTCTTGCTGAGCAATTGACAACTTCGGGTCTACAAAACAAGACATTCTATATTAGCTCACAAGACAAACTGATACTACTGAAAATAAAGGAATTGCATAACTACAAGAATGGTAACAGAATTACATATAATGATCTTCTAATCTTACAAATAGAAAAAGGGTGTGGGAAACTTTTGTCCTACTATCTAATCAATTGACAACATGCTAAAGCAATTCCATTTGTCTCAATTTATTTACACAATCACATCAACCAAAAAAATTATGTAGGCAATAATAACAAATGCTTGTTCATGTAGACTCATCAAAAAGAATAAAAATACAAACAACCAGAGGAATTTGATGGTAATTTGTGGAGTATGATGCCGGGGAACGGCCATCGTAAGCAGGTTTCAGATCAACTGCATGAATGCTACCAGCCTACCACCCCTAGTTACTTTATAGATACATGATCCTCCAAATTTCCACGTGGATGACCAAAATAGAAATAAAAGTTATAATTTCATAGGCAAGGATGACCATCCAAATATATAAAAGCCAAAATCCAAAAGTGATGGTCATATTCATGGATTCAAAATGCAGTTTTGGTAGCAATTTTGGCTTTGGAAACAGTACAAAAAAGCGCCAAAATGTGGCAATCACATTCCATATCGTGCTCTTCCAGAGAAAACACAGTTCCCCAAATTCCACAACCTTTCCAATGCAGGCCATTTTGGTGGGGAATGACCATATTTGAATTCAAGATTATACTCACAAAAAACAAAGGCAACCAACTATAAAAATTCAAATAATAGGGAAGAGATACTTACAATTCACATTCTAATCCTTTACCAATAGCAATGCACCGAGCATGGCAAACCGGAGTCCCACCTTTAGCAATCACTCCGCGCCAAACCAAATCCTCATCAGGACGTGCTGCATGTCCCTTAGCAATTCTCACATCAGCAGGAGAGCTCAGTCCATTATCAGCGTGGATACTAGGTAATGGTGCACTGCCATAAGGTTTATCCATACCAGCTACATATTCGTCCCCCTTCCCTGTAGTGGGAGAAGGATATGATGTCTGGCTATCTACTCTTGATCTTTTCAATGGCCTTGGAGGCTGATTGGGATCAATAACATCCCATCCAGTTGTCTTCTGGGATGTCCTACCAGGTGTGGGGAGCAACCCAGCAGCAGGAGGAGACAATTGTCTTCTGTTCAAACCAAGAGAAGCACTTGTCGCCAGATCAGGCATACCAGAGTGCTTAGTCGGATCATTAAGATCCGAGGATGGAACCATAGGATCAAAACTACCCCTAGGTCCAAACGGCCTAGGTGCACCTGGTCCCCGCACACCATTTGGGCCCATGGGTCCACGGAAACTATTCGGTGTGCTGTTTGGTGCCATTCCACGGTTTGGAGGAAATATATCCATCAAGGGTGGTCGAAAAGGAACTTCATTCCCAAACATTTCAGGCCCTGGTCCACCAAATCCAGGATAAGGCGCACCAAAGTCTTTGCCTGGAGCTAGATCACTGTTGGAATACATTATTGAAATTCTGGGATCATTAAATAGCCTCCCTTGCAAGGCCTCCTTTGCTCGCCTTGCTTCCTCCACACTTCTGAATTCCACAAATGAGTAATGTCTTCCACGGTAACATGTAACTCGCTCAATCTCTCCATACAAAATCATTGCATTATGCAGCATTTCCTCATCAATTACCACAGAAGGTGGATATCCGACCCACAAAACTTTACTTGGCTGACCTTCTTTACGACCCACACCAGGTTGAGGTGTCTGCAGGAAAAGCAAAGCAAAGAAGATAAGAAATTAACGTAAAGTTGTCAATTCAGAATACAAGTCAAGCATTCAACCCAAAGTAGCCAGTCTCTTTACATCATAGTATATGATCATAATATTACTTAGGGCTTGTTCTTTTCAAGGGTAAATTCACACTTACTCAAACCTTACCCCCTAGCACACACACTCTTTGTCTCTTCAACCCACATACCCATACTTGCCCATACTTACCAAACTTAACCCAAATTTACCCACCCTTCCTCCATTCACCCAAGCTATACTTACCCATCCCTAGTAGCCTACCTTATCAATGAAAAGGGCAGGTGCTTAGAATACAAGTTTTCAAGAATCTAAGCAACTCTTGGACAGTATTTTAACAATACCAGGCTACATACATGTGGCCTCTTATGCCCTGAATAGGCAGGCTCAGGATAGCTCCTCGTAGCATCTGGATTGTTCCATGATAAGTCAACAGTACCCATACCTCTGAACGGCGTGCTTCCCATATCAGGGAGATCAGGTTGATCCTGTTGAAGACATAAGAGAAATCCCACAAAAAATGGTTATATCAAATCAAATAAATGCAAAACAGGATTGGTGGAAGAAGTAAGAAAAACCTACGATGCTCCAACAAATGTCACTAATTGCTAACAAAACAAAGCATAGATACCAAAGCTTACACAATTCTTTGATATGGAGATATGATCCCAACAATTTTCATCAGTTTGAAACTTTGGGTTAATATATACAAAACAGAAGGAGGAACAAAATAAAGAAAGAAACAAGAAAAGAGGTGAAACGGAGAAAGAGGCAATCAACATCCATACAGCAGTATGATGATCATCAGATCTATGATCTGACATGGTACTGAAAACAGGTAAAACCCCCATGCAGCAGGCTAACATACCATCAGATAGACCAATTCCACATTCTTGATCAATTTTCTAATATACTATGAACCTTCTCTACAATCAATTTCATAACTGTCACTTACCCTCCTTGCAGGATGAGATCTAAGAAAGTCAACCCGTATGCGATCTCCATCAATTTGTGCACGATTCAAATTCTTCACAGCTGTAGAAGCATCTTCTACCCTAACAAAGTCAACAAGTGCAGTATTTCGATCTCTGAAGAACTTAAACTCCTCAATTTTACCAAATTTACTCAATTCTTCCTCAAGCATTTCTTTGGTGACTGATGTGCTGAATCCGCCAACCCATACATGCTTTGAGGGCTTTCCCTGCAAAGTCAGAAATCTGGGGTGAGAATCTAGAACACATCAAACCATGCACCAAAAAAGCTAACTAAACTAAAATAAATAAATTGAACATCACAGCTCTAACAAAAATCAGAAGTGCTCTTAGCAATAAACACATCATAATATAGGACTATCAGATCCTGCAGTTTTAGACTATCCCACTATGGCACTTAATGCTCTTTAGAAATCCATGGTTTGCAATTGACTAACTGCTTGCTTGAACAATTTTGAAGATAGAAGATTCCCACCCCGTCTTTCATGAAAGATAATAGCAAATACATTATCTTGTACAGGTAAGACAGAAGAAAGTTTCATGCATTCCAAATCATCCATCCAAATATTGCCAGCTTCTAGCAGCAAGTAAAATAGAAACCCTTCTATAATTACTTAAGACTAGATTTGGATGACCAAACTCAATCTTGAAAAGGGTGTTCAACCATAGGGCCCACAAGGGGCACAAGTTCCATGGTAAATTTGTTAAAACATCCGTTCCTGTAAATTATCCGGAACAGAGAAGAAAAAATTCTGACCCAAATAAGCCGAAAATGCTGGCAGTCATGTACACCACTCAAGACCACCATAAGAACTCAAATACATGACTTCTCTACAGAATTCAGATTAAGTGGTTAATCACTCTGCATGAAGTCAGAGCAAAGACACCTACAAGGTGCATGGTGCCCATGTCAGCACACAGCAGGGAAGTAACTTCACCGCTAATGTAGACTATATTGATGAACAATTTGATGAAAACATCCTAGTTGCGATCATCCATAGGAATTCACTGTGCAGTAAAAAGCTGCTTCAGCACAGTTTAATTTCATATCAAGAGTGATGGACCGTCAAAAGTCTTCTTCATTACATCGAACAGAGAAGAGCCTTTTCTCAACTCTATCTCAATTAAGGTACTATTATCAATTTCTTCTAATTGTAAGTCCTGCTCCTTTTTTAAAAAGAAAGATTTTCTAACTGGAAACACTTCTATTTGGTTAATCACCAGCAACTTTTTAACATCATTTTCATTTGAATTTCATGAGTCAAATGCATCCGAAATTTCATTCCCTTTCCCATGTGGCTAATTTGCAGTTTATTGTCAAATTCAACTCCTGACTTTCTACAGTCTCTTTTTTCTGATTGCAGAATAAGGACTAACTACAGGCTGATATACCAGACCTTGCTGCATTAGATTATTTTTCTAAATTAATGGGATGTCTTAATCAAATTGCAAACACACTCACTTCACTCGGGAATTAAATCATACACACATTCCACTGAGCATTTAGCAACTGGGTTAAATCAGACGGCCTATGGTGAGCTTCTTTAGAGCCAACCCACCACGTGAACTGTTTGTGTGAGCAATTATATAACTGCGTGTTACCATGAACACTTAACTGTTTGTGTGAGCAATTTTATCTTACAAGGTGAACAATTTTATCTTACAAGGTGAACGTGTACGAATTAGACCTTAAGCGTACAGTTTCTCATTTATTTATCTTCAAATTTTATACATGTAAAAGTGTGTGTCTAGAACATTGTCAGGCCTACAGGTTGCTTTATATAGAAGTCCCAACTCCTAAACACTAGAGATGTGTCACTTGAAGAGGGAGGAGGGAGGAGGGAGGGGGGGTGTTAAAGCCTACTAAACAATCCTGCACATCACGCATTCCCCTAATCTATTCAAAACTCCATTTATGTGCTCAATTTACTTGCACTGCTCATTGATTGCTAAGTTAAATACCCACTTTCATCGCATGCGAGTAGAACAATGTAGTGATTCAATTCCAATCCATACAAATTGATTTCGAATGCTGCTTTAGTTACTTATCCTGATTAATTAAAGACTCGATTGTATATTGATCACCCAAATCAAAATAGGACAGCTTGTTGCCATCACTTTCATAACTTTTATGTCTTATTTATCGATTATTACTGATACAAACCAGCCAGAAAAACTCTAGCATAGTTTTTTCAGAGTAAGCTCCCATGTTCAGCCTGAAATCTAGCCAGATTGCCAAAACTGGAAGAACAAATAATCGGTTTGCTTCAAGTTTGTAGTCTGTTAGAAAAAATTAATTTCTTTTTAAAATAATTAATCTCATAGCATTCATTCGAGCTCGGAGAGGATTAATGGCGTTTTAGAACAAGGAGAAAATCAACATTCCTCTTCTAAAATCAATCGAAAACCTCTCGGAGTAAAAGCTTAGGTTTTCATCCCGCCATTAAACAGTTTTCTTATTTAAAGGATTCTCAACGGATGGCAGAAAATCCTAAGCTTCCGCAAAGCGTATATAACAATTCTAAACCATGAATAGATTTCTGCAATTCCAAGCACGCATTAAAAACCAAAAAAAGGGAAAAAACCACAACGAATGAAACTTAAAAAATATAGCATTACAATTACAAAGTCTACAAAAACAAATCCCCATAAATCCCCAAATTTGAAACCCTAAAGCGATTTTTAGAGCGCAAAATAGATAAGAACAAACCAGTTTGGCAAACTGAATCTTAAGCGGATTTCCCTTAATCATAAACCCTTGGAGATTGTTCTTCGCAGCAGTTGCATCCTCAAGGCGCTTGTAGTACACAAAAGCATATCCTCTGGAAGGATACGATGTGACTCCATCAAGAGGTCCGTGCTTTGCGAAAAGCTCCGTCAAGTAGGATTCGGAAATATCTAGAGGGAGATTTCCGACCCATAGATGGCCGGAAGGAGTGTCGAAGTCGCCTCGTCCTCCGCCGTAGACCGACCTCTGCTTCATTGGCGTCGGATGACCTTAGAAATCGGAGGAAAGATTTGGGGATGAGATTAGGGTTAGGTTTGAAATCGATGAAGCAATGATATGGAAGGGGCACGAAAAGGATGTAGAAGAAGAAGAAGGGGATGAAGTATGAGAGCGATGGTTGCGTTGATGGTTTATAAAGAAGGGATTGAGAGATGGTGGCCGCACAATCAAATTCGATGTCATCGGAGACAACACACGCCAGGGTTTTGTGGGGGCGGAGTTGTCTTTTCTCTTTTCCTTTTTTCGTTTTTTTTTTTGGAAAATTCTATTTGGTAGGTTACTCTAGATATTATTCCAAGTGAGTCGATTGTGAGATTGATAAGGAGAGCTAATGAAATTGAGAGAGGAGAAAAGTTTTGTCTGCAAACAATATCCTAACAACATTACAAGAAGAAGCTCACGAAATGGAATAATTTTAAAAATAAGTCTACCGCTTGGAATAGTTTAAAAAGTGGTTGACAATTTGAAATAGACAAAAGTTGATGCCTACCAAATGAAATTTTCTTTTTTTTTCAGGAGGGGCAAAGTGAGGTCGTTGGATTAAATTGCCACTAAACTTGTTAGGAAAACCAAAATTACCACTAAAAGTTTTTCGATACACTCACTGTAACTGACCCTGTTAAAAATATCAATTGTATCACTTTGACCTGTTAATATAAATTAGTACCGATTAAAACCCCTAAAAATAAAAATAGAAATCATTTAACTAACTCCCCAACCTCAATTAAAGCACTCCAAACACCAATGCCCAACATTCCCCCCCCCCCCCCTAAAACTACCAAGTTCCCCACACCCGCCCAAGATAAGCAATGATTGTGACGGTCAAGGCAGTGAAATCAAAATCGAAGTTTGAGAGGCTGAGAGATAGCAAATGAGGTACAATTAAGGGTGGTGGTGGTGGTCGGTCGCGGCGGAGAGATAGGGGAAGAGTTGGTATGGGGGAGGGGTTGTGGGTCGCAAAGAGAAAGATTTTGGAGGAGGTTCTAGGCGCCTGGTCACTGTGATGGGCCTAGAATGCGACGATGTTCGCCAATAACATTAGGGAGTAAAGGTTCAGGCGATGGTACGTGACACTGGGGATTAGTTGGATTGAGAATTGATCAAGGCAACGAAGGTTGTTTGCTAAGACTCGTTTAGCTCTTTAAACGGGAAAATGGACATAATTAGCCAAACCCTCAATGTCATTTAACCCTTACGAACTACAACTTAAAGTTACAGAAAAACACCTCTTTTACTCTTCTCCCAGCTACTTTCCTATACTATTGTATTGATTTGATCGCATTGAGCGTAGGGCTGTTCAATAAAACCCGCCTCGAAATATCCGATCTGAAAACCCGCTTCAAGGTCGAAAATCCCGAGTACCTGAGCTGAAAAATTAATTTTAATTGAATCGGGTACCTGAACCGAAAAAACTTTCAAGTAATTGGTTCGGACACGGGTCGACCCCTGCCCAAAATCGGGTACTCGAATTACCCGATAAAATTAAGGTGCAAATTAAGGTCCTCTTCTTTTCTTTCCATTTTTTTTGTTTAATTTGTCTCCATTTATATCTACTTGTGAGATTCTGAAACAAAAAAAAAAAATTATGTAACATGACTAATTAGAACTTGCATTTTTTTTGAAAGCAATTACAACTTGCATATTGTATTTGAACAAGTTGATCAAAATATTTTTAAGTTCATTCAATTAATAACAGTCAGATGAGGTTTTGACATTGTATTTAGCATAGTGTGACTAACTTTTTTTCAAATAATAATAAATTAATGGGTTTAATTACAAATTTACTAATTAAAACTAAAAATAATAAAGGCGAAAACTTATAAAATTAGAACTAATCGGGTCTTTGAATTAACCGATACCTGATCCGAAACTTTCGGTTACGGTTACCGTCCGAGGGTATGGTCAACCTGAAATTTCGGGCACCCGAAAACATTATCCAATTGGTTTGGGTATCCGATCCGTGAACACCCCTACCTGAGCAACATACTTCCATGATGCATGAGTTTGTGATGATGATATTGATAACGAAAAACAAGAGGGAAGATGAGAATGAGAAAAATAAAAATGGTTTAAAGATACGAAGAAAGCTCAAAGAAGGAATGAGATATAATGTAATAACCCAATTTATTTATTTTTGGTTCTTTTTATCATCTTAGAAATATTTTTGGTCTCTTTTTCAAATTAGTATTTGAGTTCATAATGTCCATGTATGTCCAGCATGTCATGATGTCCATCATAATGTTAGAATTCAGAGATGGGATCGATGCTTTGAGGCGTGAATGAGATCACTTTCTTTAAGACAAGATTTGCCCCTCATGCAAATTCGTGTCTCCAGGATACAACAAAGCTTCCTGGATTGACGTATATATAATCATCAATCCCCATGGATGTCTGCAGATATCTATCCATTTGACAGGCTTTTGGATAAGAGCAGTTGTGGTAATTGTTAACGACAGTTGGAACTGTCGACAACTGCCTGTCAACTGCACAGATATTATAAAGAAAAAAAGGAAAACAAAAGGCTTGGTTTATTATAGTTTGTTCCTTTGCTCCGAGCTCACGTAATAAGTGCCAAGTGCGCCTAATAAGCGCCAAAAGCGCCTCTAGCGCCCTACAATCCACGCTGCGCGTGTGCGTGTGCGGTTCAATGCGAAACATTGAACCTTAACCCAAGCACATGTTAGCCTAGTCCATGGTTTATTTATTTGTAAGTCCATATAACTCCTTAACTTATAAAGAGTTATAATATAACTTACTTTGTCCATGTGAGACATTAAATAAATAAAACCTATTTATATTCTCTAGGAGTTAGAGATTACTTTATTCTATCCATGTGGGACCTTGATAGAAGTAACACATTAATTCCTTCATTAAATTCCACTAACTATTCAACACATAATCCATGTACGTTCATGTCATAGGCGTTCATGTTATCCATAAAGGTCCATATAATGCATGTATCTCAAGTGCCTTGTAAGTTGGCCTCTTTCATGTTAAAACTCATTCATTAAGGTCATATTATGGGTTATATGAGGCCAATGGGGCTTACCTTCTTAAAGAGTATGGTGGGTAATCCTCACTACATAACTCCAATGGAAGAGCACCCATGGCTTAAGCTTTCTCCCTTAGGTCCATATTATGGTGATTCATAGTAGGGGAGGGGGAGTACCTTCTCATTAACCCTTAGTTCCCATTACAAGTACATTGAGTTCTTAATGATGACAATAAAACTAGAGTTCAAATCATAAAGGAAAGTGGAAATTGCATATACTTAGCTAAGTCTTTATTTAAGGCTTCTTGTATTAGGCCTTTGGCTCCCATATCATCATTCTCATGCCTCCATGCGTCCCTATCCTTGAAGGTCACTTCACATCAAGTCTCCTTTGAAAGACTAGTACCTAAGAGGGAGACATAAACATGGATTAGCCAAAGCTAAGTATGGAGATGTAAAACATTCATAAACATTATATATACATATAGAACATGGCTCATGCTTATGATTTCATGACCTATATGCCTAATGCTCATAAATGGCTTGATCAAGCACTTGGATGTCCATGATGCCCCTATAGGATTTCTTTGTTGAGGATCCTCATACATAAACCATGATGCCTACTTAGTGATACAACTTATCATAAACTTTTCATAGGCCTAAGGGACTTTGAGAACCATAGAAGAACCATAAAAGAACCATAAAACCATAAAAATGAGTGTGCCTTAGCGACCATCACTAGTACTCTTGTCATGTGTAGGACTTTTAAAGAACCATTGTACCTATAGAGACTTACTAAGGATGATTCAAGATCATCAACTACATGCCGTGAATGTATGAATATGATGATGATATGAACACTTGAAGTTAGCATATATATATATATATATATATATATATATATATATATATATATATATATATATATATATATTGGGTTGAATGTGGATACCAATTTCGGGTTGGTCTCTGTCTCTTGGGGAGCAAGGTAGAAGAGTTTGAGTGGGAATCAGATTGTTGATTTGTTCCACTTCTTTTTATAATTCCTTTGCTGTAGGGACTCTATTAATCCTAAAATTGTATCAGCCTTGTACTATAAATAGAGCCTAGGTGCTAGGTTTATTTGAAATTGCAATTGAGAGTGTTTCATCTAATACCACAAGAGATTGACCTGTAATCTCTGTGTTCCTGAGGGAGTTGTGTGAGGCTCAACTGTGAGTGTTGAGTTCTCAAGTTGTAACTCTAGGAAGGCTGTGAGAGATTGTGGAGGTCTGGGAATCTCTGAAACACCGTTGTAATCCTCTAATAGTGCATCGTTCGTGGGTTTTTTCCCGGTTTGGGTTTTTCCACGTTAATTCCTTGTGTCGAATCTTTATTTATTTTTCCGCCCTTATTATTGTTTGTTTGCTAACTACGCCCTGAGAATCCTCACAATATATATATATATATATATATATATATATATATATTTTGCCCAAGATCATGTTCCACCTTGTCATAGAACCATGGTAACAAGAATATCATCATGTGAAAGAAGAATCATTATCTACTTAATGTCTTTAGGATTCATTTTCATGGGGTTAGAATTAAAAGTTAGTATCATGACATTTTGTAATTTGCATTTTATGGAGAATTAAAAGAATAGATGCATGCTTATGGGAAGAAGAGAGGGATTTTGGGTTTAATTTTTGCTTTTAATAGCTAATTTGTATCTCCTAAAAGAACCCTTATAAACCCCTATTATCTACATTAATTCTATTTAACTCTTCTTATGAATATTGAGCTGATTTTCCCCCCTTGGTTTGGTTGCTCCATGTGGTGTCACCCTTAAAGAATTTTTAGAGGATTTTTGCTAAATTTTATCTTTACTAATTTTTTTTTGGTTGGTAAAATACTCAAAACCCTTATTTTCATATTTTTATGTGCTTATTAAAGTTAATTACCTCTAAGATGTCACCCTATGCAGTATTAGTTATTTTTATACCAATGTCCGAAATCAGGCTTCTTTGAAGTACATAAAAGATATAATAAAAAAACATAGAAATTACTTCATGATTTATAAATATTAATAATTATACTTGAAATAATAAAATTATTAAGAGGGTGTTACAACAAGATGTTAAACAACTTAATTCATCCTCATCCATTAAACTATTCACATTCTTGTCTTTGATTCTTTCACCATTCCAACAAATAGAGCCAAGATCCTGATGCATCAATTCTAGTGGTGCTGACATAGATATGTCTTGTTGACTTACAGAGGTAATGGTCGGATGTGTATCCTTTGCTTTGCCTCGCTTTTCCATCCCATTCCCCATCTCCACTACTAGTTTAGTCGTTTCTTTCATAGGAATTATCTTACCCTTCGAATACGATTGATTAGATTCGGAAACCACCTCCAAAAACATTGACTTTGATGAATCACTTTTGGTAACATTGTCTTCTTTGCAACTATGATGATTCCAAAGTGGATCAAAACCTTCTGATTAGTTTCTACTTGTTTAGAAGTTGCACAACCATCCAAGGAAGATCTATATTCCTCTTCCAACTTCTTTAGCTCCTTCAGAACAATTTTGTTGTTTGGCTCAAACTTAAGCGCTATTTGCAAATCCATCCTAGCATTTTCCACCATGTGGGGGCAGAGTTTCTTTTCTCTTTTCCTTTCTATTTCATTTTCCTTTGTTTTTCGGAGGTGTAAGATTAGTTGGATTAAATTGTCACCATGCTTGTTAGAAAAGTCAAAATTATCGCTCAAAGTTTTTTGGGTCACTCACTGTAACTGAACTTGTTAAAAATGTCAAATGTATCATTTTGACTTGTTAATATAAGTTAGTGCAAGTTAAAACCCCTAAAACTAAAAATAGAAAATAATTTAACTAATCCTCAACCTCCAATTAAAGCACTCCAAGCTCCACTGCCAGCATCCCCCCCAACCAAATGCCCAACTTCCCTCACCCCCCCAAAAATAAGCAATGATTGTGGCGGTCAAGGTAGTAAAATCAAAACTGAGGTTTGAGAGGTTGAGAATCGGAAGAGATAGAATGGAAGAGGGGCAGGTGGTGTGTGGCGGGTTGTAGCACTCGTTTGGTGATGATCGCCGGCAATGAGGCACGACCGGGGGGGTGGTAGTAGAGGTTGACCGCAGTGGGGGGGAGAGAGAGAGAGAGAGAGAGAGAGAGAGAGAGAGAGAGAGAGAGAGTTTAGGGTGTGCAGGGGGTTGTGGATTGTGAAGAGAAAGAAAGAAAAGGGAGTTTGGAGGGAGTTCTAGGCGCTTGGTCGCGGTGGTGGGACCGAGGTGCGACGGTGTTCGCCAATGACATTGGGGAGTAGTGGTTCAGGCGGTGGTGCATGGCCCTGGAGATTAGTTAACTAGTTGAATTGAGAATCGCATAAGGCAATGAAGGTTGTTTGCCAAGACTCATTTAGCTCTTTAAACCGAAAAGCAGACAGAATTGGCCAACCCCTTAATGTCATTTAACCCTTTTGAACTGTAACTTAAAGTTACAGAAAAACACTTCTTTTACTCTTCTTTCAACCACTTTTCCTACACTACTGCATTGATTTGATCGCCTAAGCGATATATTTCCATGATGCTTGAGTTTGCGAGGATGATGACGAAAAACAAGAGGGAATATGAGAATGGAAAATAAAAATGGTTTAAAAATACAAAGAAAGCTCAAAGAAGGGATGAGATATGACTTATAGTAAGTGAGATGGAGCGATAATTAGAAAGGTCAATAAGGGTTTTGAACCTTTTAAAAAGATGAACATCAATACTCTGAAATCTCGCTCATGTGATATAAGATCATATGGAGAGGTTAAATGTAACAATCTTACCTGTAAATTTTACAATTCGCAGATCAATCTACCTAAGGTTAAGAAATTATTATCTACCTAATTGTCCATGTAAAAGAAGGAGATAGTTAGAAGAAAGTAAATAGTTTTATGCAAGCATTAAAGTACATGTTAAAGAGGCTCGTAATGGTATGCTCAGTGAGAAATGAGAGAGGGGAGTCCCCTCTGGCTGCCTGACTTTCTCGCTTCTTCTTGTTTTTTCATCCACCCTTTCCTTGTCCGTCTTCTTCCTCTAGTTCCGGTGAAATTTGCCTGGCCTTTTTGAATCATTGGATGATAATCGACTTAATCTTCATGTATGTTTTCCTCTTTCTATCTACCCCATCCCCTTTATCTCTTCGGTTATGTCATTGCTCTTTAATGCATGCGAAAGGCTCTATCCCTTCACCTACTAAAGGCTTTTCAAATATGTGTTTTGTAGGGTTTCCATCGCTAGATTCATTTGATTTGGTCCCTTGGTTTTTTGGGACCCGATTCGTTTTGTTGAGGTTCATTTTTCCGACCTTTTCTTCTTCTCGATTCTTGCATGGTTCTTTGATGGGACTATTGAATTTTGTATTAGTTTAGTTAATTGGATTTTTGAGTGGGTATGGTTCTGGAAATTGTCATGTGTTCACACTAATTTGGTTGTTGAATTCCTTTTTGTGCATGCATCCCTTTGTGAATTTCCTCGTCGACTCTAGGTTCTGTTGACTGCCGATCCACCTTCTGATGTTCTTTGCTTGACCAACGCGATTTTTTGGAGCACCCCTGACTGATCCTCTTTTTCTCATCCAGGTGATATGTATCTTATCTCCATTTGTTTTACTGATTTTGTTGACTTTAATTTCATCAAATCCTTTATTTTTGTGTTTAATTCTATTAGTAATTATATCTCTTTTTTTGGCTTAACGTTTTTAGACTATATAAACCTTGGGGTTCTCAGTCTAAGTAGCATTCCATTTCCTCCTCTCTAATGAATTGTGTTTTGCTTTTACTTGGTCTTCTGCCTCTAATCATCCTTGCTTCGACTACTAACCATGAAACTTTCAATGATGCTAAAATTCCCAGCAATGAATCCCCTCCCATAATAAAGATTCTTCGATTAATGTGGATCCTAGCCATACTAAAAATCATATACAAACTCCTCCAACCACCAACCACCAACCACCAACCACTCTTACTCTGACCATGTCCAATTTGGAATGCAAGCTCACAATTCGCATTCAACTTTTAACAACGAACTTGGGATTCAGATTCACCATTCCCAGAATCCAAATCCTTTAGAGCCAGTAAGCCCACTTCCTCTCCTACCTCTCCTGAAGATAATGATGAGTTTATCTTGCCTGATTTGGGGGATACTTCTTCTTTGGAAGAACTTACCCATCTTCTACTGCATAAGGTGTTTTTCGTAGAGAGCATCAAATGCCTCCTATAGAGCACCAAATACCCTTCTAGTGCATTGTTTGTGGTTTTCTCTGATATATTTTCCATGTTAAATTCTAGTGTTAATCTTGTTTGTTTTTTGTTTATTCCTGTAAAACCCCGAAAAAAATTAGAATGTGTTGACCACTACGTCGTTGACTTAGTTAATTTTAAGAAATCGCCTGTGGTTATTTTTGCTAATACTTGAACTCGTAGGACCGGTGAGGGACTAACAACGGTATTTTGATAATTTTCTATGTTGCACGAAAGTAGTGCATAGGAATAGGGGCAATATGATAATTTGCGTGTCTAATATTGCATGATTTTATGTGTTTTTTTTAATTATTTATGATTTTATGTGTTTTTATTTTAATTATTTATGTGGTTATAATTATTTTAGAAATATAAAATTTAGAATTTTTCCCTAAATACTATTATTAGCTACAGGTTTTAATTAATTAATTTTATATTTATTTTATTTTCTTGTTTAATTGGTATAAATAGTTAATGGTAAACTTAACCCTAATTACTAAAACCTGTTCGGTTGTGGTAAATTGGGGTTTAAGAAGTAGGGGTTGTCAAATCCACAGGGATGGTGTGTCAGGTTATAGGAAATTGGTTTGGTTTGGTTTGAGTAATTGCAGGATGCAGTAAATAATTGAAATAAACTAAAATAATAGGAATTGAAAGAAATAAAAACTAAGGAAAACATGAAATTGAAAACAAACCCTAACTACTAGAACAAGAACAAGAAACTAAACAAGAAATCGAAAGCATAATCAAGAAAGCAATTAAAAACTATGAAAGTAAAAACTAAACTAATTACTAAAATTAAGGAAAAGAAATTAAACCTAGAATGCATTGTACTAATCTTGAATCTTGAATCTTGAATCTTGAATCACGAATCTTCTCCCGAACAAACAAGAAAAAGCGTGATTTGGATTACTAAGACTGCCCGAATTCTCACCTGTAGAGAGAATTTGAGGAACCTTAATCCTCCTCTTCACTAAAAACTAGATTTTTATGGAACTAATACTAATGAAATTGAAAGACAAGAAGCGGAAGAAAACAAGAACTAGAAGAAAAGAATTGCATTGATCTTGGAAGAGTTGAATTACAATCGAAGGTTTAAAGAAAACTTAAAGAAAACTAAGAACTAAGCCATAGAATTAAACTTAAGGAAAAGCTAGAAATAAAGCTAAGGAAAGATAAAACTAAGATTAAGATGTCCTCTACTGAAAATATAATAGGGTTTATATAGAAAAGAATTAGGGAAGGAAAAAATAAAAACTCCCCAAAACCCTAGTTTGAAACGGCGCACAAAGAGGGCCCAAAATTTATCAAGCGCTGACAGCGCTTTATATTTTCTCTCGGCCGCCGACCGAGCTGTAGCGCAGATCCGCCGGGCAAATACTGCCCTCTTCACGTTGGATTTTCAAGGAAGCGCTGTAGTGTATCCAGCCGGCAAATACTGTCTCTCGTTGCTACTGCTCTTCTTCGCCCCTTTCTTTCATCTTATTCTCCTCTTTTCTTCAATTTTCTTCACTTCTCCATGAATTTTGACTAAGACCTGTAAACCACACTAATTTTTCAATCAAGTGAAGAAATCACAAACAAAAATACTTAATTTACGGTCTTAATTTGGCTCAAAATGAGACCGAATAACACTCCCATACAAAGGTTTGTTCGCCCCGAGCAAACTAAAATAGGAAAGAAAATAAAACTATCCTAATTTACTTTCGTAGGAATCACAGTTGCATTTAGCATATGCAACAAGCCCTTTAAACCCCTTGGCAGCCCAAGTGGACGAGAAAGGTCTCGTGAGGGTTTATAGCAACTATACCCACAAAAGCCAAAGAAAAAGAAAAGAAGAAAAATAAATAAATAAAAATAGACTCGGATTAAAAAGGAAAAGACTCAAGAAAAAAAGGAAAAAGAAGAAAAGGGGTTACAAATACAATTGAACACCCCCTCAGGCTAACCAATCAAACACATCAATCCATCAAGCAAATACCAAGATCCATATAGAAGATAACAAAATTAGTGTAAAATAGATAGAGTGAAGTTTTCGAAATTAAGTAGAGAGAGCAAGTACTTTAGATGCGAAAAACCGCCAACGGACTTAATATGAATGCAAATATGCGCGGTTGATTATGGACGTAAGCCAGTCAAAAGAGCAAACATCACTTTAGGATAAAAATTGAACACTCAAACACTCAAATTTGAATGTGTGTGTGGGTTTTTCTCATACTCAGACCAAAAGAAACAACCTACCATAGACTTGGTAAGAATCTCGCTTTCCACTGCTAGTATGCAAATACACAAGTGACAATCAAGAGGACTTTTTAGGGTTGTAATGAGGCTTAGGTTAGGGGAACTGAGTGGTAATATTTGGGGATGAGGAGTTTAAAGAGCCATGCTTGGATTAATATTAAAAAAATATCACTCTCAACTCACCTTCTTGCTAAATTTGAGCAAGGAACTCAATTATCCCTCATTAATATGGAACACCTCATCAAATTTCTTCAGATGGGTCAAAGACATTCAGAACTTTTAATTGAGTCTCCCTTAATCACCCTTTTCTTTTGAAGTTTCAATTTTTTTTATATTTTTTTAATATTTTTTATATTATTTTATTTATTTTTCTACTTCTATTTTTGGTGGGTGATCAAGGGAGAAGAAACACGAATACATAAACTTAGCTTTGACCTCAATATATCAAAAGAACAACATAACCAATGGGCTAACTCATTATGATTGGGATATGTAATGTGTCCCAATTCAATTAAAATCAAAACTACACCCCCAATATCCATATTTCAATTTCACTAACAACAACACCGAACCAATTTTCACTCCCGAAATAATGAATTCTCACACATCCAAGCAAGGCAAAGGGTAGGAATTAATAAAGGTCATGGCTTGTATTGTCAGGGTTTCATCACAAAAAGAAAGGTAATCAAAGGCTAGGTGGGGCTAAAGAACGGTAAAAATATTGTTAGGGAGGCTGTTTGGCTATGTAGTTTAATTAGTAAAGAAAAGAATGTCTCAATCATATTGTCACAATATGTAATGCAAAGATGCAGTCTCAAGCAAGATGCAAAACAAGTTCTACAGGTGCAACTAGTGGTGGAGTCACTCAGGAAACAAAAGAATTGATAAAAGTGATCAATTCATACATTTAGGTTATGTGGACTCACGGGATAGGGCTCCTTCAACTAAACCTAGCGCAAAGATTTGCAGCACACATATTTACACTTACTAAGTTAGTCAAAGTAGTCAAACACACTATTCATTACTTGACTCAAAATCAGAAGATTTGCAAATTCAATTTCAAAATCTTTTAAGTTCTCAACCAAACTTTTCAAGGTAAAGCAAGATAAACTGAAAATCTAATTGGTTTACAAATCATCACCGAAAGTGTTCCGGACAAACTAAACCTTAAAAAAAAAAACTTAAATTTTTTTTGCTAAAAACTAGTAAGGCACTTGTGCCACCCCACTCCCACACAAAACTCTACAATGTCCTCATTGTGAATAAGGCGACCCTCACAAAAGAAAAAGCACACAAAAGAAAAAGAAAAGAAACTCAAGTCGGCATGCATGCCTCCCCCACTCCCACACAAAAAGGCTAACAATGTCCTCATTGTAATCAGAAATAGAGATAAGCAAGCACCCAAAAGAAAAGAAAAAAGAAAACATACTAAAAGAAAATAAAATAAAATAGGGAAAAGAAAGGCCAACTCACTAACTGTATTCAAAAGACAAGGAAAGATATTACCTGGTTGGGTACTTGCAAAAAGATTCAATCCTTCTCTCTTGACAAAGCAAAGTTAGGAGAAGCACTCAAGAAAAATCAAGAAAAAAAAAGGTTAGGTATACAATATATATACAAGAATCTCAACTTACCTTCCTTCAAGCACTAGGTGGATCGTGGAATGTTACACATTCCACATCAGTAGTGTTAGGAAACTCTAAGAAGGGCTTCAACCTGTGCCTATTCACTTCCCACACAGAATTGTTAGATGGGTCTTTGATCTCAACCACTCCTGAAGGGAATACCTGAGTCACAATAAAGGGTCTAGTCCACCTAGATCTTAACTTTCCAGCAAACAAGTGCAGTCGGGAATCATAAAGGAGTACCTTTTGTCCCGGGAAGAAAGTCTTTCTATGAATGATCTTATCGTGTAAGATTTTAGACCTCTCCTTACTCAATCGCCCATTTTCATAGGTTTTTCTCCTTAACTCCTTAAGCTCACAAAGTGTAAGTCTCCTCACCTCACCAGCTGCTGACAAATCAAGGTTAAGGGTTTTTAAAGCCCACCAGGCTCTATGTTCAAGCTCTATAGGTAAGTGACAGGGCTTCCCAAAGACACAGGGTGACATCCCAATGGGGGTTTTATAGGCTGTTCGGTAGGCCCACAAGGCATCAATCAGCTTAACAGACCAATCCTTCCTATTCCTAGACACAGTTTTCTCTAAGATCTATTTAATTTTCCTATTGGAGACTTGCTTGACCATTAGACTGTGGATGGTAAGCAGTGGTGAGCCTATGCTGAACTGAGTACCTCTTCAGTAAGGCCTCAAAGGATCTATTGTTGAAGTGGGTCCCCTGATCACTAATAATGGCTCTAGGCATCCCAAATCTAGAAAAGATGTATTCCCTAAGGAACTTGGTCACTACCTGAGCATCATTTTTCCTAGTAGGGATAGCCTCTACCCACTTAGACACATAATCAACAGCCAGGAGAATATATTCATTCCCAAAAGAATTAGGGAATGGTCACATGAAATCAATACCCCACACATCAAACACATCAACAAAAATCTCAGGTTGTAAGGGCATCATATCTCTCCTAGTAATCTTTCCCAAACTCTGGTACCTAGGGCACCTTTGGGCATAGTCATGAGCATCTCTAAAGATAGTGGGCCAATAAAACCCACTCTGTAAGATCTTGTAAGCAATTTTCTTTCTACTATAATGTCCCCCACAAGGTTGGTCATGGCAAAAAGAGAGGACATCCATAATGGATTCATCAGGAACACATCTCCTAAGTATCTGGTCAGGGCAATATTTAAACAAATAAGGATCATCCCATACAAAATTCTTCACAATATGAAGTCTGTCCCTCTCATGCTTATTCCAATCACTAGGCATCTCTCCAGTTACCTTGAAGTTCACAATATCAGCAAACCAAGGTTCCACTCCTACACTAAAGAGTTGCTCATCAGGAAATTGAGCAGCAATAGGGGCGGTTTTCACATTATCAGGCACAATTCTAGAAAGGTGGTCAGCTACAGGATTCTCAGCTCCTTTCCCGTCTTTAATCTCACAGTCAAATTCTTGCAATAACAACACCCACCTAACTAGCCTAGGTTTGGAATCTTTCTTTTCCATCAAATACCTAATAGCTGAATGGTCAATATAAACTATGATTTTAGCACCAAGCAAGTAAGGTCTGAATTTCTCAAAGGCATACACAACAGCTAGAAATTCTTTTTCAGTCACAGTGTAATTTAATTGAGCATAATGAATAACAACAGGTTTCTTATCAATTCTCTGTCCTAGCACAATACCTACAGCATAATCAGATGCATCACACATAATCTCAAAAGGTTCTCCCCAGATGGGAGCTTTGAGAACAGGAGGGGAAATAAGGGCATCTTTAAGTTGATTAAAGGCCCTCATACAATCATAAGAAAAATGAAAAGGTACCTCCTTAGCTAATAGTGAAGACAAGGGCTTAGCAATTTTACTGAAGTCTTTTATGAATCGCCGGTAAAAACCGGCGTGTCCTCAGAATGAACAGACTTCCTTTACAGAGGTTGGAGGGGAGAAATTCTTAACTAAGTCAATCTTGGCCTTATCTACCTCAATCCCATCCTTAGAAATCACATGCCCTAGAACTATACCCTTTTTCACCATAAAGTGACATTTTTCCCAGTTCAGGGTCAAATTCTTTTCCTGGCATCGACTCAGCATGCGATTCAGGTTAGCTAAGCAAGCATCAAAAGAGGTACCAAACACAGAAAAATCATCCATAAAAATCTCCACACATTCCTCCACTAAGTCAGAAAATATTGAAATCATGCACCTCTAGAAGGTTGCAGGGGCATTACACAAACCAAAAGGCATCCTTCGAAAAGCAAAGGTGCCAAAAGGACAAGTGAATGTGGTCTTTTCCTGGTCACAGGGGGCAGTAGAAACTTGGGTATAACCAGATAACCATCTAGAAAACAGTAATACTCATGCCCAACAAGTTTTTCAAGCATCTGATCCATGAAAGGGAGGGGAAAGTGGTCCTTCCTAGTGGCTTTGTTCAGTTTTCTATAATCAATGTAGACTCGCCAACCAGAAGGGACACGAGTAGGAACTAACTCTCCCTGTTCATTCTCAACAACAGTCAGACCAGCCTTCTTAGGGACTACATGGATTGGACTCACCCACTTGCTATCAGAGATTGGGTAAATAATGTCATGGTCTAACCACTTAAGGATCTCTTTCTTGACTACATCTTTCATCTGTGGGTTCAGTCTCCTAAGGGGGTCTCTATGGGCAGCATTTTCATCTTCTAGGAAAATTCGATACTAAATAATGGAAGGGCTAATCCCCTTAATGTCACCTAATGTCCACCCTAAGGCTCCCTTGTTCTTTCTAAGAACTTCAATTACTTGGTTTTCTTGGTCCCTACCTAAGTCAGAAGCAATGATTACTGGGTAGGTCTCACTAGGGCCAAGAAAAACATATTTCAACTCAGAAGGAAGGGGTTTCATCTCAAGTGTGGTGGATGAAGGTGGTTCAAGCTCAACTATCTCAGGTGTGGTTTGAAATGCAAATAAAGATTCATATTGCACATCACCATCAAACACATCAGAATCACACAAAGAATTCAAATCATCATGGTTTAATCCTAATGCAGTCAACTCATCAGCAAAAGACACATCAACACAGTCAGATTTATCACTATCATCAGCAAAATCACTCACCCAATTAAGGGTACTCTGCTCATGCTCATCAAAACCTAAGGCTCCATTTGGTCCTTAAAAAGTAGGATGGAAAGAAAAATTTTTGAAACATCATTTATTTTCCTTAACTTGGCTTTAAAAAGGTGGAGGAAGAAGAGTTAGATGGAAAACATAATGAAAAAGTTACATTGATTTTGCCATCAACATTTTCCTTCCAAAGTTGAGAGGAAAGTGAGATGGAAAAATGATAGGCTAAATGAGATGGTAGGATTGGGGAGGGAGAAAATCAAGGGATAGATTGGTGGAGAACATGGAGGATCTTATACTAAATTAGTGAAGAGATAAAAAATTTCTTTCTATTTCATTTTCCAAAGACCAAACAGAGCCTAAGGGTGACTTTTGCAGGTTAAAAATATTCAATTCCATAGTCAAATTCCCAAAGGTCAATTTCATTCTACCATCTTTACAGTTAATCCAGGCATTTGAAGTAGCAAGAAAAAGGCGGCCTAGAATAACAGGGATATCATCTCTAGTACTCTGAACTCTAGCAATTTCTAGTACTACAAAATCAACAGGAAACACAAAATTCCCAACTTTAATCAGAACATCCTCCACTACCCCCTTAGGTACCCTAGTAGACCTGTCAGCCAATTGCAATACCATCCTAGTAGGCTTTAGTTCACCTAATCCAAGCATCTCATACATATGCAAAGGCAACAAATTCACACTAGCTCCTAGGTCAAGTAATACCCTTTCTATCAAACTATCACCTATGGTAATAGAGATAGTGGGGCATCCAGGGTCTTTGTACTTAATAGGCATCTGGTTCGACAGAATAGAACTCACATTCGAGGCTAAGAAAGCCTTCTTAGGTACTTGGGTGGCCCTCTTAGTGGTACAAAGCTCCTTAAGGAAGCGGGCATATGGAGGGATCTGTTGAATAGTATCTAAAAGAGGGATGTTCACCTTAACTTGAGAAAAAATCTCCCTAATTTTGTCTAGAAATTTTTGGTCTTTACTCCCCCTTAACCTCTGAGGGTCAGGTGGAGGACTGGAGGGGGCTTGTAGGCCCCTTGAGATGGTGGACTAGTCAAAGGGTTGGTTTTGGTTAGGGTTTTGGTGCGAGGAGGCTCAACTGTAACAGTTGGCCTCGCTCCATTTGACTCATCATCAACAGAAACAGTCTCATCAGCAGATTCATCATTCACAGTCTTTTTGTCACACTCATCAAAAGATTTTAGTTTCACCTTATTATCAATTTCTTTCCCAGAACGGAGAGAGTGATAACAACATTCAGGCCTCTAACCTGACTAGGGTCACTAGATGACGAACCTGAAGCTTGCCCGTTGGGGTTTGCCTCAGGTTGTGCAGGAAAAGATCCTCTATATCTATTAGCTAGCATCATTTGAGAAAATTGATCATTCATTTGTTTTAACACTTTCTCAATGTCACTCTTCATGGATTCCTCAACTTCTCTCAGGCCATTCTTTAATTCCCTAATTTCTCTCTCATTCCTATCCTCATTTGTGTACCCTGGTGGAGGTCGGGTTTGGGTAATTGGGGGTTGGATAGGTGGCCCTCTAGGAGCTTGATAAGCTGCCTAGGGTGGTGGTCGATTCTGAGGAGGAGGATTTCCTTCGAAACCCCCTCCTTGATTGGATGGTCTCAACATGTTCTGATTCTCGGGGCCATAAGAGAGTAAGGGGTGCTTGCGCATCCCCTGGTGCTGGTAGGGTTGGTACTGGTCAGGCCTATAGTTATGATGCATAGCATTCACATTTTCAGTACTAACAGCCAATTGTTGAATATAAATAGGACAGGTAGAATATACATGGTTAACACTTTGGCACACGACACATGACACAGGTGGTGGGGGAACAAAAGCAGCAGTCTGGTCATAAGAGTTAACCTGAGCACAGATTTTAGGTTGTGAAGCAGCTAATTGTTGTTGGGCTAAGGTTTTAATCATATTCTCAAGAGAAGCGAACCTAGCATCGTACCCTATACTCTCACTCACAGCATGTACACCCCCTCTAGCATTAGACAATTGAGTACCTAAGGACTCATCTCTAGTGGTTCCCCATTGCATTTCCCTTTCAGACATGCTTTCTAAGAAATCCCAGGCCTCATCAGTAGTTTTATCCATAAAACCTCCTTGACACATTGACTCTAGTGTGACTCTGGTCTCATGGTCAACACCCTCGTACACAATCTGACACAGTCGTACCAAGTCAAGACCATGATGAGGGAATTGGGACAACAAGTTTTTGAAACGTTCGAAAGCTTTCCAGTAAGGCTCTCCTATGTCTGGTCTAAATTTTAAAATCGAATTCCTCAGCTGAGTAGCTAAGGAGGTTGGAAAAAACCTTTTCATAAAAACTTTCAGAAAACTATCCCAAAAATTAATGGATTGAGGTTTGATGCTATACATCCACCGCTTAGCGGTGTCCCTTAGAGCAAAAGGTAAGTATTTTAAAAGCACATAGTCTAATGGGACTCCTGGTGGAGTTATCATGCTAATGTACTCTTGGTACTCTGCGGTCCATATCAGTGCTAACCCAGTTCCCGTGAAAAGTGGTAGGTTTTGGGTGTAGCCGCTTGTAGGTCAAAAGTCACCTCAGAGTGTGGGAAGTACAAAACATGATGGTGGTGGGTCATAAGATGGGTATAACTGGTTATGAAGGGTTACCCTAAGTGGAGGTGGTGGTGGCACTTCTTCAGACATCTTTGGTGTTTCTACCGAGGGTTCCTCCTTCCTAACCAATCTTTGACTACCAAGACTATGAACCCAAACCTCAGATTGATGTACTTTTTGTTTTTTTCTTGAAGTCTCAATTTTTTTTTTTTATTTTTTTGGTTTTATAAATTTTTTTTTTGGTTTTTTATTTTGAAAACTAATCTAAGAAAGCAGTTAAACTATTCACAAACAATCCAATAACCTAATCTACCAAATAACGTTATCCCCGACAACGGCGCCATTGTTCGGTTGTGGTAAATTGGGGTTTAAGAAGTAGGGGTTGTTGAATCCACAGGTATGGTGTGTCAGGTTATAGGAAATTGGTTTGGTTTGGTTTGGGTTTCAAATTACAGGATGCAGTAAATAATTGAAATAAACTAAAGTAATAGGAATTGAAAGAAGTAAAAAAGTAAGGAAAAAATGAAATTGAAAACAAACCCTAACTACTAGAACAAGAACAAGAAACTAAACAAGAAATGAAAAGCATAATCAAGAAAGCAATTAAAAACTATGAAAGTAAAAACTAAACTAATTACTAAAATTAAGGAAAAGAAATTATACCTAGAATGCATTGTACTAATCTTGAATCTTGAAATCTTAAATCTTGAATCACAAATCTTCTCCCGAACAAACAAGAAAAAGCGTGATTTGGATTACTAAGACTGCTCGAATCCTCACCTGTAGGGAGAATTCGAGGAACCTTAATCCTCCTCTTCACTAAAACCTGGATTTTTGTGGAACTAATACTAATGAAATTGAAAGACAAGAACCGGAAGAAAACAAGAACTAGAAGAAAAGAATTGCATTGATCCTGGAAGAATTGAATTACAATCTAAGGTTTAAAGAAAACTTAAAGAAAACTAAGAACTAAGCCATAGAATTAAACTTAAGGAAAAGCTAGAAATAAAGCTAAGTAAAACTAAGGAAAGATAAAACTAAGATTAAGATATCCTCTAATGAAAATATAATAGGGTTTATATAGAAAAGAATTAGGGAAGGAAAAAATAAAAACTCCCCAAAACCCTAGTTTGAAACGGCGCACAAAGAGGGCCCAAAATTTATCAGGTACTGGCAATACAGATCGCGCTGCGCTTTATATTTTTCTCTCTGCTACTTCGACGGAGCACCGGTAGCGCGATCCGCGGCGCAGCATGTCCTCTTCACGTTGGATTTTCGAAAGGAAGCGCTGGTAGCTCATATCTGGCGCCGGCAGCGCCTGTCTCTCGTTGCTACTGCTGTTCTTCTCCCCTTTCTTTCATCTTATTCTCCTCTTTTCTTCAATTTTCTTCACTTCTCCATGAATTTTGACTAAGACCTGTAAATCACACTAATTTTTCAATCAAGTGAAGAAATCACAAACAAAAATACTTAATTTACGGTCTTAATTTGGCTCAAAATGAGACCGAACAAAACCCTAACCCTAACCCTACCTCTCTCTCGCTCTTCCCTCTCCCTCCCTCTGCCGTCCACCAACTACTGCCGCCGGCTACGTCGCCAACCTCACCCACATCGTGGCTAGCCGCCACCCCCAGTTGCTGCAACCCACCTCACCAACTACCAATCGCCATCCTCTCCTATTTTTGCTATCATTCTCTTTTTCGCCTTTTTGTAGTTGCGACGCCACCCTCTAAACTGCCGGCACAGCCGCCACAGCCGCCACCTTCCTCTTTTGTACAGCCGCCACCTTCCTCTTTTGTTGTCACCCCCAAATACATGAAAGTGGAAAAGCCTACTAGGGCTGTTGTTGTGTTCGATAACCACTAAAGTGCCCTAGTCGCTTACGCCTGACTCACATCTTCTGTCACTGATGCAGCCGCTCCGCCACCATAAAACGCTAGTAACCACCCCACCGAAGCAACAACCTTTTGGAGATTGTAAACCTTATGCCTAGTGTTTGAATTATTGATATTATATATTTTTTTCATGCAATCATCATCATCATCATCATCATCATCATCATCTTCTCTATGATTATTATTAATATTATTGTAATTTCTGGGTCAAGTATAATATTATGTGCATGGTTAGTGTTATAAAAGAATTAGTATGTTTGAATATGTGTTAGTTATAGTTTTATGTATTGTAAAACCCCGAAAAATCCAAAGGTGTTGACCGTGACGTCGTTAGTTTATTATGTTTGACTTCGTGTTTTAGTATTATTCATTTGTGTTTATTTATGCTAACGCTTGAGCTCGTAGGACCGTTGAGGGGCTAACAAGGGTAGAATAGTAATTTCCGCTGGCTAATATTATTATGTGATTAATTACGTGAATATTTGCTATGTGATTATATGATTATTAGTATTAATATTATAATTACTATTATTAGTAATTCCTAAATTCTGTTTTTAGCTTAATGGGTTGGGTTAGGAATAGGATTAGTGGGCCTAAATGGGAGCATCAGTATAAAAACCCCCCTAAACCCTTATCAAACCCTAATCCCTCTCATTACCAAACCCTAAACCTACCACCTCTCCTCCCTCTCTCCCTCTCTCGCCCAGCAGCCCCGACCACCAGCATCGCCGCCCTAGCCACCGCCGGCAACCACCCCGGCACCCGCGACACCGCAGCCACCACCGTCCACCCCTCTCTTTCTCTCCTTCCTCTTTCTCTCTCTCTTTTCTTTTCGTCCGTTCCTTCGCACTCGGACGACCACCGTCGCCACTCGCCGCCGCCTCATCCTCAGCGACCAAGATCGCCGCTCGACGCCGCCGCCCGCCGCCGAAGAAAAGGCTCTCGAACTCGCCGCCGCTTCGAGAAACCAACGCCGAACGCCGCCGCGCACGACCTCCGACGCACTCCCTCCGACCGTTGCACACCGCCACCGCAGCCAGAACCACCGAGAAACCTTACGTAAACCCTAACCCTAACCCTAAACTGTTTTATTTCTTCCTTTTTCTTTTCTTTTTCCTTTTTCTTTACTTGTTTTATTATTATTAATCTGTTTTATATAATTGTAATTATTATTGTTATTAATTTCTGTAATTTTTGTAATTAGGGGAAGTTAATTGTAATTATTTTCTTGTTGTAATTATGTGTAATTTTCCTAATTGTTATGTGTAATTTTATGTTACAAATTGTAATTAGATTTAGGTTGTAATAGTTGATTATTAGGTTTGAAAGTGAAAATAAGTTAGGTTGAGTTTATGTTTATTAGTTCTTGGTTCTTGAGTTAATCTTGTTTAAAGGAAATTAGTTTGTTTAGGATTCTTGATTAGAAGTTTAAATGTTTATATGTTCTTTATAGTTTATTCACATGTTCTTAAGGTTTTTCTTGTTTATTGGTTAAGAAATTCATGTTTAGGATAGCGTTAATATTTCATGCATGATTAGTATAAGGTTGGTATTAGAATTTATGTACCTAAGGTATGCCATGTTAGTGTATGATATTTTATGCATGTTGTAGGATTAGATTAAATTATTAAAGTTGATTTCATGTGTTGTAATTTGGTTCTTATAATGGGAAGGTTGATTTTTGGACCTAAGTTAGGTTGGGCTTTATATCTTAGACCCTAGTTACTGTTTCGAGTCCAAATTGGGACCCCGGGATCGAATGGTGGAAGTTAGAACTGAAATTATAAATTAAATAAGAACCGTTACCGGGACAGTTTTGTTAGTGTCTAAAGATCGAGTTGCCACGGTTAGCGTAGTTGTCTTTTGATCAAATCCTTTGGACTGGAGGTTCCCTTAGATGTTAGGAACCATAGGAATTTTACGGATCGAACGTTTGATTTGTATAGCCCGAGTTATAACCGTTTTACCAGAACCTGTCAGAACTGGACCAATGGGAAAGACGGGTGTTTTTGGAGTCCTTCGGGACTGAGTTGGGCTTAACCATCAACATACAAGTTTTAGTAGACATTCCGAGGTTTCCGAAAAGTCCAGAACCAGCCCCGTAGGATGTCGGGAAGTCGAGTTGTGACCCGTTTTATGTGAATGTTATAATCTGTCCTCTGTTTGCGTTTATTTATAAAGAATTGTTGAGTGAAATTAATGTGTGATCATGTTATGTGTTATCTTAGAGATGTTAAGTGTAATTTCGTAAATGTTAGGAACCTAAGTGTTCCTAGGGGATGGGTTAGGTAGTTAATAGATAATTCTAACTTCGTTAGAACGCGTTTTGATTAGATAATTACTTTTATTCTAGGCCCGAGTTAGTGCGAGACGTTAGTGAGCTCAAGTGTGTTCTTCTTTTGCTGTGCTGTGAAGTATATCAGGTAATTGTCTATGCTCTAATCCCCACCGGGATGCTCTTTAAATGTGTTTTGATGTTTTATAATTTATTTTGAGAATTGCATCCCGAAAGGGGACTTTTGTTGAAATACGACCATCTGTTTTGATAATCTTTTTGATTCGTTTGTGGTTTTGGTTATTTGAGTTGAGAAATTGGATGGTCTTTTATTCGAAGTTTTGTTAATGGTTTTGATAACTTGGGATGGGTTGACTTGAGAGTCGTGAGTTGAGTTTGAACATTGTATAATTAATTCAAGTGGAAACGTTAAGCGGGTTTCGGGGGATAACTCACATGTGAGTGTAACAACCTGCAGGGTTATGGACCAGGAGATCAGGGCTTCCTTCCCTGATATAGGATAGTATTTGATGCCTTTGGTAGGCGATATTATTGATGCCTTTGGTAGGCGATGTTCTTGATGCCTTTGGTAGGCGATGTTTTATGCCTTTGGTAGGCGATGTTATTTATGCCTTTGGTAGGCGATGTTCTTGATGCCTTTGGTAGGCGATGTTACTTTAAGGGATTTGGTATCCCGCCCGCAAATTAAAAATGGATTGGATGGGTTGAGGAAACAGTATGGGATTAAAGGTTTGTAAAACGTTTGTTTTGATCCCTCTCCCTAAAATGAATTGAAATGAACTTTAACTGTTTTAAACATTAGGGGTAGACATTATTGAGATTTCCCCCTCATTTTCTGAAATGTTTTGTTTTCAGGTGAAGATCTAAATGCTGGGGACGGGAATTAGAAGTGAGGACGACGAGTCTAGAAGTCCTTAAATCTTTTTATTTTGTTTTCGTTATGATGTCTTAAAGTTCTGTTTTGAGTTGTTAGTAGTTACCGTTAGCGCATGATTGTGTTTTCCTTTCTCGCCTTGTGTTCCTTCGGGGATACGGCAGTGACGCCCAAACTGAATTTGAAGTCTTCCGCTAAGTTTTGTCTGTTAACGTTAGTTTGACTTTGACTTTCTATAAATGAATTTCCGGGGCGTTACAGAATGGTATCAGAGCTCTGGGTTGCGACCTAGTAGCTCCTTAGAGTCCTTTAGGTTTAGATGGACCTTAGGAAGCTAAGTTCGGAGTGATGAGCGTAGGATGGGGGAAAATGGTTCCATGCTTTCCCTAAATATTTTATTTTGATCATATCATCAGTATTTTATGTGTAATGCGTTCTAACCTTGTAGGATGGCACAACGCACACATCGTCACCAAAGACTTACGCCGTGCTTTCACCGTTACACACCCATTCCTCCTGGTGGGTATTTGGGAACCCACATGCTAAATTTTTACGATGAGATCGAACGATACACCAAGGATGTCCCGAACTCCTGCTTGCGTGACAACGAGGAAGCTCAGGCCAATGCTTTTCTACTCACCTTACGAGATGATCCCTGGTGGGGCCATATCTGCGCCGCTTGTCGCCACCCCGCCTCGAGGAGAGGTACCCACACCCGTGCTGTTGGTGTCAGAGGTATCGGGTGGAGTCGGAGCATCGAATCCCGGGGGTCTTTTCTAGGATCGCCCGGATTGGGATGCGCCGAGTAGAGAGGGTCCAGGCGAACCCAGCTCCTGCACCACCTGAGGATCATGAGGATGACCCTGAAGAAGATCCGGAGGAGGATCCCACCGAGGACAGCGCCCAGGATCCCGAGCCCGAGGTAACCTCTAGGGTCACGGCTGCACCCGCCGTTGAGCCCGAGCATGATATTTCACCCGAGGAGGAGGATGAGGTGGACCGGGAAACAGGAGAAGACCCCGAGGAGGGCTCGAGGGACGAGACGAGTGATCCTGAGTGGACTCCAGTTTCAGCGAGGAAGAACCCTCGATGCAGGAGAATTATCTGAGTGGGATGGCTACTATGTGTTGAGTGTTGGTGTATAGCTGTTATGTTGATACTTTTGTTAAACTGTGATATAATCTGAATATTGACTTGTTGTTTCTTTTGGAAATATTGTACATGATTACATTGGTGTATAGAAATATTGTTTTGTGACCTTGCAAAATGTGATGAGAATTCAGGAAATGAAATGTTGACATAAGAAATTCTTGGTGAAATAGAATTACGTTTTCGTATTATTTAGCAATCTATGAGAAGACCGGACCAAATAGCTACCTTTAGTATGATGTTGAGACTAGGGATTGGAGAACCCTTTAAGTAGACTAAATCGACCCTTTGAATCAGGATGTCGGACATGAACGGTACTCAACCCGACCACGTTACTCGGGAGCGTCCGCAAGCTACAGCCGAACAACGCCCTCAAACCGCAACTGAACTGCGCCAACGCCTGGCTCACTTGATACCAGGGTCGAGTACAACAACACAGGGGAACGACCTTGCTAGCATGCTTATGATTGAGATGCTGGGCAAGCACGAGGACCTACTGAGGAAAGTGGTGGATCGACAAGGAGGAGGGAGGGAAGATGACCCCTCCGCTCTTTTCCAAAGGTTCAACAGCTTCAACCCGCCCACTTACACAGGGGTAGCCGACCCCAAAGTATTTGAAGATTGGATAAGGGAAATTGAGAAGATTTTCGACACCACACGCTGTCCTGAGGAGTTAAGGGTGGATTTTGCTGCTTACCACCTGAAGGAAGAGGCCGACCTGTGGTGGGCCAGCGTGAAGGAGATAAGGACTGAACCGGGTTTCGACTGGAACCATTTTAAGGTGGTGCTAAAGGATCGATTTTACCCAATTTCTCTCCAGAAGGCAAAAGAAAAAGAATTTATGAATCTACGCCAAGGGGAAACTAGCGTGCTTGCCTACTCTGCAAAGTTCACTGAACTATCTCGTTTTGCATCTGCTTTGGTAACCACTGAGCAGCTAAGGATGGACCGCTTCTGGGATGGATTGAATTGCAAGATTCAGGATCGCATGTCATCACGGGAGTTCACGTCTTACCAGAACATGCTGAACGTTGCCCTCACTGTAGAAAGGGTGATGCATGACATGGAACGACAGCTAGGCATACAAGGGCAAAAGAGGAAAGAACCACCCCGCTTCAACCCACCTCAACTTTTTCAGGAGAAGAGGTTCCGCCCTAGCAACTGGCAGGGAAACCAGTCTTCGGGACATAGACCGTCGAATATTCCAATCTGCAAGGTTTGTGGTCGACCGGGCCATTATCCACGGGATTGTAGAGTAAGGAACGTGCGAGGAGGATGTTTCAACTGCGGGAGTTTCCAACATCAGTACGCTGCCGCTGTTCTCAAAGAAAGGCGGAATGGAGGGAACAATGGAAACAATGGAATAACGGAATCGAGAGCCCCGCATACAACATATCAAAACCGGAGGCTATAATGGGAACCAAAGGCCACAACAAAGAAACCAAGGTGGATCGGTGGAAGTCGAATAACCAAGGAGGCCAAAACCCGCCGCCCACAACAACAACCGCCAAGCAACGCAGAGGACGGGTACGTAATGAGGAAAGAAGAGGCCGAGAATGAAGCAGATGTTGTGACGTACCTTCTCTCCACCTCTACACTATATCTGTTTTGTTTGATTCTGGTGCTAGTCATTCTTTTGTTGGACGAGCTATAGTAGAGAAGGCTAAGATGAAACCCTCGGAGAATAGTAAGCCTATGTCGGTAGCCCTACCTACCGGAGATACCATTAGTTGTGGAGAGTTATATGCTGGATGTCCTATAGTGATAGCAGGACAGGAGTTTGAGGCTGACCTTTATATGTTTGACCTAATGGAGTTCGACGTTATTTTGGGGATGGACTGGTTAGCAAAATATAGAGCTCAAATAGATTGTTATAAGCAAAAGGTGACCTTAATGGGACCGAACGGAAAGAAGGTAGTGCATTGGAGTGATAGGCACCTTCATAGTGTACGGATCATCTCTGCTCTCAAGGCTCAAAAGTTGTTAGGCCAAGGTTGTGAAGGGTTTCTATGCAACGTAATCGACACCAAGGCGGAGGAGCTTACGATTGAGAATATCCGGTAGTGCGGAGTATCTCGATGTGTTTCCAGAGAGATCGGTCCGCCTCCAATCAGCAGTAGATTGCATCGACTTGGAGCCCGGGGCCGCACCTGTTTCAAAAGCCCCATATCGCATGGCGCCCGCAGAGCTTAAGGAGTTGAAGACTCAGCTGGACGAGCTGTTAGAAAAAGGGTATATACGACCCAGCACGTCACCATGGGGAGCACCTGTACTGTTCGTTAAGAAGAAGGATGGTAGCATGAGGTTGTGCATCGATTACCGGGAGTTGAACAAGATTACCGTCAAAAATCGCTACCCTCTACCTCGTATTGATGATCTTTTCGACCAGTTACGAGAAGCAACAACGTTTTCTAAGATAGACCTGAGGTCAGGTTATCACCAGTTGAGAATTCGCGAAGAAGATATCTCTAAAACCGCATTCCGAACTCGGTATGGTCATTATGAGTTCGTGGTAATGCCTTTTGGGCTTACAAATGCCCCAGCAGCTTTCATGGATTTGATGAATAGAGTGTTCGAGCCGTTCCTGGATAAGTTTTTAGTGGTATTCATCGACGACATATTGGTATACTCAGGGACACGAGAGGAGCATGCGAATCATCTGGGAAAAGTATTGACGACTCTACGGAGCCACAAGCTTTATGCAAAGCTCAAGAAGTGTGAGTTTTGGTTGGAACAAGTAGCGTTCTTAGGACATGTGGTGTCTAAGGAAGGAGTGGCAGTAGACCCTCAAAAGGTGGAGGCCATCACCAAGTGGCCGACCTTGAAGAATGCCACGGAGGTTAGGAGTTTTCTGGGTTTGGCAGGGTATTATAGGAAGTTCGTGCAAGATTTCTCAAAAATCGCCACCCCGTTGACCAATTTGACTCGGAAGTCAATAAAGTTCACATGGTCGGAAAAATGTGAGCAAGCATTCCAGGAATTGAAGAAGAGGCTTACCTCGGCCCCTATTCTTGCCTTACCTCAAGGGAACAAAGGTTTTGTTATCTACAGTGACGCATCGCATGGTGGATTGGGTTGTGTGCTCATGCAGGATGGAAAGGTGATTGCATATGCATCCAGGCAACTGAAGACGCATGAGAAGAATTACCCCACTCATGACCTGGAGTTGGCAGCAGTGGTGTTCGCGCTTAAGATTTGGAGGCATTATCTGTATGGAGTGCACTACGAGATATTCACAGACCATCAGAGTTTGAAGTACCTTTTCACGCAAAAGGAGCTGAACCTCAGGCAGACAAGATGGTTAGAGTTTCTGAAGGATTACGATGTGAATTTCCAATATCATCCCGGAAAGGCAAATGTAGTGGCTGATGCCTTGAGTAGAAGACCGTATCCTGCTATAAACCACTTAATGATGATGCCGCACGAGTTGTGCGAGGAGTTTAGGAGATTGGAGATTAATGTGGTAACACCTGGAAAGAAAGCCATGTTGAATGCCATGGAATTACAACCTACTCTAAAGGAGGAGATCAAGAGGACTCAAGAGCTGGACTTACAGCTTGTCAAGATACGGGAGGAAGTTGTGCAAGGGAAAGCCCCTGGTTTTGTGATTCACGAAGACGGTACATTACGGTTTCATAACCGCATCTGTGTACCCAATATGGAGGAGCTGAAGAGAAGGATTCTAGAAGAGGGACACAATACGCCATATTCCGTACACCCGGGAGGAAATAAGCTTTACAAGGACCTGAAACAGATGTTCTGGTGGAGTAATATGAAACAAGAAGTGGCAGACTTTGTGGCCAAGTGTCTTACATGCCAGCGAGTCAAAGCAGAGCATCAACGACCAGCCGGACTTCTGCAACCGTTAGATGTCCCTGAATGGAAATGGGATTCGATATCAATGGATTTTGTGATAGGTCTACCAAGGACCAGGCGGAAACACAACGCAATATGGGTGATTGTGGATCGTTTGACCAAGTCAGCTCATTTCCTAGCCATCGCCAACAATTGGTCCCTAGATCAGCTAGCTCAAGCCTATGTAAGGGAGATTGTAAGGTTACACGGAGTACCCAGTTCTATAGTCTCAGACAGACACCGATTCCAACTGGTTTTGGAAAAAGTTACAAGAGGCGTTTGGCACAAAGCTCAAGTTCGATCGCTTTCACCCACCATGGATGGACAGACAGAGGACCATCCAAACCCTCGAAGATATGCCGAGCATGCGCTTTAGATTTCAAGGACTCGTGGGATGACGAGTTGACTCATTGAGTTCTCATACAACAACAGCTACCATGCTAGTATAGGGATGTCACCCTTCAAGCTTTGTATGGAAGGAGATGTAGAACTCCCTATGTTGGCAGGACATCGATGAAGCTCTAACGATTGGACCGACCTAATACAGCCACTACTCGTAAGGTTCGAATCATTCAAGACAAGATGAAGGCAAGACAAAGTCGACAAAAGAGTTATCTTGACAAAAGGAGAAGACCTCTAGAGTTTGAAGTAGGGAATACGTGTTTTGCCATGTCTCACCTACAAAGGGAGTTATGAGATTCGCCACGGAAGTTGACACCAAGGTTTATCGGGCCATACCCAATTTTGGAACGACGGAAGTCGCATACAAGTTACAGCTGCCGGGAGAACTCCCCAGAGTGCATAATGTCTTCCATGTGTCACAACTCAGGAAATATGTTCCCGACCCGACCCATGTGATTGATCCCGAGCCGCTTCAGCTGCAAGAAGACCTGAGCTATGAAGAGCAGCCGCTAGAAATACTGGACCGTAGAGAAAAACAGCTTAGGAGGAAAGTAGTTCCCTTGGTAAAAGTACGATGGGCGAATCATACCACAACGGAAGCAGCCTGGGAAACAGAAGACGAAATGAGGAAGAAGTACCCTCACTTGTTCCAAGACTAAGGCGCGTCAAGTTTCGGGGACGAAACTTCTTTTAAAAAGGTAATGTTGTAAAACCTCGAGTTTTAGGAGGAGTGAAACCGTTAGTTTCCTTACCGGACCGTTAGGGTTAAGTTTGAGTTTAAGTTTCGAGGACGAAACTTCTTTTAAGAAGGTAATGATGTAAAACCCCGAAAAATCCAAAGGTGTTGACCGTGACGTCGTTAGTTTATTATGTTTGACTTCGTGTTTTAGTATTATTCATTTGTGTTTATTTATGCTAACGCTTGAGCTCGTAGGACCGTTGAGGGGCTAACAAGGGTAGAATAGTAATTTCCGCTGGCTAATATTATTATGTGATTAATTACGTGAATATTTGCTATGTGATTATATGATTATTAGTATTAATATTATAATTACTATTATTAGTAATTCCTAAATTCTGTTTTTAGCTTAATGGGTTGGGTTAGGAATAGGATTAGTGGGCCTAAATGGGAGCATCAGTATAAAAACCCCCCTAAACCCTTATCAAACCCTAATCCCTCTCATTACCAAACCCTAAACCTACCACCTCTCCTCCCTCTCTCCCTCTCTCGCCCAGCACTCGACCACCAAAGATCGCCGCCTCTAGCCACCGCCAAGAACCACCCCGCACCCGCGACACCGCAGCCCACCACCGCCCACCCTCTCTTTCTCCTTCCTCTTTCTCTCTCTTTTCTTTTCGTCCGCTCTTCGACTCGGACGACCACCGCCGCCACTCAGCCGCCGCCGCCGCTCATCCTCAGCGACCGCGATCGCCGCCGCCGACGCCGCCCCGCCGGTCGAAGAAAAGGCTCTCGAACCTGCCGCTGCTGCTTCTCGAGAAACCAACGTCGAACGCCGCCCTCGTCGCTGCCCCTGACCTCCGACGCACTCCCTCCGACCGTTGCACACCGCCACCGCAGCCAGAACCACCGAGAAACCTTACGTAAACCCTAACCCTAACCCTAAACTGTTTTATTTCTTCCTTTTTCTTTTCTTTTTCCTTTTTCTTTTCTTGTTGTATTATTATTAATCTGTTTTATATAATTGTAATTATTATTGTTATTAATTTCTGTAATTTTTGTAATTAGGGGAAGTTAATTGTAATTATTTTCTTGTTGTAATTATGTGTAATTTTCCTAATTGTTATGTGTAATTTTATGTTACAAATTGTAATTAGATTTAGGTTGTAATAGTTGATTATTAGGTTTGAAAGTGAAAATAAGTTAGGTTGAGTTTATGTTTATTAGTTCTTGGTTCTTGAGTTAATCTTGTTTAAAGGAAATTAGTTTGTTTAGGATTCTTGATTAGAAGTTTAAATGTTTATATGTTCTTTATAGTTTATTCACATGTTCTTAAAGTTTTTCTTGTTTATTGGTTAAGAAATTCATGTTTAGGATAGCATTAATATTTCATGCATGATTAGTATAAGGTTGGTATTAGAATTTATGTACCTAAGGTATGCCATGTTAGTGTATGATATTTTATGCATGTTGTAGGATTAGATTAAATTATTAAAGTTGATTTCATGTGTTGTAATTTGGTTCTTATAATGGGAAGGTTGATTTTTGGACCTAAGTTAGGTTGGGCTTTATATCTTAGACCCTAGTTACTGTTTCGAGTCCAAATTGGGACCCCGGGATCAAATGGTGGAAGTTAGAACTGAAATTATAAATTAAATAAGAACCGTTACCGGGACAGTTTTGTTAGTGTCTAAAGATCGAGTTTCCACGGTTAGCGTAGTTGTCTTTTGATCAAACCCTTTGGACTGGAGGTTCCCTTAGATGTTAGGAACCATAGGAATTTTACGGATCGAACGTTTGATTTGTATAGCCCGAGTTATAACCGTTTTACCAGAACCTGTCAGAACTGGACCAATGGGAAAGACGGGTGTTTTTGGAGTCCTTCGGGACTGAGTTGGGCTTAACCATCAACATACAAGTTTTAGTAGACATTCCGAGGTTTCCGAAAAGTCCAGAACCAGCCCCGTAGGATGTCGGGAAGTCGAGTTGTGACCCGTTTTATGTGAATGTTATAATCTGTCCTCTGTTTGCGTTTATTTATAAAGAATTGTTGAGTGAAATTAATGTGTGATCATGTTATGTGTTATCTTAGAGATGTTAAGTGTAATTTCGTAAATGTTAGGAACCTAAGTGTTCCTAGGGGATGGGTTAGGTAGTTAATAGATAATTCTAACTTCGTTAGAACGCGTTTTGATTAGATAATTACTTTTATTCTAGGCCCGAGTTAGTGCGAGACGTTAGTGAGCTCAAGTGTGTTCTTCTTTTCTTTGTCTTTGTGAAGTATATCAGGTAATTGTCTATGCTCTAATCCCCACCGGGATGCTCTTTAAATGTGTTTTGATGTTTTATAATTTATTTTGAGAATTGCATCCCGAAAGGGGACTTTTGTGGAAATACGATCATCTGTTTTGATAATCTTTTTGATTCGTTTGTGGTTTTGGTTATTTGAGTTGAGAAATTGGATGGTCTTTTATTCGAAGTTTTGTTAATGGTTTTGATAACTTGGGATGGGTTGACTTGAGAGTCGTGAGTTGAGTTTGAACATTGTATAATTAATTCAAGTGGAAACGTTAAGCGGGTTTCGGGGGATAACCTGTTGTGCAGGTGTAACAACCTGCAGGGTTATGGACCAGGAGATCAGGGCTTCCTTCCCTGATATAGGATAGTATTTGATGCCTTTGGTAGGCGATATTATTGATGCCTTTGGTAGGCGATGTTCTTGATGCCTTTGGTAGGCGATGTTTTATGCCTTTGGTAGGCGATGTTATTTATGCCTTTGGTAGGCGATGTTCTTGATGCCTTTGGTAGGCGATGTTACTTTAAGGGATTTGGTATCCCGCCCGCAAATTAAAAATGGATTGGATGGGTTGAGGAAACAGTATGGGATTAAAGGTTTGTAAAACGTTTGTTTTGATCCCTCTCCCTAAAATGAATTGAAATGAACTTTAACTGTTTTAAACGTTAGGGGTAGACATTATTGAGATTTCCCCCTCATTTTCTGAAATGTTTTGTTTTCAGGTGAAGATCTAAATGCTGGGGACGGGAATTAGAAGTGAGGACGACGAGTCTAGAAGTCCTTAAATCTTTTTATTTTGTTTTCGTTATGATGTCTTAAAGTTCTGTTTTGAGTTGTTAGTAGTTACCGTTAGCAGACAGTTGTGTTTTTCCTTTCTCGCCTTGTGTTCCTTCGGGGATACGGCAGTGACGCCCAAACTGAATTTGAAGTCTTCCGCTAAGTTTTGTCTGTTAACGTTAGTTTGACTTTGACTTTCTATAAATGAATTTCTGGGGCGTTACATGTATACATGAATTCGTGTGATAAATTAAGGTTTTGTTTGCTATAGTTTTAGTTGTTCAATGTTAGTTTTATTGATTATGATTGAGTTATAATTCTTATTGTTCGTTTAACTAAGTGGCCTGGTTGTGTTTTTAATTTCAAATAATTTCATACTCCTAAGTAAATTGTTCAATTATAGTTTTATTTTATGAATTGTTAGAGTATTAGATTAGTTACTAGTTTTATAGGTAAAAATTATATTGTAATTACTTACAGAGTGCTTCAAATCCCTTTTTCTGTTTTCATGAAAATTATTATATATTATGTTTATTAAAGTTTCAAAATTTACATATTATTATTATTATTATTATTCATAATTATTATTATTATTATTATGTAATTATTTCGTGTTTACATTATTATTATGTTATTATCGGGTTTCTTTAGGTAAAAATATTTAAATTGGTTTATAATTTGTGGCATTTAGACCTTTGTTTTGTTGTGATGTTTTTATATAGTTTTGATGTCAAAAGTTTAGTTTTTATTTTGGTTATTAGTTTGTGTTTTAGGATTATGTTTAATCGGGAGTTAAAATATTTATTTGGGAATATTTGGGTTAATTAATTTGTGGGGCTGATCTTACTTGTATTATAGAGGCTAGGGGGTGTGTTTTGACCATGGGTAAATATTTTGATGTCAAATTGGGAGTCTTGGTTGAGTTTATTAGAGATAAGGTCAGTAAACACCAAATAAAAATAAATCGGTTTCGGGATATTTTTGATGAGTCATGTTACAAAATTCACCATCAATTGTGTAGTCTGGTTTCAAACCTACTGTTTGGTTTGGAAGTTCCCTAGGGTGTTGGATTTCATAAGAATTTTACAGGATGGGCTTTTGAGGTGTATAATTCGAGTTATGACCTAATTACCCGACCTAAATTATAACTGGACTAGTTTGATTGTTAGCTGTGTTTGGGACCCTTCGAGTGTGTTTCAAGTCTCGGAGTTAACATTAAAGTTTTAGTAGACATTCTAAGGTTTTCAGAGAATTCAGATCAGGTCTGTGGGATGTCAGGAAGTCAAGTTATGGCCTTTGCAATATAAGCTTAGTAATCTGTTCAGTTTTCCTTTTGTTATAAATGTGTTTTATTTATATGAATGTGATGTGTGTTTCAAATATGTTATTACTTGGTGATGAGAACGTTATTGTGTTAATAGGAGAGGGTTAGGTAGAAGATAGTGTATACTAACTCTGACGACATGTTATTGATTATAGAAATTATTTTATTTACATGCATGATCTAGATCGTCTCGTTCTAGTGAACTCAACTGTATTCGTTGAAGTGAAGTGAAGTGAAGTGAAGACATTCAGGTAAGGTCTAATGCTCTAATCTCCACTAAGATGTTCTTTAACTATTTTGTGTTTTTAACCTGTTTTGTGAAACATGTATTCCGCAAGGGGATTTTCTATGAAATTAGGTGAAGCTAAGTTTTTCAATCATTATATCGAAGTGGTTATGAATGTTTTGTCATGAGATTGTGAGCACTTCAGCAAGTTTGTATGATCAATGGTTTTTTTTAAGAGCATTTGCATGATGTGTCTCTTAATTTTTTTGAACATTGTAGTTAAGTTTATGAACATTGCTTGAATCAAAATCAAATTTGCAATCATTAAATCTCAACTCAAATGAATCAGATCTGAATGATAGAACCAGACTAGAAAACCTTTCCCACCTTCTCTTACATCATGTTTCGCCTTTAGGCACCTCTGCCACGGGCCACCGATCTCTGATCATGACATTGAGCAACCACCTTCGACACAACCTCCCACTCCGGATCCCCATATTTCTCACATGCTGCGCCTCAAGGACCCAAAGTGATCGTCATCATGTCCGCCGCCGTGGTTGAGGTCGCTCAAACTAGCTACTTAGGGCGTCACACCGACATTACCTAATTTAGGGCGCATGGTGCTCCATACTCCTGGGAGTATAATCGAGTTGTCAAAGAAAAGGGCTACCATTAGTCATATCTTCTAGTAAGTCCCAAACTTCAAATATTCATGCAATTTTCAATTTAGCAGGTATCTATTAGCAGTTTCATCTTTCAAATAAATAAATTTTCTCTCTGTCAAATGAAAATTCGTATTGATTTTTGCTGTGGTCGGGGTCTTCTTGCCTTTGTGCGAGTTTTAATAGATCAGTAGAAGTCGAAGTTATGAAAGTTGATTATTGTTATGTTGATGTTTGTTTTGAATGAGAAATGAATCAACAATAGAAATTCACACTGTTGCATGATAATGAAATTTCTTTCAAATATACTCTATTACATCACGCAATTATTTACTCCATGTGGTTAACTTATTGCTCGCCGGAATTCAGGAAAGACACAATTAAGTCAAAGAACATGGATAATGGCAGGAAGAATGCTACAAATTTAGAGCCTATCGACAATCTACTCATAATTAACTTTTTGAAGATGAGAATTTGTCTTGATGATTTTGACACAATTAAGTCAAAGAATGTTGTGGCAAGATTTGGAGTATTGATTTATTTTGCTTGAGGGGTTGACTTTGTAGTATGGTCTGTTGTTTTAGGCAATTGTAATCTACAATAATCTATTTATTTATATGACCATTAAGACGTTAATTGTGAGATAGAGGGGGAAATGTTTGCGTATTAGATCCATGTTCGGTAACAACGTTTAGAAGAGTTTATAGTGTTTTGACTAGTCACAATGTCATTTTATGAAATTTTTAATGTTCGGTAAAACGTGTAAAATTAGCAGATAGAGTTTGACATAATGTTTCACAAAAAACTCAAACGTTACCCCTATTACGTCTGAGGATTAGCTAAAGCATTTGGAACCTCAATTTCTGAGACTACCGTCAACTATTAAAAAAATTACGACCATTGCCATTGACATAAATACCATCCAAGCGGTGCTCTTCCAGCAGCTTCCTCTTCGGAGTCATCACCTGTAAGAATCTACAATCACCGTCAACTCCTTGAAATTCCTTAATTTCTATGTCTGCAATGGTACCACCACCATCTCTTTCCCCTAAAATTCCACTGTTCGGAACCCTAACCGCGACTCGTTCAACCACTACGAATGACGATGTTCGCCATGTTTGATGTCCGATCAACGATGATCGGGGAGAACATGATTTGATGGAGTGTAACACCCCGAAAATTCAATTATGAAATACGTCAAGGTCAAACTAACATTAACAGCGGAAGACTCACTTTTTTTTCTTTTTATTTGGGCGTTACTGCCGTTCCTCCGAAGACATACAAGGCCAGAACAGAGATTAACAAAACAGACTACAACTTCAAAATTTATAACTAAACATCATTATTGATTCAACAACAGAAAGAAACTACTAGAAGATTTCAAGTCTAACATTAAACCACTAAACACTTTATTCAAACAAAACTCTAGGCGTCCTCACTTCTAGTTCCCGTTCCCATCATAGAAGCCTTCACCTGAAAACAAAACATTTACAAACATGAGGGGGAAACCTCAACAATGTCTACCCCTAACAGTTAAAACATTACACAATAAATTTCAACACATTTTAAGGGAAGGGAAAACAGTTCAAAAATTTCAAAATACTTTCACCAAACAACCTTACCGTTTCCATATTTTAAAGCGGGCGGGGCTTCCATATTGCCCCTCAGAGTTAATAGACTCGCAAAAAACTTTCACAGTACTTTTCATTATTCTTTTCTCATCATCAATCCAATCTACATCAATTTCACGGATGGCCATCGCAAACATCTTTTCTCGTCATCATAACTAATCACAACCACATCCTGGATGACCATCGCAACATTCATTTCAAATTACCAGGCATAACCTGGTCTCTTGACAGCCTCCCTGCAGGAACTTATCCTGGTCTTGGGGAGACTTGTCGAACCCGCAAGTCATACCGTTTATTTAGTCAGATTTGATATCTAAGTTCATTCCATTATCAACCAACATTTCCAAATCCAACACTTCCAAACCACAATTCCAAACCAACACACTTTCAACACAAAAACCAAAGGACTGTCCATACTTTATGAATCAAAGAACAAAACCATCTTAAACAAAATAGACGGTCAAGTTTCAGATAAAGTCCCCTTCGGGATGCAAGTTCCGAAATCAATATAGAAATCAATAAAACCAGTAAAGAACATCCAAAGGGGATTAGGGCTTAAACATTACCTGGAAATCTCAACTTCACTTCAGAAATCACACATGGGAGCTTAACTACCTTGTTGTCTCGTTCAGACCTAGGATTCGAATTTAAACTTCTAAAATTAATACTCTCCATGATAACTAGTTACGCACGAATCCTACCCTACCCCCGACCTTAGCCTTTTCTTATTGGTTAGTTAGCCATGTAACGAGTATAACTAAAATGAAATCACGAACATCACAACACACCTTTTCTAAAAGAACATTAATAAAATCGATACAACATGTTTAAAGTAATAAATGATATTGCCACGATATCCACAACATTAAAGTTAGGTCTTGAACTTAACTCACATCACGTCATAACATCAAGAAAACTCCTCACTGACGTTAGGACACTTTTTAACCTTACTTTGAACCCAATTAGCAACAGTTAACATCATGAACCCTAGATATGAAATACCTAGCATGCCACTATTCATATTTCACGAAACACCCATAATAATTCCAAAGGCTCATCGTAGGGTCCAATATTCACACTATATTAATCAGACACTTCAACCAAGGTTCCTAACATGTTTTTAGGGTCTCAAAACACTCAAAACAACCACAATCTTCACTCTTAACAATAAAAGTCCAACATGAACATTTTTGTATTTCAAACATTTAAACCAACTCCCAGCATGCTTCCAAGGCCTTGAACAACCATATTTCATCATTTTTGAAATAACACCCTAATCTCAATATTCATGAACACAACCTTCTAAAATAACCCACACTTTGTGAAATACTTTTAAAACTAAAACATACAACATTTAAAACTTACTCACGAGCACCATTAATCACTAAGAATATATAAATTTAGATTAATCACTTAATCACACCTACATCATGCATAATCTCATGTTGACACAACCCTACTCATAATCTATCAAAAATTTTATATTATTCACATATATTAGCAACCAATGATTACACTATAATAATAAACATCAAGCATTAAAACAGAAACTTAATTACACATAACCATTGTAATTTGCTTCCAATAATTTTCATGGATTAACTCTATTAACACCCTAAGCATCATGTACATAAAATAACCAATATATAGAAATTATCAACAATACATTTAAGCAGTTAATAACCAGATTTTATACATATTAATCACATAAACCCCAAAATCAGATTTAATAATAATAATAATAATAATAATAATAATAATAATAATAAACAGAAAATTAGAAGAACAAAATAATAAGATGAAACTTGGATTTACTTAAGGTAGGGTGGTGCTGGGCAGAACTGGTGGTCCAGGCGGAGGTCCGGTGGCATCAGCGACGGAGGTCGGTGGCGGTCAGGTGGTCTCCGATGGTTGACGGCGACAACAGTAGTGAGGCCGGCAGCAGCTCGGCAGAACAGGGCCAAAACAGAGGAGGTCGGGGGTGCTCCGGCGTTGTTGCGGCGACTTCGATCTTCGGGTTGCAGGTGGGTGACGGTGGCAGCAACGCTGGTGGAGGTCGTCGTGCCATGGTGACGTCGAGTGGTGGCGTCCGGCTAGGTAGAAAAATAGAGCGAAAAAGGGGGTCTTTTGGGGCGGTTTCACGGCGGCGGCAATGGTGGGGTGCGGCCAGGTGGTCAGCGGAGGGTGGTGTGGTGGTCGACAAATGAAAGGGAGAAGGAAGGAGGTGGAGGGAGGGAGGAAAGTGGAGGGTGGTGGTGGTTGTTGGTGGTGTCTGGCGTCGGGGTTGGCTGGCGCACAAGGAAGAAGAAGCAACAGTAGCAGCGAAGGAAAAATAGAGGAAAATAAAAAAGAATAGGGAAATAGGAGAAAGAATGAGCATGTGAGACCAGCAGTTATAAGGTAGGACCGAGTGTACATAACATGGTACACTCGGTATATATATGGGTAGGGTTTATATATGGTTCACGTGAGATTGCATAACTCATAATTTGCGCATGTGAGAGTGTTTGCGGCGGATGAATGAGTGAGAAAATTTAGGGTAATTGTTAATTAGGGTAGGGATCCAATTAGGATATTTATAGAGGGAGAATTTAGGGTAAAATTAGTATAAATTTACCTTAGGTGTTAGTAACACTAACCACAAATTTCTCATTTCTTTAACCAACACCTTACCTTAATTAGTTTTCAAAAACTGATCCAATTAATTTTAATTCTAACCAACAGTTACTCAAACTGTCTCTAACTGACATAATTTGACCGATAAAGATTCTAAAAGACTCACTCACGGTCCTATAAGCTCCACGTGATAACAACTCATATAAACAAACGTAAAATAACGCACGTCAGGAATTTTAACGGTAACATTAATAACATTTTTCGGGGTTTAACATGGAGCTTGTGGGCAGTGTGAAGGTGTTGATCAGGTGGTGAAGAGGGCTATGTATAGGGTTACCATTCAGGTCAGTGATCGCTCTGTCCTTGGCCACCGTTGTTGATCCTTCTTAAACCTCTCTCTTTCTTAATTTAATGCAGATCGATAACATTTAGATCTTGATGAAGTATAAGGAAATTGAATAATATGAATGTCTATATCTATACCTCATAATTCAAGAAAGAAACGTTAACATAAATACATGATCATTCTCTAATTTCAACCATATAAGTGGGGAGAAGAGATCCCTAAAAATTAATTTCCCATCAGATTTCATATACTATAATTAAGTCTAGAAAAATTTGATCTGCCGCGAATAATGTTTACATTTTGAAGAAGGGGAGGGTGAGATGTGTTTTTGGGCTGAATTGGTGACATGTATCAAGAAAGGGGGCGATTTAATGGGATTTTCATGATTAAAAGTGACGGGATGATTTTTGATGTGTCTGTGTTCCAACTATGGGATGATTCAACCTTTTGTTTAATTTATGGTCAAAGAATGCAACAAAGTAGCTTTAGCTAGGAGTAGAAGCATGATGACGATGTATCAACAATAATAATAGTAATACTAGTCACAGAAGAAGGGTAACAACAACAACAACAATTATAATAATGTGCTTTTTAGTCATTCTACATTTATTAGCTAACTCAACCACTAATTTTACCGAACACATGCTTTATAAATAGTTACTTAAATAGCTATTAGATATCTGCTAACCTGCATTTAGCTGATAGTTTTTTAAATAATTATTTATAAAGAATGTGTTCGGTAAAATTAATGAATATATTATCTAATGAATATAAAATAACAAAAATAGACATGACTCAATCATACCATCATCATCATCATCATCATCATTATTATTATTATTATTATTATTATTATTATTATTATTATTATTATTATTATTATTATTATTATTATTCCACCACCACTGAAACAACAAAATGACCAGATTGAATCTTCATTAACAAGAGCTAGAAGCTATTGAACAAAATAGAATGGAACTGAGAACTGTACCAGGAAATAAAAGAAAGAAAACAAGAAAGGAGAACAAAAAAAAAAAAAAAAGCCCAGAAACATGGAGAGCAAACTCATCTTGTCAGGATGTCAGGTTCATATGATCATAATTTCAAAGTACTCCGTTCAACGCCGACCCTTGTTTCTACCATTAGAGTTGAATATTCATTGGCTAAAGTAATATTCTTTTAATTTTTGAAGTACCAATCCAATTTTCTCCATCTATCCCCCACCCTATCTTTATAGTTACAGAAAATTCATGGCAAAAAGGGACTGTAAACACAAATTTCCGGGTCTAAATAAATAAACACAAGAAATTAGTCAATAAATATAATATATTAATTTCAAAGGATTTGGGGTACAATCTCTGTGTATTTGTTACAAAATAAAATGTAACTCCTCCGATTTGATCTCCTTGAATGAACTTGAACGAGTCTTGAATGAATATGGTTTTGGATGAATGTGATCTTGGATGAATATAGTCTTGAGTGAATATATTCTTGGATGAATGTGGTCTTGAACGAGGGTCGTAGAAACTTGTTCCCGATCAAGAGGAAGTGGTTTGATCTCCTACGAATGGACGGTACGAGCTGAAACTTTGTTGTGCTTCTTGCCTTCAAGAGAGAGAGTATGAGATAATTTTGAGTCTTCTTTTGGATGATTTTTTCTAACCTTGAAATGAAGGAAAAGGGTCTCTATTTATAGAGAACCTTGGCTAACCTTAGGGCCCATTTAACTCCTTTTTATGAAAGGACAAATATTTATGTGTCACCCATGACACGTGGCGTAATTTAATTGGCATTCAATTTATAATCAAATGATACACCATAATTCATTTTGACACATGGCGGGTTATAATTGACCGAATTAAAAATACTATTAATTTCCACGTGGCGAGTCTTCATCGGTTGACAAATTTTTGCCTTCTACAAATGCCCCCTCAAGAGTTGACCGCGCTTACGACTTGATAATAATGGCTGCGGTCGGATCTCGAAACTTAAAATGTTGCACATTGGACGATGTATGCACTACCCAAGTCGTCTTTGACGTGATAGGGTAGTAAAGAATTATCTCTAAATTATCCAATTGAATCCCATGAAATTTTGATGGAATAAAACTGAATGCAACGCAATTGGGACTGCATAGTGTGGAGTGGAAATTAATCTTCTGAACCTCACTGTTTAGTGTTTACCAAAGTATCATCAAGGTGGGAGTACGTTACATCCATTAATTAGGCAACACCAACTAGTCCTTTTATGGGGAATTTTTTCATATTATGCTGGATAATATTCTTACCCCAATCAAGGGCTTCACCATATGAAAATAATCACAATTCTCCAAAATCAGACACAAATGATTCTCTCTCTATTATCTTATATACGGGTAGCTGAGGACAAGAAGAGCACACAACCTCCTTCCTCCATTGAAATGTATTTCCAGTCTAGTGAAGAACAAGCTCCTGTTGTACTAGCCCTCGAGGATCTCAGTGTTAGCTTCTCTGCGTCATATGCTATCAAAATTACCATCAAGCTTTTGGCCATCGTCGCTCATCAATTGAACTTGATCTCCTAAAACGCTTGATCTGTTTAGGAACATTTTCAGCCATTAGGAAGATGGAGCTAGCAAGAAGATGACGAGAAGATGAGACTAAAATCAAGTTGCTCCGTTCTGTATAATATGATTTGCCGATGTGTTTGGACGAATCACGGCCCAATTTAATTTGGTTTCCCCCACCGTCATCTCCAATAATCCATTAATGGGTAACGAAATGGAGACTTCAAGATTACAACCAAGCATCTGAGCAACAATTGGTACCTTCAAAGTTAGGGGCCACACGTGGTGAATGGCCAATTGTTTTGCCCCAACTTTGCTTATTATTCACAAAAATCCTCTTTTTACTTTACTTTTTTTTTTTTTTGATTTTGTGCAGGTACCTTTATATTTTTGACAAGAATCCAACATTTCTAACACTCGGTCAATTTGATAATAATTTAAGTGGCCTTGTACCAATTTGCAATCTTGGGTATCAAGAATAATTTTTGAAGGCGAAATTCGCAAACTTCGAAGTAGGCCAATCTTAAATAAATCTATCTCAAAGACAATTTAATAATTGGAAGACAAGCGGTGACTTTTGATTGTCCTCCTCAGTTGGGGACATCAATTCGGCCCGTCTTGAGCATGTATTACGATGTAAGACAAAATAACCTTGATTGTCTCCTCCTGTTGGGGACATCAATTCGGCCAGTCTTGAGCATGTATTGGAGATCAGAAGACAAGCGGTGACCTTTGATTGTCCTCCTCAGTTGTGGACATCAATTCGGCCTGTCTTGAGCATGTATTGGAGATCAGAAGACAAGCGGTGACCTTTGATTGTCCTCCTCAGTTGTGGACATCAATTCGGCCTGTCTTGAGCATGTATTGGCGATCAAAAGACAAGCGGTGACCTTTGACTTTCCTCCTCAGTTGTGGACATCAATTCGGCCCGTCTTGAGCATGTATTGGCGATCAGAAGACAAGCGGTGACCTTTGATTGTCCTCCTCAGTTGGGGACATCAATTCGGCCTGTCTTGGATTATATTACTGATAATTGGAAGACAACTTATCTACATGAGTCTGAATCACGCCTTTGAACACTTGATTTTCTTAGTTGGGGACATCAATTCGGCCTGTCTTGGATTATATTACTGATAATTGGAAGACAACTTATCTACATGAGTCTGAATCACGCCTTTGAACACTTGATTTTCTTGATCTTTGATGCCTTGAACATCTAGACCTAGGAAATTCAACATTTTTTGATGACTTGAATCTTGGACTTTGTTGACTTGTGAGTCTCAAACTTGAAAATCTTGAATTTTGACTTCGGAGTATTTAACTCGGATGACTTGAGAACCTTTGATTTGAAAGTCTTTAGTTTTGACTTGAAAGTCTTGAATTTGGACTTGTGAGTCTTTGGTGTTGAAGACTTGAGAGTCTTGGTTTTGACTTGAAAGTCTTTAATTCTGGTGACTTTAGAGTCTTTTTTTTGAAAATTTTGAATTTGGACTTGTGAGTCTTGATTTAAATGACTTGATAGTCTTGAACTTTGACTTGAGAGTCTTCAATTTTGATGACTTGAAAGTCTTGATTTTGGCTTTGTGAGGTTTTTTTTAATTTTATTTTAAATTGTTGATGACTTGTAAGTCTTGAATTTTGACTTGTGAGTCTTAAATTTTGATGACTTGAAAGTTTTGGATTTCGACTTGGGAGTCTTTAACTTGATGACTTGAAAGCCTTTGATTTGAAAATTTTGAATTTGGACTTGCAAGTCTTGATTTGAATGACTTGAAAGGTCTTGAATTTTGTTGACTTGTAAGTCTTTTGCCTTGATGACTTGGGAGTCTTTGACTTGAAATTCTTACGCTTCAACTTGAGAATCTTCAATTTTGATGACTTGAAAGTCTTGATTTTGGATCTGTGAGTTTTTTTGTGGATGACTTGGAAGTCTTGAATTTTGACTTGTAAGTCTTGATTTGGATGACTTGAAAGTCTTGAATTTTTGACTTGTGAGTCTTGATTTGGATGACTTGAAAGTCTTGAATTTTTTTGACTTGTGAGTCTTGATTTGGATGACTTGGAAGTGTTGAATTTTTGACTTGTGAGTCTTTTTTTTTTAACTTGACTTGAAAACATGCAATGTGTTCAATCAGATTCATCGCTTTCGTCTTCATCGAACACGATCTTGCGTTCATTTTTAAGCCTCATCACAAGCTCCTTAAAATTTAAACATTTCTCCAATGGATGACTAATGATCCTATGGTACTTGCAGTATTTAGGGTCATTGATTCTTCCAACTTCATTTGGACGCTTTGACTCTGGAAGTTTAATAATTCCTTTTTCAAGAAGTTTATCAAGTATTTCAGATGTATCACTGTCGGAAAAAGGATATTCTTTCTCTTCAAAAATCATGGAAGAATGAATTCCTTTTCACATACCCCCGAGTGAAGTTTGCTTCTCCTTGACCCTTGGTCTTCTTGCATCATGTTTGAAAATTGTGGGCTCCATGTCATGTGCCCGCGTTGCCAAGTCTTGAAAAGTTGTTGGCTTACTCATATGCAAAACATAAAGCAGATCCCATTCCATGCCTTGTATACACATCTCGACAGCGGAGGCTTCAGACAATCGATCTTTGCACTCAAGGCTGAGTGACCTCCAACGATTGATATAGTCCAAGACTAGCTCCCGGTACCACTGCTTCGTGTTTGTCAACTCCGTCATACTGATGATGCGTTGAGTGCTATAGAATCGATTAAGGAATTCTTGCTCCATTTCTCCCCAATTGTCGATGGACTCTGGCTCCAAGTCCGTATACCAATCAAAGGCAATTTCTTTAAGGGTTCTAATGAACTGCTTCACTAGTCGATCTCCCTCTGTCCCAGCATTATTGCATGTCTCGATGAAATGAGCTATATGCTGCTTGGGATTCCCTTTACCATCGAAGTGAGTGAATTTCGGCGGTTGATAGCCGTAAGGCATGGGAAGTGCGTCAATCCTCTTTGTGTAAGGCTTCATGTACAATTGATTTTTACGAGAGCCTCCCTCGATTTGAGCTTTTATCGCGTCGGCTACTAGTTTTTGGATATGCTCCACAGACAATGAGCCTGAGCCGGAACCTTCTTTATATTTCTCTTCTTCGCCGGAGTCTTCGTGATTGGATCCTCTGTCGGAATCTTCATCTCCCAAACCATCGTCAAATTTGCTAGCGGGTCGCTTTTTTAATTTCTTTGTCAATTTCTTGATCCGCTCATCTTGTTGCTTAATATGCTCAGTCTTTTCCTCGCTTTCTTTCTCAAGTCTTGCCAACGTGGCCTTCATAGTCTTGAATTCTTCTTCATAGTTAATAACATCTATGACCATGACCGGCATAATAATGGTGTCGATAGAGTCGGTATCAGAATCGAATGAGAGAGGATCCCTTGGTGATTTTGGCGTTTCCTCGCCATCTTCATAGTCTTCATCCTCTTCACTCAATGGTTGGTGGCGGATTTCATACATCCATTGAGCGACCATCTTCTTCGGGTCAACGACTTGAGTGGAAGTAGTTTGGTTTTCCCCCGGCAAGTTGGAGTTAACGATTTGCAACGGGGCACTCACAACAACTTGTTCCTCGGCCTCCACAGCGAGAATCTTGGCCATACTTCTAGTGATTACTCCATTGGATGTTGCACTAGTTGTTGATTATTATGACTTGGCTTGAGAAACTTTCTTCAAAGCATGATAGATGTTATTCTTAAGATCCATCTTCTTTGAATGTTAAATAGTTCGTTTTTGGAGAAAGAGATGAGAGGCAGAGATGTCCCACTGTAATAACCCACCCCAAAATCATGTTTAATTATCTATTAATCCCTGTAATTATTCAAATCGCGTTATAAATTTTTCGCGTTTACCTTTATTTATTTATCTATTTATTTATTTATTGATCTCGGTGTTAAGTCTCGCGCAGGAGATGGCTAAGGTGCCGAACTATCGGCTTAAAAGTTTACTTTACACATTTATTCAATGAGTTAAAGTATTTCAGGTTATATGTTTTACGTTATAAATTTATTTACCGAGGAACGGTTAATATTTGTCCGCCTTGATTTCTATATATTTTATCGTCCCAATTTTAATTTATTTAATTTCATTCCCCTTATATTGTTTCAAGTGGTAATTTTACTCATTTTATCCTATTTTAATCCAAGTCCTAATTTATTTTACCCAAAGTGTTACCAATTTATTACCAATTAATTTTATTTAGTACAAACTAATAATTTTAACCTAATACACTTACTACTATTTTATTTAAATTATGGATTCAGATTTAATTTGATTCCTAGTTGTTTTAGCTAATTGGAGGGAGTATATAGCAGTAATTTAGTAGAGGGGGTTTATTTCCTCATCATTTTAATTCAAACACACCCATCTCTTTTTCTCTTTCTACCTTCCCTCTCCCTCCTTGCTCTCTGCCCAGCCTGCCGTGCCCAGCCAGCAGCCACCACTGGTGGTTTCCGGCCACCGGAGCAGCACGCCGCCACCGGAGTCGCCGGCCGTCCACCCCTCTCCTCCCTCTCTTGTGTTTTTCATCCATTTTCACCTTGAAGGGTACTTTCTAAAACCCTCAATTCAATTTATTTCAAACCTAATCTGAAATTCCATGTTTAATCTGTGTTTCTTTTACAAATTCTATCTCTTTTATTCTCTAAATTCATGAATTCAAGTGTATAATTGGTTTGGTTAAGTTAGGGTTTGAGTTTGGAGTATGTGCATGTGTATTTGGATGAGTGCTTGAGGTTTTCTTGTTAAATTCTTGATGGATGTTGTTATAATCTTGATGCATGTGAATTTCTTGATAAGTTTCTGAGTATTAAGGGCTGGTTATATATGCTAAGATTATTATTTAGGTGTTATCATATTTAATTTGGGTAAATTAGTGAGGTTTTGATGCAAGAGTTCAAGAACAAGTCCTTTATGTTGAGTTTATGTTTAATCCATGGTTGCATGTGGGATTTGAGCTCTTTGATGAGTTAACTTTCAAGGTTTAATTCTGGAAACATAGTGGATTATAGCCAAAGTGAAGTTTGGTTGAGAATTAGTGTGAATTAAGGGTTAAAAGTATCATGAGAGCTGAAGTTAAGAACAAATTAGGCTCTGTTTCAATTCTGGAAATTTACAGTATTATAAAAGTGGGATTTTTGCCCAGATTTTTACTCCATTTGATAGCTTAAGGTGTTAGCAAACCATAGGCTTTGGAATTTCTAATTTCCGACATGTATAACCCGAGTTATGACCAAAACCGTGAAGGTACAATTTTATATACGAATTCTGAGTCAGTGTTTTGAGGGCTGTTTTTCGTCCCTTTGGAGACCTCTTTGGTTTTTATGGCAAACATGAAAGTTTTAGGCCTCATTGCGAGCTTTCCGGAAAGATATGGTTTGTATTTATACGATGTCGGGAGTGTGAGATATGAGCCCGGAAAGAAGGGCTGTCTTCTTGAAGTTTCTGCCCAGTTTACCCTTTATAAAATTCCGTCTTTAAGGCCCTAAACCAAGTCAATAGGGGACTTTAAGCATTGATAAGTTATGGTTATATGTTATAATCTGAGGTTAAAGTCTTAGGGGGGGAGGGAAGTATGGTTTTGGAAGCCTAAGTATGTCCTAAGATCTTTTAGCCAAGAGTGGTGTTTTAAACACAAGTTATATATATATATATCTTCCAATGAGTGTTAGCGTAAGAGTTCAATATCTTTGAGTTGGTCAAGGTTTTATCTAGCTAGTGACTTCCAAGTTCTAAATAACTCTCAAGTTAAGTTCCTCTAAGTTCTCAACTCAAAGTTTATTCCTCAAACTCCATTATTCATTCTTCTTTCATCAATCGTATCATCGACATCGTTTTTCTCTAAATAAGTCTAGAGGAACCCTTTTAATCTCAGTTTCACCTTCAATCTTTGGTTCTTATACTTCATTAATCTAAGCTATCTTTTCAAGGTTCAAGTGCCCTTCTTTGATTTCACCTTTCTACATCAATTTCTCTATGTAATTTCATTCCGGAATTCCTAATTTATTCCACTCTAGCTTCTGTCCGGGCCCATTTTGGAGCCCTTCCACTCGTTTTTAGCCTCTGGTTCTGTTGACAAAGTTGTAGATTATGATTTTCCCTATTCCGAGATGTACTCTTTCACTTCTTTTCGATTTTCCTAACTCAAGTTATGCTATAAACTCTATTTTCTAGACAACCTGAAATTTTCTTCCTAAGTTATTTCATTTATATTTTACTAAGTTTCTAAACTTGTGAATCTAATTTAGAACCTTATTCGGTTCTTCGTTTCTACTTATTCTTATCTTAGTTGACAAGTTTCAAAAGCCATCTCCAAGCCGAGCTGCGCCGCCAAGGTCTCTAGCGTCTCAAGTTACGCGAATTGTCCAACTTTTACGATCTAAATTATAGTCACAATTCATTCAATTTATGCCATGTCAAGTTTTATGGTTTACAATGACTTTATATTTAACAGTGGACCCGCATTCTATGCTTCCATTTACTTTCATGTTTTAGCACTCCTGATCAGAGTGCCTTGAAAGCTGTCGATCGTGATCACCCATTCCAAGTCTAGATCAACTTGGGCATACGCGTGTGTGAGGTGCTTGCACCGATCGTAAGGGTTCCACCTAATTTCTATCTTCATTGATTTATGTTATGCATATGTTTATGTTCATGTCGTGCAAGCCCTATTTTAATTTCCTTCCCTTGTTTTCAAAATGAATTTAAATGCCGGCACCAAAACCGTTTTCGAACGGTTTACGTGCTGGAGGTTTGCGCACTGAGTGTTTCCCCACTCACTTTTTGCATTGTTTTAATGTTTTGTTTTAGGAGGTTCGAGCTCCCAGGGCAAGGACAAGTCGGTTCCAAAGTAATTCAAGGCTCTTGAGATAGTTTTCTAAGGAATTCTTCGGTCAGCAAGGGCGAGCTGGATTTTGGAAGTTGTTCTAGTTTTTAAGCTATGTTTAAGTTTATATACTTTATCCAGGGGTTGTATAAGTTTTATATGTGAAGGTTCTCAAGTTAGTAGGTTATCTTGTGGTTTTGGAGGTATCTTTTGTGTTGTTGCCTTGTCTCTTTTGGGAGACGGCGGTAATGCCTCGACCTAAGGTGTTCCGCTGCGCTAATCACAGGTTTGGGTTTCTAAGTGTAGTCTTAATCTTGTGATTAAGGTTGGGGTGTTACACCCACCGAGCGCGCCAAAATTTGTAAACACAAATTTCCGGGTCTAAATAAATATACACAAGAAATTAGTGAATAAATATAATATATTAATTTCAAAGAATTTAGGGTACTATCTCTGTGTATTTGTTACAAAATAAAATGTAACTCCTCCGATTCGATCTCCTTGAATGAACTTGAACGAGTCTTGAATGAATATGGTTTTGGATGAATGTGATCTTGGATGAATATAGTCTTGAGTGAATATATTCTTGGATGAATGTTGTCTTGAACGAGGGTCGTAGAGACTTGTTCCCGATCAAGAGGAAGTGGTTTGATCTCCCACGAATGGACGACACGAGCGGAAACTTTGTTGTGCTTCTTGCCTTCAAGAGAGAGAGTATGAGAGAATTTTGAGTCTTCTTTTGGATGATTTTTTCTAACCTTGAAATGAAGGAGAAGGGTCTCTATTTATAAAGAACCTTGGCTAGCCTTTGGGCCCATTTAACTCCTTTTTATGAAAGGACAAATATTTATGTGTCACCCATGACACGTGGCGTAATTTAATTGGCCAAAATATAATATCATTTAATTTATAATCAAATGATACACCATAATTCATTTTGACACATGGCGGGTTATAATTGACCGAATTAAAAATACTATTAATTTCCACGTGGCGAGTCTTGATTGGTTGACAAAATTTTTGCCTTCTACAGGGACATCCCAATTTTCCATGTGCTTGATTAACAACAGAGAAGGAAGAATCCAGAGATATGAGAGGAAAGAGAAAAAAAAAATTAGAATTATAGTACAGGAGAGTGGAGGCTTATTTATATAGATGGTAAGAGCTAAAATACCTCATAAAGTGTTAGGGTATTTTTGGAAATTAAGAATTCAGACGCTGGTGCTCAAAGTCAGACGTTAACATGGTTAACGTTTAAGTAATTCCATCAAGCGTTCCTCTAAACTCTATTTTCTGATCTCAAACATCAATTTACCGAATAGTTGAATTTTTGAGAATATAGCGTTTTGATTAGTCAAAACGTTAAAAGCTATCCTAAACGCTATTGGCCAACATGGCTTAAGTAACATGATGATAAAAGTCTTATCCCAACACATTTTTAAGTGTCTTATTCTTCTCCAAATTTGTATTTATAATTAATTTTTTACACCAAGTTTTTTAATAATAAGTATTAATTATCAATTATAAGAAACATTGGTTGCGTTGCTATGTCAAAGAGTACAAATTATACTCTAATTGAATCAACCTTGTCTTTAAGCTTATTTTAAACATTTTTGAAAATTTAAAAAATAATGGATAAGAATATAACTTTAAGCAATATGTAATATTATAGTTATAGAATTCAATCATGTTATTTTTCAACTTAATATATAACAATATAATTTTAATGATAAAACAAGACACATTTGACTTATTCAGTCTTGCCCCAAGATCCATATCTTTTTCATATTAAGTAGTCTTGCATGAAAATTTCGTCTTTTTTTCTAGACAATTTATTGTTAAAGTTTTTTTTAGACAGTAATTTTTTTTTTACACAGGTAAGAGTCCAACCCATCGGCCCCCTATCTCAAGGGTACAACCCAATGGGCCACACTCCAACCCACAACACTTTCCAAAGTGGTAAGGGAGAGATGCCGTCCCTAGGATTCGAACCCTGAACACTTGGGGTAGGAGGTGGACCTTTTGCGGTCTTGCCACTTAGGCAAGAGGTGATTGACTCTGGACAGTAATTGCTTAAGAAGTTTTCCAAGCAGTTTTAATGAAACAACTAACATTGTATATCCTGTGCGATGCATGAGAAAATTTTCAATATTAATATGTATTATTTTTTGAAGTAATTTTAGAACAATTATAAATTCAAATAATAATTAGAAATTAATAAATTTTTTTTATAAGAATCATACTATCATTATTTTGTATTTGCTTTGTTCAAATTGTCTTCAAAATTAACTTGGATAATATAGTAGTGAAGGATATTAAAATCTATGTTTATTTTTAATATTATCTTAATTACATATAATAAAGAACATTGTAGTTTTTATTAGTTAATTTGAATCTTAGGAACACTATAATTTTTTTAATGGAATCAGGAACTCTATAATTTCTTTTAAATACTTCTCAATAACATGCAAAAAAATTTGAATCTTAATTACAAAATAGAATAAATGATTAAGGTAATAGCTAGAAACTATATATATGGATTGATAATTGTTATAATCATCCACTATAAATTAAAGGATGATAAAAGAGTCAAAAAAGCAAGCAGCTAATAAAAGTGCGTGTATAAAATTGCAATTGCTCAAAATAAATTTAAAAATAAAAATAGAACAAATAAGGAAAAAGAAAAATAGGACTTTGGTATGCAACGTTTTATATGGATATATGTGTTATAATATGTTATTGTGAATAACCCATTTTACATGTGCTATTTTACATTAATTTAATTATATTTTACTTGGGGTCCAAGCTTGTAATGTCTATAAATAGCTTGTAATATGAGCAATAATAGACATCCCTCTCCCTCATTATCTCTCTCATTTTCTCTTCATATTTTCTCCTCTCAATCTCTTATATCTTTAATTGTTGCAATTACAATCAAAATTATAACTCGTTATCAGCACCAGCTCTACTTTGATTATCCTTTTCATAATCTAAGGTATTTGTTACAAGTTATAATTTTGTAATTTTGGTTTATTTTCGTTTTTAATTTTCGGATTTTACAATAATTCAGCCACTGTTTGAATCTTTGCATAAAATTGGCTTGGCGAAAAATTCCGAAAATTTTACTGTAGGTTACCCATAATTTTTGGAACACTGTGTAAATATTTCGTAATTTTTGGAGTTATATTCTTTGAGTTAAGAATTTTGCAAATAATTCTGTCCAGTTAAATTCGATTTTTTTGTGATGTATTTATGAATTATTGACATGTATTTTTGAGTTATGAATTTTATATGTCCTACAATTGAGTTTCTTCATTTATTGTTATCGCACTCTATAACTGAATAATGATAATCTTCTTGATGAACTCGCAGGATTAACTATGGGAGCCTTGAGTATTGGAGAGTCGTATAATTAATTAAGGGATGACTCCTGTCCGACCCCATTTCCTGGCCCATTCTGAGAAACTCGAAGCTATGCATTCGAGGGAGTACCTATGGGAGCTGGGTTATAGGCGTGTTGTTGACGAATAATAGCCCCTTATCGACCCCAATCATCTAAGGCCCATTATGTGAAACCCGAGAATCACAAGTCTAAAACATGGACATATTTTTGCTTAATTCTGTTAATGAACCTGAAGTTCATTCCAACGTTGAGATATTACCTAAATTTTATTAGTGACCAAAAGTTCACTACTCCGATATTGAATTTATTTTTATGAATGAACCAGAAGTTCACTTCACCTTTAATGATAAATAAATTCATACAAATACTTTCGATGAACCAGAAGTTCATCACACCAACAATATTGACATTCAAATGAACAGTAATGTCTCACTGTTTGATTTTTTCTTGAATTATGTACATGAGTTTTGACGGTACAAATTTTACTGTATACTCTCTATATTGTATAGTAGCTGTGGCTAAAGTTTGAAAATTTTTGGATGTTTATTTCAAGAGTTGTGAAATTTTGGATAAGTATGCCTAATTTGGTGTAATTTAGGCTATTTGTATGCTAAATTGAGTTATTAGTTATGAAAATTATGTTTTATGCTAGCATGATGATCAAGTATTGTTGTGAGTAATTCTCACTTTGTTTTGAGTAAGATTAATTAGGAAAAGATTAAGATTATGATTCATGCTTGAATTTAATTACTTTGCCCATCCTTGCGTGAACTTCATTATATGGATATTCAATAAATGAGAAATGATCAAGTTCACATGATAAATGCAAATGATTCATTGTGTTATTTATTTATACCACATTTTATTAGGATTTCATGATATCCCTTGATGATAACTTGAATATATATGCTTGATTAATCCATATGGGAGCAATTTATTGGAAATTATACATGTATATACAAGTATTCGTGATACTATGTGTGTTATTTCAAGCGTACATGATATACCAAGAAGCTTCATAATTCTGTATATGGCTCTTTATAATTTTGTACAATATAGTCTTATTGTACTTGTACATGCATTTTAGTACAAACTATACATGCCCTAATTGATAGGTGCATGATGCTATTTCGTTTAATTAATTGTGAGATTCACACATAAAAGGGTCAAAGATATATATGTTTTCATCTTTGTAAATACTCAATTTATACATGTCTTAATGATTTGAATTATTATTATTAAAACGGATGGTAGAGGTAATAATTGTTTGGTGTGCTGCCATTAAATGCCAATTGGAAGTGTATAATTGTTACTTGGCATACCCAATTGTTAAAGAATATTTATGGTATATTTGAGATTGAAAAGTATATGAAGTTTGCTTGTATTTTGACTTACAAGTATTTGTATTGCCTTATTATATTTGAGTATGACTGTATGTTCATATGTGGAGTTTAATCTTTGGAGATTTACATGATTTTGTTATTTACAAAATAAATGAGTTGTTAAACTATTAAACTCCACCCAATTGGTTATATCTCATTCCCAGAAGTGAATGTAGTATCATATATATATATAACCTGAAGGATTATGAAACAAACAAAAAGTCATGCTAGAAGTCATAGGACATAGTTATGATGAACTATTGTAATCCCTTTTCAAATATCATTTTCCCACCAGAAGTTGGGGAGCAAGAATGATTGAGGCAAGAATACTGTTGAAAGTCCATGACATCATTGTGGATAAAATGGACATTGGCAACGTACCTGTCGTACGTCAAAACATCTTGTTGACCTCTATCATGTATCATTAAAGAACGAAAGAAAATAGATAGAGACAAAGTTTATGCAAAAGGATAGTAATGATGATTATGACCACTCCGTTGATTAAACTTCATGAACACTTCTTTGTTTTGTGTCATGAACGAAGGAGGAGATATGTGCCCTGAAGGCAGCATAATAGCACACTTCATTATTAGAAATACTTTTATTACTTATTAATGAAAGATGCAAATGTTTGTACTATATTGGGTAGCTCAAATTTAATTGAAGGCTCCAGAAGAGTCCATATAGTGCTACCTGGTGGAACAAGCTTGCACATTGTTGATGCATTATATTCAACCAAGTCTCAAAGAAACTTACTGAGTTTCAAGGATATCCGCAGAAATGGATACCACATTGAGACAACTCTTGAAAATAATATTGAGTATTTGCATATCACGAAAATTGCCTTGGGCAAAAGATGTGTGTTAAAAAGATTATCATCATTCTCCTCCGGGTTATATTACACAGTAATTAACCCAATTGAGGCACATACTCTAGTAAACCAGAAGTTTACTAATGATAAAGAATTTATTATATGGCATGATAGATTGGGGCACCCAGGATCAACTATGATGCGCAAAATCCTAAAGAACTCATATGGACTTACTTTAAAGGACCAGAAGATCCTTCAAATTAATGAGTTCTCATGCACTGCTTGCTCTCAAGGAAAATTAGTCACAAGGCCATCACCGGTTAAGATTGGGGCTGAATCCCCTGCATCTTTGGAACATATACAAGGTGACATTTGTGGTCCTGTAGACCCACCATGTGGACCATTTAGATACTTTATGGTATTAATTGATGCATCAACTAGATGGTCACATGTGTGTTTATTGTCAACCAGTAACTTGGCATTTGCAAGATTGCTTGCTCAATTGATTAAACTACGAGCACATTTTTCAGATCATTCTATCAAGAGAATTCGTCTTGATAATGCCGGTGAATTTAAGTCTAAAGCCTTTGATGATTTTTGTATGTTAATTGGCATAGAAGTTGAACATCTTGTGCCGCATGTTCATACTCAAAATGGTCTTACAGAATCATTTATTAAGCGCTTGCAACTAATTACAAGACCATTGCTTATGAGAGCAAAGCTCCCAACTAGTGCTTGGGGACATGCTATATTGCATGCTGCGACATTGATCCGCGTAAGGCCAGTTGGTTATCATGAATTTTTCTCCCCAAAAATTGGTTTTTGGCCATAAACCAAATATCTCCCATCTACGAACTTTTGGATGTGCGGTGTATGTACCTATTGCCCCACCACAACGCACTAAGATGGGACCCCAAAGGAGATTGGGAATATATGTTGGGTACGAATCTCCATCTATAATTAAGTATCTAGAACTATCAACTGGAGATTTTTTTACGGCACAATTTGTCGGCTGTCATTTTGATGAGACAGTTTTCCCAACATTAGGGGGAGAATCTAAGCAGTTGGGCAAAGAGATAAGTTGGAACGAATTACTGCTAAAGCATCTAGATCCTCGTACAAAGCAGTGTGAACTGGAAGTTCAAAACATAATTCATTTACAATCTCTAACGAATCAATTGCCAGACGCATTTATTGACCCAATGAGAGTCACTAAATCTTACATTCCAGCTGCTAATGCTCCTATTAGAATTGATGTCCCAGCAGGACAAAGTGCTATTGCTAACGAATCTAGACCACATTTGAAGCGTGGCAGACCAGTAGGTTCCAAAGACAAAAATCCTCGAAAAAGAAAGGAGCAAAGAATAATGATAACCAACACGAGGAAATATCGACTCCAGAAGAGTCCCCAAACATGACAAATGTGGAAGTTGCACCACAAACTCAGGTACCTGAAAACTACAATATTGATGAGATCTCAATCAATTATGTCATGACTGGTACAAGATGGAACCGAAGTGAAATCGACGTCGATATAGTGTTTTCATATAATATAGCACTGAATATCATGCATGAAAATGAGGATCATGAGCCAAGGTTTGTTCAGGAAACTAGGCAAAGAAAAGATTGGCCAAAATGGAAAGATGCGATTAGTGAAGAATTAGATTTTCCTACAAAAGGGAAGTATCAGACCCGCAGTCTGTACAAAGCATGATTAATTGAACAAGGGTTTTTGCAAAACCAGGTATCAACTATATACTCCCCTATAGTTTATGCTACTATATATGTTGTTAAGTCTGGCAGTACATGAAATATTTCACATGCATCTTATAGATGTTGCTATAGCTCATGAGAAATTCGATAAAGATATTTACATGAAAATCCCTGAAGGATTCAAATGGTGCCTGAAGCATACATTGAAACTCTCGAGAGAATTACTCAGTGAAATTGAGCAGATATTTATATGAGTTTATACAATATGGACGCATATTGTATAATCAAAGAAAGTATCAAAAGATCTTAATGATATCCAAACTCCAGAAGAGATTCTAAAAGCAATAGATTGCTTATTTTGAGATAAAAGGTTTTGGTAAAACCAAGTTTTGGATTCCTAAAGAGTCTCATTGTAGTTTCCTTAAAGAAAGAGTTTTGAAATGAAAGACAATCCCAAAAGCAAATGTTGTCTTGCTTTACAAGTTGAACAAATTGGGGATGATTTTCCGTGCATCAATCAAGTCATATAGCAAGTGTGATAAAATGTTCTATATAGACTATGCACACTAGTAAATGATGATGATATCTTCTTTCTTTTTAGACCCTGAAAGGATGATGAGAAACTTTATGGTCTTGAAGTACCATATCTAGGTCCAGAAGTACTATATATTACCTTATCTAGGTCCGGAAGTACTATATATATCGATCCTGAGGTATCGTATTTGACTTTGTATGTACCATATTTAAGTCCTGAAGTACTATTATGGTTCTTGAAATACAAATATAAGTCTTGAAGTACCATATTTACATGTTATTTGAGCATTGATGTATCTCGTTAATTATACATCATTTCAGTATTTCCGAGGTACGATTGATATGATATATTTTATCCTCGTGAAGTAAAAACATTTTTGGCTGGCTATACGGATGTCAGATACTTATCTGATCCCCATAAAACGCTTGATCGCAAACTGGATATGTGTTTACTTGGTGGAATTGTCATTCTATGGCGCTCTATGAAGCAAACCATAAGAGCTACCTCCTCTAATAATGTTGAAATTTTGGCAATTCATGAGGCTAGCAGAGAATGTGTTTGGTTAAGATCTGTAATCTCACACATACAGGGATCTTGTGGTTTATCTTCAGGTAAGGATATTCCTAGAATTTTATATGAGGATAATGCTGCTTGTGTAGCACAATTGAAAGCAGGATATATCAAAAGTGATAGAACAAAGCATATCTCACCAAAGTTCTTTTTCACTCATGATCTGCAAAAGAAAAGTGAGATTAGTGTTCAGCAAATCCGTTCTAGTAAGAATTTGGCGGATTTATTTACCAAGTCTCTTCCGACTGCAACTTTTGAGAAGTTAGTCAATAAAATCGGGTTGCGTCGTCTCAGAGATGTCTGCTGATGCTCATATCAGGGGGACTTTATACGCGCTGTACTCTTTTTCCCTTATCCGAGGTTTTGTCCCATTGGGTTTTCCTTGGAAAGGTTTTTAATGAGGCAACATATATTGGCGTATCAAGAATTATGTACTCTTTTTCCTTCACTAGGGTTTTTCCCAATGGGTTTTTCCTAGTAAGGTTTTAACGAGGCATAATTTTGAAAATGGTTATTCAAGGGGGAGTGTTATAATATGTTATTGTGAATAACCCATTTTACATGTGCTATTTTACATTAATTTACATTATATTTTGCTTGGAGTCCAAGCTTGTATTGTCTATAAATAGCTTGTATTATGAGCAATAATAGACATCCCTCTCCCTCATTATCTCTCTCATTTTCTCTTCTCTCAATCTCTTATCTTTAATTGTTGCAATTACAATCAAAATTATAACAATATGGATATTTTAAAGACTAAATACGGGAAATTAAATTGGGAATAAACTTTCATTTGAGTTGATTTTATTTCATAACTATGACAATTAAGGATAAATACTTTAATTTTATTTTTCATTGTAAGAAATGTGTTTGGTTTTTGAAAAAATTGTTAGACAACACATGACAAATTCTATTTTCTTATTATTTTCATTTTATATTTGTGGCTTTTAACATCTTTTCAACTTTTTAATCTATACTTATTTCAATTTTTTTATTCTTTTTATGATAGCTTACACATAATTTGAATTTTTTTTATTGTTAAAAATATACATAGTACATTTCAATGATAATTTTATTTTCTAAGATAGTTGTTAAAAATAATATGAAACAATAGTATACTTTTTCATGAAAATTTTACTTTAGTATGTATTGTTATATTTTAAAACTATATAAGATGTCTTATTATTATTTTACTATAATATTATTATTAGCAGCGTTATATATCCCGCGCGATGCATGAAAAGATTGTCAATTATTAAACTATCGACATTTTTTGTGTTAAACGTTTTCTGATAAGAATATATATATTAAGCTAATTAAAGTTGAAATATTTATTTTCATATGTATAGATGATATATTAGGAAATATTTATTAAATAATTTATTTTTCAATTTAGTGAATTAATTATTATTATTATTATTATTATTATTATTATTATTATTATAAAAGAATTCCATCCTCCTTATAAAAGCACATAAGCAAAAGAGATGTCACAAATGTTGAATTCCTTTTTTATCCTTGTAATTAGTGATTATTTTCTTTTCCATTTATCTCTCACCATCTCTTCACAAATGATATTAATTATATTAATTTTAGGTGATGTTGACTATTAGTAGCATTTAGCTAGGTTTATATATTCAGTCCAAACATTAAAGAGAATAATTATTCCATTGCCTTTTTTTTCCATCCTCCTTAATTATCTATATACTACTATATTTGCTTGAATGACTTTGCTTTATGACGTGATTATTATTTTCATTATTTTATCTATATTTGTTCAATTACATAATAGCTATAGACTTTAAAAATTATTGTTATTGTTATTATTATTATTGTCATTATTATTATTGTTATTATTATTAAAATTATTATTCCTTTTTGATTGTTTAATATATTTTCGTCAACTTTTGTATAATGATCATAAGCATTAAAAATTATTATTATTATTATTATTATTATCATTATTATTACTATTATTATTTCATCATTATTATTATCATCATTATTATTATTAATATTATTGAGTAGTCGTACATATATTTTATGTGATTCCTTTGAAAACTTAACAGTATTTCCTATGCGGTTGTGGTTTAACAGTGTAATAACCCAAAGAAAATCGCCCCTTAATACGGACTTAGTAGTTAAATAACCAAGGTTAAAATTTAGTCACGAATAATTAAAGTGCGTGTTCCTTTTTTCTAACCCAGTGTATGTTTTGCAGGACTTGAACAGTGCAACGATCGTCAGTGATTCAGTTTAATTTTTTCTTTTCTTGATGAATCTCTTCCGATAATTTCATAGTGATTCTAATCGTACATGAATTCTTTTACCGAGACATAAGTATAAGAGGACTTTTCGATTTCCAAGGTGTACTCCAACTTTTCTTGATGAATCTCTTTCGATTTGGGCAGCTTGTAAGGTAATTAGTTTTACCCTCCTTAGCCATGTTTCTAGCTTCCATGGTTAACTACAAAGTTGGAGTGTATGTTTTAATCTTTCCGAAAAGTCCTTTTATGCCTTGATTCGATAACTGAGGGATAAGTTATGAGCTTATGAGTACACCTTGGAAATCGAATTCATTATTGATGTTCTTAGAAACGTTACTAAGTTATTCCTCCATGTCTCCGTCTAAGTTAAGTCTTAATTCATGATTTCTTTTCTTTCAAGTCCCTTCAAGATATCGTTGCGCTATTGTTCAAGTCTCTGCCCGTCCAGTCCGTGCTTTTAAGTCTTCAGGAACGTATACTGACTGACCTTTTATGAGTAACATCATGAATTAACCATTTAAGTTAAGTTCTAAATTTATTTTATATATCCATGCTTATATGTAAAGTATCATGATTTATGCTCAAAATATATGCAAGTTTTCATGGATATTTAAGTAATTCAGGTCGATTTATCAGGATAATTTCACAGTTATTTCTAAGTATTTATGTGGCGTACCTTTTATGTTAGAAACTTTTACGTTAATTCTATGCTTTGGTTGGTTGAGTCATTTCATGAATAAATTCCCTTTTATAAGTACAAGTCTCATTCAAGGAGATTACAATATTATATCTTTAAGTTATGATTGGAAAATGGTAGTTTAAGAAACTAGTTTTATTAAGAATCCAAGGTCAAGATATTAAGGTTCAAGTTTTCAAGTTTTAGAAATTAATAAAGGCCCCGTGATGTATGCAAGGTCGCTAGGATCAGAGTGATGACCTCACAGACACCAAACAGACACACAACACTGGAAAACAGGGACCTCACAGTGAATAATCAAATTGAAACAACTCCAAAACAGAGGGTAATCAACAAGAATCAGATGGATAAAAAGGGTCAGGTGTGAAATGTGATCGGATGAGCTAGAACAACATGAATAACCTCCTTCAAGATAGAACCTGATTTACCACGCACCAAATAACATCAAATGGATTGAAATGGATAATGAGGGATGGGAAAAACAGAAAAGAAAAGATAGACTTGAGCTCAAGCTGATACAGACACACCACAGCTAGAACACAAGGGCAATGGACTCGATTACCTCAATGGATATAGGCGCACCACCATTGAAGTCACCAAGCTCTACACCCACCACAAGGATTGCCAAATCCTTGATACTGTAGTAGAATTAACCAAATTTGAGAGTTTAACATCACTCACAAACAAGAGGCTTAATAAGGCACTCAAATCTCATATTTCATATCATCAAGTTGTTGAATACAATGACCTCACAGTGGGTATATTAGGGATGACAATGGGTTGGAGGTGAATCGGAGGTAGGTACCTCCACCTTCGCTTCAATTAATAATCGGAGGTGGAGGTCCACCTCCAAATCTGATTAATCGGAGGTGGGAAGACCTCCAAATCCAAATTTAATCGGAGGAAGGTACCTCCACCTTCGCTCCAATTAATAATCGGAGGTGGAGGTCCACCTCCAAATCCGATTAATCGAAGGTGGGAAGACCTCCAAATCCAAACTTAATCGGAGATACCCAACTTCAACTCCGACTCCGACTCCGATTAGCTGTTATACGTTTCTATAAAATGATTTCCTCCGACTCCGATTACTTGTAACTCCAATTACCTCTGATTATGTATCACACTTGTTAAAATAAAACACCAACAATAATTCTTAAAAATGTTTGCATAACACACAACACACATATAACATATCAAAAATAGTCTCTCAACCATCAAAATATTACTGGTAAAATCCAAAACCATAAATTCCAAAACTTTTTACAATCTATTATAAAAAAAATCGGTCATTTTAATTTTCAATTTTTTTAAAAAAAATTTTATATCAATTATTATAATCGGAGTTAATCGGACTTAATTGGATTTAATGGGATCGGAGGTGGTCACCTCCATACCCGCCCCAATTATAATCGGAGTCGGATTTTTTTAATCGGATTCGGAGTTTTTTTGTTGAATTCGGACTCAGATTTTTTAGTCGGAGCGAATCGGATTTGCGTCGGATTCGGACTTGACTGCCATCCCTAGGATATATATAAACCCAGCTGAGATATCTAATTAGGAGTTTCTTGAGCAAAAAGAAAACGTCATAATCTTGCTTAATTACTAATTACATCAGAATAAGACAAAATGTAACTAACTTATGAAGCTTCTAGAACAATAGCAATGAGGGCTAATAAAAGCGTCACACATGGCATCTTCATGAAGCTTCTAGAACAATTAGAAGGCTCTAGAAACATCACACATGGCAGTTTCTTGTTGGAGCAACATTCCTCACGTGGGCAAGGCTGGATAATCACCTCATGAGCTGGAAGGACCTCAACAGCTCGAAAGTGACGTCTTCATAGAGGACTTCAATGACAAGCACCTCACTGAATTGGAAAGGCCTCAACAACTCAGGAAGTGAAGTCAAACAAGTGCAAATAGTCTTCCTCTAGTAGGGAACGTCCTTGGATGTCCAAATTCTCAGCAGACTCAAGATGGAGGTCCTCATGCGCATATTCAGATTGCATAGAAGATTATTGACCTCCAATAAATAGAAGATGATGCAACCCAAGTGAAAGGACCAAAAGGACTTTGCTGAAACACCAAAAGACAACCTGATCCCGAATGAGGTCCTCATGCACGTACCTAGATTGCAATGGTTGTGCAGAATGCAAACGACCTCCAAATGGATCACCCTTGGGTATTTAGGACAGCTCAATAGTAAACTTCCTTGACATCCAAAGAGAAGAGAATCACACACCAAGTTGAAAAGAACAACCGAATCCAAATAAACGTCCTCAATAAGAACAAGCGACTCCAGACAAACGTCCTCAATGCATGTCCAGAACAAGATAGCTCCGTGGAACCCAAATAACCATCGGACCATGTAAGCTTGGACATTATGAACAACCTCCAAGGGATCAAATGTGAGTGAGGCCTCAATTCTGAAGTCTTGAGACAGTAGAGATGGCCTCAGATCAGGTGGATGACCTTTGATATAGTCAAGGACCTTCTGGGATTCATGGATGGCCTCAAAGCATGCTGACACCAAATGAGATTGTGAGGGCTGATCTCCATCACCCCGCCCATGTTTATGGTGCCTTAAGTGCACACCACGTTCATGGTGCCTTAGTGCACACCAGGGAAAAACATGCTTATGCGCCTTAGTACACCCCAAGTTAATTATATATATGCCTTAGTGCACCCACGGAAAAGATAACTGAAATGCCTTAATTGCACATCATGGAAACCTGGCCAGTATAAGATAATTATCCACCATCCGGATCTCCCGATCAGTCCGGGTATGCGCATACGGAGGCTTAGTCGATGATCGCAAGTAGGGGACCTTCAGGATAATAATACGACAACTAAGTTTTAAGTAATTAAGTACTTCAAGGATTTAAGTTAAGGGTTATGTCTTATAGGACTTGTTTATGGTTTTTAAGTATTTTACAACATGTTACAAGTCACACTTTGTGATTGGTTTGAAATAACAGTTTATGTTATATGTTGGGTATACGATTTGACTCGTGTTTTATAATGTAATTTACTTGTCATTTTCTAAGTCATGTTTATGGAAAGGTTTCAGGTGTGTGTCTATGTCAGTTCATGCATATTCTTTTTTTTTTTTTTTATATATATATATATTTCCAACCAGTTTATGGTTATTCTGTTACATTTAAAGGAAGAACTTATAAGTACTTTCATTGAAGTGGTGATTTAAATACAGGTTAAATTATATTTCCCATGTACAGGTTAAGTACGGTCAAGTTGTGTAAGTTTTGCTATCTTTTAATGTTTGTTGCTGTTTATATTATTTTTAATGTTTTGGAACCGCGCTAAACAACTAAAACGAATTATGAAAAGATTCTTAAGTTATTAGGGGTTTATGTGCTGAGTTTAACTCACTTTTCGAAGTTTTATATTTTCTTTTTAGGAATCTCGGCAAAGGAGAAGGGAAAAGCCCCGGAAGGACGAAACCCTAGAGCTTCTTAAGGAGGGTGAAGGTGGTTAATGACTCTGTATGACAGATTTAAGAGAAAATTATGTTATTTTGGCTTGTACAAGTTTTATTGGGTTGTGTTATGCTATTTAAGGTGGTTTAAGTTAAGTTATGTCTTGATGATGCATGTTCGAAGTTAGTTTATGTTTTGGTTGTTTTGTTGGGTTTAGTCTTAGCCTTGTCCACCTCCGTGGACGGCGGTAATCCTCCCAGGTGTTTATCCGCTGCTAATCATTGGGTTAGGTGTATTATTAGCTTAATCTAATGGTTAGTAACTTGGGGGCGTTACAAACATGGAGTTTAGTGATGAGTTGAATAATATTAGATGTGGACCATGATATAAATCACATTCAATTGAAAAGGTCATTGATCCACCCTTTTAATGATTTGCTGTATATCAACAATTTGTGACTAAAATTATAAAATATATGACTATAAGTATGACAATATACTTAATTTACTGGTACATAGTATATTTTGAATTTTGAAACTATCCATATAAACATGAAGGTAGGATAGGTATAAACCCCTGAAAATCCAAGTATAATTACCGTTACGTCGTTAGTATTATTTTACGTCCGTTAATTGTCTCTGTGTTTAAATTGTTAACACTTGAGCTCGTAGGACCGTCGTGGGGTTATTAAGGGTAATATTGTCTTTTCTACGTTCATGGATATGCATGGGAATAGGGGTATTTTGGTAAATTCGATGTTAATATTTGATGAGTATGTGTTAGTTTTATTTAAATAAATTATTGGACTATTTTTTTAGTATTATTATTAATACTATTATTATTATTATTATTATTAATATTACTATTCTTGCTAATATTATTATTATTAGTATTATTTAATCTTATTATTATTAATATTGTTTTTTTTTAAAAAAAATTTCCCCTAATTTTGTGCTAGTGGACAGTTACGAGTATTGCCCAAGTTTTATTTGTTTAATTAAGTAAATTAGGTTGTTTAATTTCTTAAACTACTCCTAATTAACCTAAACCTAAAACCCCTAAAACCCCACCCTCTTCTTCTCTCGTTCTTCTGCCGTGGATCCCAACAACCGCCCCGACCACCGCCTGCAACCGTTGTCGTCCCCCACTCGTCGGAAATCGCCCAGCAGCCGCCTCGGCCACCGCTACGATCACCGCGCTCACTTTCTCTCTCTATTTCTCTCTCCTTCGTCCCCCTCTCTCTCACCGTCGTCCGCCTCGCGATGGCGCCAGATGCCGCCCGATCGCCGTCGTCGACTCCCGACCACCAGGCGACACCCCGGAACCACCGCACGTTGTCTTCGCCCAGAACGAGACGGAGACAAAAGCCCCCCGATCTTTGCGTATCGAACACGAAACCGCCACCACCGACCATCTGCGACCACCACGACTCCACTGACGCCGCCTGAACGTCCGACGACCACCCCGACGTCGCCGCCGCCGACGTCGACGTCCGCTGCCGCCTGCCTTGCCCAGTTCACGTAAACCCTAAACCCTTCTATTGTTTTGGCCTTTTACTGTTTTAATTATCATATTATTCTGATTATGATTATTCTGATTATGATGTTTTTAATTATTATTATTTTTCTTACATTCTGATTCTGTGTGTATTCATGTAGTTATTTCATGTTTCAATTTTATTGTTTTAAATGTTCAAATTGGTAGTAAATCAGTAATCCTTGCCAATATATGTGAACTGTATTATTATGGTATGTAATTTCATGTTAGAGTTTGATTAGGTTATTAATATTCTGTTTAGTACTAGGATTAATTATGTATAGTTTGTTTCTAATTGTGTTATGCATGTCTATAATACATGTATTAAGCAAATTGTGTTAATTTGGTATTAGCAAGCTTTAGTGCTCTGAGATTGAGATTAATAATCTTGGGTATAGTTGTGATATATCATTATGGTTTGTGGTTTTTTTTTAGAAGTTGATTAAGAGTGAGACATATGAATTATTTTGAGTAAATTTTGAGAGTTCGGAGTTAAAAATATTAGTTTATAATTATTATTAAATTATATTTTTTACAAAGGGTGTCTCCTAAATCTTCTTAGTTGTTGTAGTTAATATTTAGCCCTACTGTTTGACCGGGGATTACCTTAGGATGTTAGCTTTAACAGGAATTTTGCGGATCGGGATTTCGAGGTGTATATTTTGAGTTATGACCCAAATAGCGCACCTAGGTCAGAACTGGACAAGTTGTGTAATTGGTTGTTTTTGAGGACCTTAGGGAGTGTTTTAGGTCTCGGGGTCAACATAAGAGTTTTAGTAGACATCCTGAGGTTTAAAGAAAGTCCAAAACCATACCCATTAGATGTTGGGAGGTCAAGTTATGGTTCGTTTTATATGACTGTTGCAATCTGTCACGTTTATTTTTTTCTCGAATAAACGTGTTGTCATGCGTGTGAATTATTTATTATTGTAATATGTAAGTGTTTGTGATATGTGATGGTTTAGAATATATGATATATGTTTAAAATGTTAATTTATAAATGATGGGAACACTACAAGAAGGTCTAAAAAATAAGACCGTTGTGAACAGTCTTAATTAGGCTTGAACGGTCGCGCAGGTATGTGCGATCGCTCATTCATGATCGCTCACGACGGTCGCGTCTGATTGGTCGTTTGAGGGGTTGGGCGACCGTTCAAATGAACGGTCGCTAATTTGCGACCGTTCATGAACGATCACAAAAAGGGGCGACCGTTCATGAACGGACACAAAACGAAGCGACCGTTCATGAACGGTCACAAAATTTTGCGACCGTTCAATTGAACGGTCATAAATTTGCGACCGTTCAATTCAACGGTCACAAATTTGCGATCGTTCAATTGAACGGTCACAAAATTTTCGAATCTTTTTTTTCAATCAAAATTACTCGGAAAAGTAACTCATTTAAAATTCAACCCAGAAATTGAAACTAGATCCAAAACAAGGGAGAAGGGAAAATGAACATGAATCAAGCAACCCAACATATTAAACCCAGAAACTTGAACATGAACATAAAAAATCAAATAAAACATCCGCAGAAAATCAAGACAAGCCCAAAAATTAAGCAAAACGAGAAACGAGGAACAATCAACCCAGAGAATGTATTAAACTTTTGAAAGTATCAAAGTTCAGATCTAATTACATGAACTTAAGATCCGAGAATACAAGATGTTAAACAAAAAAATCTGAATTAAACATGCGAAATTAAATTTAATCTAAACCCTAAACCTAAAAACAAAATCTTTCACACCGTCTACACCTTCTTCGGCTTCTCTACTCCCTTTTTATACTTGAATTGCTCAATTCTTCCACAAAGCTCAACTGTTCGATCTCTTCCCTTGAACATTTAGATGGAGGCTCTCGATCTTGCTACTTTTGTGTTGCATGTTAGGTTTCATGTGACGAGAAAGAGAATGTGTTCGAGATCGCTTTGAGTGTTTAGGGGAATAAAGAAGAGAAGAGTGAGAAAGAGAGAGAATCGGTGAGATGAGGGAGAATCGAGAAAGAGAAAGATGAGGAAATTAGGGAATAGGAAGGGCGAGCTTCGTTCTGACATTTAATAACAAACGCGCGACCGTTTAATTGAACGGTCGCAAAATTTGTGACCGTTCAATTCAACGGTCACAAAATTTGTGACCGTTCAATGAACGGTCACAAATTTTGAAAAATTCGTGACCGTTCATTGAACGGTCACAAATTTTGCGACAGTTTAATTCAACGGTCGCAAATGAACGGTCGCCCGAAAAAAATGCGACCGTTCATTGAACGGTCGCAAATGAACGGTCGCCCGAAAAAAAAAATGCGACCGTTCTTTGAACGGTCACAACGGACGGTCGCATCTGAGCGTCCATCTTGTAGTGGAACCTTATAGTGTTCCTAGGTGGGGTGAGGTAGATGGTAGTGAGTACTAACTCCGAGAGCACGTATTAATTTTAGAATTGATTCTATTTATAGGCGCGATTTAGATCGATTCGTTTTAGTGAGCTCAAGTGTGTTCGTGGAAGTGAAGTGAAGTGAAGCGAAGACATCTGGGTAATCTCTATGTCATAATCCCTTTGTGGATGCGCTTTATGTGTTTTATGGTTTTACTATATTTTGGAAATTCCATCCTGAAAGGGGGTTTTATTGTGAAATTGGCTGTCTGTTTTGGATGTTGTTATATTCTTGAGTTGGTAAAATGTTGACAGTCGTTTATGTGTGATTTGAAAATGGTTTTGGAAATTTGGGATTGGATTGGATTGGATCGTTGAGTTCGGAATGGTGTGATATTAAACCTGATTTAATAATTCAAACGTGACGTAAATGCGGGTTCGGGCAACACCCTCGAAGACCAGGTTCTGAGCATCCTGTAGGGGGGTTGTCAAGAGATCAGGGATGCCTGATAGGTGCTACTTCCCCGGGGTTAGTTTTATGCACGTGTGTGAAATGGATGGCCATCCGTATGATTGTGATTGTGAATGATTGAGATTGGTATTGAGATTGAGATTGTGATGAGATTGTGATATGATTATAGCGAAGTCATTGGATTTCGAGGGCCAAATAAGCAAGGTCCGCCCGCTTAATAAATCGGAAAGATGTTATGGTTGGTTGGGAAAGAAAGTTGGTTTCGAAAAGATTTGACTTGTTCACTTCTCCCCCAAAAACGAATTGAAATGGATTTCAAATTGTTTTGACGCTTAGGGGTAATCATTATTGAGTCCTCCTCATGTTGTTAAATATTTTGTTTTCAGATGAAGAGTTCTGTGATGGGAACGGGAATTAGAAGTGAGGACGTTGAAGTTAGTTTGAGAATAAGTTCAGTTTATGTTTTAGACTTGAAGTTAGTAATGTTTAGTTTTTGTTGTTCTAGAATTTGAAGGTTCTCTTGTTTATTAAATTGAACTAATTAATGATTAGTTGTTAGTTTTTCCTTTCTTGCCTTGTATTCCTTTGGGGATACGGCAGTAACGCCCAATTAAAAAGAAAAAAAATGAGTCTTCCGCTGTTAATGTTAGTCAACATTTGACTTTGACCGTTAAGTTTAGAATCGAATTTCCAGGGCGTTACAGAATGGTATCAGAGCTTTGGGTTACGACCTGGTAGCTCCTAAGGTCTATTAGGTTTTAGTTAGAACTTAGGATGCTACGTTCGGAGTGTGAGTGTAGGATGGGGGAATGGGATGTGTGTCTGTGTCTTTGTTCCTTCTATGTTGCAAGTGCATGCTTGGATGTTTTCACCTGTCGAATGGCATACCGCCGTCTTTGCTATGAGTACCCGACTCTAACTTCTCTAAAATACCAATATCCTAAGGAGGATATGGAATAGAGCCCTGAGGAGGGCCTTGAACCAGCAGAAGACTCCGACGAGAATTCGGAGGCTGAAAGAAGACCCAACCCACGAGGGGCCGTCACTGGAGATTCTTGATTATGGGGAGTAGCAGCTTCAAAGAAATATCACCCCTGTTGTAAAAGTACGATAGGAGAACCATGCCGCAACTGAAGTCGTTTGGAAAGCCAAGGAGGAGAAGAGATCAAAATATTTGCACCTATCCAAAGCATAAGATACGTTGAGTTTTGAGGACGAAACTCTTTTGAAGAGGGTAATGATGTAAAACCTCGAGTTTTGGTTAAGGCCATCGTTAGTTCCATCCTGCAGATCGTTGGTTTTGAGTTTAAGTTTCGAGGACGAAACTTCTTTTAAGAGGGGAATGATGTAAAACCCCTGAAAATCCAAGTATAATTACCGTTACGTCGTTAGTATTATTTTACGTCCGTTAATTGTCTCTGTGTTTAAATTGTTAACACTTGAGCTCGTATGACCGTCGTGGGGTTATTAAGGGTAATATTGTCTTTTCTACGTGCAAGGATATGCATGGGAATAGGGGTATTTTGGTAAATTCGATGTTAATATTTGATGAGTATGTGTTAGTTTTATTTAAATAAATTATTGGACTATTTTTTTAGTATTATTATTAATGCTATTATTATTATTATTATAATTATTATTTTTATTATTATTAATATTGCTACTATTATTATTATTAGTATTATTTAATCTTATTATTATTAATATTGTTTTTTTTTTTTAAAAAAATTTCCCCTAATTTTGTGCTAGTGGACGGTTACGAGTATTGCCCAAGTTTTATTTGTTTAATTAAGTAAATTAAGTTGTTTAATTTCTTAAACTACTCCTAATTAACCTAAACCTAAAAATCCTAAAACCCCACCCTCTTCTTCTCTCGTTCTTCTGCCGTGGATCCCAACAACCGCCCCGACCACCGCCTGCAACCGTTGTCGTCCCCCACTCGCCGGAAACCGCCCAGCAGCCGCCCAGGCCACCGCTACGATCACCGCGCTCACTTTCTCTCTCTATTTCTCTCTCCTTCGTCCCCCTCTCTCTCACCGTCGTCCGCCTCGCGGTGCGCCACCACCGTTGCCGCCGATCGCCGTCGTCGACTCCCGACCACCAGGCGACACCCCGGAACCACCGCACGTTGTCTTCGCCCAGAACGAGACGGAGACAAAAGCCCCCGCTGATGCTGCTGTGTATCGAACCTGGAAACCGCCACCACCGACCATCTGCGACCACCACGACTCCACTGACGCCGCCTGAACGTCCGACGACCACCCCGACGTCGCCGCCGCCGACGTCCGCTGCCGCTTGCCTTGCCCAGTTCACGTAAACCCTAAACCCTTCTATTGTTTTGGCCTTTCACTGTTTTAATTGTCATATTATTCTTATTGTGATTATTCTCATTATGATGTTTTTAATTATTATTATTTTTCTTACATTCTGATTCTGTGTGTATTCATGTAGTTATTTCATGTTTCAATTTTATTGTTTTAAATGATCAAATTGGTAGTAAATTAGTAATCCTTGCCAATATATGTGAACTGTATTATTATGGTATGTAATTTCATGTTAGAGTTTGATTAGGTTATTACTATTCTGTTTAGGACTAGGATTAATTATGTATAGTTTGTTTCTAATTGTGTTATGCATGTCTATAATACATGTATTAAGCAAATTGTGTTAACCTGGTAGTAGCAAGCTTTAGTGCTCTGAGATTGAGATTAATAATCTTGGGTATAGTTGTGATATATCATTATGGTTTGTGGTTTTTTTTTTTAGAAGTTGATTAAGAGTGAGTCATATGAATTATTTTGAGTAAATTTTGAGAGTTCGGAGTTAAAAATATTAGTTTATAATTATTATTAAATTATTATTTTTTACAAAGGGTGTCTCCTAAATCTTCTTAGTTGTTGTTGCAAATTAAATTATGCTATGATAAATAAAGTTTTGAGTTGATATAGTAATCATATTATTTTTGAATCGTTATCGTATGTTATATCGTTATGAAGAGGTTTATTGAGTTCTTTATATATATATTTTTTAAAGGTTTAATTTGTTTATATTTTGTTAAAATAGTACCTTTGCTGGTTCCTTATGTATTTTGAAGTTTAGGGGTCGTGTTTCGCCTTTATTTCGATTATTAGTGTGAATTTTAGGTTTATGTGGTTGATTGAGAATTTATTTGTTATTGTGGCAAATTATGTTAGTATATGTGTAAGTCAACCTTAGTTATGCTATGGAGGTGAAAGGGGAAGTAGTAGACCCTAGTAGGCTGTTTAGAATCTCAAATTGAAGTCCCGGGATAATGTGGTTAGAACTATAGTCGAAAATCCCGAAATAAGAACCGGTCAGTTGGGACAGAATTTATGAGTCATACGATATTGGGTCACCAATTATTTTGTAGTTAATATTTAGCCCTACTGTTTGACCAAGGATTACCTTAGGATGTTAGCTTTAATAGAAATTTTGCGGATCGGGATTTCGAGGTGTATATTCTGAGTTACGACCCAAATAGCGCACCTAGGTCAGAACTGGACAGGTTGTGTAAATGGCTGTTTTTGAGGACCTTAGGGAGTGTTTTAGGTCTCGGGGTCAACTTTTATTTTATTAAAATTACTAAAATACCCTTAATTTGAATTTTAAAAATATTTAAATATGATAGAAGTATAAATAGTAGTTTTAAATTTAAAACTAAGGGTATTATACTATTATTAGTATTTTATTGCTAATAAAAATTAATTTGTTGATTTTTTTTAAAATGCGTGCTAAATCAAAGGGGACAAATATTTTGGTACGGAGGGAGTATAATAATAATAGATAGATAATCGCAAATTCCGCAAAATATGTGTATATTGTCTATTAATTGTACAACCGTCCATTTTCCCGTACACCTTATGGTATGGTTTATATAATTATCGTTATCTAGGGTCTTGACAAAAATTTGGGAATACACATTTGACCGGATAAATTCAATTGTGTGGATCGAAATACATGAGTTCCACGTATAATCCCAGCAATACCGTGACTCTGTCTCACGGTTCATCACAGTTGACAATATGAATTAGGAGCCCTAGCTATTTGTTGAATAGGCAAAATTGGGATATCCCCCAACTCCTTAACCAAAACTCCAAATCCTCGATCATGGCGCAGTCACGTAACAATTTAGCCATCCTCCCCACCGTAGTACTCCGCCTGCTAGCGCTAGCCATTTTCGTCATTACCCTAGCAGCATGTTTGGCCGCTGACGAAACCCCAAACCCAGGCAGTCAATGTACGTACAACAGTTACGACGCTCCCTGCCACCCCAGTGCCACAAACCTCATCTCCTGGCGATGCGACACCAACAGTGGCGGAGGCAACTACACTCGCAACAGCACGTTCGAGTCCAACCTCATGAATGTCTTCTCAGACCTCATCTCTGCAGCCGCCGCCTCCAAGTCGTTCCACAACGCGTCCGCTGGGTCCTCAGGAGAAGACCCCGCATTCGGCTTGTTCTACTGCCGCGGCGACGTGGACGCGGCCAGTTGCCTGCGCTGCATCGAAGCCGGAGTTTCGCACTTCACAAACTCCTGCGCAGCCCGCGGAGGTGGGGCCTACTACGAGCTCTGCACGCTGCGGTACGACCAGCGTGCAATGTACGGGTCCGTGGAGTTAAAGCGAGAGTACGTCTCCTGCCGGGAACTCTTCCCGATAGGGCCCATCACTGGAGACGTCGGCCGGCTCAACCGGACGATCGACGGAGCAGCGCATAGGCTCGCTGACCGAGTCACATCGGGGAACACTTCGAGCTATTTTGCTACAGAGGCGGCGAAGTGGCACAGGGAACAAAATGTTTATGTTCTCGTGCAGTGTAGGCCTGATCTTACGCTGTCCAGGTGCGAGGACTGCCTTGGGGAAGCGCGGGAGTTAATGGCAAGTAATTGCTGGGAAAATGGGCTGATATGGGGTATGTATTTTCAGCCCAGCTGCCAGTTAAGATATGATGTGGTGCCGTTCTTCAACTTGACGGTTCGCGCTTCTCCTGATCACCCGGTTTCACGGGGACCTGGTTCGCCGCCCACAAACACGTCAAACAGTCCAGGTGAGCTACGTTCTTGTTCAATATGCACGCTTAACGGCTTAACTAGCAACAGATCTAGTTCTTAGTTTTTTTGATTATGGATGACCAATACACAATTATATTTATCTTATACTAGCTTTTTTCCATTCTTCCGAACGAATGTTAATTTAGATGGATGACTGTAATATTAAAAAAATATGAAAGAAATAAAAGTCAAATTATAAATCTAAACAATATATACAGTATCGTGAAAAAGAAATAAAAATTCTGAGTCTTCAACATTTGAAACTATTTTCGATCTTTCAAAACTAATTTTGAAGTACCCTTACTTTTTAGGTTAGTAATTATTTGATGTTTTTCCGACCATTAATTTTATTAAGTGACTAAAATACCATTATTCTTCTTCTTCAAATGCTCAAGGGTATTTCTTCAAGAAATGAAGAATAAGAGCATTTTGGTCACTTAATAAAATTAATGGCCGGAAAAGCACCAAATAATTACTAACCCAAAAAGTAAGGGTACCTCAAAATTAATTTTGAAAAGTTGGGTACTAGAAAAACATTTCACCAGAAGTTATGGTACCTCATAGTAATTTTTTGCAAAAGAAACTATACCAATTAATTATAAGATTTTTCTATAAAAGTCAAATTATAAATCCCAAAAAAATCTTTTAAGGGCACTAAGTCAGCTTTACGCCCTTGAAAAGTTTGGGCTGACTGAAAATAATATAAATGGACAGAATCAAATATTAACCCACTACATCTTTGAATTTTTTAAGGGCACTAAATCAGCTTTGCGACGTCATAATTCAATTCTAGTTTAGTCAGAGTAAATAGATTAAAAGTTTGACACATTCTCAACCAAAAGTTTAGTTTTGATTATTTTCATCCATTCACCTTTGAGTTCGGATTATTTTGAGCCAAAAACCTTTTATTGTATGCCATATCAGTAAACTAGCAAGTCACTATCTTGAAACTTGGTGCTTATCCCAAAAAATACAATTTATCGAAAAATGGGACCGCTAGCGTACATTTTTAGAGTTCAAATTACTATTGCCCAATTGCGAACAATAGGGGTTACTAGAATATAATTCACTCTCGAGAGTTTATTGTTGTTTTTTTTTTTTGAAACCAAACATAACGATTTCATTAATAGCAAGTCATACGACACTTACAATGAAAATCGTGATTGAACAATTGTAGATCTAAAACATAGATATGAAATTCAACTTCCAAATAACTAATACTAATCTTACTACCGTTCGACTCCGATTTTTTCGATGACTCTGCATTTTTGCCATTGATGGAGAACCTCACAACCTGTGCTATAGCGATTTGAAAATCGATCATCATCCAACGTATTAGACCACACCAACTGAACAAAAACTCTAGAAAGAGACTAAAAACCTTAAATAAGGGTACAAAAAAACTCTTACAAAAGAAGATATTAACTTTGTTTACGTAAATGTAAAATCAAACTAATAATTGGAGTAGAAATCAATCAAATTGGGGCTTACTATCGACCAAAGAATCGATGGCAGCCCATCCAAGGAAATGGAGGCTAGGGTTTTCTAAAGAGAAAAAGAAAAGAGGAGGCTAGGGTTTTCGAGAGTTTATTATTGTTGTTGTTGTTGTCATTGTTATTATAGAAATAATTTATAAATCGTACATTTATAAATTTGGGTTGGGGTAAATTCGTGTCGGATAAATTCGGACAATGTCAAAATGCGTACGAGAAATTCATGTCCGGATTCGGTTTTATTTCGGGTTGGACAATTCGGACGAATTAAATTCGGGTTGAAATTGGATTCGGACTATAGAAAAAAAGAAATTTTATGTCCGAATATTCAATTAATTCGGTCAGTATCAAAATTCGGATGAAAAAGCTATGTTTAGACCCCGTTTTTCTGGGTCGACGATTTGGGTATTTCAAGTTGGACAAAATTTTGCTAGCTCTATCTATTTTATGTTGTTTTTTTTTATATAGAGATTTTCCACACGCAAAATTACGAGAGTACATATGTTTAGAAGAATGATATACATATAGCATTGAGATGAGCATGTTTTTATGGGTAAAATTTGGTTGGATAAGTAGTGTTGTCGTGTAGATATGTATTCTCAATTTGGATTAGTTCTCATATACTTGGATAATTATAAATTGAAAATTTTGACTAATCAAAACCTACATAGATTTTACTAATTTATCCAAATTTTTGTTTACCTAATGGTCCCAATCCAATGTTATACTCATTTTTATTAGTTACTCCCCTATTTCTAAATAATTGTAATTTTTAAAATTTGAAATTATTAATTAATATTGCATCAAAATTTTCCCAGACAATCCTTATAAATACCTGTCTCTTACAGGGAGGCGACCAGTGAGTCGGTGGAGCCATGTCGCGGCAACGATTGCCATCATTGCTCTAATTGGCTTGTACTATTGATTTCGAGGTCCTCTGTACTCTTGCCGCATATGTTCCAAAATTGTATTCTACTAATGAAGTCACTCCCAGCACACCTAATTTTATTCCATTGGTCCCAAACCGAATGTATACATTTTAATATTTGACCAGTCTTTGATGTGACATTATAACCGTTAATTGTTCATATCATATCTTATGAGCAGTAATTATTCTGTTAAGTTTCAACTTAATTTGGTAAAACTAAAAAAGAAGAGGAAATGAGATTTGAGAAATGATGATGTATTATTGATGAGCATTTACAATATCAACTCAAAAGATAAAAGAGGGAGAGAAAACTATATATAACAAACCTTCCTTGTCTAACAAATCAAGAAAAAGAAAAAGAACCAAGGAAACAAGATTGTTAACAAATTGGAAACCAATACAAGATTTCACCATTCCTTACACCCCCCCCCCCCTCAAAATGGAGGGTGACAAAACTCCAATTTGCCAACAATTTCTAGCAAAGCTGAATGGTAAGATTGCTATCACTGCCAATGGAATTAATGAAAGGCAGTGCGACCTTGAAATCTTGAACTCGAACTCCAAAAGCTTCCTCGCCATCATCACAACTCCAAATAGCGGGTGAATTGGATATAGACGCGGAAGAACTTGGTGGAGCCAAACGACGAAAGAAAGAAAGAAAGATTGAAAGATTGTTGCCCAACTTTTCCAGGTATTGAACTCATCTCCGGCGAATACATTGGCCATCAGAGACATTCCTGGTTGATCGGACCAAACACACTTTTACAATGCAAAGGACGACGAAGAAACTAAGAAAAGATGGGTATTGAATTGAATTGAGTTTTACTCCTCAACCAAAGTTCTGAACAATCTCTGGAGAAAACCCAACTGAAAACGACCTGGGCATGGAAGTGGGAAAATTGGTAGCCATTGCAACCTCACTTCCAGAATCGAAACCCTAAACTCTGAACTCTGAATCCACAGCGCCAGAAGATTAGAGAAAATGGGACAATTCCAACATCTTCTTGCATCTGGCCATTGAATAATATTGACTTTCATTCTCTTTAATTTTCTCGAGCAGAACGAGCCACAATACCACCTATCTCCACCGGCGACCACAACCCGACCGGCGACGATGTTTCTCCGACGAAGAAGACCGGCGAGGACGAAGAGAGAATATGGTTCTTCATAACTGGAAATTGATCCGGTTCTTGAATCACGAACCAAAATCAATTACTCACACCCTAAAAACAACCAAAATCATTAGAATCAATCACGACGCAAACTCCCTCCAATTTGACAGAAGAAGTCATCGTCTAGGGTTCCGATGCGGGTAAGGTGCAGAAAAGGCCGATTCCGGCGGTGGTTGTTTTGCCGGAACCCGGCAGAGATGGAGTTGGAGGCGGAGGAGGAGGACGACGAATGGGGGTTGTTTCCGGCGGTCTTGGTGGCGACGTCAAGGCGAGAGAGAAGGGATCGGAGGGAGGGGTCGCGGTCGATGTAGGAGGTGACGAAAACGGAGCTTCGTGGCGGCGGAGAAACCTGCGAGGTCGTCGCCGATGACGATGGCGGGAGGAGACGGAGTGGCGGAGTTGTCGGCGGTGGTCGCTGGAGAGGTGGCGGCGGAGGTGGAGAAGAGAGAGAGAGAGAGAGAGAGAGAGGTAGGAGAAGAAGATGGAATTTGAGAGAGAGAGAGATAATAAGGATCAGTAGCCTCTTGGCTCTGATACCATATTAAGTTTCAATCTAATTTGGTGAAATTTAAAAAGAAGAGGGAATGAGATTTGAGAAATGATGATGTATTATTGATGAGAATTTACAATCTCAACTCAAGAGATAAAAGAGGGAGAGGAAGACTATATATAACTAGCCTTCCTTGTCTAACAAATCAAGAAAAAGAAAAAGAACCAAAGAAACAGGATTGTTAACAAATTGGAAACCAATACAAGACTTCACCATTGCTAACATATTCATATGGGAATGTATTTTATTATAAGTGAAATGATAAAATTTTTCTATCTTCGGTAACAATGGTGTTTGTATTAATGTATTATAAGTGTTATGGGTGTTAACTCTCAAACAAGGTAAAGGAAAGTGATCAAAGAAGAAGAATTTGAGCGCAAAGACTTTAATGTGGAAAACTCAACCCGATAGAAATCACAAATAATGAACATATCAAGATTACAATTACAATTGTGTTTTTCTTTAATATTCTGTTAAACTTATGTGGTGCTTTAATTTAAAGGATACAAGTATAACAAATGCCTTCAGCAGCCCTAAATTTATAAGGAATTGAAGCTCTAGCGCGAAACTAAGTCAAAATAGCAAGAAAATTAACCGATAAAACAAATCAGCATAGCAAGAGGCACGAACACGGTCCACTTTTGCACAGTATGGTCTATTCGGCCAAATCTCGTAGCTTCTATCTGCCTTAAGTAAAACAACATGCTTGTGCGAAACACTAGTTTTCTCCAAAATTATAAGTTACAAGCATTTGGGTGTAGGCCTTCCTCAAGTGCATGAGGTGCATAAGTATACATCTCTATACTACAGCCTTTTAATTTTTCTTGTTTTTCAAGTTGATTTTCAAAAGTTTTCTTTTTAGGTCTTTTTGTTGTCTTGTTTAGTTTTCAAAATGGTTTTTGAAAACTTTTTATGGGTTCACAGAAATCAGTCTCTCCCTGAGAACTCTAGTTCATGGGGAAAGACTGCCTACATCTGGTACTCCATACCACGTTATAAATGTGTTTTCCATTGAGAGGTTGGTGTAAATGTTTATGTATAGCACAGTGCAAAATCTCGAATATGGACATATGAGCCCGAACGTAATGAATCATCTATGTTTTCAAATGCAACTTTTACATAATATTGTATCACTTCTACATTATATTATATATTTTTCATTATAAGTGATATATTTTTTCTACGACCTAAATGTATCTTTCTGTCATATATAACGAATCATTTATGTTTTCCCACGTAGTTTTACGTAAACTATTTTTTTTATACAATATATATATATATATATATATATATATATATCTTTTCATGATATATCCTTTTTATCATTTTACACATGGGGGGGGGGGGGGGGAGGGATGAATAGGGTTTATAAAAATACTGCAAATATTTAAGCAAAGTGTGTTAACCAAATGTGCCGATGACAGGGGCTTTCACATCGCATTCATTTCACCATCCACATTACCTTCATCTTTTCAGCCAATCTTGACTGTCCATCTACCACTTTCATTGTTGACCGTGTCATCAAATCTCAACCTTTTCAGAACCCATTCTTTCGTTAACCAAATCCAAAAGTTGTGTTATGACCAATGGAGAACAGGAGGCAACCCATGAAGGAGTTCGAAAAAAAGGAGATTCAAAAGAGATAAGAGTGAGAACAAAAAAAAAATATGAAAAAAGAGAGTATATAGAGCTTTTAGTCGGTCCACCAACACAGGTCGACATGAGTGGTACGACGCTCTTGTCCCTTAAGCACTTTGTTTGCGTATGGAAAAGCCTGTGCTGGGAGAGTAAACCCTTTTTGGGTCGTCAATATCTCACAACATGTCAACACAAAAAAAAGTTGAGAGGGATAGCAAAAAAAGACGGAGAAAGAAGCAAAAAGGAGAAATGAGAAAGAAACAAAAAAAGGAGAGAAGCAAAAAAAAGAGGGGAGAATAAGAAACTAGAAGGCAGAAATACGAGTCATACACACCAGAATAATTCCATTGATTCTATCACTACCATAACCTTATCATCCATACACCTCATCAAACATTTCAGCCTTCATAACTATCCATAACCTGCATATGAACCCTCAAGCCTTCATAACCATTTTCTTTTTGAACCGTTAAGCCATCCTCGAGGCACTAACCCTTCAAAGCTGTGCTTAAAGAACTACGGCTGGCCTGATTCCACCTTGGATACGTAGGAAAACCTCTTCGAGGCCTGGCCTGATACTTTTTACCTTAGAGAGCGTTCGTCGTTGAATAAATTGGTCATTGAGAGAATAAAAAAAAGAGAAAATAAAAGAGCTAGCCTGAAAATCCCACTGGGGCTGGCTAGGCAAAAGGAGAGGACACCCTGGATTCTATCACTACCATCAACCCTCCATTTACTTTTCTTTCGTCAGACTTGGACATCATTCCATCAACCATATTTGCCAAGAGATGATGTCTATCCCTTTTGACCATCTCTCCTCCCTTTTTAAGACACGATTATCCTTAAGTGTCTCTTTATCCCATTCATAAATAAACCCTCATATACGATCTCTTTCATGACACGGGTATTCTTGAGTGTCTCTTTAGCCCATTCATTGATAAACTCTCATCCACCGCGTTTTTCACCAAACACTTTCTAACTAACCTTTTCAAAGCATTTTCATCCTATCTCACCCTTTGAGGACTTTTCAACTCGGTCATTACTGCAAGTATAAGGTTCTGTTATTAATGCACACTCTCAGCACACTTGAGTGCGGCTCACTTCTTAACAACAGCAAAAGCCGATCACATCAGATCAATGGCTTACTGGTGACATACGCAATCCTAGACAGACTCAGAGACAAACTACTCTAAACTGGGGGCTCCCTCGACCCTTGTGACATCATTCAAGACATTTATCGGAGAAAGCTTCTAAGAGGGACACCTACTCCCTATCCTACAAGATCCTGGATCTTCATTCCCATTGGTGTCCTAATAGTGGTCCCGAAAAAAAAAAAAGAAAAAAGAGAGGCTAACTTGAAAACCCTTTGGGCAAGTTAGGCAAAAGGAGAGATCGAGACTCACGACTAAGGACATACCTTCATCGGTGCAGCATAGGAAGCAATGCCTCCTTCTATTCCATGGTCTCTATACATCGCATCGTCAGTACATACAAAACTAGGGGCTTGCAAATCCCCAAGTTGCTCTCCAAAGCAAGACAGTATCATCAAGATTTTATGCCAAGCCGGGGGCTTGTTGTACATTAACATAGATTTGCAAGCAATCAAGGTCATCCGCGTGAGCATCCAAGAAGCACGTCCTTCAGGCCTAGCGCCTCCGCCATCATTCCCTGTCCCATGGACCGAAATGTTACTCATCCTGAATTTTCCCTGAAATTCCCCACGAGTGGTCTTGATCCTTAGGAAAGTCATTGTCTTAGGAAAGCATTGTCTAAAAAAAAAGGCATTGTCTTAGCAAAGTATTGTCCTAGAAAGTCATTTTCTAAATAAAGAGTCGGGGGGTTATCTGCATATAGAATTGCATGTTTAGAATCATAAAGCGTCATGTGTGTGTGTCGTGACTAAGCATAATAGGTTTGCATTGCCTCCATCAGTTGTGTCAGAGTCACATTGAGTTAAGTTTATCACGCATAGAGTCAATCTATCGTGCGTAAAGTCTAAAGTCAGGGACGGAGCCAAAAAAAATTTATTGAGGGTGCCGGTTTATTAATATTCTTTCAACTATTTATCATGAGTTTAATTTTCAAATTATTCATTTTTACTTGTTTATTAAGTTTTTATTCAAGCTTTTTATGGTTAGCAAAGATACTTATTTAACTTTTGAACTCACAATGAAATATGATACAACAAGTACAAGAACAATAACATATCCCATTACAATAATGCATACATGTATAAGAGATCAGATACAAGCTGAGATCTAATATTATAATTGTTAAAATTAACTCATAATCTAGTTGACATGACTACTCAAAAAATAAAACAAAGACAAATAAATAAAATAGTTGATACAAGTAAACTACAAAATAAACATTAAAAGAAATAAAATAATAATAAATTAGATGAATGAATAAACAAATTGGGAAAGCTTTGAAACAAAATTATTGCTTATAAGATTTGAACTTGTGCCCAAAGATTAAATATTCTCAAGATACTACCATCCAACCAATAAGGTATTCTTGTTGCACTTTACACATACTAATATACATAGGTTTCCTGGAGCGTGGGGGGTGCCATGACCCCCACTCCCCCCCTCTAGCTCCGCCCTTGTCTATAGTCATGCATAAACACATATGTGCATAAATACTTGTGTCAAAAAAAAATGCATTGTTTGTTAGATTCTAGTATTCTAGTTGCATGCATACCTGTATATCAAAAGAATTTTAAAAAAAAGCAAAGTGCCACATCATCATTCCAGAATGCAACATTGGGGGCTAGTTGAGCCCATAAATCATCTCGTGCAAGCAGGATTTTCAATCACTAAGAACAAGATTAGAGTAATCTCTATATCCAACTCTAACCAGTTAAGTTAGCATCCAGTCAAGTCATGTATCATTAGCCAGACGAATGGCACCTGTCAGTCACGAATGACAGGATTATCATCAGCCAAACACGAATGGCACCTGTCCGACATGAAGGACATAATCCTCATAAATGACTGATACAGATCAATGATCGGATGAAATTCAAGAATCCTTTCCCCAAGTGAAATTCTAAAGAGCAGCATATATACGCTTAAAGCAAAATTTGAAGTATCATTTACTTTAAATTCAATGTAAAGTGCTAAAACAAGTAGTAGCATGCAAGTCGTTTCAATGATAACATGCTTGTAGAAGAAATAAAGCATACCGAGGTGCAAAATTTAAAGTATCATTTACTTTAAATTCTAAACACATGCTCATCTTGTCGGAAAACCAATTGTAGCGGCGTGAATTCCTTACGGGGATGTTCCCTCTGTATCGTCTTCTTGGACTGCTAGCAGAGTAACACGCCTACGTCCTCTTCTCGAAAAATTCATCTTATTGCGAAAATACCCAAAAGACCTTCAAGAGAGAGAATAAGAAAAGGAAGCAGGTGAAGGTTGAATGAGAAGTGGTGAAGAATGCCGTAGCCAGACGTTCTAATTTATAATCACAAGAGCTCGGTTCACACAGCCATGTGTCAGGCCCTCATTGGCCCAGGCTCAAGTCTGATCGGCCTCAAGGCTATCTACAATAATTGTAATCAGATTCGTCTCCTGTATGGCCTGCAAAAGCTGGAGTAAACGCAAAGATTCCTCTCTTTTCTCTAGTGTCCGACCGGCCTAGGGAAAGAAGGAGCCTTTGTTTTTTCTCCATGCTTGTTTCCAAGGGCTCGAGCTTACACATTTTCAAGGAGGAGCACGACTAAGTGTGCCCAATAAGGAGGGGTGGTCTTCTCAAGAATGGTGCATCAAATTCCCAAATTAGAACATTTTCCCAATGATCATGCTGACATAATATAAGGAAAATAAGAGCCATCGGCATCGCGATTGATGAAGTCTCCAGGCATTAAATTGCCGCTGAAAATCAAAATCAGAGCCACCGGCAGAGTTCCGTGTAGTCTCAGTAATAAGAGTCGTTGAAATCGAGTTCGATGAAATCTCAAGAATAAGAGCAACCGGCATCGCGTCCTGTGAAGTCTCATAGGCATAAAAAATGTCATCGTCATCAAAAAGACCAAAAACAGGGTCGCCGGCAGAGATCGGCGGAAGTCCCCGACATCAGGGCCATCGGCATCGTGACCGGTGAAGTCTCTACCCTAGGGCCATCGACATCGCGATCGGTGAAGTCCCTCGGCATTGAACATGCCAACAATCATCAACAACGACACCGGGAAAGACTGGAACGACACCGGGAAAGACTGAAACGACACTGGAAAAGACTAGAACATCAAGACCAACCGCGACACAGGACGAAGCTTCCAAGTGTCAACCCACACCTTCAAGTAAGGACGTCATGAGACGCCCGAGATCACTTCAAGTAGGGCGTCATTCTCGCCCGAGATCAGCGCACGATACGCAAAAACCCATCAACAGTCAAGTAGAGCATCATACTTGCTTGAGATCATCCCCGACAGAGGCGCATGCCGCCCACAACTACGGTGCAGGACTCGGCTTCCAAGCATCACCCCACTACCCCAGGCTTTGCACTCCAAAGTATATCCATAGGCTTTGCAATCCAAATTCATATCTCCAGGCCTTGCACCGTAAGGTCATATCCCAACCGGTGTCTATCAAATCAAGTCTACTTTGATTTTCATCCTAGCCATGACTCAATCAAAGTGGGGGCTCTCTGTAGACACCGGGATTTGGTACATAAATATATAACATTCCTATATAAAAATGAAGCAGAAATAAAGAAGAAGAAGTCGGTCAATAAGTTAATTCAGACATCAGATTTTAGCATAGATTTTGTATACTTTTAAATGTAATTTTTTTATTATTTCTTTTTATGTAGTTTTAGTTAGAAAATTAGGAAGTAAGGGAAGCCAAAGCCGAAGCTTCGCATGCATGCACTCTACATGCACGATTTATGTGAGAATTGCATGCACAACTTTTACGTAATTAAGATGATAAATTCAACCATGCACCATGCATGAGCTATGTAAAAGTAACATGAAAAGAAGCTCCAAAAGGTCTCAAGATCGAAACCTAGTAAAAACATTCAAAAACATCTCATATGCATCAAATAAAGCCCCACCGTCCAAGAGTGTGAACAGGTCAATGTCAAAGTCTTCCTTTCACATTTCACCGTCCAAGGATAGATGAAAGAAGATGAGATTCCTCCTCCCCCACTCTCTAGGCTGATCGTCCCTAAAGACGTCCACACATGGGTTATTTCACCATGTGCTACCGTCCACCACATACACCCCCTTTGCCACCATGAATTTTGTGCCAAGTTGACTACGAATGTAGAATGCATGCATGTACATGTATCTTCAAGACTCTCATTCTTTTATAAATACCCCCTCTTGCCAAAGCTAAACTCACCAATCATTCACTCATTCTTCGTCCTATACACTCATTCTCCATCTCTCAATTCTCTCATTCTAAATCTCTACTAATCTCCATCCTTATCATCACTCTACCATCTTTTCTATCATCTTTCTATCCTTTCTTTACCTCCATAATCTCCATCTCCATCATTCCCTAAAACTCTAATCCCTCATCCTATCCATACCTACATAAATCTCTCATAAAACTTCCCAAAAACATCATAAAATCATCCTAAAAACCCATAAAAAGAGTTCCTTTTTCCTATCATTCTCCATCACTTTTCTACCATCAATATCTCCATTTCTCCACTCCTTTAAGCACCTTTATGTCCATTCCCATCTTACCTTCCATTATCCTTCCATAAAACCCTAAAAACTCCAGAAAAAGCCTAACCTTTCTACTACCCAAAACACCACAAAAAGAGCTTTTTCCTACTGTTTTCACACCCCCTTTTCCATACTTTTCTCCGTCCACTTTTGGTTCTACTTTGGCATATTCAATAGGAGAATTTAAGGTTTCAAGAGGCTAATTCAAGCGTGAGGATCGAGTACTTTAAAGGTTGGGCAAGGCTTCCCTAAAGAAATGTCACAATGTAAGCTTCTAAGTGTTTTCCTTTTATGTAAATAAAGTGTTGTATATGTTGTATCTTTCTTTCTTTCATATTCTTTTACATGTTCAATGAACTAATCTTATAAAGTTCTTATTTGTCTCCCTTCCAAACTTTATCAAAAGCACACTTAAAACTTTTAGTATAGTCTCTCCTTTTGTGAGAGGCGAACTCTTTAGGTTCCTACCTTTCGAGTTCGTAACCTTACACCCGAATCCATTCTTGGGTTTCGCAGGTGGAGTCTTTCTTTATTTTCTTTTTGGTTTTGTCTTGGCTTTTCCCTTAAAAAGTCGGGTGGCAACTCTCATTTCAAACCAAAACACATCGAGATTGCATAAACTATGGTTAATATGGTTTTACAATGTACCGATGTAACTTTAAGGCATTCTTTGTATATTTCTAAATAATATTTGCATAAATCACTTTTTTCCGAGCCTAACATTTTAATGAACAAATTGGGTTAAATATAGAAGAGTTTGGAACAAGTGGATGTTCACTCTTAAAGGTTTAATTCAAGGACTCGTAAAATGCATAAGTAAAGGGAAAGTGATTTTACAAGATATTATTCATGAAATGTACGATTAATTTCTTAAAGAGTTTTCAAAGGTTAGACCCCAGCACAAACCTCTAAATCACACCCCAATCCGAGTGGACGTTCGGAAGCCTGAACGGCGAGGAAAAATGTCCACAGATGGATCCATAGAAAATACAAGGCCAGATTAGTCATAAGGGGCTTTGACCATAAAAAAAGGGGATTGATTACTTTGACACATACTCACCTGTGACCAAAATTGCCACTGTTAGAACTCTAGTTGCCTTAACTATATAATTTTTGACCTTGTGGTACATCAAATGGATGTCAAGACAACTTTTCTTAACGGTAACTTAAAGGAAGAAATTAAATTTATATGAGTCTACCTGAGGGTTGTGTGGTCCCACGACAAGAGGAAAGAATTTGCTGACTGAAAAAATCCCTTTATGGTTTGAAACAGGCCCCCAAACAGTGGTATGAAAAGTTTGACAAGTCATTGGTTCAAAGTGGATTCATGATCAATTCAAAAACTATTGGATCTGATTGTGTGATAATATGCTTATATGTTGATGACATGTTAATTTTTGGTACTAGCCTGCTTGTTGTTAATGAGACTAAAAGCTTGTTGTCTTCTTTGTTTGAAATGAACTATCTAGGAGAAGCTTATGTGATCCTAGGGATCATAATTAGAAAGACCAGTTCTGGCCTTTCATTGTGTTAGTCTCATTATATCGAGAAAATATTGAGGAAGTTCAATAGTTTTGAGTCGGTACCAATGAGAACCCCATATGACCCGAGCATACACCTAAAAAAGAACAAAGGACCTAGTGTGTCCCAAATTGATTATGTCAAGATTATAGGAAGTGTGATGTTTCTTATGAACTTTACTCGTCCTGACATTGCTTATGCCGTGAGTAGACTAAGTAGGTACACACATAACCCTAGCCAAGTTCATTGGGATGCACTTCTTTGTTTACTTAAGTACCTAAAAAGTATTATTGATTGGTGTTTGCATTTTAACAAATTTCCTGCTGTGTCAGAAGGTTTTTGCGATGCAAACTGGGTTGCTAATAAAGATGAAGTGAGTTCTACTATTGATTATGTTTTTACCTTGGGTAAAGGGGCTATCTCGTGGAAGTTTGCTAAACAGACTTGTATAGCCCGCTACACCATGGAATCTGAATTTATTGCTCTTGAGTTGGCAGGTCAGGAAGAGGAATGGCTAAAAGTGTTGTTAGCAGATATGTCATTATGGGGATAGCAAGCAATGCCCATTTCCTTGCATTATGACTCACAAGCAACCATCAGAGTGGCTCAAAACAGTATCTGTAATGGAAAGAAGAGAAACATCTGCATCCGACATGGTGTTGTAAGACAACTGCTGAAGCATGGTGTCATCTCCCTCAAATATGTGAGGTCCGAGAAGAATCTGGCGGATCCTCTTACCAAGGGGTTAACAAGGTGAGTTATCTTGGAAGCATTGAGGGGGATAGGGCTAAGGCCCATAACTTGAAGTGGTGTGGTCGATACCCGTTTGTGGTCAAACGAAGCCATGCCAAACTTCAATATGCACTACATTCACTATCCCTATGGTACATGGTAGTGCTGATGAGGTTGAGTTTAGCTCTAAATGAATCTATACCTATTGTGGAGGGTGCTATTGAGACGCACTTGGTAGATTCACCGCATTGTGCTTCTCCGATGGCTTGGTTCCTTTGGATAGGAGTGAATTTCTTCGTCCATATCGAGGGAAGGGTAAAGGACGGTATGTGTTTGGGATGCTTTTGTTAAGTTTGGGGGTTTTCTTGTAGTTGGCTAGTGTTTGGCTAAGGGTTCTTTGTGTTTTTGTCACTTGGACATTTCATCGAACACCTTCTGTGAACTATTTTCCAACTTCTCCTCAAAACTCCAATATGCTTCAAAATCAACAAACACAATAGCAATAACAACTTCTCAAAGACACTTGGAGGCACAGGGAATGGGGAACACCAATATTCAATCAAATCCAACAAAAGACAACTCTACTAGTAATGAACAATAGAGAAATGAACACAAAACTCAAGCTAATGCAAACCTTGAGCTCTGATACCAAATGGAGCGTGTGCGTGGAGGGGATTAGTGAAATAGCTTCAGTTGTTGATGTTAGGTTGAGGAGATGAGAGAAACCCATTGAACACCCATGTCCATATAGTTGAGAATGAAGTAAAACTCAATCATCCATGCTTGATATCATAATAATATCCACGAAAGAGATCAATAACAATGAAGAAGAACCAAATCAATCAACCACAAGCTTGAGCACCAAAAGGATTGGATATGACCCTTGGATAAAGGTAAGAACCACCACCAATGGCTAACAGTCCACCATGGCCATCGTAAAGGAAAAATCCACCAAATGATCAATAACGAGATGACTTGAATCACCACCAAAATAACTTGGATAAAGTAATCAAGATTTTTGGAAGAAAACTAGGGGAAACCCTAACAAATGCATAAGCATGTTCATAATCATCAAAAGCTTCCTTGAAAAATGTGTTAAACAAGTATTTATACAAGGGGAAAAAACAGTCTAAACACAGTCGTTTCAAGCAAGAGACATGCGTAGAAATCAGGCCGTCACGGGCGCGACGGGCAGCGTCGCGGGCGCGACCAAGCGAACGGCGTCCGAGCGATTCAGCAGTGCGCGACGTAGCGGCCGCTATACCAGAGTGTCGCGGGCACGAACTAGGACGTCGCTGGCGCGAGGGATTAGTTCGCGGGGGCGACCTTGTCCTGTCCAACTCCCTGTGTTGGCCTCCTGTGCGTCGTGGGTGCGACAACATGACGCCGCGGGCGTGAATACAGTCTAGGAGTGCTTTCCTGGAAACTTGGTTGCTACATCGCGCGCGCTATAAACCCTGTGGCGGGTGCGACGGATGCCTGAGCTTGCTCCTTGCTTCCAATCCCTCCCTCCTTGTAAGTTATTGCGCCGGGGTCACTTCCGAGCCTCGACACTCTTCATTCCCGGGACGGTCCAGCCCGGCCCCGAGGTCTCCGGGGTCGGGGACAAGTCCCGAGCCTCTCCAAGCTCTGCCAATGGACGACTCGCCTAAGCCATGCCAGCGCGATGCTCACCATCCCACCTTTTGCGAAGGTGTAATGGTTCGTGAAAGTGAGTGACTGGGTGGGTTTCGCACGAGAATATCGGAACGGGATTTCCTCCTTTGTGCCACTTTCCATCAACCCGGCCAAGGAAGCTCGGGTCCGAACCCGACACGGTTAAGGGGGTAACTGTGTTAACCTTGGGGAAACGATCGGCGTTGTCAATTTTCACCGTGGTCGCACCGAAATCGTTTTCAAAGCTCAGCTTAACCTCAACTCTGTTAAACTCGTGTCATAAACATAAGGCAAAGTTTATACCCCTTTAACTTCTGCTTGAATACACCCTTATTATCAAAAAAAATGTTACTTTTTGATTAAATTGAATATATCTAGAAATTTACTTTATTTTTACTTTTTGAAATAATTTAAATTTTGGAAATATAACAAACATTACGTCGAACTTGAGCCCAAGCCTCAACCTGAACAATTCGAATTGAGCCCAAGTCCTAACCTGCATAATTCGCACCAAGCTCAAGCCGAACTTTCGCTGACCTGGTCGATCAAGAATGAGCTCTCGGACGACTTGGCTCCGCTAGTTTACATTCCTATTTACTCCATATTTGTGTCTAACTTTGAATTATCGTGCATGCTTGTAGAACATGATCAATAGTGTTATTTACTTTAGTTGCAAATTGGGTAGGGAAGGTGAGTAGTGGAGGACTGCTAATCCACTTGCAAATTAAATTTGTTCTCTTTTAATCAAAAGCATGTCACGGGCTTACGGTTGACTTTATGTAATAGTAGTATTAGTATATACTTGTTGATTGTGATTTGTGAGGTTGTGGGAGAAATGTTTGCTGATTATTGATAAAGTTACGGATTCAGCATGCTAGCTAGCTGAATTTTTCCATACTAATAATTGTCTAAGCTGTATTTATAATCTAAAGAGCTGAAAAATAGTATCTTTTAACTTAAATTGTAATGGATTAAATAATCATAATAGTTAGTAGATGATTTCTAAATCTTAAATCAATTAAACCAATCTATCTAAATTACAAAATTAATATGTAGGACTGTTACATATTACCTTTCCATACCCAAAATTTTTTAGTTTGGTAATAATTGTCTAAGCTTTCTATAAACACACTAAAATGAGGCCGCAGGTAGAATTGATGAGTACTCCCTATTTTTCTAATTATTTGTCTATTTAACTAACTTTATTTGTCCTTAATTATTTGTCGTTTTTACATTTTTGAAAATAATTTTACTACTTTTACCCTTAATGACTTTGCAACCATAATTAAATAATAATTGATGACATTTTTATCATTAAATGTGATACATTTCAGGATTTTTTCATTTTGGACCCCGAACTTTAAGTGTATTTATTTTTTGAACCATTGATTTTCAACATTAATTTTTTTAGACCCTAAAGTTTGTAGACTGAATAAAAAAGGATATTAAAGTTTGTGAACTAAAGAAAAAGGCACATGTCTCATTCTTTGTTTTCCTTCCATGTTTGAATTTATCTCCCGATTGACGTCAAACTTCAGAACTATGGTCAAAACTGATATTGAAGTTTTAGTACACCTCTCTTATTCATGTCGGGGCTACTTAGACCCCTGAGTACAGGAGTTTCAGTAACTCCAACATGAATGAGAGAGGTTTAATTATTATAACTTTAATATCAATTTTAACCTTAGTTTTGAAGTTTGATGCGAATCGAGAAATAAACTCAAACATGGAAAGAAAAAGAAAAATGGGAGATAGACTTTTTTTTTCAACTCACAAACTTTAGGATCCTTTTTTTTCAGCCTACAAACTTTAGGGACCAAAAAATTAAAGTTGAAACCCAAGGGTTATTCAGAAAATAAATATCTCTAAAGTTCCGGGTTTAAAATACAAAAAACCCAATATATTTCTAAACAAAATTTTGTATTATTTTGATTTCTCCACTCCTTTTCAAAGTAACAAATAAAAAGATACAGAGAGAGTAACATAGGAGGGAAGATATTTGTGTAGTGTGATTCAATTATACAACGCTTTATTTCACCCCTCCTTCCGGTTTCAACTAATGATCATTTAAACCATATCATATAGAAGTTTTAAGAAAAAATTAATGATTTATTTGATAAATTTAAATCAAATGATGATCATATAATTTCCAACATAAAGAATGATACTTATTGCTGTGAGGGAGCAAAATTAATCAATATATAAAAGCAAGATTGATAAAGTAAACAAGAGTTAGGACCCTCTAATTTGATTCCAACCCTGTTTTTATATGGTGCGATATCACAACTCACTATACTACATAATATTTTTCACACTTCACCACACTTTACTGTAATTATTATCAATATATCTACTCACTTTTTTTCTCCTCAATTTTCTCTTTTACTTTTCATATTCTCTCTCTTCACCTACCGCATCAACCACACTTTCCATAAGTTTTATCATATCATTTCACACATTTCACAATTTCACTGTACCATTTCCGCATCTTACCAATCCCACAAAATAACAATATGTCAGTAGTTCTGATGCAAATGACATGGTTGAAAAAGCATTTCATCTTTCTTAAATATATTTTGCTTTTAATTTTTCATGATCTCCAGCTAATACTTTGCTTTACTACTACTTTCATACACATACATATATATATATATATAATTATAAGTCAAAATTTTTTAAAACAAGTGCTTATTGTTAGCTTTTGAAAAGGCTCAAGGGAATCCACCTGCATATAATTTGCCCATCATGTAGTCGGAAATAAAGGTCAATGCCTTGAAAAGCCATTATATTGATAAATGAGGAAGCTAGACTATTGATGAGCACCATATATACGACATACATGCGCGCAATTAAACAGCAAGTTAGGGAGATGAAGCGAGACAGAAACATGGTTCGCCGCATGTCGTCGACCTCCTCGTATACCATAGCAATATTATTAGCCACAGTAACTGCCATGTTTATGATGGATGCAGCAGCTACGCCGGTTAATATGAAAACCGCCCCGACCACGACAAAACCAGGGTGCCCCAGACAGTGCGGGAACCTGACTGTTCCTTATCCATTCGGGATCGGTTTGGGTTCAGGCTGTTCCTTCAGTCCGTGGTACGACATCGACTGCGTGCCTTCTGATGACGGCGGCCCTGATCGAGCCTTTTCACCAGTAGTTGCTGCAGACAGCTCCGGCACAATGGCTGAAGTGTTGGACATATCCGACACTCAAATCCGGATTAGGAATCACATGGTGGCCTTCAGCTGTTACAATTCCACCGGCGATGAGACGGAAACAGACTTCGTCTTCCGCGGAATGCTCAGGAACATGAAACCAGGGGCACCATACAGCATCTCATCTAGCAGCAACACGCTTACAGTTGTGGGGTGTAACGATGAGTGGCGTATCTCTGGAAGCCTCAATGACCCTGACATTGACCAGGGCGACAGCGCTTCCTGCTACTCGAATTGTACAGGCCTACAGACCGTAGTGGGGGGACCATGCACGGGCGCCAACGGCTGTTGCCAAGCCGCTATCCCCAAGAACATGAGGTACCACAAATTATACTGTACGTACGGCGCGTGTTACACATACCTACGTCTACCACTATATATATATATATATATATATATATATATATATATATATATATATATAGGAATAAATCACATGAGCATGAACTTTACATGAGCATACATCAAGTATTATTTTTATGGACATCAAATATGAAATGTGGACATCAAGTTGGATATTCGATGTCCATGAAAATAATATTTCATTTCCGCCAGAAATGTTCTTATGCTCACATGCTCATGTGATCTATTCCATATATATATATATATATATATATATATATATATATATATATATATATATATATATATATAGGAATGGATCACATGGCATAGAACTTTAGTGAGCATGTGGCGTAGATGGACATCAAGTAATTTTTTTGTGGACATCAGGTATTGTTTCAATGGACATCAAGTTTGCATGGTGAAATGATGTTCCCTAGATATTCTAGTGCAAACTTGATGTCCATTAAAACAATGTTTGATGTCCTCAAATACAATACTTGATGTCCATTCATGCTCTCATGCTCACCAAAGCTCCATGCTCATGTGATCCATTCCTATATATATATATATATATATATATATATATATATATATATATATATATATATATATATATGTGATAAATTTGAATAAAAAATTATAAATTCAAAAATATCGATGAATTTTGTAATAATGCTGATAAACTTGTGATGAAATTTTTTAAAGGATTTTTGAATGTTAATATATTGAATTTTTTTTGGTATTAGAAAATAATACATTGAATTTTGACCTTGGACAATAAGACAATGAACTTTGAGCGATGTTGGACAATAATGCACCAAGAACGATTTTGGCAGTGACAATCCTACGTGGCAGACAAAGAAGATGAATTGACTAAAAAAATATTTAAATATATGACATGTCAACTAATTTGCATAGGCAAATGTGATTTTATACAACAACATCAATCTCCCAAGCAAAATACGTTTAAGCAAATGTGTTTTTATGTTTTTTTTTACGCTCTTCAAAGTTGACTCCCTTTGCTTATGTGGATTAATTGGCATGCCATAAATTTAATTCATCTCCTCCACCTGACATTTAGGATCGTCACTGATTCAATCACCGTCGAAATCGTTCGGAGTACATTATTGTTCAACACCGCCTAAAATATGGTGTATTATTGTCTAAGGTCAAAGTTTAGTATATTATTGTCCAATGTCAAAGTTTAGTGTATGATTATCCAACACCCCAAAAAAATTCAGTATATTAGCATCCAAAAATTTTTTTCTTAAAGATTTAACACCTCAATGGATTTATAGGTAGATACTCCAAGGTGTGTCATATAACAATTGGGACACGCACCGTTATTTTTTCTTTTTGGATAATGATAAGTGCCTTAAATCAATATGGTTATTGTGATCTATCTTGAATGGCACTTAATTCACATTTTTGTAACTTTTACTAATATTTTTTCTAGTAATTATTTATATTAATCAACTATAAGAGTACAAGTCCGATTAACTAAATCAATAAATATAAATGATAGCATAATTTTATCAACCATAGTAGGCAAACTGTGCATTTTTACACATAGTTTTATATATATATATATATATATATATATATATATATATATATATATATAAACAATTATTTTTTTATATAATTTATTAGTAGTGAATGCCCTCAAAGTAATGAAACATAAATTTATAATAATTTAAATATGCTTGTATTTAATTTTATGAGCGATTTAGGTGATATTTACTCTGATTATTAACCAACTTGAATCAAGACAACTTATCACAATGATATGTGTCTTGAATCAAGATTATTATTAATAATAGTGAATTGCCTATAATTTATGACTTTCATGATTTAAAATAATATTATTTTAGCAATTACATATATTGATCAACAATAAGAGCATAATTTTTATTGGCTTGGTCAAAAAATATTAATGATAACCCAACCATATCAATCAAATAGAGAATAAAAATTTTATACATAATTCTATTTTTATGAAGAAGTTTAAAAAATAAATTTTATAAAACTAACAAGTAATAATAGCCCTCAAGGTAATAAAAATACATTTGTAATGAGTTAATTAAGTGTTCATAAATATAACTTTTAAAATTATCGAATGAAATTTTAGATACGATTAGTTAATAACCATATATTGGGTAACAAAAAAATCTTAATCTCTCCCCTTCCTCTGGTGTCCTCTAGCGGCGAAAATAGCTTGCAGGCATCTCAGATAGTGTGGAGTTTTTTCCTTCTTTTGGAAGGTTGTGGTTAAATTTTTTTGTCTTAAGAGGAGACGTGAGAGTTTATAGTGAGATACGCTACTGTTTCATTCTTGGAACAAATTTTTTCATCCCAAACTGCTAGCCTTAATGAGAATTATTATCTGGATACGTTTTGCTGTAAATAAAGAACAATCTTATCCATCCAAAGATTGTCAAGATCAATGGCGCACAAGATCGAAATGGCGTTACAGAACCTCAACCTGACGGAGGAAGAAGAAGAAGTTCTTGATTTCGATGACTCGGAAGAGGCCCAACTAGAGAAACATGCAGCGCTATGTTTGGTAGGTAGACTACATACTAAATCAAAATTCAATTCTGAAGCTTTTATGACAACAATGCGGAACGTTTGGAAATTAGGACAGGGGGTTGTAACAAAAGAGTTGGGGAAGAATCTATTTTCTTTCCAGTTCTTTTACCGAAGCAGATAGAGATTTTGTATTGAATGAGGGACCATGGTCTTTCGACAACTCTCTACTTTTACTGAAACAACTGGACGGGAATCAAAGGCCATCGGAAATAAAATTCGATATAGCAAGACTCTGGGTAAAGATTCTTGATCTACCTTTAAAGAAAAAAACTCACGCATTTACAGAGTTCATTGGAAACAATATTGGGACTTTCATAGACGTAGATGAGGAAGACATCCTGGCCCATTCTAAATATTTGAAGATCAAAGTAGATGTAGATATCGATATCTCAAAACCGATCAGAAGAGGTATCAAGGTGAAAATCGATGGAACACCCCAGTGGATACAACTGAAATACGTCAGATTACCCGATTACTACTACATTTGCGGAATTATTGGTCCTGTCTTCAAGGGATGTGGAAAATTCATATGGATGAAACAAGCATGCCGTATGGTCCTGGGCTGAAGGGATCCCCAATAAGAAAGAAGAGAAGAATTGGGGGAGGGGAGGAAGAGTGGATGGAGGATAGGAAAAAGCTACTAGAATTAAGGAGTGGTGTAAGTGCAAGAAGAATAAAGAAAAATCTAGAAATAGAGAAGACAGAGGCGAACACACAAGAGCAAAGGCTGGACAAGACCATCTCTTGGAAGCTGGATACTATGGATATAGAAGTTAATAATAAGCGTAGAAGCATGGACATCCGAGGTGTTAAACAGGGAGAACAGAAAGTAAGAGTGATGGAAGAGCAGGAAATCCCAAAAAGACCAGAGGTGGCGACTGGCGGTGACCAGTCCCACCTAAACCAATGAGTATACTATATTTAAACTGCCGGGGACTTGGCAATCCCCGAGCAGTTAAAGGTCTCAAAAGAATTTTGAGATCTTGTAAGCCAAAATTGGTCTTTCTGTCGAAAACCAAGCTCATGAAAGAAGGATTTAATGCAGTGATCAAGAAGATTGATTCTTTCAACTCTTTCGGGGTTGACTGTGTAGGTCGTGCAGGTGGCTTGGGGGTGATATGGCAAGATGAGCAAGATGTAGAAATTACTTCCTGGTCCCAACACCATATTGATATTCTGCTTAGATGGACAAGTGATGGTGATCGTTGGAGATTTACTGGCATATATGGTTACCCAGAAAGCCAAGAAAAGGTGAGAACATATCATCTGATTAAGGATCTTAAATCTCACTATGACCTCCCATGGTGTCTTGGAGGGGATTTGAATGAAATTTTTTACAACTTTGAAGTCCCAAGGAGTTTTGGATGAATTTCAGAACATGTTAGAGGAATGTGAGCTTATGGATTTAGGTTTTAGTGGGAAGGATTACACTTGGTGGAATGGTCGTGATGGAGACCAAGCTGTGGAGGAACGTCTAGACCGTTTCTTGGCAAATTCTGAATGGCGTCTGAAGTTCCCAATGGCCGTCGTCAAACATATTGATGATGACATGTCTGACCACTTTCCAATCTTGCTTAATTGCTTTTCTTCCCACACAATCAGTCGGAAGGCGAGAAGGAAGCGGTTTGAGAATATGTGGGCGATGGATGAGGATTGTGAAAAAGTGATTAAGGAGGCTTGGCAAAAAGTGGGAGAGGGAAGTGTAGTGAACTAGTGTGTAGAGAAATTGAAGCATTGTATGTCTGCTTTAGAGAGATGGAACATAATACATTTTGGAAATGTGCAGCAGAACATTAAAAATATCCAAGAAGAGCTGGCCATGAGTTCTGACATTCACCTGAGGAAAAATCTGTTTAATAAACTTGGGGACCTGCGAAATCAGGAAGAAATCCTATGGTGGCAAAGATCAAGAGTTGATCTTGTCCAATTTGGAGATGCAAATACAGGTTGGTTTCACAACCATGCTACTGCAAGACATAGAAACAACTCAATTGATGCTTTAAAGAATTCAGAGGGTGTGCAAACAATGGACAATGACAAAATAGAACACATTATCCTTCAATATTTCACATATTTGTTCTAGATTGAAGGCTGCTTTGATGAAGATCAAATTCTAAATCGTGTTCCGATGAAGATGACAGAGGAGATAAATGAAAGGCTTAATTGTCCTTACCATTCGGAGGAGGTATATCAAGCTCTAAATTCTATGAAACCCAATAAAGCTCCAGGGCCGGACGGTTTCAATCGTTTCTTCTTACAGAAATTTTGGCCAATAGTAGGCACGGAGGTTACCGAAGCACTATTAAATATATTGTCCGGGAACACAATGCCAAATGGGTTGAACCACACACATGTGGTTCTTATTCCTAAAAAACAAAAGCCGGAGGAGATAAGCGAGTTTAGACCGATAGGGCTTTGCAATGTATTGTACAAATTGGCCACAAAAGTGGTAATGAAGCGCCTTCAAGAAGTGTTACCTCAGATAATTTCGGTGAATCAAAGCGCTTTCACCCCGGGAAGACAAATCACGGATAATGTGTTTGTGGCATTTGAGCTTTTTCACGCAATGCAATCGGAGAGTGTCAAAAACAACGGTCTAGCCTTAAAGTTAGATATGACTAAGGCCTACGACTGTGTTGAATGGTCTTTTCTACGAAAAATTATGATAAAGTTGGGGTTCCGGGAGAATTGGGTTAATCTGATTATGAGCTTTGTGGAGACAGTGACTCTGTCATTTGTGATAAATGGCGAGCCAAGAGGAGTAATTATACCGTCTAGAGGAATCCGGCAAGGAGATCCGATTTCTCCTTATCTATTTTTATTTTGTGCTGAAGGGTTGTCATATTTGTTAGCGGATGCTGTGCAGCAAAGCAAAATTAATGGGTTAAAAATCTATAGACTTGCTCCCACAATCTCTCATCTCCTCTTTGCGGATGACTCAATCATTTTCTGTGAAGCAACTGTGGCAGATGCAACAGAAATCAGAAGTATTCTGCAGCTTTATGAGAGGGCTTCGGGTCAAAAAATAAATCACAGTAAATCTCAAGTGGTATTTGGAAGCGAAGGTGCTCAACAAAAACAAGGGTGAGATAACCAGCAATCTGAATATTTAAGAAGTATTAGCTCATGAGAAATATCTTGGTCTCCCAACAGAGTTGGTAGAGCATCTAGGAAAGTGTTTACTCCATTGAAAGACAGAGTTCTAAAGAAAGTTAGAGGATGGTTAAACAGAAATCTCTCTTGGGCGGGTTGGGAAGTGCGAGTAAAGGTTGTGGCTCAGGCTATTCCGACCTAAACTATGAGTGTTTTCAAATTACCAATTAGATTCCTGGATGATCTCTAATCACATATCGTTAATTTTTGGTGGGGTCATGAGAAAGGTAAAAGGAAGATACACTGGATTGCCAAAGATAACTTGTACAAGCAGAAGACTGCTGGGGGTCTCGGGATTAGAAATTTGGAGGTGTTCAATATGGCTTTATTGGCTCGTCAAGTATGGAGAATTGCTAATGCTGAAGAGTCTCTAGTTTTCCAGGTTTTAAAAGCTCGTTACTTCCCGAATAATGCTATGTTTGATGCTAGCTGTGGGCACATGCCAAGTTACACTTGGAGAGGCTTACATGAGGCAATTGCAGCAGTGAAGAAAGGGATGCAATGGGTGGTAGGAGATGGCAGAAAGTTAAACGTGTGGGAAGAAAAATGGATTCCTAGACCTACATCATTCAGACCGGTTACTCCTATGAAGCCTGAAGCCTGAAGCCCGTTGGATTACTGTGAATGATTTAATATAATAGATCAAGAAAAGGGTGAATGGAAAGAGAAGCTAATTGATGATATTTTTGTCCCAGCAGATGCAGAAGTAATCAAATTTATTCCATTGCACACGGATTGGCCTTTAGATAGACCCATCTGGCACTACTCGAATGATGGTGTCTTGACAGTCCGTTCAGCATATCAAACAATTATGATCTGCCACAAGGCCGCAAGGAAGTACTGGTGAAAAGAAAACAATCTGGACAAAAATTTGGGGTGCTTCTCTACCTCCCAGGATTAAGTCATTTATTTGGAGAGCGGCTCTAAATGTTCTCCTAACCAAGGTAGCAATAGCACGAAGAATAGCTGATGCAGAGAGGAGGTGGAGACAAGTATGCACGCAACTATCTTCTGTAAACCTATCCAAGGTTTGGGGATTGCTTCAAATGTCAGATTACCGATCAAAACAGATAATGTGTATTCGATAATTGATTTGCTAGAAGAAGTGTCTCTGGTAGAACCAACAAAATTAGAGAGTGTAATGACCACAATGTGGGCTAGCTGGAATGTCCGAAACAAGGTCATTCATAAAGCCAAGATCAGTAATCCATTCTCTAAGATCAGACAAGCATTTGGTTTTGTAGATGATTTCCAAAAAGCAGTGCAGAAGCTAAAACAGGGTACAATTCAGGAAAGTGGTATCTGGCAAGCTCCTCCAATAGGTTTTGTAAAGGTAAATTCTGATGGTGGGAAACTGCTAGACAATTTTTATGGCTGGAGAGTGGTTATTAGGAGTGATTCAGGTGAGCTGATTAAGGCAGCTGTGAAGCAAGGCAGGGGTATTTGTGGCCCAGAGATGGAAGAAACTCGAGCAGCGCTATTTGCTATTAATTTGACCTTTGTCTCGGGTTTTTCCAGAATAATCCTAGAGAGCGACTCGCTGAATCTCATCACAAAGCTAAAGAAAAAGAATGATATCCGATCGGAAATTGGCCTTTTTGTTAATAGTATTTTGTTAGTAGCTAGTGTTGGAAAATTATGTTTGACAACGGCTTGAATCTTCATCATCTTCTCTTGATATCTTGATCTTCTAGACGTACATGTGACAAGACGGAGATTGAACTTAATAACCAAATGGTTAACTTGACTTGTTTGGATAACACTAAGAGTCATGGCCTTGTACTCATTTTCCTTAAGAACTATTTACTGTACCGTAAATGTTCTAAGGGATAAAACTTAGCTCTTGTCGCACTCAAGACATAGATTTCTCACTTGATTCTCTCAAGTATAGCTGCAGTCTATATTTGAAAGGATGTGATTATAGAATAGAATAGATGCTTGTGATGATCTCAAATGGCTTGGGAATGTCTCCTATTTATAGGAGAATTCCACCCTAATCCAACCCTAATCACACCCCTTAGTCAAAGGTGTAATTAAGGTACTTAATGGAGAATCAAGACCTTGACTTGGTCATGATAATATAGTTGTTGGATATTAATACCGAGCTTAATATTGATATTATAAACTTAATACTCAAGATTATATAGTCGTTAGCATTAAAACAGTTCTGGGATCCAACACGGTCCGTGTTGGGTGCAACACGACCCGTGTTGAGCCCAGGAATGTTTTCTTTGCTCTCTGGAGACCAACACGAGTCGTGTTCATCCCAGACTCACCCGTGTTGATCATATTCTTGACGTTTCACTTGTGTATGATCCTTGTACTTGATATATATATATAATTCTTTAGGCTATATAATTATCTTATACTCTTGAAATATTTCCAACGATCCCTCGCTATTTCAAGAGTATATAAAACCACTTGAAATGTTCTTACTTAAGGAGTTAACACCCCCGCCATTTGAGATATACCTTAACTTGTAATCACACGAGAAACCCACAAACATATGCATAATGAAAAGTAGATTACTCCTTGTACTTTTCACTTGGTATATACAAGCCAAAATTGAATCCAAATCACAAAGTAGACATGTCTTTGAACTTTGGATTTATATTGATAAACTATACTCGTAATACACATACGTTTGTTTTTAAATCTTAAGTGCTAAAACTTTGACACTATTATCCGGTCTTGTGTCCTTATCCTTAGTAAGTATTTCGGAACTTTAGCCCATAGTTCCTTTATGCGACCGCACATTACACTTACATAGATAGACTTTGTAATTATACCACCCCTGTAATTAGGTTTCCACAAAGTCCATTAAAAGTGTTACCACTCAACCTCTTGTCATTACAGATATTAAGCATCACTAAACCCGAGATGTATAAAATCGATGCTTCCTACTACTTTAGACTACTCCGTACTCATTTGAACTTTAGAAATTGGTGGTATTCCAATTCGTAAAGTTGAGTCATTATTGTGAAGTAGTAGATATTTGGGCTACTTAACCCTTCTCTAACAACAAGGTCCACTAGATATATAATTATATCTTTACCATGGTCTTAATAAGAATATCTTCATCATAATATGAACAAACCATCATATTATTTTCAGATATAATCACACTATACCGTGTGTAAACTTGATATGGATCATCTTATATGCTTATCATCCAAAAAACCATGGATACAAACTTGTGAACAAAATAACCTCACACTTGACAAACCACTTAACCTCTGATTTATATGGAAATCGAATTTCTAACTTATATGTAATTAAACCATTACATCTCAATCCTTTGCTACATACTTGAACTTATAACTTTAACTCATTGAATAAACAATGGTTTCATAATCATGAATGATTATATTGTAGAGTATACTACCAAGTATATGATTAAACCATCACATTACCTTGGTTGTATTCTCTCCTTTTATATTTAAGTCTACCCTTCAAAGCATATAACTATGAAGACTTAAACATGATGCTTAAACTTTGTCATTTCCAAATCCATTGATAAATATATATATATATATATATATATATATATATATATATATATATATATATATATATCATCATGAATTTAGAATAATAAAATGTACAAAAATTATACACTTCTTATGTAGCAAATAAACTTGATATATGCATACTCAACTTATGCAAACAACATAGATCATTCTCAATCATGATTATCCGGAAACCTCATAAATTAAACTTTATGAACTTGTAAAATCTCAAAGAATAACCATTTCCATAATCATGAACTATAGTCTATCACAAGTATGCATAATTCCTTATGTATAAAAATACTTCCTTATATCCTACTACATGCTCTTATAAACTTGAAAAGTTAACATAGACAAACATGTATTCAACTTATATTTATGAATACATTAAAACACATAAGTAATCATGTTCAATCTTATACTTATCTAATCATGCATATTTGATGCTTTATATGCCACTACTCATTGAATACATATATGTAAACATACACATATTGGCATATAAACCATACAAAAGTATGAAATCTTCTCATATATCTTATGCAATCCATTCACTTATTTCATAAAGAAATTCATCTTATAGTGAACTTGCACAAAATCTTAATACACTCTTATCATATTAAAATATGATTGAATAACATGAGAAGCTTACAACAACCAAACATGTAGATAAACTTATGTCCATGTCACTTATGAATAACTTACATTGCCTAAGAACATAGTAGCAAGTACATGACTTACAACTACTTAAATTAACATGTAGTAAAATTGGTTCATACTTAAGTTTACTAGCATGATCAAACTTATAAACATAATATTAAGTGAATAAAACTCCACTCATATTTCCATGTCAAGAATAAAGCATGTTCTTGTCTACTTATGTTTCCATGAATAAAGGAAATTAACAATTTATGATTCTACATACTCATATAATCACATGAATCAATTTTGCACTTAGGAAAAACAAGCAAAATTGCCTAAAGCACTTATAGGGTCAAGTGATTATTCTTAAACTTGTCATGTCATAAACAACATAAAGTCTATACTTATTTTAATCAAACAAACCAAAACCTATGTCCTATTGGAATGTTTGAATAAATCATAAAACTCTATAAACATTCATAAACATGAATCACATGACAAGATACTTATAAATATGCATAAAAGTCAATACTTAAATAAATTTCATACTTGACTTGAACTTAGTACAAACACTCAACAAAAATCATATGAAATTTCTTTTGCATAATTAGCTAAGAAAATTAGCCAAATAATCTTGTAGGTTCAACTTGTTAGAAATAATCATAAGTCTTTACTTATGCAACATCTTATACTTATACAATATCTTATAAGCATAGAAAACTTTCTTATCAAATTTATACATATTATGAATTCCCATACTTGTATCCATATTATGTATACTTAATAATATTTTGAAATAGCCAAGACAACTTGTGTGTATGTACCTTAAACTTATACATACCATTAATCATATAAACATGATTAATCCTTTGTCTTTCTTATTAACTTGTGTACTCTTATATTTCCAATAGCTAGGAAATTATATTAGCCATTTACAAACTTGTACAAAATAAATTACATATGATTGCTCATATATAATTTCTTTTATGGCTTATTGCACACACAAACTTGCTATTTCATCTTAATAACCACATAATGTTGCCAATAACTTATCCACATATATAATCACATATATATGTACTTGTAAAATAATGGTAATAAAAACTTATTATGCTTTTCTTATTACAATACTTATAAGCATAATAAAAATATACTCATGATAATAGTAGAAATTTGAACCTTAATGCACACATAACTTATAGTGAACTTCTAAAAACTTGAATCAATAAATAAGCCACTTGTATGCATTCAAATAATTCTCATAAAAGTTACACTTATATGCAAAGTCTATCTTAATAATCAAATTCATATTTGACTTTCAATTGCATAAACTTATCTCAATAAACAAGAATAGAATCATAAACTTGATATAACCAAATAGAATTTCATGGCAACTTATAAATTAAAACCATAATACTTATGTCAATACTTATATTCTATTTTTCATGCTTCAAACTTAAACATAAAATCAACTTATTAATCATGCTATTAAACAATACTTGAATAACAATAGGCAAAACAATAAGTATGAAATCACTCATACCTATCACTTATAAACATGGAACATATTTGCAATTATGATATTAATAAAAGGTCTAATCAACTTGTACTCATCCTTTATATTAACATCAAAACAAAAGGAGGAATAAACTTAATGATACTTGAACATGTGAATAAACATGGAAAAATTCAGATTATAAGAAGCAAAATATAATCTTGCTACAATGAATTTCCACATTAAACACCTTAAAAACTTGTAACTTAAAACATCCAACCAAGGAATATTTTAATGGCAATAACCTCATCCTTATTACTCCATGTAACTTAATATCATAGCCAACTTAAAACATATGGCTAAAATAAACTTGTAACTTAGGTAGGTATTCAATGGTGCACTTAATAATATAAATAAATAAATAAATATTTATTTTGACTTTTTCTTGCACCATCCTTCAACAACTACCTTATCATGGAATTTCAATACACTTATCCTTAATGGCAATTCTTATAAACCAATTAAACATGTCAAAGGTAATAAAACATATTCATTGGTATTAACTTGATAATATTAAGAGCCAACTTAAACATGGTCAATGCACATGTATATAACCCCCAAATAAACAACAACTTAATTACCTTTGACCTCCTTGTAAATGACTTTGTTGTTACCTTGCCCTTAATCCATGTAACCCTCATTGCATAACCAAGCAACAATTCCCATCATGAACATCAAGATCTTGTACTTGTATTGCCATTCTTGTGTATCAATTTCCCATCTATATCAAACACATATAGATAAACAATGATTAATAAACTTTTAATCATTAAACTTGCTCAATAAAACTTAATAAACTTGTATTGAAAAATTGATACTAATAAACTTGTAAAATATAAATTACTTATCTTTGTAATCCCTCTTGAATCTTGGATATATGTCCAATGTACTCTTAGCCTCCTCCAATCTTGTCTCGTAAAATAGTTCTTAACATTGTTGAAAAATGATGTTTGACGTACGGCTTGAATTAATCTTCATCATCTTCTCTTGGTATCTTGATCTTCTAGAGGTACATGTGGCAAGACGGAGATTGAACTTAATAACCAAATGGTTAACTTGACTTGTTTGGATAACACTAAGAGTCATGGCCTTGTGCTCATTTTCCTTAAGAACTATTTACTGTACCGTAAATGTTCAAAGGGATAAAACTTAGCTCTTGTCGCACTCAAGACATAGGTTTCTCACTTGATTCTCTCAAGTATAGCTGCAGTCTGTATTTGAAAAGATGTAATTATAGAATAGAATAGATGCTTGTGATGATCTCAAATGGCTTGGGAATGTCTCCTATTTATAGGAGAATTCCACTCTAATCCAACCCTAATCACACCCCTTAGTCAAAGGTTGTCCTAGGTGGTAAGAAAAATTAAAATTTTGATTAAATTAATGTCATGTGAACAAGTTCAAATGAATTTTTGTTGTATGTTAAGAAAAACGTCTCATTACTCCACATTTGCCCTTATGTAACAATGTTATTTTTTCTTGAAAAATACATAATTCATCTTTGCTTATTTGGAGTTGATGACATGCTATTACTTTAGTAAACATTTTTTATCTTTTTCTGTTTAACTTGCCACGTAAAACAGCCACTCAGTCAATCACCACATTAATCATTATGGGAGCATCATTGTCTAACACCTTCAAAATACAGTATATTATCGTCCAAGAAAAAAGTTCAGTACATTATTGTTAAACACCTCTAAAGTATACTATATTAACCATAGTTATTAAAATCCTGATTCTGATCTACGATCCTCCGATTTTATGATCCAAAATCTTCGATGCGATTCTACTGTTTGCATTCCAATCCACGATCGTACGTGGGTGAATTTCAATCCTAACTACCTTATGGATCCGAGTTAGGATCCCAATTTTAACAACCTTAATTATTAATGAACAAAAACCCTTATCTAAATTATCCAGTTTTTCCGGGAAAAAAAAACATATCTTTCATTTATCAACTAATATCTTTTAAAATTTACCCAACTTAATTTAACCCCATCTTGGCATTTGGTGGAGCCACAGTATATACAAGTTTTGATATATACGCTCAACGTGTATGAGTTTCATAAACATCTTTAATAATATGTAGTTCAATCCCATGTCAAGCTTAATGTTGGCTACATCGTACGATCAACATTATTTTTCATTCAATTTATTTTTCAAAATTAGATATAAAAAAAAAAAAGACAAACGTTGATTCTTTTGAAGAAAATAGAATGTTTTATGTAAAACAAACAATTCACACTAGTGATTTTGCATAAAAATGAACATTCTTAATAATAATTCGACTCTGGCTCATGATAGATATTGGCTTGTTGGTGCAATTAAAGTTATCTTCTTTTCATCTTATTTTCAAAATAAGTTGATTAAATAAATTCAGAATGAATTTAGATTAAACTCAAAACAAATAAGTTCATGTCAGTTCAGTATAATAAGTTTAAAATTAGTTTAGGTAAGTTCAACTTATAATAAATTCAGTCAAAATAAGTTGGAACGAATATATTTAAAAATAAAAATATAAATATAGTGAGAATGAAGCAATATTATTCATTAATGTTCATTTACTCTTTAGCATGAACGATTATGCATTGTAGGTATTCATGCCCGGCCCTGGGGGTAGGCCCCTTGGCCCTGGGGGTAGGCCCATGGGGCCACCGCTCAAAGCCCATAATTTTTTATAAGATTGCTTCAGATTTAAGGGCCTCAGGCCAAAAGAAAAATTCCCTTACAATAGGGCCTCATTGTCACCATCAAATTGTCTTTACCCATTTCAATTAAAGATTCACATGGGCCCATAATTCACGGCCCATCCTCACTGCTTCAATGCATAGGTACTTGGTAGGAATACAATTAGGCCTAGAATTTTTGTATCTCAAATTTTGAATCCACTAGAGAGTGGGGTGGCCCTACAATTTTGCCAATATTCTCCAGAAGTGGGCCTCTCATTGTAAATTTTTATTGTTTTTGATAATGAATAATATGAGCTATTGTCCAAAATTATCAGAAAAAATAGCTTAATAGGCTTTCATGATCATAAGCTTTGAGCAAGTATGCGGCTGAAAGACGTAATTTCAATTAATTGATTCATTGTAAATTTTGATTTTCACAGTTCGTTAATTAAAGCCTTTTTTTTTTTGGTATGTGTGGTTAGATAGTGGGTTATGGTTAGATTTGTTAAAATATAATTGGTGTGGTTAGATACGGTTAAGTATAGGGTAAGAATGGTGGGTATGGTTAGTAGGTGAGTAAAAAAGAATAAGTGAGCTAAGAAAATAGTGTGCTTATTTTAATACTCCCTCCGTTCCAAATATTTTGTCCAAATTTGACTAATGAGGTCAAACTTTATAATGTGAATGTTAATTTATCAAATTATATGTTGAGCTATTGTGTCAAACTAGACAATTTATTTGGGACATAGGGAGTATTTTTTAGTAAGCTATTGGAGTAAGAAAAAGTGAGGTGAGAGAGGTACGATTATTTAATTTTTATTTTTTTTTAAGGTATGAGAGCAAGAAAAACTGAGTTGAGAAAGTGATGTGGTTATTGTCACTAGATGTGGTTAATGTGGTTATGATTGGTAATTTTTAATCAACCACACAAAAGAAAGAGCCTAAATTAATTGATTGATTAACTATTGATCGACGTACTTTAAGTAAGTAGATAGAACTCCAATAATGATTAGTTAAAATATTGAGGAAATTGATTAATTTATTATTTATCAAAAAGAAGATGCATAGCATATAAAAACTTATTAACTTCAAAAAACTAATCAAATCTAATGAAAATGAGATATCTTCAATTTGAACAACTTTTTATTAATTCCAAACTTGGACAACCAATCTAAGCTAATGGGCATGCGATTGATTTATTATTTATCAAAAGGAAGATGCATAACCTCTAAAAATTGATCCTATATGAATGTTCAAAAATATTTTTTTAAATAAGATTGTGACCATATTTTCATTTAAGCAGACTTGAATGATAAACTTTCTATTTGTATTGTAATGTTGGGCATAGAAGATCCATATTTTATACTCTCAATTTCATGAGAAAAAAAATAATGTTTTGCCGGTACACATTTTACCTAAATTTTTAATATTGCTATTTAGTATGAATGTTAACGAATATTTTTAAAAGGGCCCAATCTACCAATAAGTCAACTTTTTTTTTTCCATATCTTTCCCTTTTTATTTTTTCTCCCCTCCCTCTTCTATTCTTTCATTCTCTTTCAGAGCAGCCATGCCATGGCTGCTGACTCTCCCTCTTGTCTCTCTGTTCTTCTTCATTCCCTCCTCTCTAGAACATCACTAGAAATTGATTTGCTTATCGGGATACCCATTCAATTTCGCCTCTAAAAGCCACTTCAATTGAAGGAATCAATCCCAACTTGACCGTCAATTGATCTGAGCTTCGATTCGCTAGAAACTCTATTCGTCGTTTCAATGCTCTGCCAGCAGTTGTTGATCTACCTACCGCCGAGCATCCAAATTCCATCTAATCCCTAAACACAATGACACAACACAAACAAATCAAGAAACCCAAACGAGTGCCCTTAAATTTCGTCAAACCCAGACACAAAAACTCCCCAAAATCGACAGATCTACAAGAATGAAGGAATTCCCACATCAACCTTGAGAGAAAGCGATAGAACACCGACAACAGAAGTTGAGCACCGTGACTCCTCCAAACTCGTGGGGTGAACTCAGGCCGCTGGAAGCGGCGGAGGAGAGGCTGAAGACAGACGAGGTAAAGCGGCTTATACCCGTCGAGTGCCACCACAAGCTGTCGTGTTCCTGGCGGTGAGGTGTGCCGGAAGCAGACATGCTCCCACACAGCGTCATCGGCGCCCGCGATTGCCCGCCATTGCTGGCACACGCAAGCGGCGACGCCGAGAGATCTCTCGTCCAGCCGCTTCAGGATCTCCATCAGGATGTCTTTGTGGGCGTTTATATCGAACTCCACCAAGTTGGGCTGTTGGTGTTCGTCGTCCATTCTGAGCTACCTTAAGGAGAAGAGAAGAGAAGAGCAGGGTAACTAGGTAAGGGCTGTTGAATTGTGCCAGTAAAGGAGTGGGGAAACAGAGAGTGAGGTAAGCTTTAAAGAAGAACCCATGTTGAGAATTGAGAAGAGCACCGAACTAGGAGCCATTGGTGCTCTGAAGGAGAATGAAAGAATAGGAGAGGGAGGGGAGAAAAAATAAAAAGGGAAAGATATGGAAAAAAAAAAAGAGATGACCTGTCTTTTTTTTTTAAGTCGACATTGATGATAATGGCAAAGTCAACGGACCTAGTCGCCGCCACATCATCTCACCACCGAGTTAAGTTCAACTTAACTCGGTGGCGTACTATTTGGGGCAATAAGGGGTCAAAGTTCGTATTATTAAGTCTTATATGGCCAAAAGTTTATATTATTATAATCCAATTTTCCTTACATAAACATAAGCTTTTGAGTAACACAATCTCCAATTCATAATACTCAGCATTGAGCATTGTTTTCGAACACTATGAAAAACAATTATAAAAGTATACTTTAAAAAAGTCCTTTTATAGCAAATGTAATACTTATAATTTCATATGATATATCGTAACATGTTTACAGGAATTAATAGTCAAGAATTTCAATGTTCATCGAACGAATTGAATTCCATAACAACAATAGTTATACATATGGGATCGTTTACCGTAAATTTAATACTGTAGATATAATGTAGTAAGAAATTTCTTTTAGTGAAATTCAATTTTTTTTCTAAAAAAACAAAATTGATTAAAGTTAATATTATATTTTGCACCATAACATCAAAAAATAAAATAATGTAAAGTAATAACATAGAACCTAAAAGAAATTAAAATAAATATTTATACAATGTAAATTAAAGGGAAAATACAAATAAAAAAAAAAGCAAAATTTAAAATGAAGTAGATGATAGTTCTAATGTAATAGTAGAAAATAGAGAATATACATTAAAAAAAATATCTAACTAAGAATATGGTGATTTAATGATATAGAAATTGAAGTATTTTCCTTCACATTAAAGGTTAATAGGGCCTTTGACTTTATATATAACTTGGATCAACAGGTACTATTCTCTAATGTCGGAGTTCGTTTTCCGTGGCACCAATCACACGTTCATTACATCTTGGAACCCTTGTGGCTATGCCTTCATTGGAGAAGCTGGTTCCTTCAAATTCCGCGGGGCTGCTGATCTTAATGACTCCAGTTTTGTGAACCGCCTGAAGAATACAACAACCATTTTGTTCGACTGGGTCATTTCGAACCAAACGTGCAGTGAAGCACAAGCAAATTCTGCTAACTATGCTTGTGGAGAAGGTAATGTCAAATGCATAGATGGGGACTCGAGCATTGGAGGGTATCGTTGCAGTTGCAAGCCTGGTTACGAGGGCAACCCTTACCTTGGTCATGCTTGCACAGGTAATTGTAAAATGAAAATTTATAGACAAAAGTGATGCACCATGTAGGTTTAGGCTCTTAGAAATACCAGCAATTTCCATATCTTAAAGCCTTAACCTAAGTTACTGTTTGAATGTCTTGCTTTTTATGAAATTAATATTTTTTTTTATGATTTATGATGCTAAATTTTTTTAATAAGTATGATTACTTATCAATCATAAGACGCTGAGAATGTCATAATAACGTCATATGTTAGACATATTTTAGACATTTTTGTAGATTGAAAATTATGGTAAAAATATAATTTATATGATTTATATGTGGTATCATAGTTAAAGAAGTCGATCGTATTTTTAATTTAATACATAAATATAACATTTTAAATTTTAACACTAATCTTTTATATCGTGGGATAGAGAGGGGTTTTTTGCTTTTTGGACCCCAAACTTTGGGGGTATTTATTTTCTGGACTACCATATTTCAAAGTTTATATTTTGAACTCTATACTTTGTCTCTGTCAACAATATGGACCCTATACTTTGTCTTCGGCAACAATATGGACCCCCATATTTCAAAGCCATTATCGAATTTTTTTTCTTTAGAAAATTTTCCAGCCGCAACTTCTTCTTCCTCTTCTTGCACGATATCCAACCCCTATATGAGCATAAATTTGCGAAAAAAGTTACCAAAATTTACCAAAAGTTACCAAAATTTAACTTTTACCCTCTATTTTTTACCCATGAATTTTACACACCCTTAGCTGTCAAAGTCTGGTTAATTCAAAACAACAGTCAAAAGAAGGAAAAAATGATAAAAGGCCATATCGGGAAGTTTAGGCAACAATCGTGAGTCAAATTAAACATAACTTTGGGCCACATTTTTTGGGTCCACAAAGTATAGGGTCCAAAATATAAACTTTGAAACATGGGGTTCCAGAAAATAAATATCTCCAAAGTTCGGGGTGTAAAAAAGCAAAAAACCCGGATAGAGAGTGGGTGGAAAATGTGGGATGAAATGAGAAATGTGAAATAGTGTGAAATATTTTTAAATATATAGTGTATAATTTTTATTAAGTTGTTCGGAGTAGGCAAGTAATATCAATGAGTGTGTATCATTGTCCATCCATCAATCATTGAGTTCTTTTTTTTTTTTCCTGTAACTCAGCATAAAACAAAGAAACAAATTACTTATGTCACAGGCTCAGGATTGGTAAAAATCGATCAGTAAAATAAAAGAGGCAAAAACTTAATATCAAAACGAAAATGATAAATCCCCATGGGTGGCAATTGAATAGGTGGAGAAATCCCCATAATTAAGTGGACCATGCATACTAGTGTAGCAGTAGTGTGCTTAGAGAAGGAAACTATGTCTAATTAACTCTTACGTGATGAACAGATATAAATGAATGTGCCGATGAGCACAGCAACCCCTGTTCTGTAAAGTGTGAAAATACTCAAGGAAGTTACAGGTGCTCCTGCCCAGCTGGTTACTCGGGGGACGGTAAAAAAGACGGCACTGGTTGCTTTCCAGCGACCCCGGTGGCTGTAGGTTAGTAGTTTTGAAATTTGTTATTTTGGGATGGAGATAGCTTGCATAAACAAGAATCGATCTCTCCGCAGTCCACGTACGTTAATGCTTGGTATATATAAAGCTACGTATCCTCATAAATATAATCTAGCTTTCACGCAGGTACGTTTATTGGTGTTGCATTGCTAGCAATTTGCGTAGCTTGGGTATCCAAAACCCTTAAGGCTAAATTGATTCGTAAAAGAAGAGACAAGTTCTTCCAGCAAAATGGTGGGCACTTACTGAAACAGCTTCTCGCAAGCAGCAATGTGGAATCGGCCAAGATATTTACAGTCGAGGAGTTGTCGAGTGCCACGAATAACTTTCACGAGGATTGCGTCATCGGGAAAGGTGGTCATGGCATGGTGTACAAAGGAAATTTGGCGGCAGGAAATCTCGTGGTTGCAATAAAGAGATCTAAACTGATGGACGAGTCTCAGACCGAACAATTCATCAACGAGCTAGTCATTCTAACACGGACAAGTCACCCGAACGTGGTGAAACTCTTGGGGTGTTGTTTAGAGGATGAGGTCCCCTTGCTGGTGTACGAGTTCATCCCAAACGGCACCCTTTACGATCACATTCACGGACAACGTGACGCGTCTCCGCTTTCTTGGGGAGATTGTCTGCGTGTTGCCATGGAATCCGCCAAGGCGCTTGTGTATCTACACTCCATACCAGTCATTCATCGGGACGTCAAGTCTACCAACATTCTACTCGATGATGACAACTTGGCTAAAATATCAGACTTTGGGATCTCCAAGTTGATTCCTGTGGGCAGGACACGGATGTCTACCTTAGTTCATGGCACACTAGGGTATCTTGACCCCGAGTATTTCTTGTCGAGTCAACTGACTAATAAGAGTGATGTGTATGGGTTTGGTGTGGTTCTTGCAGAGTTGATAACAAGGAAAGATGCAATCTTGACGGATGAGGACAGCCTCGAGCAAAGAAACTTGTCCGTATATTTCCTCAAGTCTATGGAGCTAGGGTGCTTGAATGAGATACTGGACCTTGAATTGATCAAGGAAGTGCCTCAAGATCAGCTCATCGTCCTAGCCGACCTCATACAAAGATGTTTGAGCGTCAAAGGAACAGACAGGCCAACAATGAAGGAGGTAGCCATGGTGCTAGAAGAGTTATATATGCAAGCCACCTTCAAGAACAAAAGCAGCTGAGAATTAAATTGATTTACGTTTGCTAAAAGATGTAAACGTAATTAAACCAACGAAAATGATAATGTCTTGAATCAACTATATCGGATTTCACTTAAACTACATTGTACACATTTAAAATATGTTATAAATTTATTTTTCATTGTTTTGAGGGTTGTCACTACTAAAAATTGATATATCGTTCATTATTTGTTCGTATAATCATTTTCATAAATATAGAAATATACATAAGTGTGCATTGTCAATTTATTTATATTAGATAATTATTAATCAAACATTACGAGATACGGAGGAATACCAATGCCCAAAGACGACCCACTCCCGCCTACAAACTGTCCCCCACTCCCAAGGAGTTTGAATCTTAGAAGGGTGGGAAAGGAGATGGAGTCATTACCACTAAGGCAAGGGCTGATTCGCAGTGTGCATTGTCAATTGTATGTCATGTTCTTTAATTGAGTTAGACTTAACCAACCTAATATAATTTAATTTAATTTATCCTTACCTAATCTAACATAACACAACTCCCTAAAAAACACCAAAATCAAAACCAAAATTTAAATCAATAAGAAATTTAAATAATATTATTTTAATCTCAAACTAATTCACTTTTTCCAACACTTATAACTTTTTCTTTTATTTTCCCCAAAATATTCAAATTTTATTAATAAAAATATTTTCACCCAACAATTAACTTAACTCAAACCATTCTATCATTTCCTTTCATTTCTTTTCTTCTCTTCTTTTCTTCTCCTAACGTAACCGACCTAACATGACCAAAGAACAATACCTAGTTGATATGATTAGTTTATTACTGTTGTTTTAATGTAGTCGATAAATGTTATACTCATATAGTTATTTTAATGTAACTGATAAATGTTATACTGTTATCTGGTGGTAGTCCTTTAATGCTTTAATTCATGGCACAGGTCATTGTGCATATTGTTTTCTTTTCACAATTTATTACAACTATTTTGCCTCATTGAGGCAATTACCAGTCGGACCTTTTTTTTAATATTCTAAATCCTTTCTGGTGAGGGGGGATTTCTCGTTCTATTGGATCGTTGATTCACTCCGTCCTGCCGATCCAATCCAGAAGTAGATTGATTCAAAAATTCTGGTAAATCATTGTCCTAGTCGATTGACCCATAGGAAAGTCATTCTATTCCGCCCACCGGAATATACTCGTGGCCGGCCACCGCCCCGCGGGTCCTTCAAGAGGTGTTCCATGGGCTCGACCACCCCCTCTAAAAACTCATAGACTTCGTTCTAAACCAATTATTTGGAAAGTGAAACATTAAGCGGATTGCGGATAACGATCCAAAGACCAGGATTTGTTCTTGCAGGGGAGTAGTTATCAAGAGATTAGGGTAGACTTTGATATGTTTCTGAGGTTAAGTGTGCATACGTGTATGATTCTGTTTCTAGGATGGTCATCTGTGTTGTGATTATGAGAATTTGATATCCTATTCTAATTCTGATTCTGAGTTTTGATATTCTTGGGATAGGCAAACTCCACCAGCATAATAATAAAATCTTGATTTTGTTTTCTAATTAAAGGAATACTCTGATATCTGATGTTTGATTCTAAGATTGAAAGTCAGTTTGTTATTTCTGAACTCAGTGATTTCTGAGTTGAAAGGTTGTTCGATTATTTTATGAATTGTTTTATTTTTGAACTCTTTTATTTTTGGGATGGGATTTAAATGGTTTGCAAAAAGATTTGACTAGTTAGTTCACTTCTCCCCTAGATGAAATGAAATTATTTTTAATATGTTTTAACAATCGAGGGTAGACATTATTGAGTCCTCCTCATTTTGTGATATTTTGTTTTCAGGTGAAGAGTTATATATGTGATGGCACGTGTTCTAGAAGTGAGAACGTTGAAGTTAGAAGTTCTGATAATAAAGTTTAGTTAAATGTTTACACTTGAAGTTAGTTAATGTTGGTTCATGTTGTCTCCTGGATTTGAAAATTTTCTCTTGATTGTTAAATTGAAGTAAAGTAAACAGTTGTCATTTGTTAGTTTTTTTTTTCGATTCTTGCCTTGTAAGCCTTAGAGGATACAACAGTAACACCCAATTGAAATGAGAGTTTCGTTGTTAATGTTAGTCAACGTTTGACTTTTTCATAATTGAATTTCTGGGGATTACAATTCCGTACTATTATTTGGGTTTTAAATTCCCAATCCTAACATCTTCAATGTTGTTGGCAAGTTTGAAGGGTAGAAGGCATCGTATTCAAAGGACACTACAAAGAAACACTTGACATCGGAGAAACTCTAAGAGAAGAAGTACTCATTCTTTGATTCGTACCTATTAGGAATGTTGGACAGGTTGATGGAGATTAGTGAACTCCCATAATCAAAACGTCAAAAAAAAAAAAGTAGGAAAGACCTTTGACCCCATTATTGTCATACCAATGAGTCAACAAGTCACCCTCTTGAAATATACATTAGGCTCAAGGAACATGTTATGCAGTTGACTGAGGAAAGAAATATTATGCTTGACATTGATGCCACTGTTGAGGCCAATTACACTTGCATTGAAGCAAGCTCAACCCAAAATGCACTGGGTGATGATACCATACTGGAGGAGTTCTTTCCATTTAAATTCTTCAATAAGGTCACTATTTGCTGGAAATTTTGGGGAACACATACACGCACAAGATGAGGGATCACTGGGGTAGCTAGGAGTTGAGGGTCAAACCTGTCTCCCTTTAAGACTTATTCACAAGACCGTGAATAGACTTAAGAGTAAAACCTAACCTCTTGTAAGCAAAGTACAAGATCTCTCAAGAACTCTCAAGAAGTTGTTGCAGTTCAACACCTTAGGAACTGTGTTAAAGCTCTCTAGGAAGAAGAAAGAATGATTGTGGTATATTGGATGAGTGAAAATCATCCAATGTTTATACGAGTTAGAGCATTCAAACTTATTCAAACTTGACAATCAAAGAGCATGATTAGGGGGCATTGTCTGGGGAATTTTGACCATCATTAAAGGGTTATTCTTGACTGAGAATATTAGTCAAGAATAATCCTAAAAGATACCCCACGCATTAATGTTCAGGCTAAAATCAAGGGATTTGAAAATGGACACAACTAGGCTCCAACGCGGTCCATGTTGGCCCCAACACAGACCGTGTTGTGTCCCGTGCTAAAACAACACGGTCCGTGTTGACCCAGAGAGTCTTTTTATGACTTTCTGGACCCCAACACGACCCGCATCATTCCTGACACGGTCCATGTTGGGCCCATTTCACCTTGTAAGCTTGTTTTTTCCGGTCAACCCTTAGTTTATAACTTTGTCCTTTTAGCCTCTTAACTCTTGAAATACTCCAACAATCCCCCGCTATTTCAAGAGTTGCACTTGAAATAGCTCGGGATCCCTTTTTGGGTAAGATTAACCCTGTCATACATGGCACCACCTAGATAACTTGAACACCCGAGAAATCAGGAGTTGGTATGTGTCATGAAAGTGTCTCTCGACTTAAACTTTCACTTAGTGTACATAATTACAATTAGTCTGAATGCAAAAGTAGACAAGCTTTGAATTTTCATCCTTATTTGACTAATTGGATAAATATCACATATACAACTCAAACCTTGCTTAAAAAATGACACTATTTATAACTGATCATTTGCCCATTAGCCTCTGCAAAGATAATCAAGCCTAGCCCTAGGCTATCCGAAGCGGACCACTTCACGTCTTGGCATAGACAGACTTTTACGCTCATGTAATAGAGCTCCCCATCTTATAGATTTCAAAGTCTGTTAATGAGTCATAGACTCAAACCTCCTTATCATTACGGTCCTTGAGCATCACTTGTCCTCTGGGATGAATCACTTGAATTTGATGCTCAAATTGTCCTACAACGTCGTCCACCATTGAACTCAAGACTTGACCACATATGACAAGTATGAGTTGGAGCTCCGTTGTTGACAATTTATGAGTGGGCTTTACTCCCATCCCAATTTTCAATGATCATTAGATAATTTTGTGACCTTGCAAGAATTTGATCATGATATTTTTGAGTGTCTTCTTTACCTAAGATCACTAGATATATACATATCTTTCCATAACCTTACTAATCATGATCATATCTTAAACTTAACATTTCTTCCCTTAATCATAGTTGTGATTACACCACCACACTATAGGGTTAGGTAAGAAATATTTTACCTCTTGCCATAATACGGCTAAACCATCACATTATAGGCTTTGATAAATTTTAAATATTGTCTTTATATGAGTTCATATTGAACTTAGAAACGGAATGTTTTAGTAGGCAACAAGCTTTTGAACTATACATTCTTTTGTAATGCTTACAAAATCTTTTTTTTTTTTTTACGGAAATGCTTACAAAATCTTATAAACTCATAACCTTGATTATAACCTTATCCAAATAGCATGGAAAATTCTCATAATCCTTACAAAGACCTCTTAGTAACTATAATCTTGTCCAAAATGTTGGACTACTTGTATAATTACCTTTAAAGAAATGCTTACAAGATCAAAATTTCTATTGATTTTATGCATTCTTTTCCTTAACACTATGTCTTTATATATCCAAGCACCTTGGATTACATAGTTATAACTTATACCTTTAAACAACCTTATAAATCAAATTAACATTTGATTTTCCATGTTCTTTACATAACTATATCCAAATAACTTTTGGATTTCATAGTTATAACCTATCGCCTTGGAACCTTGTAAATCAAACTAACATTTGATTTTCATATTCTTTGTATAACTATATCCAAACAACTTTGAATTTCATAGTTATAACATTTGTACGAATCAAAATGGCATTTGATTTTCCATGGAAGAAGTCTCTCCCAACTTAAACTTGAAGAATTACTTAAGTCTCATAGAAATTTGAATTTCATCTTGTGTGTAACTTAAATTGTTACACTTTTAACCATTTACTACAAACTTGAACATCATATGTAATGAAACTATTGCATATCTTAACATTGGCTAGGTGAGGAATGAGCCTCCATGATCTTGAATGATCATCTTATAGTTATATGACCTTTTTCCATATGATGAAGCATCATTCTAAGTTGGGGTCATATCTCCTTATACATGATTAGATCCACTTCTTAAATATTAAACCGTGGAACTCATAACCATTCGTCTTGTATGTCAATCTCACTCATTAATAAATCACTTAAAGGTGGATGTATATAAGAGCTATACACATGAATAAATTGAGTCATGATTATTCTTACATCTTACATAATCATATACTTGATAAACCTTAACCATATGCCTCAATATATAAGCCACATATATTAGCATACAAGTCATATATAGTATGAACATTCTCATAAACATTTACTTATCTCATGAAAAAAAATCATATATTACAAAGAAAACACTTAATAACAAAATCATCTTGGTAATTATAACAAGATCATTGAACATGAGAAGCTTGCATTATGATAAAATTTGTGTCTATGCTACTTATGACACACCCATAGCCATTATGCTTATAATAATCGCATAAATCGTCATTATTTCTTATTAGGCTATGCAAAACTTATTAAAACATTCTTATGCGTGAACACTTATTTACTACCATGACAAATTAGAAATATACATTTCTACTTGTACTCATATGAACAAAATACCCTATTCATATCTTAATAATAGAAAAACATGTCATGACCAACTTATTCACGCAATACATTCATATATGAAGTAGCTTGATCTCATACTTTAAGCCAAGTTAACACAAGTACTTAATTAACATCATATGATTACTCTTAAGCTTGTCATGCTTCAAACATAAGTAAATGTCTATAGCATGATCGATTGACAATTTGACATGCATACTACCATACTTGAAATTTGGATCAACCAAAACATTTTATCAAGGCAAACTTGCATAAGTGCTGATCAAAATATATAACGATATGTATATATTTTTAAAAAAATTTATAATCATACATGGGTACGGATACTTGTCAAGTACTTATTAACACATGATTGTCATATCATTAAATACATTACACAACCAAACTTGAACTTGAGAGAAACATGCAAAGACTTGAATTAATAATCATATGAGTTTTCATATAAACCTTCTTTGCATAATCAACTAATTAAGGATTAATCACATGATCATATTGAAATAAATTACCATGAATCCATATTCTTACAACTTATAATTTTCCATATCAAACTCATACATGTCATGAACACTTGCACCTTTCATATTATGTATGCTTAACAAGACATGAAACAAACAAGACAACACAAGTATATCTCAAAATCATATATACTAATGAAACAAGAACTTCCATGAATAAACATTGTCTTAACTCAAGCATGCTGAGGAAGGAGGAGGAAAGGAGGGGGAGATACAAAAACAAAAACGGGAATACAAAGAGGTGGATGAAATGTATGTGGACAATCGGAGAAAACACAAGGTGGTACCTTTACAAACCCAGATGAGGAGGTGGCTGCGGAGCAGCACCGCCGAGATCAATGAAGATCCTATGCTGGAACTACCGTGGGCTTGGGAACCCACGGGCAGTTCGAGGCCTAAAGCGCCTCATTGGAGATGAACATCCCGATGTGGTTTTCCTTTTGGAAACCAAGCTAAAGGAATGGGAATTTACCCACATTAAGCGCAAGATGTCTTTTGAAAATGGGGTATATAAAAGTTGCTAGGGTGAAGGGAGAGGGAAAAGAGGGGGCCTAACCTGTTTTTGGAGAGAGGGAATGAAGCTAGAGCTGCAAGTAAAGACCCAAAACTGCATTGACATGAACTGCATAAGGGAAGAGGGTAGGGTGGAATGGGTGTTCACAGGCTTTTACGGGTACCCGGAGGAGCAGAATAAACAAAAAGGTTAGGATTTGCTTAGGAGGTTGAAAAGGAGTGGGGTCCCATGGGTAAGTGGAGGAGATTATAATAGCATTTTATGTATGGAAGAAAAAAGAGGGGGACACCAAAAATCAGAACAAGAGCTGGAGGGGTTTAGAGAGGCAGTAGAGGAATGTGATTTGAAGGAAATGGGGTGTCACATGGTCAAACTATCGTGAAGAGGGAGAAAACATCCAAGAGCGGCTCGACCAGTTCTTAGCTAACAGGGAATGGTTCAACCTATATGCTTGGAATGAGGTCACCCACCTACCCAAGAGGAGATCGGACCACCTACCCATATTGCTGAAGAATGAGAAGCACAAGGAGAACATGATGGGAAGGAGAAACAATGGAAAACCTTTGCGTTTTGAGAAGGTGTGGACAATCGAGAGAAATTGTGAGAATGTGGTAAAGGAGAGTAGGGCTCATGGGAGTGGGCTTGGGCCAACCAAAAGGTTGATGGAAAGCTGCAAGGAAATCAAAGAAAGGGTGGGCTTTGAAGTAAGGAAGTTTAGAAGAGTCTTGCATGAGAAAAATAGAGAGATTCAAGAGGTCATGTAGTGCACTCACACGGCAGAGAGCTTGGCTCAACTAAGAGCCCTTACAAAAAAAGTGGAGGACATGGAAGAAAAAATGAAATTATTTGTGCCCAGAGAAGTAGACAACATTTGCTTCGAGAGGGAGATAGGAACACACATTTCTTCCATGAAAAGGCATCTCAATGTATGAGGAGAAATAGGGTGTTACCTATACAAGATGAGGGTGGAGAATGGAGAGAGAAGGAGGATATTGAAGATGTCTTTGTGAAATATTTTGAGCACTTGTTTGATTCCCAGGAAAGAATTGACACCGTCCAGTAACTAGTCTCATAAAGCCCACAGTGACCCGGGAGATGAATAGCAAGCTAAAGCAGCGATACACTTGAGAGGAAGTCTATACTGCACTAAACCAAATGCATCCCACAAAAGCTCCGAGACCTAACGGTATGCTCGCTCTTTTTTTCCAAAAATACTGGCATATTGTTGAACATGACATTGTTGATTATGTGTTAAGTGTCTTAAATGACGGGGTATCACCAAGGGAGGAAATGAGACCTTTATAGTTCTCATTCCCAAAGTTAAGACCCCAAAATGCACAAAGGATTTCCGGCCTATAAGTCTGTGTAACGTGGTCTACAAATTGATTTCAAAAACTGTTGCAAATAGACTAAAGGATTGTTTACCTGTTGTAGATCATGAGTCACAAAGTGCCTTTGTGACAGGGAGATTAATCATGGATTATGTCCTTGTGGCGTTTGAACATTTTCATTTCCTAAAGAAACGACCGAAAACAGTAAAAAATGGTCATATGGCATTGAAACTAGACATGAGTAAGCCATATGACAAGGTTGAATGGGTTTTTGTGTTTGAAATGATAAAAGCGACGGGCTTTTGCAATGAAGTTGTTGATACGGTAAAACGCTGTATCTCGACCGTGACGTTTAGGGTGCTGGTAAATAAATGGTAACCCCTCGGATGTGGTCATTTCGAAAAGGGGGTTATGGCAAGGGGACCCCTGTCCCCCTATTTGTTTCTCCTTTGCGCAGAGGGCCTCTTTGCCCTTATTAGGGATAGAGAAGAAAAGAATTTGTTGCATGGCCTTATAGTAGCAAATGGAGCCCCGTCTGTTTCTCATCTTTTCTTTGCAATGACAATTTATTGTTTGTGAGGGCCACCTTGGAAGAAGCACAGCAGGTGATGGATATTCTGAAAACCTACGAAGCAGCTTCCAGACAAAGATCAACAAAGAGAAGTTTGAGGTCTCCTATGGCCAAAACGTGAGCGACTAAATGAAGCATATGTTCCAAGGGAGTTTAGGGTTTAAGTTTATGGAGACCCATGAGCATTACCTTGGCTTACCAACTTTCATAGGGAGGTCAAAGAAGGAAGTCTTCAAAAGCATTCAAGATCGGGTTTGGAAAAAGCTAAAAGGGTGGAAAAAAAACTACCTAACACAAGTCGGTAAGGAGGTCCTGCTGAAGGCAATGGTGCAGGCTATCCCAACTTATGTCATGCAGTGTTTCAATATCCTGATGGCCATTTGCGAGGATTTGATGAAATCATGCCGCAAGTTTTGGTGGGGGAAGAGTCTTGATGGTAAAGGAATACCTTGGGTTGAGTGGGACAAAATGTGCAGCACAAAGCGGAATAGAGGCATGGGCTTTAGAGATTTCGAATGTTTTGATCAAGCACTCTTGGCAAAACAAGCCTGGAGGGTAATATAGCACCCGGAATCCCTGATGGCGAGAGTTCTAAAGGCAAATATTTCAAGAGAAAAGAGTTTTAAGAGGCCGAGTTGGGACACCAACCAAGTCACCCTCGGAGGAGTGTTAGAAAGGCAAGGGAGCTACTAAAAGAAGGAGTAATCTAGAGAATAGGAAATGGACAGCGTATAAGGACATGGAAAGACAAATGGCTCCCCAAGACGGGAAATAGCATGATCAATACACCAGGTTGTCTCTTGGAGGAGGATGTGTGAGTCGCGGAACTAATAGATGAGAGAGGGTGATGGAAGGTTGATCTGTTACAAATATGCTTCAGTGAGCAGCAGGCGAAGGAAATCCAACTCTTGGATGATATGGTGGAGGATGAGTTAATGTGGCAACTATCAAAGGATGAGGTTTTTACTATGAAGTCAGCGTACCACCTGGCAAGAATGATGAAAAGGGACAAAGTACACAATGTGGCAAAAGGCTCGAGGGATGGTAGTAGCACGTGGAAAAGCATCTGGACAGCCCATTGATACGCCGCAAGTGCACGGGTGTAGATGTAGTAGGTATCAAGATCGTTCCCACGGGGACTTTGCTAAACTACAAAACCAAAATAGTCTCCTATGTGATTGCTAAATCGATCGGATTTTGTTTTTCAGACAAACTTATTCTATGTCTAATCACTAATAAAGCAAAACAATTAACTATTCACACAATTTACGGGATTAATCTATATGAGAAAGACGTTCAGGGGATAAAACCTAAGTAACTCTATGGATCAAACAAGTGGATTGAAACATGTATGTCACTAATTTGGTACATTTTAGGGTCAATAATCACATAAAGTCTTTTATAGCAAGCTTTTGGCAATGAACGAATTGCTTAGTAAAATCAATCACCTACTTTCGTGGTTATTTCAATTTTATCTAAGTTAAAGATCGAATTATCTAATGACCCCTAATTACAAAATCCTCTATGTATAGTTCATTTTATAACTAGTTTACTCTTAAGGTTCCGTTATCGAATTTCTCCGTTCGGTATTTCATTCAACAATCTAATTCCATGCTAATGGTGCGCAAAGAAAAGTAATGACATACAATATCATAGGATAAATAAAATACATTCAAACTAGATAAACAAACTTGTTCAATCCAACAATATTCAATCCATAAGAGAAACTAATAAGGGTTTATCCCTAAACTAATGAAAACTACTCACTACTCATGTTCAAATCACAAAACATACGAAAATGTAAACTAGAATGCATGAAAACTTTAAGAAAGAGAAGTAAACCGAGTATCGAATTGATCCTTGTTTGATTGGTAGTCAGTGGGGGACTTTTGCTCCTCCACTTCAATGGATTCTTGCAAACCGATCTTCAAACTCAACAAACTCTCAATCTTCAACTACTATGCACTTGGATGGAATTGTGGATGATAGGAAGGATGAATGTGGCTATGGATGAAGATGAATGCAAGCTTGAATGTTCAATGGAAATAGCGGAAAACACAATTATATAGCATTAAAACAAAGTTGAAACGCCATTTTTGCATTAAACAGGGTCAACACGGACCGTGCCAGGTCAACACGGTCCGTGTTGACCCTAACACGACTCGTGTTGCCTTAGCACGGGTCGTCTTGCCCACTGGAACAGTTTTCTGAGGCTTCTGGACCATAAAACAGTCCGAGTTGGGTGAAATGTCATCCGTGTTGCATCCTGAACGCTTCCTTTGATGACTTGGGCCTGAGTTTGGGCCTTGGGGTAGATCTCTCTCTTGTTTTGTGATCTATTTGGACTTCTACAACTTGGTTTTGAGCTTGATTTGATCCAAATTACTCCAATTTCCTACGAAATTATACCAAACTCCAACCAAGCATAATATAGAGAATTCGAGTATAAAAATAATACATTCATATCTAAAATCACTTAAATTAACTCTAAATAATCGAAGATTACATATATATAAAATACGCTTATCACCCACATTGTCCCAAAGGTAAGAATGTTCGCATGGAGGGTCAAGTGGAATGCAGTACCAATCAAAGTAAACTTGACCAAGAGGGGGCTAGTGTCAGACCCCTACTGCCCATGCTGTGGGGAGAGTTTCGAGACAACTACGCACTGGCGGACTGCATGCTGGCCAAAAATGTGTGGCGGATGTCTCCATTTTGGCTTGAAATAAACCAAAGGGGACAATATCACTTTGGGGCATGGATGGATGAAGTGCTTGGAAAGATAAATCAACACGAAAGGGGCTTATTCCTGACTGTCAAGTGGTGTGTTTGGAAAGGCCGAAATGTCTGGGTCTTTGATAAGAGACCTCCATATCCATGGGTTTTAGTGCAAAAAGCACAGTGTATGGCAAATGAATTACAATTGAAAGACAGACTGATGCATATGGAGAGCACACAACAGGAGGAAAGCAAATGGAGACCCCCCCCCCCCCCCCAAGAGATGTATGCTAAATAAATACTGATGCATCAAGAAATGTGCATAGAGAGGCTGGATTAGGGGCCATAATTCGAGACTCCACGGGCAGAATAAAAAGAGCAAAACAATTGTTCATGGTCGTGGCATGGGACATTTAGGAGATGGAACTAGCAGCCATAAAGATGGGTTTGCAGCTGGCAGCGGAGATGGGTCTGAAGAAGGTAGAAATCGAGACAGATTGTTGGAATGCATGCAAGAAGCTCAAAGACAGACGCACTGATCTCTAATACTCGGGGGTCTTGTGTAGCAGTATGCAAAATTTGATAGATTCCTTTGATTATGCTCATATGTGTTTTACTCGTAGAGAAAATAATAAAGTGGCCTATGGTTTGGCAAGGAGGGCGGTGGAGCAAAAGCAAAGCTACACCCACAACCATGAGTGCCCACCTGAACTTAGATCTTTATATGAGGAAGAATTGATCAATGAATAAAAAGCTTCCAGTGGTTGTTTGTCAAAAAAAAAAAAAAAAGAAACTCAAATATGCTTGTATATTTAGCGGAGAATAATACTAGTCATGTACACAAATTTAAACATGTGATGCATATATTCTTACACATGTACATATATGATTACTTAAAAACACACATGTTTGTCATTTTATAAACAACAACTTGATAAAAAAAAAACCAAGTACTCAAATACAAATAATCATGATAAACTTAATTAACAATTATCATGCTTTATATTCAACAAGACAACTCATATATGAACACCATATAAATGTGCTTAACCATGGGAAAATATGCCATAAAAAAAACATAAACTCACTTAACATAGCACTTTGTGATTTGCTCGACAAATAATAAAATCACGCTTAACATGTTGGCTATAGGTATAATGGCAAATAAACATGTACTCATAGAACACCCTAGCATACCACTTTCTTGAAATCTTGTAAATGGTGACTTAATAAGGTGTATAAATAAACCACATGTTTCATATCTTTGAAATTAATCCAAATTATACCAAGATAACTTATGTCACTTAATTCAAATAAATATTAACTTAAAATAAACAACTTATCTCGATGTATGCAATTTCTTCATATACTCGAGTATAAAAATCAACCACCATTGCCCATAATAGATCAAGATTCTAACTACACTAATCAAATAAATTACGATTGATTAATAATAATCCTGATAATTAAACTTAATAAATTTGAATAAATAAAACTTGTATAAAGCAACATAAATTTATCTTTTCTCATTCCATAGCATCTTGATCTTGATTTCCATCCCTCAAATTGCCTGGTATGATCCTCAACTCGATCATCCATGGTGAAAATAAGTATTAAGATTGTTGGAAATTTCAGGGAAACACGGTCACACACAAGATGAGGAATCACTTAGATAGCTAGGAGTTGAAGGTCAAACACGTCTCCCCTTAAGACTTATATATTCACAAGACCATAAATAGACTTAAGGGTAAAACGTAATCTCTTGTAAGCAAAGTACAAGATCTCTCAAGAACTCTCAAGAAGTTGTTGCAGTTCAACACCTTAGGAACTGTGTTGAAGCTCTCTAGGAAAACGAAAGAATGATTATGGTGTATTGAATGAGTGAAAATCATCCAATATTTATAGGAGTTAGAGCATTCAAAATTATTCAAACTTGACAATCAAAGAGCATGATTTGGAGGCATTGTCTATGGAGTTTTGACCATCATTAAAGAGTTATTCTTGACTGAGAATATCAGTCAAGAATAATCCTAAAAGATACCCCATGCATTAATGCTCAGGCTAAAATAAAGGGATTTGAAAAAGGACTCAGCTAGGTTCCAACATGTTCCATGTTGGGTCAACACGGTCCGCGTTGGGCCCACTTCATCTTGTAAGCTTGTTTTTTACCTTCCCGGTCAACCCTTAGCTTATAACTTGGTCCCTTTAACATCTTAACTCTTGAAATACTCCAACACTGTCAACATGACATCTTGTGCAAAGACGAATGAGAGACCTAGAGTGGACCCAGAAAAAAAATTGGATTATAATAATCTCTACTTTGAGTTTTTGTATTTCAATAGTCCCTATTTTATTTTTATATTTTGGTGGTCCTAAATAAGATAAAATTGTATTCTAGTGGGACATCACCGACTCAAGTAGCAATGACCCGATGGAAAGTTGACGTGTACTGGCACAAGTATGTTTGACATGTCAGCTTTCCAATGAGTCATTGTCCCACCATAATACAATTTGATTTTTTTGGGAACCACCAAAATCCAAGAATAAACTAAGGATTATTGGCTATAAAAACTAAAAGTAGGGATTATTAGAATCCAACTTTTTTTTAAACTTATATCATTATATCAATATTCTTATATGCAAGCAACCAATTGCCAATAATAGGGTCATGTTCATTGGTTATTTCTATTTTATCAGGAATAAAATACATACAATATAAGATAAAACAGATTTTGATAGATGTTTTCGAGTCTTTGAAATTATGTATATTTAATAGTCAATGTAATTAAAATAAAATATTTTTGGTGAAGCAAAAATAAATAAATAAAACTTTTGAATGTTCCCATTAATAGAATGAAAGAATGGAGTAAAAAAAAAATTCTTTTAAATTAAGCAAGGAAAAAAATATCTTAAAAAATTCGAGAAACAAACTGCAAGTGTAAGAAAAAAAATGAACCAAATTAAGATAAAACAATCTATGACAATTTTTATTCTACTAGAAACATGTTTTCAATTGAACACATGACTCTTTTTTTTTTTTTTTTTTTTGCCACACATAACACATGATTCATTAATTTTCACATAAAAGTGGACGAAGAAATATATGAAAGACATTTTAAAAAATAAATGCAAAAAGTGAACCCCTGAATGAGAACCGAAAACAAGAACATCAAGCTAAGATACCATTCATGTTGTCAACCAATTGGACTACATATCAATCAATCATATACAATATACGTACAAGAAATGTATAATATCATTTTTCTTGCTATAGGCTTTGCCTCTGCAGAGACCCCAAAAGGTGATGAAGGGACTCTTATCTTGTTTTCACTTTTACTATTACTAGCGGTAATATGCGCGCTTGGGCTTGAATGCAATCATATCTAGCATGTTTAAATTGTATTGTCTCCATTCCAAAATGTTTAGCCTTCAACTAAATTTTGACTATTAATTATTCTCAAATTACAATGAGTAACGATATGAAATTACTGTCATTGTAAAATTTACTAAGGTATCTTTCTAACCACAGTAATTTTATATCGTAACTCATTATAATTTTTATGTAATCAATGGTTAAATTTTAGTCAAAATAAAGGACAAACATTTTAGGACGGAGGTAGTACAATAAATTCACTCTCCAATAATTTAGATTTTCATTATAAAAACTTATTGTCAACACCTTTAACAATGAAAACGAGAACTTAATTTTAAAAATTGGATAGGTTTAGATCAAAGTTTTTTTTTTAGGAAAAAGTGTCACCCAAAATTGTCATTAACAGTCAACAGAGGCCAAAATGTTAGGCTACAATAGCAGACTCAATGGACACAGGAAAATCCCTATTCCAGACACTATCACACCTTCCCTCCACATAAAATTGAGTTGCATTATTAGAGGCCAACATAATTGGGCAAAGTTGATAGGATCATCATATGAGACGCCTAATCTTTAGGATTTTTCGGTAAAGAAGGCCGAGGGACAACAAACCATGCTAGCAAAGTAATTTGGGAGAAAAAAAAAAAGCCTTGTGCCTTGAAGGCTTTTAGGTGAACAAATCAAGTTCGATGGTTTGCATTGTAATTCGTATATAAGATCAGATATATTTACAATAACTCATTAATAATTTATTATGTAAGCAGTTACAACACAAAATGTGTAAGTATACTTCCTATTATTTACTCGTTGAAATACCAACCTAATAGTTCTAATCCTCGTAAAGTTCAACTGATTTACAAATTGATTTACAAATCAAACATAAATTCGTTAAGCAATCTGAATCTTCTTTCCCAAAGCATAGAATCCACAAAGCAATCTGAATCTCCCTTAATTTTCAATCCTCTATCCTTTTTGTACATTCTTAATTATGTGCTAGATTGCATAACATAACTGAATGACAAATCACAATAGGAAACTACAACTCAGATAAAGTAATTGCTAGCACATAACTTGCAGCTTGATGATGATGCTTACTTGATACATGCTCACAAGAAAATATTAAGAGGATTTGTTCTCTATATTGATGAACACAAGTAAGCAAGCTTTAAAACAATCAACCAATCATACCATATGTTTTTCAAACAGTAGATGGTAGATGAGTATTGTGAACCCTAATTCGAAATGTAAAGATGACTGATAAATACCAAAATACATAGAAAAGAAAAAGAAACTCGTAGCTCCAAATCTAAGAGAGGATTTTTCCTCCAAGGGATTATCATCAGGGAGCAGCGAAGCAGAACGATTAGTAGCTCATCAAGAACATCAATACAAATCAATTAATTTAGTCGCAATCTGAAAATATATTTTGCTAGCAATGTCATATTTTGCTGGCCATTCACCTTTGAAGCTAAGAATATGTTACTATCCACAATCTCAAGGTCATTTATAGAAAGTTGATAAAAAAACATAGAAAAAGTATCTAGTAGAATCGAAAAATTATTGTTTTAGAAGTTAAAAAATTACCTACTCTAAATTGTCCATTGGAACTCTTGAATGTTAGGATACATGGGTGTCCCTATTAACTATTCTGGAAATACAAATTAAAATTTTAGATCTTAAATAAAAATTAAATCTTAAAACTCGTGAAGTAATTTAGATCTTATTTCTTGGACAACTTTTAGTATCTTGTCCTCCCAAGACCGTACTCTGTCTAGCATTTTAATCCATCTCTAGCCAAAAGGCACAAAATCTGCAATATATGCAATAATAATTAACCAACATAATAGCCAAAAGGCACAAAATCTGCAATATATGCAATAATAATTAACTAACATAATAGCCAAAAAGCCAAAAGGGTTCTAACTTAACCTCGTATACATAGTAAGGTATTCATTCAGCTATAAAAGCCAAGAACTAAAAACCAATATCAAAACAAACAGATGCATGTTGGTAATATAGAGTAAGTAAGAGTGCAGCAAATTGCTAGATAAAAGGCCACAATAAATGTAGTAATCTTTCATATATGAACCTTCATATTTTGAATTTAACATGCAAAGGAGATGATCTTTCAGCAACACAATCAACATTCACATAAAAGGTGCTAGTAAACTTAGAAAAAGTAACTACCTCGACCACTTAGCTTTGTGCCCATAATTTAGCTATTCAGAAAATACAAATTACAACATACAATAGAATGTAATGGTATAGTTCATTAAGCACACTACATTATAGTTAAGTTCCGACCACTCAAGTCTAATTTTCAAAAACAGTAGACTGGAGAGGAGTACATGGAACTTTGCATAAAATGGGCAAACATGATTGGAGATAGACTTTTGAATTCTCGATATAAATATAACTCTAGTAAACTAAACAATATACATCCAAAAATGCAAGTTCCGACCACAAAGGTCTTGTGCCCAACATTTGAGGAGCTAACCTGATTTTATGATCATGAGTTTAGCTTGATTTTCATTTCTATATGCTTGGACTTTGCTACAAGGATTGATAAAAATGAATAATTCAGCATATTACAAATGACAATTTCTCATGGAGAGAACAAAAGATAGTAAACCAAAAGACTTTAACACAAGTGTTCACCTTATTATTTGGCAACAAATTTACTCTTTATAAGGAACCTAAGATTTCGTAAATGAAACTTTCTCATAGAAACAGTAAAAGGCAGTAAACAACAATAATTTAACATAAGCATTCACCTTGCTCCTTGGCAATAGCTTTAGCCTTTATAACAGACTTGAGAATGTTGACTCAGGATGTTAGGTATTGAAGAATTGCTCACTAACCTGTTTCAAGGTGAAAAGAGCTCCAATAGTTAGAAGATGTGCGATGAATATCTAACCAACACATGTATAAATAATAATATCCAAAAAAATTCTATAAAAAAAAAGAAGAAATAGTAACAAATGATACAACAACCTGTAACAATCCAAATTGTCCTACGGTATAATGATTGATAGAATTTGGGAGTTAAGAATAAGAGACATGTTGAAATATAGATGATATAAACAACAAGCATATATAATAGAAAGGAGTCATTTACCTCAAAAATGTTAAAGTATATTTTACCTTTGTTTCAAATTTGGACAAAGCAGATCCATAAAATCAATGTAGTGTAAAAATATAACCTTCTAAATTGAAAATGTCAAAATGATTGTTAAAGTCACCAAATATCCAAGTGTACCCCTTCTTATAGGGGTTAGGGTTAAGTGAAGGTTCAAAACCATTACATTTATAACTGATGAGATAAACATTTAAATTGGAACATACCCAATGAGGAATAGTATTTGTATTCATTTGCAACTGAGAAAGAACAAAAAGAGATGGACACAACAACTCAAGTTTGAAGCAAACAAATGCAAATCCCTGCAAAATTACTAAAATTGAAATAGTATGAAAAATATAGCATCATGCAACATATAAAGAAAGCTCAACACTACACTACTTGAAAGGCATGAATCACCTGAGAAAAGTGAAAACAACAATGGTGGAGTTAGTGCCGTAGGCGGTGAATCAATGCAAGATGAAGGCCTTAGTGGTCAGATTAATTATTATTGGTACCAATTAACCCACAAATTTATCAAAAACATAAAAACCAAACAACAAATAAATTCAAACCAATCAACCCACAAATTTAACAAACTCACTCACCTAACAGAGAAGAAGCTCGAGTATACTGTAACAATCAATTTCAGGGTTGTAGCCTATAAGTTTGTTCAAAAAAAAAAGAAGAGGAAGATCTAAATGAGAGGAGTAAGAAGCTACGATTCATTCATACAAACACAAACCCAAATGTCAGAATCCGCTCATTGTCGTTAAAATTCACAATCACCTGGAATCGAAAATCGACAACCCAGAAAAATTCAAGCAGGGGTGAGACGGGAACAAAGAAGTAAGGACCGAAGAACGATTAGTTTCAAACCTTTTTCTTTCATTTTCAGAATTCCCACATAATTAAAGCATTTGTAAAACAGGGATACTATGAGAGAATGTAAACTTTAGTTTCAGTATTTCTTCTTGGTTTGATGAAGGTTTAGTTCTACTGTTACAAGGTTCTCGACACCATATGGAATCTCTGAAGTCATGCTCATAGTTTTCCATATGCAAAGTCTTTCCCTCTTGCTGTAAATTAAGTTATCCCCTCAGTGTATTATTCAAGTGAATAGTTCAATAAGGTTTTAGATATCTAATATTTCACAGGTTTAAATACTGATTTCAGTGATCAAACTTAAGCAAGTTTTGCTAAATTGAACATGAGATTCCTTAGGTATTAGTTCATCAAGGGTCTGTTGAGGGGTAAGCATATTGGTAGCATTCGATATAAATTAAGCAATCCACAACAATGAATTGACTCACTTGGCCTCCGAGGAAATTATGAGTTGAGACTAAATTTGTCTCCAAGGCAATTATGAGTCCACACTTAGCCGAGAGGACTCTTCCTTGGAATAACGTTTTGGAAAATGTAGATTCTGCTTAAATATAGCATGCAGAATCAAGAAAATCTCAAAATCCTAATAGTTCCAATGCCTCTAAAGATTACAATGCTTTTACACAAGAATAAAATGTGAGCACTTACAGTCTTGATTCGTCTTTAGCAACGAGGTCCTTATTGAAGAACTTGGATACTATTTAAGAGCAACACATTTTTGAGGTTCAACATATGGATTCCTTAGAGCCAGAAAATGAGTAATTTCAATTGAATTGCATGAAATTTATCGTGAAAAGATAGAAAGTGCCGCAAATAAAAACAATACACTCATTATTTAGAGCCAAAATATGAGTAATTTTCAATTAAACAAAGCCAACATGGATAATTACTGAACCATACGACATTAAAATAACTCTGATAATACCCATTGTTAGTGCTCATCAACAAATTCTTTCAAATGACTCTTATTTGGAGCTAGTTATATTTTTATGTTATGCATACACTAAAGAGGTTTTTCCAAAAACAAATGAGAGAATCTTATAGTTCTTACAAGTCCATTTGCATATATAGTTATGATGTCAACATATTTTGCATGAATACGTATACATATAGCAATAATCCTAATAAATATTCCTTAATAAAAATATAAAACAGACTTTTTAAATGGTATTCGCTTCTTATTGGTGGTAACCCACGAGTTTCGGTGCTTCATTTAATTTGCAACTTATAGTGATGTGTTCTACAACCTCAATATAGATTATATTAAAGAAACATAATGCGATAGTAGACAACACTAACGTCCAACAGAAGTCTCAGTAGGACACAAATATATATTGGAAGGTAGTAGGTAATAGATGTATTTAATTGGCAGACATAACATAAACCTTGCTTATATAGGTGAATAGAGGAGAAGAAACACCAAAGAAAACCACAAAGATATGTCCAAACTCTTAATGATTAGCATCTTTCTCTTTCAAAGCTTTCTTTCTCTACACGGTCAATTCACATTTCTCTATCCTGACTTTTTAACATTAAATTTTACAATATATTATCAACACGCAAAACCTCAAAATATCAAAGCAAAAGCATATATAAGATATTGGTAGCAAACCACTATGACATGGCACCAACATCAAAGAGGAGCAAGATCAAAGATTGTTGCCTCAGTGTTTTTATGTTTCTTTTGTGAGTAGAATCATTCACACAATGTGATTTCTTGTTAAAAAAAGAGAAATTCACTACAAATTTGGACAAACATGTATGTATATGGAATTACATCTTGGGTCAATGGAATCACTCTCTCTAGGATTTGAAACATGCTATGACAAACCCTCACATCCTGTTTTGTAGCTGGCCATAAGGAGTATTGGATTTGGATAGGGATTGATGTTAATTTAAACAAACACATAACCCCCTCCCCCTCTCCTCATATCCAAAGAAAAAAATAATTTCCCAATAGGAGGTTACACTTGACACTACACTCAAAGACCTATTACTACAAATTGAAATCAACCATAACAGTCAAATTGAATTCAAATAAAGAAGCATCTCACATTAATTACCAGTTTGGGGCCAAATCCACCATTATCAAACTCCAAACGAAAGGAAGCACAATCAACCCCCCTAAAAATAATTAAATCCCCGGATTTGTTAATCTCAAAAGTAAAGTTAATTTTGTTAGCAATCTCATTAACCAACCAAATCCTACATTCATAGAGGAATACTAAAATGTTGAGCAGTTTACTTATCAAATAGTCCCAACTCCCAAGCGATCTATCTACCTAACCAAGCATACATATCCATGGTATTTTTGAGCCACGCTAATGAAAGCATGATAGTTTATAAAAAAATAAAAGTGAGAAAAGATTCATGTATATTTGATCTATCGATCTAGATTACAAATAATTCACAGAAATACATTTAAACCTCTTTTTTTTTTTTTTGATAATTAGCGGTCATAGGACCCTTTTATTTCAAAGCCAGACTGAACCAATGGAATCAGAGAGGCCGAAACAGCCAATTACATTTAAAACTCTTATACCCAATAAAAGAATCAACAGTTGAGAGTGTTACCTTTAAAATTAAGCGACAAGCAAGGATTCCAAATTATCACAATATCCATGTTCGCCTGAGGAAATAAGAAAAAATAGCTATTAAACAACTCCTTTTTCTTTCAATTTAAGCCCAAAGTTTTATAAACAAAACTTAAAAAAATAGTTCTCAAAATAACACATATTCCTATCTTCTTCTTTTTTTTTTTCTATATCCTATGTTCCCATCATTTTGAAACACACTCCACTTCTAAGAACTTCAAATTTTGAAAGATTATACCCAATGAGAAGAATGTTAAATTACGAAAGCTTTGTTGAAGGCTAGAAATAATATGCAAAAATATGAGTTGTCGGGAAAGTTGAATTGCAGTGATGGCTAGCTACATAGAATATTGACGTTGAAAACAACTACATATGTAGATTGAATGTAAACCTAGTATATACTTGAATTGGTTGGTCTATTGGATTGTAACTTGTATAGCCCAACTAAAATGATCTTGTGTTGAGCATATAATTTATATAAGAAGTAATAATGAATTGTAAAGTCCAAAAAATGCAATAAGAGATTAAGCAAAATTGAGAAGCAAAAATCTAAAAAATGCAGAAAATTGAGAACATTACCAATTTAAGAGAGTGTAAAAAATGCAGAAAATGCAAAAAATGCAGAAAATGAAGTTACCCATGACTTTGACTGCCCTAATCTACCCAGCCATCGACGGAGATAGCAAATAAAAACTCCAATCTTAATAGAAGCTAAGTTTAAGAACAATTTTGCTACATGAACCAGAGGAGGGGACTCCATCTGCTTTCATGCCCTGATTTTGAGTACAGCAACAAGATCATTTCTTTGATTTTTGTCATCTTGATTAATAAGCAACAAGATCACCCACCCAGAAACAATCAACCATAAGTATGGTCAAGTTTAATGCAAAAACAAGAGATTTTACGTATGGGTAAAAAACAATTGACTGAAGTTAAATTTTGGTAATTTTTGGTACCTTTTGTTAAATTTACCCTAATATAACAAAATTAAATGTTTTTTCTTTTTTAACTTTGCATAATTTTTGATAAATTTTGGTAAAAAATTACCCAACCTAATTTACCTATGAATTTGACAAGGAGAAGCAATTCTTCAGTTATTTAAATTAAATTCTCCTAACGTAACCTGGAGATTTCGACATCATACATAGCAAAGCCATATCTCACTATATCACTAATCGTTGCCCATAATAAGATTCGATAATATAATTGTTTACGCAACTGCTGTTCATGTTGATTACCGCATATGCTCAATACTCATATTTCGACACCATACATTAAATTCTTTAGTTATTTTTTATATTCTTCAGTTATTTTTAATAATCTTAATAGCAAATGTAGAAAATTAAGAAAATTGCTCTTAAACTTAACTTCTAATAAGATTGGAGCCATTGATCCTGGTAGATTTTGAAATAAGGCTTAAGACTAACTAAACTATATTTGATTATTTTCAAGAATTAGAAAATAAAAGTCACGGGAATGTCATATAACTCCTAAAAAAATAACATAAGATTAGAACTGGTTAATAGGTCAGGTCTAGTCGGGTTCGTGTCAAACTTAAACGGGTTTAAAATTCTTCGAACTGAACCTAACCCATTTATTAAACTGGGTTAGAAATTGAGACCGTTTACCGTTTAAATTTTAAACGGGTTGACCTTATTTTAAAGTGTTCACCCATTTAAGTAAACGTGTTAGAATAAAGTTACCAATTTACCCATTTAACTATTAACTCATTTATACAAAACAAGTAAACAACTCATTGTGGATCGAAATAATGACATACCATACTCAACAATTTGCGTGGTAATATAATTTGAGTTTATATATAAGGAGATTTCTTTTAATTCATAGTCAAAGATAAATATAATAAAATTACAAGTCTTACGTATATTCAAAGAGAATTAATTGTAACTTTCACCTAAATTTATTAATAAATGGTATAATTCAGTAACAATTATCAAGCAAATGACTTGACCTATTTAACATACCTAATTAAAAATGGGTTAAGTTAGGTGTTTTTTCGTGTCGAAAATCCTAACCTGATACCTAACCCATTTAATTAAACGGGTTTACCGTGTCAATCCATTTAATTAAACGGGTTGAAAATTTCTATCTAAACCCACTTAATATCGTGTTCGCTTCAGGTTAGTAATTGTGTCGGGTCAGATTTTCCCAGCCGTACGTAAAATGAATCAAAAAAGCATACCATACAGTTCCTTCAAGACTCATAAGTGTCAAAACCTCAACAACAGTTCAATTACGTTTCAATTTTCTTTCACTTTGCAGGTGATGAAACTCAATACATGTCACTACTGGTGAGAAAATTCCAATCATGTTCTTTTCACGATGCGTCTTCTACCACCATGATCTTTTTCCTTAAAAAGAAACAATAGACTTCAAATTTCATTCCTTTATCCCAGAACCCAATTGCATAATAAATCAATGATTTTAGTCTTAACTAAGGAGACAACCATCCAAAAAGCCATAGTTTTTACATAATAAATTACGCATTCAAAAAGCCATCTAAAACTTGACTAAATTAAAAACACCCCCATCAGAAATCACAATCCAATAATGGCTGATCAACACTATAAAACTATCCCATGATAATAAGATAATAGATCGGCAAAAAGTAAAGAGAGATACCTCATCGTAGTCCTTGGCATCTTTCTTAGGTTGCTTCAAAGGCTTAGCCTTTCCACCAGCTTTGCCACCTACGCGTAAAATCAGAAGCAATTATAAGCAATTGAAGATCAAACTGGAGGAATTAATTGTAGAAAGCGTGAAGAACCTGGCTTCGAAGACATGATCGGTATCGTCTAGGGTTAGGGTTTAGATTTCAGACTGGTTTCCTGGATTTGACAAGGGGTTGCGGTAATGGCGGACCTGCTGAACTCCGTTGATCCTTCGCCATCCACATCTACTTCGTCTGGAAAAGTTTGTTCCAAAAATTCCGCCTCAACAATCTCCGATTATGATGGGTAATCTCCGATTTTGATACAGAAGAGTGAGAAAGAAGAAAATTGAGAAAATTATTAATAGCAAATGCAGAAAAGTTTGTTCCAGAAAATTGTTAATAGAAAATTGTTGATAGGGAAGAGACGTGAGAAAGAAGAAGATTTAGTAATGGGCAGTGTGTCTGCAACAGTTGAAGGGCTGGAGATAATGCAAAAAAGTGAAACAAAACTGACCAAAATACTCATCAATATTTCGACGCCATATACTAAATTCTTCAGTTTTCTTCATAATCTTAATAGCAAATGCAGAAAATTGAGAAAATAGTTATTAAACTTGGCTTCTATTAAGATTGGAGCCATTGATGGAGTCCCCTCCTCTAGAAACTCAAATTTTAGAGAGAAAGAGAGATCCAAACCTGAAAAATCTTTGAGTTTGTTATTAAATCTCTGCGTCCTTCTGCAATTGATCTATGATTGTTAGAGAGGCAATGAGTTTGAGATGAGGGTTTGAGATTGGGGATGGGAATTTAGAGAGAAGATGATGAATGGAAATGGAGTGAGAAAGAGGAGAGAAAAATTAATGGGTTTCAGTATGTGTGCGGTGAAGTGACTGATCGAAGAAGAAAGGTCACATAATTGATGTACTACAAACCATTAAATGACGAACATGCCCTTGTGATATTTACAAAATTACAATCAACCCAGACGCACTGTAGTTTGCTACAGTACTCTATTCAGTCTTTTTTAAGGTTACTAGTGATAAGATGCGCCCGTTGGGCGCAGTAGATCTAAATGTGGAGCGCAGAGCAGCAGTGACACATATGAAAACAACAAAACATAGAGTGTGAACAAATATAATCCCTACCCTTAGGGGAAAAAAATAGGTCTGGTTCTTTAGTTTGATAGGATTATCTTTGCTTAATCAAATTATATAATCTAAGCTTATCTTACCCTATTATCCAAAAGAACAAGACTTACTTTTAAATAATTTATATTTAAATTTTTTATTCAACTCACATAATTTATTTAAAAATAAAAAAGAAATAGATGATATGATATTTACCTACGTCTACTACTTTCCTTACCTAACTGTCTAACATAACCTAACATTACCCTAAACCCTAATTTAATCATACACCCTTAAAGAAGAGGGTCATAGTATCATTCTCAGTCAATTAGACAACACGAGATGACATTTATTATCAAAAATTCTCCTTCAAACCAGATATAGGCCCTGTTTGGCCAACAACTGTTGGTCATTGGTTGTTTGCATTAGCTGTTTCGATTGGTTGTTTTGAAAAGTTCGTTGTTTCTGTAAAGGTATTTGATGAAACTACACGCATAAAAGAAGGGGCCTTAATATTTGCTAAGTCACAATAAGCAAAAGTAACACAAAAATTATACTTCCATTGTCCGTTGTTATTTGTCAATTTTGAATGGCGAGAAGATACCAACATGTAACTACTAAAGGTAGGGAAAAAAATAATAAAATTACTTGAATAGGTAAAAATTAATTGTGAGAGATGAAAAATATGAATGTAAAATCGGTAAAAGTTATATTAAAAATATAAAATAACAACTAATTAAAGATAAAAATGAGTTGTGGTAACAAATAAATAAGAAGAAGAAAAAAGTTGGCAGACTTAAATACTGAAAAGTTAATACCATGCAACTTTTACATTAACTAATTAATTTAATTATTATTATATGAGCAAGTATGTACAATGAATGAAGGGAAAAATGTAAGTTACAACAACTTCTGAGATGTAAAATTAAAACAACTTTGAGATGTAAAATTAAATGAAATGTAAAACCAAAAGGTGAATATGAGAGAGAGAGGTGTAAATTGTGAAGGACGACGGACGAGGGAATGAAAGTGTAGAAAAATGGAAGTTGATCGTCAACCATATAAAGCAATTGCTGTAGAAAAAGGTTGATGAATTTACTATAAAGCATTACTGTAGATTGCTACAGGACCTCCTCATTTGTAAAATGGAAGTTGATTGTCAACAACATAAAGCAATTGCTGTAGAAAAAGGTTGATGAATTTACTATAAAGCATTACTGTAGATTGCTACAGGACCTCCTCATTTGTGCTTTTATTAGGTTATAGAATTAGATATAGATTATAGATTATAGATATAGATATAGATTATAGATATAGATTATAGATTATTTTGGAAAACGCCATAACTACCTTATTATGAAAATTCTTGCATCAAAAAAAGAATGAAAATTCAAAGTTTGTGGTATTTTTAACAAAATTGTAAAGTTAAGTGGCATATTTGAACGGTTTATACGTTGAGTGACAAAAGTGATAAAAATGCAAAGTTAAGTGGCATGTAACTTATTTAACTCCTCCTAAACATGATTAGTTATTGTATCAAGTTACTTTGATCAATCTACATTGATTTTGAATTTTTATGATAAAATTAATGGTCTTTTCACTTTTCAACTACGATAGTTGAAAAAAAGTCAACTATGGTGGAATTTCCTTTAAAATATTTAATTTTGTAAAAAATTATAACTTAACATATAGATTTACTTATTGTAACAAGTCCTATGGTGAATATAATATTAATTTTAGTTTTTAATGACAAAATTAAGGGCAATTATACATTTCAACTATCATAGTTGAAAATAAATTCAACTATGGTAGAATCTCCCATTAAGAATCTAAAATAGAAGGTATCAAAACAACTGCAACTCAACCACGTTTAGAATGAAAAAGGAAGAGCAATAGGTAAACGAAAGTCTGTCACGACATAGTAGAGCTACTTCTGGCTTTGTAATGATGCCATCAATTTTTTTGCATTGCTGAGCTTTCAACGCAACAGACCTCCAAGTTCAACCGAATCATAAGTCATCCGATGAATGCTATCCACGGAGTTGGTCACTCAGATACTTGCTCACAAAACCCAACTAATTTTGCACCATGCATATCATCATTTTTATAAAGAGGTACAAATGGTTGGAAGATGGTTAAAAACTTAAACTTGCATAATACCATTTGTGAATGCTGGAGAACATTGCCAATAAATCAACCAAGATACTTGAATTTATAGAATGCAACTTTTCATACAATTGTTATTCTGAAAATATGCATTAGAATGGTTTATACACTTGCCAATGGTTGATCAAATGAAGCCTCTTTCTGTTTCCAAATGGACAGTTATCATCAGAATTCATGGATAATAAATGGTTACAATTTTGGCATTACTTTCAAGTTTCAACCCACTTTTTTAGGTGGGAAAAGCAAAGACACCCTATAACATCCCATTTACACTTTTCTTCAATGTGAACACATTGAGAATCATCCACAGAATTGAGTTTTTGGCTTTTAAACTGATTTACAAAATGCCCCCATGACTTTTTTCTCTCTTTTTTCTGTATGTGTGTGTGTGTTTTTTTTTTTTTTTTTGGGGGGGGGGGGTGTTGTTATTAAGGCTTTCCTGGGGTCTCTTTGGAGGATTCAGGGTAATATGAACATTATATAGGGGCTTGAAGAAACCTACATGTTACTTGCCAGTACGCTTGGTTTGCTTCTCATCTAACTCATCGTTGGTGGAAAACAAGGATGCAATGGGGGCAGGAAGGCTCGTTAGCAACAGGGTCGATGAACATTTTGCAACAATGAAAGCCACCCTCGAGAATTCATCAACTTCCTCTTCATATTGTTCATAGATAAAGAACGACGTAAATGCAGAGACCAGAGCTGTATTCATTCACAGCAAAATCAGAGAAAAGGCAGCAGGAAAGAATTGGTAAGATATTCTGAAAGCCAGTAGAAGATCATTTACCTGCTGCAATCAAGGCGGCAAATGAACGTAAAACGACCAACCTGAGCATGTAAAGGGAAATTATCACCTGCAAGGATGAGCACAAGAACTCAGTTTAGATTGGCAGAACAAACTGCATGAAATTCAAACATTGCAGTTGTAGACTATGCTGGAATTTTCACCAGCTAGACAGCTATATACCAAAAGCCATCCATGCAAAAATCCAAATGTTGGAAACCCTTCCATCCCACATTCCCAAAAACAAAAAAAAAAAAAGAAAAGAAAGAAACAGAAACAGAAACCGAGAAAAGGTCAGTTCTAAGCTCGTATAAAAGGGTAATACAATCAAGAGGACAATGTGGCATTTTCTAAGCTCGTATAAAAGGGTAATACAATCAAGAGGACAAGGTGGCATACAAAATGATCATTCAGCTACCTTTAAGAATAAAATCCAACTATCTCCTTGTGCCAGTGATTTCACAAAATGAAACCCTTCATTCCAAAAACAAGCTGCCTTTCTGAGAAGATTTCTCATTGTTTTGTCAGAGATCTCTACACGAGGTAAATGCATCTTCTGGAGGCTGAAAAGATACAAGTTGGGAAAACGTTGCAGTCAGTGACATTTAATCATTTTGTGAGCAATAAAATCTTACACAGCATAGAATAAGATGATTGAATTATTTTCCCTCTAACTGGGTATTGTTGGGCTCAGAGCTTCATATACTGTTAATATCTCTCATCCTTTTGAGTAATAAAATGTTTGTCCTTTATCACCCCCACCCCCCCCCCCCCCCACAAAAAAAAAAAGAGAGAGAAAGATAAATAACCACCACCACCACCTAGAGCACAAATGCATGATATGCATGTTTAGCATAAGAGTAAAAGCAGCAAGAGTCACTATGGACAGGTTTGAGGATACACCAACTGTATGACAAGAACTTTAAGCAAAATAGACATCTAAACATTATGAAAATTGTTGGAAAGTAATCTCTTTAGTGGATGAAAAGTTCAGAAATAATCATGCAATCAAAGCATGCATCATCTACACTCACATATTGACTGGAAGAAGACTTATCACAATGAGGAAAAAGGTGGGCACTAGCAGAAGACTGGCAGCAGATGAGATGAATGTCTGCCCACTGAGGAAAAACCAATAGAACAATCCAGCGGTAGCAAGAAAGGATGAAAAGGTCACCATCTCATCTCTCCAGAGCAGTATATCAGCAACTGCAACATCGTTCAAAATCATCTCAGCGAAAGAAATGAGCTTGTTTTCTTGATCAAGAACAACAATAAAAAAGATAGCATCACCAGCAGCCCAAGCGTATGTTATATACTTATATCACATAGGAGGACACAAATACTTCCGTTGAGCCAAACAGACGGAAACACCCATAAGTCCAAGCTAAATCAGGCGCAAAGAATTATGCATCTAGATTTGGTTGTGACCCAAAATAACTCACATACTCTTGATTAATTACCTGTCAAGTTTCCAAAACATGGTAGGGCTCCATGTTGTTGGTTGAAGTTAGGAAGTTATTGCTATCCTAATAGCATTTATGCTAATTTCCTAATTGTATCATATTGATTAAATTTAATGTATTTGGAGTGGAAGAAGACAGATTTATAGGAAGTTTATCCCTGGAAAAAGAGACTAAAGAGCTTCATTCATCTTGTGATGTGTGGCAGATGTGTGGCCTTTAACACTCCCTCAAGAGGGAGGTACGGACGTACGGTGTTCTTTCCACATCTTCTGCCTTAATATTCATTAGACAGAGAATTGTAAAGATATCACTGGAGTGATTTGTAACCTACGAATCACTTCCAAAGACTTAAAAAGCATTGGGATATTTGTATTCTCCTTAATAGTGAATATTGGTTGCCGCCCGTGGTTTTTTCCCAATTCGAGTTTCCACGTTAAACATTGTCCCTCTCCCTTTATCACTATTCTTGCCTCCTTATTATTCTCGATACTTTGTGAATCATCCTACAATTGCATACACTGCATATATGCTCTAATTTTCACGTTTCTAATAAGTGGTATCAGATCTTAATTTGATCCTAATGAGATTCGTGTGTCCAAGTTTGAATCAAACACAATCAAGGATCCCGGGGGGGGGGGGGGGGAAGCGAGAGAGATTGAAAAGAGAGAGAGATTCGTTGTTTATAGTTAGAAGGGTGACTATGAAAAGAGAGAGTTGCCTCTTCGAAAGAGAAGAGAAAGAACAAAATAAAGCTGATGAACCGTAACTTCTGATAAGACAGTTAACCAGCCATCCTAGAGTTGTTTGCACAAGTGTGAACAATGGTACAACCAGGAAGCCCCATTGCAACTGTACAGTCTGTATTCAAGTACAAAACTGATGGAGATGAGGAGTGAAGGAATAAAAGCTAAAATCAATATTATAGGGTATGTTAACTCAAAATGAGGGGATTGATGAGTATTTAGTGATATTTAGTACAGAATTAGGTAAGTTTTAGCTTGTTTCCAACTCAGAGAGTCATAGATAGATTATGTATCCTAGGTAACTGTCATCTATGATCCTACATTGACATATTGAATAGGAATATTATTATTGAGCACAGATATGCTTATTCTCTGAGTAAGGGGCTGCTGACATTTCCCTTTTACTTCCTTTGCCTTCCTGTTCTCCATCGCTCACTCTACATTCTAGAGTGGGTGCAATAGCTTTTGAGCACCTTAATGGACCACCTGACTTTGAAGTAGTCTCAAGCATAGTTATACCAAAGCAGCTGCCACACGAGCACAATGATGTGTACATATAAACAGGGTGTACCTATTGATTATGATGTTGGCAAAGATCTTCATCTTAGCTACTTAGAAGAAGCTACAAAGAATTTAAAGGATGATGTCTAAACCTTTCCCATATCCGAGCATTGCTTCTGCTTTTGATAGTCCAATGTAATCAACATCTTTAGAGGGTGCTGAGCCTTTAGCTAAGTGGGAAAATGATTTGACAGTCAACGCAATACCTTCCTGCATGGCAGCCAACCACACTACAGTGAGCACCAAGTATAAGAATCATATTGATGAGGAATGAGCAAAAACTCTAGAGAGGGATCATACAATGCAAAATGAGATACACATTACAAGGTAAATCATTAGACCTCAAGAAATCACAATATGTTTGTTATTTAGAACTTATTCAAGTGAACTACAGGGATACTGTAATGCAATGGACTACCACTCATAAGCTGAACATATGCTCTGCAGAAACACGCAGTCCAGATTCACAGCGACATCTAAAAAAAGGTATGCCTGAGAACATATATACTGCTTCTTTCTTTCCATAGAGCAACACACAGGGACCTAATCATGTCATTTCCAAGCTAGATAGGACACTAATTAGTGGTAGGGGCCGGCAAAGGTCTCCAGCAATGGAGTATGATGAGTATGAAAATCTCCCCAAAAAGTTCTCAATCCATTGCACCATTTTAAGTTCTTCAACATGTGGGCTTAGACCCTGATTTTCAGAAAATTGTGATGACAGTTTGGCAGTAACCCATACAGGGGACACCAATGTTTAGATTAGTTTCTAAATTGAAGGCCTTAAAACAAACTCAGCAGGTTCACATAACTATTCATACTAATTATTAGATCTGTCTTTAAGGTCAGGAGAAAAGTTTGCAGGACGAATACAAGCTTTAAAGGCAGAAAGAGCATTCTACTTGCGAGGGGGTAAATAGGGGAGGGAAGTCAACTGGCTTCAAAAATATAATCAAATCAGCCTACGTCTTGCTAGCTTAACAAAAAGGAACCAATCCTCGGCGGTTAGAAGGATGCAGGAACACACAGGCAGAAGAACTACTGATTCGGGAGAAGCTGGCTATATCATATCCAATCACTTTGATATGTTCTTTAATGAAAGAGTTAGCACTCAAGATATCCTATGAAGTTTTGTTGCAAGGACCTGTTCTGAATAACTGACACAGAGCTGAACTAGTACCAGGTTTTTCAGATCAGGAAAAAAAAAAAAACTGCAATGTTTAGGATTCATAGCAACATCCCAGGTTACTCAAGGGCGTGGGTGTAATCTTTCCAAATCAGATAGGCAGCCTACTGGATCTTCTGTTCGTGCAAAAGATCAGGGATTTCTTCATCATGGAAAACTGCTACATCACGCAAGTGATAAAATTTTGAGGATGACTCCAAACCCAAAGGAACAAAATCCCTCCTCATCATCTGAATTGAGGCCAGTTGCTGGTGTATAACAAAACATATTTGCATTAAACTGTAATGAAGGCTAGCTTAGCATCAGATGACCCTTTTAGACCATTCTGAGAAACTGAGAAGGATTTAATTTCACTAAAGTACTTTTAAGTTCTGGAAGAATCTAAGAGGAATTTGTTTATTTGAAGCTGACAAAATCCCACAATACTAAGGTTAGGTCTCAATTAGAAATTCAATTAAAATCACTGCAAGACAAAATCACTTAAGAAGAGACCAGTTCGATTATTCAATTTGATCAGAACCAAACACATCCACGGACTAGCTCTGCTCCTATTGGCTGTAACATGAGACCAGTACCTATGGTACATATCCTGGATTCTCGTATCTACATTACCATTACCTTTGACTTGAGAAATCACTTCAATAATTTGGCCACCTCAATGGTTCAATATGGCCAGAAGGGCAAGTGCACCCATGTACTAGAAGAAGCCATCAGCACCTTTGCACAGTACTTCTGTTTTCTAATGGATACCTAGACTCATTACAAAGAGGATAACACAAGAGTTCCTATGAGCATAATTGGCACGTTCACTAAAATATAGAGAAAAGAACACATATTTTCAAAAACTTAGCTTTGAGATTGAATGATTAACCAATCAATTCAGAAATTTTCGATCTGCCTCAAAAATCAAATTGCCGGATTAGCAAGGACCTCCCATTACACAGTAGACCATCTTCAATGGAGAGCTTCATTTCCAGGGACTGGTCACACTGTGGCAGGGTGGGGAATTGGCTGAGGTCCTAAGAAAGTATATTAACATAGGGGTGTATTAATTTCATTTCATGGAGTTTATTGTTCAGTGTGTTAACTATTTAATGCAATGGAAAAGTGACCCATTACCATGTTTCATTATACATACATACATTCATATACATCCATATAATTCAGACAGTGACGAGGGATTTTAATTACATCCATGCATTAAATAATTAAGCCCAGCAGATGGTATGTTCCTTTTCCATTGCATTAAATAGTTAATTACATCCATGTATGACTCCAAAGGCATCTACTGAAAGTACAATAGGACAGTAAAGGTGGCAAAGAACTGAACATATCAGCAAGAAATTAAACGCACCTCCATAGGAACAATAGGCGTGTACTTGATATGTTCCTTAGCTGCAGTACAATTGAAAGTTCTAGTAAAGAATGATGATTCAACAACAAATTGAGCACATGTTAACATATCACTGACTTCTGGTTCAGATCCCAGCTTCAAACGTGTCCACCTCACCAGCGGAACCATGAAGCTCAACAACTTGGGAGGAAGTTTAATGTTTGGCCTACATTCATAATTATAAAGGAGTAAAATTGAAGAGCCGATCTTTTTCCAGAGCAATAGAAGAACCTCATAGGATGGGGAAGAACAATCGCAATTTGATATATGCAAGGAGATGATAAGTTATTGAGACCTACAGGCTAGTAGGCTACAGCACTGACACTAGTAAATGGAAAATAAAAAATCTGCTCGATGGACTCAAGGCATCTGTCAAAGCTAGTTATAATAACCTTTGAAATCCCAAGCCTTCATATATTCGAGAAATGAAGTTCCAGTAGTTCACAGGTTCGCAGTTAGTTATGAAAAAGGCCTGCAGAAACATTCATTCAGCAATATCAGTCAAATTAAAATAACAGACAAATTGTAAAGATGGCTCAAGCAAGAACATACAAGACATTGGATACCTTTCCAGCAACAGAAATGGTCCGAGTTACTAACGCCTCTGCAGCACACATATGTGCATGGGCCACATTCTCAACATAGGTGAAATCAGAGAGAGCATCGCCACTACCTAAAACAAACTGAAATTGGAGATTTGTCCATCACATGGAAGTAACATCAAGAAATTCAAAAATCCATTCCTTGGAGACAAGACAATGGAAAGGAAAAAAGAATAAAAGCACAAAACTAGTGATTTCCAAAGCAACAAAATACAAGGTAGTTTTTAGTGTAAACTTGTAACAGAAGTTATCATTCTGAACAAAAAATGGGAAGCCAGAATGAATGGTAGTGTTACATCGACAATGAAGAAGAAATATAATAAACCCCACACAGTCTACCAGTAACAATGATTCAAATCTGAAACTGAAAGACCCTAAACCCCCCCCCCCCCCCCCAACAAAAAAAAAAGCCCAGAACCCCGTCACCCCACCCCGAACAGCAAAGCACACACAAAACCCTAAAAAAAAAAGGTGATTATACACCCTCATTTACTGTATTCCTGTACACTCTTTTTCTTGGAACACTAGAACTTATTGTTATGAGCCATAGAAATATTTTTATGAACACCAAGTTGTATATGAATATCAGAAACTGGCCAAATGAGAGATAATGGTGAAGACATCTTTTTATAAACCATAGGAAAGCCTAGGCTTTAGAAAATGAGCACACAACATTGGTGTACCTTAGAGTGTATGATGTAATAATCGCAAAACAAGGGAGACAAGAGTAAGAAGAAAGAATTGGACATGAATAATTACCAGACCTTAGCCCAACAGGAATCTGCATGATTCACCAAAAAATGGACGAGACCCGTATCCGCTGGTCCAAAGACATTGCTAGGACGTAGAGCACATGTTAACAAGCCATGATAGTCATTGGAGGATAATATCAATGCCTCTGCTTGAGCTCTCATCTCAGTCAACATGTCTGCATACTACATCCAATGAATGTAAGAGCTATTCAAAATTGCAAGTCTTAAAATATACAAGTGCAAAAAATATAAAGATAAAGATAAACATTCCCAAAGAACATACTTTCCAGGGGTAGTGCATAGAGTCATCTCCATTTTGTATATGATGTGAACCATCAAAAATGACATCAGCCGAACCATTGTATATTAGCTGTTTCACTTTACACTCCCGACAAGCATTGACCAAATTTTTTGCACCTGATCAACAAGATGGAATAAGTAAAATAGAAACTACTAGCCATGAACACTTCCTTTACACCCTCTCTTTGCTTAAAGAGTAATTACCTTGAACAATTAACTTATAACATTCATAAAGATCATTTCCAGTCGCATCAGTGGACTCAACACAGAAAACGATAGATGAACCGTCGATAGCTGCAAAGTATGACAATGTTAGAGCATCGCAGTAATAAGATTTCTGTCAGGCCAAGAGGCATGCATAATTAATGCAAACTAAGAAAAGATCGCAATGCATAGTCCTAGTAAACAAGATCAAAGGATTAGTCCCCAAAGAATCCGACGCTAGCAACAAGCATGATTTTCCATGGGTAGTTTCTTTAATATTGCTCTACAAAAAACACAGTAATGATTAACTCATTTGAATTGCTGCAATCAAACATTCACTCCAATAAACAAAATGAACAATGGTGCACTAAAGAAGGATTAATATCCCATCAAACTACGATTCATGGCAGTCACTTCACTTTCTTTAACATGAACTTTGTTGCTGTTAGCAACATGAATCCACTTTCCAAGAGATTAGCTCGAAGGAGGACAAAACGATATGTGTCAAGGTTCACAATGAAAGTTGCTGAGAGGAAGAAGGAAAAGAGAATGGCCCTTTTAAAAGATTCTCTTAATCCTTTGATTAAAACAACCTGACACTATAAACTCTTTGAAGAACTTTTAATCAACCAACCTTATTCACATGTTAAAAGGGGGCAAACCAACTCGCAAACTAACCAATTGACAAAGTGCGAAAAAAGTTATTTGATCTCACCAAGAGATCCACAAAATTGCACTACATAAGCTTGTCAATAGCTCCCAAGTCACAACTACCTACATTGTGTATCTTCTCACAGTTCAATTTACAATGACCGCATACCCCTTCTTCTTCATCACGACCTAATTGAAGTGGTGCTCACTAGTCTCCACTTAAAGGAAGGGGATCAAAGTTCGCCACTTTAAGGAAGGGGATCAAAGTTATGAATTACCTTTCCTCAACATAAAAGTTATGAATTACCTATCCGTGGCTGCATATGAAAACTTTGCACACAATCCCAGCAAGGTAATAAGCCAATCAGTCTAGGTTCTCAAGGATTCCAAGCTTAGCAGAACTAACATCCATGCCAGAGTGTGTGTGACATAGGTTGAAATCAAGATTTAGCTCATCACCAAATTATCATGCTCAAAAGAAGCTCTACAAGACCATCCTGGTAGCTTTCCTTCACACAGGGTACAGAAGGGTCAATAATTACAAAGCAACTGGCAGAAGTTAAAAAATAAAACTTAAAAATGTTCGAAAGGTTAATCCCCAACTTCGGCCTCCTGTAACTCTATCCAGCCAAACTACCACTGTGATCAGAAACACTTGCTAACCTCATCAGCTACAACACCTCACTCCCTCCTCCTCCACCTATCCAGTTTCTACTGTCTTCAATCATCCAGGTTACGATTGCAAAACTATTCGTGGGTCTTCCACCGTTGATTTAAACTCTGAAGTGCTGCTGGATCACGTTAGCCAGATAACCTACATTTCTAACAAAACTCCCCTGCGCTCTCAGCTACCCAATATCTCATCCATCTTTTCATTTCATTCCATATCATTACCGTAAAAAGGTGGCATTGTTTGTTTCATGAATGTACAATAATAGTATGCAGTAGGAAGATCACACTGCCCAAAGCTACCGCAATTCACTCTTACTCTTTTCGATACAAACTGAATTCAAATTTCAACATTCCAACGAAAATCAAAAGGCTACAATCGAAATTCAAATGCAGAAATACCTCTGACAAGTTGAGACTTATCCCGAACATCGACCTGGAAGTAGGAGGCACGGCCATTGGAGACGGCGTCAATGAGAGGAGACTGCTGGTCGGCATGTAGACTCGGGGAAGAATCGGCGACTCGGACGATCCAATTGGTGATCCGCAAAAGTCTGAGAACGAGGAATTGGCCGATGAAGCTGTGTCCTCCAATCACCACGCAAGTCGTCATCGGGAATTCGACGGCGCCGGTGCGATCTTCCATTGTTTCCGGCGTCTCACTCTCAGTGCAACCGAGGAGAGAGAGAAGTTAATACATCAATTCAAGGCCGCCATGTCTGAAATGTGAACAGTTAACAGTGATATCTGGAAAATGGACTTGCGCGTTAGATACGACAATGACGATGCGTCTCCCGTGTAAAGCGACAAGGCGACTAAAGTAGGTAGGCCTAACTTCGGCAGTTCAGCCAACCAATTTACTGTAAATTATCCTGTAATTAATTTCATTATTATTGACCAAAAGAGGGGAAAAAACTACTCCCTCCGCTCTTTTTTATCTGTCATTTACGGTTTTCAATATCAATCTTTAATCAATAACTTTTAATATAAAATATTTATAAAAAAAATATAATATTATACTTTTTCAATAATATTTTTCATTACGAATCTAATAATATCAATTTTGGATGATGAATCATTGTACAAATTAAGATATTAACGGTCAAAGTTTTTGTTACAATTTTCTAGGCGACTGATAAAACAAAACGGATGTAGTATTTTACAGTCTGTTTGGTTATTAGATGGGGAGGGGAGGGGAGGGGATGGGAGGGTATGGTATTAGCGGGGAGGGAAGGGGAGGGAAAAGGAAGGGAAATGATCTATTTCTATCTTATTTATATTATTTGTAGAGGGAAAAGAAGGGTTGATTATTGTGTTTGGATAGAAAAGAGAGGGAAGGAGGGGGAAGGGGAGAAAAATAAAGTAGCTATTATATTAATAAAACTATTTTCTTTTTTTTTTTAACGTATAATGAGCTCTCCTCCCCTCCGTTAACCCTCATATTGGAGGGTTAATGGAGGGGAATGGAGGTAAATGGTTCCCTTCCCCTCCTATTTATTTTTCCAAACAATGGTAGATGAGGTTATTTAATCTCCTTCCCCTCATTTCCCCTTCCATAACCCTAATCCAAACATACTGTTAGGGTACCTCCCATAGAGTGATGGGATAAAAATGTCAATATACTTAATTATTCAATATTGGTACTTGACCTAGTGACAAATGCTATTTGTTGTGCTGTGAGGGCTTTCCCTTCCGGCTAAGTGAAGTGGCATTTGATCGGTGATAGGCCCCGCCGGTGGTATGATGATATTCCCTAGTAAATGGTGGCTTGTTCGTATTTTCCGTTTTCAGTCTAAGTGCGGTGAGTATCTAGGGTTTGGTGAATCTTTGGCGGAAAGCAACACTGGTAAGTGGTAACACAACATGGAACTAAGTTTAGGCAAGTTGAAATTGATGGAGGAGGAAGAGGAGGTGGTGGAGATAGAACATAAGGTATCTACGTAGAAGAATTTCAATCATCGGGTGATAAAGAACATTCTCAAAAGCGTCTCGCAACCGGCAAAGGGAGTTATGATGAAGGAACTAGTGGAAAACTTGTTCATGTTTCAGTTTTTTTCGAAGGAAAACAAACAGTTTATTCTAACCGAAGGTCCATGGTCCTTGCATGGCAAGCTGTTGCTTATAAAAGAGTGGGCAGGAATGGAACAATACTCGGATAGTGAGTTCGGTACTACTAGGTTTTGGGTGAAGGCATACAAGGTCTCAACAATACCCCCCAACGTAGGAGTTTACTAAAATCTCTGGTAACAAGGTAGGGACGTACGTGTGCTACAAGGAGGATAACATGCTTGGAGTAGATAAATCTCTTTGTTTTAGCGTATGCTCGGCACAGATAAATCTCTTTGTTTTAGTTTCGATGTAACTAAACCTTTGCAGCGTGGAATTATGGTAAAGATTGATGGAACCCATTTGGGATATGTTTATGCACATCAATAAGGATAAACACCTCTATGCAAAAACGAAGCCGGTATCATTGTTTATATGGTGCTCGGGTCTTCAAAAATCGTTTAAATTACATCAATAAGGTCAAACATCTCTGCCCAAAAGTGGGCCTTTTATCCTTGTATATATCGGTACTTGGGTCTTCAAAAATTGTCTGACTCGTCACATCAACAAGAATAATCTCCTCAACGCAAAAACGAAGTCCATTATCCTAGTCTATGGCGATGCTCAAATCTTGATACCTATAAAAAAATTACGTCAAAAGTAAAAAAAGAAAATAGCAAAAAGAGAGATAGAAGCGAACCATTGTTCGTGATGATATCATAATTATCAATCTATGGGTCAAGATTGATAGATTTGAATGGAAATCCAAATTGGTCATAATTAGCAAAAGACAAGATTGCCTCTAAAAATGAAACCTTGGTAGGTTATTGTAACGCCCCAACTTTTGGGGTGTTACTTAGCAATATTTTAATCCATTTAATCTTGATTTAGTGGGAGCGTATTAAAAAGTCGAGAGCGTCGCGCCGTTTTCCCAAGAGAGGAAAAGCAAGGCTTAGGTTATGAAAATAACTGAAAATGGAAATATATTTCACAATGAAAATTTGAGAAAATTCATTTTGAAATGAGGGAGAAGATAATATACTCAAACAATTGCAGGTTATTATCTGAATGTGGAACTTTACCATAATTTTTCAATAAAATAATCAGTGAAGACGATGATAACGACAATTAAAAGAGCAATGAACAATAACAATCAACAATTAATAAACAATAACAATTAACAATGGACAATGATTTGATGCGATACTCAGATTGCGGCATCACGTAATCAGGCAATGCGCGCGCATGCGGGCCGATCAACCCACATGAACTGGTATACCAGCATCAATAACCCGGGGACAAAGACTTGATCTGAGATTGTAGTACTCTATAGAATACTACAATCTCGACAATGCGCGCACGCGGGCCGATCAACCCACATGAACCGATATACCAACGTCAATGGACAATTCACAAAAGACAAAATAACAAGGAATAATATATAAAAATGAAAAACACATAAATGAAAGGTAAACAATTACACTAAAATTAATTAGTAAATAGATAAATAAATCAATGGATAGGTCCACATATATTAGTCATAAAACGATGTTTAAAAAATAATGAAAACAATAATTATTTCACTTTAATTTTAATGTCTTGATTTTTTACATTTAAACAGTGTTGAAGGTTACAGTCATCGAAATATACCTGAGTTGATGGATAAAAGAAATAATAAATCCTCCCTTTAACTTAAGAAATCTGATTTGTAAATAAATACTGTAATATATAGTTATATCTATTAATATGAAAAGTAGGTGAATAAAAATAGTGAGTGCTGCGATAAAAATGCCACTAATATTTCTCAAAATGTCAAATCTGCCATTAATATTTCCAAATTGTGTCAAAACTGCCATTACAATTTCTAAAATTGTCAAAATTGCCACTCATCCCATCCTTTACCCGCTGTATCCGGTTGCCACTCTCTACTCCATCTCCCTTCTTCAACCATGGCTGCAACTGAGCTTCTTCAACCATGGCTGCAACCACTTCAGACCTCTCCACTCAACCACCCCTTCTTCATCTCCATGGAATCCGACCAGGAGAAGGTCTCTCCATGTCAAGGCCCTCAAAGGGTCCGTAAAGCGTCAGACTTTATCTTCTATTTGGGTTTTGTCTGCGACGACGACAATTAAACCGGGGCCATTGTTGCCTCGATTCGAAGAGCTCGACACCACCAACATGCTTCTTCGTCAATGAATCATCTTTCTCGGTTCTTAGGTGGGTGGGATTTTGGTTTTGATTTGTTATGTTGCGGTAATTGTGGGGTTAGGGTTTTTGATGTGGGTGTCATTTGGGGTTTGAGGATTTTGTTTGGTGAAATCCTCCTATGGTTGTCGCCGGCAATGGCGGTGTTTGTCGCGGCGGAGGTGGAGAGAGCGAGCTTGTTGTCGGCGGTGGTGGTGTCTTCCATGGCAGCTTGTGAAGAAGAGGGAGATGGAGTAGAGAGGGTGGCAACCGGATGCAGCAGGTAAAGGATGGGATGAGTGACAATTTTGACAATTTTAGAAATTATAATGGCAATTTTGACAATTTGAAAATATTAATGGCAGATTTGACATTTTGAGAAATATTAGTGACATTTTGATCGTAACACTCTAAAAATAGTTATAAATTGAGATTTGAAAATTACCTATAATTAGGAAAGTAGGATGCTAGAGGAGTGAGAAATTAAATATTAATATGGGTTTGGGGTTTTCTCTCTCTTCCCTCTTCCTTTCAAACGAATGACAGACAGAGAGAGGCAGAGGGGCAGATGGTGTTTCCGGGCAGCGAAGTGCAACGGTCGGAAAAGCCAGAGGAAGCCAGAGAGTTCGCCGGCGATGAAGAAGACCACCGTGGAAGGTGGTTGCGACGGGTCAGGTCGCGAAACGGGAAAAAGAGTAAGTTTTCTGGGTGTTTTGTCGGTGGCTCGAGGTGGCTTTGGGCGGCGATGGAGGTGTTTTCCGGCGAGTCTTGGACCGAGATAGGTAAGTAAAAACTCAGATTGACGAATGGTAGTTGTAGTTTGAATTTTGATTTGATTTTTGGGATGGATATTGAGATGGATATGGATGAATGTTGGGGATGAGTGGGAGTGATTTTGGAGTGGTTTGGTGGCAGAAATGGTGATGGCGGCTGGTGGTTTTTGGTGGTCTAGGTGGCGGCAGTGGTTAGGTAGTGGTGATAAAGGGGGTCGAGACAGAGAAGAAGGTGGTGGTGGGTGGTTAATATTGGTGGTTGAATGGTGGTGTGTTGGTGGAGGACAAGAAGGAAGAAGAAGATGATGGTGATGGTGATCGTATGGGGTTGATTTGCAAGATTATTTATAGTTAATTGTCTAGGCTAATAGCTTTGATGAGTCACTAAGGATGTTGTGGTGTCAATTGAAGGGGAGATGGACAAATCAATTTTGCTTCTACAATTGAAAAGGAGGCGATGGGTGTAAGGGATCAACATCTTCAAGAAGAAGATGATGAACATGAGAGGGAGAAATGGTAGTGGTGGTGTTGGCTTTCTCAAAAATTAAGTAAAAAAAAATATTTACTAATAACTCAATAGCTAAAATGTGTGAAATATGAAATATAAAATTGTATTACTACTTTGATTATATCAAAAGTAAATAAAAGTAATATGGCCATGTTCTTTTCTGCGGTTGGCAAACTGCGGTGCCACAGCCTACCGTAATTTGCCACAACCCACCGCATTTTACCGCAAATCATTACTTTTCTCTCTCCTCACTTTTCTCCTCTACTTTTTACATTCTCTCTTCTCACCTACCCCATATACTAATAACCTACCACAATTCCACCACACCCCACCACACCATTCCGCAAAATACCGCATAAAAGAACACGACCTATGTTTATAAATATTATTTTGTATAAAATATGGAAAATGTGCAAAATTAATTAATTTATATAAAAACTAGAATTAATAGTTAATTTATAGAATATGAAAAATGTGTGAAATATGTGAAATACAAAATAATGTTTCTATTTTGCAAATTAATAAGTTAAATATAGAAAAATGTGTGAAATACAATAATTTATAAAATTTAGAAATTAGTAGGAGGTAAAATTTAATTATTGAAATCATTCATATTAAAGTAAATATAATACATTGAAAAGTAGAGGAAGTTTAGCAAAATAAATCAAATAATGCACCATAATCGAAATTAAAATTTTAATTAGCATAATAAATCTAGTTTAAAAACACGGGGTGTTACAGTTATGTACTAAGGCTTAGGGGCTCCAATAATGAGAAAATCATGAAGAGAATAAAGAGGGTGTGTGGGTGGTTAGCAGGGAAGAAGAAAAAAAGGGTGCCAACAATGTGTCTATACATGTGCATAGATAGAGTTGTTCAGCAGAGTAAACACATGAGGCGTAGAACGAGCCTCAATCTTGAAATTCTTGGCACAATAGTAAGAGAATGTGTTTTCAAAAGTTGAAGATTTTGGAACAACTTTTTAACAACTGTTATTCTACAATATACAAGTCTCCAATTTTGGTCTAAGTAAAATACATTCCATGATAATAAGTCGGCAACACACGTATGTGATGCAACTTGTCAACTCAGCAGACAAATAAATTGATAGCATGACATAAGAAATTATTGATAGTATAACACAAGAAGTTAACGACACGGCGAATTAAGTCAACAATCTACCAAGACCCAAGACAAGTCAGGAAAAAATGTCGAGACATCGATCATGCAAATACATGACAATGTACACGACCTAGTCTCGAAGAGACAATTTGTAGGCACTAAAAAAATCAAAATAGTGTCAAATTATAAAAACAAATTAAGTTGATTAGTTTAGTTTATTTAATTAAAATTGGCTCAAGTGGATTACCAAATCAAAGTTTGAACGACTGCCAAGTCAGAGCCAAATCGACTTTCAAGTCAAAATCCGAGTACCTACCAAGTTAAAGTCAAATGGACAATTCACCTCAGACTTGAGGTCCGGTGAGCAGCACAAAAAGGCTAACAAGTCACCTAAGTTTGGACAACGTATGGTTTCGTCAAACCCTTTTTCCTTTTACTGAAAACTAAAATGACAAATAAAATGCAGGGAGTACCATATTCTTTGATCAAACTTTTATCATTTAGGGAAATTGGAAAAAAATAATCCAAACTTTAGGGTTATTGGAAAAAAATAATTCGAATTTTACAATTTTGTTATGGATGAACTGAATTTTAACTTCTATTATTTTTAACATCCACCACTTAGTTAAACTCGTCCAAAAAGTAACGTTGGTGACGATATTATATGTGGAACTTTTTTGTAATTCAAAAAAAGTGAAAAGTATACTCCAAGTGTAATATCGTCACCACCACATCAATTTTCAGACGAGTTTAACTAGGTGATGGATGCTAAAAATAATAGATGGTAAAGTTCAACTCATTTATAACAAAATTGTAAGTTCAGATTATTTTTTTCCAATAGCCCCAAAGTTTGGATTATTTTTTTCCAATTTCCCTATCATTTACATCTACTATACCATATATTATTTTTTTCTACTGGCACACCTAAGTAGGGCCCCATTTAGAAGAATGGGCAAATGATTTGGTCACACTATATAAGATATATTGTGGACATTCCTAGTCCCAACTCACCACTATTCTTATAATTCTCCTATGCGGCTACGTAGCCATATATAGTGATGGTTCTATAAATACCTAGTAATGGAAATGATAGTGATTATGGTTTGAACATAACTTGTTGATTGATCATGTGTAGATGTCTAATTTGATTCAATCATAGGCTTGAAAATTAAGGCAGTACAATAGTAAGATCATGTTCTTTGTATGGCGGGTTATTTCCGATTATGGTGTGATATGGTAAGATATGATTGGTGGTGAGATGTGGTTATTTGTGGTTAAATTTTTGGTAAAAATGGTTAGTTTGGTAAGTTGATAGGTGAGTCCTAAAATAGGTGAGATAAGAAAAAAGTGACGAAAGAGAAAAATGAGGAAATAAAAGGTTATGGTTATTAGGGTAAATGTAGTTGGTGTGGGTCCCAAAAAAATGAAAAAGGGTCCGGAAAAAAGTTATGGTTGCGGTGAAAAATGCATTTAGATGTGCTTATGAGTGGTTAGTGTGATAAAATGTGATTAGTGTGATATGGTACCATGCAAAAGAACATGGCCTAAATAGTAATATTGAAAAATAAGGTAAATAAAATACATGATTAAATTATTTTGCTTAAAGTTAGAAGATCAGTTAGCATCAGTATTCAAGATTCAACTGATTAAAACTATAGTATGTATAATAGTCTCTATGGGCAGTGTTGCTCTAGATTATCTATCTATGTATTGTTTTGTCAATTTAGTGAATTTTAGATAGAGGTGACAATTCGGTTTATTTAGGTCGTTTTCAAGTTGGACATTTAAGTCTTTTTGCTTATCTACCACCGGTTGATGTTAATGACCAATTTTACACAGAATAATCAATGAGATTGCTTACACAAGGATCTCAGAATATCCAAACATATTTTACACCATTAGAGAATTCAATTTTCCCAAAATAATGGCTACTGATGCCGATCTAGATCTCATATACTAGTTCGACAAATTTGGATACCTTGATCTCGTCTATCCAGATGAAAGCCTTATCCAGTTATCCAGTCTCCTCCTATTATCATAAAGATTCTGACGGACTTTAGGTACATAATCATAAGAGATATTTTTTGAACACGTAAAGAAAAGCTTTATTTCAAAACAAGAAAAGAAAGGAATACATCCCTATAGTATTTCTATACATTGTCTGTATTTGTGTGATTTATTGGCTAAGAAAAGAGTTCTATCTCGTAGCATATATCTAATGGTATTGAGCGTATTTTATGGAGGTTTGCTATGATTCTTGAAACTAATGAGGTTCTTTGTGACCCAGATATTGTATATATAACTATTAATACCTGCCATAGAAACTAGAGAGGTCTCTCATCCATTGTGTTGTCTTCCAATTTAGAACCTTCTTGCACCAGTGTTCAAAAGAGTGACCAGAGGGCATGTGCAGCCACTTTGCGATTTCTTTTCTGACTTGGGTAGCATAGCTGCAAGTATGAAGCAGGTGTTCACTAGTTTCTTCTTCCTGCTTGAACAAGGGACAGAGGGTGGACAGAGGGTGTCCACACCAGGTGTATACCGTTGCATGCGTGCCCTCATATGTAGTCTCCCGTGTAGGGCTATCTAAGCAATATAAGAATGTCGAGGAGTGCTAAGTTTGTTCCACACCATTCTCACCCTAGGCCATTTATCATGGGATCCTAGAAGCCACTCATAACCTGCTTTAACAATGTAGTTTTGATGCAAAGTAATTGCAGCTTGAAGATATTTCTCACATTGCACAATTTTGTGAGATACCAACATATATCTGATGTGGGTTGATAGCCCACCATTGCACCCCTTGAAGATATCTGCCATGTATCCATTTTATCCAAAGACACTGTTTGTTATGTTGAATATCAAACACTTGCTTCCTGATAAGACCAGTGGTCCAATGCTATAGATCTCTCAAGCCCAATCCTCCATTTGATTTTGGCTTGCAGATCGTACTAGGAAATGGGAGGCGTTTTGTGACAATTTTCGTCAGCCCCCCATAGAAAATCTCTGCAGGTTTGTGTAATTTTATGAATTACTTCATGAGGGAGAATAAGTATGGATGTCCAAAAGGAGAAAATCCCCATGAGGACATTATTGATTAGTGTGGCTCTCCCAGCATAGGAGAGGTTACTCGAATTCTAGACTTAGATTTTTGCAGTCATTTTTTCAATCAGCCTGTTGCAATCCATCTTACTAAGTTTTCCAACTATTATAGGGATATTATTGACTGAGAAATCAATCAATCAATATTAATCCTTAATGACCATTAAACACATCCCTAAGATCATGCTTCATGATTTGGCAAGTTTGAATGGTTTGAATACTCCAAAGACCTCTATAAATAGTGGCTGAATTTTATTCATCCACAACCTCAATCACTTTTATCTATCCTCCTAGAGAGCTTCAACACACTCCTAAGGTATTGAACTACATGAACATTCTTGAGAGTCCTTGAGAGATCTTGTACTTTGCTTACAAGAGGTTAGGTTTTACCCTTGAGTATATTTACGGTCTTGTGAATAAGTCTTAAGGGGAGACGGACTCATCCTCGACTCCTTGCTTCCCAAGTGATCCCTCATCTTGTGCAAGTGATCGTGTTACCCCATATTTCCAACAGTTATTCTATCTGATTAGATTAGATTATTGAATTGTAAAAGACATTTATTTAAGATAGTAGGTGATAAAAGTTTCTCTTAGGGTGCGTTTGGTTGGTCAATAACCCCAGGGAAATGGTCAATTTTCCCGGGTTGACTTATTTTCCCCATGTTTGGGTGTGAGTTGACCTTGGGAAAAATTTCACAGTGGGCCCACCACTTTCTCCATTTTCCTAGTAAAATTTTTCCTTAGGAGGGGCTAAGGGAAATTTTTTTCTGGGAAATCTTTCCCATAGAAAACTTCCCATAGGAAATTTTCCCCGCTCCCTGGGATTCCTACCAAACGCTCCCTTATACAAAAAAGAGTCAAAAAGTATTCTTTAAAATAATTAATTAAAATATTTCTACATAGTAACTTTTCAATTGATTAAAATGAAGTTTTATTAGTGAAAGATGATAATTTGATACAAAGTTACTAAATATTAAAGAGGTACTCTTATGTGGCAAGCACCTCATCTTCTAACATTCACACCTAGGTTCAAGTTTTGGTGGAAACAATATATATTACATGTATATGGAGCATGTGCTCCAGACAATTATTAAAATCCCGATCCTGATTTACGATCCTACGATTTTATGGTCCAAAATCTTCGAAATGATTCTACTATTTACACACGATCCACGATCCTACATGGGCTAATTTCCGATCCTAACTTCCCCATAGTTTCGAATTAGGATCCCGATTTTAACAGCCTTGCTCCAGGATATTGTGAAAACAAATATAATAACAAAAGTGAACAATCATAATACCAAGAGTGAACAATCATAAATTGAAGCTCCCTTTACCCCCAACCTACTTCTGAGATAGCAGATCAAATTTACACTGTCTAAAAAAAAAAAAGAAATTCACCAGTAAGGGCATTGATAAAGGCCATATACTGAAATTTATCAATTTATGGGTTATGTCAAACAGTTGTCACCTACTACAAAATCCACCACATATGAGCTCAAGTTGGAGCTTTTCAATCTACTTTTTGCTCCCCCCCCCCCCCCCCGTTTTGTAATCTTTGTTGTTGTACTCTTTGCCCTTTTGACAACCTTTAATTATCGAAAAAATAGGTTCAACAATTTCATTTAAGAAAATGGTAATATAAAAACAATTGGATTGTGTTGGAAGAGGTTAAGCAAGTGAAAGGTGAAAACTCCATGAAAACCAAAATTCGTATATCTCACATATCAACTTTGCTATGGCTGCTAGAAATGAGCTCTTAGCTCAAATGGTATCTGCTGCTGTAGGAGGCAAAAATTTGTCGACCAATTAAAAAAATGACACGTGGAAAATAAATTAAATTTATTCGGCCAATTATTATCCGCCACGTGTTAAATTAATTATGTGTGGTCCATTTAATTGAATTTTAAATGGAAACGTGTCATGGCCAACATCGTGACACGTGTCAATTATGATGCAGAAAATGATAATTATTTCTTTATTTAAAATTAAAGAAATAATTACTTAATTCTGGCCCAAGCCCACAACCCAGATAAAACCCTAGGCCTCCTAGGCTATAAATAGAGGTCTTTCCCTCATTTTCAAGGGCGGAGATCGAGATCAAGCGTCCGCGCCCTCGACTCACCCAAATTTCAGGAGATCGAATCAAAGGACTATTTTATTGTATTTAATATAGAGATTGTACCCGCATACCTTCACACATTAATACAAATTAATTTGTTTCTCAATTTCCAGCCTTTATTTATTTTAGACTCGAAATTTGTGTTTTACAAATTTGGCACGCCCGGTAGGACCTATTTGCCTCTCATCTCCTTCTCCAAGAAATCAAGTTCAACCTTCGACTCAAGCGATGCGATGACACTCTAGAAAGTGTTCTCTCGATTCCTCAACAAGGAGGATGACTCAAGCTTCATCCCAAAGGTCAACATTAACATGTGTCACATCAAGTGAAGTAATGACTCGAAGGATTGTAATGTCATCGCTGCTATTTCTACAGCGTTAGAAAAACTAACGGTGAATGCACCAACTCAATTACTGAAGAATCCAACTATCGGCTCCATCACACTGGGGGCAACTCAAAGGGCTCTTTGCTCTTGGAAGCCAACTACGATTACCTTCGGCTCAAAGCAGACTACACCCCGCGGACTCTTCCAATTTGAGGGCTTTGAAGACCATGGCTACTCCAGTGAAGATTCTTCCGAAATCTCTGGAGAAGAATTTATCTTCTCGCAAGCAGACATTGAATCTACTCATACCTTCGTCATGGCGGTGATGACAATTGGAGCTGTTAACATGGAAGAAAAGATCGCCAAACTAGAGGCTACATTGAGAATGTTTGCTAAGGAAAGCAAAGAGAAAGACAAAAGAATCGACGAGTTAAGTCAACAAATTTTGAAGACTCACAAGTCAAAAATTCAAGACTTCCAAGTCATCCAAAAAAAAAAGACACACAAGTCAAAATTCAAGACTTCCAAGTCATCCACAAAAAGACTCACAAGTCAAAAATTCAAGACTTCCAAGTCATTTACAAAAAAAGACTCACAAGTCAAAATTTAAGACTTCCAAGTCATCCACATCAAGACTCAATAGTCAAAAATTCAAGACTTCCAACTCATCCATAAAAAAAAATACTCACAAGTCAAAATTCAAGACTTCTAGGTCATCCACAAAATTAAAAATTCTCAAGTCAAAATCTAAGACTTCCAAGTCATCAATACCAAAGATTTATAAGTTCAAATCTCAAACTTTCAAGAAAAAGGCTCTCAAGTCACTAAAATTAAAGACTCCCAAGTCAATATCCAAGACTTTCAAGTCATCATCACGAAAGATTCGTAAAAGTTCAAACTCAAGGCTTTCAAGTCAAACTCTCAAGTCACCAAAGTTAAAGACTTCCAAGTCAAAGTTCAAAACTTTCAAGCCAAAGACTCACAAGTCATCCAAATTTAAATCAACAAAATGAAAGACTTACAAGTCATCCAAATTCAAATCAACAAAATGAAAGACTCAAAAGTCAAGAAAAAAAAAGATTGTGACTTCCAAGTCAACAATCTTCAAGATTCACAAGTCAGCAAAAATTCAAGACTTTCAAATCAACAAATTCCAAGACTCTCAAGTCACTAAATTCACCGATTTACAAGTTAACAAAAAATAAAGACTTCCAAGTCAACAAAAATGCGAGACTTTCAAATCAACAAACTTCAAGACTCTTAAGTCACCAAGTCCTTTGACTTCCAAGTCAACGACAAGACAAAGACATCCAAGTCAGTCAAACTCACATATCAACAAGTCTCCTGACTCCCAAGTCGACGAAATGAAAGACTCACAAGTCTACCAAATTCAAATTAACAAAATGAAAGGGCTCACAAGACAAGATCACTACTTCCAAGTCAATAAAATTCGAGATTTCTACGTTAACGACGCATACGACTCTCACGTCAACAAATCCAAAGACTTTCAAGTCAACAAACTTCAAGACTCTTAAGTCATCAAACCCACTGACTTCCAAGTCAAAGAAATTGATGACTTTCAAGTCAGCCAAATTCAAAACTACCAAGTCGTCAAAATCAAATTTTAAAGTGAAGAAAAGCAATTACTTCTAGGTCATCAAAGAAAAGACTCCCAAGTCACCCGCGATAAAAGATTCATGAGTTCATGACTCCCAAGTCAAAATGAATGACTCATACGCTAGCAAAATTCAAAGACTCATATGTCAACAGGATGAAGGACTCCCAAGTCAAGATAGATAAAGACTCATATATTAATAAGAGAGGCTCCTAAGTCAGTAAAGTCCATAGCTCACACGTGCAAGACTCCAAAGTCGACAAGGTTAAAGACTTCTATGTCATCACAACAAAGACTCTCAAGTCAAAAGTACAAAAAAAATGGACCGACTTCCAACTCATCGAAATTGTGGGCTTTCAAGTCGCACTCTGGCTTGCCAAGATCTTCATGTTGGTGGTTTGCTCCAAGTCAGCACCATCAATGGAATACTCAGACTGGTTGACAACTTCATTCAAGCATGCAATGTGGGGGCATCCTAGTCGTGTTGGTTGAATTCTGCTCCAAGATGACGTCCTCGTCCTTCAAATCAGCGACGCACTTCGTTTAGTCCAACTGAAATTTAGGCACGATAGTATGCTCGCTAAATACAAATTATATTCGAGACTCATCCACTTCAAACACTCAAAATTCGTGTTCGCGACCGACTCTTGAAGGGGGCATCTGTAGGAGGCAAAATTTTTTCGACCAATTAAAAAAATGACATGTGGAAATAAATTAAGTTTATTCGGACAATTATTATCCGCCACGTGTTAAATCAATTACGCGTGGTCCATTTAATTGAATTTTAAATGGAAACGTATCATGGCCAATAACATCGTGACACGTGTCGATTATGATGCAGAGAATGATAATTATTTCTTTATTTAAAATTAAAGGAATAGTGAATTAATTTGGGCCCAAGCCCAAAACCCAGCGGGAACCCTAGGGTTAGGCCTCCAGAGCCTATAAATAGGGGTCCTCCCCCTTTATTTTCAATCCCCCGACGGCATTGGGCATTTTGCACTCTAAAGGTTTCAGAAGATCAAACTGTCAGTAGTCTCCAGCTACCAAGCGCCAAGGATTGAAGTTTGCAAAAGCTCAAGATCGAGTCTCCAAGCCTCTACCGCGTCAAGATCAAGAACTGCTACAGAGTTCTTCGACAAGACCTGCAAAGCCTTTCAGAAGATCGAACTACAAGTGACCTCCAGCTATTAAGCGCCAAAGATCAACGCCTGCTAGTTCAACAACTTATGTTCTTCACATCAAAGACTCCAGTCATCTTCTTCTTCTGGTTCATCGATCGAGACCAAACATTCAAGCCCTCGCATCCAAGAACTTGAAGAATTACAACCAACACTCAACCTGCAAACGGTCAACCTTCGAGCAGCCTCCAGCTACCAAGCACTAAGGAGATCAAAGCTCAAGGCCTTCAGCTCGAGAACTACTACAAGAATTCTTCAGCTAAACCTGCATTTGAGGTCGAGATCAAGCATCCGCGCCCTCGACTCATCCAAATTTCAGGAGATTGAATCAGATGACTACTTTATTGTATTTTATATAGAGATTGTACCCGCATACCTTCAAATATTAATACAAATTAATTTGTTTCTCAATTTCCTGTCTTTATTTATTTTAGACTCGAAATTAGTGTTTACAGCTGCATTATGGTAACCCATAGGTCCTGGGATCGATTCCTGGGAGCAGCAACAGGCGCCTGTATGACCTGTAGGGGTGTTTAAAATTCGGTGCGGTGCAGTTTCGGTCTCTCGAAGTGGTGCACCAGATGAAATGGCTTTCTAAAATCATAAACCAGAACTGGATAACCCGGTTTTTCTAAATCAGTGCACCGCGTTTAACGGTGTGGTCTCACCGGTTAACCGGAACTGCCTTAAATTCCATCAATATTAGAAAAATAATCATTCAATCAACAAAAAAAAAAATTCAATTACATTACAAACCCTGAAGTCACTAATTAAGGGAACATATAAAAACAAATCAAAACTGATTCATGTCAACAAGGATTCTCGTTCCCTATTCCAAATCAACTTTCAATTTTTCATTTTGTGGACTGGACGACCGACCCATTTAATTATTTTTTTTAAAAGACAGATTCAACATTTTTAATATGTTATTTGTTTTGTAATTTTTTTACACACACACACACACACACACATACACACACACACACACACACACACACACACAGATATATATATATATATATATATATATATATATATATATATATATATATATATATATATATATATATATATACTAGCCTTAAGTACGCGCGATGCGCGCAGTGGACGCGATGGTAGATTAAACAGAGTGTATTTGTGAAGCAGAGTAAGCAAATTTTACAGCGTCCCATTTCAACCAGTCAGATCATGTCTTTTTCGAAATGTAATGACGATGAACAAATACCAAGATACACAGAGGAAAAGAGCTTGCAATGCTAAATCCAAGAAGGGATTCTTTTTCCAAAGGATTGTCTCCAAGGAGTGGCAAAGTGCATTTAAAAGCTCATTCAAAAGCATCAATTGACGACAATCTAAAGAGACCAATAAACAATATAATATCATTATGCCCGAAATCATCAGATCAAATTAATGATTATCTCAGTGACCAATAACAATACAAATAACTTTCAATCAACAATATACAAAAATCTCAAACTAAATAATATAATCAAATGGCAAAAATACAAATCAGTGTACAAAATTCACACTCAACAATACAAGTTCATCGATAGAGAAATAGCGATGCCATATTATGCTTGCCATTCACTTCAGGACCTGAAAAATAAACTCACAGAAACAAAGTAATTATCATAAGCTTGAAGTAGAACAAAGGAAATTCATGTCTCTCAACTTTATAAACTTATTGTTGTAGTTCATCCTTCAAGTGAAAAAAGGATATCAATCATATATAATAAGGGCTTGTTTTAAGTAGTTTGATTGATTCCCAAGCTCACACAGTTGGAATAGATTGAAGGCAGTAGCACACCTTCCCCCAAATTCTCTCTCCAGAAATATTTAGCAATTAAACTATGCCATGACAATAATGACATTTATTTATCCGTATGTTAATAAGTGATAAAATACAAAATTGTGACTGTCTTACTGATATGTTATTGCCTTAGAAATTGTATGCATAAACCCAGAGAAACCAAATGAGTAAAAAATAGAATTCTATCAGCAAAGAGGATGTAGCTGAAAAGCTCCTTTTTAGTGAAAGTTATTGTCAATGCTTTGAATTAAAAATATTTATTCCAAACTTAAGCAACATTAAAAGTAGAGCTTAGAATATCAAATATATAACAAAAGACAACAGCTTGCCTTGCAGCAGATCGCCATTTTATAATTGTGTGCATATATGTACGGTCTTGGGGGTTCCAAATTAGTAAACTAAAGTTCGTGAAGTGGCTGATTCAGGTAGACCTAAGAAGACTTTCTAAAACACAACTTTGAAACCAGTTTTAAACACTACTCAATTAGAAACACTGATTTGACAGGTATTATCCAAGAAATTTTAAGATAAAGGATGTTGATGATATTGCTATGGGCTTCAGGCTGCGGGTACTATCTCATTGCATCACTAACTAAAACCACACATGCATGCTCTATTACTTTTTAGACACAAATCCACAATTCATATTATCGCATTTGTTACGTTTAAAAATATGTTCAAATATTTATCAAAATCTTCTTTTATATATAAATCAACTATAAATATATAAATTAAAAAATTATTGCAGCATTTGGTTTAGTTACATATCTACTTTAGAATAAAAATTGTGAAAGAATTATTATGAGTTTTTATATTAAAAAATTAATCCAAAAAATCCTCTCTTATATTTTATATATAAATTTGTAAAAAATGAAATTGAACAAAACAAATAAACAACTCATAATATTTCAAACAAATATTCTAAATCGATTTATCTAACATTAGCCAAATATTTTACAGTTATAATATTAAATGCATATTAAGACCTTGTTCTTTTCTGTGGTTGACAAACTGTGGTACCACAGCATATTGCAGTTTGCCACAACTCTCCACATTTTACCACAAATCATTACTTTTCTCTCTCCTTGCTTTTCTCTTTCCTTATTTTTCTCCCTTACAAATTTTTTCATTCTCTCTCATCACCTACACCACATATCAATAATCTACCACAATTCCACCACACCACCACAATTCCACCACACCTCACCACATCTCACCGCAAAATACCGCAGAAAAGAACAGGGCCTAAAACCTTAAAATGTCAACATAATATTATTTGCATAATATTTCATTTATTAAGTCTTATTTTAATGTAGGTTGTGTTGACTATTTGAAGGATAACATTATCAATATAACAATTTGTATTAGGAGGAGCAATTTCCATTTTTGATGATGAAGCGTATGTAATGCTATTATACCTTCCTAAAATTTTCTCTATAATGAAATTTTATTAATTTATTGTATGTATAAAAGCTTCTTCATATAGATGTGAAAACATGGTGTACTTTTTTTGAGAGAAAACATGGTTTACTTTATGTTAAGCTTTGTGTTGTATATTTTGGTCCTGCGCTTTTCTGCGGTTGACAAATTACGGTGCCATAATCTACTGTAGTTTGCCACAACCCACCACAAAATATCATTTTACCACAGTTCATCACAACCCACCACAAATTACCTTTTCAAATTTATTATATATCTTTAATATAAACTTTCAATCAATACTTTTTCAACTCATTTTTTCCAATACAATACTATTTCAACCATTTTTTTAATCTTCAAAAACAATACAATATTTCAACTCAGTTTTTCCAACTACATTTTCACAATTACCAATACATACACATAACCCGCCACAATTACGCCACAACCCGCCACAATTATACCACAACCCGCCACAATTTCACCACACCTTACCGCATCATACCGCAGAATACCGCAAAAAAGAACAGAATATGATATAATAAAATTCATTTTTCTCAAAAAAAAAAAATTAATTTCATCGTGAAATAAATTATTTCTTACATATCTTTTTTTTTAAAAAAAATCATGAGGCATATACATACTGGTAAAATAAAATTAAAGATGTTGAATATTTTAAATATATATAGATCATGAGACTGTAGAAAATTTTAGCTTATTAGAAAGAAAAAGAATATTTAAAGCGAAAATATTTACTTTGAAGCTCATATAATTAGTAACTATTTATTACCATATTTTATCGTATCAATATTATTTATATATTTTTTTGATAACTATTTATAGATACATTATTGGATATAAAACGAATTATATTTTAAGTGGATACTTATAATATAAGAGACGGTTTATTATTGAATTTTATTTATGATTAGAATAAATGTAGTTTAGTATCAAGATTAATACATGGGTTGATTTTTTTATTTTTTTTTGTCTGTAGGTCCGGGTAATTTTAGGTTGGTCAAATTCAGACAATGACAAAATTTGGATGAAAAATTGATATACGGAATCGGTTTGTCTTCGAGTCAGACTAACTTAACAACACATATGAAGCTAAATTTTGTTTGGAATCAGGTTTGAACAATAGAAAAAAGAGAAATATTGTCCGGACATCATTTTTAAAATTGATCATATTTTCAAAAATGATAATTATACATTTTTAAATATTTATCATTACTAATTATTAAACAAAACTTAAAAAATACAAATATAAAAAATAAGTATATAATTAAGATAAATAAATTCCACAAATAAATATTTTAATGTGAAAAGTAGAAATGAGTTTCTATTATTGTAAAATAAATAAAATGAAATTTCACAAAGTAAGAATTATGGGTGATGTGGAAAGGATCAACCCCCACTAACAAATCAAAATTACCATTGTACTTGCTCTTAGGGGTATGAATTGGCACCTGCAGTATCTGTGCTGTCTCCCAACATCTTTTATCTTTCTCATTTTTCAATTTTCAAAATTACACCTTTTTTTTTATTTGATTAGTTAATTCATTATTAAACTTAAAACTCAAACCGACTTCCCCCTCCTTCTCTTTACCTTCCACCAACTTGAGTTTTTAAGTTTTACAGCTACTAAAATTCTCTTTACCTTCCACCTGCAGCTACTAAAAGGTCTTGTTTTTCACATTCCAGTAGAAATCCAGATCAAACTCTTCCTTTATATTTATTCCCACATGGATATGTACTTGGTCATTTTTTGTTGGGAGATTCTACCATAGTTGAATTTATTTTCAACTATGGTAGTTAAAATGTATGATTATCTTTATTTTTGCCTTTAAAAATTAAAATTAATATTATATATTCACCATATGACTTGTTACAATAAGTAAATCTATATGTTAAGTTATAATTTTTTACAAAATTGAATATTTTAAAGGAAATTCTACCATAGTTGACTTTTTTCAACTATCGTAGTTGAAAAGTGAAAAGACCATTAATTTTACTATAAAAATTCAAAATCAATATAGGTTGATCAAAGTAACTTCATATAATAATTATCCGTGTTTAGGAGGATATAAATCTTTTTAAAAAATATAATTTATTTTTGATAAATGAATGGTATAAAATTTTCAACTACCATAGTTGAAAATAAATTCAACTATGGTAGAATTTTCATTGTTTGTTAGTACATACATTGAGTTTTGTTAATTATTATTATTAGTACTAATATTATCCTTATTTTTGCTGTTTTCTGACTTTACAAATTAATGAAAAATCTGACCTTTCCTAAGTGGTTAAAATAATAGGTACTTACGGTACAGATTTAATTACAGTAATCTTGTTCTAAGAAGAAATTTTGGAAAGTGATAATATGAGGGGTTGTCTTATGTGTTTGGAATGAAAATGATTAATAATCATCACTGATGCTTTGAACCCCAAAATAAAAGAAAAAGAAAAAGAAAAAAAGCAAATCCTTAGCTGGTAATTTCCATACTCATCGGTGGCCTCTCTCTCTCTCTATCTCATATAGTCTCATAGTGGCTTCCTATCTGAGAAACAAAATAATAATAATAATAATAATAATAATAATAATGTTTGTTTCCTACACATATGCCAAAAATAAATTATAAATATATGCTGAAAACCCCAGAAGGGGGGAAAATCATAAAACTAAGCAGAAACTAAGAACATACCTAGTAGAAGCATCCACATGCTTGATGAGCTTTCCAGAATTGAGAGGCAAAATGGCAGAGAGAGGTGATAGCAGGGCTCAAATTCTCATCTTTGCACAGGAAACATATGATATCCACCATACATATCTTCCCTACACATTTACATAACCCCCCATTTTGTTCATCATGATCATCATCATTGTTCTTATGATCATCATCATTCTGAGAGATATAGTCTCAACTCTCTCTCTCTCTCTCTCTCTCTCTCTCTCTCTCTCTCTCTTTCTCTAAGATACTTCTTCCTACCCATTCACATCGTCTCATTCTCCCTCTTTGAGAAGCAAAAATCTCAGTTGTAAAGTCCCAAAAATGCAATAAGAGATTAAGGTAAATTGAGAAGCAAAAATCTAAAAAATGCAAAAAATTGAGAAAATTACCGATTTAGACTTGTGGACCAGCAGCCATGTCCACCAGAACTTACGGGCACCATTGTCGCCGATTCGACCAACTCCACTTTCTTCATACCCATTCACATCGTCTCATTCTCTCTCTTTGCAAAAAAAGGAAGAAAAGGCAAATCGTAAGAAGAAAAAATAAAACAAAAAAGAGTGAAAGGGGAAGAAGAATTAAAGTGCAATGAAGGGAGTAGATGAGTAATGGACATGGTAGACTGGCAATTTGAAGGGAATTGTGACAAAGGTGGAAGAAAGAGTGAGAAAGAACTGAGGGAGTGGGAGTAATGGGCACTTGGGCAGTGTGTCTGCATTGTGACCATTAATTCATTGAAGGGCTCGAGAAACTGCATACAAGTGAAGCAATTAACCAAAATACCCATTCTACCCTCACAAGTTACTGTAGCAATCTACAGTGTTGCTCATTTCAACTTTTATAAGGTTATAGATATATATATATTAACGGTGCGGTTCTGGTTCACCGTCGGTTTGAATATCCCAAACCGGAACCACCCCGTTTAGCATCTGGTTTATTCAATTCAGTGCAGCGGATTTTTAAAGCAGTGCGGTTTTGTCGGTTTCAGGTTCGGTGTGGCGGTTCCGATTTTTTGAACACTCCTACCAAGTAGCTCTTCCTCACTCTGTTTAAAACTGATGTCTACTCCACTATATTTTAGGTGGAGCTTCCTTAAGAAATTTGTTACTCCTTTTGTTTTTATTTAACTATCACATAGAAGATTGTGTTAAAATCTTTGACCATTAATATCTTAATTTATATAACGATTCATTATACAAAAATAATACCAATAGATTCGGAATAAAAAATACAATTAAAGAAGTACAACATCTATTTTACTAAGGAAGCGTTTGATAGGAATCCCGAGGAAAGTTTTTCATAGGAAATATTTTCCCGGGAAATTTTTCCTTGGAAATGTAGGAAATAGTGGTGTTGGAAATATGGGGAAATACAGTCACTTGCACAAGATGAGGGATCACTTGGGTAGCTACGAGTCGAGGGTGAGCCCGTCTCCCCTCAAGACTTATTCACAAGGCCGTGAATAAACTCAAGGGTAAAACCTAACCTCTTGTAAGCAAAGTACAAGATTTCTCATGGACTCTCAAAGAATGTTGCTGCAGTCGACACCTCAAAGAGTGTGTTAAAGCTCTCTAGAAATTTGAAGAAAAGTATTGAGGTGTGTGGATGAATGAGGAATTCATCCACTATTTATAGGGTTCTTGGAGAAAATTAAAGCATTCAAACTTGCCATAAACAAGATGCTTGATTTTTGGGATGTGTCTTTGAATCATAAAGATGATATATTGACTGATATCTCAGTCAATAATCAGCCCAAACAATGATCAAAACATATTTACACCGAAGCATAAATCAAGGGATTTCGAATAGAAACTTGATTGGACTTCAACACGGTCCGTGTTGACCTCAGCACGGACCGTGTTGATCAGACACGGTCCGTGTTACCCTTGTACAATTTTTCTATACTTTCTGGAAGCCAGCACGGTCCGTGTCACACTAGACATGATCAGTGTTGGCCATGCTTCCTTCGTTTATAGTTGGTTTTTGACCTTCTCGGTCAATCCCAAGTTTAAACCTTACACCCTTATACTTCTTAACTCTTGAAATACTCCTACAAGTGGGTCCATTGTAAAATTTTTCCCAAGGTCAACTCATAACCAAACATAGGGAAAATAAGTCAACCTAGGAAATTGACCATTTCCCCGGGATTTGACCAACCAAACGTACCCTAAAATTATTACATTGTAATATAATGGAAATAGTAGAAGACATTGTCTGTCAAGCTCGTTGGTACCAGGAAGCTCACCACTTTCAAATTATTTTTACGTGCTTGCTAACTTTGTCCTTTCTTTTTCCTATCAAGAGGCTGTTTCCAACAAGTAGCATAGAGAGTTCGATACAAATAGTACCCCAAGCTTTCTCAGTAAACAATTCCCATGGTAGAGATGCTTTACAACCATAAAACATTTACAATAATAGTTTCTGTTTTCATTTTTCACCATTGCTCATAGATGCATGCATAAGTCTTATTTTTCATTTATATTAACTTTTGACTTTTCATGCGATGCATAGCAAATTTTTTTATTAATTTAGCTAATTAAATTTTATGAATAAATTATAACTTTTGAATTAATATATTAGAAAAAAATTGTACTACCATATTTTCTAAATTTAAATATTTCTATAATACTTATATTTGAATTATGTGATTGTAAATATGAAAGTCTATGTATATTGGCGTTCTTATTTTATAATGACCAATATGAGCAAAAAAACTAAAACAAAACTTAATAATGTAAATTAAGAATCAAGTTTAAAACTATTTTTTCAAAATTAAAATATACTAAATTTTAATATTTATTTATTTATTTATTTATTTATAATTATGTTCCATAGAACAATAATACAGATTTTTTAATAGGAGTTCTACACGTACTTTACTATCTCTTAAAATTTACTTTTTTATGTAAATTTTTATATTGGCAGTATTGGTATATTTGATTAGTAAATTTAGTGGATGAAAGACTGACTAACGAATATTGTTATAATGTTAGTATTAATATTTGTAACCTATACATATCATTTGTTTTTTTTCCCTTTTTTAAGTTGATATTATTATATTAAAGACATGGTAGTCAAGTGGTAATTATTTTCAATTTTTATGTTCCTTACCAAGGTGCAAATCTTAGTGGAAGCAAAACATTTTCTGTTTTTGTTGAAAAAAATATTCTTAAGTTTGGAGTTTAGTTTGGGAAAATCAAAACTTTAAAATCCTTCTTTTAGGTATGGATTTCCCTTAGGAGATCTTGTTTTAATATACATATAGAATTGACTATAATGGACAAGTTACTCTAGATATACCTTGAGGACATAACCCAGTACATACCCCAAAGCAGAAAACTTCCTAAATGTAGATTCTATATACCTTCTATTCTAGTTTTACAATCCATGATTATAACCTGAGCTAATATTTCACAACTCCTTATATCTCCTGTGTATATACATGAGTTTCGTTCAAGTCAAATGTGATAAATCAAATAAATAAATAAATGAAGGAAAAAAAAGTGTTGGTTATCCTCTTGTGTTGCGCCACACAAACAACATCACAACAATGATTTGCCATTTGGAAACCAATATTTTAGAGCTTATCTTGTGTTTTCAGCCTCTTACACATATTTAGAACCAATAACAAGCATCACAACTAACTGAGCCATAAAGGAGTATTTGGATATCTTGTACTCGTTCCATACAACAAGAAACCGGTCCACGTTGATTTTATTACATATATTTAGAATCAACAATAATACTATGCAGATATCAATGAATAAATATTTGTAATTTTGGGCTCATGTCTTTTCAACTATGTACATCCACAATAAAAGTAGTTCTTGAAAAGTTATTTATTTAGTGTTGTTATTTTTGAACTAATTTTTGCAAGAAGAGGATAATAACTAATGAAGTAATTCTTATGGTTATAAGGAGTCTTCCACTTGCACCCCTTTAGAGGATGACGATCTCGAGCATCTTTCAACCCTAGCGGCTGTTAGAATATGGGATTGAGAAGAAGTTTTGAGGCGTGAAAGAATCACTATCTTTAAGACAAGATTTCGCCCCTAATGTAATATCGTGTCTCCAGTATACAACAAAACTCCTGGATTGACATATAAATAAATATACATTCAATCCCCCCTGTTGAGCAGTTCTTCCTTTGGATAAGGATGATGATGCTGATACAATGCTTTTGGACAGGATTGATGGTTTGGCAGTTTAATCCTGTCCAACTACATTAAACTGCTTAAAAAAAATAAATAATAATAAATGTTATTTAGTTGTCTGCTCCTAAAGCTCCGAGCTCACGTGCTAAGTGCCAAGTGCGCCTAATAAGCGCCAAAAGCGCCTCTAGCGCCCTACAACCCACGTCGCGCGCGTGTGCGGTTCAATGCTTCGCATTAAACCTTAGCCCAAGCACAGACTAGCCCAGTCCAGAGTTTATTTACTTATAAACTCATATGACTCCTTAACTTATAAAGAGCCATTGACTATTTTATTTTCCCCTTGTGGGACAATAAATAGGAAACCTATTTATATTCTCTAGGAGCTGGAGACAACTTTATTCTATCCATGTGGGACATTTGACAAAATCAATACATTATTCTATCCATGTGGGACATTTGATAGAATCAATACATTTATTTCCTTATTATTTTCACCAACTATTCAACAGCGGCCCGTTTGGTAAGAGGGAATAGGGGTTGAGAATAGGAATAGAGAGATGGGTAATAGAATTACCATGTTTGTTTCATGATAATTAAAAAAAAAGAATGGAATGGGAATGGGAATAGAAGGGGTCTATTCCCAATAATCTATTACCATGGGGGGTGTGATAATAGATATTGAAAATTCGTTAGTCAATAACTAAATACCAAAACTACCCCTATTTAAAAAAATAAAAACTCACATTTATTCATTTCTTTTGCTTATATTAAATAAAAACTCACTTTTATTATCAATCTTGCCGGCTATTGTCACCTAAACATAGTATTACTTTTGCTTATAATCCCTTATATTAATTAAATATTATTGTTATTACGTATCTTTCGGTTGAGATATTACTAATGCAGTAGGGTTTACGTCTTTTCCTTCTATTAATTAAATATTTATTATAATTAATATATTAGTAAACCCAGTTGAGTTATTGAATTTTACAGCAGCCGTCAACAATTGGTCTATCATGTAAATTTGTTGAATCATTCATACTTTGAACGTTTATATACTTGTTTTTAATTTTTAATTCATATTTGATGCTTAATTAATTTTTGTTAAAATCTTTATGAACTTAATTTTTAAATTTTTTTTTCATATGGTAGTAGATTTTCGAGAAGTAAATGTGTGTTACTATGACCTTCCATCCATTTCAATTTATTAAAACATTCATAAATCAATAAAAGGGTATTTTAGTCAATATGTGTTTATTCCCAATCCTATTCCTAATTTGAATTACCACAAAACAAACAAGAAAATTGATAATTAATAAAGATTTATTAATTCTCATTACCATTATAAATTCTCATTCTCAGTGTCATTATGAGTTCCCATTCCCATTGCATGCCAAACGGCCCCTAGAGTTCTTCACTCTAGTAGTTGAAGGTTCATTCCACTCACTTTTTTTTTTTTGTGGCGTAGACAGGAATCATTCCATTCACTTAAGGTAAGTGTATTTATCAATGTCATTCAATGCTTTTCCTACCTTATATAAATGCTAACTGGTCTGTATCCCCGTGCGATGCACATGCGATGCACATGTTATTCTGTCTTTTATTTGTTGATTTTCGATTTAATTATAAGTATATTTTCTTTGTCTTTCTTCACTAACGCTCAATTTGTAAGAATTTTGGTCTTGATGTTCTCTAAATAGTCTTTCTTATTTTTCCTGAAATCAGATCAAATATATTGTCGCCCCCCCACAAAATAAATAAATAAATAAATAAATAAATAATGCACACAGAAAAATACACACTTAAAAGAAAACATATAAGATTTTATCAAAAAAAAAAAAAGAAAACATATAAGAAGATATTATGTATATGTCTCTCACCTTATCAAATGCTTTTATGAGAACCCTTTTAGATGAAGAATCCAGTAGCCTAACTTCATCATTCTAACTTACATCTTCTTGTTGGTTTAGACACTTGTCTAATTTAGCAAAATCCTTGCTTTCTCAAATCAACCAAAAAACTTCAAGGTTGGAACAAACTCATATTTGTTGTTATATAATACTATTCATGCGTGTAGGACGATCATTTGGAACTGATCTATTCTAGATTAAATTATCAAAAAGCTAGCATACAAAAAGAGACATGCGCATGTAAACAACTATTGCGTATATGACAACTTCGGATTCAAGGTTGGATTAGCCTTTTAACAACTGTTGATCATGATTGGAATCCTTGTGGCATCGAAAGTTCGTGCGCATTGTAGGAAAGAAAAAGTTATAATGTGAGCAACATTGTTTGATCTTTGCGAAATTTCGGTAGCCACTGCGTTTCGAAGCAATGTAGCATTCATGATTGGACTCACAACCCATGCCACTATAGTAGGGATTCATACCAGGTATTCAACTAATTAAGCACTTTTCTATCCTGCTAACGAAGATCTATGCACAATAACATTTAATGTTTTTAAGATTAACTTTTTTACATTTTCACGGGCAATTCTACTAATCAAGTCCGAAGTAGCTCTTAACAGCACACTGTTCGAGCATTTCTAGATTTTGACGACAGTGATAGCTCCAATAATCAATTTGAAGTCTGCAGAATGGGCACTATATGAAGGAAAAGATGATTGAATTTGGAGGCACTTGCTTGGAAAAAAGCAAGAATAGATTTGGAAGCACATGTTAGACTTCCCAGCACTGTCACTTATGGGGTTGTGGTTCATTTCCTCGTTCTACCTCTATTTCCATTTAAAGGAAGACCAAGAACGTCGGCCCCAGCGCACATCTTTGCGCCAATCATTGCATTTGCTCAAAAGACGTGAAGTTAGAACCCCATTTCTAATCTCAATGCTTTCTGGCTGCATTACTTGCTTTCTGCTACCTCGGTGCTCCAATTCTATGACCCATTGTTGTTCAAATCGAAAGGGGCATCATGGGAATCATTGTATACACCATTCGTGGTGATTCTAGCGATTTAGGCCTTTATCCCAAAGAACGACTTTATTGGATCCTGTCTCAAGTGATCCCCTTGTTTCATCACATGGCCTCGTCGAAAATATTTACTAGTCATTTTTGTTGTAATCAAACTAACTGCAGTGGTAAATTTTTTGCCAATTAGTTTATTTTCTTAGGTACTCAATAACTTTCATTGCTTTTTTCTATAGCATCATTTGCCTAATCACCTTTGTTTTCCAGGTAGCGTTACATAAAATTTTTCAAGACTTCACATCATGTCCGCTTTGTCCTATCCTCGATATTATTACAAGTTTTTGGAGCATCAATAATAGGAGCTTATGGGGGCGCAGGGGCACCTAAGATGTGGCCAAATTTCTCGCTTTCGGAAGATATCGGTGCCTTAAAGTTTACAGTTGGAGCTACTTTACCACTCCAAAATGCAATCATTAGTTTGATTAGTTTACCACTCCTGTGTACAAAGGCGAATCCAGGAACTAAATTTAGAGGGATCAAAATTTAAGGATGAGTAATTGAAATCTGTATATCTAATTAGCAAAATTTAAAAATTAAATATTCAAAATTAAATACAAACAAATGATAAAGTATCATATGATATAAAATATATTGTATATAAAATATATTGTATGTAAAATATATTGTAATATATAATGTAAACAATTTTTTCTTCAATTTTTGCATTTTAACTTAAATAATAAATAAAAATTGCTATCAACTTATTTAAGATGATTCAACAATTGCAACTAACTTAAAATTCAAGTAATTGACATTACATTCGCATATGAGCAAAATTTCCAAATATTTAAACTGTATGAGCATAAAATATTATTCATAGACACAAAAGTTAAGAAAAGTAACTACAAATAAACACAAACACAAGTAATAACTAACAAATGTGTTTGGTTTCAAAAAAAAAATAAATAACAAATGCAACAAAAGTCAACTAGATATTAATATAAATTAACAATCAAATTATTCTAAGTTCATTATTGACTCAAGAATGCTTGTAAATTTGATAAATAAAAATAAAAATAGATCTATAAAACAAAATCTTATTTTCTTAGAAGTAAAACTATCGTCAGTAATATTTAAAACTACACAAATTTAAAATTAAGTGAACATAATAAAGTTTTATAAATTGTTTCATGACTTTTTATAAATTATAACAAATATTATATAAATTTAATTTAGTACAAAAATCACAAATTTAAAATTAAGTGAACATAATAAAGTTTTATAAATTGTTTCATGACTTTTTATAAATTATAACAAATATTATATAAATTTAATTTAGTACAAAAATATCAATATATATTTACTTTTTTCGAAAAAGCAGTGTAGTTTGACCCCACGTGAACCCACTTTAATTCCGCCTCTGCCTGTGGCTATGTAGATTAGAGAAGTATGCATCATTCCCATATATTTTCGTAGATGCACTCATGCTTCTATTTGTATCCTGGGTAGTGAAGAAAGTACAATATGTTATGACCGATGAATGTAGTAGAATGGATTAATATAATTCATGCACCGTACTCAAATATTCAGCAATATACAAGCCTGATTCTCTCTAATTCACTTTGACTCTTTCTAATCATTCTTCTATTCACTATCTCTTATCATTCTCACTATCTCTTTAGAATAGTTCATCTTAAATATTATCAAATGTATAATTGTATCAGACAACATGTTATAAACTTGTTCTTAAATTCATCCAAGTAGATTAGGTTTAATCCTTGGCAAAAATTTGGCCTATGTGATGACACAAGATTATTTCACGTACAAAAAATATTTATACTTAGCATTTCAAGGTGATCAAGATATTGCTTCTTACTATACATACATATATCAAGAAATTATGCAATGAGCAAAAATGTATTACATATGTTCCTACTTGTTAAAGTGACATTATTAGTGCTACCTGTACACATGTTCATAAATTTTCCAAAAAGACCAACTAATTCAACTCGTTGTTGGTTTAAATAAAGTATATAAAGTAGTTAGAAATGATATACCAATGAGTAGACATTTGTCTACCTCAAGTCAGTGAAACATATTACATGTTGTTTCAAGAGGAAAATCATAAATTGTACACTAATATGTTACATTGAACTATAATATGAGGTTTATAATGGAAATGAGACCATGGCCTTAATGGGAATCCTACAAATTATGGAAGAAATAATAACAATGTTGGAACCAAAACAGTGGTTTTGGTAACAATAGCAGTAGCAATTGTACCAGTTCTAACTTTGGAGGGGAGAATTTAAGACATGCACTAGAAACAACTCAATAGTGATCATTGCAAAATAATCGAGCACACCATTTATAGGTGCTACAACATAAATTGGTATTATCCTAGTCATAAACTTTTGAAAGGAAAAAGAATCATGTTGTAGTCACACAAGAACATGAAGGCTCATGGTTGGAAGATCTCAGGAAAGAAACCAACAATCTAATTTCATCACCATCATTGGGCAACACTTACCTTGCAAGTATAAGACATTCTGTTTTATGACAACATTTAATAATGGTCCTAGCTAGGATAATTGAGAGTGGTGTTTGTGATCACAATATCCCTAATCAAGCTAACTCCTAATACCATTCTTCCTAATGTTTTATATGTTCTAGGGTTTCAGTTTAATTTCTTATCTGTTCATATGCTATGTAACCAGATAACTGGAACAATAACTTTTAGTTCTTTTGCCTGCACCATTCACGATCAAACATTACAGGAGGTGGTCCTTGGTAAGGCAAGAGATGACCTGTATTACCACACTCATGACAATAAGCAACATCAAAGATGTGGAATGTAATTCTTGTACACTACAAAGTGGTTCGAGGGAAGACTTTTGCATCTGATTTCCCTTCACAATCATCACCTTAACACAATAGAATCTAGGATTAGACTAGAACATTTAGGATATAATGAGTTGTAATAATTATTGTTTGTTTAAGCCAAATAGCCAGCTTGGTATAAGGGATATCATCAAATGGAACATGGTAGCCTTGGGTAAGCATCTCATACATATTTCTCATGGTAGAGACTCCCTTTGGATTGGTTCAATCCATCAAGTACATTTGAAGAAAGACAATATTCAAGCCTGCACTCCTATATAAAGCAGCTTTAGGCACCAACATCACCTGCTTACAACCAGAGATAGATTTGCAGATGTATCGAAACAAGGTTCTGGAGGGTGAGGGTGTAAAACCTCGAAAAATCCAACGATGTTGACCGTGACGTCGTTAATAAAATAGGTTTGACTTCGTTATTTACTGTTGTTCGTAATGTGTTTATTTATGCTAACGCTTGAGCTCGTAGGACCGTTGAGGGGCTAACAAGGGTAGAATAGTAATTTCCACTGGTTAATATTATTATGTGATTAATTACGTGAATATTATTTGCTATGTGATTATATGATCATTAGTATTAATATTATTATTACTATTATTAGTAATTCTTTAAATCTATTTTTAGCTTAATGGGTTGGGTTAGGAATAGGATTAGTTAATTGGGCCTAATTAAATGGGTAGTATATATACACCTCTCCTTCCCCTCTCAAACCCTAAACCCTAATTCCCTCTCTCAAACCCTAACCCACAACCTCTCCTCTCTCTCTCCCTCTCTCGGCCAAAGAACCACCACCAAGATCACCCGCTCTAGCTGCTATTCGCCTCCCACGCCCCGACCACCGCAGGCAACCACCGCGGGATCCCATCGTCGCCGGTAACCGCCATTCTCTTCTCCTTTTCTTCTTTCTTTTTCTCTCTCTTCTCTCCCTTGCGCTAACCGGTTGTCTTGCCGCCATCACCGCCGGCCACCGCGACCCTTGGCGTCGCCGTCGCTGCCCGACCACCAGACGACCTCTGCCCCGCCACCCTAACGTCGCCGGAGCCTCTCCCAGTCGAAGAAAAGCCGCTCGAGTCGCTGGCAATTGCTGCTCCGAAAAACCGACGTCAACAACCTCCCTCCGACGAGCCAGCCGCCGACGCCTGCCACCTGCGACCCCGACGCACCCCCTCCGACCAACGCACGCCGCCACCGTCGGAAAATGACCCTCTGCCTAACCTACGTAAACCCTAACCCTAACCCTAAACTGATTTTACTTCTTTCTTTTTCTTTCTTTTTCCTTTTTCTTTTCTTGTTTTATTATTAAAAATCTGTTTTATATATTTGTATTATTATTGTTTATAAATTCTGTAATTTTTGTAATTAGGGGAAATAAATTGTAATTATTTTCTTGTTGTAATTATGTGTAAATTCCTAATTGTTATGTGTAATTTTATGTTATGAATTGTAATTAGATTTAGGTTGTAATAGTTGGTTATTAGGTTTGAAAGTGATTCTTTAATATTCGTTATATTCTTTACATGAATCGTTTAGACCACAATATTATTGTATGTACGAATTTGGAAATTTATTACTTAGGTTAAATTCTTGAATGTTTAGTTGTTTAATCGTTAAGCCCTTTATTGTTTCTTAAGAATAAATCTTGTTAAGTTTGTTAAATGAATTAGGTTGATTTCTTGTTATTAAAACCTTAGATTCTTGATTGGTAGTTTTAATGTTTTTAAGTTCTTTATGTTTCTTTTACATGTAAACCTAAGCCCTTCTTGATTCTTGAAAATTAGTTAGGTTTCTTGTTTCATTAAGTTAAATATTATATGTTCTTTTATTTTCTTAGGGTTCATTCTTGTTTAAATCATGTTTAATCTTGACTAAATAAGTTAGGTTGAATTTATGGTTTATTAGTTCTTGGTTCTTGAGTTAATCTTGTTTAAAAGAAATTAGTTTTGTTTAGGATTCTTGATTAGAAGTTTAAATGTTTATATGTTCTTTATAGTTTATTTACATGTTCTTAAGGTTTCTTCTTGTTTATTGATTTAGAAATTCATGTTTAGGATAGTGTTAATATTTCATGCATGACTATTATAAGGTTAGTATTAGAATATATGCACATAAGGTATGCCATGTTAGTGTATGATATTTTTATGCATGCTTTAGGATTAGATTAAATTATTAAAGTTGTTTTCACGCGTTGCAATTTGGTTTTGTTGATGGGAAGTTTGATGTTTGAACCCTAAGTTAGAGTTGGACTTTATACCTTAGACCCTAGTTACTGTTTTGAGCCCAAATTAGGACCCCGGGATCGAATGGTGGAAGTTAGAACTAAAATTATAAATTAAATAAGAACCGTTATCGGGACAGTTTCGTTAGCGCCTAAAGATCGGGTTGCCACAGTTAGTGTAGTTGTCTTTTGATCAAACCCTTTGGACTGGAGGTTCCCTTAGATGTTAGGAACCATAGGAATTTTACGGATTGAACGTTTGATTTGTATAGCCCGAGTTATAACCGTTTTACCAGAACCTGTCAGAACTAGACCAATGGGAAAGACGGGTGTTTTTGGAGTCCTTCGGGACTGTTTTGGGCTTAATCACCAACATAGAAGTTTTAGTAGACATCTCGAGGTTTCCGAAAAGTCCAGAACCAGACCCGTAGGATGTCGGGAAGTCGAGTTGTGACCCGTTTTATGTGAACGTTATAATATGTCCTCTGCTTGCTTCTTTTTATAAGAATTGTTGAGTGAAAATAATATGTGATCTTGTTATGTGTTTTCTTGAAGGTGTTAAGTGTAATTTCATAAATGATAGGAACCTAAGTGTTCCTAGGGGATGGGTTAGGTAGTTAATAGTTAATACTAACTTCGTTAGAACGCGTTTTGATTAGATAATTACTTTTATTCTAGGCCGAGTTAGTGCGAGACGTTAGTGAGCTCAAGTGTGTTCTTCTTTTGCTGTGCTGTGAAGTATATCAGGTAATGTCTATGCTCTAATCCCCACCGGGATGCTCTTTAAATTTGTTTTAATGTTTTCTAATATGTTTTGATAATTGCATCCCGAAAGGGGACTTTTGTGGAAATACGACCATCTGTTTTGATAATCTTTTTGATTCGTTTGTGATTTTGGTTTACTTGAGTTGAGAAATTGGATGGTCTTTTATTCGAAGTTTTGTTAATGGTTTTGATAACTTGGGGTGGTTTGACTTGAGAGTTGTGAGCTGAGTTTGAATAATATACTAATAATTCAAGTGGAAACGTTAAGCGGGTTTCGGGGGATAACCTGTTGTGCAGGTGTAACAACTTGCAGGGTTATGGACCAGGAGATTAGGGCTTCCTTCCCTGATATAGGATAGTATTTGATGCCTTTGGTAGGCGAAATTATTGATGCCTTTGGTAGGCGATGTTCTTGATGCCTTTGGTAGGCGATGTTCTTGATGCCTTTGGTAGGCAATGTTTTATGCCTTTGGTAGGCGATGTTATTTATGCCCTTGGTAGGCGATGTTCTTGATGCCTTTGGTAGGCGATGTTACTTTAAGGGATTTGGTATCCCGCCCGCACATTAAAATATGGATTGGATGGGTTGAGGAAAACAGTTAAGGGTTAAAGGTTTGTAAAACGTTTGATTTGATCCCTCTCCCTAAAATGAATTGAAATGAACTTAAACTGTTTTAAACGTTAGGGGTAGACATTATTGAGATTTCCCACTCATTTTTGAAATGTTTTGTTTTCAGGTGAAGATCTAAATGCTGGGGACGGGAATTAGAAGTGAGGACGACGAGTCTAGAAGTCCTTAAATCTTTTTATTTTGTTTTCGTTAGGATGTCTTAAAGTTGGTTTTGAGTTGTTAGTAGTTACCGTTAGCAGACAGTTATGTTTTCCTTTCTCGCCTTGTGTCCCTTCGGGGATACGGCAGTGACGCCCAAACTGAATTTGAAAGTCTTCCGCTAAGTTTTGTCTGTTAACGTTAGTTTGACTTTGACTTTTCTATAATTGAATTTCCGGGGCGTTACAGAGGGTCTAGGAGTCTTTGTAAGGCCTTGGTCATTTCCATTGTTATAGGTCTTCTTTCACAATGACTACTTCTGTTGTGTAAAATTCCCACTCAAGCATCGTTCAAAACCAAAGAAAAAACTAACGGTATGACAACAACCTATGGTAACAACAATTAGATGTTGTCATAAATCTTTATTGAAACGACTCAAAACATGTCGTTGCCATAAACCTTTATCGAAATGACTACAAATATGTCGTTGCCGAAAAAGGGGTTTCTTAGAAGTGAGGGTAAACTATTTACCCCTGCTTAGGAGATCAATTAGGAGAGTTTATAAGAGTAAATTTCTAATTTACATATGTGGCCTTTCCTATTATATGTAATACAATGACACTTAAACATTAACTCTATGCCAATTCTCTCTCTACCCTCTTCCCCTCACTCTCTTCTCCCCAATCTCTCTCTAATCTCTTTGCACGTCCCCCTCTCTCCGCATCTTCTCTCTCTCTCTCTCTCTCTCTCTCTCTCTCTCTCTCTCTCTCTCAGTTAAAACAATGAGAGTTGTGTGTGTGTGTGTGAAAGAGAGAGAGAGAGATTGAGAGAGAGAGAGAGAGAAAGAGGAGAAGAAGAAGAAGAAGAAGAAGAAGAAGAAGAAGAAGAAGAAGAAGAAGAAGAAGAAGAAGAAAGAAAGAAAGAAAGAAAGAAAGAAAGAAAGAAAGTGAGAGAAAGGAGTGAGAGAGAGAGAGAGACAGAGAGAGACAGAGAGAGAGAGAGAGAGATGTGTGTGAGCGAGAAAGAGAAGGGGGGGAGAGAAATGAGGGGAGAAAGATGTGTTTGTGTATGTACGAGATCTTGGACCATGACATGGAGAAATGGAAGGGTAAAATTGTCAATACATGTATTATATATTTGTAGTCACCGAGTATTAAGCATAATTTCGTAAAGTACAAGATAAGTAATAAAGAGAAGAAGCCAATTCAAGACACTTGCATACATGCACTCTACATGCGCAAGTTCACACATGCATTATCACATATGAAAGTCCCAGCCTAAAGCATGCACAACTTTTACATACGAAAATGCCAAAACCCTAGCCATGCATATGTGGACATTTTTTCTCGTCGTTTAGACTTCTAATCGTTTGCGGGATAGGGGGATTTGATGGGGTTTACTTTTAAAACTTTGTAAGGATTATTCGTACATTTCATGAATAATAGTTGTAAAATCACTTTCCCTTTACTTGGTGCATCTCATGAATAATTAAACTAAACTTTAAGAGTGATCATCCACTTGTTCCAACTCTTTAGGATTAGTCCAATTTGTTCACAAGATATTAGGCTTGGAAGAAAGTAACTTATGCAACCATTATTTAGAAATATACAAAATCACCCTTTGCATCGGTACATTATAAAACCATGTTAACACAATTTATGCAATCCTGATGTGTTTTGGTTTAAAAAGGAGTCGCCATCCGACCTTTTTTAAGGGAAAAAAATCTAAGGCAAAACTAAAAATAAAACAAGAAAGACACCGCCCATGAACCAGGAAGTGGATTCAGGGGTAAAGCTATGAACTCGAAAGGTAAAAACCTTTGAGTTAGCCTCTCACAAAAGGAAATACTCTACTAAAAGTTATGAAATGTGCTTTTAATAAAGTTTGGAAGGAGATAGATTGAAACTTTACATGATTATTTCATTAAGCATGCAAAAGAGAAGAATTACAACATATACACAATTTATATTATGAAAGAAACACACAAAAGTACCAACATGATGTTTTTTTGGAGAAGCCTTGCCTAGCCTTTCTTGGAATGCTTGAGCCTCACTCTTGAAGATGCTTGATTTGAAGCCTTGAATACTCCTTTTGAAGGTGCCAAATAGAACCAAAGTTTATGATAGAAAAAGTGAATGAAAAGGGGTAGGAAAAGTCTCTTTTTGTAGGGTTTTTGTAGTGGTGTTTTGTGGTTTTTTATGTAGGGATAATGGAGGGATAATATAGGGATGGGAGTTTTGAGGCGTAAGAGAATAGAGAAATGGAGATAGTGATGGTAAGAATGTAGTAGAGTTTAGAGATGAAGGATGGTAGAATGAAAATTAAAGAGAGAATGAAATGAGTAAAAACATGAAGAGTGTAGAGAGAATATAGGAGCGAGTGATGTTGGGACTGAGTTGGTGTCTTTGGCTTCGATCTAGAGAGGTATTTACAGGCTAAGGATGCTTGAACATGCATGAATTCAACCACATGGGAGTCATTAACTAAAGGTCGATCGGACTACAGGGAGGGGGGGGGGGGAGGGAATGAATAATGAACCTTGGGTCGGCAATGGTGTGAAGACGAACCTGGGTGTGAAACCATTAAACGCCGATCGACCTTAAGGTAGGGGGAAAAATGTATCTGTCTTCGTCCATGCATCCTGTGATGGTGTGGGTGTGAAACATGCATGTGCGAAAATGGCTTGTTCACACTTGGATGGTGCATGCTTATTGAGCTCAAATTAGTGTCTTCGTGGGGTTTAATCTTGAGACTTATTGTAGCTTCTTTTCATGTGTCTTTTACGTGGTCGATGCTTGGCATGCATGGCTAGGTTTAACATTTTTCTTTCGTAAAATTTGTGCATGCTTTAGGCTAGGCATTCCACATGTGATGATGCATGTGTTCTCACGTGAACTTGCACATGTAGAGTGCATGCAAGCAAGTGTCTTGGCTCAGCTTATTCTCTTTATTGCTTATCTTGTACTATATATCTATGTGCTCACTTTAATTGAATCATGAATAGAAAGAGAATCAAAGTAGTACTGTTTTGCAGGACACTGGTTTGGGATATGATTTTGGAGTGCAAAGCCTAGGCGACGCTTGGAAGTTGGAGTTCTGCGCCTGACTGTTGACGACTTACGTCTTCTGTGGGATGATCTCAGGCCATAATAACGCCTTACTAAAGACGGAGGGTGCGATTTGTCGTTGTTCTTGAGCAAGAATAATGCTCTACGCGAAAGATGGATTTCGATCTCACTCGAATGACGCCCTACTCGAAATTATGGATTTGATCTCAGGTAAGAATGACTCCTTACTTGAAATGATGAATGATCTCAGTCGAGAATGACGTCTTACTTGGAGTTATGGATTTGATCACAAGCGAGAATGACGCCCTACTTGAAATTATGGATTTTGATATCAGGCGAAAATGACGGCTTGCTTAGAGTTATGGATTTGATCTCAGGCGAGAATGATGCCCTACTCGAAATAATGAGTGATCTCAAGCAAGAATGATGCCCTGCTTGAAATTATGGATTTTGATCTCTAGCGAAAATGATGCCTTATTTGGAGTTATGGATTTGATCTTAGGCGAGAATGACGCTCTACTCGAAATAATGAATTATCTCAGGTGAGAATGATGCCCTACTTGGAGTTAGGGATGGCAATGGCCCGGGTTTGGGGCGGGTCCATCTGGACCCAGACCCGGACTCGCTAGATTTTTTGGACCCAGACCCACCCCAAGACCCGATGGGTCTCAAAATTCAGACCCAGACCCAAACTCAACGGGTCCAAGGGTCCATGGGTCTAACTCTATTATGCATTTTTACTAGATTTATCAATTTGTTAGGTTAATTTTATACTTGTACACATATATAATAATAACTATTATGTTTAAATACATTTATTTTTAACACAATAAAAATATTTCAAAGGAAAAATACTATACTAGGGTTTTAGAAAATAGAAGTCAACACTTCGACTGACCCAATACTCCCAGCAGGCACCAGGCAGTAGATGAGTAGTAGTGTAGTACTTGGGTTTTTATTTTTTCAATGGAAAAAATTATAAATGTTTAAATTTTAATGGGTCCATGGGTCGAGTCCGTGGGTCTGTGTTTGGACCCGGACCCGCTATTTTTCCTGCAGACCGGACCTACCTGCACTAATGGGTCCAAAATTTTGGACCTGCACTGCCTTAATGGGCGGGTCCAACAGGTTCGCAGAGTCCAAGACCCACTGTCATCCCTATCTAAGAGAGGGGGTCACTTTTTTATAAACAGAACTTTACTAATTGTTGTTTGGGAGGATAGAAAAATTCATATTTCAAGAAGACACTTTCTAGAATTAAACAACAAACACTTCAATACACCAACTTGATCGAGATTCAAGCCCCATCGGCCCTCCTTCAAGAAGACTACAGAGATCGGATTAGATGATTTTTTATTTGTTTATCTTGTAACAAATATTATCGAGATTGTATCCAGATTCTTTTAAACTGATACAAATTATATTTGCCTATTTGCTTGTCTTTATTTATTTTAGACTCGAAATTTGTGGATACAATAGTAATTTTTAATAAATTTTCATTGCATTGTGTGAGATTTTGGTTGTTGATTGGATTCCTTATCTAATGTAAGGTTTCTTTCTCGCCTTCAATGTGATTCTGGTTCTCGCCTTATTAGTGGTACTTTAGTAGATTTAAAGTTTTTTGGTTGAGGAGATTATATGGATATTGTCAATTTTCTTCTGGATATGATTCAACAATGGAAATTCATATGCTTCTGTCATTCATTATAGTTTACTTTCAAGAATCATTTGTCATATCAAGTAAATTTTTGCAACTGTAAAAGTTATTGGGGAAAATGGTTTATTGGAAAGTTTGACCAAGTCAAATGTGCTAAATAGGTGTTTGGTAAACAACCTATTCACTTGGCTGTTTGGGTCCAATAGGCTAACATGAGTAGCCTATTGGATTGATTGTAAAAGTAACCATTTAACCTAGAATTTACTAAAAATTACTTATATCCTTAAATATTAAAAAACCCATATCCACTTTCACTGTTCAAATTGCCTTTGTTACTGTTCAAATGGCACTTTGGTAGTTTTCCTCAATGTGAAGCCTTATTCTATCTAATTTATTTATTACTTCATTCCCTCAAAACCAATGGCGTAACATCAGTGTCAGACCTTCGGCTTCGCTCCTCCCTCTCTCTCTAAGATCGACTTCTCTCTGAGAGGGTTAGGGTTTGGTAGGATGAAGATGCTGAATTGAATGGGAAGCCCGAGCGGAAGAGCAAGAAACCTTTAGATGTTGTGTTCAGGGAAGCAGTTGGGTTGTGCGAGAGCACAAAGAATAACGAGAGTGAGATTGAAACAAATGAAGATGAAGATGCAGAATTGAAGAAGAAATTATGGGATTTGGAAATGGAGCTGAGGCAATTGAAGGCAAAATCTCAAGAACTAGGGACCAAATACATCAAAAAATTTAGGTTACAATCTATCTTTTTAATTCCTTTCTTATTAATTAATTTCTTCAATTAATCGATTGATATTCAGGGAACTTTATTTTTTATTCCTTTCTTGGTTAATTGATTTCTTCTACTATTTGATTTATAAGTTTCGATGTCTTCTAATTTGGTGGGTTTTTATGTTGGATTATTGATTTGTTTGTGGGTAGTTTCCAATTTTGTGGGTTTTTGATGTAGATTATTTTGAATAAAGATGTGTCGGATTTGAGAAAAAAGGGCCAACTTCTGGATGTCAGAGCTGGATTTTACTATAATTTGTTGCCCTTGATGGGAAAAACTCAAATTGTTACCTCAAATTTTCTCAAGTATGATCTCTCTATACCAACTACCATTTATTTGTTTATACATTGCTTGAATTTTTGCCTTTTCGAAGTTTCAATTGATGTTTTAGCAGTTGGAGTGTGGTATTTTTGTGTTAATTCCAAGAGTGGACTTAAAACTGTTTTGTAGCATTTGTTAATTACCCCGCAGTATCTAAATGAATAGCTTTAATGGGTTTTTTCCCTCTTCATGTTTGAGCAAAAAAAAAACGTGAAGTATTAGCTAATTTGGGGAACTTGCACATTCTGAATTTGGATGACAATATACTGACAAGAAACATCCCTCATGACTCATGAGATAGCTACCTCCACAAAAATAATGTCATTGCCACAAAGCCTACATAATCAAAAAATTCAGTTTTAGGCATTTTTGGGTTCGCAACTAAGGAGCTTGGTTGGTAGTATTTTAATTTTGTTCTTATTAATCATCTTACTTATTTAATTCAATTGCCTTTCTCTGTTTTCATCAGTAGTTTACTTGATGCCACTTAGAAGTTAATTAGAGCCCTAATAATTTATTTGGTTGAAAATCTCCACAAGTTTGTCCTAATTCGACTTGTTCTGAGTTATTTTCTATTGTGATCATGTTATTGCCAGAAATTTACATGTTTAGTTATAACCTACAAGTCAATAGTTGAATTGATCCATGACATAAAGCTTTGTGGTTGATTGTCATTCGGGTTATCTACTTTTTGGAAAATTGATATTTTTTTTTGCTTGGATTTGTTACTCGTACTTGCAGTTCGTTTGTCCTAGCTTGTGGTTGACAAAAATTACAGTAGATAGGCACAAAGTTTGTAACTTTCATGAATCTGTTAAGGTAGTTTCATAAGTAAATTCTTGAGATTATGTTTCTCAAAGATTTGATGAAATGTCTTAACCTTATTTGTGCAAATTATTGTGTTTGATTAGTCATTATATGTTCTTTTGTTGTTTGGCCCATTGTATAGATAGTAATCTTGATTCTATTACTTCATGTTTTAATTTTCGTGATTTGTAGAACTAATTGGTACCTTACTGTTAGTTTCCTCGATTCTATTTTTTTTTTAATTTTATGGACATTTATTTATTTATGTTTCCGAATCCCAATCCACATTGTTCTTTCTGGTAGCAATCGATGTGATACTTTGAATATATCATGCGCAAAACGACCTTCTTTGTCTATCAATGATTCTCTTTATGATGTTGAACTTCAGGTTGTCTATTTATCGTAGTAATTTAATAATCAGTTTCTTATTTTTCAATGTAGAAAGAATCATTAGTTTCTTATTTGATCGAGTATTGTTCTGTAGACCCCTTCACTTGCTATGTTTATTGCACTCTTTCAAATACTAATGCTGATGGTTATATGGCAAGCTTGCTTTTCTTGATCTGTATTGGTTGCTTGGCAGATACCTTAGCAGCTACAGAGCTTCACATCAGTTCAATTAAATGCTCAGTTAGAGGCTTGCAATTGACAACCATTCCCCCTAAAAGAAAGAAAAACATTTCATGTGAGGTCCAACAAAAATATGTCTTCATGAATTAACTTTAACTTGGCTTTGAAAACCATTCTGTCCTAGGATAAGTCTTTCTCGGATCTGATCGGGTTGACCATGGTTCTTATTTCAAACGAGGAAGTATGAGTGTGATGATATTCCTGTCTCAAGAATGGAAAAAGGAGAATCATGTAACATAGATGGCACCACTCCTCTTCATGTTTTTGTCGTAAAGGTTGAGATCGTTAAGTTTCTATTGGAGTGGAAGAGGTCAGAGAAGGTCGAGCTTAAAGCGAAAAGCATGGTGAGAGTTGGTCTTTAGCCAATTGTGGTTGTAAATTTTTCATCTTTGGATTTTGCAGCTTGATTTACTAGTAATAATACTCTAGCATTCTTTGCACAATACGAAGAGACTCTGTTGCATGTGGCGGCAAGGAATGGTTGCAATGAAGCTTGCTTTTCTAATGGTGCTTTTCTAAAGGTGAAGGCTAATGTATGTTTTCTATTTCTCCTTCTCATAATGTGTTAGATACCAAATTGAGTAATTGTTAATGGGCTTGTAGGGTTCATGATTGGCGTAGGCGAGGCTTCGTCTTGGGGTTACTATTTAAGGCTTTGAAGGTGGTTAGTTTAAAGCCGACTTTTAAATTCGAAGGCCGATTAACAGATTATTTGGATAGGTTTGAAGTTTTAACTTGTAGGTACCTAAATGAACTTCTTATCTCGAAGAAAGTCTTAAGATCACCCATGCTCACAAAGTACCTTCAGACTTCAGAGAGCATATGACACTGGGATTGGTTTGAATGAACTTCTTATATCCTTCTTTTTAATGCAATTTTTTTATTAAAATTTTCTTCTCGACATATTTTCTTTGTGGGTCTGCTAGCAGTTAATGTTTTTTGAGGCTGAGGTAAGCCTACCTGTGTTTGGTTCTCTATGGACATTTTTTCTTTCACGATTAAGATAAACTGTAAGAAAAGAGTTACTATTGTCTGCTCAAGAATTAACGGGGATGAATACAGTGGTATTTGCTTTAACTATTTGGCATGAGAAAATTGGTACGAATTTCTGTTTTTTGCTTGGAGGTCCCAAAAGAGTGATATCTGATTTACCTTCTTGGCATGCAGAAATTGCTACAAATGTTTGTCTAAAGATGATTTCACTGGAGGGAAACTTTAAAATATCAGAGAATTCGATTTCTTCTTGCTTGGAAGTGTCATAAATAGAACAATAATGCCCAATACCTGAGACAATGAGGATAGAAGTTCTGAAGAGAAACTTCAGAGTATGGCACAACTGATTTTCGATTAATGGGACTTTTGTGTGTTTATTTAGTTCTATTGACCTTAGCATTTTTTTTTCTTTACATCTCAGAATGAGCTTGACATTTTTTAGCCTGAGTAATAACTCTACTTGCTTTCGCTTAATCGGGAACTTTATCATATATGCAGGATGCAGTTGGATCCATGCCAGCCTCCATTGTACCATTGAACAAGTTTCCGAAGTTAGATAATGAATCTGATTCTGTGAGTAAATGTCCTGAGTGTGTACCTAGCATATGAATCACTTGTGTGGATGTTTGAGTATATACTAAGCATATGAACTACATGTTTGAGTGTATATATAGCATTCAGTTTTTCTTGTCAATGTTTTATATACTGTGTTGTAGCAGGATCTTGATTAATTTGCACACACTAATTTGTTGTTATTGTATTATTGAGTTTAACAGCGCCTCAAAAGGAAATCCCGGCCAAGATCATGCTGGAGTTGTGCTTTTTTTCATTATTGAAAGCCAAAAGAGGCTAAAGAGACAGCAACAACACTGCGAAAATGCAAAGGAAAGTACAGCTAAAGGACAACCAACAAGAAGCCACACGACCAAACCAAAGACAAACAGCACAAATAAATACAAAGATTAACATTTTCGTTCTCTTCTCCATTTCTCCAAAAGCCGCTTCTCAACAGTCACAGAATCCCCACGAATGAAGCCTGAACCACATCCAAACTTAGCCACTCTGCGCGCCAAGTCCGCCAGATGAGTCTGAGAACTCTCTGCTGATTCAATTTGCAAGCTCGCAGTTTTATCCTTCCTTCTGACATGCTTCTCAGGCTTAGCTGACTTAGATCGGACCCTACTCGAAGCACGACTAACCAACCTCCACTTAGAATCCCACAATAAGTTCACATTCTTCTTTTGTTGGCGCTTGACTTTGAAAGCCTTAGTACAGGAGTCCTCCACATCAAGAGGAAAAGAAGAAACCACCTCCTCAACTGCATTGTCAATGGGTTCGCTAACAGTGCGCTCATTATCAGAAAAAAATATACTAAGGCTTGGGCATTTCTACTAATAATGTTGCTAAGTATCGAGGTACCATTTTAGGGTTAAAATTTTGGTCTCATTACATGTTTATTCTTGTATAAGATGTAATCCCAGTTTGTTAATGTTTATTCTTATATATATAAAGGTTAGTAAAATTTTGGCCTTGTTACATGTCTAAAGTAATATAATGTCCTCATTGATATTCAACTTGAAATTTGTTTTCCCCGCCTCTTCAACATCAAGCATCCAAGCTTAATTATGACATTCAACTTGGATTTTGGTTGTCTTTCCATGTTCATAGTATTCTTTTCACCTCCCCTCTCCATCCAATTGTGCTTGCTTATCTGAATCTAGATGGAGGGTTGTTTTTGTTCATGTTTTTTAGGTATTTGTTTTTCCACTTTTTATCATCCTTTTAAGTATGAATTTTCATTCTTTAGTGGTTTCATTTTTCAAATATATTTTTCAGGTTGTAATAAGTAAAGGATGTATCAATACAATTGCATGAAGGTGGATGCAGAAAGCACAAAATTTGGATATCCTAAAATTAATTAATATGCAACTTGTATTGTTATTATATATTAGGGTTTTTGTATTTTCTTTTGTATTCATAACAATATTGTATTAATAACAATAAGTAAATACAATTTTCTAGAAAATTATAGGTTTTTTGCAAGTTCCGGTTTCTAGACTCTTGATTTTGAATTTATATTAATTAATAAATAAAAGTATCTAAGAAATATGATTAAAAATGTGAGGTAATTAGTACTATTGAAACAAACAGCTTCTTGCGGCATTTAATTTTTGATCTATATCAGAAAAAATAAAAAACGCTCCAAGACTATGGCTATATTGCCTTTAGCCAGATGCCGCTATAAGGTAATTTTCTATCAGCCTGAAATTATCAAAGGGATATAGTGTCATACTCTTCTATTTGAAAACCAACTTGATTGATTCAGTTATGACTTATTTTAATTTGATCTATTGATGACGGATATCAACTTATGAATGCAATCTACACTCCATGGGATTGCCTATATTCTGTTTGCATCTTGTAGTTATCCAACGGATCAATAAATTGACTTTGATTATTGTCAATGTAAGTATGTATCTAATGTTTATGTAAGATACTATATTTACCGTGCGCAACACGCGCGGAGTTATGACTAGTACCATCCTAAAAGTAATTAATACATATTATTTTAAAATTGATGTGAAAGGGTATAAATAAAATTTCAATAATTACTTTTTCGAAAACAGTCAACTTTACTAAACACAATGTTGGGTTTTGTGGCCCATTGGATCCTCGGTGGCGTACAGAACCCGAGAATAATCGACAGAGGATACAATTTTAATCTAATTCTAATTCCATGTTCAAGTTAGATACTACTTGCTGTTATTTGAATTTTAATCTGACTCTATTTCTTCTCCTAGCCACCCTATAAATAGGGTTCATTTTTTCTCCACTTTATTTCACGACGACATCGATCAACGGCGAACGACAAAAGGTTAAGTGACAGAGAGTCAGAGAGGGAGAAAATATTGAGAGAGAAAAGTGTCTCACCAATTTTACCAAGTGTATCCTCTGTTGTTGATCGCATCACACCCTGTGATAGTGATCGAGTTGTACTTCTCCTTTCTCATAGTGGATCATTTTTCTGGCTGTCGTCATTCGTGAGTTTTTCTCCGAATTCTTCGGTTTCCCACATAAATTTTGGTGTTTGATTTTATCGCTCTTATTTTCATTCATGAATTTTGTCGTAATATTCGTTATCTCCATTTATTTCGTTTTCGCTGTTACCTTGCTATTTTTTTAACGTACAACTTTTCCAAACACCTAATACAAACAAACAACCCAAACTGCTATAGTAAACAACCAATTTAAACATGCAACAACCAACAACTGTTTGCCAAATAAGACCTATATTTTTTAAGATAAAAATTTATGTTGATGTTATAGATTAATCCTTATTAAATTATTTCCATTGCAAATACCTAATGACTTTTTTTAATAAACTAGTTTGGCCAGCGTGTGCTTCGCACGCGCTGACCCGACAATTGTAACTGTTGATTCCAAGTGTACGATATTGTCGGATACATATGGTACATTCTAATCAACCAAAATGCTATTGTTTACATAATATATGAAAGCTTTTGCAAGACATATATATCACAATAGCTCAGGAAAAAGACATCCCAATAGCTCTAAAGAGGAACACTCTAGCATAAGTAGTTGTGAAGGAGTTGGGTGAACGGGTTTACTGTGTTTCCTTGTGTGTGAAAGACTTTTTCGGACATCAATTACCAGCAAGAAGAAAGACATATCATACTACTTCTTCCCCGGCTGAGTACCCTTAGCATCACCAAACCTTTTTCTCAATTTAACCATGCCAGCCAATATAAACAAATATGAAAGAAAAATAATAAATACAGAAACAATATTTCTTATTCAAGAGAAAAAAAAACCATTTACATTACTAAGACCAAAAATGAAAAGATAACAAGAAACGTTTGCTTTAGCACAAGAGCAAATGTCGCGGGTAGCAGCTCACATAAATAGCAGCACTCAGACAGCAGCTGCAGTACACTATGCCCTTAACTACCCCAGATGTCTACTAAATCCCCTTAAAACCTCACCAAATTGGCTCCAACTCAATTGCAATTACTCCCACTTATTCCAACAAAATTTTCCCCACAATACAATACTCCAAATAACCATGAAAACCCAACAGAACTCACTAAAAATAGTATCAAAATTGGCCAGAACCAAGTAATAAAGAAAACTCGAACAATATTTGCACCAAATTCCATTCAAACCTTCTCCAACCTAATCAGACATGATCCAACACCTTCCATCATATTTTTAGGCAACAAAATAATCATTTAAGCAGCCAAAAAACTCATGAAAAGGCCCAACCACAAGATGAACAACAACACATACATAGTAGTAGCTGCAAAGTAAGCAATATAATAATGAATGACAACAGAATACTTAGCTAGCAGATACATTAACCAAACCCAAAGATAATAAGGTTGATCCAATTTTATATCATTTAGCTTCATGAGAATCTACTTATATTTGCTATCCTGGCCTCAATCAGATCAATAAAATTCAACCTATTATCCACACCAAACAGAATAATACTATAATAAACTGTAATGAACCCCCAAGTCCTAAAGCTACAAACACAATTGTAGGCTAGAAGAAGCAAGCACTTATGTCATTAGGTAAATGGGGTTGTCAAGAAAACTGCTAGGCTAAAAATCAGTTACTATAATTTCTTAATAAACAAACTTGAATGCATTTTTCTCCACTTTTCTGCGATTATAAGCAAGCTAAATTTTGGGCAACGGTTTTGATTGATGTTAATGCTGGCTGACTAATATTGCAATTTAGTTTTAATAGAGCTATTGGGGGGGGGGGGGGATATTTCGGGGTTTAATGTGACTGGGTTGCTAAAAGGAGGACGGTAGTTAAAGAGTGCTAAACTGCAAACCAAAACCATATTAAAAAGCATAGCAAAAGGTGATCACAGTAGCCATCGATTCAAGAATTTATGGAAACAAGGAGCAACCATGGTGCTAGCAGACATCAAACATCAGTCATGTGAGTAAATTGATTAATTAAAAGTTGCTTAGTATAAAAACGGTGAAAATTAACTCATGCATTAAACATTCAAATTGAACGACTCGACCCCCAATAGGCCCGACTTGAACTAAAGCTCTAAGCAAGACTTTAAGCACAAACCTGAAATATATAACATGACAAACATGAAGCGTACAAGACAGGCACAGGTCAGGAGTACTCTCTTGAGCAGACATAAAAGTCCTTCAAATGTACAAATGTCTTTCAAATAACACAATTTTTTTAAAAAACATACAACCCATGATTTTTTTTTCTCGCCAAGTATGCTAAGCTAAATTTACTTTTTTTTTTTTTACTGTCACCAGTGGCTATGGCCACCCCTTACATCAATAGAGATCCACCACTCCCCCTAGAATCTAGACCTACCCTTCTTTTTTCTAAATTCGTTTTCCTTTTCTGATATCGCCTTTATATTATAATGATATATGTTTGTTGTGAATGTTCATGTTCCAAGCAATGACCAAGTATATCCCAAGAAATACCAAATCTTAAATCTATTAGAGATGACATAGTCACAAGGTTGCTCCACTGGGAAAGTATCGCGTTGTTAGTACTGCCTCATCGAATGACATGCAATCATTTCATCATAGAACCTTCTAAAGAATGGCACCATGAGTAGCCCCATCTAACTTTTTTCCCATTCCATCCTATGACTGGAATCAAGCCACTACATCTCTCATAACCTCCCTATCATACACACCCTTACCCCCCCCCTCCCCCCTCCCTTTTTAAATACTAAGGAAAAAGAAACCAGAAAACCACTATCAAACTCTTTGACACAAGTCAACATCAGAAAAGTATGACTCTTTAAACAAATTAAACCAAATCAACCTATTTCTACTCAATTGGCTAGACTCCAGCAACATAGAGTCTTTAATATTAAACTATTTTCATTTTGCCTCATTAAGAAGATGGTTATGTTTGTAGATAAGGTTTTGTAAACAAACAAATCTTTAACATCTCAAGCCATGAGTACGCCAGTAAGATGTTAAAAGTGAATCCAATAATTCCAAAATCTTATACTAAGCTATGTTCAATTTAGTACAGGATATAACAAAGATAAAATATAGCCACAGAGAATAGAAGTTCATGCCAGCTGATAGAATTCTCAAAGATCACTCAACATCTAGAAGTGAATTGCAGCCAAGGAGAACGAAAATTCATTACTACATTGATTGTAAGCCATGTTCAGTTCAACACATATATCTCATCATAGCCAAAATTCAACATGCATATAGAAAGCAGATATTTATGGTTGTGATCCAACTTTCATAGCAATTACACTTCATGATGATCTAATTCACACTAACAAAGACAAGAGAGAAAGCAGAACAGGCAACTTTCAATTATTGGTTTTAGGGATTAGGTTAGCACATCAGCTTGTTAATGCCGTATTTTCTGCACATGCCATGCCTTGTAAACTAACTTAATGAAACTATAACATTTGCAATTGAGTTCATATTTAAATGGGAAATTGAGTTAAAATTAGAGAAATAATGAAGAATTCAAATTCTTCTAAACTGGAACCCAAAAAAGTAATAAATAGGCAAACCTGCAATCCCGTACATTGAGAAAGAAGAGACAAAGGAAGACTAAACGGGTAAAGACAGAAAGATGCGATTGATCTCATACTTGCCTTAGATTACACCAGTAGCACGGTTCTGTATGCCGATCAGAGCTTGATAGACAAGATCGCCCCAATTAGTGATACACTGCTGGAGCTACAAACCAAGCAATCCAAATTTCATCAGCAGAAAACCTCAACTTCATCAAACCAAACCTCAAAACCCTAAATTTAACTTCAGAAAATATACAACTGTAATTACAAAACTGAAATTACTGACATTGAAACCCTGATTCTTGAATTGAAATTAACATAGGATTCAATTTCGTACCTCTTGCAACTCGTTTGTGACCTTCAATGAATCATTTGGCGGTACCCTCGATCTTCGCACAGGCTCGCTTCCAGCATGCAAATGAAAGAGTAGATGTACGAAGAAAGTGTTTCTGCAATGAGGGCAACGCAGACAAAGGAAGTAGGCGACTGGGAAAAGAAACAATGGAATATTGAGAAAAAGCATATGGCTGGGAGAAAGTGAGAAACCGAGAGAGCGCAAATTAGCCATATCAGTTAGACAGATTTGTAAATAAATGACATTTATGGGGTATTTTTGGAATTCAATATTTGTGACATTGGATCCTTAGCTGCTTTTATAAGTAGTACTAGTCTTGTCAGCGCGTGCTCCGCACGCGCTGACCCGACAATATAGCTGTTGATGAGATAATACAGTAGTAATGCAAAAGAAAGACAATCAGATAGATGTAAGGAGGATTTTTGCAAAACATACATGTTTGGACTACTTAAAATGAAAAGGGAAGAACATCCTCAGACTTTAATAAAAGAAGATGTGCTAATAGAAGATGCAAATAGATAGTTGTGTAGGGGGGGGGGGGGGCAATCTCTATATGGCATGGGGAAGCTACATAGATTGTGTTGATGATGACAAAGTATACCCATTTCCGTTGCCAAACTTCATGTTTTCCATGCTACATGTACTCAAGTGTTTTAGAATAGGAAAATGGAGCATCGAGGTTTTTACTCATATTATTATTAAGAAACAGCGGAGGCCACAAGCAAAAGGTAAAGGTTGATACCTGGCCTAATAGAGTTTGGCATACCAAAATCAATGAGCTTCATGTCATGTTTGCATTTCTAGAAGTGAAAAGGAAATTCTGACCCGACGATCTTACCTGCTAATTAGAAACACGTTAGTAATTGTAAGTATCAATTGGAATACAAAATTTGTTTGTCCGACAAATAATAGCAACCATAGGTCCATACAATAGTTATGTATTGACACATAACTCTTGTTGTAACTGCAAGTCCTTGTTTAGATGTACTGTTCGACCAAGAAAACAAAGGACAACCAGATTTAGGAAGAGCAAATTTTACATTGATGAAATTGAGATAAAATTATAAATCAAGCTCACAGTTATCGTAGTACATGGAGGAAGATCCCAATAACAATATTTACAAGGGAATGTGGCCTTTGCTTTGGGATTTTGGAGGGGCGCTGCTTATGGAATTCATGAATTGAACATGATCGGAGATCTTGGTAACTATAATTGGTACAAACCTTCTATACGCAGACAACAACTTTTAAATTTCCCTTCCTTGCGCATTTCAATTGCAATAAGTCACTGTACCAGTCTCTTGAGCTCTTGTTAGAAGGCAAAATCAAGATCCACATTAATCATGTTGATGACAAGTAGAAAATCAAGATAAAAAAAATAGTGTCGAAACTCAATGGAAAGACAAGATAAACTTTATATCAGTCTTGCAAAAATCAATGGGAATCATCCATTCAGAATGGTCAGATCTCACACGATTAGATGGATCAATGTAAATTGACAAAATTACAGCAAAAAACAAATAAAACTTTGACATAATTAGTTGTAAAATTATTTATAAAATTACAAAAAATATTAAATAGAACCATTGCAAAGTTAATTGCACAATTATTTTCAAAATTACAATACATATCACAAACTTGGGAATGCAATGAAAATATATAGCAGAGCAAAGTTAATGAGCTGCTATATAGTTTCATATGCATGCCATGTGTTTTCTGGTAGTGTAAAGTTAAATGATAAAATACCCTAAAACTTGATGTCATCGAACCATAAAGAGAGGAGGAAAGTAATTTGTAAATAAAAATTATGTAAGTATTTATTAATACATCTTTGAAGATGTAAAGTAATGGCTATTGTTGAACATAAATGTTGGTTAACCACAAGCTATGTAGAACATAATGGCAAATGACAGTTCAAGAACCACAGTTGGTTATGAAAAAGGACATCATACAATTGTATAAACATTACAACAGAGAGGAAATGCCAAATCTGATAAATTGAACCAAATCATAGTAAGCATAAATTAGTTATAAACAAGCATGTTGTAGGTAGTTTCAGATTAGCACGCATCTCAACCCACACTTTGTAAGCAAAAAGGTTATATCCAAAGAGCAAGCCAATATACATTTAAACGACGAACTAAAAAGGAAGCATTTTGAAAAATAGACTAAAAGATCACCTTTTCAAGAGAGCTGCCTTTAGCTGCTTAGAAGTTGAGCATACATGGTCAACATTTGCATCGCCATACTCATGTTTATTAATTGCAAAGTCCTGATAGCAGGCAACACTCAGTACAATTCAAAACAAATTAACACGGGTGATTGAAGAACTGCATAACCTCGTGCTCCTGTACAGTGAATGCCTAACTTTTTTCAAATTCTTCAGCAGCTCATGTGAAGTCAATTCTACATCAACTACTATAGAAGAGTCATGAAGCTGGACAGTAGGAAAGGGAATAGAATTGATCAAATATATATGTGATAAGCACATACAAATGAACCATGAGAAATAACTAAAGCAATGCGACATACCTTATTTCTAATATAGTACACATAGGCTTCAACAGTTTTCTTGCGATCCTTTGTCTCCTAATTGATTTGATCTTGCAATCCCATTTCACACTCTTTCTTAATAGCCTTCTGCAAGTGTGTAGATGACGGTGCGCCATAAGCCGTCTCGGAAATGAGAACATAGACTTTCTTAACCTTCTTTTTTGGAGCATCAGTCTATGCGCAACAGCTTTGAATGAGATCCTAACAAACACTCAACACGACTTGAATGCAATTTTCTTTCTAATAGGAATTTTCATATAATATTTTCTTTTGATAGCTAATATGATTATATTAAAAAATAACTTGTTAATTTGTATATATGAGAATAAAACGGGTTGCATAATTTAATTTTCTATTATACCCGTTATACTCGCACTATCTGATGGGTAAGGGTAAAGGGTTCTCGTAATTTATACCCGCTAAATATGGGTAGGGTAAGGGTACGACTCTACCCGCCCCGAACCCGACCCGTTGCCATGCATCTCATCAAGGGCAAAAAAATAATCCAATTTTTCAAAGAATACAGTATTCAAAAAACAACAGGCATGACTTAGAAGTCTAGATAACAATTATGGACAGCATAATCAGTTTAAGCAAATCAAATATCAACCTAGAAATCAATTCAACCTGGACAAAGTAAAACACGTGAACAAATAGCAATAATTAAGAGGAAAATTGCAATATGCGTCTAAAATTCAACGCTAGGAATTAAATTGGATAACCTTGATACTTCTCAAATCCATTCAAATGAATCACAACAACAACAATCAAATCAGAATTTGCTAGCTCCAGCCAGAAACCAAAATTCAGGACATTAGGCATAGTTACATGTAAGCTTCAGCGGCAAAGATTTCCTTAAGTTTTTTTCCAACATGGTACATTGTTGCTTCCCTGCTCAACGCTTTTCAGACCAAAAATTTCGAAGTTCCACACATTTACAGCCCAAAAGATTTCCTGAAATTCCACTATTGAAGAAGAAAAATACTGAAACAAATTGTATTACATCTAATTGGCTTATCTACTCTTGTCTTTATAATTGTTAATGGCTATATTTGTTCCTTATTATCATGCATGAGTGTTGAATCAAACCAAAACACCAAATTCGCATATTAAACTTTAATTTCACAATAATAACACCTAATTGACATCACACGCAAATTTTATATGTAAAATTGACATGCAAGACTCGGAATTAACACACCATCAAGAAAAAGTTGAAATTATTGTAGGTTCAGTTTAGTACCTTTGCAACTCTTATGCTTTCAATGATTCCTTTCACTCTTGAGAACGAAAATCTGGTGCATTGTGGTCAGGGACGAGCAAGAAAGTAGTCACCCACACCATCACTATATGGAAATAGACCACCGACAGATGAGGAATGACCGAAGGAGGATTGCATACGCATGATGCTTGATCAGCATAAAGACATACAGAGGTAATTTATGAAATGGAGAAGCAGATTCGCATGATTAGGTGGAGAAGCCGGGGGTATGAGGCTGAGAGAACGGGGGACGAAAAGGGAGAATGAGAATAGCCATTGTCCCATAGACAAGGACGGTTAGGTGGGACTCTAGTGAGAAAATAGTAGCTATAGTCAAGGGTAAAAATGGAAGTTAACAATTGTGACATCCAGTAGATTAGCTGCTTTTATGTAGGATGGTAGATAGATATAGATATTTGTTCTTCATAAAAAAAAAGGCAATTAGAAATGGTAAATAGGGTGATTATCAAATTTACTAGTAATAATTTATCATAGAATACAAAAACTACCGATCATGTCAGCCTGAAACTGTCCGAGTCGGTCTAAGCATGGATTATACATTTATACACTTGAACAATAACATTGAAACACGAATGAACCCAATCAGCAAGTACTGAAGCCCCAAATTCTCTGCTTCTTCTTCTTCCTTTCTCCCTTCTCATGATCTCCAAGGTGCCCTCTGCAATGGCTTCCCTCCCCTGTACTAGGGTTTGTTTCTCTTCCCCCAATTACCCATTCTCACCCGACTAAACAGACATTATTTAAGTATTATGCCCTTTTCATTATTCTCTCATTACTTGATATATATGTTGTCAATATTTGCTTTTGTTCATACTGGGTCTTGTTCAGTCTAATTTGTTGGTGAATTTACTAATTTAATAGCATATGGGTTGATACTCAGTCTCGGCTTTTCAGAAAATCAAGCCCCCTCCCAATGAATAAGTAAATGGATTCTGGGTTTGCTAATATTTTGAATTCAAGAAGATGCTCTCTTTGGATTCTATTTTAAAAGTGGGACGAAATGAGCGAGTTTTTGCCCACCATATTTGATGTGTAAGACAATCCCAACATGTTGAATATGAGCATTGATAAAACTGGAAAAGACTCTGAAGAGGTTATGTATAATACATGCAGTGTGAGTGTGCTACAACTCGATGTATTTTATCAATATATATTACATGCATGCACCCGAAGCATGTGCTCCCCTATATTTGCAAGTGAACAATCATAATAATCAGAGTGAACAACCTAATATATGTGGATGAACAACCTATTATATGTTGATGAACAATCGTACTGTCTAGAGCACATGCTCCGGGTGCATATAATAAATTGCAGTATTTCATGTTTTAAAGGAATTGGGAAGGTTAGTTTGATCCTAGAGTGTCTCTGCATTTTGTAATTTTTTGATTGTTTGTTGGTAGGAGGGTAGTAATCTGACAGCTTATTATCTGAACTAATAAAAATGTGATCATTACATCCTGTGAAGGGACAATCTGCTGATCAGGCCTGTACGTCAGTAATTGACAACAGACTCTCTAGAAATGTTTCTGCCTTTTTTTCCCCGGGTAGAAATTGTAGTCCCATCTGGGAGATATATATTTGCAACCACAATGATCATCTGTGAGCATGTTAAGTGTTACATTATGTTTAAAAGCTCTGGATTTTATTTCCAGCCCAATGCAGTAAACAACCACTGCAAGAATCATGGATAGTTCACTTATGACATGCTGAACCTTTGAAGTTTGATCCATTTAAGAGCAGTCCATGTACTGTGAGTCTGTGACTTCCGAATTTGGATGAACCCCTTTTTTTTTTTGGTAAGAAGGATAATTAACAAGATCTAGTTCTCTGAAGAGTGGACGGAGAATACTTATGCTCCCAGCACAGAATGCATCATTTTATCTCTAACATGACAGGGAAAATACAAATGTGCATGGCCTTTTCTCCTTGTTATGATAAAAACAGCATGTTTAGTCAACCGTGGAAAATTTTCATTCTTTGCAGTCTGTTGTTAGTACTTAATCGTCCCAGCTATGCTATGCACAGGGATAATTAGCGCCTTATATTAAACTTGCTCCAGATGATATTGGTCTCTCGATATTTTCTGAAAGAACCCTTCTTTCATTGAAACCATTCTAATTTCGTCCCATTAATGCACTCCGAATCCAGCAGCAGCTGTTTCCTCAGTTCGACAATTTCTTCCAGTACATTTTGGACACACTGGATCTCCCCCCTCTCTAAGTAAACTGCACATACAGAGATAACTCTTTTCAGGATGTAGTGTACCATAAGTGTTTGGAAATAGCTGCTACATTCTACTTGCTGCTATGGTTAATCCCCGTGACCACGTTTTTTGGGACAACACACCTTATCCATTTTTTTTTTTTGGTTTGGAGGAAGGAGGGGGGAGAGCTTTAATGCATTCACGAGTGTATTCGCACAGAGAATTCCTATTAATGCTAAGTATTTTGATAACTAGTTTTGGCTGACTAAACAGGAAAGTATGCAGTGAAAGGGAAGTTATAACCACTAGCAGAAGCCTGTAATTAGTGTTGGTCCAGCATCTGATTCTTTTCAGTCTTCTAATTCAGCATGTTACGATTGGCTCTATTCCATTTCCTAGGTCTTACAGGAGTGCCTAGATATTGTTTCCCTGCCCGAAACCATTAGTGTATGCTAAGGGTGTAAACAAGTCGAGCTTGAGCTGAGCCCTCCAGGCTCGAGTTCGGCTCGGTTAGAAAAAGCTCGGCTCGAAGCTCACCAAGCTTTCAAAGTCAAGGCTCGGGTTCAGCCTGGTTCATATATCTTGGGCTCGGGCTCGGCTCGGCTCAATATTGTTTTTATTTTTTAATTTGAAACTCTCCAAATTCAAAGCAAAAATCAAATAAATTTCTAGATATGTATTAAACTTAACTAGAAAATAATAGTTTTTTTTTTTTTTTTTTACATAAGGGTATAATCAAGCACAGTTGAAACATTAATGCTTGAGATTTGCAGAGCTTAACAAAGGAACTAAACAAAAACAACATATTTATGCTCTAATATTAAATTTCAAACATCTAAATGAATATATGATTTAACAATATTCATAAAGCATAAGCTACTTCCTATTTAAAATACTTAAACGAGCCTAACCGAATCGAGCCCGAGCTGACCCCCCTAGGCTCAGGCTTGGCTCAGTAGACATCCGAGCCGAGCTCGAGTTGAGCCAAGCTTTGGTCTAGCTGAGCTCGAGCCGAGCTTTGACCGAGTCGAAAGCGGCTTGCAAGCCGGCCCGGTTAAGTTACAACCCTTGTGTATAGTGTAGAGTTTGGGCTATCACATAGTCAGGATTGCTGTGATATGCTTAAGATCTATGTCGATTGGCCCTCAAGCCTGTTGCATATGAGCAATGAGTAAAAGCTCCATTGTTAACTTGATGGTAGGATCATGGTCTTTGCAAAATTCACTCCATTATTTACAGATTATGGCTTGATTAACTTGATGGGCTTCCATAGTGGATGAAACCCCAACTGATGTAGTTCTTATTTGTTTGAGATTGGAAACTCTTGGTGTTTGTGGCATTTATGCGGTCTACAACCTTTCAGCTTGAACAAATTATGTTGTGTATATTTTTTAAAAAGAAAAAAGGAAATCGAACAAAGAAGGTAGAATGGTGCAATTTGCTTTTTGTAGAGCGTTTTTGCTTTTGAGTAACTCTAAAGTTGATTTTGTGGGTTGGAGAATCCTGACATGGTGAATTTCCAGGTGAGAGGCGGGATTTCTGTATGGTCTGGTGTAAGGCAACTTTGCCTTAGGAAAGACCTAGTGCGAGGATTCATGCATTACTTGTCAATACCATTGAAGACCTTACGAGGAGCTCGTCAGTCTGTTCCAATGAGAAGATTATTGTGCAATGTTTCATGCATGTCTTCTGCGTTGCAAATTGAACTGGTGAGTGGTTAGTTCCCATAGTAATTTCCCTATCTATGCGGCAAAGTTCAGTTTTCTGTCTTGATTCATGATAATAGTGGGTTTCAGTAGGCTGTAGTTTTCCTTTGTAGTTTGTTTCATTCAAAATATCCTTTAGACAGTTTTTATTTATTGCTATTGTCAATGTCATTGCCCTTGTTGTCGTTAAGGTCAACGATAAGATGGCCTTTTGAGTTCCTAGACTGGTGTGAAAGTTGCTGAACTACTGAGACAATCAATGGTGAACTGGTGCCTTCCGTTGTTCCATTACTTCCACATTTTAACATATGTTTCCATGTGATGAATGGGGCTGCCAAATGGGGATGAATGCCATTGTAGTGATTGTGCAAGTGCTTTGGGATGATAATTTTGTGTGCTCGGGTTTAGTACAACATATCTTATTCATATAATGTGCCAATTGTGGTCGTTAATGCTCAAAGACCAAAGCATTTATCTAACCAACTACCAACGAGGTGTTAAGCATTAGCAGTTCCAGGCCAAATGGTTTTAAGCTTAATGTTTCTAGAATCTTTTGTTAGTGAAAAGGTTTAATGTAGGGCATGCTGGCAAAAATACTATAGTATAGGCTTAATGTTTTGTATTTTTAAGTAAGAAATAGAAGAGAAGTTACGAGAATTGTTAGAATGCGAATTAGCAATGGCCTTTTCTGGTCTTCTCACCTCTGGCATTTGGTAATTGCTGATATTGTGGTTTTTACTGTTCCTTTTGGAAGTGTGATATCTACATGGTGATTTGATATTTCAATTTGACTTTATTTTGCCAATGTTAACTCATAGATACTCTGTATTTGAACTATTCTCTGTCTCCCATGACTTTATGTTAGGAAAGTGTCCTAAAATCACCCAGTCTCTTGAACTCACAATTATTTGTTCCCTAATTGTATTAGAATATTATTTAGGTTTCCTTATTATGTTAGGTTTCCTAATTGTATTAAATTTTAAATCTAATTAGAGTAGGAGTCAAGTTAGGTTTATAGGGAGTTTTTCCTATAAATAGAGGGTTTTATTCGCCTTGTTTGGTGTGGCCAAGTTTAGTGCCCATTGGGGCAAATCTTGGATGGTGAGAGAGGTTTTGTTGAGAGTTTTGTTGACTAAGAGCATGTGTCTCTTTCGGGTGGATCTCTTTTGGTGTTAGAGATCTTTTAATACTCTCTTTGTTGGATCTCGGGAGGAGATCGTTTGTTGTACTCTCTACCAATAGTGGATTCGTTTGTGCTTGTGCCGCCTTTGGTTTTTTCTCGATTTGGGTTTCCACATTAAACTCTTGTCCCCTTATAATCTTGTATTTATTTTTTCTCGATATCCAGTAGTCATCTTATTTTTCCGCTTCTGCTGATTAAGTTGCTCTTAATAATTAAAACCCTAACACTTTATTTTACATGGACTCACATATAGGGTGTCAAACTTGGGTATGGAGTGCCTAACCTGTTAAAGCTCTATCTTTGGAACACAGGGACACAATACAAAAATTGGACATGGCTATGAGTGCTCATCGCTTAACATGTGAACCTACCTAGTGCTTTAAAATTATATCTGTATAGAATATTTCTTTACAGAAAAGGTTGTCAACTAGTTGAATTGCTAAATCACAAAGAACCGTTGAAAAATAATGACCAAAAATGGAAAAAGACTACATATTCCTAACATTTTCACCCTTGCCACTTTAGAGTTAGGAAATGGTCCAACACGTATCCCATGTCCTATCCATGTGGCAACGTTTCTCATGGCTATGGTGTAGATAAATGAAGAGTCCGGGTATCATTGCTTGACCTTTGCTTTTTAGCCCAGATTGCTGCATGTACCTTACTATCTTGTACAGATTCTACTATTCATTTGACAATTCGTCCTTTTTAGTTTAATCATTTGCAACAATGATCATACAATGATTTAAAGTACTTGTCAGTTGTCCTATATCCTTGATCTATATCGTGGACAAAACTATGCATTATTGTATATCCTGGGGACATGCTTATTTCCTCTTGGTCCTTTGTTACATGAGTATCATCCACTAGCTATCTTTCTAGTATGATTCTTTTCATTTATCAGGGACAAGAGAACCACAACAGTATGAGGATGTCTGCTAGGATGCATTTAAGCTTAACCCACTATGTAGATGCCCAAAATCCCCAAACAACACAAGGAAAAAAAAAAAACAATTGCACTGCTGATATCGTTAAAGTGGATTGAAGTGTTGTCTGTAGTCCCATGCTATTGTCTTCCGGGAGATTGTGGAGCTCTAGCTATCTTGTCTGTATGATGTGCTTAAGTACAAGGATATCAACTATCATTCATTCAAAGTATTCCCCTTGCTGCCTTCTTAACTACTCTATCTAACAGGTCCTGCTTGTGTGTGTGTGTGTGTGTGTGTGTGTGTTTTAATCTATCTATCTATATTAACTTTTCTTTTAGTGGTTTATCACCCCTTGTACCTTATAAACCTTTTTCCTCAGGTACCATGTCTCAAAGACAATTATGCATATCTCTTGCATGATGAGAATACTGGTACTGTTGGCGTGGTTGATCCATCTGAAGCAGTGCCTGTTATTGATGCCTTGACACGAAAAAGTAGAAACCTGAATTACATACTAAATACTCATCATCATTACGATCACACTGGTGGGAATATTGAGTTGAAAGAAAGGTACGGTGCAAAGGTATGATGTATGGATCATTTTTCTTTTTATCACCTATTACTTCAAAAAGGGTCATGTAATCGTCCCTCAATTCATTTTTGTTCCGGAAATTCAAGGCCAAAGTCCATTATGCAAGTGAAGTGTGTGGCCCTGTTTTGTTAATAGGTGATTGGCTCAGGGAGTGACAGGAAGAGAATTCCTGGGATTGATATAGCTCTGAACGATGGTGATCGGTGGATGTTTGCAGGGCATGAAGTTCATGTATTCGATACACCTGGGCATACAAGAGGCATCTTCTTGCTTAATTTTCTCTCTACTCTATTTACTTGTCCATTTGATAGTTTATTTTGTGTTGTGCGTTCAACATTTTCTTACATGTTCATGTGTGTGATGAATGTTCAAAAAACCGTGTAAAGACTAGGTGCCAGTGAACTTGCTCTCACACAACTCACATTACATTATTGTCGATGATTTTTGATCAGACTGGCACATTGTGCAGTTCTCTGATTATGGGACTGTTTGACATTGTCGAAAAAGGTTTCCTGCCCCCCCCCCCGTTTTTTTTTTGGGGAGGAGGTGAGAATTTCTTCAATAGTTTGTCAGCATCTCATGACGTTAGTTTCTGTTTAGGTCATTGCCACCAATTTTATTGACATATAGACTATGTTTGTGGAGTTCAACTTAAGGGAAGTGTCAGTTACTCCCTATTTGGAGGGTATCTGCTCTTTGAGAATATCTTAATTGATAAGCAAACAAGATGAAAACACTTAGGTGCATACTCTATATTATTACTTGTTGACATTTCTCATAGCTGTCACCTAACTTCACTCCCATTCATTTGTTTTTCAATTTTCATCTCAAGCAGGGCATATTTGCTTTTATTTACCTGGATCTGGTGTCGTTTTCACTGGTGACACTCTTTTCAGTTTATCTTGTGGGAAGCTTTTTGAAGGAACCCCTAATGAGGTGATGTTTTCGCCATCTGATTGTTTTGAGCATTATTGGGAATTTGGAATATATTGAGATGAGTGTCAAAGTTGGGGGGTTGTTTGTGCATATGTGCGATGTTAGCTGTGACTCCTATGAGTAGACATGGCAATTTCTGACCCGACCCGACCCTGCTAGAAATTTCTCGGTGTTGAGCACGATTTTCTGAACTAAACCCGAAAATTAGTGGGTAAAACTCAACCGTTTGACTCGAAAAATTAATTTTTTAAGTTCAACTTTATTAGAATTTGCGACTTTTTATTGTAATTTTTAACTATTAAACTATGCGCAACTTATTTATTTGTTATTTCTCTAATTTAACTTAAAATAGTTACAATAATCTATTGTTACTAGAAGATAATCATATTTTATTAGGTATATTGTACAAAAAGTAGTATTTAGAGACCATTTTTTTAAAAGAAAAAACGGAAGAAGGTTGCAATTATAACCTGTTGGGTTGACCCGAAACCGCCTGTATTGACCCAAACCCGAAATACACTCGGCCCGTATTCATTTGAACCCCATATACGCCCGACCTGAAACCTGCCTGCCCGACCGAATTGACAGGTCTACTTATGAGTGATTTGTATTGCTTTTGAATAATAAAGACAACAGTTGTTATGAGTTCATGTTCTTTTGACCATAAGCTATCTGTTGAGGGCGCAATAAAAGACTCTCTGAGTTTCTTAAATACAAGTGTTGTCTCTATTTCAGATGCTAGCTTCTCTAAAGAAGCTCATGTCCTTGCCTGATGAGACCAGTGTGTATTGTGGGCATGAGTACACCCTGGTGAGTTCTTTTATCATCCTTCAACAACGTGCAAGCTATTGACTCTGACTATGAGAAATCTAGTGGGCCTAAGTCTTGAGATTATTTATTGCCAGAGCAATTCGAAGTTTGCATTATCCATAGAGCCAAATAATGAAGCGCTCCAGACATATGCATCCCATGTCGCGCATTTACGTAAGAAAGGTTTGCCCACGGTAAATTCCTGTCCTTGTCAGAGCTAAGTTTTGGCTACTTAGCTGCAGAAGTCTTGGATGTTAATATGAATGTTGCATCCAAATTTTAAAGAAAAGTAGTTTCATGACTAGATGTAGAAGAGTGTGGAGGCTATATTTGCTTGACTGCTTTGGCAGTTGAGACTCAAACCAAGCACTGGTGAAATGTACACGATATCCTGAATTACCAAAAATTGAAGTCTAAGCTGGCTGTTTGGGGTTTGGACTGTGTGACCATGAATAAATAAAACAAAGAGATGCCGTAGACCGAGCTGAGCCAATCCAAAATGTGATGGGGAATTGGTGAGTGAACTTGGTGTAGTTATGTTGAACTGAACCTGTTTTGGCTCCCTCTCTGCCTTTGTCCTGTGACTCCTGTCAGATAGCCTCCTATAGGCAAATAATGCACTTATCCTATAGGCAAATAATGCCGTTTTGTTGAGCATCGAATGCATAATTGACTATAGTACTAGTTTAGATATGAGGCAACAAATTAAGCAGAACCCGAAATTGGTGAGGGTCGAATTGAACTAGATGAAGTATTTATTGACCAAATGAAAGTGGACCTTTCAGGGAATTTTGGGCAGTTTATTAGGGTTATAAAAAGGAAAAGAAGTCTCAAATCCACAAAAGATGCAAAGGTGATTCTAACAGAAGATGTTGGGGGGGGGGGGGGGGGGATTTCCCAAAATTTATGCAAAGGAGATCCTAACCCTTTTGAGGGGCTCTTGCAGCATAGGCCTAGTGGTTCAGATCATGGGAAACATAAACCATGCTTTCCATCTATTATATGATTTTGTTATGCAATTCCAAACAAGCAATGAATTTTACAGGATGTTTTCTGGTGGGTTTAGGGAATTGTATTGAGTATCCTCTTGCATGTATACATGTTCTACTTCAACTTTCGGGACATTTCTTTTTTGTGCAGATACCGACGACACTGAAGCTAGAGAAGGCTTGCAATCCATTCCTACGGGTTTCTAGCCCTGAAATCAGGCAATCTCTAAACATTCCACCCACAGCTGATGATGCTGAAGCCCTGCGTGTCATCCGCCAAGCTAAAGATAACTTTTAGCTGCAATTTCTTCTTAAGCCCTGCATGTCATCCGCCAAGCTAAAGATAACTTTTAGCTGCAATGTTTTGTTCATTGTATATTACAATAAATCATGCATTCAATTTTGGTGTAATTATCCCACTTTCCAGGGCTGGCTTCAATTTGACAACATTCTAAAGTAGGATTTACATAATTGTATCCATGTTTCAACTGTGAAAGCTCGCGTATTTCATCATGTACATGACATGTCACTCTGTTACCATTCTTATCCTGGTTCATCTTCCATTTCCAAGATTGTCATCAGAAGATTTTTCTTGGTTCTTTTCTCAGGCAGAATAATTTTGCAAGCTGCTCTGTTCATTAGTTATGACAAATATTTCATTTGGACTCCAAAAAATTCACATCCATACATGATGAGACAGTGATACGATAATCTAGTCAGATCAACAGAAAAGCCAAATTTCTCAAAAAAAAAATAAAAAAAAGAGAAGCCAAACTATAGAATCTGAATTGAACAGATTTATCATCTCTCCACCCTGATAAATCTCAGTACATTAGATTTCAAATAAACTTGCACTTTTTCACAGGAGAAGATTAGATCCAGATTCAGGAGTACACAACCTTCTATTTATCTCCTTTAAACAATTGTAATTACACTTTCCCAGCAGAAAAATTCCATAAAAAAAATAAAAAGGCACAAAAGCCTGTGAACTCAAACTTAACTTTCCCGTCTTGACAGGAAAAATATAATTCCCATCTTGACAGGAACACTATAAATTATGGCAGCTTCACCTATACCTTCAATATGAATTGCAAAACGAGAGGAAGATAAAGAAAAATAAAAATAAAATTGGGGGGGGGGGGGGGGGTGGTGTTGGATTACTATACAAAAGGACATGAAATTTTCTTAAGATTACAGACAGCTTTATATGTTGGGCATGCTAAGGTTCCAGTTTCACTGGAATATGAATAATTAGGAAGAATTATTTCATCTTCTTCCTTTAGTTTCAACTGTACGAACAGGCGGTAAAGATTGGGAGCCATTTCCAAGTGCAGCGGCAGCTGACTCGACATGGGTCAGCAGATACTCGTATATCTTCTTCCTCAACCTGTCGATTGTTTCACTTGAGACATGACTTCTTTCTTCCTTTTCCTCTTCAACATCATCTTCATCATCTTCGTCTCCATCTTCATCATCATCTCCGTCCTCTACCGAGGAGGAGCCACCTCCGATCTCATCCAACCAGTCATTCACACTCTTCAGCTGAGTCAGCATCCCGGCAATCTGACTGTTGTCTGACAATGTGGAAGTGTCCACGTCAGCATCCAGGAACCGTTCCACGAACCCCAGGAACCAATTTTGGGACTCCGTCTGCAGCTTCTCGGCCAAGTCCATGAACTCATCGAGCCCGTTTCCTCGAGACCATTCCGGAGGAGGTGGGGCCCGTGCTTTTTGGGCCGGACCATCCACCCCAGCCCGCCGTGGGGTCATCATAGCAGCCACCTTAGAGCTGACTGAAGAGCGAGGTTTCGTGGACACGGGTTTGGCCTTGCTAGAATTTTCAAGAACCAAGACGGGTTGGCCCCCGGAACTACTTTTTTGATTTTGTGACAGGGAGGCAGCTTGAAGAGAGGCTAAGGCGGGTTGATCACTATATACTGAGAAGGGTGACAAATCAGTGGCCAAAGCAGCATTCACCCAAGAAGCTGCTTGTTTACGCCTTTCTGATATTACTCTTATGGTGTCTTCTGACAAGGGCTCTTCGCTTTCTGGGGATGAACCAAGGGAAGTAGTTTTAGAGAGGGAATTCAGAATGAGAAGGGCACTTTTCAAACTGGAGTGTAGCGCCAAGAACTGCTCTACAGCTGGCCGAGGATCATCTTCTTTGGCCGATGTACTTAGCTCCGAATACTTGCTGCAAATGGGGAAAACACAAAGTTTCAGATTTGACAAGCCAACTTATCAATATCATTACGCATCAACCATTTTTGTTTTGATTGAAAGATAAGATTGCCAGACTAGCACTTAAGGAAGGAGGACAGAGGACAGTTGACCACCCCCTCATCAAGCTTATGATGATGATTTACTACCAACTAATCAAGCTCTTTGAGGAATAGTTGTACTTTCAGCTAATGTCAATTAATCATTGATTGTGTTGATGAAGACAAGGAATAATGCTCTCTAGACTTGGACTATCTAACTTCCCTCTTTGTCCTTTTTTGGACAAGGGTAGGATGACAACCAACAATTTCTTAGCCACATACCACATGAACCCTGTCGCTCCATGATCCATGTCACTCCCGCATTTTACGGCCATTTATGTTTTACCCTACTCTGAATCTTTTTCAAGTTTCTGTCGGGCTGATATTATGCATGCATCCCCAGTGTTTCTGAATCCCCAATTATGAACCATGACCAGGGGCCAAGTTTACAAGGTATTATTTCCCAAAAAGAGGCACTATCGACAGTCTTCAGCACCTTTGTAATTTAAGATAATGATCTAAGAATAGGCAAATAACATTTTTTCGGTATTTCTGAATGAATAGTTCCCCTTAGAAAAAAAGGCTGATCAAGATTCATGGAAACAGGCTTCACAATTTACATCAGAAGATTGTCGAATGCCAGTTAGGCTAAACAACTGGCTGACAAGGGCTAAATGTGTCTCCCTTTGGCGCTCACTGACACGCAGGGACTCAAACCAAGATTTTGTTTCAAAAACCCCCTAGAGTTACCATAGCTTGTTTTCTTAAATGAGGCAACCTTCTCACGCTATAACATCTGCTAAATCTATCTCTTTGCAACAATAGTAGCAACTCTCAGCTTGTACCAACATCAACCGACTAAAGAATCCTTCGATGGGTGTCATTAATGGAGAGATGACAAGGATCAACCCTCAATATCACCTAAGAAAGCAAGTGTACTAGCAGTCTTACACTACATAACATGTTTAAATATTCCGGCAACATCAGATATATTAATATTGCAACGAGAGATACTGTGATGATATATACCTCAAACATCGTAGAATACTCTCTGCAGCTGATGCTTCTTGCATTGCTTCAATAGCAGCGATTTGTGCTGAATCTCTAAGCCTTAGAACTTCCTGATTAAATGTATCATGAAGTAAACTAAATCAATAAAAAGTACTAAAAATATATGACATTAAACAACTTAAGAGCAGATCTGCACGATAAATGTAAACTGACAAGGAATGATAATAACTAAACGAAATCTATAACAGTGAAGTCATCACACAGTAAACAAAAGTAGATAAAACGACGTAATCAAGATAATTTTCATAATTTGCTAGCGAGGATTCGAGGTGATCCAGATAAGTGACAAAAACTTAGGCAATACCTTTCCGAGTTTTGTAACAGAGGAAGGAAGAGAAGTCCACAAAACACTAGCATCTATCAATCTCCTACTACTGGCAGGAACCTTCACCAAATTCCCTGGCAGCCCATTATTATTGCTATCCACAGATTTCCTCCCAACAGAAATTCTGGGTTTGCTTGATTGGTCATCCAACGTTCCATTTGTAGCCACATTTTTTGCAGGTACCTGCCCTTTGGTTTCCTCTTTCGACAACTTTGAAGGCTTTTGAACTTTACTCTCTGCTTTGGTTTGCTGCCGGTCGTCTGCGGGGTTTCTCTTAGGTACCTGAACAACAAAAGACTATAGTTCACAAAGACAGATAAATCACAAAAACTATATGCCTATTAATGGGAAATTCAGTTCAACATGGGCACATGGGTAAGCAAAGTGATTGTTATTTAGAACTTCTGAATCAAGTTATTGGAGTATATCAGACGAACATCAACATATGATGTCTTGCATCAACAATGATAAAATGCAATGGGCTATGAAGGGAACTACATGACCAAAACTATAAACAAGAAAGCTAGCAGGGCAAAAGAAACATCATATGTATGTGGAGTTCATAATATGTTTGCATAAAACACAAAATACGTTCCCCTAAATGCATGTGAATTAGCTTCAAAGCTTAGCTTAATCCATCCTTCCATGTGTCTAAACATGACCAAACATTCCAAACACTCATCACTCACAATTTTTAAATCATTTGCAAGCTAATTATCACTTTTTTGGGTTGGGTTGGGGGGAGATAAACAATTACTTACAGATGAACTTCGAGATCCAGAGACGACATCAAGCTTGGTGGACTTTGGTTTCACAGAATCTCTGCTTTTCGTGTCCATGTTCCCTTCCCAGCTCCTCCTGAGAGCCTTTGGACCCATGTCAATCATCTGAGCCAGCTTTCTAGGTGTGCTCACTGCAGGCTGCTTCTTTTTCAATGGACTCGCCCCACGTTCCGAACTGGCCTTGTCCACAAATCCCAATTTAGCTGACACCTTCTCCACTAACCCTAGTTTAGGAGTCCCTCTATCACTCTTGATCTTAGCCTGCTGCTTCACCCCGGTAGCAAACTTCTCAAAAGAAGTGGGAAGTGAATAGCAGCTAGTTGGAGATGACGGTATCGATTGAGAACTCGACGTCTTTATCTTTCCAAAAGAATCCTTTCTTTCCAACAAATTCCCTCCCGGTTTTGAGGATGTCGACTTGGATCGACTTATGGGGGATGCTTTTCGATCCAACTGCTCACTTTTCACATTGATAGTCAGTTTAGAGGGAGGAGATTTCTCCTTGCTACTTGACACCAACTTTGCAGGAGATTTCGACTTCTCACCGGGTTTCGAAACAGGAGAAGAATTATTCAGGAATCCAAGGGAATGAGTTGCCACAATGTCTTCCGGGGTCCCGACACAAGGGTGCCTCCCAGGAATGAGCTTCACGCCCCGAAGTATGGGCACCGGGGAGGCGGCTTCAAGTCTCTCAACATGAATGTATTGACCCAGTTGGATTTTATCACTAAGAATCAAATCATCTTGCTCATCAGGAAGAGCAACATAAGTAGCATGGGATGAATCTGAAACCTTCAAATAAAACCCTTGGTTTTGAAAGAGATCACCACCAGCTAGTGCAGGAACTATACTCACAACTTGCAACAGAGAAGACCTATGCTCACCAGCTACCTTGACATCTGTGTTCATATGCTGAAGAAGCTTCAACAAAATGCCAGGTACCAAAGTAGCCATTGCTGAGACCTTCAAAGGGCATCACTCTAAAAACAAAGCCCTAAAACTTTTGAATTGCAAGATTTCAGAACATGTAAACCTGGATTCAGGATTCCAAAATAGAAAGAATCACAAATCAATACCAACCCAGATTAAGAAAATCATTCACAAATATGAACACAACAAGAAACACAGAATATCAAATCAACAAAATTTATTATATTCCCACTTTGCAGTCTTGGCTATGTCACCAAATCAACATCAACCATGAGAAATGAAACAGTGAATAGAACAAACCAAACCTGCCACAGACAAATCTCTCAAAGCCTAGATAGAGACATAACCTAGTGACCAATAAAATTCACTGAGAAAAATTGATGGGAAAACACAGAACCCAGAACCCCAGATTGAGAAGATGGATCTTGGATATGCAGATTTTCAGTAGCACAGAGAAAAATTGACAACACAAGAGAGACCCACATGAGAAATATTACTAAAATAAAGCATCAATCAGGAAACCCACTAAGAAAAAAAGCTTCAAAACTTAACAAACACAAACCGCCCCACAAAACACAACCAGAATTGATGGAGTCCTTACCAATAAACAGAGAGATGGAGGGAATTCAACCAGCACAGCCCACCAGAAAAAGGGAGAGAAAAATCAAAAAAGAGAGAGAAACTCAGACGAAAAATGTGAAGAGGGAGTGAGAGAATTAAATGTTGAGGGCAACACTCAACACAGATATACTATAATTGTTGGTGAAAGAAGACAAGTTTGAAGGGCCTTGGTTCAGAAGCCTCTGAACATAAGCACAGATTTCTGGGTTCTTTTGCAGAGAAAAGGATGTGTAATGAAGGTGGAAGGTAGAGAGAGAGAGAGAGAGAGAGAGAGAGAGAGAATGAACAAGTATTGAGAAGTGAGTTTTGTTTTCCTTCCTTCTATGACCATGAAATGAACACCTTTTAGAGAGAGAATTTAGAGAGAAAGAGAGAGAGAGGAGGTGGTGTATTAAATTGCAAGAGAACCCAGAAGCAGACATAAAATTAAGATGACAAAAACACTTGGGAATTAGGGGAAGTAGCCCCCACACTACCTTCTGTATTTGGGTCCTTTTACCTGTAAACCAATGGAGCAGGAGCTTTATGACCACTTCAGAAAAATTGCAGTATTAATTGTTTATCTGCATAAGAATCTAAATTCTTAAATTTTCCTACATCAATATTCCACCATCTTTATGTTTTATTTTCTTCTTTTCTGGATAGTAATTTTCGTTTGTAGTTTTGTTGCAAGTTCGTTTGTTTTGTATTATCTGTGGGATTGAAAGCAAAACTCGTATAATTAACAAACAAGCACAATATTCCAATCATCAATTTTCAAAACGAGGCAAAATATTCCAATAATTTACACAACTCCTCAGGAATTTCAAAGGGTTTTTGACGCTATTTCAAATTAGAGTTATGTGTTGTAAATTGTCTTAGCATTTCATTTTTCCATTTTTTATTACTTAAAACATGTGCAATGATTAGAAGTTGGAACTTATCCAACTAGCCTAACTCCATTCCATTATATATCTAGGCCATACCCTTCTAAGTTTTATAATATTGGAAATCATTCTCAAATGGTGTAAAATTGTATAATAAAATTCAACATTTTACATTTTTTTTTTGAGTGTAGAAAAGCTTAGGCGAGTCGGGTCTTAGGGACCATCGTCGTTGGGGTAAGAGTGTGCATCCAAGCTCAAAGAGCGGTTACAAATCTTCACTGTTAAGACTTTCACATGGACAATGAGATTCTAACTCAAAGCTTTTTGAATTATAAGCCCATAAAATTATGTGGACGGATAGATCCCTGGCAAAGATTTCTAATTATATAATGTTATTGTATATATTCTTATTGTATAATATACTTGGCTTTTCTTCCCATTTTCTGTAAACTCTCAAGTGTAAAAAGCAATTAAATGTGTTAATTATTATTGATCTAGAGTTTAATATTATTTTTTTGTTTTAATTTCCTTTGGGTCACATATTATGAACTTCTAATTTTTACCATGGAATATTATTAAAGTTCTAATATAGTCTAGAATTTGCATTAAGTTGTCCAAATTTCAATGTCATTTTGGGTTCCCAACAAATCAAATACCGCAAAAATATGTTATATGTAACACCTTGATGCATGATTAAAATGTGGTTTAAACTGATTGAAATGATTACTTATCTCATGAAGGTTCACATTTCTTCTAAGAAACTAATCTTCCTTGGAGTAGTTCTTAATAATGTTTTTCCATCCAACTGTGATTGAGGACAAAAGTACAATGAAAAGACATGTGGACTGTGGTGATTCGTGGGGCCAATCTTCCTTAGAGCAGTGCTCAATAATGTTTGCGGCTCGGGGAACTAGTCGTTATTTATAGATGGTAACATGGCAGACCCACGACCATGAGTTGCATCAGAAGATGAGATATTCATAGGCAGTTACCTAGAGTGGCAAAGAAGATTTAGATTGGACTGTAGGTCAAAACTGCTCAAAAGTCAGTTAACATAGTAAAAATGTAACTTAAAATAATTGAAATGACTATTTATATCATTAAAATGCATCTTTCTTTTAAAAAACTCATATCTTGAAAACTTCATAATTTGTGACCCGGACGGTCGAGTACATTACACTTAATACCCTGTTTTGATTTCATCTGATACCCAGACCATACACGAAATGGGACATAATTTTTTGAATTTTCCGCATTTTCCCCCATGTAGGTTCAAATTGCATGAATTAGCCAAATAAAATATGAAACTAGCCTTAACATATCTCTAGACTCGGATTCAAAGTATCGGAATGTTTCCATGCCCAAATTTGTCCTTAAATTCAAGTAACTAAGACCTAAATTGTTAAACTAGAACCTGATCCCTTTTTCAATCATACGTTATTTTTTTAAAAAAAATGGACTGAATCAAAAATCAGAAATAGGCCAGTTATTAATAATAATAATAATAATAATAATAATAATTATTATTATTATTAATAATGTCCTTTTTGGTCATTCTATAGTCTTCTGTTAATTCAACCGTTAATTTTACTGAATGTATTATTTATAAACAGATACGTATACACATTATCTACTAAAATTTGATCGCTATCCATTACCTAAACTGACATCTACTATTCTAATCACTATCCACTATCGAATTCACTATTTTTACCGAACATGACCTACCTTACTTTTTCTGAGACCAAAAAAGCTTGTGTATTTAAATATAAAATATGAATAAGAATAATAAAATAAAATATAGACTGCACATACTATTATTATTGAAAAGGGGCAACTTGAACTGGGTGCATGTGGAAGGCAGGAAATTGCATGTGTCGGTTGCTTAGATTTGGAGTTGGAGAGGGGTCTCTTTGGTTGGCCTTGTCATCAACACAATAACACTCTTTTCTCTTTTTTTTTTATTTATTTTCAAACAAAAGAAAAGAAAAAAATAATTTGCTCTATTCTTAATTTCTATACAATTATGTGAATCTGCACATGTTTTTATCATAATGCAAACGAAGAGTTATCCTGTCCATTTCCTTCCATAGCCTATACATAATTCATCTTATCATTTATACATTCTCTCAACATTATAAAATTTTTGTAACACCCTATCATATATCGTATTGTACCTTGTACTATGCTATTACATAGTGGTGTGGCTGACAACTTTAAGGGAGCATTTGTTAGAAATTTTAGATAAACTTTTTTTGGGAAATTTTGTTTTATGGAAAGTTTTTTATGAGAAAAAATTTTCTGAGAAAAATTTCCCTTAGCCCTCTAAAAGAAATTTTTCTTAGGAAAATGTAGGCAGTGGCGGATCCAAATATTCAGTTTAGGGGTATCCAATATACTTGTTATTACGTAAGCGTTTTTGAAAAATAAAATAATAAAATTTAAATACATAACAATAAAAATAAAAATAAATATGAAATGACATATTCACCAACTTAACAAAATTTCATAATCATCATATAAGTATGTCAACCAAATAAATTAAAATTTCACATTAACTAGATATTTATATCTTAAACTTATACTAATATCCAATTACCCAATTCATTGACTTACACTTTTTGTTTATAAAAAAATAATTTGATACTGCATTCATCCTAATTAATTTGTCCGGTTTACTTTTTGACCGTTTTGGATGTAACATTTTGACCACTAATTTTTCACATTTTATCTTAGCAAGACTAATAATATTGTATTCAGGTAAAAATATTTTTCATCACAAATCTAATAGTAGTACTGGCAGTCTTCTATAATAACTCAACATATAATTTGATAAATTAACGATCAAAATTTAAAACTTTTGACCTAATTAGTCAACTTGGACAAGTTATTTGAGACAAAGGGAGTATTATTTTAGAGTTTTTGGGTTATTGCTAAATTGGACACCCTTATTATGTTTTTTGGGATTTTTTTACGGTGTCCACTTGCTCCATTTAAGAAAATTTCTTCCGAATAATATTAGAGAATCACAAATTTTTCTTTGAACAGGGCCCTAGTATACCTATAGATCCGCCCCTGAATGTAGGATATGGTGAGCCCACTATAAAAATTTTCCCAAGGTCTACCTACATCTAAACATGAGAACATAAATCAAGTTGGGAAAATTAACCATTTCCCCAAAATTTTTGACCAATCAAACGCATCCTAAAATATACGAAGATGAATAAACTTTCTATATTATGAAGGGAGTCATTAAGTTTAAATAGTTAATGGGTCACTCCAATAAGCTAGTTGTGATACAAGGTCTAAGGCTTCACATTGTATTACAAAGGCACACGTGCTATGGTCCCAATGTATATGGACTTAATTTGTCATTCAGGACATAGTAATAAAGTACCATATATTATTAAAAAATTTAGTTAAAATGAAGCTCATTATGAGAGACATGAAACATTTAGTTCAAGGGTGGTACATGGATTTTAATTTTGGAAAATTGTATTATGATAATTTCTATGATCATAGGAGATTGGGTAGTATTAATTTAAATTTTGAAAATATATGTTAGTGGTCCCTATTTTCAACCCATTGTATTCTAGCAATACCATATCCAATTTCAGTAAGGCCCTATTCTGTAAATCTATAGGATTAAATCAAGGTAAGGTAAAGTTATATAACATAAATAAAGTAGTGGATGGAAGTGAATGTCTCATCACATATTTTTTTTATTTTTAAATAAACTTTTTGAGTTGAATAAAAATTTTAAATATAAATTATCTAAAAATATAACCCTATTTTTTTGGATGGTAAGGTAAATATTTGGAAATCATTTATTTGTCTAACATTTATTAAAGAGACATTTGGTAATTTAATAAAATTTTAAATATAAATTATTTAAAAAATTTAGTGAATTTAATTATCTAAATAAAGAGACATTTGCATTATTTGTCTGGCAAGTTTTCCATGATCCGCTCCTCTTTGGAGGTGGAGGTCCACCTCCAAATCCGATTAATCGAGGTGGGAGGACCTCCAAATCCAAACTTAATCGGAGGTACCCAACTCCAACTCCGACTCTGATTACCTCCGATTACCTCTGACTCCGATTAGCTGTTGTACTTTTCCATAAAATGATTTCCTCCGACTCTGATTACTTCTAACTCCGATTACCTTTGATTATATATCATACTTGTTAAAATAAAACACCGACAATAATTCTTAATTTTTTTAATTTTAATTTTCAGTTTTTTTTAATTTTTTTATATTAATTATTATAATCGGACTTAATCGGATTGACTATAATCGGACTTAATCGGATCGGAGGTGGTCACCTCCATACCCGCCCCAATTATAATCGGAGTCGGATTTTTTTAATCGGATTCGAATTCAGAGTTTTTTTTAGTCGAATTCGGATTCAGATTTTTTAGTCAGAACGAATCGAATTCGCTTCGGATTCGGATTTGACTTCCATCCTTAGCTCCTCTACTTGCTTGCCTATCACAAAGAGGCATTTCTGTCAATACAAGTTGTCTTTGGGTTCCAAAGTGGAGGAGGATCATAATCATTTAGGCCCCGATCTTTTATGCGGTAGATTGTGGTGTGGTACGACACCATACCGCAACTCTTTAATTTATACTACGCTTGACCATACTCACTACACCACACCAGAATTATTACCAATATATCTCTTCACTTTTCTCTTTCATCACTTTTCTCCTCTACTTTTCACATTCTGGTGAAAGAGATATATTGGTAATAATTCTGTCCAACAAGATATTGCCAAACTGTCCCAAGGGTCCCTGGATATAGCAAGTTACTATACCAAAGCCAAGAAATTATGGGATGAGATAGGGTCTGTTACTAACTTTCCAAGGTGTACCTGTGGGAAGTGCAAGTGCTCTCCTCAAACCATCAACCAATAGGTTGAAGCACACTTTGAAGAACAGAAACTATTGCAGTTCCTGATGGGTTTGAATGGGAGTTACACCACAATCCGAGGGAATATCTTAATGATGTCCCCCCTCCCATCCCTAGGACAAGTCTATGCCTTGCTCTCTCAAGAAGAGAAGCAAAGACAAGTGAGAGACAATGCACAGTTCCTAGTTGAGTCTGCTTCCCTATATGCTAACAAGAATGGTCAGAGAGGAGATCAAAGGAAACAAGATTCAAAGAAGTCAACATTGTATTGTGATTATTGCAAAAGGCCTGGTCACACCATAGACAAATGCTACAAAATCCATGGCTATCCTCCCAAGAACCAGGGAAAGCAGTTTCCACCAAAACAACAAATCCAGGCTGAACAGCAAAACTCAAGAAGAATGGCAAATTCGGCTATGCAGAATAATATGCAACAGATTGACAGTGGAGAAGGTTTACTCCCTACACCAACTTTCAATTTTAATCAAGAACAGACCAAACAGCTCCTGCAACAACTTATGGCTTCTCTTACTGCACAAGAAAGTCTATCCCCCAAGGACAACACAGAAAACATGTCTGGTAATGTTCCCTACCCCATTATGAGTTTGATGTCAAATGTTGTAGGTCTGACTTGTTTTTAACCTAAAGATTCTTGGATCTTGGATTCTGGAGCTTCTGACCATATGTGCAACAATAAGAATCTTCTACATTCTTTAAGGGCCTTACCAAATCCTATTAAGGTTATTTTACCAGATGGAAGTAACATGACCATAAATTCCAGTGGAAAAATCCAAATCACAGATAAAATCATTTTGAATGATGTCCTTTTTGTCCCTTGTTTCAAATTTAACCTGATTTCTGTAAAAAGATTGTGTGCACAACTGAATTGTCATATATTGTTCACTAAAGGTGAGTGTATTTTACAGGACCCTTCTACGAGAATAGTTCTTGGTAAGGAAGCTAATGGTCTGTATGTCTTGGAAGATAGTCTTTCTTAGCAAATAGATAAAACACATGTTGTTGAATTCATGACTGATGTCACTGTTTGTAGTAAGGCTTCTGCCACGATTGTAAATGCAAACCTTTGGCATAAAAGACTTGGCCACATGTCAACTTCTAGAATGAAATTGTTGCCTAAATCCATCTTTACTTCTGTTGATTCTATAAAGGAATGTGATGTTTGTCCTAAAGCAAACCAGCAGTGTTTGCCCTTTTATCCCAGTTCTATATTAACTGCAAATCCTTTTTCTTTAATACATTATACATGTTGACACTTGGGGACCCTTTCATGTCAAAACTCACTCCGGCCATAGGTATTTTATCACTATAGTGGATGGCTTTACCAGGTCAACTTGGACACACTTAATGACTACAAAAGCAGAAGCTTTTGAAATCTTGAAGTCTTTTGTAGCTATGGCAAGAACCTAGTTTGGAGCTACTGTGAGAAAGGTTAGATCAGATAATGCCCTAGAAATAGGAGAAAGCTTTAATGTTATGGAATTCTTTAAAGAAAATGGAATATTACATGAGACAAGTTGTACCCAAAAACCCCTAACAAAATGAGGTAGTAGAGAGGAAACACAGACATTTGCTTGAAGTACCAGATCATTAATGTTTCAGTCAAATTTACCTCTGAGTTTTTTGGGGGAGAGCATCCTCACAGCTACTTACCTCATCAATAGGATGTCTACCCCTCTATTAACAAATAAGTCTCCCTGTGAACTTCTCTTTGGCACCTCTCCTTCTTATGATCATCTAAGAGTCTTTGAGTGTTTATGCTATGTTAGCACTCTAAAGCATGACAGACATAAATTCTAAGAGAGGGCTGAGCAATGTATTTTTGTGGGTTATCCCCAAGGGAGAAAAACATATAAACTGTTTTCCATTAAAACTCACAAGTTTATCATATCAAGAGATGTAGTTTTCCATGAAAATTGTTTTCCCTTTCAAAAAGGCGTGGAAAAATTAATGTCTGACAAAGATCCTACCAACTGTACCTCTCAAACCATTGATTTAGAAACTATACATCCCTCCCTTATCGAGCCTAATGTCTCTTCTCCAATTAATCATGATGAAGTTTCTCCTCCTAGGACCGATGAACCTGTGATGAGGTCTACTAGAATACTTAAAACTCCTGCATATCTGGAGGATTATGAGACATGTTTCTCTTGCATTACTAACCTACAAATCGCTCCCAAAGTTGTTTCTTGTTTCTCTTCTTCCATTTATGCAAACTCTTCATATCTTGACTATACTGAACCTCAAACATATAAGGAAGTAGCTAAACACATTAGGTGGCAAGATGCAATGAATAAAGAGCTTGAAGCTCTCTCCCAAACTAATATTTGGGAAATAATACCCTTACCAAAAGGGAGGAAAGCAATAGACACTAGATGGGTATACAAGGTAAAACATAAAGCTGATGGGAGCATAGAAAGGCTTAAGGCAAGGTTGGTAGTAAAATGGTACACATAGAAAGCAAGCATAGATTATGGTGAAACTTTTTCACCAGTTGTCAAAATGACAACCATTCGTGCCCTCATGGCTGTGGCAGTCAAGAGGAATTGGAAATTACAACAGCTTGATGTTAATAATGCCTTTCTCCATGGAGATCTTCATGAGGAGATCTACATGAAGATCCTTGAGGGAGTGCAGACATAAGTGCCAAATGGAGTGTGTAAATTGAAAAAGTCATTATATGGGCTCAAACAGGCATCCAGACAATGATATGCCAAATTGACAGAGGTCCTTTACAGTAGGGGTTACAAACACTTAGCTAATGATTATTCCCTTTTTTATAAGAAAACTAATAATGCTTCAGTGTACTTGGCTGTTTATGTAGATGATATTATGATAACAGGAAGTGATAATGATGAAATAGCATCCTTGAAGGCCCATCTTGATGCTAATTTCAAGATCAAAGACCTGGGAGATGCACATTACTTTCTTGGGCTTGAGATTGTTAAAACTGTAGAAGGATTGATTCTTACACAGAAAAAGTTTGTTAAGGAATTGGTTTCAGAATTCAGAATTGAAGACATGAAACCAGTAGCTTATCCCATGGATCTTAGCATCAAACTTTTACCTGATGTTGGGATTCCCTTGAATAATCCCACAATTTACAGATAGCTTATTGGAAAGTTAAATTTTTTAGTTAATACCAGGTATGACATTGCTTTTACTATTCAACATCTTAGTCAGTTTTTGCAGGCCCCAACAGATTTACATTGGAAAGCAGCCCTACATGTTTAAGATACATCAAAGGAAGACCAGATCTTGGTATTTTGCTGCACAAAGGTGATGATTTCTGCCTGCAGGCTTATAGTGACTCAGACTGGGGGGCTTGCAAACATTCCAGAAGATCCATAAGTGGCTTCTTAATTTTTCTGGGAAAGACACTCATCTCTTGGAAAAGTAAAAAGCAACCTACGGTATCTCTTTCCTCAGCTGAACTTGAGTCCAAGAGTCTAAGGAGGATCGTTGCAGAGTTGGCATGGTTGAGTAGGCTTCTTGATGAGTTTTCAGTGGAATCAGTCACTCCTGTACCAGTGAAGTGTGATAGTCAGGCTGCGATATGCATTGCAAAGAATCCAGTGTTCCATGAGAGAACAAAGCACATTGAAATTGACTATCATTTTGTTAGGCAGAAGCTGACCGATGGTCGATAACACTTGACCATGTATCTTCTAAGTCACAGCTGGCTGATATCCTTACTAAGCCATTGCCAGGAACACAACATAATCACATTCTCAACAAATTGGGGGTTAGAACACCCTCCAATTTGGGGGGGGGGGGGAGTGTTGGAGAATGATTAGTTATTACAGTTAGTAGCTTGTTCTGTTAGTTTAGTTAGGTATTTTCTTTATTTTCTGTTTTTCTTTTTCTTTGTTTCCTTTTGTTTTCTTAAACTTAGGATGTATTATAAATACCTCCTTCTCGTATGGTTTCAGATCAATCAATAAGATTCATTCCCATCTCTTCTCTCATTTCATTCATTATTCCCTCATTTCTTGCTGGATCCAACACTCATTTTGGATTCTTACAGCATTTGGAAATCCCTTAACTTAGTGGTTTTAGAAATGGAGTGGTTAATACTTATGCCACTTTGATTCGAACAAAAAGGACTTCTGTAGAGTGGAGGATCAGATTAAGGTTGGCTGACCCCTTTTCATAGTCAACCACCAACACCAGGAGTCGTGCTGGGTTTCTTAGAACAAGCCACCACTAGGACTAGGAGCTGCCAAAATTATTTTTGATGGGTCTAAGAATGGAGCGTCGGGAGGGTATATCATTAGAGACATCAACGACAAGCTTCTTCAGGCTTCATTATTCAACGCGAGAGATGTTTCAATATACTTGTCGTTGAAGCTACAACAATGAGGATGAGGCTAAGTGATGCAGTTCTGCAGGTTTTAGATGCTTGCATGCATATTGAGGATGATAATTTAGTCTCCATCCGCATAGTACATAGAGAGTTTCATATTCCTTGAGAGATATATACTTTGGTTTTGATATATTCGTCATGTCATAACTTCATATACACCAATTGTTCTATCACATATCTATTGGGAATGGAACATAACTGATGATTGCCTAGCTAAGTTCGGTCAATCCAGTTTGTTTTAGTTTGAAATTTAGTCTTAATAGTGAGCTTTCTACCATATGTATGGAAATGCTTTAGGCAGAACATTTGAGAGGACTACCTAAATAGCTTTTTCTCACCTTCTAAAAAGTAGTTATACAGTAGCTTATTAGCAATTTATACCAAATTTTTCATGGGTAAATAGTAGCTATTCTACCGACCTAAAAAATAATAAACCTACATGTTGCTTCTTTGACCCTGAAATTGTTAATTTCTCCAAGTTGAACATGAGATTTTTGCCTCCTCTTGTGTATTATTAACAATTAATTAAGAAGCAACAACTATGGTTGTGTTATAACTACCATTTGAATTAGGTAATACGTGATATATTAGTGTTACATTATTGAAGTAACTGTTGATTAAAGAAAGAATAATGTAGTAAGTACCACTATTAGTTTAGGTACCACTTGAATCTTTAGGTTAAGTTGTCTTTTTCTCTCTATTAGATAATTATAAGAAGCGATAAATAGGTGTGTTCACTAAATTCAATATTTTAATGATGAGAAAATTATTTCATAAGTAGGGTTTGACTAACTATTTTACCATGTTTCGTGATTAGTCTATAGATTAATAGGCATCAGTCTGACCTTTTATCATCTACCTCAAAAAAAAAAAGTTAGTTCATATAATTAAATTTGGATTTGGACTAAGGTTTTGTTCTTTTGTAGGTACGGTACAATATGGTATCACAATTAACCATACTACTCAATATTTTTCCACACTTTAACATATTTTACCACAATTATTAAGACCACATACACCGTTTGGAATGGTGTCTTGGAACATATATATTCCCAGAATCCCAATGTTTTCATACACCGAAGATTAAAATTTTGAGAACATCGTTCCCAGAACGCTAAAACGTTCCTTCCTCTTCACCTTTTATTTATTTTAATATTTTTTATTATACTAACTCCATTTAACACACTTTAAAAAAATAAAGAGAACACTATTATTGGTGTTAGACAAAAATTCGTTTGCAGGTAAATTTAGGTTGATCAAATTCAGTCAATGTTAAAATTTGGATGAAAAATTGATATTTGAACCCCTTTTTTTGAGTCGGAGCCAATTGACAATTCGGATATGGAGCTAAAATCGGGTTCAAGATAATAGAAAAATAAGAAATATTTTGTCTGAATATTTAGTCAATGTTACGATCGAGTTTGGATCAAAGCAGATTTTCTTTTTCCGGGTCAGATAAATTTTTAAATATTTGTTTTAAACAAAAATGAAACTAAATTCTAAAAGTATAAACATAAATAAATATATAATTAGGATAAATGGGACTTTTTAAATAAATATTTTAAAGTGAAAAAGCAAGATTGAGTTCTCATTGTTGTAGCCCGTTCTTTTATATGGTTGGTTGCGGTGTGGTAATGGTGCGGTGCGGTTGAATTTGAAAAAAGTGTGGTGAGTTGTGGTGAAAGTTGTGGTAGATGGGGTATGTTAAGAGAGAGAATATATCATACATTTTGACTTGCATTTGGTTCAAAACTTAACACAACACTTCCATCATGATTTTTAATTAATTTAATCGTTTGTCCCAAATTTTTTTGATTTTTATTTCTTTAAAAAAATCATAATAATTGCTCAACTTTTTTAAAAAAGTAATTTAAAAATTCTTCTAGTACTTCAATACCTTTTTGGGGTAGGAACGAAAAAAAATAAAAACAACATGGGGCATAAATGAAAAAAATAAAAAAATGTGGAGCTCATTTGGTACAACTAGAATACAATTTTTATTTTTTTTGGACTACCAAAATACCAAAACAAAGTAGGGATTATTGACATATAAAAAAACTGAAAGTAAAGATGGTTAGAATCCAATTTTCCTTATATTAAAATGATATTTTGTTTAGTCTCTTCAACTGTGATATATAATTGACCACAATATTACTTTGAATGGAGAATGAGCTTAAGATTATTAGAAGAAAAACTATTATATTAATTACTAATTATAGTAAATAGCAGCAATAGTAGATTGTAAAGGCATTCTTGGAAGGTGGATTCTAATTTCTAGAGCTAGGTTTCTACTTTGTAGAGGTAATTCTAGTTGTACTTGAGATAGTAATTCATACAAAATTCTAACACAAAAGAGGTAATCACACCGTAGCTTATGCATCAACCAACATGAGAAACGAGGTTGGCCGACAGTTTGCTTCTTTCACCCATAAATTTCTCAAACTTAACATGACATTTTACGTACCCCCTTGTGTTTGTTTGGTCCATATTATACATTTGAAAGAGATTTAAAACTACTAAATTTGCATGTGTTCTAACTACCATTTGAAAGAGGTTTAAAACCAGTAAAATTTCGGGGTTATTTTATGATGATTGTGACAACTGAGGGATTGGTAGTGGAAATTGAAATCCCCGTATTAAATTTATGGATAAAAAACAATTGGTAATTTTGGTAAGTTTTTGTAAATTTTGATAAATTTAAACAAAAATTAGTAAATTTCAATAAATTAAAGTTATCCATGAATTTGAGAGACCCTTAGTTATTAGGGGAAGGGTGGTAATTTATACTAAAAATTTACTAGTCGTGTCAGTACATGCTGCGAATGTGCTGAATCGACAATTGTAAATATTAATTTTACTATCTAAATATGGAATAGAAACTTCTACATAACATGAAAAATTAATTTCAATTCTATTTTAATTCAAGTAGTTGATTATTTACTTATAAAAAATGATATAAAACAATATTCGACTTAAATTAACTCACTAGTACAAATTGAATAATTGTTTGCACTTTTCTTTATCAATATATCATGTGAAGTGTGAACACAACTTTAAAATGAACAATATTGTTAATTTAACAACTACTTACCTATGAAACACGTTGAAACTATATAGAAAGGCACTAAAATATAGTTATATAGTTTATTTAATCTAAATATAATTTTAAAGGAATAAAAAATATGTGAAACCATAGAAAATTTCATAAGGTAACAAAAAATTTAAATATTGAATGGAAATAATAATGATGATGATGATAGACGACGACACCGATGACAACAATTGGTATTTAGTAACTTCAATGAGTTAAAGGTGAAATCTAAATTTAAAAATGAGTAGAGGTATTTTAGGAAATCAATATTTATGACATGAGTTTTCTTTAATTAGCTCCCAAACAATAATAATAATAATAATAATAATAATAATAATTATAATAATTATAATAGTAATGAGCTTTAATAAGTTAAGATGAAGTGTATATTTAAAAAAATGAGTACGGGTATTTTAGGAGTCAATATATATTTGTGAAATATGTTTCCTTATCTCCTAAATAATAATAATAATAATAATAATAATAATAATAATAATAATAATAAGAACAAGAAGAAGAAGAAGAAGAAGAAATATTTTATTTGGTAGGTTTCAACTTTTGCTTATTCTAAGTTGTCAACCACTTTTTAAATTATTCCAAATGGAAGACTTATTTTGAAAATTATTCCATCTCGTGAGCTTCTTCTTGCACCGTTGTTAAATATTGCTCACAAAAGTTCCCCCTCTTTTAATTTCGTTTAGCTCTCCCTATGAATCTCACACTCGACGCTCTTGGAATTATATCTAAAGTGTTTGACAACTAGGAATAGTTTTTAAAGTGTTTGAAAATTGGAATAGTTTTTAAAGTTTTCAAAATAAGCCTACCACTTGGAATAATTTTCAAAATAAGCCTACCACTTTGAATAATTTCTAAAGTGGTTGACAATTTGAAATAAGCAAAAGTTGAAGCCTACCAAATAGAATTTCCCTAATAATAATAATAATAATAATAATAATGTTGGGTTTGATGGCCCAAATTTTATTTTTAATTATGTCACTTAATTAGATAAATCGTTAATGATTTATTTACGTGGCTAATTATAATAATTCAAGTGGCTAATTAATTCTTCATGTGCAACCTACAATCCTAGGCATACAATGCTTTCAAGAGTTCTATTGTGTCAACAAGTTGTATCCCTGAGTGAGTTTGTTGATAAAGACTCCTATGAAAGTTATATACAAGTCGTAGGCTAGATCAAATTCTTAGGGTTATTTTAGGGGTTGTACTGACACAATGCCTTTATTTCCTCTTTACCTATTACATATGCAACACCTTCAGTCCTTTCTCTATTCAACCACTGACGCTTACTTTGAGTGGCTAGGTCATTCCTAGAGTTGACATTGTTCTTTGTCTTTCCTTTGACGTCCATGATGGTGTTCAACACTTGATGAAACATATTCTTCTCAACATGCATTACATCTAGAGTTGTGGCGAATGAGAAGGACTCTCCTCTACAGTAACTCCAAAATATGCTTTGTTTATCCCAACTGTGAGACTGAAGATAACCATCAACATTTCCTTGTTGTTCCTTAGGTGGTGGAAACCCGGACACATGATCCCATACTTGATTGTCATTTAGGGGGGCGTGCGCCAGGTGGGGGGGGTAAATGTTCCTCCTATTTTTTTGAGAAAACACACTTGTTCATTCGATAAGGATGATCTCCTGGGAGAAATTATCGACGACAATCAAACCAAGAGTGTTTCTTCCCATGTTTTAGCCAGCGAGACTGTGTTCTCCATGCAGTACGAACAAGCTAATTTCCGAGTGTGGGCATCCTTGGGGTTAGGGTTTCACCCTTCCCTCGGGGCTTCCCTTGCAGAAATGGTCCCGATAGTTGCCCACTTATTGGAATTTTTGGGACTTTATTGGTGCTTTATTTTTTTAAAAGACCTTTAGGAATTGCTTTCACATTTTATGAATAGTTTAGGTGTAAAATTACATTTCCTTTACCATAAACATTTGCAAATATTTAAACCAAATTCAAAGAGAGATCTACCCCATGCTCTTTCTTCCTCAAACTTGATTATCCTATTTTCAAAGTTCGGGGGCTCAGAAAAAGGCAATTTAGGTAATTTCAACTATTTAAAAACATACACTACGGTCCTAAAGTTGCTTAAACTCATTATAAGACCACTATCCACACAAGAACAAGTTTTAAGGTTTTGAAAATATGATCTAGGTAATAAGAATAATGTAGTTTTTTTGAAAGAGTCGCGACCCAACTTTTAAGAAGAAAAACCGAGAAAACCAAACAAAAGACTCCGCCTACAAATCAGGTTACGTAGTTCAGGGGTAAGGTTACGGATTCGAAAGGTAAAGATCTTTGAGTCCACCTCTCACTTAAGGAAAGACTCTACTAAAAGTCCAAAAGAATGTGCTTTATAAAGATTGAAAGGGAAATAAAATAAAATACTACATCTTAAAATCATTCAACATACATTTAGATAAATAGGAGAAAAATGAATATATCATAACATTGCAAAATAAAAGAATGATCACATGACAAGAATGGAAATGAGATTATACCTAAATGTGGGATAACCAGGAACCGCACCTTTGCCTAAGCCTTGATTGCCCTTTGCTTTCAATCTTCAAGTAACAAGAATGAATGTTTTTTGTGATTTTGGGATAGTTTTATGGTGTTTTGTGGTTTGTTTTGTGGGGTTTAGGATGAGAGAAGGGAGAAAGTATGTGGTTGAGGATGATGGATGATAGTGAATAAGAGAAAAGGGAATAGGATGATGAGAGTTAAGTTGATGATTAGGAAGATGAGTATGATGAAGAATGAGTAAAGAGGAGAGAAATGAGAATGAATTGGTGTATGAGAATGACTTGCTATGTGAGAAAGAGTTAATTGCTTAGTTAGTGAGTTCTCGAACTAAGGCTGGAGAAGGGTATTTATATATAGGTTTTCTTATGCATTTACTTGACCACCCTTGACCCCAAAGTTTGCATAAGAGTCTCCGAGGTCTTGGACGGCTGCGTGATCATGAAGGGAGACACTTGATGATTGTTAGTCTATGGGTAGGAAGTGGGGAGCTGCCACCTCGTGAAGTCTATGCGGCCACCGGAAACATGTGGGTGTTTCTAGCTTGGACGATTCTTAGATTATGAAGTGAGAGAGAGATTAGAGCCCTAGACCTCCCTGTAGTCCGCGCGACCATCAGAGTTGCATGGGGTTTTATGTGGTTCTTTTGCATGACTAGGGTTTTGCATGAGATTTTTATGGTTTTTTTTATTGGTTTAGTGTGCACAGCTTGCAGGCATGGCTAGGCTTTCCTAGTTCCATATTTTCTCTATTCCTAAAAATAAAGACTACTAGAAAAATACAATATATTACAAAAAGTACATTAAAATACCTACTAAACTAAGCAAAAATCCTAATGTCTACAACCAGTTGTGGTCCACCCAGAGAGCATTCCATACGCTGGGAATTAAGTCACTTACTGTCTACAACACGTACGCCTTCATCCGAAATTTCTATTTCGTATACACATAGTACATGTCTCTGCCCGCTTCCCACAATTGTTTTAGCTCATCTATTAACTGGTTTTAGGTAAACATCTAGGTTTCCTTTAGGACTTTTTGGGCCAGAAGTATAAGGAACATGTAAGACTTCTTCATACAAAGCCAAGGTGACAAATTGTATGAGGTCACTATAGCAGACTAACAAGAATATGTTTGCTCGTAACTACCTAATGGAACAAAATCATCGGTGCATAGCCCCAGCCGCACGTTTCGTGGCTCCGACACAAATTCTTTATGAGTCATGGGGAGGAGAAGAAGAAGAAGAAGAAGAAGAAGAAGAAGAAGAAGAAGAAGAAGAATTTATTTTATACATCAAAATCTAAAATAATAGAATCTCCGGTGGAATTTTGGCAGGATTTCATAGGAGTGGTACCTAGAAATCTTTAGTAAAAAATTAAGGTATTGACGAATCATTTTTCAAAATCATGGGTTGAAAAATTAATTACGACAAAAGTTAGGGTAGCTCAGTGTAACTTTTTGTGACTAACATTATATTATTGTTTTAAAATACTACTATTATTATTTGATTATCATATTATTATTATTTTCTACTATTATTATTATTATTGTTATTGTTATTGTTATTTTTTATGAATTATTATCATTTTATTATTGTTATATGTTAGACCCAACTCTGATACCACTTGTTAGGCCAGCTCTGATATCACTTGTTAGGACCAAAATTCAGATATGAAACAACTTGTAATTGGGAATTAAATCTAGAGTGAACTGGATCTAATATTGCAGCGGAAGCGAACAAGATAATTAATTTAGGAATGTAGGTAATGAGAAAAAATAAACAAGATCAATGTAATGGTGATGAAGACAAGATTTTTACGTGGAAACCAAAAATGGGAAAAAAACCACAGGAGGAAAGATAAAACTCACTATAATGGAGAGATTACAAAGGGTATCCCAAACGGCTATATAACACAACGAGATCAAGAAAGAAAAGATCTCAAACGGTTATAGCACAACGGGAATAGACATATCTCAAAGGAAGGGTAACGAGATATAAAAAGATTACAATCTCATAATAAAAACTCTCAAAGTGGAATAGAAAAAGAGATATCATGAGGTTGCCTAAGAGGCACATAATTTGGCCACCACAAACTAGGTTGAACAACCTAGTATTAAATTTATAGTAAATCCAAGTAGACGTAGAACAGATTTGTAGTTGAAATCAACTACTTGGAGCCCAAGCAGTATCTTTAAGAAAAATAATATTTATTTCTAAACTTGAGTCTGAATGGAATTCAGATACTGCCCAACATTATATTTTAGTGGAAGACTGCCTACATCTGTATCCTCTCAGACCTCGTGTTATCAAGACTATTTTGGGATACATTGTTGTTGTTGTTGTTGTTGTTGTTGTTAATACTACATCCGTTCCAAAAATGTTTGTCCATTTGACTAAATTTTGACCGTTGATTATTCACAAATTACAATGAATTATAATATGAAATTAACGTCATTAGAAAGATACCTTACTAAAAATTGCAACGGTATTAATCTTATATTACAACTCATTGTAATTTGTAAGTAATTAGGGATGAAAGATTAATCAAATGAGCACATATTTTGAGACAGGAGTAGTACTAAAATTAATTGTTTCAATTCTTATGTCCTTTCCAGTGCTTGTGTGCAACCATGAATGAGCCACGTACATATAAGTCCTGACTCCTCAGGAGTATTAATGATGCCTGGAGGGTAACCTAGGAAACTAAACTCCAAACACTAGTTAATAGAGTTTGACGTTGCTTTAGGTAACATTTGAAATATGTCTGGCATCAAACCCTATTGGCTACTTTAGAAAGCTACCTAATTCAAAACTTAAAATGAAATAAAATTTTATCAATCAAAACATTAGACGTTATTTCAAACCTTGTTACTGAACATGACCGTATAAATGAGTTTATGCGAATATTAAACAGCTAATTATAAATTAAAGAAAGAAAATTTGTTAACATAACTGCCACTTTCGATTCAATTTACTATTTACACTTTGATTGAATCGAAAAGACGGTTAATCAAAACTGTACGATTCACTTTTTTTATAAATTGAAAAGATAATTAATTAGCAATTTTTAATAAACTAAAAAAACGGTTAACCGACTTTACTCACCCCTAGTCCAACACTTGATTAGATTGATGATAATTTGGCTTTCTACATAGATCACGTAAGTAGGCTTTTGAGCAAAGGACGGGCTATAAAAAGTAGGTTGGTACTAACACTTCAAATCTCTAATGTGCTTCTGATTGTGTATCGCAATCACGAAATTAACAAGTCTCATATATACATGTTCACTATATTATATGCTGCAATTCCATCAAAAGTGAGCTTTAAGTGCTACCCAATGATAGCGTATCCAAACTAAAAACTTAGTTATTCTTCTCTACCATAATACTATTATTGATACTTTATCATTTGTTTTCTATCTCCTACTTCCCTTTTTAGTTTCATTGTAGATCTCTTTTGTTCGAATGCTGGCTAACCTAGACAAGGCGCACAATTCCAACCTAAAGGACATTGTTTTCTTATTTTCTTATTTTCATCAAGTGGTTATTTACAATAATTATAAACTAACAATGGTATAGTTTCTTTTTTTTGTTTTTTTTATGGAGGGTATAATTTCGCTACAACCAAGATTATTAGAATCGAGATTCTAACTCAGATTCATAGGGTAGTTAGGATCGGAACTAACCCACGTCAGATCGTGGATTGGAATGTACGTAGATAGTAGAATTGCATCGAGGATTTTGGATCATAAAATCATAGAATCCAGATTTTAACAACTGTGATTACAACTGATACATGGAGTAATTTTCAAGATGAGGAGCTATGTATATAGAGTTGCTTGAATATATTTTTTTAAAACTCGGGTAAACAAGATACATAGAACACTTAGGGGACCCTTCTATCAAGGCATCTCCCACAGTTATCTGCATGAATAATAAAAAAAAGGCCACCGAAGGACTACATATCCAAAGATCGACAATGTCTAAAGAATGACTGAGATTAGCCATTCAACCGCTGAGTTTGCTTCTCGGTAGATGTGAGAAATAGTGGAACCTTCCAACTGCCTCATTAAGTTTTTGATATCTCTAACAATCATATCTGTTAGGATTTTCAGGGCGTAGTTAGCAGACAAACAATAATAAGGGCGAAAAATAAATAAAGATTCGACACAAGGAATTAACGTGGAAAAACCCAAACCGGGAAAAAACCACGAACGATGCACTATCAGAGGATTACAACGGTGTTTCAGAGATTCCCAGACCTCCACAATCTCTCACAGCCTTCCTAGAGTTACAACCTGAGAACTCAACACTCACAGTTGAGCCTCACACAACTCCCTCAGGGACACAGAGATTACAGGTCAATCTCTTGTGGTATAAGATGAAACACTCTCAATTGCTATACAAATAAACCTAGCACCTAGGCTCTATTTATAGTACAAGGCTGACACAATTTTAGGATTGATAGAGTCCCTACAGCAAAAGAATTACAAAAAGGAAGTGGAACAAATCAACAACCTGATTCCCACTCAAACTCTTCTACCTTGCTCCCCAAGAGACAGAGACCAACCCAAAATTGGTCTCCACATTCAACCCAACAATCTCCCACTTGGAGACCAATTGTAAACGCAACCTTCGTCGATTATCATCAATCACCACTTCAACACCTCCTCGAATCCTTTAGTGCATCCATCTTGATCTTGTTCAGCAAAGATCAACAGAGGTCCCAGTTGACCTCCCATCAACTCCTCTTTTAGCAACAGGCTCCCACTTGAACTGATCACGCCCCTGCAACTTCGACATACACATCATCGTCAACAACTTGGGGGATATTTGGATTGGGATTTTACCTCGTGTTGAACTTGTCGAATTCCCATGCAGGTTAGATGCGTTCCTCGGCTGATCATCCGTTCCCGTAGCCTCGACCTGAAACCTCCTCGTTTCTGGTTCCCTTCTCTCATCAGAGAAGCTAACACGCCTTTGACGAGCATGAACCGGCATGTTAGAGTTATCAATGACAGAATATAGCTTCCCCTTTTTCCTGCCATTTGCAATTATCAGAGATCCTTTCGTTACCCTCCAATGACCATCTTCAAATCTCGTCCTGAACCCCTCCTCATCCAGTTGACTCACAGATACAAGGTTCTTGGTCAGACCCGGGACATACCGAACATTCTTCAACCTCCAAGTTCCACCCTTAGAAGTTTTAATGTTCACATCACCTTTTCCTAGCACCTTTAGGTTGTGACCGTTTCAAGCCTAACCCCCAAACCTCCCACTCACAAAATTGCTAAAGGCCTCCTTGCTGACGAAGAGTGAAATGAAGCACCGAATCTATCACCCAACTCCTTCCGACTTATCAACACTAGATTAGGGCATCACCAAAATCCTCAACAGAATATCGAGTCACGGTCATTATGGTTGCTCTTCTTAGGTTTGGGACAATCCCTACGAAAATGACCTCTATCACCGGTTCCAACACAACACTTGCTCCATGTTTCGACCTCTAGATTTTGATCGACCCAGGCCGAACTCCCACTATTTCTCCTACCACAGCGATCAAAGCATCCCAGAAGACCTGGACACGCCGGAATCTTTCTGCGAATACTTTCATTCGACAAAGTCTCTAATTTCCCAAACTTCAATTTCTCATCCTTCTTAGTTGAAGAAGTTACAGAAGTCACGAAATTTTCCCAAGACTTAGGTAGGGTAGCCAATAGTATGTTAGCGTTCATCTCATCGTCGAAATTAAATCCCACAGAGGTTAACTTTGATAGTATTATATTCAACTCATTCATACTATCATGCATATCACCAGACTCTTGCATCTTAAATTCAAACAAACGACGTAACACATATACCTTGTTCATTGAAGGTTTCTCATATGTGTTTTGAGGCCTCGGCGGGCCTTCGTCGTTTTCTGATCTTTGACGTTGAAAGCCACGTTCCGAGCTAGCGTCAGCCTGACCGTACTGAATGCCTGACCATCAAGCTCTTCCCAATCCTTCTGTTCCATCTCTTTTGGCTTATCACCCATCGCAAGATGCAACTTTTGCTGGCGGAGCACATCCTCAACGCGCATCCTCCACCATGCGTAGTCTTTCCCATCGAATTCTGGAATCTTCACAATAGCGCCCGCCATTGCTTCTCAGTCTGCAGATCAACCACGCTCCAACCAAGGCTCTGATACCACTTGTTAGGATTTTCAGGGCGTAGTTAGCAGACAAACAATAATAAGGGCGAAAAATAAATAAAGATTCGACACAAGGAATTAACGTGGAAAAACCCAAACCGGGAAAAAACCACGAACGATGCACTATCAGAGGATTACAACGGTGTTTCAGAGATTCCCAGACCTCAACAATCTCTCACAGCCTTCCTAGAGTTACAACCTGAGAACTCAACACTCACAGTTGAGCCTCACACAACTCCCTCAGGGACACAGAGATTACAGGTCAATCTCTTGTGGTATAAGATGAAACACTCTCAATTGCTATACAAATAAACCTAGCACCTAGGCTCTATTTATAGTACAAGGCTGACACAATTTTAGGATTAATAGAGTCCCTACAGCAAAAGAATTACAAAAAGGAAGTGGAACAAATCAACAACCTGATTCCCACTCAAACTCTTCTACCTTGCTCCCCAAGAGACAGAGACCAACCCAAAATTGGTCTCCACATTCAACCCAACAATATCGATATGCCAAGGGGTTATCTCCTTCAATCTGAATCTTGAGAAACCTTCGACGATAGCTTGTTGAAGACCAAAACGGAGGGCCAAGGCTTTTGTCATAAAAAAGGACTGTGAATTAACCGGCATGGCCCCAACTTTTCGAATTCGTCCAAGATGATCACGAATGACGAATCCTACAGCTGAACCTTGATGGTTTAGGGAGCCATCAAAGTTCAACTTCACCCAACCATAGCGAGGTTGTTTCCACCGGCACATGAGAGCTAGGTCGAGGATGGTGAGAGTGATGCCGATCTTGATAAGAAAATTTGCTCCTAGCTCGCCATTCTGCAAAGCTTCTTTTAGCTCGAATGATGACCCTTGTGGCGTTGAAGAAAAAGTTGTTGAAGACGCAGTTATTACGCTCCTTCCAAATACTCCAAATGAGGTAGGAGGCTCTTAAAAAATCGTTGGGAGGGAGGGAATTTTTGAGAGTTTGTAGTATAGTTCTACTGTTACTGTCTGTTGGCCAATTGATAGAAGAGGAGAGCCAATTGTGGGTCTTGGCAATATCCCACACTTTTTTGTGAAATGACACTGGAATAATAAGTGACAATCAGTCACCAAATCTCGGAGACAAATTGGGCAAGAGGGGTCGAGGTTGATACCCCTACACATTAAATTCTCTCTAAATAGGAGATCATTATGAAAAATCAGCCATAGGAAGATTTTTAGCTTTGGTTGGATATAAGCTTCCAGATCCAGTGACCTTCCCAATTAGGTTTGTGATCTAACTCGTGACAAACCCATGTCGCGCGCAGACTTGGTTGAGAACTCACCGTTGCCGGTTAGACCCCAACAAACTTCATCCTGTTCTGCAAAAACGGGAATAGGGGTCTTAAGAACCAAATGGACAAGTGACTCCGGTAGCACCTGTCTAAGCTTGTGTTGATCCCAATCATTATTACAAATGAATTCTTGAACAGTCACTTTATTCTCTTCAAGAGAAGAGGACTGATTAGCTAAAGCAGATAAAGGTCGTTGATCGCACCAATTATCATTCTAGAAGTTCACTTTGGCACCATTACCAATTTTCCAACAAAACCCTTTTTTGCAAAACTTAAAAGTTTTACAAAGATTCTTCCAAACCCTGGAGTCTGAGGACTTCGAACTTTTCACAAACTATCCACCAGAGTGATTGTACTTAGCAGTCATTTGGGAGACCCAAAGGTTATTTTTATCATGTATAAGTTTTCAGACTAACTTGCATTGAAACGCTAAATTGACGGCATGAGTCTTCCATAGGCCAAGCCCCCCTTTGTCATTAGGTCTACAGACTTTTTCCCATGAGATCATGGGCATTCCTTTTTCGGATGAGTTCTTCCAAAAAAAAAATATATTTACTTGATCAACACTTTCACAAGTAGATTTGGGTATAAGAAAACATTGCATAGTATGAGTTGGGAGTGATTCCAAGTTTGGCTTAATAAGAATCATTCTTCCAACTTTAGACACCAAATTTGCTTTCTAGCTAGAGAGTTTCTTTGAAGCCTTCTCTAAAATAGGTGAAAATAGTTCTATTTTCTTAGTACCGGTAATGGACGGACAACTAAGATATTTACCCAAAGATTCTTTAGTGGGGATATTAAAGATCCCCTTTGCACGATCAGTGTATCTAACTGATGCTTTTGAAGAAAAAATCATTGTGAACTTGTGATAATATATCAATTGTCCAGACTGTTCACAAAAATTGTCCAAATGGTCTTAAGGTTTTCACAGACTGATTCAATCCCTTTACAAAAAAGAAGACTGTCATCAGCAAAAAGCAAACACGGAATGTTCATTCCTGACGCACATATCTTAATTCCCAATCCCTTTTTTCCTGACTTTGCTGAACTGGGGATCGGGTTAGGACTTCCATACATAAAAGAAACAAGTAAGGGGAAAGTGGATCCCCTTGTCTAAGCCCTCTTGTTGGTTTGATTAACCCACAAGGCTGATCATTTACTTACACTGAGTAGGATACAGAAGAGATACACTTCATTATCCAGTTTATCCAGATTAGAGGGAATCCCATTTGATCTAGGGTTCTTTTTAAGAGTTCCATTTAACTCGGTCATAGGTTTTTTCCATATCTAATTTCAAAGCAACCCACGGCATAGCAGGTGTAGATTGTTTGAATTTGTGCATTATTTCATGAGCCAGAAGCACATTGTCATGAATTTGTCTATTTAGAACAAACGTGCTTTGAAAAGGGCTTATGATATTATCCAGTATCGGCCTTAGCCGATTGACTATTATTTTTGTTATGATCTTATAAAGAGTATTAGAAAGACTTATTGGTCTAAATTGGTTGGGAAGAGTAGGATCTTCCACTTTTGGGATATGAGCAATAAAGGTATGATTAACTTCTTTGAGCAATTTTTCAGTGCGGAAAAAATCCTTTATGGCTGTTGAAATATCAATGCTAATAATATGCCAATATTTTTGAAAGAAAATTGCACCAAAACCATCCGGTCCCGGAGCTTTAGCGAAGTCCATCTGATCAATTGCAATCTTAATTTCTTCGTCTGTAACCATGGCCGAAGGTTGTTTGCTTTGCTCTGCTGTGATCTTAGGTAAGATCGGGAGGTCAATATTTGTGATAGTATTAGAAGCTTTGAAACTTGAGGAAAATTCCTCAACGAAATGATCCTGAATTTCTTGCTCATCTTGGATCCAAACACCAGATGGATCCTTATACCTTTAACGAGTTCTTAATTTGTTTTAGCTTGTGAGTAGCTTGGAACATTGCAAATCCTCTAACGTTACACTTCTAGCCTTGTTTAACTAAGTCTTCAACTTTGTCAAACTTGTTCTAGGGTTGGCTAAATCTGAACGAGCGATTTTTACTATTGTCTCTACTAGGATCGAAATCTAGAAGCAAGTAGCAGTGATCTGAGAAAGAGAATGACCCATGACTAAGGGAGGGGTAAAGAGCATTCCAATCATGGCGAGCTAAATGCCTATCTAATCTTTCAAAAACTTTATGGTCATGAACAGTTTTCCTCCAAGTGAAAAGACTCCCAATTGATCGGATTTTCATCGTATTTATTTCTTGACAAAATTTTTGAAGTCTTGTAAATCGATCTGTTACCTTGAGGAATTGGCCCTCCCAATTTATCTTCAGGGGATAGAATATCATTACAGTTCCCTATGATACGCCAAGGTAGATGGAATTGGCCCTCCCAATCCGTGTTCATGATACATCCGCAGTTAAAACACAAATACTAATGTGAAATTATCATGCCTAAGAGTTATGGGGAGTTATATCTCCTTAAAAGTGACATTTTGATGATTTTGGTTTAAATAATCTCATTTTAATTAGAATAATTTTTTTATATAAATATCACTAATAATTTATATATAAAAGAAAGTAATAACTAGAGATTTTATGTATGTATGTATGTATATACACTGCATACATGCACGTATTAAAGATGTGGTAGTCAAGTGGCAACCACACCCTGATCTTCCAAGATTTTCACTAAAGTTCACATCTTGATTGAAGCAAAAATCTCCTAGCAGGTGTAGATTGTGGGATTGATGGTTGAACAATTTAATATCTTTTATTTCAGACATGTAAACCTTACTAGTAATTAATTTTAAAATAGGATCCAGTAATATTATTATCAATATATCTTAGGTACCCCTTTCCAGCTTTGACATATGGTGAATATTATCAAGTAAAAATGGACTAAGATTTTTATTATCAACTTGTTTTTGATAGAAATGTGGGCTCAGATTATGAAATAATTATTGATAATTTGTCTCATTTAGAGTTGGCTCAGATTATGAAATAATTATCAACTTGTTTTTGATAGAAATGTGGGCTCAGATTATGAAATAAAAATGGACTAAGCAATTAATTAAAAAGTGCTTTAAACTATAATTTAAAATTTAGGATAATTGTAAACTACATAATAAATAATTATATATATCAGTCAAATTTTTTAAACATTAATTATACAATTCATTTGGCGACACATTGAGGAATGAATGAAGTACTTTTGACACTTCTTTTTCCCTTTAGATCGGACAATATTAGCTTGCATATTGTGCCCCTAGTAACCAGCATTGAACTTAATAGGCCAAGAACATACCGTCAATGATGAACATGATCCATAAACTCTATAACTAGCTTGTACCAATGAAAAATATTTTGCTTCCACCAAATTTTGAACCTAAGTGGGAGCATAAAAAATGGAGGTGGTTGCCATTTAGCTGCCACCTCTTTAATATTTCTTTTGGTACTTATAGTCATAAACAGTGGCTGAGCCACCTTGAGTCAAGGGGCGTCAATTGATCCCAACTTTTTTGAACAAAAAATAATTTAGTGTAGAACTATTTCGATATTTAAAAATAAATATATAGTAAATGATGGCATACTGATCAAAAAAATGTGTAGTAGTTCAATGGTTTGGTTGCTATCCCATCCAAGCACACATTTGGTAATTAGAAGTCATAGGGTTCCATGATTTGTTTTTGCAATTTGACCTAATTCTTTTTTCCTTCGACCATCAGTAGTTAATTCCCATGTGCGCCTTACATACATGATCTAGCACACAATTAATTTATTAACTTTGGTTAAATTTGTATTGAATAATTAGTAAATTTGCTAATTTAGTGATGAAATTATAATTTATGATTAGAATGATTAGGGTTTTTAGTTATATTTGTTCAAATGTTTATAATCTAAATTATCTAGATTTTAGATTATTGTTTTGATTGATTGGTTACAGATTAAATATTGTTGCTAGATAATGATTGTGTCATTGTTAATTGTTGGTTTTTAATAATCATGTATGAATGTGTTTTAGTGAAAGTTTTGAATTATAAATTTAATTCATTGTCTTAATTGTTTGTCAATTTCAAAGGGACAGAAGATATCACATAGTTCAAGTTCTAGGACACAAAATTTTCTATCTCCTCATCATTCAGTAATGAACCGCCCCCTATCACTAATCCCTCTTCTATTGGGAGAGTCCGTGTTTATATAAATACTCTTCTGTCAGGTTCAAGCAAAAGAAAACCAAATTCAAGTTATCATCCAAATGATCGCGAACAATGTTAGGTTTAATGTATTTTTTTTATTTTCAAAACTAAGTTAAATTTTCAGAATTTGTTCCAATATGATTTATCCTTTTTTATTAAATTTTATCTTAACATCCCTAACTTTAAATCTTAGCTTCTAATCATCAACGTTCTCTAAATTTATAACAACCATATAAATATCCTCTTAGTTTTCTCCATCAAACTCCATGAATCTAAATAAAAGATGAAAATAACTTCCGAGTTAAGATATTAGAGCATAAAATAACAAAATTTGGTGCTCTTCTTTTTATTTGAATTTTTAAAAATGAATAAATATTTCTTCTTAATATCTTACAGTGGTACGTACACAGCCATGCAAGTGTCGGCTGATACAGTTCCATGATCCTTGTGGGCAACCGTACCCCTATTTCTCATTACTTACGCTCTTTTTTCTAATTTAATTTAATTATTTATATCTCAACATTACTATTAGTCTCCCTTTTCCATGAAGAAAAGACACAAATTGCAATACAACATGAAGAAGCCTCAGCCCATGAATATCAACGTGAAAAGGCCATTGCAAAGCAAAAACAAAAATTCTACATCAACAGAAAAACACCAAGAAAAACAAATAAAAATACCAAACGTACTCGAATCCAAGGAAAGGAGGAAGCACATGTGGAGCACAACGCATTCCATGCTTTTTCATACTCCTAATTCCTACTTTTATATTTTATATTAATAACAAGAGAAAGCTGAATATTGGGTCCTCCAATTTCATCGGAATACAATGAATTGAATCAATGATTAATAATGCTTAATGTGTGGATGATTAGATCAATTATAGGCAAAATATGGGTTTTTATTGGTGTGCAAAGGGGTCCCCCAATGTGCCCAAAATACAACAACTAGGTGCCTCAAAATAATAGACCCAGTAGAACGTTGATAGTCAAATTTTCATGGCTAATTATCAGATCCTTCATATCTAATTTGTTTCGGTTTAATTTCAAGCTAAGTTTTTCCATTTTTCTTTCTCTCTAGAAAATCCCACCTTTCATTTTTTAGGATGGATGAGCATTTGATTCTTTTTGTTGATGGTAAGCTTTAATTTGATCAATATCTACTCCAACGACTAATTTGGTTTTAGGTTTTTTGCAAATAAAGTTTATCTTCTCACACGTAAGAGCTTTATAATTTTACTCTTTATATAGGGTTTTTTGATATCTCGTTAAAGTTCTATTTGATTAGTATAATCTAGTACATCGGATAAAGATTGGTTTTCAAATTGTTGCAATATGGATAATAAGATTCAACGATAAATTAAACATTTTCCGTCAATGATAAAGATGCAGTCATGGAAGAAAACTTATGATAAAATTATTATGATTTTGGAATCGAATATCATTGTAATAGTTATGTAAAATTTAAATTTCATATCTTTGATTTTAATCTATAATTATTCAGTCATAATTTTCATAGATTATTGTTTGACATTTTATCTATAAAATCCTTTTGTTTTGATTCATAAAAAAAAAGGGAAGCAGAGTTCTTTTCCTCCACTCATAAGACTCGTTTTAATATTCTTTAGCCACATGTTTAGCTTTATGATACAACCAATTTCATCCGAAGATGATGGAGGGAAAGACAAAATGAAGAGAGTGAAAGTTGGTATGAATACAGATGATGTTTCACTAAGCCCGAATTCGATTCATTGTCACCGGTATATTTATTTGTTCAGAAACATTATCCAATATAAGAAATATAACAACCTTTGATCAACAATATCTATTAGATGTACCTGAAGCATGTGCTCTAGATATTTGCGAGTGAACAATCATATGAATAAGAGTGCACAATCATAATAATCATAGTGAACAATCTAATACATATGGGTGAACAATTATATAATGTGGAGCACATGCTCCAAGAGCACCTAATAAATTGTATTTTATCAAACAATTGTCATACCAACTTAATAAGTATTGGATTCAATTGCATTGCAATTTATTAGGTGCTCTTGGAGCATGTGCTCCAGATTCAACAATTGTTCACTCATATGTATTAGGTTGTTTACTCTGATTATTATAATTGTGCACTCTTATTCATATGATTGTTTACTCGTAAATATCTGGAACACATGCTCCGGGTGCATATAATATATATTGCAATTGCATGATATGACATCTATTACACTGGCTAAGTTCCCAACTTGTTCCAGGGATCTCATATAACATGTAACAATAGTTACTGGGGACGCCACTCCAAGTGGCTACCCGTATTTTGAAACTCACATTCTAAAACGCAAAACATTTTGTTGATGAAACGTAAATTATGGCTATCCAAGCGGTAGAACAAGGTGGAATTAAGGAAAAGGAGAGGTTAAACTGAGCGAATTCATTTAATTTTCTGCTACTTTTCTGTGAATTCCACTCCGATGTTCAATATTGCATACATCCGGAGTATGTACTCCAAATATTTACAAGTGAACAATTATTATAATAAGAATGAACATTTTAATATCTATGGTAAACAATCATACTATATGGAGCACGTATTCCAGGAACACCTAATAAATTGCACCTACGTTCTCTAACTTCTCTCTCTTTCCCCTGCTGTCTCTTTCTCTTTGCTGTGATATGTAGTTTTGGACCTCTCTAAAAAGAAGCCCAATATCTTAAAAGTTTCATTATATTACTAAAATGGCACAAAGTTCTAATCTACTCAAACCTGAAATAAGTAAAATTTATTTTACTATCGTCAATCCAATCTTATGAGTTTCATGTTGAGAAATCGTTCCACATTTCCTAGTGTTCCTGTTTTCGTGCAGGTATCAACCTCATTCCCGTTCTCCATTTACCTACGAGAAGCTTCAACAAACTGTCAACAAAGATTCTATCCCTAAGAGATGTCAACAAAAAGCTTTCTTCAACAGCTGCTGTAAAAATACTTGGTGCATTTCTGGAAAACGACAGCATACTACAGCAGATTGAACTGGATGCTGATCCTCCCACACGGGAACTTATCAGTTATGAATGATGAACCAATCTGTTTTCAGGGGGAAAACAAAAACAAAACCCGACTCAACAATTTTGAGATCCTCAACCCCCATTCCCCTAAATAAGCGGGAAAAAAATACTTTGGGACAATTTAATAATAATATTCACTGGTTTAGATACCAAACAAATACTGAGATATATAAATCGCATTTAAGACAGATGAACTAGGTAAATGATGTCAAGCAGAAGTAATGATGCTCATCTCCCTACAGCAGTCTGCTCAGGGACTTGATTAGCAGCTTCAAGTTCCGTCTGGTGGCCTCGTCTCCTGTGAACCCCAAGATGTCGGAACTGATACTCTGCAGCAGAGTCAAAACACAGTGGAATCCAAGTTACATGCCAGAAAACTATTTGGGATTGAATAGTAGAAAGATAATCAGCTATGATGACTGAAATCCTGCTTCCAAAGTTCAGCATCCCTAATCAAGTCATTGGATTTGCTTCCCAAAAAGTTCCCAAAAAGGGACACAATTGGGGAAAAACAATGATCTGATAAGACGGCACTCAAATCTGACATACCTCAATGTTCTTCAATGTGAATATCAGAGTATAAATTGACTTCTGAATCATTTCAGTGTTCTCTGGGGTCAAAATAGATGATTGCACCCGTCTGCAGCACAGCAACCACAGTCAGAAGCGCATTTGACATAGTTTGGTTGGATAGTTTGGTAACTAAGGGGGAGATGCACTTTTTAAAGTGCTTATCAAAGCAGAAGGCAGAACAAAAAAGAAATCAGAAAGGTTCTTGAATTAATTGAGCTTGTGCCACACTTTTTCACATAAACTCGTATAGTTACGTAAATTCACACAAGTGCATACCACAAAGCTGAGTACAGCACAAACTGTAGTCCAGCACACCCAACGGAGACACTATAGCATAATTGATCATTTGATTCCATCAACAGAAATGAACAGCGAGGAAACTATCACAATATCTAACAGCTGAAAACAGCCTTCTAAGTTGATGTCAGCGTAAGTGAACTTTTTCCACCCATTTTTGCCTCCAATTTTGACCCTTATTATGTTTTGTATTTTCTTCGCAAAAGCCACCTGGGGCCACGTTTTGTGGATACTCTATAAATTCAACATGATCCAGCCACGTCAGAGAAAAGGGCGATACAATTTCATCAATAACTAGGTAATTATTTCTCTTTATCTTTCTTGGACTTGGGTTGTTCGCTAGTTACCTATAGTTTGAAGGTGGTCAACACAACGGAAAATTAGGCCCCTTTTACATAGAACACCAATATAAACAATTGAACAATAAAAAACAAAACAAAATAAAAAATAGACAAGCACTCTATGCAATTTCATCCCTAAAGTTATATACAGCTCTAGGTTTGCAATGTTCTGTAAAACGTGCAATGACGCTAATTCAACCTTAATGTCCTAATATATTTGCTCTTTTTTTGATACAAAAAAGATATATAATAATCATAGAAATAAACTACTGATGTTCAACTGGCACCATATAGAGTTGTGTACTACCATAAAACAAACTATCCACAAAATCTACCACATCAAAATAGGAAGAGCTAAACTTCCCATTAACCCAAAAGAAGAGAGACATGACAAAATTGTCTTTCAATCTCTGTAGAGGGATTTCAACCCCTTCAAAAACCCTTCGGTTCCTTTCCTTCCAAATAACCCAAAAAATCACATGAGGAATAGCCAAGGCCTTCTTCTTCTTGGGTTTCCTCCCAAAGAAACTCTCCCAAGATAGGAGATGATTCCAAATAGAATCGGATACAACCCAAGGCCCACAAAGACAACTCAGTGCTAAAGCCCAAAGAGATCTAGCAAAGTCACAATGCAACAAAAGATGATTTGGAGATTCAAGATCTCTCTTGCACATGCTACACCTATAAGCCAAAATTTTCCCCCTTTTTTGTAAATTATCACAAGTCAAGATGCTCTTGTGAGTCGCTTCCCAGACAAAAAAACAACCTTGATGAAAGGGGCAATAGACTTCCATTATTGATAAATGGAAAGATTGCAGCCTCAAAAGATGCAACTACGAAGAATCCATACTACGAAGACATGAATAATAGGAGCTCACAGAAAAATCCCTATTCTTGCTCAAAACCCATCTCATCGTGTCTAAAGAAGAGTCCCCAAATTTGGCCTCATTAAGGGTATTGAAGAGACTAACCAACAAGGCTTCATCAGCAAACAAATCCCAGACAAAAATAGGAGACCATACATTAGACCCTAAAGATTGCTCTCGATAATCTGCAACATAAGCATTTCTATCCGCTGCAAGAACATAGACAGCAGGGAAGAAATCTTTTAAGGAGCTTCAACGCACCAAAGATCAAGCCAAGAGGAAATGGTAGAAGTAGAAGTAGAACTATTGCCCACAATAAAAGACATGTATGGAAAGAAGCACTCCCATCCCTTAACAATAGACTTCCAAAGACTGCAACCATAAGAACCATTAGGTCTCGAAGGAACCCACCCAGAGCCCACCTCACTATATTTGATTGTAATTACCTCCTCCAGAGGTTACCCTTCTCATTCATGAATCTGCATAACCACCTCCCTAGAAGAGCCACATTACACAGCCGCAAATCTCTCACACCTAGGCCCCCTGTTGAAAGAGGTTGCTTCACAATTTTCCATCTCACCAAGTGATTCTTGAAATCACTCCCAAAAGCACCCCAAAGGAACTTTCTTTGTATCCATTCCAACTTATTTGCTATTGAAGGAAGAATGGGAAAAGAGAAAGAAATTATGTCGAAATACAAGAGAGAACACTCCTTACAAGAGCTAATCTACCCCCTTTCAAAAGATAGTTCGATTCATGAGAGTTTCTTCTCGAACCTTTCCATCACCGGATCCTAAATATTTAACTTCTTAAAACTCGCACGGAGAGGAAGACCTAGTTATGTGGTTAGAAAAGACTGAATACCACACCCCAAAATACCTGCTAACAATTGCAAATAATCCACTTGACCCACAGGCAGAAATAGAACTTGCCAAATTGATCGTCAAACCGGAAACAACCTTGAACCAAAAACGCAACGAAGATTCACTGTCTGATCGCAATCATTGTCATAGAAAATGATAGTGTCATCCGCAAAAAGAAAATGGGAAACAGACAAGTGACCAGAATACGCTCGCTCCACAAAGTAACCAGATAGCAAAAACAAACAACGCATACCTTTGTCCTTATTTACAACATTGGCCAAGGGAGTCTTCTTAGAGGGATTTCCTTTGTTCAATGGTTATTCCAGCAAGGGCTTGCATTGGGCTGAATGGGAAGATGTGTGCCATCCAAAAAATGAGAATGACCTTGGTTTTAGACATTGTAAAATGGAATATCTTACAGCAAAATGGTTATGCAGGTTTGTAAGAGGAGGCCATGTGGCAAAAGGTAATTTAAGACCAAGTATGGAACTAGTGAGTATGATTGGTGGAGTAACAAGACGACCTTATCCCATGGGAAAGTTCTTGGAAATCTACTATGAGTGACCTTGGCAACTTCTTGTCTTTGGTGCATTTCAAATTGGACAATGGGGTGGGTCATGTTTTGGCACAATGTATGGTGTGGAGTCGGCCACTCTAGTCTCGATTCCCTCATTTGTTTAGGATGGCTCACTTGAAAGAGACTACTATCCAAGATGTGGTCTCTTGGAATGCCTCACAAAACTATTGGAATATAACTTCCCTTAGAAGTCTGAATGACTGGGAGGAGAAAAGGTGTGTTGAATCTTTTAGTGAAGCTATCTCATTTCAGGGTTTGCTTTGAAGGCATGACGACATTATCTACCCTCTTTATAGAAGTGGGGAGTATAGTGTGAACAGTTTTTGTAAAGATATGTTTAAGAGCTGAATCAAATTGAGTTCCGCTATTCTTGCTATTTGAAGTTTAAAGCTCCCACCAAAGTTTGGTTTTTTGTTTGGCAACCTTTAAGTGAAAGATTCCTACCAAAACATTTGCTTTAAAAGAGAAACATTAAGTAGCATTCTGTGTTTGAAAAAGGGATAGACTATCGACCACCTCCGAAATCCATTGTGGACGCGTATCCACTTCATGGAATATGGTGTTTTCTTCGACGGGGGATAGTTGGGTGGAGCTTTAAGAGTTGTGATGTTCTAGAGTCTTAGAAAAGAGAGTGAAGACGAGGTGGATTCTAGTACGTGAAAATTGATACCTTTAACAATTTGGTGGCGTACTTGAAAAGAGAGATTTTCATATTTTTCAGGATAAGACTATAGACTTTAAGTGATTTTTAAGCTCTCTTTCTTGAGAACTTTGTTTAACTGGTATAAAGCTTTTACTTTTTAATGATGGCACAAAGGTAGCCATCTAGATTTTGTTGACAAGTTGATTATAGAGAACATAGAGGTTTGAGGCTTTGTGAGTTTTCGAGATTGCCTCATTTTGCAAATGGGTGACATGTCTTTTACATTAATATATCTCTTGATTATTTGAAAAAAAAAGTATACCTTTGTCATAGCAGCCAAATCAACATTCTCTTATCAACATGCTACCAATGGCCATTTTATAGGTTGAAAACCCCCTTTACAGGTAGGCTATAATTTTCACCACAACATAGCTCCCCCACCTTTTCTACTTTTGGTTTCCCCGTTCATCCAGACCCGTGAATATGTCCCCTAGTTTAAAAAAGTGTGTCTAGAGGCAAACATGCCCCAAAAAAAAAAAAGCAGAGGTGCGCACCCTTGCATTTTTTTTCACGTCGAAGCCTCGAAAGCGCACGCCTTTTGGGCTTCTTGCACTTTTTACTGGAGCACAGGGCACGGATGGGCTCTTTGCATCCTAATTCCTAAGGTGTTGATGCTCACTCCCGCCTCCAGATAAGTTTCTTTTCTTCCCCTTTGGCTCTCCTCCATCTTGTTCCTCTTTCAAACTTGCTTAGCTATCATACTCTACTTCTTCCACTTCCCAGCTCCTCTTTCCTTTTATTTTTCCTTCCTCCGTGGAATTCTCAGTAAGTGTCAACCACATCCTTGTGTTTTTTTTTCTTTTCCGTTTCTTTGCTAATTAATACTCACTTACTTCTCTATTTTATTTTTTGGTTTTTGACATCAGGCCCGGAGCGCTAGGAGCCTTTGCCCTTTTTTGCGCTCTGCACTATTTTAATCTAAGATTATCCATGACGAGTGCATTTCAAAGAAGCATAATAAATAAAAGTTGAGGTGAAGGCAACTACTGATCTATAACAATAACGCTAGTGGCCCAACTTTAAACGTAACCGGGAAACATGACAATGATGAATGAAATATGGTACAGAGAAACATAGGCATTTGGTCAGGGTAGACTTCATGGTCTGGGGATAGAAGGTAGGGATGGCACCTAAAAGCTGGCAGGGAGAGAGGGAGAGGGAAATCTCCACCAACCCACCCCAACCCCCCCCCCCCCCCACCCCACCCCCAAACAACACGCACAGAGAGAAATGAAACAAACCCCCAAAAGCATTGGTTTTTTTTTTTTTTTTTTTTTTTGTTGTGGGTGGGGGTACCAAGGGGAGGAAGGAGGAAAGAAAAACAGGCGAGTGACAAACGTTAAGAGTGTTTAGGGACGAAGGCAAGATTTGCATGTGCTTGACCCATGATTCCCGTCGACCTATTCATTATATGATGACTTGTATAGCAACTTCAAATACCCAGTCAGAGTATGGCATATTGGACACACAGCAGCATATTGCCTTATGCTTGCTCAAAATGGCTTAATAAGGGCAGAAGGCAGAAAATGATGATGCTTGCTCAAAATGGCTTAATAAGGGCAGAAGGCAGAAAATGATGTGGGATTAAAATTAACGATTTCCATGACTTCTTCAAAGTAGACACAAGTCTAAAGGTAAGCAGTAACTCAAGAGAACAAGAATGTGAATCAACATGTATTATAGGTCAAACAACTTGGTTACATCAACAAAAACAAGCAACTTAAGTAATTGATCACTATTACATGTCAGATCCATTGTTCACCATATCGGTCATCAGAATGCCGCCACACGCCTCATTACAACATGCTTTCAACGACACAAGAATTTTTTTTTTTTTTTTTTTTGGTTGTTGTTTGGTGGGGGAAAAGAGAGGGGGGGGGATGCTGACCTCAAATCATCAGTGGCCTGCGTGAGGCTTCTCGTTAAACTTTCCACTTCTTTCAACAGGCCAGTGTCACGGACTTCCGACAACAAAGGGTGAATTTCATCAGACATGGCTTTAATCTGAAGAGTCACTACACAGTATAAAGGAGTTAGTGAAAGGTGAATTCAGTTAAGGCAAGGTTAATTACTACATTTTATAAAACTAGATGTTCGTGTTGAATTCGAACATTCAAAATGTCCATAAACATCAACACACTTTTACTAAAGTTGAACCAATCAGGCTAACAAATAATTCATGATCAAATAGGAGGTCTAGGAAAGCAGTGGCCACCAGTCACAAAATAAATGGCACTTAAGAAACTGTTTGTTTCTACTCCAGATGCCCACATTAGTCACCTATAAATCAACAAAGACCCTACTAGATTCACATCAACAAATTGCCAAATTCACAGTTGACAAGGGTAGTTATCTTCCCTATCTATTCTCAGAACATTGAATTTTGACCCATGGATCGTCCTCAAACAAGAGAATATCTATAGGCTGTGAACCTGTGGCAGATAAACTCACAAATTTCAAGAATTTGCAATCAGGATTCACCTTATTTAGAAAAAAAGTTTTTCTATTCGTGTAAAACTGCCACTATGCCACTAAATGAACCCATAACTCGCAGATGATTCTATTTAAAAGATGTACCCAATTCAGACGAGAAAATTAAAATGAAAAAGGGGGGCTACCGGCAGTGGCTAAGATCACACCTAACTACATTTTACATCGACGACTGTGTTCATAAATATCAAGTTCACAGGGCGAACTATTGCTTAAAACCCCCATCCTCCGAAAAAGAACATTTTGAAAAGATGAAGTCTTCATAAAGTATAGGCCTGGCATCAAATGTAGCCAAACTAAGAAGCAGAACACCACACCTTCGACAACAGAGGCCGTGTATCTTCAATAACAGCTGCAACTCTTTTAGCCAATGAATAGGTATTGGCAACACCAATGTCTTCCACCTCTCGTCCGATGCGGGTAAATATACCCACAAGTTCATCAAGACTAACTCCTTGATAACCCTTAATATTTTGCTTGTCACAAACAATAAGGCCTTCTTTGTCACATTCTGGATCAAGGGGTCCCACAGAAGGTGATGGAATTGGATCCCTAGGGGTTATGTCAATCACAGTTTCCATGAGAAGACCAGATTGGTTCACTTCAACTAAAGAATTTCGCGGAATAATTATTTTATCATCATCAACCTGCAAACAGAAATCACTTTCGAATAGGGTACTTGTTGAAGAAAACCAAAAATGTTTGTAGACAGTCCTCATATACGACTAAATAGAAAAAATTGACCTATAAACTGTACAAATGCAGATGCATGAATTACAAGGTACCAACCTCAACAATAGCCTCCACATTTCTCAAAGAAGGGTTTACACGGATCACATTACCAACTGTCACCCCTCTAATTCTCACTGGTGTTCCAGTGCACATACCAGAAGCCTTAGGAAACTCAAACACAGCAAGGTACTTCCTGAACTTGGAGCGGATCTGGAAGCCCTTTAGCCAAGCCAAACTCAATGCAAGTAAGATTGTACCGGACACGAGAAATAGGCCAACACCACCTTCCCAAATGCTCCTCCTACCAAAGCCAAAATCATGCAGAGGACGCAATGTTTGCTTCCATATACTGCGAGGAACGTCCAAAACAACTGACAGAGGATTTTTTGTTTCTGAAGAAGAATGTGGTTGATCCTGGTCTGTGTTGGCTGATGTGGCTCTAACGAGGACTACTTGTCTGTGAAACTTAGCAGAAAGATGAGGTGATGAACTAGTTGAACATTTCCTGATGGGAAGCAAGGGGTACGACAGACAGGATGAGGTTGTCAAACCCGGAACAAAAGGATTGCTTGCCATATTTTGTCAGCCAATCCAAAAACTTATCAAAACCACTTCAGTAAATGATGACTTGTTGAGATTATATGTAAGACTAGCTTTCCAATTTTACTTGTCCAGACACAACAACCATGATCATGGCAGATAGTTGTTGCCTATTCTGTGAAATGACAAATAACGGCAAATGGCAAACATTAGAGGAATTATCCACCAAGATGATCCTGTATCAGAAACAAAAATAAAAATGGTTAATGAAACAACTACCACAATTCCTAGAATACTGCACTATTCATACTCTGTAAACATATGATTCACAAATCAGCAAAGGTTCTTGAATCTCATGGACCTGAATTTCTAAGATGACCAACAAGTTATCCTTTGTACAAGCCGAGAAACCTAATCTATAAGACTTACTCCTTCATTGTCATTTGAAAATTAAAAAAGCTCACAGCAGAAAGCAGCCTGATTGAATCACCCCCAAAATAGGTAACATATTCACCGAATAGGCAATAAAACAGTTCCTAGTGATACTAAAATTGCCACATATCCATATCAATTAACATAACTGGGCCTAACTACATCACATAACTCAGATGAGAACTGTAGTTTTAAAACATATGGCAGATATAACTGGAGGTTTCACTGGAATGCACCATTCAACATTCCTATCATGACTTGCCAGCATAAATAAAAGCAACAGTTGCACCTAAAGCATTATTTGTGGGGTGGGGGGGGGGGGGGGGAATCAAGAATATACTATAAAATGAGTCTCTAGGAAGAAACAAAAGATACAACAATCCTGGTCAAGCCTACAAGTGGGTCGTCTGAGCACAAGGTCTACAATTGCTGTGGATCATAGCTTCACAGATATTTTCAGTAAGTTTCGAAATTATTTCAAATTGCAAATGTATAAATATCATATCTCATCCAAGTGCACATGAATCAGATGAGAGTACTTCTGGGAGTTAGCCAAATGATTCTGGTATTCAGCTAACTAGTTGGCTGGCTGTCTAAACTATTATGTCATCAGATTTGTCATTCTCTCTCAGTACAAATCAGGGACAAAGCCAGGAATATCTATAAGAGGGGTCAAGGTCTTGATACAAACACACAACTTAACAAAGAGTATAATTTAACAAAGTCATACATATAGAACACGAACCTAATACAATCAAGTCCACTTACCTCGATGACAAAATTCAAAGGTGAATGAGAGGAAGAGGAACTCAATGGAAATGATACTGAGTAGCCAATCTTTTGCGATATCTTCGGCTTTTGAATCTTCAATTGAAAAAAGGTTCATCAGATTCGGATTGAAGTCATCAGATTAGAAGTGCCACTTACAACAAACTACTACCAATAATTCGACAATTGAACAACTAATAACAAGAAATATTTCTCAAATAGCCAAATTACCTTACATTGTAAATCATCAATTGAAAACAACAAAAAAATGTCAAGCGTAATCTACTTTGTTTTACCTCAAGCATCAGAGATCATATATCATTGAAAAAGAAATAGCGACTCAATACACACACTATCAAACTCGAATTGTGAAGCAACTCAATTGGAAAACAAACAAAGGAAGAAAAACAAACAGCGACTCAATTGAAAAAAAAAAATGCCAAGCATAATCTACTTTTTAATCACAGTAAATAAGAAACTAAATGTTGAACAATTCAAAATTGAACAGATAAATTCGAATTGATTTACCAGATGATAAAAGGTAAAATTAGGGTATACGAATAGCAAAATTACCTTGAATGGAGAAGGGAAGAGACACCAAGAGCTTCGAGGTCAGCTAGGGCAGTAATGGTGCCACTATGCTGCGGTGGTGAGGTGGGAGATATGCATCTGGGACTGAATTGGGGCCTGGGATTGATTTAGGGATTTCGGGAAAAAAATTAGGGGGAAAAATTTACTAGTAATAGAGAAGAAGATGATTTGGGAGGGCATCCGCGATTTGGGGTGTTTGGGACTTTGGATTAAAAAAAATGAAAAACAGAGAATGCTTTTACTGAGAATCGAACCTGCAATCTAATGCTTCAATACATATCCAAAACCTCCTTAAACTGGCTTTCCGTCGAAGAAAAATGATTTCCGATGAAATTGTTTTAAGAATTGGTTTTTTTAAGAAAAATGGGGTTGAAGTTTTGAAACCCTAGCCGTCCCTTACCTTTCTCCGTCTCGGGGCTCGCCGCCCGTGGGCACCGGTTCCACATTTCGGCGGTCGCCTTTTCTTGCGGTATTGTCGTCGTCTGTTGCTGTGGTCAGCCTTCCCGTGGTCGCCGGTTTCATCCTTCGGCGGTCGCTTTTTACTGTGGTGTCTTCCCTTAGTGTCGGGCTTGTCGTTTTATGCGTTTTCGAGTGCCTGGTGGTGGTTTCCACCTTGTTCCGGTGGTTTGGCGGTAGTCGGCGTTTGGTGGCTCTAGAGTTTCCCGAGTCGACAATGCTCTTCTGTCTGGTGTTTGTTGTTCCTTGTTTTGGACGCTGCTTGGGGGATCTGATGGAGCTTTGTAGTTTTCCCTAGCTTTTCAGGGTCGTTTGCTTTATTCCCGTCAACAGGTTATTTTTTTCTCTTGTGTTGTCTCTGTTCTATTTGGCTTCTGTCTGGCGGTTTGGGGTGGTGTGAGTGCAATGACTCTTTCTATTGTTTCAAGGTGCTCAGTGCTTAAGTCTGAGTTGTCTTCCATTGTTGATTCTCTTAATTTTAAGGGTGTTTCAGATGGTGGTCTTGACGATGTGTTGTCTTTGGCTACTCTTTCTAGAGCTAGTGAGATTGTTTGCATTCTAAAGGAATTTATGGGGTTGAGTGGAGTGGTTGTACCCCCCGATTCTGATTTTGTGCTGTCTAATGATGTTGCTGTGAACGAGGTTGTTGGTCATCATGTTGATACCTCTTTTAATGTGTCTTCGGGAGTTAGATCTCGCTCCTTCTCCTTGTTTGTTGATTAATCTTCCTGATAGGGTTGATAATTTGGGTCTGAAGAGCCTTTTTGCTGATTTTGGGTATGTCTCTGTTCCTCAGAAATCGGGTAAGAATGGGAAGAAGTTTGGTTTTGTTCGTTTTAGGGACAAGCAAGCGGGTTTGAATGCTATTTGGTGTCTTAATGGTTGGTGCTTTAATGGGTCTTGGTTGTCTCTTGGGCTATATTTCATAAGAAGCCGAGCTCTAAACCTGTCAAGTGGGTTTGGGTCCTTAAAGCCAATCAGAGTAAGTCGGCTCTTTGTTCCTCTTTTGTCCCTGCCGATTCGGAGCATACTTTTACAAACCCCATCTACACAAAGTTGACTCAGTCGATTGGCGGTGATGGCGCTCTTGGATCACGTGGTTGTTTTACATCTCATTTACGTTCATATAAGGATGTCCTTTGTGATCATGCCCCTATTGATAGTGAGGACATAGTGTCGATCAAATCAGTGTCTGATGTCTCTCCTGATCTTGAGGATTCTATCTTGGTATTTTCAAAGGTCGGTGCTAGGGGTAAAAGGAGAGGAAAGGCTGTGTTGAAAGCTAAATGGAGGTTGGTTTTGGATGCGTCTCGGAAGTCTAAGTCGGCGTCTTCTGAAAGTCAGCGGAAGTTGAAGGTCATAAAGGAAGCTAGAGCTGCGATTGATCGAAAGAAGGTTATGGTGCGAGAGGTTTGTGGGCTAAAGGTTATTCCATCCAAGAAGAAGTGGTTTGTTTTTTTTCCATCTTTGGGTGGTTTCTTACTATAGTTAGGTGCCTTTTCGGGTTCTTTTGGTTGTAGCTTCCGGCTTTTGCTGTTTGTTTTTTGAGGTTTGCCTCTGTTGTTTTTGCTGTTTTGGCGGATATTGTGTTGTATCTTTGATGCTTTTTAGCCTATTGGCTTCCAACGATCAAAAAAAAAAAGAAAAATAGTTTTTCATGTCAAATTTTAACTTGTTTGGTATAAGACAAATCGTTTTTCAGAAAATGACGATATATGTCGACATAAGTAGCGATATATATTACAAATGAGGTATTTGGAGCTAAAAATTCATATTTGAGTTTTTTTTCACTTCAACCTGTCATATCATAAAGTTTCAATCCAAACAGTTAAATTTGAACTTTTTAAGTTTTAGTTAGTTTTAGCGACAAAATTTGTTGGTAGATATCATTATAAATGTTATCAGATAAAAATATTTTGAGCTAAAAATTCATATTTGAACTTTTTTTAATCAATTATATCGTATTACCAAATTTCGAGTCAAACCGTTGAAGTTGAATTTCGCTCTTAAATTCAGTTAGATTTTGTAGTGAAAATCGATCCAACAATAAATGGCGGGAAACATTTTTCTTATGTTGAACAAAGTAAGTCAATTTCATTCCTTTAGGGAAAAAAATTTTCTTTGGAAATTATTTTTTGAACCTCTGTTACACCGAACACTAGAAAATTGTGAAAACATTTTTCTAGAAGATGTTCCCCCCCCCTCCCCCCAACACACTCTTAAAGGAAAATTAGATTGTAGTGAACTTAACTATATAGATTTTTATTTTTACTTTTTTTTTGCAATGGATATAGTTAACAAAGAAACTAATAGATTGGCACCATCCCTTTCCTTGCATTCATGGCAAGTTCATGGGCCTGTTTGACAACACTTCTAGAAACCTTCCTAATAGACACAAGGTGAAATGATATTAAGAGCTTTTGGCATCTCTGAATAATCTGCCTTATACCCCACAGAGCTTGTCTCGGATTAAGGAAAGCCTCACCCATCTGTTGCGAATCTGTTAGGATTCGAATGTTCTGCCAACCTTGGTCTTTAGCATAATCCAGTACACCTTCCACCGCTACAGCTTCAACAACTAGGGGGTCCCCAGCAAGCAAGGACCAGGCTTTTGACTCCACAGGATTGCCCTCCTGCATATGGACCCAAGCTGCGCCAACATGCATAGTAGATTTCCAAGCTCCGTCAGTAACAAACTGCCTAATAAGTGGGCTAGTATCGCCCAAAGTCCAGCAAAAATCCATGATGTTCTTAGGCATTTTACTTTCGTTCATCTTGTTTCTCGAGTGTTGCTGTGTAGAACTATTCTTCCATATTTAGACAAGTTGTTCAACTCTTTGTCAAATGAGACATGGGTGTGGAACCTTCCGTTGAAATACGATTCGTTGAGGGCTTTCCATAACTCACAGAGGATATCGACAAACATCAGGACCCCTATTTTTTCCTTCTTATCCTGCAAAAACAAGAGCATAACCCAATTCATTAGCCAGTTCCGGTTATATTCAAGCATATTCGCTATCATCGGAATACCCAGATGGCAAGACGCCCATACATGATCCGCATACTCGCATCCCCCAAAGATATGTGGGATGGATTCCTGACAGTTATTTAGGCAAAGAGCATAGCCTCCCTAAGTCTAGATACCTCTTCCTCTCAGGAGCTCAGCCACAGGCAGAGCATTTTGGACACAACACCATATAAAGACCTTCCATTTTAGCGGTGCTTTCAATTGCCAAAGAAGCCCCCAAAATTTAGAGCCTCCTTCAGACTGGTCAGTCAGTTCTTGCTACTTGAGGAATTTGTAACATGACTTGACTGTGAAGTCGCCAGTCGTTGTTAGTCCCCATCCAATACTATCGGGCAGAGGGATGTCTCGGAGATTGATAGCTAGAATATGTTGTGCTGTATGCTCATCAAAAATCTGCCGCACTAGGTTCTCATTCTACCTTTTCCTCGATAGCCACAACTTATCAATATTTTCATTGCTTCATTGGGCTCTAGCAGCATCGTTCCTGAACATGGCATTCGGTATCCCATGCCAGCGATCATTCCCCACTTTGATCTGCCTTGTTCCCAAATTCCACATTAAAGCCTTACGGATTTTGCTACAAGTAGCAACCTGTCCCCTTCAGCCATAGGAGGCCAAGGCTGGTGTTCTGTAATCATCCTTCAACAAAAGTGGTGAGGCAACACCATATTTTTCCGAGTAAACCTGTCTTAGCAGAGATTCAGGATTATCTTTTTGTCTCCATACCTGTTTTACTAACATTGCATCATTTATGGCCCCTACATCCTTATTACCGAGGCCTTCATCCTTCTTTTGCCCTCAGTTCTTTTGTTGCTTCCCCTCTAGATGTTTTCTTCTTTTGCTTTGATTTTCCTCCCTCCCTTCCTTTGTTTTTTTTTTGAGTTTTTGTCTCTTCATGTATTTCCTTACATGGGGGGAAGACTGCCTACATCTAAATCCTCTCAGACCTCGCTTTAGCGGGATTATAATGGGGCTTGTTGTTATTGTTGTTGTTGTTGTTTGAGCTTTTGATGAAATTTTTTTGTTGCTTTTTTTTGGCTACTCACTATCTCCATGCCCAAGTCATTACTAATAATCACTACTTTTGATGCAATTTTCTTTCTGACCTCCTCAAGGCTTGCTACATTAATTACTGTTTGTTGTTCGATTTGTGTCTTGTTAGATGAGGCTCTCTCTTCATTTTCAATGGAGAGGTTGTTTGTTCCCTGGGTTAATTGGGCTTCCTCATTAATGCTTGCAATATTCTCTTTATCATTATCTCTTTCTCCTTCCAACTTCTTAACTCCCAATACAACAACAGACAACCATAACGAACTCTTAATAGAACATGTTTGAGTGTGGTCTGGGAGATCCAACAGTAGGCAGCCTTCCTCTCATAAACTAAATTTTATGAAGAGGTTGAATCCCGCGGATTCAAAAAGAACCTTTCTCAACTCTCAATGCTTCTAGAAATTCATTCCTTAATGCCTCCATTTGAACTATCAATCTCTTGATCTCTTCTAGGTGGCTATTCTCACTCCACATCTGTCGAGACTCAATTTTAATGTCCTATTGAGTCTTGGTTATGAAGCCACGATTTGACTTTGCATTTACCAAGTCATATTAATTGACCTTTCAAATTTTACCAACTCTAATGGAGTTTCACATACTACCTCCACATTATCTCTATTTTTATTGTTGATTTGATTCTGATCAGTGACTTTAAAATAATCTCTTTGGCCTATAACTCAATTGAATATGATATTTTAACTATTTTGATGCTCCTCATCACTTGAACTAGATTTCCGCTCTCCATCATTACCAATTTGTGCTGCTGAACCCAATTGAATCCAAGCACACACATCCCTTAAGATAACTTTGTATTGAGCGATCATGGATGTCTAGGACAATTTCCCCCTCAATTGTCGACCTATATTATGATTAAAACTCGCATTGATTCAAACTTGTGGAATCTTCAACTATTTGTCCCAAATCGATAATCTTTTCCATGGTGATACATAGTTTCTGAAGTTTTCCCACAGTTTGCCATGAAGTGGAACTCCAAAGACATCCACCTAGGTTCTCTTATTCTCACTTGTTTCGTATTTTGTCCATTTTCTTACTTCATGGATCCAGTTCAATAGAGAATTTGGATTTTCCAAAACCTTCTTTGCTGCTTCTATTGTTAGGGGGTATAAGAATGAATTTTGTGCCACTTATGACTGCTATATGACACTTTACAATAACTTATTTGCCACAATCTTTTGCAAACTCTCTAATGTCTCTTAACCTTTCATTTGCACAGACTGAGCTCCTCACCAGCTAGCCCATAATATTTACATTTGTTTCTCCACAAATTCGAGTTGTAACTATTTTGTCTCCTTGATTTTCTTTGCCTTCCTTGCATCTTTGAATTTTCGTCTTTTCTTCACCCAAACTTGCATCAACGGTTCATCCTTCACCTTAATTTTCCTAGACCAATTCACTATAATCCTATTGTTTCTCATGTATCTTTGGTTCCTTCTCTTAAACTTGCTTCTGCATCTTCTTTCCTCTATAAATATACAAAATCATACCTTCATAATACTCCTCTTCTCCACGGCATGTGGGCATATTTAATTCTTCTAAATGTTTTGAAGATACCTCTCAATCCATGTATATCCAGTGCATTTGGGAGGTTCCTCACAAATGTGGAATGTTCATTATTCCTCTAATCTTCTCCATCTAGGGAGACCTTCCCAAATCTCCATTTCTTTCATAAGGTTGGAAGGGGGACCAAACACCTCCCTAACCTAGTCTTTGTTGCAAAAGGGTAGGAGGAAGATGAACTCAAACTTGACATGAAATTTTGTCTTTGTGCCCAATCTTACCTTCATCTTATTTGTTAACATCTACTAGTTCATACTATCTTCATTAATGTTGTGCTAGTTAGCTATGGAGGGCATTAAAGAAGGAATAAAAACAGTAACAATTAACAATTAATTATAGATAATCATATGTAGGTGTCTTTGTTGATACCTAAAATGTCTATCCAAAAAGAATTTTTGATAGGCAAATTGAATAGGAAATGCATTAAAAGCAAGAAATTCTAAGAATAGAATGTGACTCTTCGACAAATAGATATCGAACTTATAACTATTAATTGTTTGGATTAGTTGTTTTTACCAAATTTTTAGATTAGCTGTTTTCACTAGCTGCTTTAAAAATAAGTGTTTGGTAATTAGTTGTTTGTGAAATGCATATTTGATAAAATTACATATAGCAATTCATCTATTTTAGTTAGTTGAACATTATATATTTAATATTGTTTAAAAATAACTTGACTTTTGTAAAATATGTAAATTAGTGTAGAAATACCCACTTTTTGTAATATTATTTATGTAATGTTTTAAAGTTGATGATATATGAGGATTTGTTTAGAACTTTTGTTAAATATTTTTCTTTTAAACGAATGTTCTATAGAAAAAAAAAATCCATTTACTCTTCATAAATAAGATATTAATTTAAGATTACAAAGAAGTATATTAACTGAAATTATAATTATAGCTTATAGTAAAAATTAAAACTTATATTTACCATAGTTCTTAACATTGTTATGTAAAATAGTACTATGTAAAATAACACTAATTTGGTAATCAATCAAAATAACTTTTTATATAATTGAAATCATGTACTCTATAATAAAAAAGAGTAACAGCTGCGTTGCATGATCCAGAGTTTGTTTTGCTGCTTTGCCTCTATGCTTGTCAGCTTGCATGGTCAAGTATGAGATTTGGGCTTCTTATTTAAGTCCAATTTATTTCACTGTAGTATGTAGATATACGTAGTGCCTAGTTGTCAATTTTATTACATATCTTGATTGAGCTTTGCTTGACACGTGTTGCAGCTTCACTCTTTTTCTTGAGATGAGTCATGATATTATTCCACGCTTCTCTTTCTCTCTTCTTTCACTCTCTATCTTTTCATCTTCTGGGCACTCACACTCATCAGTCTTTCATTGTCTTCTCTCTTTGCTCTATCTTTCTCTCTCTCTAGATTGCATTGATTTGGTGCAAATGCTTATCAACTTTATCTCCTTCTTCACGTTGATGGGGTTTAATTTTTCTCTCTGTATATTTAATTTGATTATTATCAGTTGCCAAAGTTGTGTGTTTGTGGGGTACACAACATTATTATATCAATAAAAGTTTCTGATTTTGTGTTAGTTGCTTGATTTTATTACTGGACAATGCAGTAAATGTCTTCCCCTTTGTGGGTTTTCTTGGGTTTGGTTGAATTGTGGTTGATTTTGTGTTTTTTGGGTGGTTTTTGATCTTTGGTAATGCTGTAAATTTTTTGTCCTTTGTTAGGTTTCTTGGGTTTGGTCGAATTGCGTCTGATTTTGTGTTGTTTGGTAGATTTTTCATTTTGGGTAATGTAGTAAACAATGTGGTCTTTGTGGATTTTCTTGGGTTTGGTTGAATTGCGCCTGATTTTGTGTTTTTGGGGTGATTTTTAATTTTGGGTAATCCAGTAAATGTTGAACTTTTGTGGGTTTTCTTGGGTTTTGGTTGAATCGCGTCTGCAAAGTAAAATTTGGGTTTTGGTTGGTTAAAATGAAATTTTTAACCTGTTGCTAATTTTCTGAATGCTAAGGCTTAATTACGATTTACGACAGAATACTAGCCGTTCAATAGACCCGGTTGTTGGAGTCCCACTCACCACCTACACTGCCGCGCTACGGCTGCCAGCACGGTTCCGGGACCCAATTCAAGCGCAACCAATATAAAATTTGAGGTAATTACGGTCAAATTTTGTGCATTCAAACCAAAACTGTAATGAATATTTTGGAATATCTCAGTGTAGTGCATCATTTAAACGCTTATGACGATGAAATAGTAGAAATAATATAAGTGCTACAACGTTCTTTTTTTCTTTTTGGTTAGTTCCGAAATTAAGATGACAAATATGTTTATCTAAATGCTTCGACTAACAGGCGAGTAGAATGTTGATAGATTATGAATCATAGGGGGAAAAACAAGCTCAGACATTCATATTGCCCACTGACAAGTTTTTGTGGATGCCCAGTTGAATATACAATCATATTTGCCCATGTAAATAAATGATCAATTATTAAACTAATACATCAGTTTGCATTTCTTCTCTAAAGCTTGAAAGTAAAGATTTTCTCAATTATTTTTACCTCCTTTCTTTTGATGTTGAACATGAGATTTGGAGTCTCTATTTTGTAAGTTCTTGATTCTCTATACATAGTCGAACACGTGGTAATTATGTGACTATTGGAAGTTCAAAGTTCACTTTGATGAAATCAGAAATTTAGAGTTTTATTTTACTTGGTGTGTGAATTTTACACCAATGTTTAGTCGTACTACTTAAGAATACAAATAAAAGCCCACTTTCTCTTAAATTAATGTGTAGTTGATAATTTGATAAACTTCTAGTACTTGCACTGTTATGAATTTGTGATCAGCTTCTTGTACAAGGAAATCAGCACAAGTGGTTTTGGAGAAGTGTGGATCAGCAGTGTGAGGGAGAAATAAATCCCCTCACATTTTATTGTTGAGGTATATGGCAGCTTCTGTTTTTTGGTGTCTGCAATTCCATGAACTATATACAAATTGCAATGTCTTCATCAGAAAATAGAATTTCAAAATCTAATTATACATTTTGAAATCTTATTCAGATTGTAAAAATGGTTTTTTGTTGCAATTTAATCTTATAACTACTTCGTTTCTATGTGTTCCAGGAGTCTTTCTTCTTCCAGTGTGTTGTTTGACACTCTGGTAAATTGAAGACGTTAAATACACACTAAAATCAACTGCTTTCATATTGGACTGTCCCAACGGAAGACATAACAACGGAAGGGCACATGCCCTTGTTCCAAACAATGAAGGTTTTGATTATGGAAGTGTCCACCAGAACTAGACAACACACAATGAAGGCTTTAGTTATGGGAGTGTCAATCAAAACAAGACATTGTTGTCTTTTCAATGAAGGGATTATGGAGCTTCTTTACCTTATCCATTAGAATAAGTGTTATCTTTGTTACATTCACCCCACACATTCAACACTGTCAAGAATTTTTACTTCATCCTTTAAATATATGATACAAAATAATAAATTTACAATTGACTAACAATTTCAATGGTTCGGAGCCTGTGCCTTGCACGGGCACTATCCACTAGTAGATTATAAAGATGCCACCTAATATGGATTATTTGTTAGTGCATTACTCAATTAATCTTATGCAATAATCAATGACACTCAGTCATTTACATAAAAGACCAACAACCAAGTTGAAAAGGCTAAATATATCAACCCATTAAAAAATGGCTTTTAAGGATGAGAAAGCCAATTGTATTACATGCATCTGGAGCATATGCTTCGTTTAGGTATGAATGAACAATATGCTATTAAGAGTGAACAACGGGGAGGCATGAGTGAACAATTATGCATGGGATGTTGTAAACTTGGATGGGAATGCTTGTGTGGTTTGTGGTTTGCATCAAGGATAATCTTTAGCTTCTAACTAAAAAGGAAAAAAGGAAAACAAAAGCATAATTTTGAGCAACATGTATAAGTAATCAACCAACAAAAGCCAATGTGTCATGAGTCATGTCAATTTCTTATGTGTGATGTTAACTGTAAGGATGAGTGCAATGGGTAGAGTGATAGACTCATAGTTTGGACTTGGAGCTAGGTATGTGTCAGTGTGTGATATGATGAACTTGAGAGCATCAAAATTTCAGCCTTTTGTTTTCCTAGTAATTTGTGGGTGAAACCTCAATCCAAATCAAACCAGGATCTTCTGCTAAACCTGAAAGGAAAAGACTGCAGAAACATAAGCAAGCTTGTAGAAAAAGTCTCAACATACCAGCAGTAAGTAAGCTGCATGGTTGAAAAAAAAAGAGGGGTAAGTTTGAAGTACTTAACTGGAATGGAGAGGCATCAATGATGCAGGTGAATATTTATCAGTGCCTCCATTTCTTTGAATGGCCATCCTCCATGTAGGGCTCTAGAAAACCTATGAACTGAAGAAAAATCCAATGTTCAACACCTCATAATAAGATTCATCACAAGTCCCAACTATTAACCTAACTTCAATTTTCAAGTGTGGACATGGAGAATCAAAACAAGTACTTGATGGCAACTCATTTCTGTTAGAGTATAAAATTATCATTTAGCCTTCAACTATCAGCTTAAGAGAGATGTTTCAAGTTCGAATCTCGTGAAACCCTATATTTATTTGCACAAAGTTAAGGAGGGTAAAGTTCATTCGCATGAGAGGCATGTTAGAGTATAAAACCAGCATTGATCCTTCAACTATCAGCTTGAGCTTTTGGTTGAGATGGTTCCACAAATTCATTTCGAAAAGTAAAGGGAAAGTTGTACATTATTAAGAAGACGATTAGAATCCAAAAGGGATCTTCCAATGCACAAGCAAACAATTGCATAGAATAATGATCATTACCTTGGTCCCATCTTTGGACCAGCGGGCACCATAACCTTCAGCAACTCGTATCTCAAACACAGCATCGTGCGGTTGAACAATATGCACATTCATCCAGCAACAATGAAGCATTATACGGCTTCTGACCTCCAGTGCAAGCCGGTTCTTTGTGGAATCTGGATCAGAAGAGAAGATAGCCATACAATTATGGACGGTTTGTTTCAGATTAGGATTGCATCCCCAACTCATACTCCTACTCCCGTAATTGTTACCTATGTCTGGAATAATCTGAATAAGTTTTCACACTTCTTACTCATGCATATCGATATCGACACATGCAAGAGATTGAATGGATGAGCAACCTCAAGAACCACTGCTATAGTGCTATGAGTACAAATATTCAGACAGTGCTGAAAATATCACTTCTTTATAAACCCTTCACCCTAAATCAGGGTTCTTAATGGATGGTAGTATGGTACGTGGGTATATAGATTTTATCTAAGTGAATATTTCGTGCATTTGACCTCATAATTTACCATTGAGTTTGCAATATGGTTGCTGCTGCTCAAAATTTGGCTATATTCTGTTTATTTTTTTCAACTCTACAGCCAAATCAATTGGTGAAAAGTTCATGTCGCCGATTGTACTTTTGTGTCAAACTGTCACAAACTGCAGAACATGATATACTAGCATGGAGCAACACCTTTCAATTATCTCCACTAACAGTTCCTAACAATCTAAATCAATCAAGAAATAAAACACGAAGAGAAATCCAACGGGAACAATAATGAAGCAGGAGGTGCAAAAAACTGGAGTTTAAAAAGACTACAGCAGATGCAATTGAATATCTCCATACCAGTGCCCAAAAATCTCAGCGAAAACCACCCCAAACCCCCAAAAAAAAAGAAAAAAAAAAGAGAGAAACAAATCCACTTTTGGAAAAAAGAAAAGCACTTGTACAATATCCATCTGTGGGACAGCAATTCTGTCCTTGAATTTTCTAACCCAGCAATCAGCAGCATATAATCAAAACATGGTTGTTACTGTGATTTCTGAGAGCTAGCAGAAGATAATGAATGCTAGGAACTCAAATGCCCCAACAAAATCAAACGTCAACATGGGGAAAATATATACTGACCATCTCCTTCAAGCTTGCCCCAATAATTACTGCTGCATCGATTGACATGCTTAGCCAACGCCCTGGCACCGTCTGTCAAACTGCAACCTTTAACCTGCAGCCGAAAGGAAACAAAATGCACTCACAAGCAGACTCACAACCAAACCACAAGCTTTCAAGTAATCATAAAATGTAACCAGGAGGCATGAGTCTCCTCTAATGTTAGAAAAACTCAACCTAATGTGAAATATCCAATACTTGATTAGTTGATTGCTAAAGAGATAATTCTTCCATCTTTTATGTATACATTTTAAGTTCTTAGTCCAAAACTATCTGTACACTCGGGTTACTTTGTGCAGGCCCTCAACAAGTTCGTCCCATCAGTTTAAATTCCAAGGGCAACCCCAAAAAAGTTGGGTTAATAAGTTACTGTCTCAACATTCCTTGAAAGTATGAGATGCCACCCCATCAAAGCCAAAAATGACTTTGTTCAACATAATAACATTCAAAGCCACCCTGTATTCCTGGTAAAATAATCTGGGCAAACCTATATACATCAACTAACAAGAAAAGGGGCAAAAAAATGTTTATTGCATAAGAAAATAATTGGAAAAGTAATTTTCATTTATGACTCAAGATACTAAAATAATAATAACCCTTTTATGTTAGAAAAATTGTGAAGTATTGATTTAATCTATTATTCAATGCCAACAAGGAGTGAAAAAGGCCAAGTAACTTGAAATTAGTAGTTACAAGAAGCTGAAATAATAATAGGGTATGCAGTTATATGATCAGAAATCTTTAGACTTTCCATACCTCAGGTTTATGTGGCACTGTAAATGATGAGAGTAGCGTCGATCTTGGTGGTGGTAATGCCTCTGGAATTGTTCCAACAGTTTGCCTAAGCCCCAAAAGGCTTTGAATGCCCCTATAACCAAGTCCCTATATCATAATTTAACATCAGTTAGAAAATCAAAGTTACAGTGCTTTCTCAACTGAAATGAGAGATGACATCAGAGGTGTGAAAAGCACAGCATTGCGATTGCATCAACAGATTACTGACAATAACAGTCATTTTATGTATAGGAAACTAGTGATCTAAGAGAAACTTAGTCCTCTATTGTTTGGATACTAATTGGCAAAATCATTCTTCCTAGTAACTAACACAACACGAGTTTAGTGTAAAATGATTTTCCTAAATAGGATTACCTGATCTATATGTTTCTTCTGGTTTCTCAATAATGCGAATGTAACTCACTTTTGGAAAATTACTTCAGTTAAAGGATTCTCCCTCATACTATGTAGTTCGATTCTCATATTTGCTCAAGATATATACAAAATTTGGAGCTAAAGAAGCTTTAGATACAATGCCAGTGGCTCTTAGAATAGTGGTGGTCATATCCTAAAGCCTTGTCATTTCATAGATATCACACACCAGTGCCACACACAATACGATTGGTAGTATATCATACCCTGGCTCTTCTTCACTAGTTGTAGCTCTCATATTGCATCATTCTTGGAAAACACCTTTTAAAACTACAGTTCTAGTGACAAAGTATGCACATAGATAACTAGCATAAGTTTTTCCTTGGAAAATAGCAGATAAGTAAAACAAACAAAAGAAGACAACAATGAATTGAGGGGGGAAAAAAAAAGCTTACTGAGAAAATATCAGATAACACAGTATATGGCTGGGAAGCTGGTCTGCCAACACATATTGCAAGAACACCATTCAACTGCTCTTTTTCCTTGGTGTAGAACCTCCTGTAGACTTGCTCACCTATAAATGGCACAGCAAAATCTCAATATTAAAAGTATCCATATTCATGTATGCAACCTTTCTTTATAATATGCAGACTCAAATCCAAAGGTGGTATAGGGTATTTGCTGGTCATGTATAAATTAAATTCATTTCTTAGGAAATTTATGAAACATCAGCCCACTAATGCTCTGGATCAAATACATGACTGCATTTACGTTCCCTCATTAATCAGCCTCTAAAATTGTTAATGTTGGCCCTACAATATCCATCTTACCATATCTCTTGTGCTAGATGGTCTCCCTCTGAAATTTGCATTGAACTTATCAGGGTTTATCATGGAAGTGATACCATGCAATTGAACAGGATTAAGATGAAGACATTCTTTCTCACTCTGAAGATTCAAATGAGATTCATAGCACCCACCCATGTTCAAGGACCATGCCAACTTTTTTTTTTTTTTTTTTTTGACTCTTTTTCCTGGAAAGAAAGAGCTTTCTTACTACTTATTTCTTACCCTATGCACCTCTACAGACTACAGCCGCTTTGACTTGCACCAAAAAAAAGGGGGGAAAATCTTACTCATCCCACCAGTTTTATTTCTTATGGGACCATGTAAATTTGCATGCACTTGGGTGGCATTATCTTGTGGGAAGAAGCTCCAACAGTGAATCGAAGAATAAAGGAGATAAAAAAAGCATCGGCCAACTTATCACCTTCTGCAATGGTTTGGACCCCTGGAAGGACTTTCTCCAAAGTTTCTGCTTCCAACATATCCACAAAAGAAGCATAATGATGGACATCCTGAGGAACTCATTTTCAGTAGAAAGTTCATATTTGACAACATGCATAAAGGTACAGCAAAGACTATCACCTGAATCTCGAGCATCGAGCAGTTATTGAAGAGAACCAAATCTCCTGATTGCATGCTGGAAAGTCAACATAATGAAGCAAGCAATGCCCCCAAAAAGGGATCATGTCATGGTCCACACTCAACACGCCAGGGGTTTAAAGAAAGAACGAAAGATGATGTTTGCACAAAACTAAAAAAGAATGGTCAAATGTTGCATACCGAGTATAATCCCCAGTTGCACATCTTCCTTTGACTGTTTTAAGGCCATCTGCATCCAATTATGATAACAGCTATCATAAGTGGTAGAACCTAAGAAGTTCACAATAGATGACAGCAAAAACATCCAAGAAAGTCCAGAACATAAAGTTTCTTCGACATAGAAACTTGTTTAGTGAGTCAGATGAGAACTGCTACCTTTCAACTGCGTAAAGTATGGCTCCTGTACATGAAGTCTAAATTTGATGCTCTTCAACATCTAGCACAGACGGAAAAAAATAAAAACCCAACAAAAAAGGGTTATGTCAGATCATGCCTTATCATAAATATGGAGGATCTTTACAGACATATAGAAATAACTTCTAACCACATACAGTTACTAACTCAGACCCCTTTTGTGAAACTAACTCATTCTCTTCATCTTTTATTGGTTTCAAGGACTCATCTTCACAAAGAGGGAGTGCATTCTCACACGGTGAGAAGTATGATCCCGATACTATCCAGTGTTCTAAAGCAGAAGCTAAATGCTTGTAAAGTGGATATGATGGCACCCCTTCAGCAAGACCTGCAACATCCCAGTAACATAAAGAATATATATTACCAATAACTGAGAGATGCAGACATAATTCAAACAATATTTACCAAGTCCAAGTGAAGCAATCAATGTGTGGGATAACATGATGTAAAAGTTAGACCTCAGCATATGGCCAGAAATCAGGTAAGTACACAGTTTCCAAAATCAAACCACACTGCAGGACCGCCATATCAACACATTTTTGTTACGTTCTACAATCGAAAAGCATTAAGTCCTTAACCATTTCATCATGTAGTTGTTCTCACGATTTTACCTGACTATTTCCAGGCAGACATTGTATGTTGTTGAAGCAAATGTCAAAAAAGCTCAGACCATCATGTAAATGCTTCAAGCTCTAATTATGCCAAAACTCCTAAGAACTCTAAGGTGTACCAAAAGTCCAGGCCTCCCCTATAAATTACATGCAGACACTAGCAACAAGCTGAACGCTGTCAATACGAACCTAACGATTCAAATATTTATTCCATGTTGAAGGACATGACTCTAGGCTTTCTCAGGTGAACTAGTTCCCAACTGGGTTGTTCCAGAGATGAATAAAGGGTGTTCCTCTATTTTGACTTGTTCAGTACTACAATTTCCAATTCAACTGGTTAATCTAGGTAGCTATGTTACTTTACCTTATTTTTGAGTGCCCTAAAATTGGATCCTCTGCTTGTAGGAGTTTGAGTGTGATACTGCCTTGACCTGGATCAATGTGATGTGGGAAGCTGAAATGAGCATGGTGTCCGAGTGGGGCAATGATCACATCAGGTTGATTAAGGTCAAATTTGGTCATGCTTGTCACTCATGGCAGATTCACTAACAAATATGGGAGTAAGTTGAGCATCTCACGTGAATAAATGCGCCTGGATGACTTTCCCAAACCATGTCCAATTTTCACAAGATTTTACGATAGAGTGATGTACACAAACAAGCTTCCACATAATAATCAACCCTTGTTCTAAATAAATTGTTGCAATCTGAACCTGAGTTTTGGTGTAAATTAGCAGGCACTAAATTTACTAATGCATCACTTGTGGATGTCTATGGAAACAACCCATCATTGAGTTAAGCCAAATTCAAAAGGCTGAACCATCCATCTGAATGATTTCTCAACCGAAGCCATTGCCCAGAATCCAAAATACAGTTAGATGAATTGGTCATGTTTGAGATCCACAAAACTAAAGGTTCAACCTTGCCCATTTTAGCTCCGGATTAGGAACCAGTGTGTCATATTACTTAGACTTGCCTCTGGTTAACACTTGATTGCTGTATTTTCATTCAGACAGTGATCATGAAATGCGGCATATCATATATAAACCCTAATGGTCCTAAACTTGAAGTGAACCCAGAATGAAAACATCACCGAATTAGGAGAATGAAAGCAGATGTACCTCAAATTCTATATTTGTGGTATCTACTTACTTACCAGAGTGAGGAGGGAATTGGGAGGTAGAAGATTGAGCAGGATCATCATCATGAGGTTGAGGTTCGTCTGTGAGAAGGGAGGAGCAAAACTCAGGGGCCAAACCCAAACCCAGGTGGTCGCCATTGATAGAAGACTGAAGCAGGAATTTGAGGATGTCTTGAATACAGCTACTGAGCTGAACTGGGGATACCTCTGGAGAAGGTGGGGTAACTCTATCTCCCTCCATCTCTGATCTGATAATTGATAATGGCTGATCAAGCTAAGTGTATCAGGAAGAATGTACGTAGAAGCCTTCCGTTGACCCTCAAGAATTCCTTCAAACCAGGACAAGGAACTCGGAAAGCCTTTTGACTTGTTTGTTATATATGCAACCCCTTTCATAAATAAATAAATAAATAAAAACTACTTTTCTATTCCTTTCTTTCTCTCGCTTTCTCAGAGGAGGAAGAAGAAGAAGGTGAAAATGATGAGAACGAGGCTTCTGTGGTTCACATCGGGTGTCCTCACCACTGGCAGCGCAATCGCATACTTCATCCACCGTGACCTGGCTAAGGATCGTTATCTTCTCCTTGCCCAGGTTTTTCTTCCCTTTTAATTTCAATTCCAATTTACCCCTCTATTTCCTCATTTCTCGTTTTCAATTCTTTTGAGATTGTTGTTTCTGGGTTGTTTCACCCTCATATACTTGTGGTTTGCAGTTGAAGGATAATTTTGGTGCCCTCGAAACCAGAGTTTCCAATCTCGAGGAGCCTGTTCCTCAAGATGCAAGCTTTCAGGTATTGCCCTAGAATCTCTGATGTTCTGTGTTGTAGGTTTTGCCTAGTTATAGGCTTATAGCTATACCTTAAAATGACGATGAATTATGGTCAATGTAGTTTTTCTAAGGCCATGCCATTGAAATGCTGCTTCACATTGTTGTATTGATTCAAGGCCTTGGCTGCAAATTCGAGATAGGTCGACACTGTTTGATTGTGTGTTTGGGACTGGAACCAAGAGACTGTACCTTGTGTTTAACAATGGTTATGAGTATATGGGACTTGATTACTCCACAGCAAGAGGTTAAAAGTCTAAAATTCCCCCAAAATTTAACATTTTTTCATCTCAAACAAAAGAGAAAACATTAATGCACATTTCCCTTGTCCCACAACCCGTTCCCCCCAAATTGGCGTATTCATTCTAGTAATCCATAGCTACATCTTTCGCAAACCTAGTAGACATAGAAGAAGACCTAAACTCAAATAGCCACAGTGAACCTGCAAAGTGGATTCACTAATGATGAACATTCCGAAAGTAGTCATCTGGAATCACATTCCTATGTAAATGATTGATATGTGTATATGTGAAGCAAACATCAACCCTATGACGGGGTTGCACATTGTGTATTCCCTGAATGCTTGTGGCTTGAGGTGCCCTTTTCTTTTGGGGGACAGATGAGGGGTTGAATCGTTCACATTATGTTCAGCTTCTGAGTTTCACAACAAAGGGTGGTGAATAACTCCATGCTTGGGAAGTAGTAGTGTTGACTTGTCCAAGTTACATTGTGTACATTCTTGTGTTTTCTCTACTACTTTGGAATGGGGTTTTACAGTTAAAGATTTGTAGGCTTCCGTCAACTGTAGTGTGTAGGATGACAATGTGACAGTCTTAGTCTGATTCATTTTTATGTGCTGCAAACTCTGAGCTGGACCTTGGAGACGGTTGTATTGGTTTTCTGTTTCCATATCTTCTATTCATCATATATTGTACTTCAATGAAAGTAACCATTCCATTATCCCAGAATATTTCCAAACGGTGGGGATCATAATCAGATGCATAGGACCTAGGTTTTTACCTGCTTTCAGGATATCTCCAACTTCACTAGCTGAGTTACTGACCAGCACCTAACTAACTCATCACCTAACTAACTCATCAGAGTGAGATTGGTTCAGACTTTAGTACTAGGATTGTGTTATCTGATGTTCACTAATTACCAAAATGTGAAGTGACCCTAGGCAAGCTGAACCACACTGCATGGTGATTATGAACACAACCTAGCACCTCATATTCATGCTACCTTGAAAGATGTTTTCATAGCTGACTTGGAGTTCACTAACCATCTCCTGATCCACCAACCAGAATGACATGTGTCCAAACACGGCCTTGCCTAAAACAAGCCACCCAACTTTAATCTGAACTTGAAGTGGTTCTATCAGTTGAATGAAACAGCCTTAGCCAGGAATATGGTAGACTAGCATTGAATTCGATTCTTGATAACTCTATTGAATAAAGAAAGGAAGATTCAAATATGACATCAACACGAAATAAATTGATCCAAAATTCAATGTGACTGGAAATTTTAGTCTGGACAGAAGCATGGCTCATTTTCTGTTTGTGTAGTGTGGTTTAAAATATAGAGGCTTCTTGTGATAAAAGCTAAGTGCTTTATTTGAGATCATCTTTAGTAGTGGACCAGAGGTCTAACATCTCTAAAATCATGTTTTGCAGCAGTCCACAGGAGTATCCTTTGCACAGGATGGAGGCAGTTCAAACTGAAGACTGGAAGTGTCAACTCTAAGTTTGGCATCATAGCTTCTCCACCCTTTTTTTTTAATGTTTTACTTTAGTTAAGAACAAAAAATGTCTTGAACATCTTTGAATTGTAACATTGTGTCGGAATATGCAGTTCCTTTGACTGATGAGATTTCCGGATAATTTGTCCAATAATAGGGATACTTTCGTCTACGTCATGTCATGTTTGTTGCTAATATTCTTTCCGACCTTCGTGATTGTTGAAGTGTTGGATTTAATTGATCTTGAGGAGCGTCCTAATCGTTTATCTTATTTATTTGCAAGCCATTGTTCCATACTCATTTGCATAATCGTTTATCTTATTTATTTGCAAGCCATTGTTCCATATTCACTTGCAACCTTCTCGCCCTCTGTCCTCTGAAAAATGAATAACAAAAAGAGTGGAACGAAAAAAAAAAAGGAGAAAGAACTGACTCTACTGTGTACAGCTTCATCAAAACTGAATTTTGCTCTGGCTTCAACCTTATTGGCAATAAGCAGGTGGTTTCAGTGTTTCTTTGCTTAAGTTATGATGGAATTTATATTCAGTTCAAATGAGGTGTAGGGCTAATTTTCCCTGTAATGGAAATTTTATGCTTAGATGTGATGTCTTGTGCTTCATATGTTCTTCATTGTTCCTCGGTTAGTCATCAGCTTCGATTGCTTCCAGTACAACTTTTTTGCTTACTTCACTTGAAACACTTGATTCCCTACAATATTGGGTATCTTTGCCTTGCGATCTGATGAATGAAGGCAGCTATGTTTCACAAATTCTTCTGTCACTAAACTGTGCTTCCCGAAACTGAGATTATTTTCTCAGAATGGTTACAATAGGAATATAATCGACTGTAAATATTGTTTTCTTTAATGGGGTTGGCCCCCTTGTTTCTGTACAGTTTGCAACGCTACATTCTGTAAATAGGAAGAACAATTCTGCAACTAACAAAATGTTGCAAGTCAGAGTATAATAGCTCACTTTCCTAGGGTGCCTCCGGATCCCTTCTGTCAACTGGGCGCTGACACTCTATGCTGTACAATCCTTGTCGAATCTGAAAATCTCGTTTTCTTTGAATATTTTTTGTTTTATTCTTCCGAGTCAGTCTACTATAAATCTCTTGTTTCACAGTCGATTAGCTGCCTCGGGATCCACATTGTTTGCTTCTGGAGCACTGGGCTTCACAGAGCCATTTGCGAAATGATGCTTCTGCTCGTGATGAGTGGTACTCGCCCATAACACGACCATCACCAACATTACTGTTGAGAGCAATAAGACAGCGATCCATATAATCTTCACGTTCCTCTTCAAGGGCTTGCAGTGATTTGTGAGGATATCTGAGAAAGCATTCTTAACGGACCGACAATCTACCAGAGATTCCATTTCTGGGTATGCATCTACCAGACTTTGTATTGAAGTCGTGTACGCTTCTATCGCATTATATTCACTGGTGGTTATGAATTCTCCCTCCGTGCAGCCTGCTCCACTAGTATCTGAACAAGTAAACAACCTCAACACCTGTGAAATTGAATATTGTCGTTAGTGGTTTACTCGACTTGCTTGTTGTAGTTGCATCCACAATACTGACCACCATACCTGTGGGATGTCTCCTATCTGGATTGTATCGGTTGGACATTTTTCCGGCTGATACAGATAATCAGGGGGTCCAGAGAAAGGATCGCATACGAAATGGAGTTCCGGGAATGAGCTACTCCTTAGAAGAGAGATATTTGCATTTACCTGTGATACATAATAATGCATATAGTTGAAGAAAACATATGAGCAATTTCCCGAGAAAATAAATTGACATTTTTTGACAATTTTTTAAAAATGGTCCGAAGAATATAAATCGTCATCAACTATTTTCTCTTTTTGGCCATATTTTCTTGTGAAGATGTTTGTGATTCATTTCCTCATTTTCTGAAACTCTACCTGGAAAACGATGTCAGATATTCCCACACTGATGTCCAATAGGATTGATTTTGCTGAAAGCAATTCATCACAGGGAAGAATTGAGCTCAAGCTGCTGTTATCTGGATTTTGCTGAAAGTCTTGAAGAGCAGTGCATGTATCACCAGAGAACCTGCATACAAACCCAATCAATGTATTGAATTAACAATCTGGTTATCTTGGAAACTAATGCAGCCAATATCAGCATCAGAAGCCTTACTTTTCAAGAAAGTAGTATCCTCCAAAGAGTAGCCAGCAGAGAGTTGTCAGAAGCCAGCACAGCATGATTAGCCTGTTCAAAGATGACAAGGTTGCTGAAATCAGCCTTTCAAGGATGATTTGTACACTGAAGTGTTCATAGTTGAGGGTTACTTACATGTGTAGTACATGTCGAAATCTCAATATACCAAAAACTGCAAGAGAAAGAAGATAATTTTCTGTGAGAATAAGTTTATACTTCTCCTTGACCAATAGGTTCAATATTGCTGGGCCATTTGTTGGATCGATGATTCGGTTTTGGAGATGTGTACATTACCTGCAAGTGCAATTACAGCAGCCAGGTTCAGTGATATGGTGATGGTAGTCAGAAGGTACCTGCAACCCAGAAAAGAAGTGCACAATTATGAGAAACCGGACAGAGCTCATAACGAATCTGAACCAGTAACGTAGGCAAGGTTGAGAGAGTGAAGGGAGAGAATTACAGTATTGTCAGACCCTTGCCAACAAGATGCCTGTTCTTGCTCGCTTGTCTTTCAATATCAGCAGCTTCATCATCAAGCTTGTGAGAGGTAGAAGACAAGAAAGTAGCAGCATCAGCACCATAATCCCCAACACCATCGTTCGACTGCAAGGTTTCGCTGATCTTCTTGATTGCTCCAGTTGCATTGTGTATGGTATTAGATGCCTGATCTGCAGTGTCAATTATGACGCCGACAATTGTCTTTGCTCTTGCGTGGAACTTAGCAGTCTCTCCTAAAGCAACCCCAGCTCCAATTCTGCAAGTTTGTCTCAGATCGCGTCACCATAACATCGAAAACATACATACCCTTTTCAATGACATCTTTGAGGAAGGAACTTACATTGCTAGGATGACAAAAACAGTGGTGAGAAGGAGAGGACAAAGAAAGCAGTGTTTGTGACACGGCCTTCTCTTTCTCAGCCTCCTGGTGTTGTTCCTACTGCAGGAAGCCGTTGCCAGAAGATAAAGGGAGTAGACGGCTCCAACAATGAGCCATAAGAGTGCGATCGCATACCCATAAACACCGGTGAATATGACAGACTGCGAAAATGTGATGCCGATGTTAGAATGAGAGACAGAAAAAGGGGGAAGCTAGAGACAGGATGATTGATCGATCAATAGATCGATAGAAGAGGCTTACGCTCCAGTAGTGTTTGTTTGTGATGTCATAACCACCTCTGTATTTCTTCAAGTAGTGCAGTGGATCTACCCTTACAATCTCACCCTGCTGGTTTCTGCTGTTTGAGGTTTCATCAGCTTGTAACATACTTCTTCCTGTTACAATCATCAACTTCACTTTTTTAATTCATCCATTTATTTTTTTAGTTACTTTCAACAATGTCCCCCAAAATATGGTAAGTTTACTAATTCTGGCATTGCTATGCATTAGCATGTCTACTAATGCACATATGTTCTTGATTCATCTATACTGTATTTTAAAATGTCAAGTACAATCTCTATTATTCTTTTTTGGATAGTTTCAAACTAATAGCCAAGAAGTTCGCATCGAAGGATGCATAGAGCTATAAAAGCAACAACAAGACAACGAGCAATAGAACAGCAAAAATCATCTTAAACAACATAAAAAAAAAAGAAAAAAGGAAAGCAACGCACTCAAAAATGGTCCTTCAAATGAGTCTTTCTTTCCTCATGTAGCATGTTCTTAAAATCACCTACTGATTTCGTTTTATTGTCCGGCTTCAAAATGTCCAAATCAGTACAAAACTTCACAGCTTTACTAACAATAATGATCTCTATTATTCTTTTGGGGATCAGTTTCAATTCCTTGGAACTATAACCAATAATATACAAAAAAGAAAACACAAACCAAGCAGTTAATCTTCCTCCCTACAAACATTACTACACCCATTTTTCATGCAGCTTGAGATCATCCCTCCAAAATGAATGAAAAACAGAACAGATATAATTTTACCTGTAGTAGATGAAGTTGCAGCTTCAGAAAAGATCAAATGGAAGCTGATGATCATCATCATCATCACCATCATCTGCAGTCCCCATTTTCTGAAATCCTTAAACCCCATCTTCATCCCTGCCACCCAAACAAAGAAGCCATTAAACCCAGAAGCATGCAAGACTTACCCATGCATTTCACAAAGCTCATCCATTTCTTACCAACATCAGCTATCACCTCATCTGTTTTAGAGAGAGAGAGAGAGAGAGAGAGAGAGAGAGAGATGATTGTATGAATAGAAACCCAGAAAAACAAGGGTTTTTAAGTAGTCAAATATGTGTAGCTTGAAAAGAAATCTTGGTGAAAAGAAAGGAATAATATAAGGTCCTTTTTGTATTCAAATGAGGGAAAAGAGAAGAAGGAAGTTCTGAAAGATAAAAGCTGATGTGCTCTGTCTTCCTTTGCTTAGTTACTTAACTAATGAGCTAGTTACTAGACTTCCAAAAAAACAGAGGATGCACAAACACACTTGCCTTTCTCAAAAGTTCAGAAACCATACAAAACAAAAAAGGGGGGGAGAGAAAGGGTACTCTAAACTTGAGAGAATGATTTCTATGCAAGCAAAGAACAATATTTTTGTTTCTTCTCTATTGCAGACACACAGAGAGTAAAGCTAACCTGGGTATTGATCACAAACGGGGTCGTATATTAGATTTAAATATTTTATATGGGCCATTGTACTAAACTATAACTGAATTTTATAGTTTATAATGCTATATATTGAAAAGTTAGTTATACACAAAAAATTAAAGAAGTTGTGACCTGATGTCGTCCACTTGTTCCTTCTCCACTTACAGAGAAGATATGCATGTAAAATCAAGTACCCTTGTGTTCCACAAAATTGACAAATTTTGACCAATTAATATTAGATTTTTGGAGATAAATCCCTTTCTAGTATATATTGTTGGTGCGTAAAAATATTTTTATTATTTTCAGCCAATGCCCCTCAATTCGAAAATCCATCAAAACACATATACACACATGCATATGCACACTCATCGCCTACCCTAATATACACAAAAAATTTAACATAAACACATATACACACTCGACCGCATGCGTCTTCTCGTACTCATATCTATATATTTTTGTACTATTTATAACAAAGTCGTTTATGTATAGTATGTACATGTACCAATAAATAAATTATATATAAATATAGTTATCTCGGGATCATGTAGTATGAAAATTTTGAAAAAAAAAATAGTAACACTACCTAAATAAAAGGTTAAATAGTGCCCACAAAGTAGGAAAAATTTAGCTCAAGTTTGATTTTGCTTTTGCTTTAGTGAGGGTAGTTAGGCAGTCTGCTGGATATAGTTAGCAGAAACTTGTTGATGGATGGATCTAATATAGTACAACTTAAATCTAATCCAAGCCAAGTGTAATTGAAAAGCCAAAAAGAAGGGAGGGGAGGGGGGGATTTCAACTCCACCACTTCTTATTTTCTTCTATTTTTTTGGCGTAGGCAATACGTTTGTTTTTGTTGTTTTATGTATTTATTTCAAGGCCTTTTCACAGGGATACAATAAGAAAAAGGTAGTTGAATGAAACCTTGTTTGATTTCTTAACCATGTAGGTTTAGTAAATCCACAATCTTTTGAGAGAACCTAAAAAAAAAAAGAATTATTATTTTGACATTATTTGATAAATAATTTATTCAATGACCTATTATAAAAGTTGGCTATTGTGGTGTTAAATAGGTTGTTTGGGTATTTGGTAAATAACATATATTGCTAGTTGTTTGGTCCCAATGAGGCCGTGTTCTTTTCTGCGGTATTTTGCGGTATGGTGTGGTGAGGTGTGGTGGAATTGTGGTAAGTTATTGGTATGTGGGGTAGGTGAGGAGAGAGAATGTAAAAAGTAGAGGAGAAAAGTGATGAGAGAGAAAAATGAGGAGAGAGAAAAGTAATGATTTGTGGTAAAGTGTGATGAGTTGTGGCAAACTACGGTATGGTGTAATCTGCTTGATTTAAACCGCAGAAAGAAAAACAGTCGATCCAATTTTCAATAGGTCGATTAAAAGAATTATTAAAAATGACTTAATGTTGAAAAGAACCTTTAATTCAAAAGTTGCTTAAATTTACACACGTTATCCTAAAAATATTATTTATAAATGGACATATATAGAATTTTAACAAATACTTTTTGAGAAACAACTAACTTTTGCCTAACACAATTTTTTCAAATAACCAATATAATCAACCAATGCAAACAACCAATAGTAAACAACTCATGCAAACGGCTAACAATCAACAACTAACAATTGTTTGCGAAACACGGTCTTTATCTAATCTTAACATTTTTTGAAGTTTTTTCACATTTACCAATACAATTTATATTTATAAAAAAATAAAACCCACCACAACTTACCAATAACCCACCACAATCCACCATAATTCCACTACACTCACCACAATTCCACCCACCGCACCGCGCCATATTACAGTCAGCCTTATAAAAGAGCAGGGCCTTAATAATTCAAAAATAGGTAGTCATGAAAAGAGTATAATATTCAAGTCACATTCTTGGTTTTCCTAGTCTTCCTTTATAATCCACACCAAGTAATTGGCTGGGCTTGTTCTAATTCTTTGTCAATAATAAGGTCGTTTTGTTTGTATTTATTTCATTTGTTCCAAGTACGTATACCATCGTTATCATCAATAACAATAATCATTTATCAACACCCATTCTCATTGAAACAACACTTAGGCCGTTATTTTATATAGTGGAGTGTGGTGCGGTATCACAACTCACCATACTACTTAATACTTTTTCATAGTTCACCACACATTACCACAATCATTATTAATATATCTTTTCACTTTTCTCTCTACTTTTTACATTCTCTCTCTTCACCTACTTCACCTACCACAACTTTCACCGTAGCTCACTAAACATAAAAGAACAGAGCTTTATAAGTTCTGATAAACATAAACCAAGATTGGTTACACAAATTATCAATAAACTATTTTTGATTAAAACTTTTGATAAATCAAAAAGAAGAATTAAACTCTAAATATAAGTTGTTTAAATTAAAAACCAAGATATGACAAAAGGAGTTTAGATCATACCTTTTATTTGTAAACTTAAAGGTTAAATAGAAGTAAACTTTGAATACTTGTATACTGTCTGGAAATTGAAGCAAACTTTGAAATTCTTGAATCAACACATTCAACCAGAATGAGGGAGAACTTCAAATTGATGATAGAAGGAGAAACAACAAATTACAATATTTATAGGGACCTAATCCTTATTATTGTAGGACAAAACAAATTGATACCAAAGAGAAGTAGTATCCTAGTAGAACTCCAATAAGACGTCAAACAACAACATTGGGGTGTATTTCGTTTGAAAAAATTGGTGGTCTTTTATAAGTTGATAAATTTCTCTTTATTTGGTTGTATTTAATTCTTAGATAAAAGAAAATTTTGAATTGGGATCCATTATTTTATATTCAATGTCAAAAAAATTCTAAAAAGAATAGAAAGTTCTTTTTTTTTTTAGGAAAATTTTTCCCATAAAAATATTTTATGAAATTCTACTAAATGTACTATAAATTTATCTATGAATTTAAATTTGATGGAAATAATTTGTTTTAAAAATTGTATTTTATCTAGAAGAGGAATCCTATTAAACGTATGATAAATTAAAATTTTATGAGGAGTATTTTTTTAACCAAATTTTATTATCAAGACTTGTTTTAAGGTGTATTTTGTGAAATAATGGACTTAAACCCAATTCAACCCCAAAAGCTAGCTTAGGAGGTTGAGGCACCCCTCACCACGAGGCGCACCACGAGGCGCAGACAACTGCGGGCGCGGCCCCAATATCAATGACCCTGGCTCTGATACCATGTGAAATAATGGATTTGAGCCCAATTCAACCCCAAAAGCTAGCTTAGGAGGTTGAGGCACCCAAGCCATTATAAACACCACAATATGGGTGTCAAAGGCCGATGTGGGACAACTCAACATATTTCGAATAGTGTTGATTTTGGATGGATTATGGAGTAACCTTTGGTTTAATAAAATTATTATTTTGCTTTAGTAGAGTCAACGTACATCTCAAATTACAAAAGCCGTATATGTTTTTGGTGGTAGTATTTGTCTATTTGGAATGCTTAGTGTTTGGACCGAGTTAAAATTCTAATTTAATTGAACAAATATCAGTATTCAATAAGCTAGTGTTTCAAGTAGTCTTTAACAACTCAAATATCATTTTCTGAAGTAACAATTAATAGTTGGAGTAGCGTTTCATAGATTTTTTTTGTCAAAAAAATACTGTTTGAAAATTTTTTGTTCGGAAACTATACATATCCTATATAAATTTACATTAATCCGCTAATCAACTCAACTACTAAATTTACTGAACACACTTTTTATTTAAAAAGATATTTGTTTCTATTTGCTACATAAAGCATTGTCCGTTATATAAATAACTATTTTTTTCTGAAAAAGGCCCACGAAAGATGATGAATTCTAGATCCAATTCAGATCATTATTGAGACTTAATTCAACAATAAGGCATTGTTCTTTTGTATGAAGCGGTGCGACAGTGCAACTCACCATACTACTTAATATTTTTCCACACTTAATCAAATCATACGACAATTTACCACAATCATAATTAATATATCTCCTCATTCTCTTACTTTTTCACATCATCTCTCATTACTTACCACATCAACCATACTTTTCACAAATTTTATTATACAATTTTATATTTTACCGCACTTTTCACAATTTCACCATACCACACCATTTCCGTATCATACCAACCGCATAAAAAAATGGCTTAAATAAAAAATTTAGGTTGTGTTCGGCAATAGTGTTTGGAGTAGCGTTTAGCGTTTTGACCAAGTCAAAACTCTAATTGCATAAATATTAGCGTTCGGTAAGCTAGGGTTTTGAGGAGCGTTTAACATTTTAAGGAGCGTTTTGTGAAACGCTAATAAAGTTAACGTTTAGCGTTTGGAGTAGCGTTTCATATTTTTCGGTCAAAAAAATACCCTTTGTAAATTTTATCTTTGGAAATTATTGATACCCTTTTATGTCTATTCACATTAATCTGTTAGTTGAACTGCTAAATTTACCGAACACAATTTTTATTTGAACAGTCATCCATTATCCGCTACTTAAAACGCTATCCGCTACTTAAACCGCTATACGCTACATAAACCACTATAGCTATCTAAAACACTAATTTTACCGATCAGGGCCTTAGATGTTACTTTTTAGAGACAACACTTTGCCCAAACACAAACTCAGACGCCAAATACGATCAGAAACCCGTTTGTTATTAAGCACCTGGATTAAAACTTAAGTCAAAAGAGTGATGCTTAGTGAAAGAGTCAAACACCTTTAATTTTAAAAAAATTTTCTATGTGGATTTGGTCAAAATCAATGACTTTGCAAGACTTTAGTTAGTTGTAGGATTAGTCGTCAGTGCCTTCGTTATCAACTACGACGACCTGTGTAATCCTTTCCTAATATTGTACTTTCATTCTTCCAAGGTATGCGTACACTTTGACTTAGATTTATATTACTCTCGTCATCTCTTTTTATTTGTTATTTTAAGTGATCGGGGAGATAACAAGATAATCATTAAAGTTAGGGAGAAAAATTACTACTTCCATCCCTAAATAATTGTTCATTTGACGAAACTTTGACCGTTGATCATTTACAAATTGTAATGAGTTACAATATAAAATTAATATCATTATAATTTTTAGTACAATATTTTTCTAATGGTGATAATTTCACATTGGAACAAATAATATTTACCCCCCACCAAGTTTTTGGAAAAGAAGATTTTACCCTCTACTTTTAATAAATCATATATACCTTACCTCACTTTTACAGTTAATGATAAATATCCATAAAATCCGAACTGATGTATTAAATAGACAAAAATGCCCCTACGTTTTATGATGAAAAGACAAAAACGTCCTCCCCTCTATCTCCCAATGCCTAATTACGTTCCTATGAATTTGATACTCCAAATTCTTGGCAAATTACATCCTCTGTTTCTGCAAAAAAAAAAAATATTCACATGTATTTTTATGCAAAATTGTTATTAATTTATATACTACATCCAAAGGACTTCAAGTCAGAAACCCAATATGATTGAAGATTAATTACCAATCACCATTTTTAGGCATTTTCTGCTGGTCAAAATCCCTCCGCAGAATTTTCGGCGCTTCATTATACAGTTTGGAAAGAAACGTCGGCTAGATTTATGGGGACAACTTCTGTTGCAGCCCAAACTCCTTTTCTTCAAGAAGCCCACCAACAAAACAATAATCAAAATCACAATAATCATTATATTTTCCATCATAGGCCATGATGCAATTTGCCAATGATTTGGAGTATCAGATTCAGAGGAACGCAATTGGAGACTAGGGAAGGAGAAAGAGGAAGATAGAGGGGAGGATATTTTTATCTTTTCATCATAAAATATAAGGGCATTTTCGTCTATTTAATATATTAGCCCGAATTTTGTGAATATCTATCATTAACTATAAAGGTGAGGTAGGGTATATATGATTTCTGAAAGATAGAGGGTAAAATCCTCTTTTCCAAAAACTTGGTGGGGGGTAAATATTATTTGTTCTTTCATATTGCAACTCTTTGTAATTTGTGAGTAATCAATGGTCAAAGTTTAATCAAATAGACAATTATTTAGGGACAGAGGTAGTATAAAATTACCTGAATTAGTAAACATTAATTATGAGTGAGGGGGAATATAGATGTAAAATCAATAAAGGTTACATTGAAAATGTAAAATGAAAAATAATTAGGTACTCCCTCAGTTTTTATTTATGTGTCACTTATATGAAATTGTGTCAAAAACTTTGAACGTTAATATTTTAATTTATATAATGATTCATCATACAAAATTGATGTAGTTAGATTCCTAACAAAAAATATTGTTAGAAAAGTATAACATTATATTTTTCATAAAAACTATTTATGAAAAATTATTGATCAAATATTGATCTTAAAAAATATAAATGACAGATAAAAAAAACTGGAGGAAGTAGAAGAAAAAAATCAGCTGTGAGTGAACAAATACATAGGGATAGTGTAAGTACAAAATATTTAAGAAGAAACACGTTGTACACAAATAGAAGCTAATCATTAAGACCGACATCAATAATAATGATAATATTAATACTACTTCCATCTCTATATAATTGTCCATTTAATTAAATTTTGACCGTTGATTACTTATAAATTACAATGAATTACAATATAAAATCAATATCATTGTAATTTTCAGTACATTATCTTTCTAATGGTGATAATTTCTTATTGTAACTCGTTAATTTGTAATTTATGAGTAATCAATGGTCAAAGTTTAGTCAAATAGATAATTATTTAGGGACGGAAGTAGTAATTGATATCTTGTAAAAGAAAAACTATTTGTTGAACATTCTTGGGACACTAAGGGCTTAATATATTGGTTTTATCTTTGCCCCGTGTTATTATTAATATACTCCTTCCGTTTCATATTAATTGTCATTTTGGTAAATTATGTAGTCAAATTTTAAAAATTTTGACCATAAATTTCTAAATATATACAATGACATGTTATATAAAATTAATATCATTAGATTTGTAATGAAAAATACTATTATAAAAATATAATATAACAATTGTTCATAAGATATTATATAAAAAATTATCAATCTGCAAAGAATGATATTGGAGACCGTGACAGTCAACAAAAAATGATAGTTAATATGGGACGGAGGCAGTATATTATAAGTGATATATGAATTTTATAGTTTTATTTTATTAACAAACTAATATGTACTCTTGTATTCATATGGATGTCTAATTTTTAAGTATGACAAATAGATATGAAAATACATCACATTTGTTATTAAAATATTTGTTAAAATTTATTAATAATGTTAGCAATTATGTTAGAACAAAGTTTGATGACTATTCTAATTTACTAAAAATTTGCATATGTAATATCCCAACGCCAAATATAGATCCAAAAAGTTAGCATATTGCTGGTTAAAAAAAATACTAAGGCTGTGTTTGGCAGTAACGTTTGGGGTAGCGTTTAGCGTTTTGACCAAATTAACTCTAATTGCGTAAATATTAGTGTTCGGTAAGCTAGCGTTTTAAGGAGCGTTTTGTGAAACGCTAATAAAGTTAACGTTTAGCGTTTGGGGTATAGTGTTTCATATTTTTCGGTCAAAAAATACCCTTTGAAAATTTTATCTTTCCAAATTATTCATATCCTTTTATTTCAATTCACATTAATATGTTAATTCAACCGCTAAATTTACCGAACACAATTTTTAACAGTCATTCGCTATCCGCTATCCGCTATTTAAACCGCTATCCGCTACTTAAACCGCTATCCGCTACATAAATCTCTATCCGCTACCTAAAACACTAAATTTTGCCAGACAGGGCCTAAATCTACTGTATCCAATTTGTATACGGGACTAAATCTGTCACTATTGCTGTGTTGGTTGGTGAAATAGTTGTTTTCTTTGCCATTTGACTAAACAGGTAAAATCAATCTTCATCTTTTCATACTGATTTATATAAATTTAAGCAACAAAGTTGAAAACTTTCATTATCACATTACCCAAATAATTACTCATCTCCTTTTTTTTTTACCAACATATAGTCATATACTGACTTCAAAGACAAAAGAACAATTTTGGTACTCCTTGATGAGGCAGTAACTCACCAGTCTTGTAATCTTTGATGATGCAATATCCAGAATTCCACACTTTAGTGATGGCAGGCATTGTTAATCTAATTAGACTACAACAGTTGGTTGTAAAACCAGCATAAATTCATGGTACTCAGAAACTATCAAAGTCATCCAAGGAATTTAATTGAATTAGCAGAGGGGATAATATGGGTTATTTGCATTTTGGATCTCGAAGTATAGGGGTATTTATTTTTTGGACTCTTGATTTTTATATTTATTTTTGGGACCCTAAAGTTTATGAGTTGAATAAAAAAAGGACATTAAAGTTTGTAAGTTGAAAAGAAGACCCGTGCATTGTTTTTCATTTTCATTTCATGTTTGAATTTATCTCTTGATTAGCGTCAAACTTCAGGAGTAAGGTTAAAATTAATATTAAAGTTGTAATACACCTCGCTTATTCGTGTCGGAACTACTTAGACCATAGGTACTTCAGGGTCTAATTAGTTCCGACATGAATAAGAGAGGTGTATTATAGCTTCAATATCAATTTTAACTTTACTCGTGAAGTTTGACGTTAATCGGGAGATAAATTCAAACATGGAACGAAAAAGAAAAACAGTACACGGGTCTTCTTTTCAACCTACAAACTTTCTTTTTTATCCAACTCATAAACTTTAGGGTCCCAAAAATAAATATAAAAATTAAGAATCTAAAAAATAAATACCCATATACTTCAGGGTTCAAAATGCCAAAAACCTGAAACAATGTTACATGAAGTGATATGGTTTTTCCTAAATTCTAGCTGCATTTTCTAGTTTTTTGTCTTTTTCCAAAATTCCAGGTTGTTAGGCTGCAATTTTATTTTTGTCATTTTCTGTTTTGAAGTTTCTGGAATGTCAGAAACAGTTAGGGTAGAATATGTTGTATGCATATGAGGTACTGCTTGCTATGTATTTGGGCAGAGAATGGAATGGAAGGCAGATGACAATTACCTAAAATATTATCTCTATATTTTCCTCTGTCTAAATTTCTCCTCACTCTTGTCTGATTTCTTCTTCCACAATACTCTTCCCCTCATAAATTCTCTTTTCTGGAAATTATACTGTAAGACCTGCATTAGTGGTATCAGAGCAGTTCGATTTTTGGTGACCACATCAATCTTTGAAGCTGGCTCATACAAGAAATCAAGCTGCCATGGAAGAGACCTTGAGGACCTTGTTAGAGGAACAAAGACAGTGGCTGGATCAACATATTCAGGAGCAAAATGAGAGAATTGTTGAACAACATCAACAAATGCTTCAGCAGCAATAGGATCAGATGAGGCAGCAGCAGGAACAAATCAATCACCAAACTCAGCAAATGCTCACCCAGATCCTGGCCCAACTGAACATCACAACAGCTGAAGAGAATCCCGGACCACCGAACAGGCCTCATCAGGGAGGTAATCAGTTCCATTTTAACCCTAAAGTTGAGTTTCCTAGTTTTGAGGGTGATGATCCAAAGGGGTGGATAAAAAGATGCACTAGGTATTTTAGTTTGTGTAAAATACCTGAGGATCAAAAGGTAGATTTAGTTGTACTGCATTTGAAGGGAGCAGCTGAAACATGGTTTGGGTCATACATCATGGGAAGACGGGGAATAACTTGGGATGAATTCATAGTTGATGTCTGTGGTAGGTTCAAAGATAACTTAGGCAGTAGAGTCATTGAGGATTTCAATAAGCTTACTCAAGAAGGTTCCCTAGATGATTATTTGGCTAAATTTGAAGAGCTCAAAGCTTTAATCATGGTGAGACCACCCACTATACCTGACTCCTATTTTCTGGACAGTTTTATTGGTGGGTTGAAGCCCGCAGTCAAACCCTTGGTTAGAGCTTTCAACCCACAAACCTTATACTCAGCTATTGAATATGCTCGCTTCCAAGAAGAGCACCTTCTAGCCTTGAAGTTACCTCCTGATAGACCTCATAAACTCATCTCCTCAAACACCTATACCACAGAAAAATTTTTGATTCCGACCCCAAACAACCACCCACCACCATCCCAGAAGGCCTTACTCCCTACACCTAACATAGCCCCAAACATCAACCCCAGAACCACCTTTCCTAGCCCAAAACATAACTCCTCAATGAGCAGAAACGACCCTCAACAATGGCACAACCCGCCCAAATATATACACCATGGAGAGAGCTGAGAAAATGGCCAAGGGTTTGTGCTTCCTATGTGATCACCCATATGAGAGAGGACATAAATGTCCTACTAAAGAAAAACAACTCTTCTTGGTGGAAGTTGTAGGTGAGAATGCAAGGGCTGAAAGTAGTGATGTTAATGTGGATAGCCTAGAAGAGATACCCCAAATTTCTCTTAATGCGATTTCTGCAAATCCGGGGTTCCCAACAATGAAAGTTCAAGGTCAGGTGGGAAACAAGACACTACTCATACTCATTGATTCTGGTAGCACCCACAACTTCTTGGATGAAAAATTGGCTCCTAAGTTGGGTTGTCAATGGGAACCAACAACCAAGCAAACTGTGGCTATGGCTGATGGACATACTCTGAACTGTCAATACACATGTAAGGGGTTCACATGGCTGTTGCAAGGTGTTGAATTTGTAGCTGATGTTCTACTACTTCCTTTAGGAGGATGTGATTTGGTACTAGGAGTTCAGTGGTTGATTACCCTTGGACCTATCAATTGGGACTTCAAACAGTTGAAAATAGAATTTGAGTATCAAGGAAGATCAGTTGTCTTGAAAGCACTAAGCACTAAGAGGAGACGATCGAAGGCCCACGAGTATTCACCTGAAACTAGCCCTATTGAATCACCTGGAAATCTGCAGGAAGGTTGAGGACAAGTAATGCTACTCCTGCCTTGAGGTCAAGGCTGTTAAAGGAGGGAGTATTGATATGGTTTTTCCTAAATTCTAGCTGCATTTTCTATTTTTTGTCTTTTTCCAAAATTCCAGGTTGTTAGGCTGCAATTTTATTTTTGTCATTTTCTATTTTGAAGTTTCTGGAATGTCAGAAACAGTTAGGGTAGAATATGCTGTATGCATATGAGGTAGTGCTTGCTATATATTTGGGCAGAGAATGGAATGGAAGGCAGATGACAATTACCTAAAATATTATCTCTATCTTTTCCTCTGTCTAAATTTCTCCTCACTCTTGTCTGATTTCTTCTTCCACAATACTCTTCCCCTCATAAATTCTCTTTTCTGGAAATTATACTGTAAGACCTGCATCAGGAAGTTTGTCAGGAGGTTCCGTGGATGCAGTCCAAATTAAGGTTGGTGGGTGCTAAGTCCTAACTTTGATGAATTTTATGTTGTTAACAACAAAATTAATACAGTAGTAGTATTACTATACCATCAAAGTTTGGGAAGCAGACATTACAGACCTTTTCTAACAAACAGAATCAATCCAACTCCCCAACAACCCTAATTTTCATCCCATATGTTCCCTGCCTACCTATTGTCACTTTGAAAAAATGTCAACATATATCAAGATAATCCATCAATGACAAAAAATATAAAATTACTAAAGTTGGTAAAAAAAATAGTTATAATGGATGTAGAGTGTTGATGCAAAATTGTTAAAGTTACATTAAAGATGTAAAGTGACAATAATTAGGAAAAAAAATTAGTTAAGTGGATAAATAAATAAAGATGGACAGAGTAAAACCCTGTTCTTTGGATCGGATAAAATGAGGTTTGAATATATTGGATTGGATTTGATAAGTTATGATGCTTTTTGGGGGAATTGTGTTTTTAGAAAGGATATTTTTTTGGGGAATTGTGTAAGGTTTGGATTTGATCGAATTGGTAAGAGTTGTCAATCCAAATAAAATGAGGTTTGAATATATGTTATATTTAACTAATATTTCAATATCATAATGGAAAGATTTTTTTTTTCTTTATAATTAGACTCAAAATGTTCATCCACAATCTAAGTCGCTTTCCAGTATACGAATCAATAATTTTGCTGAGGGCCTTAGTTTCTTTAACAGTAAGTTTTTTTGTAATATAAAAACGAGGAGAAATTATCAAGTTAAACTTAAACGAATTATCATTACAATTAACTTCTTTAAGGGACAATTAACTTATTGAACATGATAATATAATAATAATAATAATAAAAAAATAATAATAATGACGACGACGACGACGTTAGTGAAAGTTAATGAAAACTGGATTTTTTTTTTGGGATATAGAGACAGAGTACATAAATAAAGATAAGTTAAGGAAGGGCTCGGTCCCCGACATTATATGCTAGGGTATGTGTTTCCAAAACTTCCGGCTCAGACTTACATAAAAAAAAAAAAGGCTTGAATAAAAGACTAACATGACGACCTTCATTAAACCTAGACTCAAGAACGTGCAAGCTATCACTTGTTGCTTTAAGCTTCTTTTTGACAAAGCCTAGGCGTTCATCATCTGGCAACTGTGTCGCCTTCCTTTTCTGGTGTTGTACCCCCTGTGAGTGGTAATAGGTGGCTCCCTTTGCGGTGCTTCCGTGGTTGTGGATCGTCCCACTTGGTTCCCTGCACCAAAAATTACTCTTACCTAAATTTAGAGCCCTGCTAGAATTGGGGACTCTCATCGAAGGGTGACGCTTGTCGGGATTCTTGTTCGATCTGGGAGTAAAGTTGCAACCTATGACAAACTTAGGAACTTTTCGAGGAGAGGTGGTGTCCCTGCTTTCCTCCTTAGCACCTTCCTTCTGCACACTAATTGGATGTTCAGCTACGCTAACATGGGTCGGCGGCATCCTCGTCTTTACTTTGACTTGGACTTTCATATACGTCATACTAAGAGGATCAAAAACTTCAATATGGGTTCCTTTGAGCAGTCCTTCGTAAGCTTCAGCATTCAAGGACAAGATTTGACCATCTTGTTGTTTAGAAAACTTTAGCTTAGACTTGGTATTTTTCGTGACGCCTTCTGTAGAGCGGACGTCTGCCGGAGATTCCATAGGGCTACAATCAGCCCTATCCTCCACGCTTGACATGGGTGTTTGGTTGGCAACTAGTAGACAGTTGCTAGAATCAAGATTTCTTCCTTCCTCTTGGTTGTTCTTGTTGAACTTCCCATCAATTTCCATATAATCATGTATCTCTTTGATACTGTCCTCTTTTGCCATGTTTTGGCTTCCTTCCACACTAGAGATTGTCTCCACCTCCATACCCGTTGTAGATGACATCATACCCAACTTCTTTTGGGCCTTTTGAAACTCCTTAAGCACTTCTTTGTTATCCGGGTCCAATTCAACTGCCCGTTCAAGATCTTTGATTGCTTCTTACATGCGATCAAGGTTCACTAAGGCTACTGCTCGACGAAAAAAACGCCTTAACATTCATGGGGTCAAAATCTAGGACACTCTGACAAAAGGTGAGAGTTTGGTTAAAATCACCTAACTTTAAACTACACGCTGCAAGGTTCAAGCCGAGTGAGGTGCCCACTTCCACCATTAACCCGACGTCATCCTCACATAAAGATTCTCCCGCACCTAGGAATTGGAAGGCCATATCATAAGCCAAAACAACTTCTTTGAATTCTTTTTTCCTAAACAACTTGTTTCCCTGTTCTTTTATTTCCTTCGCTTTGAAGATGGCATGTCTAGGATGTGGCATGGTGGCCACAATTTTAAGGACTTCTTCATCAATCTCGTCTTCCATACTTAGCATCAGCGACAAACTGGAACACTCCCAAACTACCGAACCCGAAAAACACTTCCAACAGACTACAAGAACTATATTGGTTCCCTAAATTTGGTAACCACCTGAAGGCAATTACTCCAACACACCCCACGATCTGCACCACCCTGAAAATAACACACAGCGACAATCCTAATGGCCCCTGTCACTGGTAAAAGCCGCCCAACATACTATCCCAAATATACCAACTACAAGCAACTAAGGTGAGCCTAAATCACCAAAGCCCCTAAATCCAACTACACCCACAATCTCCATGGTCTACAACACTAACACCAGGGCAAGCACAACGACCCAACCCACAACACTGATTCGACCAACTATAACCTCCAATGAACAACACCAAAGAAATAGAGAAGACCCAATCCGAGAAAGGAAAGTGGCCAGATATCGGGAGACTTACAGGTTCACGTCCGCCGCCTTTTGAGCGTCATAATCATCGCCGGAGATCTGTTGTTCCTGCGAACTGTAGCCCCACACCTAAACGCCACTCCCAAAGCTAACTAAAAACTGACTAAAACAGGAAACAAAGGCTAAGGTTGAGTAGATCGGCGGACGGTGGTGCCGGTGATGACCGTCGACCAGCCATCACCGGCACCGGCAAAGGTAAATTAGGAGTTGACCGCCAGAAGTTGGACTCTGATGCTACCAAAAACTGGATTTTAATGTGATGAATCTGAAATGAGTGGATGTTTGTTGGAGGTTCCCAAGGGAAAGGCAATAAAGGTTGAGAAGGCTAAACAGGAAAGGAACAAAGCGAAATTCAGTATAGGGTTATTGAAACCTACAAACATGGCTAGCAATAAGATTACAAAGTGACCTAATCAAAATGGGCTCCTACCAAATTTATTAGTTTATATTGTTCTAACTCCCCTAATTGCATGAATATACCAATACCAACTACCTACTACAGGGCTCCTGTAAATGTAAACCAGAGACCAAAAAAAAAAAAAACAAGAACAAAAAATTCTGTAAAATGCACATTTTTAGGGTAAAAAAAAAAAAGAGAAACAAATTAACATAATCTACTACAGTCTACTTGGGGTTTGCCTGCTCTTCCTATGAATATCATGACTGCATTTGATGATGATGATGGCTCATCCGTGCTGGAAGGATTGTATTAGCTATCTCTTCGTTCAACTTCACGGGCAACGGAGGCATTTGCTTCATTATTTCCGGGGTGTCGTTCATGCTGCATTTCGAGTTTCAATCAATCAATTCATGCCATGAATGTGACTCTTCTGAAAAATATAAAAGCAAGTGAATTGCAGAAGAACAAAATGGGATGAAAAGCAACACGGCTTACCTGCTCATGATCTTGGTGAGATTGTCCCGTGCCTGGCAAAATAGATTGATGTTCTCTTGTATCTAGACAACATGTTCAAACACAATTCTAGTTTAGTTTCATATCCACACTTGGGGACTCGGGCCAAAAAGATTCCGGGGGTAAAAAGAGAACGACATCAGGAAGTTCCCCAAAATAGTGCTTTCCTAAGGATTATGGACATCCAAGTGAATGCATCAGATTTCCACGGCATTTCAGACACTATGTTACAAGGCTCTTCACCTTGTAACTCCAAAATCGAGATGCACTTTACCAGTTTTATACATGTCTTTGAGGAGACATCATCGACGTGCACATTTGATGCTCAATTCAAATTCTAAAATCAAACAAGAAAAAGACAACCAATGGTGGCTGCACAAACTGTGTAAATTGTCTGCCATGATGGCATAAGGCATAAATGAGGTTCATCATCTTTATCCTCACTTACAATCAAGCAAGAAAGAAGAAAGCAACACAACTCTAGACCAAAGATACATATGTAACGTAACTAAGATATTTACCTGAAAGGAAGAAAAGTTTGCGCTAATCTGTTCGAAGAATCGTGCATTTTGCTCAAGAAGCTCCCCAGTAGGACCACCAATTGCTGCACATAACAAGGGCAAAGCTGAGGACTTGCTTGAAAATAAATGCTTCTTACGGGATCAAGAGCCAATCACATAATTCAGGCATCATATTAGCCCACACATTAACCCAATAAAAGAAAACAATAATTAACGTTTTGTAGCCAACACAAGCAACCCTACAAAATCTACAATTTTACTAAGGTTATGTTCGGTAGTAGCGTTTGGGTAGCATTTAGCATTTTGACTGACTCAAAATTCTAATTGGACAAATATTAGTGTTCAGAGCTAGCATCTCAAGTAATGTTTCTTGAAATGTTAACGAAGTTAATGTTTAGCGTTTAGAGTAGCACTTCATATTTTTGGTCAAAAAAACACCTTTTGATAATTTTATGTTTGGAAATTATCCATATCCTTTTATGTTAATTCACATTAATTAGCTAACTCAGACATTAAATTTACCAAACACAATTTTTATTTGAATAACTATCCGCTTTCTGCTACCTATGCCGTTATCTGCTACATAAACTGCTATTCACTATGTAAACCGCTAGTTTTGCCAAACGGGGCCCAAGTGAGCAAGACAAGCTAGATGTACACCAGAATAAGAGCCAAGGTTTAATTTCCCTGAAGATGTTTAAACCAACCACCCATTGTGGTGAATCCACCAACAGCAGCGTCAACCTTGATAAGCAGAGATGGAGACTTTACAAGACCCTCAAAGAGAGCCTTCCAACAAGAGCCTAAGAGTAGTGAAGTGATCTTTTTACTTCAAAAAACAAAACATATACTAACCAGTTTGCAGAGGATCACAATGAATTTAAACTGAAATGATTATCGCCATTATTTTTTGGGAGCTGACATGTCAAAAGAAGCAAGAAAGAAATTCACAAAACCCAGCAGTATAAACTAACCTTTGTAAGATATTCCGTCATCATTATCTAAGGAAACTGCAGGAACGGAATAAGGATGAGCACCAGGTCGAGATGCCAACTGAGATGACTTTGAAGAAGAATCATTGATCTTTTCCTGAGAGAAAAAAATACATGTCCGTCTTTATGAATCAATTGACAGGTCAAAGATATGCCGTGATGAATGCAACAGATTCATGAGCACATACACGCCAAAAGCCAAGAGTTGGACGGGGAAAAAGATCACACGCGCATACAAACTTGCTTCTGTGGTTATCCTTTTTAATGAGATACATTATTGAATGTGGAAAGGGATGACTTTAACCCAAGACGCTAAGTGACAGACCAACATGCACAACAGTTAGACCAAAGGGCAAAAGACAAACAAAACAAGAAACAAATTAGCCTTAGGTTATCACATGTACATGCTACAAAATGACTAAACACATGCCCATAACCAAACTAGATTGTGGACAAAAATGAGCAAGCACACGACATAAGTTGGGAGGAACAATACTTAGACCGAGCTGCTCTAGTCAGGAACCGAGTGGCCTGGTCAAATAGCCTCACATCTAAAAAGACAGAAGCACATATTCCAAGTGAATAAAATCAGAAAGTAGGCAAATTCAATGCAACAGAAGAAAAAAGAAAATAAGCTCCCTTAGATCTCTATCCAAAAAGCAGCATTAGGCCTTGAAAACAACAATAAAACCAATGTCAATCAAATAAGATTCAAGAAGGAAGCAGTTACTGGTTCACCATAATCCATGCCCTCATTACTGACTAAACTTACATTCATACAAGATGGTATGTTTCGTGTGTACATTGATCATTGCTATAGAGATGTTCAATTGAACGTTGATATTAAGAAAGAAAGTTTACAGGATGATGAATAACGATCTTTGCTTATAATTGAAACATACTTAAAAATTTAGGCAGATATAGAAGTATCATCCAGTAATATCAAAATGCTTCATAAACTTGATATATCTGTGAAGCATTACCAATATTTTCAAATATAAGGCATATAACCCAAGCAAATAAGTCCAAACGGTTATATTGGCAACTCATGACAGACATTGTAATCCATAGACACCAGTAAGTTTTGATAGATGAAGAGAAGTTATAACCCGAGAAGATTCTTTCAAGGGTTCCTAAAAGAACAGACAATTTCAATGCATTAGAGTAAAAGACGAAAGCATTTCCTGTAGGAGGAGAAGAGGATTGCTAGACATATTTCCATGCATGGACAGGGCTGCATTTCAATAATGAAATATAACAAAATGTTGCTGCAGGAGAACTCAAAATAAAATAAATTGGAATAAGGGTTTTTAAAAAATGATAGATATGAAACATACATTAATCATAACAATGTACTGTGCATAGCTGCATTTAAGACCAATTAGCTGTCATACCTTTTTATCTTTGTTTTTCCTTGAATGATCCTCCTTCCTTCTTTTACTGATCTCCTTTTTCTGGGGAAATGGAGAACATATTAAATAAGGACAAACTATGTGAAATATTGATGATCTTTAGATTTGAAGCGTAAATGGTGAGGCATGGGGTTTCTGAGCTAATAACGCTTTGACACATGCAACTCTCACCCTCACTTGAGTATCACTTTCCTTTAAAAACATTAGGATTCTAGTGTCTGGTACTAAATGACAAATAAACAATGGAAATAAGCAAAGACAAATCAAGAAATTGCGATCACATAAGAATGTAACAGTAACATAATAGATAATGAAATCAACTTAATTGAACTAGTTAGATAGTGGAATTCAACCGTCATGATCAATGTTTACATCCTGGTGGCCACAACTTCCAAGTTCGAAAGAAGGTGTTTGGTAGGCCAAGGCCTTTATGCCGATCCCTTCCCTCTTGGCTCGGACTCCACAAGTAGACGAAGATGGAAGTCTATTGGAATTTTATCCTTGCCTTAAATTCACCCCAATCTTGAAGGTGGGCATTCAACACGATATCATTCCTGGGTTAGAGTAAGTAGATGCAAGCATTGTTCTCTATCGCAATTACTGTTTCATTGAATAGGCCCGGTGCTGAAGGCTAGAACATAGGCCAAACACCACAGTAGACATGCCGACATTGTATGTAGTCATCTTGCTAGTGACTAATAACACACATCGAAGTGATCACCATACTATCTCAGCGTCACACAGGGGTGAAGTGCTCCCCCCCCCCCCCCCCCCATAAAAAGGGGAGATGAAGGTCTTACAATTTGTTCCAGGAGAGATTATCTCTCCTATATGAATTCTTATTTCCTTCTCCAAATATCCTTTGAGACTTCTCTTTCCCAGAATCACATAAAAACTTCAGTTCGATGAGCAGTAATCTGATTTAATGAACTCAAATTCATGTTACACAAATTCCTCCGCAAAACCAATGGTTGTAAAATAATCTGATTAAAAACCAAGGGAAGGAAATTGTGCAGGGTTATCTAATCATTTCCACATGAATTAGAAAATAACACAGTACATGAAATTGTGCAGCCGTGCAGGGTTATCAAATCTTACGCAAAGGCCCCTGATCACCCAAGTACACTTCGCAAATTCCCAAACCAAATTCCAAAGCATAAAACAATATAGGCAGAAAGTAGAAAGCTAAAGAAAAATAAACAGAATCAGATTGGCAAATGGAGGGGCAGACAGCTGATTGGTGAAGGATGTTAATAGATGAATAATGACAGACTGCACACAGATTCTAGAGTTATTTGTACACTTTTCTTTCATTTCTTTAATACAGTGAATATAATTTTCTGATCCAGATGGAAAGGTGACCTGTATAGCATTCAGATTGAAAAAGGAGGGGGATTAAATAGAGGGAAATTGTGAGCCATAGCACGAGACTGGTCAAGACATTTACTCTGACTTTTTTGATATGTTAATAAGAATGGGATAAATACAAGTAGAAGTACTTAAGCTCCAACTATAATGAGAACTCTCTCCAAACAGAACCAAATTTAACTACATCATCCCCCCCCCCCCCCCCCACCTTTTCTGACTATGACATAAGAGAGAAGAAAATTTCATCTCAAGGAATGGGCATCAATCATCCCATATTAATAGTGCCCTAGGAAGAAACAAACTATTAGCTTTCTGAAGTCTCAGAAAACAGAGAAAGCCAAAGTCTTCCTCTGGTAGAAATGTCTAGGGACTTACATTCATCCATCTTGCTCGCAACGCAACTTCACGGACTGTCTTATTTGGCAACTGCATAGCAATCTTTGCGTAACGAACTAAGCTTGAATCCGAAGCATATCTGCTTAAATAAAACATTCAACAATTTACCATGATTACCAACAAACCAATAATTGTCTGCTAATCAAGCATCAACAGAAGACAAAGGAAATAACGAATGGAAGTTCAGATGAAACAGCATGCTAAGAAGTAAGTTTTGCTTATGTTGCATAGGGGAAATGTGGGGTTTTCAAGCTAGAACAAGCTTATCAGACTAAAAAGTAAACAAAAAATACACAGGTGATCTCCATTTACAATGTGAACACCAACACGCCAAGTGACAAACTTATAAGAATGAGTCAGAAAGCATTCCCAACCTAAGGTTGAACAAAGCCTGATAATAGGATGGTAATAATGGGCATAGTAAGCTACAACAGCAGATTCACCACATGTGTGAGAACGAGAACTTAGAACAGCTACATAAAAGTCGACAAATAAAAGAAAAAGGACGTGAACATCAAAGAGGGCTGCGTTAGATAAAAGAAATGTGAGCATCACTTTTTGCCCTATGAAAAATGTGTATTTAGAGTACCCCCCACATTCATCCAAAATAAACACACACCTAATACAATCTTTGTCTCTTCTAAATCCCAATACTACTCCAACCCAAAAATATCCTTTGTCAATTGTCATTGCTCTCCTCCACCCCCCCCCCCCCCCAAAACACACCTCCCTTTTCGGGATGGGGGCCAGGGGTTTGGCAAAGCACAGATTACCATAATGAAGTTCAAGAACATTTACAACTTTGAAAGCCCACAAACCGTTTTCTCAAGTTCAATGAAATTTCTCTAAACTAATGTATTTACTAACTAGAATCTCAGTCCAGAGACTAAGCTATAAACTTAGCAATCATTTTCATATTCTGCATAAAACTTGTTTTAATTAAGCTAGTTGGTTGTCACTCAAAACTATAATCCAAACTCTCACAGAGAACCATTAAAAGCATCATCATAGGTAAGTAAATCCAACCCTCAACCCCATCAAGAACTAGGAGAGGGTGGTCATACAGCCTTATCCATGAAACTAGACAGACAAAATTCACCAAAAGCTCATATGATTTCTATGCTCAATTGAGGCAAAAGAATTCTCAAACCAAATTTGAAGTAACCAGCTGTCAGCTCATTCAGCATGAGGATAAAGCCACAAACTATTCCCTAACTCCCTAGTTGAATTACACTAAAAAGTTACACAACCAACAAAGCAGTTACAAATTTTATTTTATTTTTTTTTAAAAAAAACAATCTAACCTACTTGCTCCTGTATCAAACAGATGAAAACACAAACCAAGAAGCTGAAGGAGATTAAAGAGAAAACTGACTTAGCAAGGCCATCATCCAAGATTGCTTGTTCATCAGCAGTCCAATCCATTTCAATCCCAGGATTATGCTTCATAGCAGAAGCAGTGGCTGAATTATCCTGTCGAGCACCAGAATTCCCATTGGATGTTGAGGCCCCATTGAAGGCGGATTGCTCTTGATGTTGATTTGCACTTGCTGCCATCTCTACTATTCAAGATTTAAGAGATACCCAGTTGAGAAAAACCTCAAAATTCTCTGCTTCTGACCGCTAACAGTCGAATTCCCGCCATAAAACCCAAAACACAGAAGGTAAGATGTCAAATTTACGCCCAAAATAGACTCTATTCCAGATGGGTTTCTTCAATTTGGAGTAACAACCGATGGGTTTGAAGCAAGAGAAGAGAGAGAGAGAGAGAGAGAGAGAGAGAGAGAGAGAATGTACGGAAGAAGAAAGGGAATGAAAGAGAAGAAGAAGAAGACAATTAGAAGAGGAGTATATAATTAAGCAAGAAAGAAAGGGATTTTTAGCAAAACAAGAACGGCGTGACACTGTGAATTGTGGGACTGATTTGGTAGAAATGTCTGTGGTACTGCCTACTAGCTAGCAAGGGAGGACCAGCAACAAATGTGTCACAGAAAGAAATTATTAGGAATATCCCCACAAATGCATGACCGACCCGCAACAATAGGCTCGACTAGTGCGAGCCCAACGAAGAATGACAAGTTATCCGGCTACATAAAATCATGAAAGATTCAGGTAGGTGAAGATAAATGAAGGCGATGAGCCAAATTGATTATTTAGTGGTGACTGATGAATGACTCACAGGCTCAGACGCCTTTCAAATGAGTCATAAGTCACCATTGTGAGTGTTTAGAATGTGTATGGTTTCGCATTAGGTCAGCTATCAACCACTTCCAATTATACTTGGTTTGCTTTGGATCGCTTATAATGATTGTTAGTTGTCTGGTAATTCTGGACATTGCAAGATCCATCAAGTAGGAAAGGAAATAGTGATATGAAGTTAGTAAGGTCAGATCGTGACGTGGGTAAATTCTAATCACCCGCCATATTACTCACCTAGTCCGCACGTGTTGGAAATAAAACCCTAAAAAAAGCATTTTGTATCAGGTCAACGTAAAAGTCAATCAACCTAAGGTAAAATGGAGAAATATGGTTAAGGGGCTACCATACCTTTGATTTATTCTGTTATAAATAACGAACGCTTGAGACGCAAATCCAATCATAATTATTCAATATTTACCCAGGTTGTGAGATTAAATTCCTCATTTGTCATTTCCTTTTGCATTATTGTGCTTTCTCTCCATCATCGTCAACCATTAGTTCTTTAAAGATATTACCTTGAGTATATATTGAGCTTTCTGGCCACTAATTTGATCGTGGAAGACTTTGCTTCAAGAATAACTCGACGGTGAACCATTTTGTAGGTAGCGAGTGCTCTTTGCGAACATTTTGTCGACTACCATCGCAAAAAAAGTCAAGTCTACCAAGTTACCGATTTACTTTATCCGGAAACATGTATCAGAGTTTCAATGTTCTCCGACGCTTATATTGCATTTAGTGAAAAGGGGTAGTTATATTAAGGTTTAAAGATGAAGATGAGTATTGTTATTTGTAAATAAATCGTGGACTTGGAAGATGAGCTTGGGTTTCCATTATATTAGCGCGAGAAGACACCAATAAATGGTTCTTTGATTTAGATTTTATTAAACTAATGTTGAATGGTGAGGGTATGTTTATTTGTAGATGGTACTTTTGTATAAGCAAAATTTATGTGATTTTGTTGCTACTTATTGTAGCCAATTGGATTTCTTTGTATTGGTTGGCAATCTAATAAACGAGAAAAAATTGTAACGATAATGAGGAAAATTTTGACAAAGTTTTGTTTAAATTATTTGTTTTCATACAAGCACGAAATTTAACAAAACTATAGTATTTATGATTTAAAAAATAAAACAATTGAATGGTATAATTTATAGATGAAACACCCGAGATGGAGTGGGATTAATGAAAATTGAGTTGAAAATAAGATAATGGAGTTGGATCCATTTGAGAATGTTACAGTTGTCCGTTGATAATGACCACTTTAGTGAATAATTTTAGAACTCGTATCTATCTATAGTAGAATTCTAAATAACGGAATGTTATAATCAGTTTAGGAAAGGATTTCCAAACTGATCAAACTCCTGTTAGGTGCAAGATTGTTAAAATCGGGATCCTAACTCGAAATTATGGGGAAGTTAGGATCGGAATTTAGCCTATATAGAATCGTGGATCGTGTGTAAATAGTAGAATCGTATCGACGATTTTGGACCATAAAATCGTAGGATCGTAAATTAGGATCGGGATTTTAATAACTATGATTAGGTATAGGAATATATTTTTAAGCCTAATTAGTTCTCTATCAAAAAACCATAACTAAAGGTTAGGGGGTTTGGGATGTGGATATCTTATTGACTCCGTAATTGGTAGTCATCATTTCAAGATGTTGTACTGGCATATTCAAGGAGAAAGAATGCAGTATTCATGGAACAAAATTCAACAATTTGATTTTAGTCACTTTCGCACTAAGGTATTTCAATTCTACTCAACAATAATACAACTAGAGTCAAACATTTAAAATATTACTTTCTCTATTTCAAAATAATTAATGTTTAGAATTGTGTGATAAAGCTAAAGGGTCAAATTGATCCTTAAAATAAATGAATTCTTCCATAAATGAGGAGAAACAAGAAACAAAAGTGAAAAGAAAATGATGACTATGGGTAAAATTAGTAACATAATTATTAAGGTTTGTTTGGTTCATTTTTAAGGAACGGAATGAAATGAAATGAAATTTAAAACCAAAAAAAATACAATGGAACTTGATACTTACAAAATTTGTTTGATTTATAAAAGGTATGGAATCAAATAAATATCACTATTATTATCTGGGTCTCGCACAGCGAAAGGAACTAAGATTTTATTTTAAGCACTTTATATTGAATGTTAGTAATATCTCGCCACTTGGTTTAACAAATCGACAGCAAGTGCAACAACATTATTGGAAGTACAAGTGATGAGGGATGAAATAGTAGAGGCTATGAACCAATGTAACCCAACCAAGGCACAAGGTATGATAAATGTAACAATAGCTACATTGAGCACTGCTAGAAAATTATTGGAGATGGTTTTGGAACTTCATTACTAACAATCTTCGAGGATGATCAATTTCCATCAATCATTAACACCATGGGTGACATTGATACCAAATAAGAATGATGTTGTCGATATAAAGGATTTTGTGTTTACTAGTATGGTAGGCAACATTTACAAGGTTATTATGCAAATTTTGAGCAACAAACTTAAGAAATAGACTGGTAGGGGATGTAACATATGTTTTTGTGGCTGTTAGACAAATTCCTAATGGTATAATGATTTAATGTGGCAATCAATTGGCTAAGAAAGAAGAAGAAATCAAGGGTATGACTTTCATTATACTTCCAAAAGGACTATGATACTTTTAACTGAGGTCCTTTGGAACTGGTAATGCGTCACGTTAACTTTGTGGAGAAATAGATAGTTTGGATGAAGAAGTGCTTGTTGATTGCTTCCATATCAATCTTAAGCGATGAGGCCCTCCCCGAACCATTCAAAATGAGGAAGAGGGGGGGGGGGATGAGACAAGAAGAACCATTATCCTCCTTCCCCTTGATGGATGAAGTACTTAACAAACTCATCTAGAAATGTATTGAGAATGGATTCTTCATTAGTGTTGATATTGGCATAATTTGTAATTGACACGTTAAATTCTCACAACCAGAAGAGAAATGACTTATTAAAATAAAACTCATCTTGTAGAGTTTTGAGGAATTTCAGGGTTCGACAATTGATTTTTAAAAATCTAACCTTGTGATTTTTGTAATAACCCAGTGTTAATTAGACCCGAAGGTTGTTTAATTAAGTTAGTTAATCAAGTTATTTAACCAAAGTCGCGCTTTTCGATTCTTTTAACTGTGTGTTTTGCAGGACCTGAACAGAGCAACGACCACTGATTCTCCAGTATAGTAATTTTGGTGGATACTCCTCAAATAACATTACCGATCCTTCATATTCAAATCTTTTATCTAACAATTTCTCATTTGGGTTTTTCAGATTTAATAATATTCGAGACGTGAGTACTCATGAAAGTATTGTTATGAGAATTTTTTTTAGTTTAGCATCGTAAAATTCTATTCGGGAACCCAAATTCTTGGTATCGGGTTAAGAGAAAAATAATTATAGGGAAGGGAGGTAAATTGAGTGATAAATAGGTTGGGCCTATAAATAGTGCAGCCCACAACCCTTCTTTTTTTTCCCTAAACGAGACCAAGACAACCAAACAACTAGACCAACAACGAAAAAAACGAAAAAACAAAAAAAACAGCGGGAGGAATTATGTGACAACTCCAAGACTGCGGATCGCCAGTCTAGCTAATCGAGTAACCCCTTCCTCCTTCTTCAATTTCACGTTCTGCTTATCTTTGCTCCTCTCTGCCCTCCCCTGCCGTGTCTCCCTCCGTTCCTGTGCCTCGCCGGTGACGTCACCGGGGCAGTGGCCGGCGCCCTGCTGCGTCCCTCTTTGTCTCTCTTGTATCCTCCTCTTTCTTAAGGTAAACTCTAAACCCTAAGTTTTTAATTCAAATTTCTTGTGTTGAGTGGTGAAAACTGTAAATTTCTTATTATAATTAGTCCTTTTGAGATATTAGCAAGTATGAATGTGGTATTTTAGGGTTTTTATTGATAAGTAGTGAGTAAAGATGTTGAGGTGTGACGAGAATCAAGTAAGAAATGGTGGAATTTAAGTATAGAGGTTGGGATGTACTTGAGGAAGGTGTAGTGTAGTGTGCATGTCACTTTTATGATGGTTTAATTGTTGTTCCAAATCTGAAAGTAATCTTAGAGTTGTTTGTAATGAGTTTTGGTTATTAAAGTGGTGAATTAGAGATGGATTCTTTTTAGTGTATTATGATGCGGATAAAGTGTTCGATGAAATGCCACATAAATAAAGAATGGATTATGATTGGATGAATATGACTTGGTTGATGTTTGATTGTTGAGATTTGTTTATGCATGATATTTTGGTTGATGAATTCACTGTGAGAGTGTGAGTTTTAGGGATAATTATAGATGCATGTACTTGGATTAAGATTAGATTAGCAAATTAGTGAGTATTATGATGTTTGATGATGAATTCATGAAGGATTATACTTGGGATGTTAAAATATGTCAAAATTATGTCTTGTATGTATGAAATATGGTCAATGATGCAAGAGTTCTGGATGTTTATAATGCTAGAAATTGAGTATTAATGCTTAAGAAGTGATTTGAAGAAGACTAGTGTAGAATATTTAAGTTTAAGATGCATGCAAGACCAAATGAAGAGTGATTTTCAAGTCTGGTTACAATCTGAAAATTTCATCCAGTATAAAATGTGTTCTTGACCCAATTTAAGGTTTGGATAGGTAGCTTAAGGTGTAAGTTAACACCCGGTTTTTGAATCTCGGAGTTTCGTTATGTATATCTAAAGTTATGGCCAAAACCGTGAGATGTATTTGTATACGATTTTTGAGCTAGGTCTGTAAATGCATGTTTAAGGGCTGGTTGGAGACTTTATTGAGTCTTATGTTCTCATGAAAGTTATAGAGTGTTTATCAAGCTTTCCGGAGAGGTAAATTTCATAGCTAAAGGATGTCGGGAGTGAAAGTTATGGAATACTGAATCACGACTAGTACTCATAGTTCTGCCCAGAATTTTTTAGAGGTTCTGCTGTGTTCATGGCCTAAATTCATGCCTTTCCCATGTTCAAATCAGTTTATGATCAACATGAAAGTTTTAGTATGTCTTTCAAGCTTTCCATAGACAACTTACACGTCCCTAATCGAGGTCTACAACCCGAGTTATGATTTTCCAAAAAACCGGTATCCATTCTTGTATATTCTGGGCAACCTTCTGTGTTAGGGATTTTTGCCCTCCTTAACCACGTATTTTACCTTCATGGTCAACTAGAGAGTTGTAGTACATGAGCTTAGTTTCCAGAAAGTCCTTATGCATAATGATACGATACTTGTGGGAGAAGTTATGGCCTTCCGAGTGAGCCTTAGGAAGCAAGTTTAAGTATTAAGTAATCCTAGGATTCTACTAGGATATTCTTCATTACTCTCATCCAAGTTAGGTTCTTTATTCATGACTGTTATTCTTTCTTAAAAGTTCTCAAAAGGTCGTTGCGCTCACCTGTTCAAGTCCGTGCAGGTCCAAGTTGGTGTTTAAGCTTCAGGTGTTCAGGTACACATATTGCCTACCTTTTCCAAGCATGTTTTATTGATGATGATGTTTTATGCTGATGACTTCATGATGTTTAACGCAAGGAAAGTTTATGATTTTCGTTCTTACAATGATGAGGTCTATTATTATATGGTGTTAATCACACTGAGGTACTTTCGATGTCGACGGGCATCTATCATGCGACCTGGTCAGTGTCTATGATGAGGTCTATATATGATGAGGTCTATTATGATGAGGTCTATGATGATGATGTTGACGATGTGTATGATGATTATGTTTATTTTCTTTTTCTTTGGCTATTCATGGTTTTTATGACGTGACTACATGCATTTTCCTATTTCAAAAGATTTAACCTGGCGTGAAATAAAATGAACTGTGAAAGTTTACACTGTAGGGGTATGTGTGCTGAGTTTAGCCAACTCATTTGCAAAGTTTTCTGTTTTTGTTTCAGGAAGTGCTTCCCCCAAGGGCAACAAGCTCCCAGGTCCGAAGAAGTAATTGAAGTGTCCTTTCTAGTTAAGGTAGGCATTCGGTAACAAGAGTGAGGACTCTCCCGTTTGGATGGTGATGATGAATCTCTCTCTTTTGGAAAATGGGATGGTTTTAAATTTTTTGAGGAATGGATGTAAACTTTAAGTTGTGTTTTATTTTTGCAGTTGTTGATTATGATGTTAAGGAGTTGTAAGTGCAGTGTGAATTTAATTAAGTTATATGTATGGTTGTGTATGGTGTTGTATTGGTAGGTTTTTAAAGCCTTGTCCTTGTTATGGGGACGTCGGTAATGCCTCTAGATTTGGTTTTCTGTTGCGCTAATCATTGGGCTATGAGGTATTTAGTAGTAATCCTATGATTATGAATCTGGGGCGTTACAGTTTTGGTAGAGGTGAATAATGGAGCCAAGACATAGCTATGAAACTAAAATGTAGACTCACTGAATTGCCAATTATGTATCTTAGGCTTTCCTCTTAGTACCTATACGAAATGGAAGGAAGCATGTAATTCAATTAACAAATAATGCAACTTAACTCAAAAGTTCGATGGCTAATTGTCTTTCAAAAGATGGGACAATAGTGATCATATATGAAGGTTGTCATCGATCAACATCCTACCAAATTACTATTCATCACTCTACAAGACACCACAATTAGTTGCTAAAGAGATTATAAAGTCATAGAGAAGATTTCTTTTGCAGGGAACAAAGATACAAGGGTTAATGCCTTAGGTAGTGTGAATCATTCAAATATCAAAATATGAATGGGTTTAAGGGTGGGAAACACGATGATCAAGAATGTTGGACTTTTATCCGAATGATGTAGGCATATGATGTGGAGGAAGGAATCCAATAAACAAGGCTAGGGTTGTACAATCGATACAATATGAAGATTGAGCCAAATTTCCATCTAATGGGAGTTCTTACATCGCTAATTCGTGGAATGAAATAAAAAAAATCCTCTTCCATGTTGTTGAACCTGCACATGAGGCCTTTAGAAATTGTCTACAATATTGAGTTAGTAAAGGTCAAAAATTAGATTTTGGATTCACAATAGATGGAGCAAATTCCCACTAACGAACAATTTTCTTGAGTGTTGTAATTAATACCACTCCAAAAAAAAGTGTACGATTGTGGAAATGGGTTGGTTTGAGGGAAAACAATGGAGACGATCATTCTATTATGGAGAGAAGCATTGGATTTTCCAAAGGTTGAGGGGGAGCAGATTCTAAAGGAAACTACAAACTACTTTCTGATTAGAAAGTAAGGGATGAAATCAAATGGCTTGGAATAAGCAATTTCATAATTTAATCCTTTTCTAGAAATGCAAATGAAATGACCCTTCATAGCGCTTAGAAGGATTAATTATGTGTTTTGTTTGAAAAACTGATAGCTCCTCTTAAGGTAAAAACCATGGTATGGATTGCCCTATTAGAGAAGTTGAATACTAAAGCCCATCTGAAAACAAAATGAATCATACAACTCAAGATGAATATGTGCATTTTTTGTAATGGCATCTTGGAGGAGATTGATTATATGTTCTGATGCAGTGTCATTTTGCTCGGCAAATATGGTTTGAGATCATGCAACACCTAGGGCATTTCATCATGCTACCAGGAAGCTTAATGCTTATGTTTGAGGCTTGGATGACTGTCCAATTCAAAAACAAGTTAGGGGTAAAATCTACAAATAGTAACATGCTTTGCCACGATATGGTCCTTGCAGAACCATACAAATGCATTGGTGTTTGATAACCAAAAGGTAGACAATGTCACAATAGTACAATCTATCAAGAAGAGAGTTGCAATATGGGTTTCTTCTTGGAATGCAGTACTCATCAGCATCATTAGTTGGAGTTTCAATGGAATTTCGATGTTTTACGCTTGATGTGTAGTGTTGTGAAGGGGAGGGGGTGTGAAGCTTTGTGAATTTAGATTTTTGGTGGTAATGGTTGTAAGGTTGTAAAGCCTTGCTTCAAGTTAGAATTACCATGGACCGGAGGTTTTGGTGTTTCTAGAGGGAGGTTTTGGTGTTTCTAGAGGTGAGGAAAATGTGAAAGTTGGCATTCTACGACTAAATTTAAGTCTAAGAATTTTAGCTTTTTCATAGCGTCTTATTATTTGACATTGGGTCATAAGGATATATAGATCGTTGGGATGGACTATAAGAATATATAGAAGGTGGGCAAAGGCTTTGCCCTTGTGGATTTTGACATCTTTGTAGTTGCTTTTGATGGTTTCATTAGGATGTATTTTGGTTTTTGCTTCAAATTTTGCTTGCTTGGCTTTATATGTACTCATCTACAACTTTCTCATTAGGGAAGTTGTGGTTTTAGCCTTTCTTAGCTTAGATCAATTAAAAATGAAAATAAAGTCACTCCTCAACAAATTATTAATCGCTTTAGCATTAGAAAGTATTCTAATAAAATTATTAGTCATGATGAAACCTTAAGCATGCCAACTCTAAAAGAACCTTTCATCATAATTCTTAGACTCTGTTCTTTGGAAAGGTAAGTAAAAAGTTACTTATCTTATCTATTTTTACTTATATTATCTATTCTTATTTATCTTGTTTACACTACCTAAATACCTTACATAACATATGTTTAAAAGTTTATATTTTTAAAAAGTGATGTAATTAATGTAACTTACCTACTCATACCTTAATAAAAATTGTAAAATATACATTTAAAAATTTCATATACATTAATAATGTGATTGATATGACTTACTTTACTTATATTACCTTACCTATTAACACTTACACCACCTTATTTACCTTTCCGAATTTACTCATAGAGTATTTGGTTATTCAAGTTTCTAACTTTCTCAAGTTGACCTAACTTTCTCATGTTTGGGAGTTAAATAGGGATAAAAAATTTTTTAAATGGGACCCATAATTTTCCTAAGGTTCATGGTAAAACCTTTCCCAGGGGGCTTGGGAAAGTTTCTTCACCAAGTGAATGGGAACAATAGTAAAAGTGAGTTACCGAAAATGCCCGCCAAAAAAATTAGGGTTCCCTAAATAAAAATTAGAAAAATGATAAGAAAGGAGGGGAAATGAAAATAAATAAGGATAGTATGGTGTTAGACATGGCTCAGATACCCTTGTGAGGCTCTAATACTACTTGTTAGAACTAGCTCAGATACCCTTGTGAGGCTTTGATATCAGTCATTACGATCGAGGTAAAAGATAGCCTAGTATTTGCAACGGAAGAGGTAATTATCAGGATGTATAAATTGAGAAGAAATATAACAAGATCAGTAATTAAAAAATAGAGAGTATAAAACACACGATTTACGTGGAAACCCAAATCGGGAAAAAACCACGGACGACAACGGAACAATAATCCACTAGTATAAGGGGAGAGATTGCAAGAGAGATCCGAAGGGGCTATATAACGCAGCAAGATCGACGACAAGATCTCAAGGGGTTAATAGCACAGCAGGAATATACTGAAGACAAAATAATTCTCTAAAAGGGGCTCTCACAACCTAGGGATGGGTAGAGGTGAAGAATGCTCTATGTGTGTTTGTCGTATGCCGTAGGTGTATAGGTTGATAACAACCTATATTTATAGTAGAATACAAGAAAAGGAAACTAGATTAAAGTAAATAACCTAAATAACAAAGACAAAAGACCGCCGCAGCCAAGAAACGGAAACTTAAGGCCGCTGGCAGCGCCTTTAGGCGCTGACCGCGTCACACACTAGAAGCCTTCTGAGTCTAAAGCTGTTAGCGGGGAAAGAACAGGGGACAACGCTTGCTTGTCTTCGGTTTCGAACAAAACGCTGGGTGATGGGAAGACCCCCTGGTGGCGTCAAAAGACCCCCTACCAGCGTCTCATGGACAAAAGGCCCCCTGGTGGGGTCTTGGACCCTCTGGTGGCGTTTTGGACTGTGAGGCCAGCGTCGGTTTCCTTCAATCGATTTTGGGCCATAAACCCAACATATGGACATTTCAAACATTTTTCCTTAGAAAAGTCAAAGTTTCAACCGAACACTATAAAAATTTTCCTACATACTTTCCTAAGATTTCAAATGTAAACCAAACACAGTAAAATACAGTTTCCCATGAAAAAAATTTTTCTGAGAAAAACTTTCCTAAAACTTTTTTTCTTGAGATTCTGTCAAACGCACCAGAAGTACCTTTCTTAAAAAGGGGGGGGGGGGGGAGATAAAATATTGTCACCATAAAATCTATGAAAAAGAAAGGTAGAGCCTGGACCGAGTAACCTACTGAGGCAGGCATTGTTATTTCTTATACTTCACATAGCCTTAATTAGTTAATTGTTGTTTGACTTTTGCATGGATGTTGCTTAGCTTCCGAGAATAAGCATGCTTTGTCATGGCCAGCCAGTAGTCTCGAGTCAAGTCAACATCCACACTAAAATCTTAACCAAAGCAACCATTTTTGCCTTTATTATTTCTTTGTTGGGGAAGCAACCGTGTAGACTCCCTTACCTTTAGCACCTGAGCAAAGTAAAACCATTCTGAAAACCATGCAACATATCAATGGAAAGGAACCCCCTGCTCAAAGAAAAGGGGGAAAAAAAAAAACACTCTTCTCACATGAAGAAGTGGCATTTTTCGTGACAAGTTAATTTATCCTTTTCCCTATCTTTTAATGACTCAAAAACGAGGTACCAATATGTCTAATATACTACTCCCAGTCTTAAAATAGTTTTTTTTTGCCTACTTTGAATTTTTAATATTAAAATTTTTCAATTTTCATCAATAATTTGTCTAAATATACATGGCTTTATATATCATATATGATAATTATTTCTCAAATGTATAGTAAGACGTACATATTTGCCTAAGAAACTCATCTTATAAATTTTATAAAGAGATATTGATAAGTATTTTTTTTTAAATCTCGGTGTTATATTGGACACTACAGTTAAAAGTGAAAGATAATTTGAGATTGGAATAATATTAGATTTTCCAATTAGATTATTCAAGTTGTTCACTTTGATCAAATTTTAAAAAATAACTATGAAGAAAACTATATTCAATCAAGGACATTTCGAGGTTAGGTCAACTTTTTGACATCTTTGAGTTCAGGTTAATTTTTGGGTCATTTGGTTGTATCAATTTACTTTTTTCTAAGTATAAAGAGTTATGAATTTTAATATATGATATCTCTAATATTAATGATCTTAGAAAAAAAAGGATATTGGATGACAATATATCGATCTTTGGTGGTATTGGATTGTAATATAATGACTTTTGTTGTTGGACAACAATATCTCTGACCTTTATACTTAGGTGAGATTATTATACTAACAGTGATTAAGGGGTGGTGACTGGTTAAGTATTGATCTCTATTCTAATGTGTGACAGACGGAGGGAAAATAACCGGCCCTTGCCCAGTAACCCTGTTAACTCCTCCATTTTTTTCACTAATTCACGTTAAAAAAAATCGGCTCTCACACAGTGACTAAGGGGATGGTGAACTAGTATTTATACTGACGTGACACACAACCAACTAATGTCTTGTAATGTGGGTTAATGAGAAAAACGGAGGGGTTAACGGGGTTATTGGCTTGTGATAGTTTTCTTCCCTCCGCCAGCCATATCAGCATGAAGACCGGTTCACCATCTCCTTAGTTACTGTTGGTATAATAATGTCACCTAGATATAATAGTTAGGGATATTATTGTCAAGATTGATATATTACAATGCAATACTCCAGAGGTCAGTATATTATCATCCAAAAACCCTTAAAAAAATCACTAATATAAATACTCAGACATTTTGTAGGTGAGAAAACATTAATGATAGAGAAGTCTGGCGCGCGACATTATTGCTAGATATGAAAGTCCTTAATTATTCATATAATTAAGAGTTTAAATTATGAATGTCAACCAATTATAAACAAAGATTTCTTCATGTGATTTGTGCTTGTACTATACCTTTACTTAAGAGTGTGCCTTAGGAATAAATAAACTTTAGGTCGGCTAACATGGATTTCCTGATAAACAATGGTCTCATATGCTTTCACAACATACTACGGAAGTTAATATGACAAGCAAGTGCTTCCTTCAATTCCATTAATGAATGGAAACATAATTAATTTAACAAAATGATATGCTTCTTGAATCAAAATGATATTAATTAATCATCTTAATGAAATTGCCTATAGCTTATATTTTTTTGTAATTTTTGGTAATATTTTGGGTCTTTTAAATGTGCATAATTTTCTAATTTTTTTCATTCTTGCTCCCAAAAGTCTATGAAATATAGTTATTAAAAGAATTTTTAGATTTTAATTTTAAGAACCCAAACCACTATATGAGTTTTTAAGGAATAAAAAGAGGGAATCATAAAAATCATACAATAAAAAATAATTGTGACAAAGTCTGTAAATTTACTAAAAATCATAGGAGAGTGTTGCACTAAGTTTGAGAACACCAGTCAAAATCCATTTGGTTTAGGAGATGATACGTGTCTTGGGGCAAAACACTGCTTAAGTATCTTGTCCATTATGAAATTAATACTCCCACATTCTCATATTATCTGTCACTTTAACTAACTTTCTTTTTTCTCATAATATCTGTCACTTTATATTTCCAATAGCACATTAATTACTAATTTATCAAATTAACCTTATTAATTACATCTTTTTCATTCATTTTTCTTTTTTATTCACATTTTTCTTTTTTTATTCACCATTTTATTCAATATTTTCACATTTCCAATGCACTAAATTAATGTAATGGGAAGTTTTTTTGGTCTTTTAAATTGTGTCCCAAGTGACACTTAAATTGGGAAGGAGGGAGTACTAATTATCATTTTTTATTCCAACTTTTTTGATATTTACTATTAATTATCAATTATAAGAAGCTTGGAAAAAATTGACACCCTAACGAATGAACCACATCCGTTAGGCGTATTTTAGATGTCTTTTTGTAAATTTTAAAAAATACAGATAAAAATGTGATTTTATATCATTTATATGTATTATTATAGTTATAGAAGTCAATCATATAATTTTTTTTTCAATTTAATTTACAAATATATAGATTTTATACAATAGCAAGACACTTAAAATGTAGTATCTTGCCCCAAAACATTTATCATTTTGATTTAGGATATGAACTCAGTCATAGTCCAGAGGAATGCAATTTTAGTTTTCTGAGATTGTTTATATACAACTAGTTTGGATGCCCGTCTTACGGACGGGTCAAGACCTTATTTTTTGTGATGTATGAAAAATTTATGTCACCTATCTTACCCTGTTTTTTTATGCGGCTGGCTGGCTGCGGTGTCATAACACACCGCACTTTGTCACAACCTACCACAACACACCAATCCACCACAATTTACCACAACCCACCACAATCAACTTTTTCAAATTTATTTTATTTCTTTATTAAAAAGTTAAAATCTCAATTTTTTCAATTACTTTTTTTACATTTAACAACACAACTTACAATTATTAAAAACAAAACTCACCACAACTTATTACAACCCATCACAATCCACCACAATTCCACCAGACCTACCACAATTTCACCACATCGCACCGCGCCATACCGGAGCTAGCCGTATAAAAGAACAAGGCTATTCTTAGTTACTTTACAAAAAATTACTTAGGGGTACCCTAACTTTTGGTGAAATGTTTTTCCGGTACCCCAACTTTTAAAAACTAATTTTGGGGTACCCTAACTTTTAGAATTAGAAATAATTATGTGAATTTCCGGCCAATGATTTCAATTCACCGGTGAGTTTTAGGTGGGAAATTGATTAAGTGTATTTGTGGACAAAAATGCCGTTTGTTTTTGTTGACGAAAATGATTTGAATCAATCGGAGTTTCACCAGAAATTCACCTAGTAATTTCTAATCCTAAAAGTAAGGGTACCCCAAAATTAGTTTTGAAAAGTTAGGGTACCAAAAAATTGTTTCTTCAAAAGTTAGGGTACCTCCAAGTAATTTTTTGGTTACTTTATCCTACCTCTTTTTCAAATTATTAATAATTTTTTACCTACCTTACATAACATATATTTAAAAATTAATAAATTTAATAAATAATGTGATTGATGTGATTTGTTTTACTTACAATACCTTAGTAAACATTATAAACTATATATTTAAAAATTCATATACTTAAATGATGTGGTTGCTGTAACTTAGATTCTCAATCATTATCCTATTTATCCACTCTATTCCACTACTTTTTTCACCTTTCAATTATCTTACATTCTTAAAAAACAGGGCCGAAGTTTTCAAATGATTAAACTCATAAGTGCTTATCTGAATCTATATATAACCGACTTGTATCTTTAATATCAAAATTGCCCAAACCTGAAATCTACATAACTTGTATTGGCCTTAACTAGATATAAACAGAATCTATTCAACGAATGTTAGCTACGAAGATACAAGGTAAACTATGTTTATTATTATATTATATCCAAGGGTAAAATAGTAAATTTGTGTGTGAATATACAAGCTACAAAGCAAGCATGTAGGCAAGCTTTAGGGTTGTTCATGGATTGGGTATTCGAACCAATCGGATATTATTCGGGTACCCGAAACTTCGGGTCGGTCATACCATCGAACCGTAACCGTAACCGAAAGTTTTGGGAACCTGAAAGTTTCGGTTCGGATACCGACTAACCAAAAGACCCGATTAGTTTTAATTTTATGAGTTTTCGTTTTAATTATTTTTAATTTTAATTTGTAAATTTATAATTAAAGCGACTAATTTTATTATTATTTGAAAAAAGTTAATCACACTATGCTAAATACATTTTAATATTGGCTAATTCAGGTAATTCGTTTTTATATTTAAAACCACCAATTTCGCTTTTATTATTTTTATTATTATTATTTTAATTTTGGGTAATTCGAGTACCTGATTTTGACTAGGGGTCGACCCGTCTCCGAACCGATTACTCAATTTTTTCCCGATTCGGGTACCCAACCCAATTAAAATCAATTTTATTATTCAGGTACCCAAAATTTTTGACTGGGTAATGAGTTTTTGAATCGGGTATTTTGGGACGGATTTTTTTGAACAACCCTAGTTATTATATTATATTCGGGGACAAAAGAATAAATTCAGATGTGACATGCAAGAAGTAAACAAAGGCAGCAGCTCAAACAATTTTTCGTCCCACCCCCAAACAAGGCTCTTTTGTATATGTAGAAGAAAACAAATTCAGAATATTTATTAGCTCTATAAAACAGCCTAATGAGAATAGTTTTCTTAAAGATGTACGTACTCAATTAATTCAATGCAAACTTTTCAAAGATTGTTGGTCTATTTGAGCAAGTTACTTTGAGCAAAAGACGACAATTTGGCATTACTAAATACTAATTATGGAATGAAATGTTGGTCAACCTAGCTCTAGCCCTAGCTCTAAGCATCTATATACCTTTCAGCTTTTCTTCAAATGTGAGGGGTAAAAATAAACTCAACATAAATCTAAAACTAAGAGCCAAGTATGGAGGGTGGTGGGTTTAATTTTCCTGCATGGTTTAACGTGCAAAGTTGCATATAATAAATCCACCATGCAAAGTACAAGTTGGCATGGAGTAAAATCCCAGCATTCCACCAGAGATCGAGTTGTGTCTATAAAAACCCTACGAATGTTCAGATTCCAAAATAAGCTTCTATATATTCAAGCAATTACAACACCAACAACCAAAGAAAGAAAGCACCATTCTTTGTATTCTTTTTTTTTTTGGTCATTTTTTTTTCCTAAATTTTTCAGGGGAGCCAGAGATGGATCACAAAATGGAGGCACTTTTTGTTCATCTGATGGCTCTGGCCCTGACAGCAGGTTTGATGATCGGGAATGTCGAGGGAGCGATTTCGCTCCCCCCTGTTAACCTGAGTCGGCAATTCTACAAGAAGACCAACACTTGTGCTAATGCTGAGGCATTCATCAGGCATCAAGTTACAATTCATTGGAACCAAGACAAAACTGTCACCCCTAAATTGCTACGCTTGCTCTACTCTGACTGCATGGTCACTGTATGTATTAATTCTTTCATTTCTGAATTCATGCAATCTTGTATGTATGTCAACAATTTATAATCGAATGTTATGTACAGGGGTGTGATGGGTCGATTCTGTTAGACGGTCCAGACTCCGAAAAACGAGCCACGCAAAATATAGGACTGGGAGGATTTGTACTAATTGACAGGATCAAGACAGTTCTTGAGGATAGGTGTCCTGGTGCTGTGTCTTGTGCTGATATTCTTCACCTTGCAACCAGAGACGCAGTCGCCTTGGTAATACTCTTTCTTATCTTAAACAAGATATTACAGTAGGCCCCCTAAAGGAAATTTTTCCTAGAAAAATGAAAGAAATGGTGGGCCCACTGTAATATTTTTCCCGAGGTCAATCTACTTCCAAACATGGGGAAAATAAGTCAACTCAGGAAAATTGAGCATTTTCCCAGGATATTTGACCAACTAAACGCACCCTTAGTCAAGTTTCATTTTGATTAGTAATCTCCATATATACATAGCTAATTAAATAAACATGGATTAATTTTTCGAAAAAAATTTGCAGGCGGGTGGTCCATCGTACATAGTTCTGACAGGAAGGAGGGATGGCTTCTCTTCGAAGGCTTCATCGGTGGACCTTCCTTCACCAGACATATCATGGGAAGAAGGTCTGAAATATTTTCAGGCAAGAGGTCTTGATGTTCAAGATTATGCCACTCTCCTAGGTAATTCATCATCCATACGAAATGAACTGTTGTATTTTTTTTTTATTTTTTATTATTGAAAGCCAAAAGAGGCTGAAGAGACAGCAACAACATTGCGAAAAACGCAGAGGAAAGACAGCAAAAAGACAGCAACCAACAAGAAGCAACACGACCAAACCAAAGACAAACAGCACAAAAAAAAAAAAAACCAAAAATTAACATTTTCGATGTCATTAGTATGCTTATATAATGAATTTCATGCAATCCAGGAGCACACTCAATGGGGAAGGCGAGATGCCGGTACCTTCGCAACCGGCTGTACAACTACAATGGGTCAGGAGGGTCAGACCCAAGCATAGACCCATCAAAACTGGAAGAACTAATGAAGGAATGCCCCAAAGAGAGGACAGTTCATGAAGGGTTAGTGTACCTAAACAAGGACTCAGGGGACTCCTACAAGTTCACAAACAGTTACTACAGCAACATCCTAACTCAAAAGGGTGTCCTTCACATTGACCAGCAGCTGTATTATGGGAATGACACCCTTGATCTCACTGAGGAGTTTGCTGATCCAATTTCTGGATTTTCAGACTTTAAGAAGTCTTTTGCACTGTCAATCTCAAGAATGGGAGTTTACAATGTCTTGACTGGGAATCAAGGGGAGATTAGAAGGAATTGTCACTTCACCAACAGCAATAACCCCTACCTGAACAAGCACTAGACAGCTATATATTCATTGACATCATGTATTTAATATTATTGTGATATGTTGTAATAATTTTTGCTGTGTTTATTTTATCCATTATTCATTAATATGTATTATATACAGTTTGGATTATTAATAAAAGACAGAGGGGTTTGTTGAATAAAATATCGGGCGTGTTCTTCAGACAGTTGGGTAAAATCCCACATCGGTGGTGAAGTTTGAGTTTTACCAGGTTATAATTTACTGAAGTGAGGTAAAATTTCAACAGTAGGGAATGGTGGGGGCTGGTGGATCACATGGATTGTACCTTACTTGGCCCATTGGGCTAATAACCCTAAACACGTTTGGATTACTCCAGCAGGTTTATGATATCTTGAGAGGTGTTTATACGGTGTTTCCCTCTTGATGGGCCATTTGGGGTGCCCCAAAACAAATGAAACATGTGCCCCCGTGTGATCCATCAGCAAGTGGCCTTAGGTGCGAGATTTGTAGGGTAGTGGGCCGAAAGGTCTGCTAGTTGCCTCGTCTCCACCCCATTCCCATTTTTTCTAAGTTTATTATATAAATCGATTAATTCAAAATCAACCTAAATGACCCCTTGTTAGGTCTACTTCAACCCCAACCAATAAACTTTATTATTCATTTTCTTACCATTCAACTTTACTACAAGTCTACGAGGCTGTTTTTTTTTTTAATCAGGTTCACATTAGATTAGTTAGGTCAGAAGAGGAAAGAAAATGATAGAATTAGTTTGAGTTAAATTAGTTGTTGGGTAGAAATATTTATTAATAAACTTTGAATATTTAAGGAAAAAATAAATGAAAAAGTTAGAGGTATTGAAAAAAGTAAATTGGCTTGAGATTAAAATAATATTACTTAAATTTCTTTCTTATCTAAGTTATATGTTTGGTTTGGATGTTTTTTTTAAAGAGTTGTAATAGGTATGATAACGATAAATTAAATCAAATTAGACCTAACTAATTAAACTAAAGAACAGGACACATCTGATCAAATTAACCAGAAACATTTTTCACCAATATTCATCTCTACTTAGAACCCTACAACCTATCCCATTATTAGCCCTACAAGGCTACAACAGTTCAACGTAGAATAATATTACATTTATCTTACCTAAGGTTTGCAGAATTGCGGTAAATGATGAAAAACAATATGAAATTGCTCTACTCTTTCAGATTAGGCAATGTTTCTAAGTCCAAATTAGGCAACGATCAAAGACACTACAAAATAACCACGTAGAACTTTCAATATGTATCTTGTATATCTATGCCAATTTGGCAGGATCCAAAATATAGATTAAAAAAAATGAAAATGTACTGTAACCTCGACAAACATTTATTTCATAACACCTAAAAAACTATCATAGTGAATGCTAAAATTTGCCCACATAAGCTTCATGACCTGTAAAACTGTTCTCATTCAATTGAGAACCCCGAACACCCAAAGCCAGCTTATGAAAAGGCCTAAAAATCAATCCCCGTCATCAATATGCATTAACAATGGGCTCAAAATCCTTAAAATTGTCACTCAACGGTTCAACATTTCAGTGGTTATTTTCAGAAGTCTGATCTGGACGACAAAATCAATCCTAGGAAGGCCGTTTCAAGGACTCGAAAAAGCCTTGGCTCTCATCTCTAATGACCTTCCCTTCAGTAACAGACTTGGCTTTTTTCAGTACTTTTTCTCAAAAGGGTTGCGCTTCATAGAAGCTTTTCAGTAGCAGCAGCTCGAATTGTTATTAGCAGATGTTTGGCGATCACACCACTTGGTAATTCTCTGCACAGAGCATGGTTCTCTGGCAGAACTTGGGCGATGGACTGCCTGCTCTTAGTGGCTGCACGTTAACAACCTACGGACATTGACAGTAAATACGAATTGAAGCAACTGGAGATACTGATAGTAAGATAATGTAGCAGTAAAATAACCGGCAAACCTTTAATCCACTGAATGTATCAGTAGCAGTGAACTGCACAGCAATGGGGAAGAAGGCCGACGGATTTGATGCAGGAACAACAAACTCTATAGAACCGCTGCATCAACAAGGTGACATTGAGCTTACTAGTGTCATGTTAAAGAATGGAGTGGGATGGTCACAACTCACAAAGTTTATATAGTTACCTGCGATTTGAATTATCAATTAATAATATGGACCACTCCAATACTGAATTTTTGGAGTCAAACCTGTCAACAACATAAATATGTGCAACAAATTAGTCAGGAAAAAAAAAATTCTCAAGGCAATACTCCAATTAGCTTAGAGAGTTATGCACACTTTATGTAGGATTTGAGCCACATTATCTTGGACAGAAAAGGGAAAATACAGGAAGGATTGTTGAGTACATGCTCTAGCCAAACAAAAATGACTCCCCCCCCCCCCCTCTCCCCAAAATGATTGTAAACATCTTTCTTTTGAAGTCTGAGTTTGCTAAGTTAGTGATTAACTGAATATAAACACGGCACAATGTCATAGCAGTGCCATTGTCTCCATTATATGTAGTTTTTTGGGTAAGCTTTTCATAAGTTTTGCTAATCCGTGGCGATTAACATTGCCCGTTAATCATCTCCTTCAAAATTGGAGACGCAGTACAGTTTAGCAGGGCAGCAAAAAAAAAAAAATGAAATGAGACTGACTTACCTCCATTCTCCATCAATCTGCCTGACATTTGGTGCCTCCCTGAGTGCTGGAAGAGGAACTGATATGATGACACTTTTCAGATCAAACATGGTTGAAGCTTCATACTCAATGCTAACATCAGTTTCATTCCCAGATACATTAGGCCAGCAGCTGACTACAAATGTCACATTATAACGATCAGGTCACAGGTCAAGTAGTCCAAGTGATGAAAATTAACGGCAACGATCCTAGTGCGAAAGCAAACTCACTTGTCAATGGCACAGCAGATTCATCCATGCTCTGCATTCTCCACTTCAAGAGTCCCACGCCATCCCCAGATTGGCCAGTAGGGAAAGGTCTATTTGGATCCTTGAGTCCCAAAGTATTTTCATTGGTGAACAGTTCTTTGTTAATGTTGGGATGAGTTTTGTATAAGATGTTTGGGTTGCCTCTTGATTCAACCTAAGCATTACATCAGCATAAACAACGAGATGAGAAGAAGATGGCACCAAAGATTTTCAAATCAATGCAACAATCAGATGTTTAAGAAAAATCATGTTCCCCCATCAAGTGGGCCAAATAAAGACTTGCTTTCTTTTCTTGCGTGAAGAAATAGCGGGTCCCGCTTTCTTCACCTAGCTTTCAGGAAACCGTGTTGTCATCAATTTTTCACTTATGAATTATGAGCCATGCATTAGTATTACTTTACTCAATCCAACAATCAACTATTAACTACCAACCGCCAAATGATGAAGCCAACCAGTAAGAGTGTAGTAACTAGTAACAATACTGATGGCAAGACTAATTCTAAAGGGAGCAAATATGTATCCAAATTGCACAATGCATTAATTTCATAACAAATGGGTGCCGAGAAGTGCACAAACAAACCCAAGGGACCGTACAGGCACATTATCAACTTTTAGATCACCGTTATATAAGTGAAGCTTCTTAATTTGACACAGTCCAAGAAAACACAAAAGCAACAGCAAAAAGTACGACGCCATAATTAAATGTTAGCTTGTTTAACAGTATGAGTAGTCATCTTTCAGAAGGAACTTGCAATGGTAGTGAGTAGTGACTTCATAGCTATTATGGAGTTCAATCAGACATTTCATGCTCATTCAGCATTATTCTATATCATTATTGGAATTATATCAGTTTAACCCTACATCTAAGGAGAAGCTGGTTGTTTTTGGAATTCCATATATTCCAATCAAGTATGTTGCACAACTTTTTGTTCACAAAAGTTATACATAGGGCTTCATTTCAGATATAGATGCGAGTAGAAGAAGATCATTCACCGTGAAATTAATGTATTAATGTTGGAGCCATATGTCTATTTCTTATCAATGTTTTGGGATGAAGAATTTGCTACAATGTTTTAGTTTTGTTACTTATTCTATAACGAACTGATGTGTTCATTAGTGAAAATAAGAAATCATCCTTCCGAAGAAGCGCACACACACATGGGGTGGGGGGGAGGGAGGGAGAGAGAGAGAGAGAGAGAGAGAGAGAGAGAGTATACCTGGACTTGGATATAAGCGTCTTTCTCATCAAGAATTTGAAGCGAGAGAGTACCTTGGACATCAAAATTAGCAAGGCCACCATCTCGTTTCAGAATGACACTGAGCTTCTCTTCGACAGTTAATGTAACTGGATCAGAGGGAGGTGGAGCAGTAGTCCTAGATTTAGTTGAGATTGGCTGCACATGTTCAACAATTTCTTCACCTTCGGCTTTCAAAGACTGCAAGAACTGATTGGTTTTTGGAGTCTTCCCGAGCTGTAGTCCTCCACCCCTTGGTGGAGCTGTAGCAGCTGACGGACTAGCTGTTCAAACCACAAAACACATCAAATTTAGCACATGGTCCAGGAGGGTCCAAAATAAAGACGATACGATGCAACATGAAACTGGATACATGTATTGCTCAGTGAGTAGGGCATTCTATGATTTACTATCTGAAATTCAGCACAATATTTTATGAGAAGCCTTCCAACTAACTCAGCCCAAGATTTTAAAACTTTAGCTGTCTCTAGATCATGGAATCGGATCATCGTTACACCATCAACTTTAGATAAATACCCAGAAATGACACAAGACATACATTTGGGCTTGCTGGTGTAGGAGTCCAAATCCGCGGTTAATCCAAATCCAGGCGTAGTACTGCTCCTAAAACCTCCACCACTACTGGATAAGCTGATATCACTAAAGGTACGTTCAATGCCTCCGGAACCCATTGATTGTAGAGAGATGAACCCTCCTCCTTTACTGCCCCTATTCCTGTCGATCTGCAGAAGACGACATGATCAAGTGCTCCCCCAAAATAACATAAAATCTGAACATGTTCTAGTTACACAAAAGGGGAAAAAAAAAAAGAAACAAACTAAGGAAATTACTAGCCAAGAAAACAGAGGTTAATTTTGGGCAAGCAAGTACCTTGCTCTTATCAATCTCACTAGCTTTGCGCTTCATAATGTCCTTTGTTTCATTGATCTTACTCTGCATCATAAGCTTGTGCAATTTCTCTTCATGACTTTCCATCTCACAAAACTGTTTAACCTGAGCAACTGTGATGTTTTCTCTGTGCCCAAGTGAGATGACTTCATCAAACGCAAAAATCAACTCAAAAGCATTCTTGCAAATCCCTTCCTCATCTAAAGAAAGGGAATATTCAGGTACCTGGATGTGCATAAGGAATAAGCAACAGTGAATCAATCATTGCACTTATTTTCAGGAAGTTCATCAACTAACAAGCAAAGTATTAAATATAGGAAACTCAGCAGAAAGGATACAAGCTTAGAAAGCAGTCGTAGTGTCTCCAAATCTTCCAAAATGTTACTCTGCTTGCTTGTCACAAGAATCAAGTAAAGAGCTTCCATTGGCTGGTAGACGTAGCGAACATTTTCAGTTTCAACAAATGTATGCTGCTTTCCTGTTCCCACTAGTTTCGGAAAAGCAGCAAGCAGCCCCTCAATTCTTATCCGGGACATGTTCACAAACTGCCTTGAGACAAGTGCTGCATGCAACAAAAAGTGGTAAATGATGATAAGTTTATCGTTCAAAGCACATCTGAGAGAACAATTGTAGAACTTATAAGAAACAACTACAATGAAATCTGAACATGAAGGAAGAAATGAAACAGGTGGAGCCAGGAAAAAACACCATTCTCAAAGCCTAACAGAAAACTTAGCTACTGAAACTTAACTGATAACTTGTACAGGGAAACAAAAGAAACTTCAAACCATTTACTCAAATAAACTTCTATTAAATTTTCATTAGAAAGGTGAACAATGTGGTATGATTTACAAAGTTTAAGTGTCAATCTAGACAAAGGAAACCACATAACTCAAGAAGGGCTAACATCTAACGCCACACCCCCTGTCCTCATCCCCACTTTGTGTGACTAGCTTAAGAATTTTAGCAAACTGCTTACCCTTTCCAGATTTACTTACGATCGCCCCGGCAAGAACAACCTGCATCATTGAGAAATAGAATGTCAGTTCTGATAAGATGTTTCTATTTATTCCTATTATTTATCACTAAATAAGAAATGAAACCAAAGAAATGACAGTATTTTTTAAAAATTTGGATTACATGTATAACAGGCAAAGACCAGATGATTTCTTGCACAGTTTCATAGTTATATAGCAACTTCGAGAACACAAAATTATTAGGGTTGATGCCAATGAATTTCTACTCTTATAATCCACTTTCACCAATGTTGTGTCAGCATTTGATATTGTACTAATTATCTTGAGTCCAAACAGTTGCCCATATGCAAACTATGACTTAAAACATTGTTTTAGATTATACTCCTATGTGAATGCACTGCCCAACATAACAAGAAGGAAAAGGTATTGATCTTGCAGAAAGAAAACATTACCATTTTGTCCCCTTGACAATACCCAATAGAAAGATGTGGACTTTTTGATCACCCCCTGCAGTTACAAAATCGATGAAATTAAATTTTAGCATTAGAAAACAATGTAGCTTTGGCTCTCATATATCTGATCAGGCAAAGCAGTGACGAGAGTGAGACATAACATAACAATCAATCCCTTTGTCAACCGAATTCGTTTCATCAATCTGTATAACCTAAAAATATACAATAATCGGCCAATTTTCGACGACCATTAATAAGACAATCGACTCAAAAAAAAATGATACAAATGCAATCGAATATCAATAACGAAGACTGCAGAGTACAGAGTGATGATGAGGGATTACGTAACAGGTGATCGAGAAACATAAAACATGATGAAATTGCAGATGATCGAGAGAAAAAGTAGTGATGAAACGAAAAGGAAATAAGACGTTACATGTGACCTGAGGAAGATGATCGGACATTGATTTGGAAGAGATGAGGAATTAAGAGGAATGTACCTGAGAGAGAATTCTGGTAGAATTGCAGAAACTTGGGAATGGCGAAGAGAGAGAGATCAGAAGGGAGAGATGGAGTTGCATGAACAATCAACATTCTGTTTTTCCGCCATCACCACGTCATTATCGACTGAAACGCCTGAATAGGGCTCCCTTTTCTTTTTCCTTTTTTTTTCCTTTTTTCTTTTTTCTTTTTTATTTTTTCTTTTAGTCATATTCGACAATAGCGTTTGGATTAGTATTTTATATTTTAACTAGTTAAAACTTCATTTTGTTGAACTATCTAGTAAAATAGCGTTTTGTGTTCATAAATCACGTTTGATGGGGAGTTTACTTGATGTTGCTGTGGGGAAGGTATGTTGGCACTAAAAATATGAAGATAGTGTCTAATTATAAAATAAATTAAGTTGATAATTTTGGTCGGCTCAAATTAAGTAATTTAGTTTATTTAAATGAAATTGGTTTAAGTTGACTATCAAAATCAAACGACACTTCTTGAAATGGACCACATTCGGCTGGTACACCAACCTTACATCTGAATCCGTCGATAGTTGGCGACCCCTATACCCTGAAATGATGATATAAGACCGCAATCCACATGATTATAATAACACGTCATTTAAAATGTTAATAAATAATCAAAACATTATTGCATCCAATTTTTTTTTATATGTCATATCATCAATAAAGCGGGTTAAAAAAATTTTGACAGAATAAAGTGAGTTAATTCGAGACACAGAAAATAAATAGCACAATCATAACTGAAATTATTGACATAGTTTCAGTTGGGATTAACAGCGTTTAATATCCTAAAATTTTGGATAATTGATTTCCGAAATGGTACAAGTCAAAAGGTACACTAATTTTGGAGGGAGGACTTTGTTTCTTGTTTCCCATTCGACCTTCGTAGTTGTTTTGTTTTCTATATGTCTGTTGTCTGCCCCTGTATTAACTTTATTTAACCCTTTGCCTCTCCCTTGTTCTGTAGGCGTTGCCTCTGGACGCTTCCATTGCATCTTCCAACAAGTCGCTAATGGTGACGACAACTCAACAAGGAGGTATGTCTTCCTCTCCATAACATCTATTCTCAATTATTTCCATGCTTACCCCCTCCCCCCTATTTTGTTAGCCTGCATCTGATTTCTGCCAATTTGATTTTGGTAGTATGCAGACAATCCCCTTAATTTTCTTTATTTTCGGTTTTCTTTTGTTTTCTGGATTGTGATAGTCTTCCGTAGAATCCAGGCATATATATGCCCAAGTTTAAAAGGAATGATTTCAAGTTGGCATTGTAACATGTGCAGATCACCAATTTTGTGTATTCTCTTCTTGATTGTTTCTTGTTATTGTCATTACCTGCTATTTCTATTATTATTCTATAGAGATTAAAACCTACAAAAACTAAAAGTAAAAAAGAAGAAGATGAAAATGAAAATGCCTGAGATTACCATTGAAGACAGAAAGGAAAATATTGTTGAAGGGCTTAATATGAGAATAAATTCCAATTGGAAGAGGAGGGGTGAAGACAAAAATAAGCAGTTGTAGCTTATAGGTGGCTTGAGTTTTGGCCTTTTGGCATGCGAAATACCTAAGGTCTGTGCCTCTGTGTTATGGTGTGTTTGGGTGTGCCTCTGAGGTAGAGTTGGCAAAATTTTGTCAATACCTAGAAAAAAAAAACCGAGTACAATCATAAATTTTTCTTTAGAATTTTAACATTGATTAAATTAACCAAAATTCGGATACAACTACATTTGTGCGGATTGTTCGACCTTATCTTACTCAAAAAAATCGGGCAGTGGTCATCAATTCTCGTCCGAGTTTTAACATTGACCGATTTGACCGACTCGAATAGGACGCAAACCCATTTTTTCCCACCGCTTCTGAGGACGCTATGTCGCTATCCTTCTATTTAAAATGAGGAGTAAGGGGGGAGAGAAAAACAACATATGTTGTTTGAAATTGGTCAACATATTGAAGAGCATATATAAAAAGAGGGAAGCACTCATGATTTGTGTGAGTTTTGTGCTAATATAAAACCAATACACCAAATCTCGGCCATGCAGCGTATGGAGAGGTCGAATGTAGCAATCTTATCTCCAAATTTTGCAACTTAGAGAGACTGGTTCCAATTAACCCAAGATTTATAAATCATTCGCTACCTACTACCTCATGGAAAAGAAGTAGAGGGGGTTTAATGAGGCATTTTACTTTACTCCATTACAATCTAAGTTGAAAAAAATAATTTTTTCAACTGTCTAGATTATGGACATAGAGTTTTGAGCTAATATAATATAACATTATTGATTAACCAGTGAAGCCTAAGTTTTTGCTGATTTCCCTGAATTTTTGCTTGTTTGTCGTCATATGTTGCAATTAGCTAAACACTAGTTTGGGGAATTATTTTTTGTAATGTAATCGATGATTGTTTTGCTTCATGTAGGGAGTAGTCCTCCTCCAAAACCTTGGGAAAGAGCAGGTTCATCATCTGGTCCTACTCTATTTAAACCCCCGTCAACAGGCAGCACCAGTGATGTCGTGGAAGCTTCAAGGACTGCAAAACATGGGGAAATTGTTTCGACTTCCAATCGAAATACTGTTGTCAGCACAAACTTTGTTGGCAGGCCTCTCCCAACTAGGCCATGGGAGAATCCTTATGGAAGCACTGGTTATGGAGGTAGCTGTTTTTGCTCTAATGGGATTTATACTTGTAAGATTTGCTACTCTCATCTTTTTTTGAAGATTATGAAATGGGTTTATGCAGGATATAGTTCAGATGTGAGTTATAACTCTTGCTATGGCTCAGGAATGTACAACTCATATGGTGGGGGATATGGCGGAATTTATGGTGGAACTTATGGCAATAACATATATAGAGGCGGATATGGTGGTAGCCTTTATGGTCCTGGGATGTATGGAGGGGGAATGTATAATAGTGGCTTTGGAGCGCCCACGACCATGGGTGGGTATGGAATTGGTATGGGTGGTCCTGTTGGACATCAAGATCCAAATAATCCTCCTCCTTCGCCGCCTGGCTTTTGGATTTCATTCCTTCGTGTGGTAAGTATATCTTTGACTCAATCTTGTAATATTGTCACTTGTTATGCCATTTTACTACTAATTCTGTAGCGCGCGAGTGAGGATTTTGTATTGATCCTCTGGGTTTGTCTTATAGATTATATCTCGTGCATGTGAGACTTAGTCCTATGGGCCATATCGTGTATATAGACAGGATTATGTGTCTATATTTTGCTTTTCTTAGGATATGGAGTAGCAGAGTACTTGGACTAAGTTCTTCTCTAATTATTCCAATCTTCTTTTCTTCCTTATTATGATGTACATTGAAGCTACAATTAGTATTTATATTTGAGTGCATTCAGCAGCACAACTATGGACAGGTACTCTTTACAGTAACTATGGTCTGGCAGGCAAGATATGCTAAGTATTTAGACCAATAGGTAGACTATTTGGTGATGTATGGGTTGATGCAACCTTGCTAGAAACGGGGTTGTGGAAAGCTTATAACATCAGCGATCAAGTGTCGTTAAGTATATTCTTCATAAGAATTCTGTTACACCTAAAATCATAGCCGATAGCCTTGATTTATGACCAAACCTTGAGAATGCTATGGTAGACTTCTAAATATAATGTGCCCACATTTGTGCCCACATCTGGGTTTTATTTTCCAAGTTTCAAGTCAATCCCAAGGCAGAAGCTTGGTTTTCCATCCACACTAGAGACTATACTCAAGTATGAATGACATGGAAATGGATTGGGAAAAGAATGTAGGGCGATAATGAGTCATGCTTATGGCTTATGGAGCGTCATATATTATTTCGAGGTTTTTCATTTTGCTCTGAATCTTTCTCCTTGTCCATCTTTGGTTGTGAGTTTCTGCCTTTACCTTCCAGTAAATCTCTGTGGTTCAAGAAAGAAGGAACTCATTATTATTGTATGCTGGTGTTTTTTCTTCACCCTACATGTTTCCTTTTTCTGCTTTCTCTATGTTGCTTGGTTATTCTTTAAATGAATATAATTTTTTTTGGTAGCTGGAGGTGAATGTCTTTCTAGTGTATATATGCAGACTATTTAGGGAGCAAGTTTTGCATCTACTGTTGAGTTAAATTTTCAACTAAAATCTTTCGCATCTTCAAAGGTTATTGTCATCAGCTACATTTTTTGATCTCTCTCTATCTCTCTGTGTGTGACTCTATGTGTGTGTGTGTGTGTGTGTGTGTGTGTGTGTGTGTGTGTGTGTGTGTGTTTGGGGAGGGGGTGTCTATGGTAGTGGGGATTTCTTTTATAGATGGTCATGGAGTGAACTCTTCTTCAGCAAACAATGTATTTTCTATATGCAACTTTATTTAGCTTGAATATGTTTTTTCTAAATCATGTTTTTCTTCACTTTATTTGGTTTTATGAGTGTCTGTAAGAATGTCTTGACTCCTGTGATATATTTTTTTATACGCCGATTGAGCCTCACCCCTTATTTACATATGATTTTAGATGGAAGGTGTAGTAACTTTTTTCGGTCGGATATCATTTCTAGTATATCAGAACACGCAAGCCATTCACTTATTCATGTCGGCACTTCTACAGGTACTTACTCATAACACTAATCTTTTTCATTGTTCTCATTATGTTTCCATCTTCTATTAATCAATCGACTTTGCTCTAAGTTAGTACCTATGGCTAATGTGACTTCTTCATTCATAATACACACTTGTGCCCCCGATCTCTTAGGGATAGACCTCTTGTGGGGCTGGTATGTTGATTTATGTTAGACGATCACAAGTATGGGTGTCCCATATCAACAAGAATACAAGTCTCCAGGCTTTTTTTATTTTTAATAAATATTGCAGATCACTGTGATTTGAAGCATCCAGTGTTGTACCCTTGTCTGAATGTCTATGTCCAATGCAACCCACATGCGTACAATAGGGAAAATGAAGAGTTGGAGTAGCGTAGATAGTGAATCTGCTCTCCCCATCCATTACCAATTTATCATCTGAGGGATCAGTTCCGCATACAACATCCGGTTAATGTGCCGATTACCTAAAAGAAAGATAGAAGTCTGTATTCAATCACCTAAAAGAAAACGAGCTTCTACTCCAATCACCCAAAGTTCCCATGTCCTATCACCATGTAGTAGAATTCCATCCTACCTCGTATAAGTCGCTCACTGCGCTCCATATTAAGATTTAAGCATTATGTAAGTATGACCTAGCTCCTTAACCTGAGCAATTAGGAACTTGCAAGTCATCTTTCGCACATTGAATTTGGTTTCATAATATTTATCTCCCTATCTTGTCCAAATCCAATTCCACACTACATAGGAGGATTGAGAGTAAAAAATGGTAACCTTAGTCTCATAGGCTTGTCTTGTGACACCATAAGTTAGAAGTCAAAACCATTGATTGCTTAAAATGTATCAAACAATTAAAAGGAGGCATTTGATTTGGTTAACTATGATACAAACTAGATAAATTTCTCATGGTTGGGTCTTTCAAATGTTGAAAAGGTGGACATAACTCCTAATCCTATTGGTAATGAATATGTGTTAACTTCAAGTTACCTGAACAATGCATAAGCTTCTCTAGTCGGTCATATACTTGACAAAGAATAAATTTCTTATCCGGATCAATTGTAATGTTATTAGTTATTACCCTATCTCAACGTGCATGAAACTAAAAGGGTCAATCTATGGTTGGGTTATTGCAGTCAATGAGCCATGGATTTTATGTTCTACTGGTGTAGTTCATTTAACTCTTGTGTATTTTTTTCTCGGAATGTTTGGTGGCAGCTATTTGACCGAGGAGGCGTATTATATGGTGAATTAGCTAGATTTGTTCTGAGAATACTAGAAGTGAGGCAAAGATTAAGAAAGATAGCTCCTCCTTGTCCAAATAGGCCAGACTCACAGGCTGACCAGAAACTTGTAGAGGGACCAAAACCCAGCTCTTGGGATAGTGTATGGACAAGTTCTTCCAACTCGTAAAATTTCTTGACAAGTTTTGTCATTCTGTTGTATCAAGTTAGCCCCTTTAGAATTATTAATCGTATAGTACAGACTTCTTCTCTTCTTTCTTTTTCTCTTTTCCATACCCAAGAAACAAATCAAAGTCAATTTTTGAGATCTATTTTTGTCAATCACTGGGTAATTCTGTACTTTAATTTATACGTTGTGATTCTAGGTATTGTGAATAGGATGAACGCACATATAAAAAATGATGTTTCTATACGATGTATCAATATGATTGACTGGAACCGCTTTGTATGTATGTATGTATGTATGTATGTATGTATGTATGTCTAGATTTGGCCCTTGTTGTCATTGAAAATTATTTTATCGTCCCGCGAGAGTACATTTCTCCTTATTACTCCCACTATTGTATAAACTAGGTAAATATGATGCGTGTGAGTTGATATCAGCATTGCGGATGTGGTTGATCGATAGAGGTAGTCTAGTTTTGTGTACGATGCGGTTTGAGGTTCGAACTATATCACCTCCCATGTATTGTTGTTTTTTATTTTTTTTCATGTATTTTTCTATATATCAATCAAAGGTTCTTCTTTATTGCTCATACTTCTTGACTTTTTTTTTTTTAAAAAAAAATTATTGTGAATTTGATACCTGCTTGCTCTTTATAATGTCTATGAAGATTTTTTTTTACTCATTAAAAATTTTAAAGTATTGCATTTAATTCAAGTTAGTTTAGTTATTATTCGTATTGTTTAAAAGTTATTTTTTTTAATCTTTTAATGTATTCTATATAGTTAATTTAATTATAAAAAATTATGTTATGTTAATTGCATATTATTAATGTAATATTATACGATCTTTGAGGTTCTGCCATGAACGAAAAGTCGAAAACTATTGTGTAGTCTTGCACAACATCTTTTTTCGTACACTATTATATACGCAATCGCACACTAGCAGATACTCCTTCGCAAACTTGTACAAACTCATTTGCACACTGGCAGAAACTCCTTTGCACACTAATTTTTGATGGATACTTCTAGGCATTACCTATATTTAAAAGTGAGTAAGCACACTATATGAGTATCTTTGCACATCGATTTCTTGTTGAATACTTCTAGGCATTACAATAAATATATACATACATATAAACATACATACATACATACACCTTTGCACACCAACACGTAAACCTTTGTGCACTACCATATAGACTTTTGCACACTAACGCACACCAACATATACACATTTGCACACCAACACACACACCTTTGCACATGAACACATACATATTTGTACACTAAACACACACTCCTTTTACACATACACTAGTACACCAACACTTAGCACGACATTTACACAATCACAGGCGAACACATTTACCTTTGCATACTAACACACACCAACACATACACTTTTGCACACAAACTCATATACACTAGCACATTAATATAGATTCCTTTACACACAAAATATTTGGTGTACATTATTATCATATTTGGTGTGCAAGTACATAGTTTTTTGCATCCAAAACTTATATATTTGGTGTACATTATTGATAATAATGAAAAATATTTGATTTGTATTAGAAAAAATATAATTATGAGTCAAAATAAAGAGTAATAAAATATATACTAATAATGTTTGATGTGCATTCGGGAGAAATGTATATTTCACTTTAATATTTATTTTATAAAAAAGATCGAAAAGCTTAAAGATGGCCAAGAATAAATATAATACTGATAGGCTGCAAGTGCACGGGTGAAATTGTAGCATAAATCAAGGTCGTTCCCACAGGGACTTTTCCTTTCAACGCACTGAACTAGCCTCCTAGTCGATCGCTAAGTCGATCCGTTTTTGGTTTGAAGTAACTAATTCTAAATCTAATCACAATCAAGAACTAAACAAACTAATATTCACACAAACTTTTCTGATTTAATCAAGGTAAAAAGGCGTTCAGTGGATGAAACCTAAGTCAAATAACGAATCAACGATGTGGATTGAACATTCATTTCATTAATTTGCACAATCAAGGTTCGATAATAGCATAAAACACTTCGCAATGAGATTTTGTCACTAGAGCGAATTGCCAAGACTAACCAAGCACCTACTTTCGTGGTTATTTCGATTTAGTCAAGGTTAAAGATCTAATTATCTCAAGAACCCTAATTAAAACTTCTATGTCTAGATAATTTTAACTAGTTTAATCTAGGTTTTCGGGTAATCAAACTTCTCCTTTCGGTACTTCATTCAACAACCTATTAACTTGCAATTGGTAATCAAGCAAAAGCAATAACAATTCAATTTAAAGACCAAATAGATTGAAACAAACTAAATTCATGATAATTCAATCCAACAAAGTCAATTCATCAAGCAACTTCAAAGGTTCATCCCCTAAACTAAAATGAACTACTCACTATTTATGTTTAAAACTACAAAGCAATTGAAATCTATTCTAGAAAGCATATGAAAATCTATGAGAGAATGAGAAATAAACCAAAGGGAAGAACAATCTTGCTGGGAATCAACTATGGAGAACTTTTCCTCCTCCACTTCAAAGTGTATTCAAGATGCTCTTCGATCTTCAATCTTCTCTCAATCTTCAATGGTGGATGAAATATGGATGAAGGATATGATTAGGGCATGGAATGGAAGATGGTGGAATGATGATTCTCCTCTTCTCAGCCGGAAATAAGTATAATATAGGCAAAGAGCAACTCAAAACTGCCGAAAATGAAAAGACAGGAGAGACACGGACCGTGCTCATAGTGACACGGACCGTGCCCCCCCAGGCACTACCCGTGTCAGTGCACTGCTTCAATTTTTCTCATGTTCTGGTCATAGGCACAACCCGTGCCTCCTCTGGCACCACCCGTGCCACTGCAGATTCAGGCCTAGAAGTCCTTTGGGCCATTGTTTGGGCCTTGGGTGATCCAACATCTCACTTCTTGGTCCTTTAAGCTCATAACTTGGATCTACACTTGATTTTTGGCTCGGTTTACATTGATTATTCACAAATTCCCTACAAAACTCACCAAACTCCAAACCAAGCGTAATATGGGAAATTCGGGCATAAAATAATATAATCAAATCAAATATTCCCCAAATTCCAATCAAAACAACCAAGTATTCATATATACAAGAAACACTTATCAAATACCCTATTATATTGAGATGTAGTAATAACGTATGCTTCCTATATAACAATTTAAAAGGAAAAAAAAATACCATAATGGCAAGAAATATAGTAAATATAAAAAGTGACACTATGTTAATTTGTCAAACCAAATATATTAAAAAATTCGTGAAAATTAAAGTGAAAATTTTTAAATGGGTAATAAATATGAATAATAAAAAAGCTTTTAAAAGTGAAAAATATTTTTCATTATATCAACTACATAAAGAATCAAATAAAAAAGAGTGAAAGTAAGAAATTAAATAAAAAATAAACACATAAAAGGAAAGCGAGAAAAAAACATTGAAAATGGGAACCGGAACCCTTGACCAACACAATATAAAGGCACATTTCATCTAATAGGATCATTACGCCATCATCATCTCATATATAGTTGTACTTTCCATCAAATGTTTCATATGTGTTTCCAGCAGATATCGAGAGTACGATTACAACCCATGGTCTCACGAGACTACGATATAACATTGTACTTAGTTAGATCTAACTTGTCCATCTCACACTCAACCCCAATTTTCTCTCTCCTCCCTCTTCCTTTGGCACTCAGCAAACCCACCACCATAACCACCCATCACCATCACAATCATCCACCACTGCCAAACCACAATGGCCACCACACACCACCGCCAACCACCATTTTCGCCACCAATTCACACCAAAACACCCAATTCATCAATTCCATCTTACTCCTCCCTTTTCGGTCTCCATCAAAAACTCATCCAAAAATCAAATTGGCGCCCACACCATAATTGTATTTCATTAATTATAGTTATGAATCACCGATTTCAATCATAGAATCGTCGGAAACCACCACTCTAGCCGCCAAAAATGACCCTCAAAGGTTTCTTTTCCCTCTGTTTTGCGGCTAGAGGGAGAAGATTTGATTATTCAGCTCCTGAATTGAATTTCTTCCGGCTTGATTTTGATTTGATTTGAATTGATCGCTTGATTGATTGATGAGAAAATTTCACCAGACAACTCTAGCTAGCCGATTCCAATCCGCTTCATTGCTGCTCTCATAACTCCGTCTGCTGTCTACGAACAAAATCCGCTGCTGCTCTGATTATACGTGTTCATACCCCCTACCGCTAAGCTCTAATCCCTCCATTTAATTACTCACCTTTTTACTCGCCATCTCCTACACCACCGCAAGGAATTCCGTGTTGAACGACGCATACGCCTTGACAGTGGTCCTGCTCTCATCGCCATGGGCATTGGAAGGAGCTGGATCAGGGTCGTAGCCACTGCCATCGTCGGCTCCGGATCCGCCGTCGGATTCAGGTTGGAATTCAAAACGGATCCCGTCAGATTGAGACAAAGATCGATCGTCGGTGTTGGAGAAGACATCGTGACGGTCTCCATGATGAGGAGGCCATATTTGGGAATGGGCCTGCAAAGATGCGTGCTAGAGTCATTGGTGCCAGACCTAGAAGGACTCCCACCAAGTCAAACGCCACCACCACGAAGCCCTCCATCTCACTTGTTTCTCTGTCATTCCTCTTTGTTCCTTTCATGCATGAAAGGTAATTAGAAGGTGGCGGAGAGAGAGTCTTGGGAAAGGGTAATGGAGATGGAGAAATGGAGGAAAGGGGATGGAGATGGAGATGGAGATGGAGATGGAGATGGAGGAAAGGGTGGATGTGGACAAGTTAGAGGGAGATAGAGAGAAAGGGGCTAGAGGAGAGAGAAAGGGGCTAGAGGAGAGGGGGGTTTGAGGTTGAGGTGGACAAGTTAGATATGACTAGGCACATAATAAAAACGAACACACACTCTTCCGCCTCCACATTATCATGCCACCGAATTCTTCAATCTTTAACTCGGTGATATGCTACTGGAATCCAAGTGGGTCAAAGTTCAGATTATTTGGTGTTATTTTTAAAATGCAAATTATTGAGACTTTCACGCGTCAAAGTTCAGATTATTTAAATTCAATTTCACTTATTTTAATCATATATTAAGTGCTTGTTTGACGAGTGCTTGGATTAAATTGTCACTCAACTTGGTAGAAATGTCAAAAATGTCCCCCAATTTTTATTTTTTTTTGTTCCAAATTACCCCCAAACCTGTTATTTTGAACTAACTTGCCACTATGACTTGTTCCTTGTTTTCCCCAAGGTTAACTGTTAAATCAAAATTCAAACTTAATCCTAAACTTAATGACACGGGATTAATTATGTAGAGGTGTTTAAATGATTGACCCCCCTTCTATTCTCTTCATTCCCTCCATTTCGACCTTCCCAAACGTTACTATAGCAAAGCTTTGTCAAAAATCCTCAGGTGACTTGGATTGGGTAGACTGGGTGCTAGTGGTCGACGTTGAAAGGTAAGGGGGACATTACAGACGACGAACATTCTAGGAATGAAGGTCAGTGGTAAAGTTATGTGTTGTCAAAAAAATTTGATTTTTTTTTTGTTTGTTAGGTTTAGGAAAATGGTAGGGGTTGAATCGTTTCTTAATGTTGTAAAATTGAAGAATTTTGCTTAATTTCAATGTTGTTGTTTGGTGTTGATGTTTTGGGTAGGGGTTTTTAGGGTTTATTAAGTTTTGAAAAATGTCTGAATTTTGAATGTGGTTTTTTCTGATATTGCTCTGTTACTGAACGTTGTATTTGGTAATATTGTTGTCTTTGTCAATCAGAATAGGGAAGTTGTATATATTCCATGGTGGGAAGTTTGTCCATGAGGGTTACTTGATGTACTATAGGAGTGAGTTCTCTGAGGTTGAGGTTGACCCTGATCTTTTGACTGTAAATGGTTTAGTTGGGATTGTGATTGGGTTGGGATATAGAAAAGAGAAGATTTCCAAAAAAAAAAATTAGTCAACCTGGATGTCTATTTGAGAAAGGCTTAGTTGCTTTGGAGGGAGATGATCAAGTAAGGGAGTTGAGTGCATTATTAGCCATTTCTCAATTTGTGAGGGTTTATGTGGAACATACTGTGGCTGATGATGATGATGGTATTGGTTGTGACAATGGTGGTGTAGAGAAGGTTGATGGCGGTATTGGTTGTGGCAATGATGGAGTTCAAGGGGACAACTTAGAGGACCCTGAATACTTTGATATATGGTGAGGAGGTAGAGGAGGCTGTTAGGGCTGAGGGAGACATTGATATAGAGAATTTATATGATGTAGAAGATGAAGAGTTTGAGTTGATTAAGAAGAAGAAGCACAAGATGATTTAGGATATCATAGATGAGAAGAAAGCAATGGAGGATGAAGGGATGGTCAATGGTGATGAAGAGGCAGAGGAGGAAGAACCTGAGGGTAAGGTTATGCTAGAAGAGAAGTATAATGACTCTGACTATGCAAGTAGTCCAAATACTGAATTTGATGGTGAGAATGATGGAAATAAGAGAAGGAGAAGGAGAAGGAGAAAAAATAAGGATCATTATCCTAAATACAACCCTGGCATTCGTTAAATACTGATATGTGGGATGTCATTTCCATTAAAGCATGACTTGGTGAAGGCAGTCACCAACTACAAGGTCTTGGGAGGGTACAATCTGAGAGTTTTTAAGAGTGACAAACGTAGGTATCAATTTCAATGTAAAGCTGAGGGTTGTCAGTAGAGGTTGTGGTCATCCAAAGTAGGTAGGGAAGAGACCTTTATGATAAAAACTCTTGACAATCAGCATGCATGTGTTCCCTACAGCTTTCAGGAAGGGCAGAGGACCATGAGTGTTAGTTGGATGGTGAACATTATAGGAATTTGTTCAAAATTAATACATCACTTAGGGCTAGAGACTTACAGGAGATTGTGAGGTTGGACCTAAATTTTAAAGCAACCTTGCCAATGTGTGCTAGGTCTAGGAGAAAAGCTTTGGCATCCATTGTTGGTGATTACAGGACTCAGTTTCAACATCTTATAGACTATTGTTGGGAGTTGCAAAAGAAAAATCTAGAGACCACAATAAATTTGAAGACCTCTTATCAAATGTATCCAATGGCATAGGAGGCTGCTCAGAGAGAAACCAAGGAAGCGTGGGAGTGATTTTTGCAGCAGCTAGGGATGAACCTGCAAATGGCTGATGGGTCAGAGTGGACAATAATTTCTGACCAGCAGAACGTATGTGTATCTAAGACAAATAGTAAGTCATTGTTTGTTTGGTAATCTATTTATGTTTTTGAAAAGTTTGGTTTACTTTTATTGTTTTTTACAATTTTTTGAAAGGGTTTAATTGAAAGTGTCAAGAAATACTTGCCTGGAGCAGAGCATAGAATGTGTGCTAGACATGTGCATGCAAACTTAAGGAAAAATTACAAGGGAGACCTTCACAAAAAATTTTTCTAGTCCTCATTCAATTGTTGTATAGTGTATGCAATACCTTATCTGAGAAGTATGTAATTAACTTGAAAGCAAGGACATGTACATGCAATGCCTGGGAACAAAATGGACTACCTTGCCCTCATTCAGTTGTTGCCATAAGGGATGATAGGATAGACCCGACAAACTTTGTGCATGACTATTATGCCACTGCCACCCTTAGAAAAGTATACTGTCACACTTTGATGCCAATAAATGGATAGGACATGTGGGAAAAAGTCGCTGGGTATATAGTTTATGCACCATACTTCAAACCCAAGAAGAAAACAACCTCTAAATACAAGACAACACTTGAGGTTGGAGAAAAGGTAACTGGTAAAGTGACCAAGAATGGGAAAAAAATGAATTGTTCCACTTGTGGTGGTGAAGGGCATAACAAGACAACATGTATGAAGCACTCATCATCCTCACAGGTTTATAATTTAAAGTCACACTTAGGGCTCATTCATCCAATGATCCAACATGTATAAAGCACTGATCTATGTTATGTTGTTTTGTGTTTTTTACTTTTATTTTTAATTTAGGGTTTAAGGTTTGTTGGTTCACAATCTGTTGCTGTTGGAGAGTCTGCTAGTTTAAGATCAGCCGGTTCAAGGTTTGCAGCTGCTGGAGGGGTCTCTGGTTCAAGTTTTGCTGTTGTTGGAGGGGCATCTGGTTCAAGCTTTGCTGGTTCAAAGTCAGTTGTTGTTGGAGATGGATCTAGTTCAAGCTCTGCTGCTCCTAGACGTTTTGCTGTTGGAGGAGATGCAGACGGGTGGTTCAATTTTTCAAGGACTAGTGACAGGCACAAGCTCTCTGTCAGGAGACCTGATGGCCAAAGTACAACATTCTGCAACCAACCTTTCAGTAGCACACCATCCCAACAAACTCCACCACCATCACCACCACTAAGGGAATGATGCACTTCAAGCATCTATTTTTGTCAAGCTACATGAAGCAACTTTTTGTGAAGACCCAAGCAAGGAGCAAAGAATGGTTTTATATATTTTGTTTTTTGTGAACCCTTTTTTGATGTGGACATGAATGTGTGTACAGTTTTTGGGTAGGATATATCATTTTGAGGGGGGGATATGTAATTGTATATTTTTGAAAGTGATCATATGTTGAATAGGATAGATATGATTGAGTGAGTTTGTCATTAACTCAACTCAACAACATAACTGTCATGACATTATGTACCTACTACATATTTCTTCTATTTGATGCACAATCTGATTTGCCTAACTTTTTTTGGGTTCTACTTATGTTTATGTCATACATTTGATTGATCATGTTATTTCTATTTGATGCACAATCGCTCTGTTGACAAAGAACATATTAGGTTCAATTTTTGTTTCTATCATAGGCTATACTTGGTTCAATTTTGTGTTTCAGTTATGGTATTGTCATTGACAGTAAGTGTGATTGAAAGTAACCAAACATAATGTTAAACATAGCAATACAACCATGATAAGAATCCAAGGAAGACACTTCATTCATTCCATACATTACATACATATGCTAAGCTTAACTCCATTACATCCCTAAACTTGAACTAAAACAACTCATACAAACACCATTTCGACCTACAATCATCACTGTCGTGGGAGCCAAAAAAAAAAAATCAGAGCATCATACTTACATTTTCAATCCATGGCATTCCACCACCTAATACTTGCCAAACCAACATACATCAACCACATTCACTAATTCATTTGGTTGGACAATAAAAAATTGATTCTTAACTGTAATTCCTAACCGATTGGTGTGCTATATTAAGAAAAAATAGAAACACCCAACATAATTACCTAGACATAGACCTAGACCACCTTCCACATTCATCTTCCTTAGGCCTAACCCCACCCATTGCTTCTTACACCCGACTGACAACCACCCCAAGGACCATCACCAACAAAGCCACCACCACCATCTGAACTGTTTTTGAGACCTCCTCGGCTCCATCGCCCAAGTCTCTACCTTGATCAACATTCCCCACACCTCTTCATTATCATCCTCTAGCTGCTTTGCCTTGTCCTCCATGACAACCAAGTCATGGATGAGGGTCTAGCTCCTCACAATCTGGGCAATGGCCAAACACCTCACCTTGTCACACTGGTGGTCATCCCCCCAATCAAAAAAATCACACCCATGGACGGTGCTTATAGTTTCTGCACCGGACAAAGCGACGAAAAGGGTTGGCCATCGTGAATGATATGTGCACAATGCATCACATGCCATAAGGACAAAAGAAAATGGTGTTTGAGAAGCAGGGACAACTACGACAAGCCTGGACTTTGCCATTGTTAGGTAGATCTTGCCCAACCATTTTCAAAAAAGGGTTAGGATTTTGAATTGCAGAAGATTAAGAGAGAAATGAAATTTTTTTGGGTGGAAGGAAGATGAAAAAGATGAAGGGGCGTGTTAAGGTTCTGGGTAGGATGAAGATGAAGACGATGAAGCTGATGGTGATTTGGGGGGTTAAAAAGAGGGAAAATCATGATGCATTAATGGAGGGGTATTAATTAACCCTTGAATTGTCTAATCACTCATTTACCACTCTCAACCGGTTACCAAGATTTTTTTTAAAAAAAACTCATTTACTACACAAAAACAACAGTTTGGGGGTAATTTGGAAAAAAATTTGGTGGCATTTTTTACATTTCTGCCTAGTTGAGTGGCAATTTAATATGAGCACTCCACACTTGACCTAGTTTTTCAGAGTGTTTTTGGAGTTAAAAGCGCAAAATAGGTCAAACAGTGCTTTTTTTTAGAAGCTAATAATTGTTTTTCAAAAACAAATTTGGCCAAAAACAGCTCCAAAAGCAGAAGTAATAAATTGCTGCGTCTACTTCCTACAAATCAATCATTACTCAATCTATGAGATTTTTAGTTATTAGTTTCTATAATTTCAAATAAATAATCTGATTCTTATAAAGATAGCATTTAAATATTTTAATATTATGTTACAACCTTTAATATTATGATCCTTTGCAAATATGGTATTTAGTAAATTTTCCATAGATAAATATTTGATTTAAACAATTGTATCGTTAAGTAAGACCATATATATTTATAATAATAATTATTATTATAACTATAACTATAACTATACAATTATAATTATAGTTCAAATTAAAATTTAATTATTTGTTTAAAAATTAATAAAAAGAGAAAAATGTAGATAATCATATGATAATTTACTCTAGACAAATACATGATAATTTTCAAAAGTTAGGCTAAACAATTAAATTTAGTGAAAGCGCTATCATAAGTTAGAAAAAACACTTTAATTTAGTAAATCACTTATGTCATAAGTTAGGCCAAACACTTTAACACTTCTCCAAAAATAGTTTTTACAAAAACTGTTGGTAAGAAGCAAAAACAAATTTTTAAAAATTAGGCCAAACATGCACTAATTTGTTCTTTTGATCCCTTATATAGTATTTTTATTTTTTAATGGTGGCCTTCTCTTTAATTTTCCAAATTTATTTTCTCGGAGTATAAACTTAAGCAAATTACTAGAAAATGTTTCTGACATCCTCAATGTTCTGCGTTGCGGAAGCCTGATCTGGAAACCCAGGGTTTTCCCTGTCGCTCGTGGATTTTTATCATGGTTATTTATAAGCTAAACGTCTCCCCTTCATCTGCATTACCATATGTTCCTCCCCACCGACGTAGATAGAGAAAAATGATGGGTACCCAATTTTCAGCCTTTAAGCCTTTTTCTCCAACCCCCACTAACACTCCAACCCACCCCTCATGATCAGTTAACCAAACCGAGCCTATTCTCAATTTCCACAACCATCGATTGAATACCTTCATCAATGGAACCATGCTTTTGTGGGTTTCATACACAACCCTCAACTGTGGCAGCCACATCAAATAGTCGAGCTAGCCAAGAAACACTGGGGTCTATAGGGTCGAGTCACATTAGAACGTGGGAGGTTTAGGAAAACTCTTCTTAATCCAAGTGGGGAACGCCAAGGTTCGAGACGACCTCATCCGAACTAAGAATGTGGCCATTAATGGCTCCCTGCTTATTTTTAAATTTTGTGCGCACCATGGGAACCTCCAAGAAATAAATTTTAACAACACATCCCTGTGGAAGCGTCTAGTCGGCTTGCCTTTCATCCACAGGTGGTGCGGGGCATTGCGTGCCCTAACCCTGATCTTAGGTGAAATAGAGGAGTTTGGTTTCCCCTATGAATGCGATTTCACAAGTGAACATATCCGGGTTAAAGTTAAGGTGGACCTCTCTCAGCCTCTGATGCCTGGCGTTTTTGTTCATGACGATGGCAAAGCTCCAGTATAGGTAAGGTTTTGTTATGAAAACGTTTTTTGCTTTTGTAAGCATTGTGGACTAATTGGTCACAGGACGGATAATTGTCGCCTTACTTTTGATGACGTTGCTGTCGGCATAGCCAAACGATTGGCCAACTTGGAGAGATTAGGGCTACCCGTCCACTACGGAACGGAACCATTCTATACCAACAAAGTCATGGCTCTACCACCACTGCCACCATACAATTCTACCAGATTGTTGGATGGCGAACCTGAATACGTCCGGTATATTTGACGCCGCCGTGGGAACCTAGTAAGGTATTCTACCACACCGGAGAGCCCTCCAGCATTATCGGAACAGGTGGTGCCTGCGGTGGAGCATGTATTTGACCTTCCCCGCGTGCCTCCACACTTCCACAATTCGGACAGCACTCTCCAGAGAGAGGTTAGGAGCCACATTGATCTGCATGGGGCTAGGGGAAATGAGGATCAGCAAGAAGGCTCATTTAGTTGGGCTATCAATCATGCTAAAGAAAATCGTGCACACTTATTGGTGGAAACATCTTCTCGACCTCACTTCCGCGTTGCAGCCCCTTCTACCGACGATCTGATGGAGTTTGACCTGTCCCCATCACCGGTTCTAGATCCTTGACTGCCTACATCAGACAAAGGAAAGGGCATCCTTGATAAGTGCTTTTTATAACTATGTTTTTAGGGGATTTTGAAAGTTAATTAGGGATAACTTTGATTTTAAATCTTAATTAATATTCCAATTTCCCTATTACGCTTGGTATTGTAGTTTTTGATGGAAACTTGTAGGTTTAAGGCTAAAACACCAGCGATTTCTCAACTTTTGGCAGGATCGAATACACCACGGGCGCACGGCGGCAACCGCGGTCGGCCGTGGTGAAGCCTGGTGGCCGTGGTGAAGCCCACGGACCGTGGCACCCCCACTCCATGCGCAGTAGCCATGACGATCACAACAGAACGATCAACACCGACCACAGCACGACCGTGGCAAGCTCCACGGACCGTGGTGGGCTGCCATGGACTGTGGTGGCTTGGCTACAGACCGTGGTGGTCCGGCTGGGTCATGCGGTGGCAGTTTTGTTCGTGAATTAAAAGAGAAAGGAGAGCATTCGATCGAGGTATTCATCATACATTCATCATCCCTCGTTTCTCCCATCCTCCAAGAGAGAAAGAAAGACAAAAATCCACCCTTCTATTCCTCAATCCACAATCAAGATTTCAAGGCTGAATTGATTTAAGAGAAGCCAAGATCAAGATTCGAGAGGAAAGTTGCGGCGTTCGCGAAGAAGGTGTCGCCCCGGGATCGAAAGACTCGGTGGGACGTAGTCTTCGTAGTTTGTTCTTTCTTTTCGATTTCCTTCTTTGTTTAATTTGAGATTCGATTATGTTGATTGGAACTTATTTCGTGCTTTCTTTGAACATGAGTGAGTAGATTACTAGAATTCTAGGGTTTTGCAACCTGAAACAATGTAGTTTGGTTGAATGTTCTTAGTTTGTTCATGAATTCTTGCTTTGAATCAATAGAAGGTTGTGTTTTCCATGTTTATGAGTGAACTTAAGACCTTGAATACTAGTAATTTTGAGATTAACCTGAGAAGTACTGAAAGGTGAATTAGGATAATCCGACTACTAACCTTTCTACCTAGTTTTGTGAAATTTGAGAAAAAAATTGCAGACTAGTGAACCTTTTTGATAACTAGAACATTTGAGACCTTCAACTTTGATTAACTTGAAAAGCATACGAAAGTTGTAATTTAGGTTAGTTGAGGTAATTCTATTAGCATCAAAAGAGCAGTAGAGTTTTTGTGGTTATCGTTCTTGATTCGACTTGAATGAATGATTGTGCAAGCTAAGTTCTTATAATCATGCTTGTTGTTAGGAAAGCAATTCCCTAGAAATCTTTCTCTCTTGATTGAACCCTAGTTAATTTCCATGCTTTATTAGTCTTAATTGGTAGGTAAAACCTTTCTAGAATCAAAACCCTGTTAGCTTAGCAATCACATAGAGAGCTAGTTTATTGCGTTGATAATTGAATCCATGTGGGATCGACCTTGACGTACTACTCCGTACACTGTGCGCTTGCGGCCCTGTCAAGTTTTTGGCGCTGTTGCCGGGGACTCTGTCCCTAGCAGCCATTGAACGTATACTCTTAGGTTGACTAAGTCGTTTTCTTTTTCTTTATTTTCTTTTCTTTTTATCTTTGATTTTCAAAAAAAACAAAAAGGAAACAAACAAACAAACAAACAAAAAATGGCAATTCTTGATTTTCCCTAATTTGAGCAGGAATTATTTTGACATTATTTTAAGCGATGACTTGCTTGTCCTGTTCCATGTGGTATTGTGCTTGAGAAATCAAATATTCTTGACATTGTTGTTAAGGGCAGGCTCGGTCCTGACATTTTCGGGGCCCCGGGCAATACAGTAAACCAATTTGTAGAATTGGGCTCTTTCAATAACATTGAATTAATTATTAGTGAAAAAAAGTCAAATGAATGAAAGATGTTCTTTGGCTGAATTAAAAATTAAACAACAAAATATAGCAATTAAATAAAGTGACAAATAATAGAAATTAACAAACTATAACAATTTGAGACAGTGAATTCACTAAATATATTGCTGCTACTATTTAGACATTATAGCAATTAACAAAGTCTAATGAAAATTTGTATTTACAACGGACAAACATTTTTAGCAAATAGAATTCTCAAAATATTTGTACTAACCTTAAATATAACTCCTATTTTTATGCATTTATAAACAATTATATTGTTTACTTTTCCTACAAAGACGGTAAGATGCATAAGCTTCCAATGGGTAGTAGCTAACCTACAAAGAGATATAACTATAAGAAATATAAGCATTATGCAAACCTAGCTTGTATCTGCAAAACAAATCAAATCTTTATACCCAAAAATATAAACTGCCTTCTTTGAGTTACAATCATTAATCACCAAATTTTTCTTAATTTTTATTTGATTATCAACAACGCACTTGGCAAACGGCAAGTTAGTTAGAGGCATCAATTAGTGTTTCAAACTATGAAAACTTAAACCACATCGATGAAAAAGAATGGTAATTTAGCAATTAACAAAGTATAACAATAAATTTAATTAACTTACTGTCAGACATGTAAACCCCAAAAAATAGTTAAATAAACAAATATATAAAAATTCACATCAAGCTCTTTAGGACAAGCGAGCAAGACAAACATACCCTTATATTGAACCCTTCCAAAATCCAAACACATCCATTCATTCAATCACTGAAGTCTTAATGAATGAATGAATGGATGTATGTACTATTAGTGCTTCCAAATTCCAAGCTTCTTGGAGTCCAAAATTCTCCATTTTGCGGTACTAAAACCCACAACTGGGGATGTAAAAGCATGGGATTTAACATACTCCTCCCCCCTTTTTGAGTAAACTGTGGACACTCGTTGATGGATGGGTTGATAGGGCCGCCATTGATAGAGCACTGGAGTTTATGACAAAATGAATAGATAGATAAAGGGAAAACTGTCGTATTCAGTATTTGACTATTCGTGTCTTTTTTTCTTCTTCCTTTTTCCAATGATTGAAGATTTCGCGGGGGAGGTTTTGGATTCATGAATGAAATATGTCCAAGTAGGTATTAAGCATCGGTTAGAGACTATAATTAAGCCCAATGCCTGGTTTCATCACTTAGACTATATAATTAAGCCCAATTAACATCTATCATAAATTCATTCTTCTCCCGTGGCAAAAATTCAACCTCTATTGAGGAAGACCAAAGGTAAGGACTCATGCGCAGAAAGAAGAAAAATAAGGTGGGTACATAATTGTATTTTTTTAATTTTGTTGGGCCACATTATTGCACATACTGCATGCACTATTGGACCCCTTCAAGCCTAAGCTTCTTTTATTGTGGGAGGTGGAACAGTATAACCTTGTCAATTATGGGCCCATTAACACATTGCCATAGTTTGAGTTGGGGCCCTTTTCGTATAAGGTAGATTTTTTTTCAAGCGTGGGCCCTGGGCGGTGGCCCCTTGGGCCTACCCTCAGCCCTCAGGGCCGACCCTGGATGAGGGGGTGAATAGTTAGACTCGTACTCTATTAGAGTATTTTGGTTTTTATGCTAAAACTATTGATGAAGCTTGGAGTTTGCTTGAGTGGCTTGCACGTGATACACTTGATTTTGAGAATTCTTATTATGCATTTGGTTACTCCTTCCTCGATCCTTGTGCATCTCATGCTAGATCATATACTCAACCTCATTGTTTGCCTCCTTGTAGTTTATATTGTTCTTTTGACCATGATGATTCTACATGCCCTAGTTTAGCTAGACTTGACATTTTGATGAGGGCAATGCAAGAGCAATAAGATAGGACATTTGACTTGATGCGAGGGTTCGGCACATTACCTAATTCTGACCATAGTTCTAGTTCTTTCAATTTGAACGTTGGATTATGTGATAAGGTTGAGTCTACCGTCCCTTTAGAGGCTAGTCTAGAGGAAATAGTTGACCCTCCTGAGGCATCCCTACCAATTGTTGCTCCTTCTCATCCTAGCTTACCTAGAGACACTGCAGATGGTGTCTTGAATTTCCATTATGCATCCTTACCTTCTTCTCAGTCGACAGGGTTTAAGGTGAGTGAATCCCATGGGTTTGATGTTAGGTATGATGACGATTTATGTCATGGACCAATTGATATTATTGATGAGGTGTCTTGTGAGGGATTTGTGGGTGGATTGGATCCTTCAAGCAAAGAAGTTGATGATGTACTCCATGTTTCTACACTTTGTTCACCACTTTCCTTTGCCCCTAAGAACCTTGAGGGGCCTATTCCCTGTGAAAGACCATTGATGTTCATGCTAATGTGGGATGTGTGGTTAACTCTTGTGATGCGACCGTGATTTAGGGGACCAACAATGTTCTTGATTTGTCCTTAGGAACTTTAGGAAGGTTTCATTCCTATCTTAATCCATATTGTAAATGCCTAGAGGACTCAGCTAGAAAAATCATGTGGACAACTTATTTTGATTCTTTTGATTTTTCTAGTGTCTTTGACTTATTTAAGAGAATGCAACTAACGTTCTTTGCTATGAGTATTTTGTTGCTCTCTTATCTGCAAGCTTGTGAACCGCATGCTGCCGAGTTTGACAAGCTTCTAAGGGCTTTGACTACGTTTGAGGTGATTACTTAATCGTAAGATCCTGTCTTGATGGAGTGGATGATGCTCCCAATGACCTTTGCTTGAAGAAGCGATAGTTTAGGTGCATCCTGCACCTAACTTGGTGAGTTCTTCCTATTTCGTTCCTTTATTTTTCTTCATTTTTTTTAAAGTGTAATGCATTATGTCGTTTGCCTCTTGTGCATGTGATCCTTACTCGAAATGCATTATGGACAATACTTTGTCCAAGCATGGGGGGATTGGGTTGACTGTCTTGAGATCATGTGGTTGAGTGAGACTGACGTTTATAGTTGCATATTTGTTAGTTTCTTTTTGTGTTTGCTAGGCTTTGAATTTGCATCTAGGTTGCATATAGGAGTAGTTTTCTAGCTTTCTTGCTAAAAGTTTAAAAAAAATAAAAATTAGGATAGCTTTTGGTTGCGAAAACCCCTCCCATGATGAGCACTCTATGAGGAGTGTGTTTGGATTGTCATTGCAACTGTGTACTCATGTGATTTCTAGCTTGATATGGATGATGAAAGAGACTTGGTTGCTTATTTGATTTAGGTTGCTTTGTCTTGTTTGTGATTCAACTAGTCTTGAGTGATTCTTGGACATGATAATGAAACTCTTGTGTTTGGTTCATCAAAGGAATTAGTTGTAGTGATTGTGGTAGGATAACCCGTGAGACTCTTTAAGCCTAAAAGACTACCATTTTTATAGTCTCATTTTCTTTTGAGTGTGACCTTACCATGTTTGCAACTCTAGAACTTGATTTGACTCTCTTTGAAACCGCATTTGACTTCTACATTGTGTTAATATGATTGAGGCCCTTATTGTAGCAACAAAGCCAAATAGCCACCTGATATTTTGACCTCTTTTTGCTAGCCCTTTACTAACTATTTTTCATGTCTTGTTGTTTACCCTATATTGCGCGCCCTTGGCCTGCTTTTAATTCCATACCCTTTTTAGCCAAGATTAGTGGAACAACAATTCAGTTGGGGGCAGTTTTGTAGTCTAGTAGTTTGGTGACTTCCTTGGTTGGATTGCTTGGTGAGGAAAGCGTTGTTCTTGATTATTATTTATCCCCTCTTTCCATTTGAGGTTGAACTTTGTTGTTGGGGAATGATTCACTCCTTATGTTACCATGTTATTCACCGAAAAAAGAGAACAATAGAAGAAAAAATATATTGAATGAAAAAAAAGAGAGAAGAAGAAGTTTTGAAGAATAGGTGATTAGCATGATGACTTTTCTTGCTTGTGTCAACATTTCCCTTACTTACCTTTGACGGGGATGTATTTATGCTTGATTACGGTGTCAAGTAAGAGGTGTTGTGTTTTATGCTATGGGAATGTTGCTCTTTAGGTTCTTGGCTCTTTAATTCCACATTCCCTAAATGATTTTCCCTCCTTACCCTACACCTAAGCACCGTTACAACCTTTGAAAAGTCCTTATGATTGGCACCGGTGCATACTGTCTATAGCGGTAGAGAATTGAGAGTCTTGTCAAGCTTATAGTAGTTTGCTTACATTGGTTAAAGGTTTTGAGTGAACCATCATATCTTTTGCAAAAACACGAGGGGAGTGATTTACATACCCTAAAATGAGGTAGGCTATCCCAACTAGTTCGCCAAGCACCTGAATGAAATTTGATTGCATTTGAGTTGTGATAGATTGGTTGTGTTGCTTCTTGACTTGTGATTCTGTTTCGAGCAACGATCATTGTTTCGATTTGATTCTCAATCTCGCAAAGGAGTTTGTTTGTGTATGCTTGCTTTGGCTTTCTAATATGCCCTTTTATTGGAGGAGGTGTGAGTAGTTTTCTTTTGAGACCTTTCATTTAAGTTTGAGTCTTGTACTTTCTTGGGGACAAGCAAGGAGTAAGTATGGGGGGATTCGATAAGTGCTTTTTATAACTATGTTTTTAGGGGATTTTGATAGTGAATTAGGGATAACTTAATGATTGTAAATCTTGATTTATATTCTAATTTTTCTATTACGCTTGGTGTTGTTGTTTTTGATGGAAACTTGTAGGTTTGAGGCCAAAACACCAGCGATTTCTCAACTTTTAGCAGGATCGAATACACCACGGGCATCCTCCACGGGTGTACGGACCGTGGCATGAATTTCATGAGAAACGGAGCAGGGAATATTCGGTCAGCGGCCACCACGGTCTGACGTGGTGAAACCCACGGACCGTGGCACCCCCACTCCATGCACAGCAGCCAAGACGATCACAATAGAATGACTAACACCAACCACGACACGACCGTGGCAAGCTCTACGGACCGTGCATGGTGGGTTGCCACAGACCGTGGTGGTCCGGCTGGGTCGTGCGGTGGCGGTTTTGTTCGTGAATTAAAAGAGAAAGGAGGGCATTCGATCGAGGTATTCATCATACATTCATTATCCCTCGTTTCTCCCATCCTCCAAGAGAGAAAGAAAGACAAAAATCCACCCTTCTATTCCTCAATCCACAATCAAGATTTCAAGGCTGAATTGATTTAAGAGAAGCCACGATCAAGATTCGAGAGGAAAGTAGCGACGTTCGCGAAGAAGGTGCCGCCCCGGGATCGAAAGACTCGGCGGGACGTAGTCTTCGTAGTTTGTTCTTTCTTTTCGATTTCCTTCTTTGTTTAATTTGAGATTCGATTATGTTGATTGGAACTTATTTCGTGCTTTCTTCGAACATGAGTGAGTAGATTACTAGAATTCTAGGGTTTTGCAACCTGAAACAATGTAGTTTGGTTGAATGTTCTTAGTTTGTTCATGAATTCTTGCTTTGAATCAATAGAAGGTTGTGTTTTCCATGTTTATGAGTGAACTTAAGACCTTGAATACTGGTAATTTTGAGATTAACCTGAGAAGTACTGAAAGGTGAATTAGGATAATCCGACTACCAACCTTTCTACCAAGTTTTTTGAAATTTCAGAAAAAAATAGCAGACTAGTGAACCTTTTTTATAACTAGAACATTTGAGACCTTCAACTTTGATTAACTTGAAAAGCATATGAAAGTTGTAATTTAGATTAGTTGAGGTAATTCTATTAGAATCAAAAGAGCAGTAGAGTTCTTGTGGTTATCGTTCTTGATTCAACTTGAATGAATGATGTGCAAGCTAAGTTCTAATAATCATGCTCGTTGTTAGGAAAATAATTCCCTAGAAATCTTTCTCTCTTGACTGAACCCTATTAATTTCCCTGCTTTATTAGTTAATTGGTAGGTAAAACCTTTCTTGAATCAGAACCCTGTTAGCTTAGCAATCACATAGAGAACTAGTTTACTGCGTTACTCATTGAGTCTCTGTGGGATCGACCTTGACGTGCTACTCCGTACACCGTGCGCTTGCAACCTTGTCAAGTTTTATCTCCCACCCAAAAAATGGCACCCTGGATACCCGGACGCAGCGGATACCACTTTATCACTGGGTAGGTCGACCTCCCCCCCACCTCCTACCCTCCACCACCACCCATCCACACTACCGTACGCAATGACATCCATGTCTGTCCAACTGGCCCCTGAGTCTGCTAGTTCCGATCGAGCATCCCAGGTTAGATCCCGCCCAAGGTGCTGCAGCGTTGTAGGACCCGGAAAATCACCCCCCGTTTAGGGGTGTCGGTTTTCGGATGCGCTACTTAAGTGATCGGGAGCCGACTAAGATTGCTTAATCCTTAAATAAGGATATTTTTATTTTATGAAATTCATTTTCAGGGGGAAAACTTTATTTATTTTACAAATCCGTTTTTTATTATTTAAATATTTGAAATTACACCGAAATATAATAATAATGATTTTACATCGGCCCAAACACAAAATTCAGGTCCAATAGGAAGCAGGCGGGCCGCCAAGAACTACCAAAACCCGCGCGGGTTTTGATGATCCTTGGGTCGGGCCGCCTGTTTCCTTGGGCCAGAGAATGAGAGTTGAAAACAATAAAACCTGTGGGGGTTTTATTGATTCCTAGCCCACTTTCTCTCGATTTTAGCCTTGAATTGGGTGAGAGGAAGATGTTAAACCATTTCTTAATTATTTTAGTGTAAATTCCAATATTAAACAATTAAACGGATTATAAAAAGAATAAAATAGTCGCCAGCCGATTTAAGGAAACCGACAAACCATAAAAAAATAAGAAAAATAACTCCGGTCTATGAAACCCGATTCTAAGTCCGGGGGTAAGGTTACGAATTTGAGAATTAAAATAATTCTCGAATTCGCCTGTTTAACAAAAACAGACTGTACTAAAATCGACATTAAAATGAAAAAGAGCGGGGAGAAATTTAATTAATTTCGCAAGTTTATATTCTTAACATGCAATATAAAGAATGGCGTTTTTAGTTTACAAAATATACACATATAATGTAAAATAAAGTACAAATTACATGATTAAATAATAATAATGAAAAGGAACATAAAAGCGAACCTCTTTGATTTAGGAGCCCGAATGCGCCGGTCAAAAAACCTTGACTTCCTTTGACTTGGTGGATAGAAAGATGAGTGTGAGAATGGTAGTAGGATAGTATATGAGTGATGATTTTGGTAGAGTAAGGGGAATGATAATATGAGAATATGATGATAGTTAGTGAGAGTTTGGGTAGAGTGATGGTATTAGTTGATGGAAATTTAGTAGAGTAAGGGTGATAGAGAATGACTGTTGATGAGATGAGGGTGAAATGGAGGGGGTTTTTATAGGTGAGGTAGGTGGTGATTTAGGAGGGAAATGGAGGGGACATCCCTTGGATCATGCCCTCCATCTCCATGCAATCACAAAACCCGTGCGGGTTATGAGAAACCAAGGCGAAGTCAAATGCACATGGGCTAAAATCAGGGGCTTACATGGGATTTTGGCGCCAGCTTGTGGGAGATAAAACCCGCGCGGGTTTTATAATTCCCACACACGGATCGCTGACATGGACGAGGCAAAATGACGCGCTTCAGATGGTAGAAAACCTGTGCGGGTTTTGAAGCAAATGGGCCGGGGCGCGCCTTGGGCTGGTTCTATTTCTGGTCCACTTTTATTTATAAAACCCGGGCGGGTTTTGTTCCCGGTAGTGGGCCGCCTTGGGTTGTTGTGCTTGCTCCACTTATTGGCCCAATGATCCATCTTGATATCCGGCCCAAACGATTTATTGAGCTTTTGATAAGTCGGGATTATGTCGATGCAAATCCCGGTGTCTACAATCGTCCAAATCACCAAAACTCTCAGAGGGTCTACTGACTGAGGCCCTCAACCACATAGACTCCATGGATGTTGAACATGGTGCCGAGTATGCTGGATGACAGAAATTACCGACCCACCGTCGAATTAACATCCAGATGCGCCTTTCTCCTTCCCCCACCAATCCAAGGCGCACGACAAGCCTCCAACTGACCTTTACAAAGGGCCAGGCCATGAAGCCTATTCATCATCTGAAACGCCAAGCTTATTCATCTCCGACAATTCTCAAGCTTGATTCTACGGGGCCTGATTTGAGGGAGTCGACCAGTCGTTAACCAAGCGTCTGAAACAATGGGATAGGTCTCTACGTTTGCTCCATCCACCACCACCTGATGTACATGACCTGGGACACTTGGTTCCTAGCACGACTGAGATGGAAAGTGCGGGGGCCAGCCACAAAACACCCCCTCATTCACAATGAGTTTCTGTATTTGGAACTAGCAAGGTATAGGGTCTGCGGAAACCTCGATGGTCCCCTATTTATGATTGATACTCCGCCACCACTCTCCTGACGTCTTTTGTTTGCTCGGATGTAAGGATAGTGTAGCTTCTGCTGTGAATAACCTTAAGTGTCTTCATTTCCAGTTGGTTGTAGGTGTAGATGTTATAGGGCATAGTGGCGATATAACTGTCTTTAGTAAGCTCGCCACGTTAATTTCATTTTGTTTTCTCCAGTTCGAATGTAGTCCTTTGTAGTGTTAATGAAGTTGGTATGACCCCTTGGTTTTCGTGTCTGGTGTACGGGCACCCTATGGTGCAACGTCGTCCGCAAGACTGGTCCACAATCCAGACATTGAGCAGTCAATTTACTAGCCCTTGGGCGCTGGTTGGGGACTTCAATCCAGTTGAGTTCCACAGCCAAAAACTGGATGGGTCCATAAATATTCCTGGACAACGGGAATTTCAACACTAGAGTTCACAAATGGAATTACATGAGATTCCACGTTTCGGAGCCCCGTTTACTCGACAATTTTAGACAACATGATCAGCTCATCTGGGAAGTACTTGCTAGAGGTTACCTTAATCCTGCTGCCTACTATGGTTCCAGTCTGCGGTAATACACGCCCTACCGTGCCTCTTCTCGGATCATAGCCCCATCATATTCTACCCGAAGGGCGCTACATCGAAAATAAAATAATGGGTTTACCAGGTAGAGGCTTGATCTCTTGAAGTGGCGGATCTGTGTCAACTACTGGAGACTTCTTGGAGCAACACATCATCGGTTGGATTTTCCATGTTTACCTTGATTCAAAAAATCAAATGTGTGCGTTTGTTATGTCGTCAGTGGTACAATGATTGGAAGGCCCACAAAAAACAGCCTATTTGCCTGCCCATGGATTGATTGCAATCTTTAGTGGAGGAATTACAACAAATGGGACTGGAATATTCCGTTTTGGCGTCTTTTGTCAAGCTAGGGGCGATTGTGAATTGACAATGACACTAATCGATACTTATTGGAAGCAAAGGTGTAAGCTTCGTTGGTTCAATGAGGGAGACAAGGTCACCCATTTCTTCTTCCAGCATTATAAAAACAAACGAGCAGTGACACAGATCAAAGGCCTGAAACTGTCAGATGGGTCTTGGTCGACAGACGTCGATGCCATCACTAGGGAGGCAGTAACCCACTTTCAGCAATTGTTTTGCCAGTCTCAAGTGAGAGACCCCATGATCAATCGGTGCACAACATCCTGTTTATCGTCTTACACCAAACGCCTCACGGCTGAAGACCTCATAACCCTTACTCAACCATTCATCGGCGCTGAAGTAGATCGTGCCATGAAGGATCTAGGACCTCTCAAAACTCCAGGGTGTGATGGCACCCCGACAATCTTTTTTCAAAAGTTATGGCCTACGATAAGGTTGGATGTACGGCCAGTTGTCCTATCCAAACTTCATTTGGGACATCTTCTGAAGGAGGTCAATTTGACCTACATAACCCTCATCCCAAAGACCATTGAACCACAATCAATGAGAAATTACAAGCCGATGAGTTTGTGCAATGTTATATACAAGGTTATTTCCAAATGCTTGGTCAACAGGCTCCGAGGTATACTCATGCACCTTATTGACTCTAGCCAGAATGCCTTCATCCCGAGAAGGCTCATCGCTGACAGTTGCCTCACGGCTCATGAACTACTGATTTTCCTGAAGGGGAAAAAACAAGGTGCATCTTATGCGACATTAAAGTTGATATGAACAAAACATATGACCGAGTTCTTTGGGAGTTTCTTGAGGCCATTCTCATCATACTAGGGTTTCCTCCAAGGTGGATTGACATGATCATGCAATGTATGACCACGGTCCGCTACACCGTCCTCATCAATGGCACTCCCTCCCCAGTTTTCCAACCGCATGTAGGCCTGCGACAAGGGGATCCGCTTTCGTCCTATTTGTTTATTCTATGCTTGGATGTACTATCCACAACTCTTCATATCCAACAGGCTCAAGGGAACCTTCGGGGTATCCGAGTGGCATGTGGGAGTACGGAGGTAACCCATTTGTTTTTTCGCTGATGACTCAATTTTTTTCTCAGACGCTGCAGCGGATTACTGTTTGAGCCTCAAAAGGGCGATCAACAACTTCTTTGTGGCCTCTGGACAAATTATAAACATCCACAAATCACATGTAATGACGTCCCCAAACACACTGCCGTTGTCTGTGGATGGACTCCGGGTTATCTTCAGTTATGATGTACACAAGACCTTTGAGAAGTATCTGGGCATTCCACCTACGTTAGGTCGTCATAAGACGACGGAGTTGTGGTTCCTACTAGGTTCATTTGCCAAACAACTCCATGGGTGGAAAGTAACTCTCTTGTTCCCCGCAGAGAGACTTATCCTCATCAATGTCATCTTATCTGATATGCACCAACAAGTCATGGCCATCTATAAGATCTCGTTAGGCCTGGCCCGGAAGATCGACTCACTCCTGACTCAGTTCTTTTGGTGGACTAGCGTTGGACAAAAGTCGAAGCATTGTGTTTGAAAGGACATCCTTTTCCAGCCTAAAGGGGTTGGGGGTTTGGGAATCAGGAAAACAGAATGGTTTAATGACAGGCTTCTTGTCCATCAAGCTTGGCGATTATTGGGCAACCCAAATTCCCTCATGGCTCGTATCTACAAAGTGCGTTATAAATCACATTCACCATTAACGCAGGGCATGAATTTAAAGGGACCTGGTTCATGGGGTTGGCGTGGCCTCTGCTGCGCGGACGACAAACTCAAGGGTAGCTTTACATACAGAATCGGCTCCGGCTCAGTTGCCAGAGTAGTTGAAGACAATTGGTTAGGAGGGCATCCCTTGGTTTTCAGACAACAGGGTAACTCTACTGAGTGGACAAACAAGCATGTTTCAGATCTAATGGTCGTTGGTGAAAGCAGTTGGAATACCCCATGATTCGACACTTGTTTCAACACGGCTTTGTCGTTCACATTCTCGTTGTTCCGATCAAGAACACTAGTAAGGCTGATGTCTTGGTATGGGGGCACCAGGAAAATGGTATTTACATGGTGAAATCGGGATACGTCTAATCTTCTCACCACACCCCCACATCAGCAACGCCAACAATGGCTACTTTTTGGAAGACGATGTGGGCTCTTCATATACCGTCGAAATGGAAACTCAATCTTTAGAAGGTTTTTTATAATGCCTTACCAACGACCTATACCCGACATAAGTGGGACCCAGGTGCCGACACGAGGTGCCCCATGTGTAGAACATATCCGGAAACTGTGACCCACCTATTTCGTGACTGTGACTTCACTCGAGCCACATGGTTCGGTTATGTCCTGAGCCTACTCAACCAGGACCCTAATGTGAATCAAAGCCCCCCTCTTCCCTTTATGGCAGCATGGCTTACAAATTGGGTGGTTTTTCTCCGAAAAAATCCACAAAGTCGAGTTCTACTGTGCGCTATTTTTCTTGGGATACTATGGTATATTTGGCTTGCACGAAATCATCAAGTTTCAGAAGGAATCACCAAACCCAGAACAAGTCATCAGCTGGGTCAAAACTGATCTCAGCCTACTGTGCCCGGGAACACCACCACTTGGAGTTGGACCATCCTAATCCCGGGGGCCTGAACCAACCCCTCCATTCATATGGCGACTGGAGGGGGGGGGGTGTACCCCCATCCAACTGGTCTCTATACTGTGACAATGCATGGCACGCGTCCTCACTCAAGGGTGGCATCGGGTGGGTTCTTGCAGATGGCAACGTCATCGTTGCTATCGGAAAGTGTCCCGTGTTTAGGACAATCAACAACGCAATTGGAAATACTGGCGGATGAGTCGGACCTACAAGCCGTCAGAGATACACATCACGACCGTTACCGTGCACACCGACTCGCTTCTAGTGCTTCACTACTTTCGCGATGTGACACATCCTTCAACGATTTGCCACTCTCTACTTATTTCATGTCGAGCTCTCTTTCTTTCATTTGCTTATGTTTGTATTTTTAAGGTACCCCGATCGGGAGTTAAGAAAGTACACGTTCTAACCAGAAGAGCCAGAGAAAGAGCCCTTCCTTAATGATCATAATTTCTATATTTGGTTTCTGCTATATCCTTTGTCAAAAACAACAAAAAAAAAGGTAGAAAATAGAAGGTAAGGGGTAAAAAAAAGGGTGTGTGGACTAGTTAATTACGATTTACGATTATGATTCAACTTAATAAAATGGTGGTGAATCAAGAACCTGGTCCCAGGTGGAAAATGGCATATACTTTGCCTTAGGTCCTTAAGCAAGTGAAAAAGCCATAAATAGAACAAAGGTGGAGAACAATGGTTGTTACTTGTTACAAAGAACTGAAGCAATGAAGAACAACACTGTCAACAACACTACCAATATCAACGACAAAGCTGATGAGATTCAGAAAGACAAAGACTCCGTTTCAAATCTCGATTCTCGGTTCAATCAAACACTCAAGACTGTTCAAGGGTACTCTCTCTTCATCTCTTTTCTGCTTTCTGGATTTCAATTTTGAATACCCACTGATTCAGAGATTTTGAATTCTCTATTTCTATGTTATATTTGAAGACCCATTTGAAAAAAGTTATCAGATCTCTCAATTTCTGCGGTACATAAGAGATAATTCTTCGTGGGTCTTCTTGATTCGTGGGGAGTAATCCGAACACAGTTCGGATTGACTCCATTGTTCATTGATTCAACTGGAAATGAGGCTTTGGTTGACGACATTTGGGTGAAAAAGAATACTTTTTTGCTGAATTTCTAATTTCAATTTCATAATTGGCTCAGCCAATTGAGATTGTGGGGACTTTTTCCCAGATGGTGACACTTGATCCTTACTCCTGATCTCTCTATGTATTGAATCTTGCTGTGTCACACAGAATGTGGCTTGTTTTCAAGCTTCTCTCTGTATGGGTTACTGAGGAGGAACTTGATTTGTGCTTTGAAAATGTGTTTGGGTAATCATCCTTGGCACTTCCTGTTCAAGCGAATGCCTTTTCACCAAAAATTTCCCGGATAAAATGTGATAGCGGTCTTGCAATCTTTTCCCTTTTTCTAGATTCTGCCCCTCTTGAAGTCATTCTTTGCTTGATGGTTTCAGTCTAGGTTAGCTGAAGGTTCGGCGAAACCAGTTTGGGTTTAGAGCCATTTTGTTTTTGGTTAATATATCATTCTCAACTCAAATCCATTGTGGCTGTTGTCGAATGCCCGTGAGTCGAGTGACTTTAATTGCTGTTGTGAACTGCTTTGATTAAGCATTTTTATTTTACTTACATCTTGTTCTAGATGTTTACTTTTCCCATAAGAGAATATTATAATTCTGTAACTACAGATGCATGAAACCATGGAAATATTGCCGTTGTATTCATACTTGGGAATCTAATATGTAGGATGCTCAAAGGTCGTAGCTTCCCGGGTAAAGTATTGCTAACTAGGCATGCAGAACCCTTTGATATCTCAACAATTCATGGGTCTCCATCTCCTAGAGGGGTCACGAGGAGTTTTTCACAAAATGATGCTGGACCAAGTGAACAGGAGGATGATTCTGTTGAGGTAAGATCAATGAGATTTGTTCCCAAACATGTTTGTTTGGCTGTTGCTACTACTACTAGACTGGTTTTGATTGCTTGATCAATCTATGCAGGAACAAGTCCAAAGGACAAATGATACAAAATCCTCCCAAACTAGCAGTAACTCAAAACCTTCAGTATCTACTAGGGATACTCCTAAAGAGTCACAGAAGCCTGTTATAGGTACAAGAGCCACAGATTCAGCTAGGATTATGAAGTTCATGAAGTTGCTTTCTGCGCCAACAGTTACATTAGGTAGCAGAGAAAACCTCTTTCTTATTAGTCTCCAATTTTGTGTGTTTACTAGTGTTTGCTTACTTAGCTATCATGATATTAGCTTCTTCAATAGAAGACTTTCCCAGCTAATGTGGTTTGTCTCTCATCTCCTTGGAAATTATTGGGAGCCTCTGCAACCATGGTCTGCTCTTTGGGTGTCTGTATTTGTTTACTCCTTTCACCTAGCCAAAGAAAGTAATATTCACAGAAGTGTGAAACATATTTCTTCCATGGTACTATGGTGCAGTGAATGCTATTTATTTTCAGTTCAGAGAGTATGAACACTTGAACAGTTAGGATTGCTGAACCTGAGAATTCTCTTTTGATCGGGAATATAATGCTCTTCCTCCAAATAAAAGAGGAACCACTAAACATGAACGGTTTTGTTAACTTTTTACCGATACCTGAATGAAGTCTATTTGTGGTTTATTTCCAAGTTTCTGGCCCAACACGTAATTTTATGATATGGGTCACCAACTGTGTTTTTGCATAGTTCTATAGCATACAAAGTTGGTGGAGTTCCGTGTATCTACTTTTGACTGCAGAATGTGTCATCTGTCCTGTGTTAAACATAAAGATGGTATATCCATGAAAACTTCCTCCATATGTGTTTGTCCTGATGTGATGAATATGTTTTATCTGTCCAAGGGCTATGATGTATTTGTGACTTAAATGCTTTAATGAGCATTGTCTGTAAATACAAAAAGTAAATTGTTAAACATTGAGGTAGGATATCCTTTAAAAATTTCCTTGAGAGGTGTTGGTCAATGATGTGACGAGTATGTTTGCTGGATCTAAGGGATATTATATGTCGATTGCTTATTTTGAACCTAGAATGCATAAATGAGCACTATTGGTAGCTGTGTGCTCTTTTACTCAAATGACTTCTGAACCTCTGGCAATGGTGCATGTTTCAGAATTGCCATTTTGTTTTGTAACTAGTTTGAAGAGCATTTCAGAGCTCTTTTGCTAAGCTTCAAATAGGAGATACAAGAAAACATTCGTTATATGACATGTGCTAATTTGCCTTTCACCCTGCAGAAAAGTTGCGAGAGCTAGCGTGGAATGGAGTACCACCATATATGCGGCCTAATGTTTGGAGACTACTTTTGGTATGTCCTGGGACATGTGAGCTGTAAATAATCCACCAGTGTTATATTATACTTACAATGGAACTGTTTTAAACATTAAGAATATGTCAAGTGGTTCTTCAAGTTATTGGTGGCATAGCAGTCCTACCAAAGTGGCAAAAAACACAGTGCAATAAACACATGATGTCTATTATATATGGGCGAGTTAAATGCATGTAGATTGATTGTTAGAAGCATAGTTATTAAAATCCCGATCCGGATCTACGATCATATGATTTTATGATCCCAAAATCCTTGATGCGATTCTACGATCTACATTCCGATCCACGATCCTACGTGAGTTTATTCCGATCCTAACTACCCCATGGATCCTAATTAGAATCCCGATTTTAACAAATGTGGTTAGAAGGTCCTTGACATTATTAGATGGTCTGAATAATTGGGCTATGAAGTATCTTTAGGGCCATTTTGTGCATGAATCTCATATAAAAATCAGCTGAAAAAAAGGCGCACTAGATGAGTTTATCCTATCAGTTTATTAAAGGAGATGCCTTGTTCGTTTGCATCTAGTGTGATTTTCTATTTTGAATCACGGCCTTGGGATTTAAGGATACTGTGTTCTTTGGAAGTGATGAGGGGCAATGGACATTATGGGCGGCTGGTGTTGTATTTCTGGGAACTACCTATGCTATTCCGACTCTTCATTTTCCCTACCGTACCCATGTCAGACCCTCCACACCCAAAGAAGGGTACAACAGAATGAAAATATGCAAATTTCCTAAAAAATAGACGAGTTTGACATCCATATTCATGTCCACATCGGACACCCATATTAGAGTCCGAGTAACTAAGGGAACTACAACCTATCGCTGGAGTCCTGATGTTGGAGGGTTGGCTCTTGGACGAAGTCCATGGAGGTTTGGTTAGAAGAGGGTGGGATTTGTTTTCAGAATGAGAATTAAATCTAGATTTTATTAGTTTTAGTTATACAATTATATATTTTTAATTGTATTTTTCTATGATAGATAGTCGTATTTGATAGAGAAAGTAGCAAGAGTTATGTTCATGGTGATGTTGACAGAGGAAGGAGAAGAATACAAGAGATTTTAGGGCTTGGGGTGGAGAGATAAAGAGCAGAGAGAGAAAGATTGAATGAGGTCGAGGGAAGGAAGGAAACTCATGCCTAATGCTGACACTAGATGCTTGCTTCAAATGCCCAATGGTTCTGAATAATTTCTTTCTTTTAGAGGTTTTGTTTTGAGTCTGAATTGGTTTCTTGTTTGATCACTTTGTTTTTCTTCAGGTTACTAGCTACAACTAAGTATCCTTACGCTCACTACCAATGAATTTAAATTCTAATGCCTTGTTGGTAAGAATAATTATCCTTATACCTTTGGCCTTTATGGTTGCCTTTACAACGAAGTTGCATGAGGGAAAAGAATTGGAAAACTTTCTATATCTAATTTATGCAAGTGGTGGACCATAATATTCTAAGGTACCTTTTATTCAAACCATGTGTTTAAGGCTTTACAGAGTATTTGATGAGTTGCTTAGTTCTAATCAAGGCTGTTAGAATCGGGATCCTAGTTAGGATCCATGGGGTAGTTAGGATTGGAATAAACTCAAGTAGGATCGTGGATCAGAATGTAGATCGTAGAATCACATTGAAGATTTTGGGATCATAAAATCGTAGGATCATAGATTCGGATCGGGATTTTAATAACTATGGTTCTAATTATGGTTTCCTTATCCAGAAAGGTTCTAGATGTTGAGTCTGCTCATTCCTCACCCTGTGAGCAAATGCCAGTTTGCCCCAAATCTGAATTTAATCTTTGTTGCTATCAAGTTGTTTATTTCTTCATAAGCAAAGTGAAGGTGATTTATTGATTATGAGTTTAAGTATGAACTGACAACAGGGATATGCACCACCTAATTCAGATAGAAGGGAAGGAGTTTTGAGGAGAAAGCGCTCGGAGTATCTTGATAGTGTGGCACAGTATTATAATATCCCTGATGGAGAACGTTCAGATGATGAAATAAGCATGCTTCGTCAGGTACATGCAATCAGTTGAATCGTTGTTTCTCTGCGTACATGCTTGTAACGTGACTGGATCTGAGTGTTTATGAACGGCATCTTCTGGTTTATAGATTGCAGTTGACTGTCCCAGAACTGTGCCTGATGTAACTTTCTTTCAACAAGCAGTTGTTCAGAAATCCTTGGAGCGAATATTATACACATGGTTTGTATTAGTTTTATTTCCATCATATCCTTTTTTCCCCATGTATATTGCATGTATCCGATCCTCCTGGACCTCCCTTATGTGGCTATTGGTTTGGAATTATTTTCTGTTGATTGCGTTACTATGAAATACAATCAAGTTTAGCTACAAAAGGAAGGCATATAGTTACCACTTACCATTGGAGTAATAGAATTGTTTTTAGGAAAGATTGGTGTTTCGAAGAGTGGTTTAGTGCTTGCATCTCACCAAGGGACTAAATGTTACAAACACTCCAAAGACTTTTAGTTATAAAGTGTTTATATTCATAGTCGATATATGAGGATCGAGCATCAGCAACATTGGTATTTAAAGTTCAGTGAGGAGTCCAAGCAATATAATTAAGGGTGCTCGTGCTTGTGGTTCGAAAATGTTGTTACCTTTGATTTTAACCTTTGAGTTTATGTCTTAGAGCTTCTGTGAAGCTTGCATTCTCACATGTGAATGGTATTGTGTTACAGGGCAATTCGACATCCTGCAAGTGGATATGTTCAAGGAATAAATGATATTGTGACCCCATTTTTGGTTGTATTCTTGTCGGAACATCTCCAGGGAAGTATTGATGATTGGTCAGCTTCAGATTTGTCTGAAGAGACTATTGCAAACGTAGAAGCTGACTGCTATTGGTGTCTTTCAAAAATGCTGGATAGCATGCAAGACCATTACACCTTTGCTCAACCTGGAATTCAGAGACTTGTTTTTAAATTGAAGGAGTTGGTCCAGAGGATTGATGGTATGTTCTAGTTCTTCACTTTTCTACAACTATTAGCTACTCCCTCTGTTCCATATTTATTGTCACTGAATAAATGCCACATGGTCTTCAATATTCTCCCTTGATTGGAAATTTCTTAATAGCATATTTTATCAGAACATTACAACATTAGACTCTTATGATAGTATTTTTTTGAATCTAATGATAGTACTTTCGTATAATTGAGCATTGTATATGTTGAGAAATTAATGGTCAAAATTTTTAAAGTTTGACTAGTGCATAGATCAAGGTGACAGTTAATATGGAATGGAGGAAATATTTGTGATATATACCGATGTTTTTTGAACCCCTCCAACTAATTTTTTAAGTTGCAAATCACCGTTGATTTTCCTATAAGCTTTTTGGGGGAACGCCGGCAGAGTAGGGCTGGGGTTAGTGGCTGCTGCATAGAGCCTACAGTTGATCAAGGCCATTGATCTCAAGCAGATTTACATACCTAATTATGTCAATTATAAAGAAAAGAGAAACTAATAATCTTCATACAGTTGAAGATAAGTTAGATAACCAAATTAACAAAGTTATGTGACGATTGGGTCTGAGAGCAGAAGAGAACCACAAGTTGCAAAAAGATCAATGTAGTCAATGAATTCATCAAAACCCACAAATTGATCCACCAAACCCTTCTAAAATTCAGGGTGGAAAGCGAGGTTGGGGTTAAGAAACATACCATTGGAATCCCTCATGATGAAATTGAGATCAAGAATGAGGCAAATTCCCAACCGGGGTATACAAGAATTGTGATGAAAAGAAGTTTACTTGAAGAGAAAGAGGACAAAGAGATGGGCAATTGAACAAGGCTAGACCGCAAATTAAAATACACGCTTGGGGGGCCTGTATGTTATGTTACATAATTTTGCCAAAGTTGAGGGTGATTATTTGGAAAAGGTTAAAACCTGGGGTCACCATATGGAATTGGTAAAAGTTAAGGGTCATCATGTGAAATTTCTAAAATAATTTTTTAACACTTAACTGAGTTTCTTCAATCTGCTACTCAAGTCAATGAGTTGGAGTATTCATTTATCCTTTGCAAAAATTGATCCTTCATATTTGAATTTCCTGTATCTCATATGTAATGAAAACTTGGAGCAGAGCCAGTCTCAAGGCACATGGAAGAACACGGACTTGAGTTCCTTCAGTTTGCCTTTCGGTGGTTCAATTGTCTTCTCATACGCGAGGTACACTCAGCTTTTGTTGATTACATTCACTTATGTTCTCATTATGTTCAAATCTTCTGCTTGCATGGATCCTGAATTTGTTAAAAGAATATAAGAGTTCTGCATCTAGTCTTACAAATTATCTACCATTTTTTTTTTTATAAATTTATTATGCAATGCATTTTGGTGCAGATCCCTTTCAACCTGGTTTCTCGCCTTTGGGATACATATCTTGCGGAAGGAGATGCTCTACCAGATTTTCTTGTGTATATAGCAGCTAGTTTCCTTTTGACAGTAAGTTGGCTAGTCTGACCTACACTGGAATGTACCTAAATCCTATGTGACAGATTAAATTTGCATGAAATCATTGCGATAACACGAGATTAACAGTTGATTACTGGTTTACAGTGGTCAGATAAGCTCCAAAAACTGGATTTCCAGGAGATGGTGATGTTCCTTCAGCATCTGCCGACTCTGAATTGGACAGATCAAGAACTGGAGATGGTGCTTTCGAGAGCATACATGTGGCAAGCCATGTTCAAGAGTTCTCCAAGCCATTTAGCTAACTAACTACTGCAACAGAACTTCGTCACAAGTTGTTAGTGTATGTAATGTCCCTTACTACACTTAGAGTATTCTTTTAGTGTGTGTACCATTTGTGTCGATTATCGATGATCGATTCCTACTTTGTTTCTTCATAGGCTGTGCTAAGTAAGTGTTGGAGTGAGGAGTGACGATTTTTTTTGATGTGTAATCAGCATGGATGTTTCATTCACAATTGTGTTATCTAGTAAGTTGTTGTGATTGGAGATTTGTTTTTGGTGCAATGGTACTGCTCTGCCTCCTACTTTAAGGTTCTGTTCTTGATTATCTTTGTCCAACCTAACCTAACTTAATCTCAACCTCAAAAAAATCCAACTTCTACTTTTGAAAAATTCTTTTATTTCCCAAGAAATCCGACTTTTACTTTTTTTAAAAAAATATTTACTCCTCCACTAAGGCCCCGTTCTTTTATGCGACTGGCAGACTGCAGTGTCACATCACATTGCAACTTTCCATCCACCACAATCTACTACAGCCCACCACAATCTATTTTTTCTAATTTAATTTATCTTTTTATTGAAAGTTAAATTTTCTATATTCCACTACAATACACAATTTTCCCTAATCCACGATAATCCATCACAACTTTTTTCAACCCACTACAATCCACCACATTTCCTCTACATCGCACCGTGGCTAGCTGTATAAAAGAACGGGGCCTAACATATCATAAACTTATTCCTAAAATAACCTAATCTAACCTTTTTTAGCTTTATCATACGTATCTAAAAATAGCCCTCAAGTTTAAATGGGGTTTGGAGAGAATCTGATAAGGCTGTCTTGTTCTGACATAACACTGTCTGTACAGTGATGGATGAGTGAAGTGGAGGCACCGAAAATTTTCATTGTACTTTGATATGATACAATCTCTGGCTCGCCTATTGTTGACTCTACTTGATCATTGCTTGGGTGAGGGAAAATACATTTTTCGGAAAGAGATTTTTTAAAGGAAAATAACTTTCATCTCAATTTCTTTTTTTGTTTTTTAGTTAGATGAAAAAAAAGTAGAGCTCGAAATTCATATTAAAGTTTTTTTTTCTTTTCTTTTTTTAAAGTATTTTCATACAATTTAAAGTTTCCATCTAATATATTGTGTTTGAACTTTGCCTAATTTTTAATGTATTGTCTCTTAGCAAGTGAAAAATAAAATAAAAAATTGAATTCTAACAAATCTTAGTTACTTAGGTGATTGTATATTCTAATAATCTCTGTTTTCTCTTTTTTTTTTGGGTATATACTGGTCCCAAAAGAATCAAAATTATATTTTATGATGATAATTTATGTTTTTTTAGAAACTTGTGAAATTCACAAATGCTAATCGATGTTAGCTGATAATTCATGGTTATATTATTTGTATATATCTTTGAAATCAACACTTTTATAATGGACGGACGTTACTTGGAGAATTTTTTTTTAATTTTTTACAAACTTAGCGTGTATTATTTTGACTCGGGAGAGTAATGAAAGTAAAATTCACAAATAGTTGGTGAGTTTAAAACTAATGACTCAAAAGTCCAGTGTAACTAGCTAGGTAGAAACAACCTCAAAATGACTGTGTCAACTACAAGTAAGATTGCTTGGGCATTAATTGTGTATGAATTTGACTTGTCTTCCTTGCAGGTCCAATCAGTACAATCACAAACCTAAGACTGAATTTTGATTTGACCACCAACTCCAGCAAACAGTTTACTCACTTCCTTTACAAAACCATGCATGCAAAAATTTTATCCTAAATTTTGCCACCAGATCACCAACAAATCCAACTACTCACTACATATCCAGCAACTTCCCAGAAGCTTGCTAGCCCCATCAAAGTAAGACTTTTTCTGAATCAAGCCAATATAAAATTCAAATTTTGTCACCCCATTCAAATTAAGCCCACGCACTTGATCTGTATATATATGTACCCATTGCAATTCCAAAGTTTCTCACTACTACACTTTTTAGCTGTCAAAAAGACTCTAAAACCAGAAGAAAAGTTAAGTTAGAAGAATGAGGAGCTTGATGATCACAATTGCAGTAATGGTGATGGTTGCGAGTCTTTGTCTGGTGGGTGAAGCGAGGCCGTTAATGGAGGATTTCGGTCCTGATACCAATGGCATTGGGATATCAAGTTATGCATCTTTGTACCAAAATGCAAGGTACAATTTGGGGTTATGGCTCCAGCAGTTAAGCCAAGGACCCAGTGATGGTGGTGCTGGTCACTAATTCATGGATACTAGCTTTTTTATTTTTTCATTTTTTTATTTATTGGGTCTCAGCCTGCCTCTTTACAAATTGTAGGTGCGTGTTATCCTCAATACAAAGTATTGTATACTATGTAGCAATTGTAATCATTTTATAATTTGATAATCAATGGAGACTTCAATATTATAGTTATTCTTTGTTTTTTTGGAAAATTGGATTCTAATAATCCCTACTTTTAGCTTTTGTATGTCAATAGTTACTACTTTGTTTTTTTAGTCTGGTGGTCCGAAAGAAAAATAAAAATGATATTTTGGTGAGACACCACCAAGTATATACCCTAGATTTTGACTTGTATTTGTTTCAAAACTTTGCACAACACTTCCCCATGATTTTTAATGAATTTACAACTTTTGTTCCAAATTTTTTCGATTGTTTCACTTTTATTCCTTAAAAAGAAATCATAATAATTTCTTTGGATTCTAAAAAAAAAATTAAAAAAATTATGTTAATAACTACACTTTGTAACCTTTCTGGGGGTAGAAATGAAAAAAATAAAAACAATCTGGGCAAGAATGAAAATATAAAAATAAAATGTGGAGCTAGATTTGGTACCACTAAAATACAATTATTTGACTTTTAGGACCACTAGAATACAGAAAAAAATAGAGACCATCGACATACAAAAGCTGAAAGTAGGGATTAGGGATGACAATGGAGTGGGTCGAGGACGGGGGATATACTCCTCGTACCCGCCCTACGCCCTACTCCTCGTCCCTATCCTCACTGTGGGCAGGGAAATTGGCCACGTGCCCATCCCCGCGGGTTCCATGCTCCCAACGAGGATTTAAATTATTAATATGTTTTTAGATTAAATTCAACATTGATTATATCTTCTCACTCGTCCACTCAGCAGCATTAGTATACGAAAGCCTAAGTCCATGGAATCAAATTGGGTTCTTCAGCTCTAGCCTCCATCAGAAATTGAAGCATTTTAGAAACTTAGTAGTGTTAGATTTCAAACTTTAATTTGAATAATTATATTATCACCCTTTTTTACATGCTCGACCATTAAATACAAACATACTCTTCAAATTATGATTAAGAAAGTAATAATTATATGAGTAAATATGTAAATTTAATGTGTAGAGGGGACGAATAACAGGTTTGTGGGCGAGTAATTTTCCCCGACGAGTAAGCGTCGACAGGGACGGGGAAAATTTTTGTCCCTTCCCGTGCGGCTATTTAATGTCTGCCCCCATATCTGTGATAGGGGTAGGAGGAACATTGAGAGTTAAATCATTATCTGCCTAACCCTAAAAGTAATAATTTAGAGTATGCGTTGCGTTGGAATTGTGATGATAGAAGTCAATTTTTTAGGGATTGTCTTAACCCCACAACCAGAGTAAAGAGCAAATTAAGTTAACAATAATATTGAGTCTTATAATTCTGTTGAAGATGGCCATGAAACCTTCTTTGTAGTAGTCGAGGAACCTAAGTTACAGGGTGATCAACTGATTGATGAAGGTATGTTAAGGCTACGTTTTAGGAAGACTGCCTGAAGGCTACAAAAGGATTTCTGGTTGTTGCTAAGTATAAAGGTTTGGGGAAGTCTTGTTTTATCATTGATTGTTCTAACAAGTCTGTTCATGCTCATCAAAGATGCGTAGGCTTATGTGATCAAAGAAGGGAACCATAAGTAAGGAAGCTAGGCTCCGGTCAATGCTTCGAGGAAGGTTGCTCAGAGAAAGGGTGCACCTAACTTGCATGGGAAATCGACATGGTCAACAAGAGGCAAAAATCCACTCTGAAAGTCCCCAAAGTGAAGTTGTTGATGCGTGTGCGTATGTCAAAGTTTCAGGGTCGTGATCAGTTCAAGTGGGAGTGTGTGCAAGTAAGAGGAGTCGAGGGAAGGTCAACTGATATTTGAGACTTTGTTGATCTTTGTTGATAAGACCAGGTCGGATGCGCTAGAAGATTGAGGATATGTGTGATGGTTGATGAACTGAAGCTGATGAATGTTACAAATGCAATTGGTATCCAAGTAGGAGATTGTTAGGGTTTTGATGTGGAGCCTAATTTCTTTGGTTGAGTTAAACACATATTAAGGACAACACGAACAAGTATGGAGGCAATACTTATCATGTAGGTGACCAAAGAGCAGGAAAACATGACAACAGTGCAATAAGGATTATATCGCCATTGATATAGGCCGTGTCAATACCAACAAGGGTCGTGTCAGGGTGGACATGAGCCGTGTTGCCATGGTGATGGCGAGTATGTGTTCTGAGGTGTTTTATCATTTACTTTCCTTATTGGCTTCCTCCTAGGATGTTGTTTGCCGTCTCTATTGTTTGCTTGGTTGCCGAAGAGTCTTAATTAACTCTAGATATATTTTGTATTATTATATAAAGCCTCGGGCCAAAGATTCATTATATAGTGGTGAGAATTTCTTTGTGTACCACATGAGAGATTGGGTCTTTGTATCTCTGTGTTACGTCGGGAGAGTGATTGTGAGTCTTCATTCCTTGTTTGTTGCAACTCAAGAGAGAGATTGATCTAGATTGAGTAAATCTTTACTAAACACATCATAATCCTTGAACAATGCATAGGGTTCATGATTTTTAATTTTTTTTGGGTTTGAGCTTTTTCATATTAAAATTATGTGTTCAACCTTTATCTCGGCTATCCCTTAAATTTGTTTTTGCTATTAACACCACCCTGAATTCTCATAGAATTAAGCACCCTAGTGTAAGATATTGAATACTAAATTTTGAGTTAATCATTGAGAAAGGGAGTAACCATTAATCACAAAGACATAAACTTCTAAAGTCAATCTGTAAATCAAACAAAACTAATTAAAAAGTACTCCCACCATTCTTTAATTTTATCATTCATGCTTTTTTGAGATTCATGTCTAATCAATGATTTCTCACATAAGATTTTTATATAAAAAAAATATTAGAGTACTTTTTATTGCAAACCTAATAACATTCATTTTACATGATGAGTCATTACATAAACTAACACATTAACAACAAAGATTTTAGCATGAAAATCTACACGACAAATAAAAAGAAATGGAGCAACTGTTCTGTGACTGCGAGTGTACAATTATGACATAGATGATCATCATTACAATGATTTAGTACATCCCTAATATACAATACTGCACGATAGCATCAACATACCAGTAGGTTTCAAAGAATAGTCATGCAGCCTTAACATAACCATTTAAACACAATTCTCTAACGACTATAGTTTATCTAATAGAAGAATAATGAGGGTGGTTTTATTCCATCTTTTACACATTACTAATTCCCTCTCAAATACGTAATCTTGAGTCTTTATCAAAACTCCAATAAAAAAAATGAAAAGAGATAAAGTATATATGGATCGAAAACATTTGAGGTAAGTTAATGGCCACCACCATCACTGGGTCCTTGGCTTAACTGCTGGAGCCATGACCCAAAATTGTACCTGGCATTTTGGTATAAATTGGCATAATTTGAGATGCCAATGCCATTAACATCTTTGAAATCAAAATCCTCCATTAAAAGTCTGGCATCGCTCTCAAAACAAAACCCCAAGAATATGAGCACCAAAAGTAATGCAACAGTAATCTTAGACAGAGTGATTCTCATCTTGCTCAAAATCAATATTTTCACTTGTTGTTGAAGAATGAGTTTGGGGTGGTAATTTAAGGTTGATGAGAGCATGGTATATATATAGATGTAGAAGAGCACGCATGGGAATAATATGCATGGGATGCCAAACGGGAATAGTGTGGTTAATTTGAAATGGGTACGTAACAAAATTTGAATTTAGTATTACCTTGACCAGGAAAATGTGCATCTTAACAGGCCAAGTCATTCTTTGCTGGGCAGTTGGACTTAATTGGGAGGCTGCTAACAAATTTCTTGCTACATTTTCGCTGGAGGAATTTCAGATTATATTTTCCTTTGTGGATGATGGTGAATATTCTACAGTTTTGGGATTAATATTGGTCTTTTTCTCCTTCGGTGGTTTCACTCGTGTGTTTATGATTGAATGGAATCAATCCACTTGGTGTGGAACCATCTTAATCAAAAGATTAAGTTGATGGTTGTAGGACTAACGATGATTTTATATTCTAACACATCCCTTGAGACGAATGTCCTATGGATTTGATATTATGTGAAACCATATCAAAGTCAAAAGTTTAAACTAATGATTCAAAGTACACTAATACTTTTATACTCTAGCATTTGGGTGGTCAAATATGAAAATTATACTTTTATCCATAATTTTTTAATGGATTTTTGGATGATAATATATCGACTTCTAGGGGTGTTGGATTGTAATATACCAATTTTCATTATTGGACAGTAATATTCTTGACCTTTATACCTAGGTGACATTATTATACCAACAGTAATTAAGGGGATGGTGAACCGATCTCCATGCTGATGTGACTAGCGGAGGGAAAAAAAATTGTCCCAAACCAATAACCCCGTTAACCCCTTCGTTTTTCTCACTAACCCACATTACAAGACATTGGTTGGTGGTATGTCACATCAGTGCGTAGACCGATTTACCATCTCCTTAGTCACTGTGTTAGGAGTTAGGATCGATTTTTTTTTAACGTGGGTTAGTGAGAAAAATGGAGGAGTTAACAGGATTGCTGGGCAAATGCTGATTATTTTCCCTCCGCCAGTCACGTTAACCAGTCACCACCCCCTTAGTCACTGTTGGTATAATGATCTAACATAAGTATAAAGGTCAGGGATATTGTTGTCCAATAGCAAAGGTCGGTATTTTGCAATCCAGTACCCCCAAAGATCGGTATATTGTCATCCAATATCCTTTTTTTGATTTACACGTCTAAAATATACGTAAGGGATGAGATTCACTCAATTTCGGTGTTTATTTATATTTGTTGGTGCAACCATCATATTCCAAGCTTTTTATAGTTGGATTAATGGTACCAATTAGAAAATAGTGTCAAAACTATGATAAATATTTTTTCAGGAAAGGAAGACAATCAGACAATATTTTGCTCCAAGTATCATTGCTTTCTAGTAAAATGTGATTTTTGACATTGATTTATTTGTCCTTTTATTTGTTACATTAGTTTTTACCGTCTTAAATTTTAAAGAAGGTATTATGTTTTTTTTTTATAATAAGAAGGTATTATGTTTAATTTTTCAGTAAATTTTAAAGAAGGTATTATGTTTAACTAGAAAGGATATTTTCTAGGCGAGTATATAAGTAATCTTTATATTATTAAATGATCATATTTATGACAACTCGAGTATTTTAAAGGGAAAATGCCATTGATGCGCTGATGTAGTTTTCTAGCTAGCTTCGTACACCCATGTTTGTATTTAATTTTAACTTTGATTAATGTTTGATTGAACTACATATTATTGTGAGCGAAGAGATATAGGTAACAAACAAATTTGATCATTTTTTATTTATTTTTATCGTTGGGGCCAAAAGGCTATAAAGCATCAAAGATGCAATAAAATATCCGGTAAAACAGCAAAAACAGCAGAGGCAAACCTCAAAAAACAAACAACAAAAGCAAAAAGCTACAACTAGGAGAACCTGAAAATGCACCTAAAACAACTGTAAAACCACTGAAAGAAGGAGAAAAACAAATCACTTCTTCTTGGATGGAATAACCTTTAGCCCACAAACCTTTCTTACCAAAGCCTTCTTTCAATTGATCGCCGCTCTAGCATCATTTATGATCTTCAACTTCCGCTGAGTATCGAAAGATGTCGACTTAGTCTTCCGAGAGGCATCCAAAACCAACCTCCATTTAGACTTTAACATAGCTTTACCTCTTCTTTTACTCCTCGTACCGGCTTTAGAAATCTCCATAACAGAATTTTCAAAATTAATGTTGTTTATAGTTGCAGGGAGGGGTGAGAAATTAAGTAGACAAATGAGGACCTTTTCTTGGTCAAAATTAACCAAAAATAGTGAAAAATGATAATTCTTCAAAACTTTGGAATAGTAAAAAAATAATGTAGTAGACAAAATAAAACAATAATGTCAAAACCATAGAATAGATAAATGAGAAAAGGAGAAAAGGAAGATAGAAGAGAAGATTTGGAGAAAAGTGTATATTATGTGTATTTACAATGAACAAAACTAAGGACTATTTATACAAAAATCTAGCTCAAGCTGTGATCAAAGATCAAGATCAAGATTCTAATTCTTGAACCTTGATAACAGAAAATAACTAACTCTAATACACCTTGATACTCTCACACTCCCCCCTCAAGGTGAAACATGTGAAGAAGTGTCCACTAATCCAAGCCTAGTAAACAGATAGTTATGCTGAGACTTCCCTAAAGACTTTGTCATTATGTCTGCAAGCTGATCCTTCGAAGCAACATATCCTATTTTCAAAAAACCTTCCAGTAACTTGTCTCTTGTGTAATGACAGTCTATGTTTAAATGTTTTGTCCTCTCATGGAAGACTAGGTTCTCAGCAATGTGCAGAACTGCCTTATTGTCACAAAAATAGTGTAACAGGTAGCTCAAGTGGTATACTTAAATCCTGAAGTAGGTTAGCAATCCACACCAATTCAGATGTTGTTGTAGATATTGACCTGTAATAAGCTTCTGTCGAGGATTTGGCCACTGTGTTCTACTTGGTTTTCCATGACACCAAACACCTTCCCATGAAGATTGCATACCCAGTAAGAGATCTAGAAGACATCTAACAGCTCCCCCAATATGCATCACAGAATGCAGGAAGTTTAAAGTCAGATTGAGTTGGAAAATAAAGACTTTTATTTATACTCCCTTTAAGATATCTTAAGACATGTAGGGCAACTTCATAGTGTGCTTTTTGGGGATTCTGCAAGAACTTACTCAGATGTTGTGCACAGTAAGCAATGTCAGGCCTTGTGATGGCCGAATTCAATAATCTTCCAACAACTCTCCTATATTGCTCTGATACCATGAAAAAAGGAGGATAGAAGAAAAGATTGGAGAAAAGTGTATATTATGTGTATTTACAATGAACAAAACTAAGGACTATTTATACAAAAATTTAGCTCAAGCTGTGATCATAGATCAAGATCAAGATTCTAATTCTTGAACCTTGATAACAGAAAATAACTAACTCTAATACACCTTGATACTCTCACCGAAAATCCCCGAAAATTGCTAGCAGGAAGCAACAATGGCTCCTAATGATAATTTAAAAGATATTTTAGATTTGGATAATGTCAAAAACCATAGAATTGATAATGAAGCCATATTCTTTTTGTTGGCAAGTATATGTAGGGTAGGAGTAATTTATGTAGGATTTGGTAGTTTCAGTGAGTAATAGTAGAGCCGGAGATGATGTCAATGACGTAAATGTAAGTAGAAATATATAATATGTGCAACTTTAAATATTGCATTTTCTTATAATTAATGGCAAATATTTTCATTTTCATTTTTAAGTTTAATTTTTTAATTTTTAATATTTTCATATTTTAAAATTTTATTGTTTCAAAAAAGGAAAAATTAAACAAATAAAAAAATAAAAAATGATAAAAGTAATAATAAAATATTAAAAAAATAATTAAAAAGATTCAAAAAAATTAAAAATTGTAAAAATTAAAAATTAAAAAGTTGAAAACGAATAAAACTCAAAACATCAAGAAAAATTAAAAACAAAACCAGCAAGAAATTTTTTTTATTATTTTATTTTCACTTATTTATTATTTATTATATAAATATATAAAAATAAAATTGTAAAAAAATAAAATAACAATAACATAATAATAAAATAAATATTAACAATTAAAAAATATTGAAAAAAGTCAAAAATAACAAATTGAAAAATAAATTAAAAATTCTAAATAAAAACTTTGAAAAAAATCAAAAGTTAAACATTAAAAACAAAAGAAAATAAGACTAAAATTTAAATAGATGTTGGGTAAAAAGAAAATATAATTTAGGTAAGTTGAAGTACTTTATGTAATTTATATAATTTAAGTAGGAAGTGGTAGAATTGGTAGATGGAAAGAACAAGTTCTGAATCAAAGATGAGCAAATAAGGGTTTTTTTTTTTTTTGGCAAATTAGCATAGATCAAGGTACGTAGGTTTAGGCCATCCACGATTAAGTCTCTCTTACTACGAAAACGATAAATGTCAGTAATTGACGCTTAAAAGGATACTGTACTTCAAATTTTTGATAACTAATTTAGTTATTGTAAATTTTATAATCAATTTTAACAACCATAATTAATTATATTTTTGTTTCTTGTTTTAAATAACTAACTTAATTATAATCAGTATAATAATAAATTTCATTAATTCTGATTAAATATCTTGTTATTTTTAGTGGTTACTCTTTTTAATAGTTGTAGGATAAAATACAATTATAAATGTTCTTTTTCATAAATACTTTTACATATATTTTTGGCGGCAATACAATTCTAAATAAATTGCCAAATCTGTATCTATAATATTCTATAGGGTATTCTATAAACAACATATGCATACTCACAAAAATAGATGGTGCATTGCAATTTGCAAGTGAAGGATATACGTTAGGATTGAGCTACAAGTGGGTGTCACTTCCCATTACCTGATTAATTTATCTTTAAAAAAGTTGTTCGAACTTAATGCAGACAAACTCAAATTTAGGGTGCGTTTGGTTGATCAATAATATCGGGGAAATGATCAATTTTCCCGGATTGATTTATTTTCCTCATATTTGGATGCGGGTTGACTTCGGAAAAATTTTCACGATGGGCCCACCATTTTCTCCATTTTTCCAGAGAAAATTTCCTTTAGGGACCAGGGGGCCTAAGGGAAATTTTTCCCAGGAAAATTTTTCCCATGAGGGAAAATTTCCCTAGGACTACCAAACACTCCCTTAATGTCAAATTTAAGATTTAATTTGGACTTGGAAAATTCTTTTGCCGCCTCAAAATGACGTGGGAGTCATATATACTTCCCCATCAAATTGATTTGATTTGAGTTCCTATTGTTCAAACTTTTACGTAGTTGTAGATGGGCACTGAGCAGGAAACTCTTTAAGAAAGTGTAAGTTGGCTCATTCATTAATAAGGTCAACATTTATTTATATACAGACGTGACATATGAAAAGTTGTTAGGCAAGTGTTCTAAAATTACCAAATCTCTTGATACCATAATTATTTGTTTCCTAATTGTATTAGGATATTATTTAGGTTTCCTTATTATGTTGGATTTCCTAATTGTATTAGATTCTAAATCTAATTGGAGTGGGAATCAAGTTAGGTTATAGGGAGTTTTCCCTATAAATAGGGTACATATTTGTCCACCAAAAACACATCGGTAAACACAGAGAGCTAGAGAGAGAAAAAATATTGAGAGAGAAAGGGGTCTCACCAATATTTTCCTCAGTGTATCCTGAGATATTGTGAGTTGAGTGTTGAGAATTTGTTATTGTAATCTCCTTTGTGGATCGTATCACACCCTGTGATAGTGATCATGTTGTACTCCTCCTTTCTCATAGTGGATTATTTTCTAGCTGTCGCCGTCCGTGGGTTTTTCTCCGAGTTCTTCGGTTTCCCACATAATTCTGGTGTTTGATTTTATCGCTTATTTTTCTTTCCTAAATTTTGTTGTAATATCCGTCATCTCGTTTTCGATTCTATTATTCGCTTCCGCTGTTACCTTGCTACTCACTTTTCTCTAACAAGTGGTATCAGAGCAAGGTGGAGATGGCTTCAATCATGAAGTGTGATATTCCAAAATTTGATGGAACGACGAGTTTTACTATGTGGAGACTGCAGATGAAGGCGGTCCTGATTCAGCACGGGTTATGGGATGTAATTGAGTATCCCGACACGAAGACTGATGCGACAATGAGCGATGATGAATTCCAAAATCTCCAGAAGGATATCAAGGGGAATCTGACTCCAAGGGAGTGGAAGAAGCTTGAAGATAAGACTCTGGCAGGGATTCAGCTGTGTTTGGCAGAGCACATTCAGAGAGAGGTGATGCATATCGAGAAACCTCGGGTGCTCTGGACCAAACTGGAAAAACTGTACATGTCGAAGAGTCATGCAAACAAGTACCGAATGAAGGAGAAATTCTACAGGTTGAAGATGCCCCAAGGTACTTCTATTCAGGCACATCTTAGTGAATTTGATTCTATTATTACTGATATGGAATCAATGGATATAAAACACACTGATGAGGATAAGGCTTTTCATTTAATTCTGTCCCTACCTGCATCACATAAACAATTTAAGGAAATCATGTTGTATGGGAATCGTGGTGACCTTAACCTTAGTGAAGTCAAGGCTAGTTTACTGTCTAAGGAGAAACTTGATACCGATGGTGATGACCAGGGTGGTGATGCTATGGTTGTAAGGGGTAGAAATACTGAACGTAAGGGAAACGGGTCTAGAGGGAGGTCTAAACACCGTTCAAAGTCTAGGAATCCTCACAAGAATAAGAAGTGTAATTACTATAGTAAGATGGGGCATATAGAGAGAGACTGTTGGGCAAAACAAAGAGACCAGAAGCAGGAGAGTAAGGATAATCACACCAAACCTGGCACCTCAAACTATGTAGAGTCCGAGTCAGATGGTGATGGGTTTGTAGTTACGGATGATGCCTTGGCTACCACATCGAGTAGGATAGCTAGAGATGAGTGGGTTCTTGACACGGGGTGCACCTATCATATGTGTCCTCATAGGGACTGGTTCGAGTCCTATGAAAGTGTTGACACCGGGGTCGTAGTCATGGGTAACGACGCAGCCGGCAAGGTTGCAAGAATCGGCAGCATAAAAATCAGAACTCATGATGGCATTGCGTTAGAACTCTCAAGGAGGTTCGTCATATCCCTAACATGACTCGAAGTTTAATTTCTTTGGGTACTCTTGAAGCTAACGGCTGCAGGTACAAAGGAGAAGATGGTGTTTTGAAAGTGTGCAGGGGTTCCATGGTTCTTATGAAGGGAATCAGGAAGGGCAGTCTATACATCCTGCAGGGGTCTACAGTGACAGGATCAGCAGCGGTAGTCCTAAATCTTGATGAGTCCGACAGCACAAAACTGTGGCACATGAAACTAGGCCACATGGGGGAGAAGAGAATGTCAATGTTGAGCAAGAAGAGATATCTTGAAGGCGCAAAGATCGGCAAGTTGGAGTTTTGCGATCACTGTGTCTACGGGAAACAGAAGAGGGTTAGCTTTTCAAGGGCTAAACATACAACAGCAGGGATCCTTGATTATATTCATTCAGATTTGTGGGGTCCTGCTAGAGTGCCATCATTGGGTGGCAAGTGCTACATGTTGACATTCGTGGATGACTTCTCGAGGAAGACTTGAGTTTATTTCCTGCGGCACAAGAATGAGACATTCTTATATTTCATGAAGTTCAAAGCTTTGGTGGAGAACCAGACAGGCAGGAAAATCAAGAAACTCAGGACTGACAATAGGTTGGAGTTTGTTGATTATGAATTTACTGAATTCTGCGAGGAGCATGGGATTGCGAGGCATCGAACCTTGGTGGGTAAGCCTCAGCAAAACGGCGTAGTTAAAAGAATCAACAGGACACTCCTAGAGAAAGCCCGCTACATGCTCTCGAATACAGGGCTTTGGAAGAACAAACCATTCTGGGCAGAGGTGATATCTACTGCCTGCTACCTGCTGAACATATCACCTCATGCCTCTATCGAATACAAGATTCCAGAGGAAGTATGGACAGGTAATCTAGTTAACTATTCTAATTTGAGAATTTTTGGATGTCCTGTATATACCCATGTGAATGATGGGAAGCTGTCTCCCAGGGCTGTTAAATGCATGTTTCTAGGTTACGGGTCTGAGTCTAAGGGATATAGAATGTGGTGTCCTGATTTGAACAAAGTTATTCAATCTAGAGATGTAACTTTTAATGAAACTGCTATGTTATCTGGAATGGAATCTACTGGTACTTCTGATGATGCAGGAAATCAGGAGAAGGATGCAGGAAGAATGGTGTTCGAGGTGGAGCAGGCTCAAGGTGGAGTTGGTGGAACCTGCAATCAGGACCAAACTGCTGATGATGCTCCTGAACCAACTCAGGTTGATGAGCCTAAGATTGAGACGAATGTTCCTCAGGTGGAGGAACAACCAAGCATTGCTAGAGATCGTCCCAGGAGGGAGATCAGGAGACCAGCGCGAGATACTGAAGAAGATGATGCTATGATTGCTTATGCGCTGAGTGTTGTAGAGGAGACTCCTGAAGGTGCTGAACCTTCTACCTATCAGGAGGCCATCTCTTGTTTGAATGCCTCAAACTGGATAGGAGCTATGCAAGAGGAGATGGAGAGTCTGCAGAAAAATCATACATGGGAGCTATGTGAGTTGCCTAAAGGGCGACGAGCTCTTACTGCGAAGTGGGTGTACAAAAGAAAGGAAGGTATCCCTGGTGTAGAAAGTGCAAGGTGGAAGGCCAGATTAGTGGTAAGGGGTTGCAACCAGAAAGAAGGAATCGATTACAACGAAGTATTCTCGCCAGTCGTGAGGCATACGTCGATCCGCACCTTGCTAGCCTTTGTTGCTTTGTTTGATTTGGAGTTGGAGCAACTTGGTGTCAAGAAAACTTTCCTCCATGGCGAGTTGGAGGAGGAAATATATATGAGGCAACCAGAGGGTTTCATCGTTCCTGGTAAACAGGAACAGGTATGCAGATTAAGGAAGTCCTTGTATGGACTTAAACAGACACCCAGGCAGTGGTATAAAAGGTTTGATACCTTTATGGTAGAGCAAGGGTACACAAGAAGTCACTATGATAATTGTGTGTACTACAGGCAATTTGAAGAAAGGTCTTTCATTTATTTATTATTCTATGTGGATGACATGTTGATTGCCTCCAGGGACATGTCACTAATAAAGAAGCTGAAATCTCAACTCTACCAGGAGTTTGAGATGAAAGACCTCGGAGCGGCGAAGAAGATTTTGGGTATGGAGATCCAAAGGGATAGAAAGGCAGGGAAGGTGTTCCTGTCTCAAAAGAAATATCTGGAGAAGGTGTTGGACAGATTCAACATGAGAAACTGTAAAACAGTTTCAACTCCTTTAGCTGCACACTTCAAGTTGTGCAGTGAAGCGTCCTAAATCTGATTTGGAGGTAAGGAGGATATCTAATATTCCCTATGCTAGTGCAGTTGGTAGTTTGATGTATGCTATAGTGTGTACTAGACCTGATCTGTCCCACACAGTTAGTGTGGTGAGTAGATATATGCAGAATCCAGAGAAGGAGCATTGGGAAGGAGTGAAGTGGATCCTTCGCTATGTGAAGGGTACTTTAGAGAAGGGCATCCTGTATGATAGAGGCGATCTGCAACGTCGATGTTGCGCAGTTTTTGATCTTGATTATGGTGGAGATCTGGATAGGAGACGCTCAATTTCAAGGTATGTGTTCGTCATGTGTGAAGGAGCAATATCTTGGAAAGCTTCACATCAGTCTATAGCAGCCCTTTCAATAACTGAGGCTGAATATATTGCTGCAACGGAAGGAGTGAAGGAGGCCATCTGGTTGAGGAGATTGGTCATGGAGCTTGGAGTACCACAAGGTGAGACCGTGGTTTATTATGATAGTCAGAGTGCTATACATCTGACTAAGAATGACACTTATCATTCGAAGACCAAGCATATAAGCGTCAGGTATCACTTCATCAGAGATACAGTTGCTGCGAGAGAGATTGTGGTGAAGAAGATGCATACTTCTGATAATCCTGCAGACATGTTAACCAAGCCTCTATCTATAGCTAAGTTCGAACATTTTATGGACTTAGTTGGTGTTTCTAGCATGTGAGAGCCCTGCGGGGCCACGCCCTGCGGAGGGGCGTGTGATGGTGACAGTCAAGATGTTTATCTGGACCGATGATTCGTTGATTTTAATCCAAGGTGGAGTTTGTTAGGAAAGTGTCCTAAAATCACCAAATCTCTTGATACCACAATTATTTGGTTCCTAATTGTATTAGGATATTATTTAGATTTCCTTATTATGTTGGGTTTCTTAATTGTATTAGATTTTAAATCTAACTGGAGTGGGAGTCAAGTTAGGCTATAGGGAGTTTTCCCTATAAATAGGGTACATGTTTCTCCACCAAAAACACATCGGTAAACACAGAGAGCTAGAGAGAGAGAAAATATTGAGAGAGAAAGGGGTCTCACCAATATTTTCCCCAGTGTATCCTGAGAGATTGTGAGTTGAGTGTTGAGAGATTGTTATTATAATCTCCTTTGTGGATCGTATCACACCCTGTGATAGTGATCAGGTTGTACTCCTCGTTTCTCATAGTGGATTATTTTCTGGCTGTCGCCGTCCGTGGGTTTTTCTCCGAATTCTTCGGTTTCCCACGTAATTCTGGTGTTTGATTTATCGCTTATTTTTCGTTCTTAAATTTTGTTGTAATATCCGTCATCTCGTTTTTCAATTCTACTATTCGCTTCCGCTGTTACCTTGCTACTCACTTTTCTCTAACAAAAGTTTTTGTCCTTTTCATTTTATTCCTTAAAATTTCTGTAAAATTAATTATAAGATATATATCCTGGAGAATCTACGTACCTAGAACATGCATGCATGTGTAATTTAGATATTTTAATTTATTAATTGATGAGTTTAAACAACAAATTGATAAATTTCCATGTATCGATGAATTTAATTTAATTAGTAATAATATTAATAAATGTATGATAAATATATAGTAAATATTGATGAATTATTTTTAAAGTTCACATTGTTGGAGGACCTAGGTAGACACTCTAGGTGTAAAAAAAGCTTGTGCCAAAGTTTATTTTTTTGGTTAAAATCCTCTATTATTTTGTTGTTTTAATTTGTTGAATATACAAAAGTTGGCTTCTTCCCTTAAAAAAAATAGAAAAAAAGATTGGCGTTATGCCCATTTCTCAATTAAGTCAACAATCCAAATCTAGTCACCATTTTGTGTGCCTATGCAAAAACTCGTGTCAAAGGATCAACGACTAAACACTGTTCTCAACGTTATGATAAGCTTAGAAGCATATTTCTATTATAAAATATGTCAAAAGTTCATAGTGCGCGCTCACATGTAATAAGTTCATTTTATCGGATTCTCCTCATTTTTTTGTGCATCATTATTTTATTAACCATCAATCTCATTATGATCAGTTACTATTGTATCTTTGAATAATGAACATTTGATAAGATATTTGAACGGATCATAGTTAGAATCTTTGAATGGTTCATTGTTAGAATCAATGAGGGATGTTAAACTCAAATCGATTATTGTAAGAGTTTAGTTCAATACTGAAACATAGAGAAAAAAAATAATGCAACAAAATATCTTAACAAATGTTCATTACAGATAAAGAGTTCGTTATGTTATATTTTTTAGATACGAAACTTTTATTCGTTAAAAATGCTAATAATGTATACAAATGTTACCAAGTTCAAACAAGAATGATGATTAGATTGTAGGATCGCAAAATCATATTACAATTTTAATGTGTAATAGTTGGTAAAACTAGGATTGTAAATTTCTAACTAGTTTAAGATTCTAATAGGAACCATATCACTGAAAAAAGAAATAGATCGAGGATCATGATATTCTAATACATTATAGAAATATTGAAAAAAAGAAATATAACGACAAAATATTTTGACAAAATGTTCATTGTGAATAAAGATTTTCATTAAATCATATTAGGCTTCAACCAGTGCGATGCACTAAGTGAACTAAATTAGTTACTTTTGAAATTATTATTATTATTATTATTATTATTATTATTATTATACAAACGGAACATTCTGGTTTGAACTGGGTGACCCAAAAAGACTGGACGAAAAACTTGGACGAAATGGTAACCATTCCAGTCTTCGTTCTAAGTCTTTTCATTTTTCTGGTTTCGGTCCGGTTGGGTCTAAACCCGGAAGGAAAACTCAAACCTGGATTGAAAATATAATTATTATAAAATTTAAATTTTAATGAAAAAAGATATTCATGATATTATGGGCGACAATCGCAATATTATCACCTAAAACAATATTCTGTGATAATCTAGTGGTTCATTCCCTTAAATTAGAAAGATAAATATCCAGACATGTATTCATCCTAGTCCAATTTTGTATAAATTGATTTAAAATATAATTTAATTTTAGCCAACCGTGTATATATTTATGTGTGACAGTGTGCGTACATATTGTATCATATCGTTATGTATTCTATCAAATTTTAATTTTAATTTTAATTATTATTATTATTATTATTATTATTATTATTATTATAGGCAACACAAAAATAATTACTGTTATTTACACTAAAATAATTTAATTTAGAGTCCAAAGCAGTCAATGATTAGTGATACTTTCTGATTTTTTTAATTTTAAAATAAAATCCGGATTGAAAATAAAAAAAATTAAAAATAGAAAAAAAAATAATTTTCTACATTGTGATTGACCAATTTCTCTACAGTCGCTCCCGTGGCTCTATTTTGTGGAACCCACAATGATTTCTATTATAATATATAGATTATTATTATTATTATTATTATTATTATTCCAAAATATTTATATATCTAATAATTGCATCAAAATACTTTAATTCAACATTTATAAACTTTTAGATTGGACGAAATCTCTACAATTAATTCCTTTCTCCATTCAGTGGGACCCACAAACTTTACTATTAATATTATATAGATTATTCCAAAATAATTATATATACTGATAGTTGAACCAAATAATTTAATTCAGCATTTATCTACTTTTTGATTGGTCGAAATCCCAACAATTAATTTTTTTCTCCATTCAGCGAGACCCACAAACTTTACTATAGATATTATATAGATTATTATTATTATTATTATTATTATTATTATTATTATTATTATAGGCAGCACCAAAATAATTACTGTTATTTATACCAAAATAATTTAATTCAGAGTTCAAAGCAATCAAGGATTAGTGACACTTTCTGGGTTTTTTAATTTTAAAATAAAATCCGGAATGGAAATTAAAAAAATTAAAAATAGAAAAAAAATTTCTACGTTGTGATTCGCCAGTTCTCCTACAATCACTCCCGTGGCTCCATTTCGTAGGCCCCACAAAGATTTCTATTATATATATATAGATATATAGATTATTATTATTATTATTATTATTATTATTATTATTATTATTATTATAGGCAACACCAAAATAATTACTATTATTTGCACCTAAATAATTTAATTCAGAGTCCAAAGCAGTTAAGGATTAGTGATACTTTCAATTTTTTTTAATTTTAAAATAAAATCCGGATTGAAAATTTAAAAAAATTGAAAATAGAAAAAAATATAATTTTCTACGTTGTGATTGGCCAATCCTCCTATAATCACTCACGTGGCTCCATTTCGTAGGCCCCACATAGATTTCTATTATATATATATAGATTATTATTATTATTATTATTATTATTATTATTATTCCAAAATATTTATATATCTGATAGTTGCATCAAAATAATTTAATTCAGCATTTATAAACTTTTTGATTGGACGAAATCTTTACAATTAATCTCCTTTTTCCATTCAGTGGGACCCACAAACTTTACTATTAATATTATATAGATTATTCCAAAACAATTATATATACTGATAGTTGCACCAAATAATTTAATTCAACATTTATCTACTTTTTGATTGATCGAAATCCCAACAATTAATTTTTTTTTTCCATTCAGCGGGACCCACAAACTTTACTATTGATATTATTATTATTATTATTATTATTATTATTATTATTATTATTATTATTATTATTATTACTACGCTTCAACCCGTGTGATGCACAGAGTGAACTAAATTAGTTACTTTTGAAATTTTATAAAAGTCATGGATAAGTAACTGTTTATACAAAGTATACCAAACGAAAAATTAATTGATCCCTGCAAATACAATTTTAAAAGAGCAAAACATCGATTATATTGTCAAATGAAAAGACATCGTAACAAATAGTTCAAACATTATATATATGTGTATATATATATATATATATATATATATATATATATATATATATATATATATATAGAACAAACATAGGGGCCAATAGTTCAATTGTAATTTGCAAAAAAGCTAAATTGGTCCAAAATTGTTATAACATCCTTCAAATTAATGGGTAACTATTTAATAGAAGGTAATAATATAATTATAACTTGGACGATAGATGGACAATTGCATTCTGAGACATAGTTTGTTTGTCGAGTGACAATTTTGGACCTACATGATACATTTGATGATAATGTCTTATTATTCTTCATGATAAAGAGTTTTCTCTCGTCCTTCATTCATTTGAAAAAATGTTGTATATAATGATGTTGCGAGTTGGTCGGTGTTTCCATAGGGGGAAGATGAGATTATAAATATCCTGCAACATATATAATTAATGATATTTACACTAAAATAATTTAATTTAGCATTTATCTGCTTTCTGATTGGTCAGAATCTCTACAATTAATCTTTTTTCTCCATTCTGCGGGACCCACAAACCTTACTATTAATATTATATAGATTATAAGCAAAACCAAAATAATTACTGTTATTTACACCAAAATAATTTAATTCAGAGTCCAAAGCAGTCAAGGATTAGTAATACCTTCTAGTTTTTTTTAATTTTAAAATAAAATCTGGATTGAAAATTAAAAAAAATTGAAAATAGAAAAAATATATAACTTTCTACGTTGTGATTGGCCAATTCCCCTACAATCACTCCCGTGGCTCTATTTCATGGGACAACAATGATTTCTATTATAATAATATATAGAAATATATAGATTATTATTATTATTATTATTATTATTATTATTATTATTATTATTATTATTATAGGCAACACCAAAATAATTACTGTTATTTGCACCAAAATAATTTAATTTAGAGTCCAAATCAGTCACTCTCGTGACTCTACTTCATGGGACCCACAATGATTTCTATTATAATATATAGATTACTATGATTTTCTGAAATTATTTAAAAAATTTCTAAAAATTGGTTTTTTCTTAATTGTGATTGGCTGAGACTCCTTGAAATGCTCTCGTTGCAGTATTTGCTGGGCCCCACATAGATTATCATTATAAGTATATAGATTATTATTATTATTATTATTATTATTATTATTATTATTATTATTATTATTATTATAGGCAACACCAAAATAATTACTGTTATTTGTACCAAAATAATTAAATCATAATCGAAAGCAATCAAGAATTAGTGACACTTTCTGGTTTTTTTAATTTTAAAATAAAATCCGGATTGAAAATAAAAAAATTGAAAATAGAAAAAAAATATAATTTTCTACATTGTGATTGCCCAATTCCCCTACATTCACTCTCGTGGTTCTATTTCGTGGGATCCATAATGATTTCTATTATAATATATAGATTATTATTATAGGCAACACAAAATAATTCCTTTTTTTTTGCACCAAAATAATTTAATTCAGAGTCCAAAGCAGTTAAGAATCAGTGATACTTTCAGTTTTTTTTTAAATTTTAAATTAAAATTTGGATTGGAAATTAAAAAAAATTAAAAATAGAAAAAAATAATTTTCTATGTTGTGATTGGCCAATTTTCCTACAATCACTCCCATGGTTCCATTTCATAGGCCCCACATAAATTTCTATTATATATATATATATAGATTTTTGCAGGTAACATGGATACCGAGTTTATAATGTTATAGTAAATTTTTGAAACTAATAATGCATAATAACATGGTCAAGTTCAAACAGGATTGAGGATCAAATTGAACGATGGTAAAATCATATTAGAATTCTAACATGTAATAATTGGACAAAACTAGGATCATAAAATTTTAATTAATTTAAGATTCTAATAGGGATCATATCAATGAAAACCTTTTGGATCATAGAATGATAACATCAAATCATAATATTCAGATTGAGTTTAGTAACCCATAAGTAAGATTGTTATAATAATTAAGGATCCCATTAGTTAGGACTGATGAATGATAGCTAGAAGTAAAGTTATTGAACAAATTGAGAATAGAAATATTTTAACACATTATGGAAATGGTAAAAAAATATTATAACAATAATGATCTTAACAAATGTTCACGGACAATAATGCAATAACTATATTATATTTTTATCGGTAATTTAATATAAAATTTATAATATTATTGTGAAGTTGAAGTTAATAATGTGTGCAAATATGATCAAATTCATGCAGGATCAAGGGTTGAACTATAGAATCGTTGAATTATATATAGATTCTAATATAAAATATTTAGAAAGAAGTAAGATTGTGAAATCTTAATTATTTTCAAACTTTAATGAGAGTTGAAATGATAAAGGATCATAAAATTGTAAGATTATAATATCCAAATTGAAAGCTTAACAACTATGACCATGAATATTACCCATATACAGTGTTCCCTAAGCATTTAGTCTCTAATTTTCTTGAGTTAGAAAATTCATTGTTAAAGACCCAAACATAGAGAAAGAGAGGAGAGAGAAAGGGAGGAGGGAGGTCAGGGGACGTTCAAGCCAAATTTCTCAACCATCTTCATCGGCAACCTTCCTAAAAATTTGGATCAATATGCTCTTCGAGGTATATTCAAGAGATTTGCGAAGATTAAATCGGTGACTGTAATTCAGAGACGACATTCGAGGGGGAATTTTGGATTTATTCAAATCTAGAGGAGCAAAAGGCAGAATTATGCATGCAAAGATTGAAGGGGAAGCTAATTAGAGGTCATCATATAATTGTGGATTGGGCTAAAGGAGCTAATATGAGGAAGAGAGGCAAGCAGGTCTGGGTTCCAAAACAAACGGAAGAAACAAAGCAAGTGAGTTTCCGGACGAACGGTAATGTGAATGAAGAGTTTTTGGAATGGCTTCAAAGGAGTATTGTGTGCACAACAAGCAGTCTTAGAGACCTTGATTCTCTGGCCTCATTAATCAAGGACAATTTTGGCCCAGTCTCGAAAATCACTGCCCTAAGTGGCGTGAAGTTCATCCTCACGTTCCCCTCTATTCAGGATATGAAGAAAGTGATTTTAAACCCGTTAGAGTTGAATGAGTGGTTCACTGAAATTAAGCCCTGGGATAAGTATGATACTGCAGAGTCTAGAAGAGTATGAGTAGAAATTATTGGAGTCCCTCCCCAAGGATGGACTTGGGAAAATTTCCAGAGCTGTCACTTGCAAGGTGTATAGCTTCGACTAATCAGTTCGAGATCATGAGGGGTCTTATTCAAACGGATGTGTTTCGTAAGATCGATGGTGAAATCTTACTGGACATTCGAAACTGTTCTTTCAGGATTTTTGTTAGAGAATTCAGCTCTCATCTCATTCCACCTTCTTTAGCCCATGATACCTGTAATGAAAAGGAGGATTCATCTGGTTTCTTAAGTGAAGATGACCATAATGAAGAATGCGATGAAAATGTTCAACTTGCATCTAATGAGGCTTCAGACTCGACCCATGGGCAATCAAAGAGACAACCACATAGTAAAGATCTACAGTTATGCAACGGAAATAACAATTCAAGAGACACATCCTCATTCCATAATGAAGAGCTGAATAGGTCACAGTTGGAAGACAGATTAACCTCAGTTAATAACACTGCTCTGAAAATGGTACCCGTGGAGTATGATCAACCTCTTATTAAAGCAGCGGTCGCATTGGGAGAAGGTGCAGTAATTGGATTAGAGAAGTCTGTTGAGGTTGTATCTAAATCTCTGATTTTTGGAAATGAAAAGAACAACTCTGAGGTTTTTGTTAGTAAAGTGTCCTAAAATCACCAAATCTCTTGATCTCACAATTATTTGTTTCCTAATTGTATTAGGATATTATTTAGGTTTCCTTATTGTGTTAGATTTCCTAATTGTATTAGCTTCTAAATCTATTTGGAGTGGGAGTCAAGTTAGGTTATAGGGAGTTCTCCCTATAAATAGGGTGCATGTTTCTTTACCAAAAACACATCGGCAAACACAGAGAGCTAGAGAGAGAGAAAATATTGAGAGAGAAAGGGGTCTCACCAATATTTTCCCCAGTCTATCCTGAGAGATTGTGAGTTGAGTGTTGAGAGATTGTTATTGTAATCTCCTTTGTGGATCGTATCACACCCTGTGATAGTGATCAGGTTGTACTTCTCCTTTCTCATAGTGGATTATTTTACATTTGTCGTAGTCAGTGGGTTTTTCTCGAGTTCTTGGTTTCCCACGTAATGCAGTGTTTGATTTTATCGCTTATTTTTCGTTCCTAAATTTTGTCGTAATATCCGTCATTTCGTTTTCGATTCTATTATTCGCTTCCGCTGTTACCTTGCTACTCACTTTTCTCTAACAAGTGGTATCAGAGCAAGGTGGAGATGGCTTCAATCATGAAGTGTGATATTCCAAAATTTGATGGAACGAGGAGTTTTACTATGTGGAGACTGCAGATGAAGGCGGTCCTGATTCAGCACGGGTTATGGGATGTGATTGAGTATCCCGACCACGAAGATGAGCGATGATAAATTCCAAAAACTCCAGAAGGATATCAAGGGGAATCTGACTCCAAAGGGTGTGGAAGAAGCTTGAAGATAAGACTCTGGCAGGGATTCAGTTGTGCTTGGCAGAGCACATTCAGAGAGAGGTGATGCATATCGAGAAACCTCGGGTGCTCTAGACCAAACTGGAAGAGCTGTACATGTCGAAGAGTCGTGCAAACAAGTACCGAATGAAGGAGAAATTCTACAGGTTGAAGATGCCCCAAGGTAATTCTATTCAGGCACATCTTAGTGAATTTGATTCTATTATTACTGAATTGGAATCAATGGATATAAAACACACTGATGAGGATAAGGCTTTTCATTTAATTATGTCCCTACCTGCATCACATAAACAATTTAAGGAAATTATGTTGTATGGGAATCGTGGTGACCTTAACCTTAGTGAAGTAAAGGCTAGTTTACTGTCTAAGGAGAAACTTGATACCGATGGTGATGACCAGGGTGGTGATGCTATGGTTGTAAGGGGTAGAAATATTGAACGTAAGGGAAACGGGTCTAGAGGGAGGTCTAAACACCGTTCAAAGTCTAGGAATCCTCACAAGAATAAGAAGTGTAACTCTTTGTAATAAGATGGGGCATATAGAGAGAGACATTTGGGCAAGCAGAGAGACCGAGCGGAGAGTAAGGATAATCACACCAAACACAGTACCTCAAATGCGTGAGTCCGAGTCGGATGGTGATGGGTTTGTAGTTACGGATGATGCCTTGGCTACCACATCGAGTAGGATAGCTAGAGATGAGTGGGTTCTTGACACGGGGTGCACCTATCATATGTGTCCTCATAAGGGTGGTTCGAGTCTTATGAGAGTGTTGACACCGGGTCGTAGTCATGGGTAACGACGGCATGCAAGGTTGCAGAATCGGTAGCATCAAAATCAAGACTCATGATGGCATCGTTAGAACTCTCGAGGAGGTTCGTCATATCCCTAACATGATGAAATTTAATTTCTTTGGGTACTCTTGAAGCTAACTGCAGTACAAAGGAGAAGATGGTGTTTTGAAAGTGTGCAGGGTTCCATGGTTCTTATGAAGGAATCGGGCGGCGCTTCATACATCCCGCAGGGTCTCTGATGTGATCTGCAGCGGCATCCTAAATCTTGATGAGTCCGAAGACAAAATCAGCGCACATGAGACTAGGCCACATGGGCGAGAAAAGAATGTCAATGTTGAGCAAGAAGGGATACCTTAAAGGCGCAAAGATCGGCAAGTTGGAGTTTTGCGATCACTGTGTCTACGGGAAATAGAAGAGGGTTAGCTTTTCAAGGGCTAAACATACAACAGCAGGGATCCTTGATTATATTCATTCAGATTTGGGGTCTGCTAGAGTGCCATCACCGGGTGGCAAGCGCTACATGTTGACATTCGTGGATGACTTCTCGAGGAAGACTTGGGTTTATTTCTGCACAAGAATGAGGCATTCTCATATTTCAAGAAGTTCAAAGCTTTGGTGGAGAACTGCATGTGCAGGAAAATCAAGAAACTCAGGACTGACAATGGGTTGGAGTTTGTTGATTATGAATTTACTGAATTCTGCGAGGAGCATGGGATTGCGAGGCATCGAACCTTGGTGGGTAAGCCTCAGCAAAACAGCGTAGCTAAAAGAATCAACATGACACTCTTGGAGAAAGCCCGCTGCATGTTCTCGAATGCAGGGCTTTGGAAGAACAAATCGTTCTGGGTAGAGGTGATATCTACTACCTGCTGAACAGATCACCTCATGCCTCTATCGAATACCAGATTCCAGAGGAAGTATGGACAGGTAATCCAGTTAATTATTCTAATTTGAGAATTTTTGGATGTCCTGTATATGTACATGTGAATGATGGGAAGCTGTCTCCCAGGGTTGTTAAATGCATGTTTCTAGGTTACGGGTCTGAGTCTAAAGGATATAGAATGTGGTGTCCTGATTTGATGAAAGTTATTCAGTCTAGAGATGTAACCTTTAATGAAACTGCTATGTTATCTGGAATGGAATCTACCGGTACTTCTGATGATGCAGGAAATCAGGAGAAGGATGCAGGAAGAATGGTGTTAGAGGTGGAGCAGGCTGGCGTGGAGCCGCTTTGAACCCGCAATCGAGCAAACTATTGATGCTCTGAACCAACTCGAGTTGATGAGCACGAGATTGAGACGAATGTTCCTCGGGTGGAGGAACAACCATGATTGCTAGATCGTCCCGAGGGAGATCGGGGAGACCATGCGATATCTTGAAGAAGATGATGCTATGATTGCTTATGCTACCGAGTGTTGCAGAGGAGACTCCTGAAGGTGCTGAACCTTCTACCTATCAGAGGCCATCTCTTGTCCGAATGCCTCAAATTAGATAGAGCTATGCAAGAGGAGATGGAGAGTCTGCAGAAAATCATACATGGAGCTATGTGAGTTGCCTAAAGGGCGACGAGCTCTATCGCGAAGTGGGTGTACAAGAGAAAGGAAGGTATCCCTGGTGTAGAAAGTGCAAGGAAGGCCGATTAGTGGTAAGGGGTTGCAACCAGAAAGAAGGAATCGACTACAACGAAGTATTCTCGCCAGTCGTGAGGCATACGTCGATCCGCACCTTGCTTGCCTTTGTTGCTCTATTTGATTTGGAGTTGGAGCAACTTGATGTCAAGACAGCTTTCCTCCATGGCAAGTTGGAGGAGGAAATATATATGAGGCAGCCAGAGGGTTTCATCATTCCTGGTAAACAGGAACAGGTATGCAGATTAAGGAAGTCCTTGTATGGACTTAAACAGGCACCCAGGCAGTGGTACAAAAGGTTTGATACCTTTATGGTAGGGCAAGGGTACACAAGAAGTCACTATGATAATTGAGTGTACTACAGGCAATTTGAAGAAAGGTCTTTCATTTATTTATTATTGTATGTGGATGATATGTTGATTGCCTCCAGGGACATGTCACTAATAAAGAAGCTGAAATCTCAACTCAACCAGGAGTTTGAGATGAAAGACCTTGGAGCGGCAAAGAAGATTTTGGGTATGGAGATCCAAAGGGATAGAAAGGCAGGGAAGTTGTTCCTGTCTCAGAAGAAATATATGGAGAAGGTGTTGGATAGATTCAACATGAGAAATTGTAAAGCAGTTTCAACTCCTTTAGCTGCACACTTCAAGTTGTCTGGTGAGAACTGTCTTAAATCTGATTTGGAGGTAAGGAGGATGTCTAATATTCCCTATGCTAGTGCAGTTGGTAGTTTGATGTATGCTATGGTATGTACTAGACCTGACCTATCCCACGCAGTTAGTGTGGTGAGTAGATATATGCAGAATCCAGGGAAGGAGCATTGGGAATGAGTGAAGTGGATCCTTCGCTATGTAAAGGGTACTTTGGAGAAGGGCATCCTGTATGTTAGAGGTAGTGCTGCAACGTCTGATGTTGCAGGTTATGTTGATGCTGATTATGGTGGAGATCTGGATAGGAGACGCTCAATTTCAGGGTATGTGTTCATCATGTGTGGAGGAGCAATATCTTGGAAAGCTTCACTTCAATCTATAGCACTCGCCTACTCAGAGGTGAATATATTTCGCAACGGAAGGAGTGAAGGAGGCCATCCGTTGAGGGATTGGTCATGGAGCTTGAGTACCACATGGCGAGACTATGGTTTATTCAGACAGTCAGAGTGCTATACATCTTACAAAGAATGAAAATTATCATTCAAGACCAAGCATATAAGCGTCGTATCACTTCATCGAGATACTGATTCTTGCAGGAGAGATCGTGGTGAAGAAGGTTCATACTTACGATAATCCTGCATGTTAACCAAGCCTCTATCTATAGCTAAGTTCGAACATTGTTTGGACTTAGTTGGTGTTCTAAGCATGTGAGAGCCTCATGGCCACGCTCTGGAGGGGCGTGTTGATGGCGATACCAAGATGTTTATCTGGATCGATGATTCGTTGATTTTAGTCCAAGGTGGAGTTTGTTAGGAAAGTGTCCTAAAATCACCAAATCTCTTGATCTCACAATTATTTGTTTCCTAATTGTATTAGGATATTATTTAGGTTTCATTATTGTGTTAGGTTTCCTAATTGTATTAGATTCTAAATCTATTTGGAGTGGGAGTCAAGTTAGGGTATAGGGAGTTCTCCCTATAAATAGGGTGCATGTTTCTCCACCAAAAACACATCGGCAAACACAGAGAGCTAGAGAGAGAGAAAATATTGAGAGAGAAAGGGGTCTCACCAATATTTTCCCCAGTGTATCCTGAGAGATTGTGAGTTGAATGTTGAGAGATTGTTATTGTAATCTCCTTTGTGGATCGTATCACACCCTGTGATAGTGATCAGGTTGTACTCCTCCTTTCTCATAGTGGATTATTTTCTGGTTGTCGCCGTCCGTGGGTTTTTCTCCGAGTTCTTCGGTTTCCCACGTAATTCTGGTGTTTGATTTTATCGCTTATTTTTGGTTCCTAAATTTTGTCGTAATATCCGTCATCTCGTTTTCGATTCTATTATTCGCTTCCGCTGTTACCTTGCTACTCACTTTTCTCTAACAGTTTTTATTAGTCAACCAGAAAACATCCCCACCAATACTTATATTGACGAGGATGACTGTTCCATTTCTTCCGGAGATGATTCAATATTGAAAGCCAGGGAATACATTGCTCGCAAGGTAATCTCATTTGGGGAAAAATCTGGTTTCATGAGAGTGAAGAAAAGTGTCAATTTCAAAAAACACAGTGGGGTCAAAACAACAACAAAGAAGACGAAAAAGAAGATCAAGGAGAGTCTTAGAAGAAGAAATTTTGGTAGAATTACACTGTCATCTTCTACTGATGGCAGTTTACAGTTCAGATATGAAGCTATCAGACTTAGGCCGGCTGTTTGCTTTTCTGTTTCTAAAAATCGGTTGATGAGCTTAAAGCCTAGGTTATGTCAAGGTTTTGCTGTTGTTGTCAATTGATATATAGGAGATGTTGGCACAGTTCAAATGGGTGGTAGTAGATCTGTAGTCTATTGTGTTAGCAATCGGGTGTGCAACTACTCACTGTTTCAGTGCTCCCCTCTTCTCTTTTAGGAGTGCATTTGACCTTCTGCGTCTGAGAGTGTGTAGTTGGTATCACAGTGGCTTTGGTCCTAGTGTACAGGTGTTCTTTGACCTGACTCTACTGAATTTCAACAGTATATGGTTTAGATTGAGCAATGAGCAATGTGGGTAGTAGGATATTCAGAAGGTGTTTTTGGAAAAATGGAAAAAGAGGGCTTTGGTGTGATTGAGAGTGTGACATCCTGAGGATACAGCTGCTGAGTCTGATCTGAAGACATTAGTGTTTGCTTCAAATCTTTTGGAGAATTACCGGGTGTCATGGTATTTTTTGTTGTTGCTGAGGGGGCTGTTCAGTAGTTGTGAAGGTGGGAATCGTTCTTTGAGTACCCGTTACTTGCTGTCTGGGTGCTTATATTTTCTTGATTTTGGCTAAGCTACAATAGCTATTTGATTACTCTGAGGCTGCTGTTCTTGAGCTACTGGTTTTATGTTTGGGTTCTGCTTCCTCTCAAATTAGGTGGGCATACAATCACTGAGACAAATGTTGATCATGAGAGTTGTTCTGGTTGGGGATTGTTGTCACTAAAATGGTTCTATTTGATCTGGCAATGTTATTCTACTGTGGTGATTCGCAATATTGAGATCAAATTAAATGAGCAGGGTGTTGGGCATATGGGTTATATTCTGATTTTGGTAGAATGAGCAGGGTGTGACGAAGGATCTGATTATTCTTGGCAATTTAGGTGGTGTTGCCGACAGTGGTTTGGAAGGTCTCAATTTTGTCGACAGTTTGGTGGTGGATGATCTTGCTCTAGGAGGTCTGTCTGACATTATTCTGTCTCATTGTTCTTCAAAATGATTCTGATGGTGGTTGTGATGACTCTCAGATTCAGAGGCTCAACATTCAGGCCTACATTGAAATAGTTCGCTCCTTGATGTACATTACAAGGGTTATTTTTTCGAGTGCTGCGATAAAAATGCCACTAATATTTCCCAAATAGTCAAAACTGCCATTAATATTTTTAAAGTGTCAAAGATGCCATTACACTTTCTAAAATTGTCAAAACTGCCACTGTTCCCAAATTTTACCTGCTGCTGCCGGTAATCCCAAATTTTTTTTTGAAACTTTTTGAAATTAAAAATGAAAAGGGAAGTTTTTCAAACAGTAATCTGCTGCTGCTAGTTTGCTCGCTGGTTTGCTCAGATGTTAATGGGAACCCAGATGTCCCTGGTTTGCTCGCTGGAAGAGGGCGGATGCCGGACTGGGTCTCAAACTTGTCCTTGATCCGGGCCATCCGAGACTCGTCCGGCCATTGCAGGAACTTCGGCATCAGGGCGGTTTTAGAGGCGGCACAGACTTCCAGGACGAGTTTGTGGCAGGTGGAGATTCCCAGACCCAAGCGTTTGGAGACTTCTCGGAGAGGTTCTCCGGTGGCGAGACGCCAGATGCAGACGGCCACCCGCTGCCGGACGGGGATGGCTGCCCGGAGCATCGTGTCTTTTTTGGTTATGATCGGATCGAGTTCCTTGCAGATCATCTCGAAGGTGGCTTTGCTCATCCGAAACGCTTTGCGAAACTCCTCCTCCGGGAAGTCTGGGTTGCTGGCTGGCTGCATTTCTCTCACCAGTCCTTCGAACGGTCCTTCACCCACAGCCGCCGCCCACCCGGCCCGCCACCACCTCCTCCGGCGGTGGTTCTCTCTGGGGAAGAAGCGGCGACGGCGGAGGTAGCGGCGGAGGTGGTGGCAGCAATGCGGGCGCGTTTGTAGTCGTTCCTCTGTTTGAAATCGGAGAATTCAGTTTCAGAGAAGTGGGTCTGAATTTGGTCGTAGTAATCTTCTGCTGCTGCTGCCATTAATATTCAACTTGAATTGGGTTCATTTTTGTTCGATCTTCACTCTTCACTTCCCTTTTCATTTTTAATTTCAAAAAGTTTCAAAAAAAAATTTGGAGCAGCAGGTGAAATTTGGGAAAAGTGGCAGTTTTGAAAATTTCAAAAAGTGTAATTGCAATTTTGACATTTTGGAAATATTAATGGTAATTTTGACTATTTGGGAAATAGTAGTGACATTTTTACCGCAGCACTCTTAATTTTTTCATTGTAAAGACACATTTTGTCTGTTAAATAAAAGAGTCTTTTGACCGCTAATTATAAAAAAAAAAAAAGACCAAAACATACTCACCATCAATATCTAATTCAACATGGGACAGATCAGGGATACGACTTGTCTTCGTGCACAAGCTTGATCTCTTTCAAAATGTATAAATGAGCAAATAATGGGATGACTAAGGTCCCATTGTTTTATGCGGTGGAATCGTTTACGGTTCCACACTGCACTGTAAATATCCATTTTCCACCACCACTCACCATAACTTTCCATTTCCCTTTTTTGTTAAAAGTGAAAACTTTTCCCGTTCTTTTATGCGGCTGGTTGGTTGCGGTTTCACACCACACCACAACTTTCCATATTCCACCACAATCTACCATTTCAATAAAAAATTTCATCTCACTTTTTTCCAATTACAATGTCAAATATACCAACCTATTTACAATTATTTACAGCACAACATTCCACAATCCACCACAACCTTCCACATTTCACCACAACTTTCCCCAACCCAGCATAATTTTCAAATTCCCACCACTTCACACCACACCGCAACCAACCGTATAAAATTAGAATGAGTCTCATTCTCACCACCGATCAAAATGTCTTACACGACCTCATTTCATTCTCATCCTATGTCATGTTAGCAGTGAGTTGATTTCAAACTCACGATTGAAAATGGTCTAACAACTTAATATAAACATAAGACTTGCTCAGTATGTACAAAGAAAATCAAAGTTCAAACTCCAAGAGTTACTTCCAACACCACGAGATGTTATATTAAAGCAGTATAATCACATTTACTTTGAACAAGGGCCACCACGAGAAATGTTACCTTGGTTGGTCAAATTCAAATGCATGTCGTACAAAAAGTATGACTCCCAAATTCAATTCCCATCAAGAAAATCAACACTCATCATGCCCGTTGAATTTCAGTTCCCAGAAAGGTCGTAGCACCAAATCTTAAACCATGACTTACATACGTACGTTTGAAACTTTTTATATTCATAATTAAGCCCAACAAATTCACATTTTATTACTTTGTCAAATTCAGGACACTATGTTATGTCATGAAGCTCTACATGTTAATGTATAGCTAGTGTTGCAATCACGATTTTCTCATCAAATTAAATATTAATATTTGTGACATATTTTAACTTACCTTTTTTTTAAAGAGGACGGTAGATTAGCGAACAAACAAGGAGTGAAATCTATCTTCACCAAGATGAAGAGGACTAATTTCGATTATCTCAAACTAAGTATCCCTAAATTCTAATTTTCAAAGTTTGACCAATCATTAATCACTAGTGGAATGGACTTTGATCTAAAAGAAAAAAAGAGCATTGCCAACTTTTCGTTATAAACTTCCACTTAAAATATGATCATAATTTCCACCCATCGACCACTTCAAAGTTACTACCTCCTTTTTTTTAAAAATCTTTCGCTTTAGAAAGTTAATGAGGTAAAACTAACATTGTAAAAATAAATGAAGTAGTTAATATATAAAAGAATATTTAAACATATTTAATTAAAATGAATTTTTGGTATTTTTCTTATTCAACAATATTATGAATAAAATAAATAGTAATTAATTTGTTATTGATATTATAAAGTGATAGATAATATGAAATGAACAAAAAATTACTTGTCACTTTAATTTGCAAAATATAATGTTTTGGAATATATACTTTTATGAATTATTTAAGCAACAATTTATTAAATAAAAATTTAAGGTAGATACGTTTAAGGTTAATAAAAGTATGATCACACGGATTCCCTCCAGTTTTTTATTTAACTTTTTAAATAAATTTTTCTATTATATATTATCTTTCACTTTGCAATCCCAATAACAACATATTAATTACTACTTTTTTTTTATTTCATCCGTAACATTTATTAAATAAAATACTAAAAATTAAATTTAAATAAACATATTTATAATTCTCCTATTAACTACCCATATATTATTGCACCATTGGTTTTACACATTCTTTTGTAATGACAAATAAAAAAGATGAAAGTATTAGTTAATATTTTTTTTTGAAAATAGGAGATTTATATTAAGTTAAACTGTAGCCGTTACATCAAGGTCACGAGAAACAAAAAAAACTCAGACCTCGCCACCGTTACAAATTTACCCTCGGGGGGCTTATACAAATTCGAAGAGTACATTTTTTTCCTAGATTTAAGATCTTAATCTTTCTACCACTATCGTCAACAAACCATATAGGGCCTTGCTATCCACATGAAGGTCATTGGTCATGGAAAGCGCAAAAGTAATGCAGTTCCACCATTTTACTATGTCAAAAAGGATGGTGGTACGGTGCTAGCACACAAAAATCTGCCATGCATCTTCCTACTCATTACCATAGAAGTCGTCATCCCTATCTTCCAGCATCTGTTGAGCTTATTTGTCATAAAAAAAAAGTTTGAATGTCCAGCTCTATAGCCAAGATGACACATTTAGGGGTTTGGTTGTGGATAATAACCGTCTCCTGTTAGTTGACAAACTACTCAGCCAGCATAGTCGGAGTTAGGTTCACATATCTTTGGACCAGGTTAACCTCCACATTCCAATCTCTACCCACGATAGCCTTAACATTATCAATCACTTCGGGGAGTTGAGGTTTAGCATCATCTCGTGAGATCCTGATAGTTTTAATTATCTTCCCCTCAAGGTCTACTTCAAAGGGCTTAATCCCTCTCTCCTAAGCCAGATGAAGAATTTCTCTGAGCGTGATCATCACCGCGTCATTATTGTATACTCGCGCAGTAATGCCAACTACCCAATGCATGCTGTTGTCTCGGATAATCGCTGCCCCTATGAAGAAATCAACTTCTCTATTTCGAAAATCTCCAGGTTAATTTTGTAGGTGTGGGAATTTGGAGGTTTCCAGCCCAAAATCTTTTCATTGCTAGAAAAAGCATAATCCTGACATTTCTCATAAAAACAACAGTTAGTCCAACATTTATAAAAAGCAGTAGGAAAGTTGACGGATTCTTACTGCATGACATATTTGTTTCTAAAGATCCATCTGGCCCACACCATTGTGGAGAAGAAGATTCTCCAGGTGTGGGAGCTATCCGATCTAGGATGTTCAAATAAAGCCAATCAATCCAATTTTCAACTTCCCAAAACTCCTCACCCCTAGGGTGTATGGAGGATGCCTTATCAAACATAGCAGTCCAAAAAGTTCTAGCAACGTCACGGTTTCTGAATAAGTGCATATGGGTTTCATACATTTCCTGACAAAGAGAGCAAAAGGGATTAATGTCTTCCACTTTGTTGGCCATAGAAGCAGAAAGGGGTAATGATTCATGAATCATCCTTCATAGGTGAAAGTTAATCTTAGATGGGACTTTCACTACAAGATGGATGCTCTGATACGACCATCCGTTGCGACCATTAATTGAACGGTCATATTTTTTTTCGGGCGACCGTACAATTGCGACCGTTCAATGAACGTCCCATGGAGCGACCTTTCAATTGAACGGTCGCAAATTTGCGGTCGTTCATTTAAATGGTCGCTCTACGGGACGACCATTCAAATGAACGGTCGCAAATTTGCGACCGTTTAAATTAACGGTCGCGCCCCAGTTATATCCGAAAATTTCCCTCCCAAACATAATACCTACTCTTGTCCACCCCATGTCCCCATCTCACTCATCTATCACTGATTCTGTCTCTCTCCGACCCACCCCCTCTCTCTCACTCTTTTCTTCTCTGCTCTTCACCCTCCATCTCTCAAACTCACAATCTCACATTCTCATCCATGCTTCTCTCGTCTGCCCGAGACCACACCGAACTACACCATTGAAAATCATCTGTGCACTCACAAGCATCCAATCGACACAACCATCATGCCATCTACACCATTGAAAATCAAGAAGACCAACGATCCAGATTTGAAGAAAGGAGCACGATTCAGGAATAAAAACCAAGGTTGAAGGTCGATCTCAAGTGTGAACGTATTTTATTTTATTTTTTTTTGGGTGGGGGGGGGGGGGACAACCCACCATACCCAAGTTTTTTTGGGTTCATGTAATGCTTCAATTAGGCTTAGCTTTAGATTGAAATTTCCACTGTTTATTAGTCTCGTTTTTGTATTCGAATTTGGATCTAAAATTTTGTTATTCTCGCATGTTTAGTCTCAACTTTCTACGCATTAGTCTGATTTCTGGGTGATTTGTTCTTAACTTGTTCTTCTCTCTCTTCCATTTTTCTGGGTTTGGTTGCATATGTTTCTGGGTTCAATTTTTGATCCTCGTTTGATTGGTTTTCAATTGTTTTGTGTTTTTTCTGATTATTGTGATGAATGAATTTCTGGGTTAGATTTGATTCGATTAATGATTCTGGGTTGATCTAAAATTTGGATCTGATTATTGTTATACTTGTTTGTTCTAAAAAAAATTTATACTCGTTTGATTCCGGGTTTTCGTTTTCTTCTCTTGAACTGGGTTGATTTCTTGATGTTGAGTGACCGGGCGACCGTTCAAATGAACGGTCGCTAATTTGCGATTGTTTATGAACGGTCGCCCCAGATTACGATCGTTCACGAACGGTCGCAAATTAGCGATCGTTCATTTGAACGGTCACCCGGTCCCTCAAACGACCCTTGAGACACGACCGTCGTGAACGGTCGCAAATGAATGGTCGCGTGACCTGTGGCGCGACCGTTCAAGCCTAACTAAGACCTTTCACCACGGTCTTATTTTTCAATTCGGCCATCTTGTAGTGTTTAACTTTCTAGATAGCTTTAAATGAGGAGGAAAAAGAGTTAGTCTCTAATATAGATCCAAATCTAAGGTCTTTGTAAATCATACTAATATTGAACTTGAGGATGACTGGATGGGAGTTTTGAGGACTTCTTGTATGGGGTCCAATAACAGAAAATCTTCAAGGCTTCTAATGTCCCACATACCTTCACGCAGGAAATCATTAACTCAATGATGTCTATGGGTGGAGCTGTTGTCAACATCTATTCTATTTGGATTAGATCCATTACCAGTCCAGTTCTCAAACCAGAAGGAAGTAGTAGAACCATCACCAATAATCTTGGTCAAATGTTCCAACATAAAGTTCTTAACAAGAAGGAGATTCTTCCATTGTGGGGAGTAGGGGTGGCAATTTGAGTTTGAGCGGGTCGTTTCGGGTTGGACATTTTGGTCATTTCGTTATTTCATATCATTTTCGGTTACGGGTCTAAAACGGGTTGAAGACAAAAAAGTGTACGATTTACTATTCATTTACTATTTGCATTATATTCGTTTACTGTTTGCATTAAATTCTTTTACTGTTTGCATTAAATTCTTTTTATACCTACTTATTTCATTTGAAAGTTATGCACGTTACTTGATTTCAATCTTACGTAATTTATTGTTATTTTTATAGTCTTTTTAACTATAATTCTTCGTCAGTGTAATAATATATTGCGGATTCGTTTATACTTTTGTTAGGTTCACACCAGATCGTGTATTCAAACGTTTTTTCTAGTATCGCAATTTGATCTTTAATTAAATTTAGAGTATGTTTATGGACTCTTGATGGTAGAGTAACTAAATATAAATATCTGGATTTTTAATTTTCAAGGAGACTTTTTCTATGATTTCTAGTTGTTTGATCAAGTGATCTTAGAAAATTCTATGCTTCTTGTATACTTGCTTTAAGTTCTGGAAAATTAAATATGTTTTCCCAGCTAAATAATCTCCTTCTTTGTTCAATTTAGAATTTGATTGAAATCTATTTTTAAACATATTTATTTCTTAAGTCTGAATAGTGAATTTCATATATTCTTTCAGCTAGATAAACGATTTTTGCATAAAAATTTTTACATTTAATTTTGTTATGTCACAAAAAGTTAAATAAGCGTAATAATCCATCTTCACAATACATGTCAGTTATTATTTATATTATAAAATTTTCTAAGTTCATTTCTAAAGTTCTTCTTCTTGACAGGTGTGCTTCCTTCAAATTTGTTGGGAGTCAGCTTGTCGTATCCGAAGTCAAATAAAGTATCATCTAATTTTCCATTGGTACCTTCATCGTTGGTGACAATTACGGTATTTTCTTCTTGATAAAGAGTTCTGTATCTTTCTCTGCAGAGTCTATCAATTTGACAACTGACTGCTAATGCTCCTGTAGATCTTCTATAATTGATCCAAGATCTGTCAAATGGGGGAGTTTCAAAAAGCTTTTCGATCTTTTGTTGCTTGAACTTTAATATTTGTCAAAGGAATTTTGTTCAAGATGATCAAATTAATAACCAGATGAATGGTACCAGTCTGTTCATCTTTTTCAGGAGCGACAGAAAATATTCTGAGACAAACATAGCTCTTAGTTTTGCTGTGTTTTTGGATGGTTTCGACTATTTTTTCTGGGAAATTCTTGAGCTCAATGAGGCTTAAACTAGGATATAGGAGGTTCAAATATCCATGTGTAAAGAGTTGGTATACTACTTCGGGGTTTGCTTTGTTAAAGGCTATAATTCTTGGAAATAAGGAACGCTTGGGATTATAAAAGAGTTCAGGGATTTCTCCAATCTTTTCATAGGCAACAATAGTCACTTGATGATAGTTCTTATAGAATATCATCTGTAACAATGTTCAATGTTCGGATGCCAGTATTTCGAATAATTGGACTGGTAGCTAGCAATCTATCCTTTAATCTTTGCTTCTCTTTCTCCTCTTGGGAGATGGGGTTTGAAGCATTTTCCTTGCTTGTTGAGGGTCGAAATGAGTGTTCTGCTTGTTCAAATTTGACTTCTTTGGGATTTTCTTTCCCATAACTCAATTTGAGTTCATCTATAGTTTTGTAGAAGATTGTAGTAAGATCTCGAGCCTTTTCAAGGTGAGCCCTGAGGTCCTCCACTACTACTTCTATATGTTAGATTTTTTCTTCAACTGCTTCAAAATATTCATTATAGTCAATCATGATGTTTTCAAAATCTCGAACGAATGGCCCTTCGTCACTAGAACTGTTCTCCTTCATCTCACTTGTACTCATTTTCACAAGTGAGATAATCTGCTATAAAGTTGTTTTTTTCCTGCAACATGCTCATAAGTAGCCTTAAACTGGATAAAAAAGTTGCCATCTATGTAGTTTTCTCATATATGTGGTCCATTATCTAAACTTTGTTTTACGAAGGTCGTTGCTGCTTGATTATCAGTCAATATTTTAAAAGGTTTGGGTAACAAAATTAATCTCCATTTCGTTATTCCTCTAATAATTGCTAAGATTTCTTTTTCCATTGGATTATAATTTTCTTCTCGTTCTTCAAATGTTCCGCTATGATATCCGTTAGGGGTGAGCAAAAATTCCGAGAATCTCGACCCCGTCCCGGTCCCGGTCAAGTCCCAGTCCCAAAATCCCATTCCCGGTGGGAGCGGGACCGGGATCGGGACTAAAATTAAAGTCTCGGTCAATAATGGGACTGGGAGTGGGACTTAACCTCATTTCCCGGTCCCGGTCCCGATTCCCGGTTTATAAATAAATATATATATATATATATAATAATAATAATAGTAATAATAATAATAAATCAAATGACTTCATGATGATTGATAAATTTGTTTAATTTAATTTGTGCTCGCTCTTTAGATTTATTTATTTATCACTATTTCGAACTTAGTATATTTTTTCGGAAAAAAAATGTTATATATTAGATATTGCATAATTTTATCTGGGAAAAAGTGGCTATGTAAACAAATCGGCACTCACATTTGTGAAATTAAAGATAATTTATATAATCTATGTTGATTTTTAATGGAAATAAATTAAAATAATTGGTGAAAAAATTAGGAAACCGGGACTAAAAATTTCCCGGTCAATTTCTTGGTCCCACCGGGACCGGGAGCGGGAACAAATATTTGCTCCCGGTCACAACCGGGAGCGGGAGCGGGAGCAAAACTTTGCTCCCGGTTACAACCGGGACCTGGACCGGGACCGGGACCTCCGAAAATTACCGGGATCCCGGTCCCACTCACCCCTAATATCCGCAAATTTCGTTTAAGTCTGTTTTCAGTACTACTGCCCAAGTTTTATCAGAGGCATCAGTCTGTAGAATTAGATTATCTTCTAGTTCAGGAAGTCTAAGACTGGGTAGATTTAAACATTCTTCCTTTAGTTTTCTAACTATTTATGTATGTTTTTCAGTCCGAGTATTATTTTTTCTAAGTAGACTTTGTATATCTTTCTTCTTTTTAGCTAAATCAGGTATATATGAACTAGCATAATTTAATAATCCTAAAAATCCTTGAACTTGTTTTTTAGTTCTAAGCTCATCAGGGTATTCTTTTATTTTTCTAGAAATGTGAGGTTGTAAGCTTATTCCATTAACTCCTACTTCAAATCCTAAAAATTCAATTTTTATTTTTTCCATGATTGCTTTTCTTTCACTCAAACAAATTCCTTCTTTAATAGCTACTTTAACAAATTCTTCTTGATGTCTTCTGTGTTCATCAAGAGAATTAGAACTAATAAGGATATCATCAACATATACTACTAAGAAGTTATTAAGATGTTTAAAAGCATCATCCATTCTTCTTTGGAATATTCTAGGAGCATTTTTCAATCCAAATGGCATAGCTATCCATTCGTAAAATCCTTGTGGTGTACTAAATCCAGTGTATTTTATACTATTTTCTCCCATTTTTACTTCCGAAATCCGGATTTACAGTCAAATTTCGAGAAATATTTCCTATTTCTACAACATTTATTAAAACTTCTTTGTTTGGTAGGAAATAATTATTTGTCTTAGTATATTGATTCAATTTTTTGTAATTTATTACCATTCTTGCTTTTCCTCTTCTTCGTTTTGCTTCATTCATTACCATAAAAGTTGGAGAAGAGTAAGCTCCTTTAGATGGTCTTATTAATCCTTTTCTAAAAGTTCATTAATCTGAACTGAAAATTCTTTAATATCTCCCTCTGTATATAACATCGGTTTTTCTTTAATATATATATCTTGGGTTAATTCTATTTTGGCTCTAGGATGTTCTGGTTTCCAAAACTGTAATGGATTTTCAGAATAAAGTTGTTTAAGTTTGTCTAATATTTTTTCTTTGGTGATTATATTAATTTTATATTTAGGAGTTTTACTTTCAACCTGTGTGTTCAAAGAGACTTTTTCATAACCCTGTCCACCACGCTTCGCGCGCACTCTGTATGGGTATTTTAATGTAGGTATTTTTAATATATGACAACATTTTGTTGTTAGTGAAATTGTAAAAGCAGTTTGTGTAAATTTGAAAAATTGTTTCAGAAAATCATTTCCAAGAAGTATGTCATATCCCGAATTATATTGTAGAACAATAGGTATATATAAAATTTTATTTCCTAATATAATTGTTACATTAGTTTGATAATGTTCGATATAAGTTCCTGGAGAATTTACTCCTTTAATTCTAATTTTCTTATTCGAGGGAAGTGTTTCTCTTTGTGGTAAAAGTAATTAATTATATAATGTTGCTTCTGATCCAGTATCTACTAATGCAGTTGTTGTGATATCTAAGTCTTTTACTGTTATTTCAATGTACGTAAGGATTGGGATATCGATTTGTTTCATACTCTAAAAAGGGTGATTTTAGATTCTCCATCTATAAGAGTAATATGAGCGGACTTGATTTCATAAGAAGTGAATTTATCTAAGAATGTCATACCTAATAATATATGATAATATCCATTGTTAATTGTTGAGTCTACATAGCAATCTTGTTCTATTGGGCAGTACCTCTCAACAAGATTGATCCGTTTGGATTTTGGTCCATGATGGCCTTTTTATTGATTTTAACATTCATTTCCAATACTAATCGTGAAACACCATGAGCGGTAGGATGTTGAGGTCCGAAATTCGAAGTAGTTCAACAGCTTATATAATGTTTCACAGTCCTGAACTCAAACTAAAACGCGAACTCCTAGCTTGACTTTAGCTATTGGGACAGTTTCACCGACCCAACAGTCACGAAACTACGGTTGGATTGGGCCGTGGAAGTGGAAGAAGATCAGTATGCCGTAACACCCCTTTTTATTTGTTTGGTCTTTACCGGATTCGAACTTTCCCTTTTCCACATACTTTTATCGGAGTGTAAATCTGTTGTAGTGCTTTATGTAGTAGTAATGAATAAATCTGTTGCCTTCCAGAGTGGTATCTCACTGATGGCCCATCCTGTCTTTACTTTAAAGCAATGGTCTACGACTCCGCAGCTTGCTTAGGGGACTCATATTCCGGAAATACAAAAAGAAAAATAATTCCGCGATTGAACTACCAAAAAAAGGGGAGGAATGGAGGTTTGGGCTTTAGAAGGATTTGGCGTTGCTCATATTTTACAAGAGATGCTTACTTATAAATCGGATCATATTAAAGCTCGACAGGAAGTACTTGGTATTACGATCATTGGGGGAACAATACCTAAACCCGAGGGTGCTCCAGAATCTTTTCGACTACTCGTTCGAGAATTACGATCTTTGGCTCTGGAACTGAATCATTTCCTTGTATCTGAGAAGAACCTAGTAAAAAGGATTGAGGCGTTTTCATTATTATTCTTGATTTTTGTGTTAAAATAAGTTTTTATTAACTAAATTTCCTTGTAAAGTTCCTAGATGACTGTTTTGAATGTTATGAAATCGTTGATCATGGAGGGATAATATTATAGGTGAGCCAATGCCTTCTTTAAAACATGCATTTACAGCTATCTGAATTCCATGTAGATGTACATATTTGATTAACTCTTTTTCTTTTGATGGTATTTCACTTAAAAAAATTTTCAATTATATTTTGGTTCATAGTCTTATATTTCCTTGTAGATGTTGAACATATACAAGTTGTTCTGTTGTATATAATTTATAATGGTGAACTACTTTTCTTTTGAGAAAATCATCCATCTTTTTCATAAATGTTCTAGGATCTTTTAAGGATGATTCTTTAATTATAATTTTTTCATATAAATGTTGATTAAAGGTAATTATTCTAGTATAATTTTCATTAGTTTCCTGTTCTTCTTGATGAATTATATTTTCTTCAGTACTCATCCTCATATTCTGTACTATCTTCAATTTCACTAGAAGTATTAATCTCTCCTTCTATTGATTCATAGCAACTAATAAGTTCTTCACAGTCTTCAATCTGAATTAGGTAGAGTTCATCTTTAATTTCTTCAAATTCTTCATTGAATAATTTAACTATATTTGCTTTTCTCTTATTACAGTCTATAGACTTATGTTCTACTTCTCCACAATTCCAATATTGACAAGAAGTAGGTTTTTTGTTTCTTTTATAATACTTATTTTCAGGTTTTGCCTTATTATGGGAAAAATATTCATATTTGATATGCTTACTACTTTTTTGTGGTTTGTTCTTTGAATCTTTCATTTTTCTACTTTTCTTTTTAGAAAATTTATTATTAAATCATTTATTTTTATTTCTATTAAGATTTTTCTTTCCCTTTGGTTTAAATTTTGGATAGTTTTCACATCTATATTGTCCTGGTTCTTTTATTTCTTCACAGCATAATGTCACTTGTTTAACTTGTTCTCTCCTATTTTTCTGTAGACACATACGATTTATTTATCTTGTCACTATAGTTTGAACGGCTGTTACTGATCTTATATATCCAGAAGAGGTTGCTAAAGTTTCTTCAAATTTTTCAGAAAAATAATCATTCCAAGGATAGGGAAATTTATTTAATAAAAGTTGGATATAATAGTCTTGATTTGTTCTTGAATCATAGATTTTATAATAATATTTATTAAATTCACAGAAGAAATTTTGAAAGTTACATAGATTACAAATTCTTAGGTTTAATAATTTTCATAAAGCTTCTTTTTTAGTCTCTTGACTATATTCATCGTTTTCAGGTAAATCTTGTCCGGTAAATTGTCAGACTAAAACTCTTAACATGGTATGAATTCCTTCTTCTAACCCATGGTTTATTAAGTTGTTTATTACGTTTGTTTTTATAACATTTTTTTATATCAGTTAAAGTTCCATTCCACCAATCATAAACTATTCATTGAAAAGAGTGTATCATTAATTTATAAATTGTGTTTACATCTCTATCATTATCCGCATAAGCTGGAGTTGTTAATAGAGAATTTAATATGGCTACTTTCCATAGATTTAAGGCTTCTCTTTTATCTGTAACACAGTCTATATTCAAAAAATATCCATAATTGGGTATAGGTTCTTGTTCTCTAGAATTTCGTAATTTAAATTCTTCATTAGTTTTAGTTTTATAATTTTTTCTTTTCTTTGAAGAACTAAATGATCTACTTTTTGATGCTTCGTAGGTATTTTTCTTTTTTGTTGGGATTAGATGTTTCACCTCTTTCAAAGTTTGAAGCTGCTGGTGTAGAAGATCTCATACTTCTAGTTGGACCTCCGGAGTTCATATTACTTGTCTTGTTATTTCATTAATTTGTAAATCTTCAAATTCTTGTAATAGTTCTTCAATAGATTTATTATATTCACCCATTAATAATTTTCTTATGGATCACTAAACTCAGATTGCCCAGTAATTTCATCTTCTTTAGCTCGTCTTTCTTAATCTTCTATGTTTATCTGATCTTCTAATTTTTGTTGTTATTTAGTCTGTTCTATTATTTCATCTTGAAATTTTTTAAGAAATATATCATCATCACTTGCAACAGATACTTTTTCAGGCATTTTAACTTCTATAGAATTAAATATTCTTCTTTGTTTTGGCTTTAAAGAACGCTCTATTGATTTTGACATTAAATTCATTTTTGTTAAGAATAATTTAAAGCAATTTGTAATTTCTTGCATTTCTTGTCTTATCGACCTTAATTCTTTCATTTCATGTTTAATGACTTCTAATTCAGCTTCTATTTTAGCAAAACTCATTTTACTTATTAAATCTACAAATCGTCGTTAAACCAGAATTCAGTGTCAAATTGATCTAAATCATTATCATCATATATATATTCCAAATTTCTTAATTGTTCTCGTATTCTGTCATATTCTTCAGATTTTATATAAGCTCTTCTTTCTTCTTCATAAATGAGTAAATCTAACTGATCTCCATGGAAGTAAATTAACTGATAATTAATCGAATTATTTTCTTTTAATTTATCAATTTGTTGTATATGAATTTTCTGTAATTCTTTAATCATCTCATCTGATAATTTTTTATATGATTCTAAAATAATTCTTATATTTTCTGAAGATATTAATTTTAATTCGGGTAATATGAGAGGGTTTCATATTTAGAAAAGAAAACACGTACACAACAACTAAATGTAATTGGAAAAGTTGATTTATTGCTTTTTGATTCTTCAGTCTTTAATTTTTTTCTTATTTGCAATTCTAGTCCCTCATGAGTTATGTATGTACTTTTGATGGATCAGCTTGATCCAAGGGGAATCCCCTGTTAAGGAAACTTTCCAAAGGAGTTTGGTTAGAAAAACCTTGTTCCAATCCTTGATATCTTTCAGGCCCAGCCCACCAAGAGTTTTCGGTCTACAAAGCTTCTCCCAACTTATTTGGGTCGTGCATCTCGAGTTACCACTTTTATTCTAAATAAAGTGTCTAATAGATGATTCCATCTTGTTTGTGACCTTAGGAGGGAGTAAACTAGTCTGCATATGGTAAAGCAGGAGGGCAGACAACACAAATTTTACGTGAATCAAGTTGTAAGGTGAGAAAATGGTACTTGTTAGAGAAAAGTGAGTAGCAAGGTAACAGCGGAAGCGAATAATAGAATCGAAAACGAGATGACGGATATTACGACAAAATTTAGGAACGAAAAATAAGCGATAAAATCAAACACCAGAATTACGTGGGAAACCGAAGAACTCGGAGAAAAACCCACGGATGACGACAGCCAGAAAATAATCCACTATGAGAAAGGAGGAGTACAACCTGATCACTATCACAGGGTGTGATGCGATCCACAAAGGAGATTACAATAACAATCTCTCAACACTCAACTCACAATCTCTCAGGATACACTGGGGAAAATATTGGTGAGACCTCTTTCTCTCTCAATATTTTCTCTCTCTAGCTCTCTGTGTTTCCCGATGATATTTTTTGGTGGAGAAACATGCACCCTATTTATAGGGAGAACTCCCTATAACCTAACTTGACTCCCACTCCAAATAGATTTAGAATCTAATACAATTAGGAAACCCAACACAATAAGGAAACCTAAATAATATCCTAATACAATTAGGAAACAAATAATTGTGAGATCAAGAGATTTGGTGATTTTAGGACACTTTCCTAACAAACTCCACCTTGGACTAAAATCAACGAATCATCGGTCCAGATAAACATCTTGACTGTCGCCATCAACACGCCCCTCCGCAGGGCGTGGCCCCGCAGGGCTCTCACATGCTTAGAACACCAACTAAGTCCAAACAATGTTCGAACTTAGCTATAGATAGAGGCTTGGTTAACATGTCTGCAGGATTATCAGAAGTATGAACCTTCTTCACCACGATCTCTCCTGCAGCAACTGTATCTCTGATGAAGTGATACCTGACGCTTATATGCTTGGTCTTCGAATGATAAGTGTCATTCTTTGTCAGATGTATAGCACTGATGCGAATAAACCACGGTCGCCCTGTGGTACTCCAAGCTCCATGACCAATCCCCTCAACCAGATGGCCTCCTTCACTCCTTCCGTTGCAGCAATATATTCAGCCTCTGTAGTAGACAGGGCTGCTATAGATTGAAGTGAAGCTTTCCAAGATATTGCTCCACCACACATGACGAACACATACCCTGAAATTGAGCGTCTCCTATCCAGATCTCCACCATAATCAGCATCAACATAACCCGCAACATCAGACGTTGCAGCACTACCTCTATCATACAGGATGCCCTTCTCCAAAGTACCCTTCACATAGCGAAGGATCCACTTCACTCCTTCCCAATGCTCCTTCCCTGGATTCTGCATGTATCTACTCACCACACTAACTGCGTGGGACAGGTCAGGTCTAGTACACACCATAGCATACATCAAACTACCAACTGCACTAGCGTAGGGAATATTAGACATCCTCCTTACCTCCAAATCAGATTTAGGACAGTTCTCACCAGACAACTTGAAGTGTGCAGCTAAAGGAGTTGAAACTGCTTTACAGTTTCTCATGTTGAATCTGTCTAACACCTCCAGATATTTCTTCTGAGACAGGAACAGCTTCCCTGCCTTTCTATCCCTTTGGATCTCCATACCCAAAATCTTCTTCGCCGCTCCGAGGTCTTTCATCTAAAACTCCTGGTTGAGTTGAGATTTCAGCTTCTTTATTAGTGACATGTCCTTGGAGGCAATCAACATGTCATCCACATACAATAATAAATAAATGAAAGACCTTTCTTCAAATTGCCTGTAGTACACACAATTATCATAGTGACTTCTTGTGTACCCTTGCCCTACCATAAAGGTATCAAACCTTTTGTACCACTGCCTGGGTGCCTGTTCAAGTCCATACAAGGACTTCCTTAATCTGCATACCTGTTCCTGTTTAACAGGAACGATGAAACCCTTTGGCTGCCTCATATATATTTCCTCCTCCAACTCGCCATGGAGGAAAGCTGTCTTGACATCAAGTTGCTCCAACTCCAAATCAAATAGAGCAACAAAGGTAAGCAAGGTGCAGATCGACGTATGCCTCACGACTAGCGAGAATACTTCGTTGTAGTCGATTCCTTCTTTCTGGTTGCAACCCCTTACCACTAATCTGGCCTTCCACCTTGCACTTTCTACACCAGGGATACCTTCCTTTCTCTTGTACACCCACTTCAGCGAAGAGCTCGTCGCCCTTTAGGCAACTCACATAGCTCCATGTATGATTTTTCACAGACTCTCCATCTCCTCTTGCATAGCTCCTATCCAATTTGAGGCATTCGGACAAGAGATGGCCTCACGATAGGTAGAAGGTTCGGCACCTTCGAGTCTCCTCTGCAACACTCGGTGCATAAGAAATCATAGCATCATCTTCTTCAAGATATCGCATTTGGTCTCTGATCTCCCTCCTGGGACGATCCCTAGCAATGCATGGTTGTTCCTCCACCTGAGGAACATTCGTCTCAATCTCGTGCTCATCAACTGAGTTGGTTCAGAGCATCGATGGTTGCTCACGATTGCGAGTTCCAAAGACTCCACCGAGCTGCTCCACCTCGAACACCATTCTTCTGCATCCTTCTCCCGATTTCTGCATCATCGGAAGTACGGTAGATTCCATTCCGGATAACATAGCGCTTTCATTAAAGGTTACATCTCTAGATGAATAACTTTCATCAAATCAGACACCACATTCTATATCCCTTAGACTCGGACAGTAACCTAGAAACATGCATTTAATGATACAGAGCGGTTTCCCATCATTCACATGGACATATACAGACATCCAAAAATTCTCAAATTAGAATAATTAATCGATTACCTGTCCATACTTCCTCTGAATCGGTATTCGATAGAGGCATGAGGTGATCTGTCACAGTGTGAGCGATGAGATATCACCTCTGCCCAGAACGATTTGTTCTTCCAAAGCCCTGCATTCGAGAGCATGCAGCAGGCTTTCTCCAAGAGTGTCCTGTTGATTCTCTCGGCTACCCCATTTTGCTGAGGCTTACCCACCAAGATTCGATGCCTCGCAATCCCATGCTCCTCGCAGAATTCAGTAAATTCAGAATCAACAAACTCCAACCCATTGTCAGTCCTGAGTTTCTTGATTTTCCTGCCTGTATGGTTCTCCACCAAAGCTTTGAACTTCTTGAAATATGAGAATGTCTCATTCTTGTGCCGCAGGAAATAAACCCAAGTCTTCCTGGAGAAGTCATCCACGAATGTCAACATGTAGCGCTTGCCACCCAGTGATGGCACTCTAGCAGGACCCCATAAATCTGAATGAATATAATCAAGGATCCCTGCTGTTGTATGTTTAGCCCTTGAAAAGCTAACCCTATTTTGTTTCCCGTAGACACAGTGATCGCAAAAATCCAACTTGCCGATCTTTGCGCCTTCAAGGTATCCCTTCTTGCTCAACATTGACATTCTCTTCTCGCCCATGTGGCCTAGTCTCATGTGCCACAGTTTTGTGCTGTCGGACTCATCAAGATTTAGGATCGCTGCAGATCCTCACATCGTAGACCCTGCAGGATGTATAGATCGCCCTTCCCGATTCCCTTCATAAGAACCATGGAACCCTGCACACTTTCAAAACACCATCTTCTCCTTTGTACCTGCAGCCGTTAGCTTCAAGAGTACCCAAAGAAATTTAATTTCGAGTCATGTTAGGGATATGACGAACCTCCTTGAGAGTTCTAACGATGCCATCATGAGTCTTGATTTTGATGCTACCGATTCCTGCAACCTTGCAGGCTGTGTCGTTACCCATGACTACGACCCCGGTGTCAACACTCTCATAAGACTCGAACCAGTCCTTATGAGGACACATATGATAGGTGCACCCCGTGTCAAGAACCCACTCATCTCTAGCTATCCTACTCGATGTGGTAGCCAAGGCATCATCCGTAACTACAAACCCATCACCATCTGACTCGGACTCTACGCAGTTTGAGGTACCAGGTTTGGTGTGATTATCCTTACCCTCCTGCTTCTGGTCTCTCTGTTTTGCCCAACAGTCTCTCTCTATATGCCCTATCTTACTACAGTAGTTACACTTCTTATTCTTGTGAGGATTCCTAGACTTTGAACGGTGTTTAGACCTCCCTCTAGACCCGTTTCCCTTACGTTCAGTATTTCTACCCCTTACAACCATAGCATCACCACCCTGGTCATCACCATCGGTATCAAGTTTCTCCTTAGACAGTAAACTAGCCTTTACTTCACTAAGGTTAAGGTCACCACGATTCCCATACAACATGATTTCCTTAAATTGTTTATGTGATGCAGGTAGGGACAGAATTAAATGAAAAGCCTTATCCTCATCAGTGTGTTTTATATCCATTGATTCCAATTCAGTAATAATAGAATCAAATTCACTAAGATGTGCCTGAATAGAAGTACCTTGGGGCATCTTCAACCTGTAGAATTTCTCCTTCATTCGGTACTTGTTTGCACGACTCTTCGACATGTACAGCTTTTCCAGTTTGGTCCAGAGCACCCGAGGTTTCTCGATATGCATCACCTCTCTCTGAATGTGCTCTGCCAAACACAGCTGAATCCCTGCCAGAGTCTTATCTTCAAGCTTCTTCCACTCCCTTGGAGTCAGATTCCCCTTGATATCCTTCTGGAGTTTTTGGAATTCATCATCGCTCATTGTCGCATCAGTCTTCGTGTCGGGATACTCAATTACATCCCATAACCCGTGCTGAATCAGGACCGCCTTCATCTGCAGTCTCCACATAGTAAAACTCCTCGTTCCATCAAATTTTGGAATATCGCACTTCATGATTGAAGCCATCTCCACCTTGCTCTGATACCACTTGTTAGAGAAAAGTGAGTAGCAAGGTAACAGCGGAAGCGAATAATAGAATCGAAAACGAGATGACGGATATTATGACAAAATTTAGGAACGAAAAATAAGCGATAAAATCAAACACCAGAATTACGTGGGAAACCGAAGAACTCGGAGAAAAACCCACGGACGGCGACTGCCAGAAAATAGTCCACTATGAGAAAGGAGGAGTACAATGTGATCACTATCACAGGGTGTGATGCGATCCACAAAGGAGATTACAAGAATAATCTCTCAACACTCAACTCACAATCTCTCAGGATACACTGGGGAAAATATTGGTGATACCCCTTTCTCTCTCAATATTTTCTCTCTCTAGCTCCCTGTGTTTACCGATGATATTTTTTGGTGGAGAAACATGCACCCTATTTATAGGGAGAACTCCCTATAACCTAACTTGACTCCCACTCCAAATAGATTTAGAATCTAATACAATTAGGAAACCCAACACAATAAGGAAACCTAAATAATATCCTAATACAATTAGGAAACGAATAATTGTGAGATCAAGAAATTTGGTGATTTTAGGACACTTTCCTAACAGTACTCTCTATGTTCTTTAGAATTTATATATTGCAAACAGTTAAGCTGACCAACCGGAAGAGAAAATGGTACTCTCTACAGCATTTACAATAATAAAATTTATGTCAAATGCTTAAAGTTTTTATATTACTATAATAAATATTAAATTTCACCTTTATGAATTTTATATATAGGACGGTGGTGTTTAAGTTAAGTTTTTATAAAGTTGTTATTTCTAAATAAAAATGTCTCACATACCATAATATTTTCACATTTTCTTACACTACTTCCAATTTGAATTTTTTTATAACAGTCAAATTAATAGCCCTAGACAATCTATCCATGCAGTGGGCAAAGATGTAAGGTGAGAGTGAGTCACCCTGCCTAAGGCCTCTCTGGGGACTAAACTAAGGTCTAGGTTGACCATTCTAAAGGACACTCATCCTAGAACAAAATGATACAAATGTGGCACCATATCAATTTTGGCATAGCCAGCACATTACGTGAATCAAGTGATTCCTTTGTCATCTCACCTTACAACCTTATAAGCAATCAAATTAGTGCAATACTTCATGATCTTTTTAAATAATTGTCTCTATAAATTATTTACGTATCAAACTCTAAAATATAAATTAGATTATTATTTTCTGTATAAACAATAATTAACTTTTCATTATATATTTTGTAGCAAAAAATATTGTATAATTATTAGTAAAATATTATAGGAAAGCAGTAATTTATCAATGATTGATACCCCTTTGCGTTTATCTGTGGTCATGGACCATTCATGGTTAATGTGTAGATCAAATAGTAAAATTTATCATTAATTTTTTAATATATATAATGATATTTAATATAAATTAATATATCATTAAAATTTATTATAAAATTAACATTATAAAATTACAATTTACAATGTTATAATTTTGACTTATAAACAATAATTAATTAAAAAAATTAAAGATCATAAATACCCTCCGAACCAGTTAATTTGTTCAATTAATTTACTTTTTCACGATATTTGATGCAATATTTTGATTGTTAACTTTTCACGCTTTTTCTTAGCAAGATTAATAATACTATATTCAGGTAAAAATAATTTTCATCACAAATTTTAATTGTGGTAATATTGTACAATAACTCAACATATAATTTGATAAATTAACGGTCAAAATTTAAAAATTTTGACCTAATTGATGAAACTTGAACAATTTATTTGGAACGGAGGAAGTATTTGATAAGAGACACGTAAAGTATAAGGAGGATAATAGGTAATTTGGTAAAATTAAGAGATATACTTTGGTCCATTTGGATATAGGAAAACAGGGTGGAAAAAAAAATCTCATAGAATTTTTTTTTTGAGGGTAAAATAAATTTCTTTCTATTGTTTGGTTGAAGTAAAATTTTGAATAAAAAAAAATTGATTTTCCATTCAATTTTCTTTTACTTGTTTGGTTTGAGGAAAAATGTATGGAAAAATAAAATTTACATGGAAACTTGTAAATGTCAAGTTTCATTTTTAGAGATCATATGATGTGATTTGAGAGAAAGAGTTAGCGAGAGAGTGAGAGAAGAGAGAGAGAGAGAGAGTGAGAGAGATGGACAGACAAAGAGAGAAGAGAGTTAGAAAGAGAGAGATAAGAGGGGGAAGAGAGAAGAGAGTTAGAGAGAGATGAAGGAAAGAAATATTGACTTTTAAATGCTAAATTTTTCTTTCAACTTTTTTTTTTAATTTTTGAAGGGAAAATTTTTGTTGTTTGTTTCCCCAAATTTTCCATGTATTTCTAACTATTTATTTCCACTCATTTTTCTTCAATCCAAATAAAAGAAAAATTCTTATTTATTAAATTTTTTTTCATGCTATTTTTCTACAAATGGAGCCTAATAAATGGAATTGACTAATCCAAATAAATAGTACTACGGAATTAATCAATGGACCAAATCAAAAAAGGTAGTACTAAACCTTGATCAACAACTAATTGCGTTTCCCAGTGGCCAATCCCAGTAAAATACGTACCGAATTTTCAACTTATACTTCTCTGGTTCTCTCCCACCTGGCGGCATGTGTCTTCAACAAATAGTTAGAAAAGCACGTGGAAACACATCAAGGAAAAAACAAGTTGTCACGATAAATTGTTACTCCATCTCATTGCTTTAATGCCGTTTGGTTCCAAAACTTTTTCAATTTTTATAAGCTCACAAACTTTTTCGAATTTATAGTTTTAGTATAAAATCTATTATTTTACCATCAAATTCAGTCGATAGTTTTTCACCACAAATCTAATGTAAGGCTCGCTGTGGCATGGCGCGGTGCGGTGTGATAGAATTGTGGTGAGTATAGTGGAATTATAGTGGATTTTGTTTTTAATAATTATAAATTGTGTTGGTAAATGTGAAAAAGTAATTAGAAAAGTAAGATATTAACTTTTTAATAAAGAAATAAAATAAATTTGAAAAAATTGATTATGGTGGGTTGTGGTAAATTGATATGTTGTGGTAGATTGTGACAAAGAGCAATGTGTTGTGGCGGCGCAGCCAGCCAACTACATAAAAAAACAGGGCCATAGTCAGGAGTACAACAATAGTAACAAATAAAACATACATATATAACAAATTATCACTTAACATTCATATTCCAATTTTTTATGTTATGATTCGTAGTTTTACCATTTCACGCATATATAAGTTTTAGATTACAGACAATCAATATATTATCACCTTTAAGGCTTTAATGAGTATATAGACTAGTCAAAGTTATTATTCAAAATAATTTTTTTTATTAAGAACAATCATGACCATTCTAAATCATAATAAAAATTCGTCAGTGTATATAGAATGACACTATGAGAAAGCTACAAAAGAATAAAACTAGGCTGTATTTTATTATTTTATGAATATTTTCACTCATTTTCTAAATTGGTGTTTTGACTTTTTTCCCTACCGTCAAGATCATTTATAATAGCGTTCAAAAAAAAAAAAGGAAAGATCATTTATAATGGTGATTTTAAATGTGTTCACTGAATTTTTAAAATGATGTTTTGACTCTCTTAACTGTTGAGTTGTCCCACATCGGCCTTTGACACCCATATTGTGGTGTTTATAATGGCTTGGGTGTTTCAACCTCTTAAGCTAACTTTTGGGGTTGAATTGGGCTCAAGTCCATTATTTAACATTAACACAAAGTGCAGAAATTGCATCTCATCTAGTAAATCGAATTCAAATTCACTGCTATTGATGCTCACAATATTAAACATATTCCGTCGGTGTTTTTTAATTTTATCGCTTAAAAAATTGTGTTAAAAATTTAAATGATTATTATCTTAATTTGTATAATAATTTATCATATAAAATTGATATTATTAGATTCGTAATGAAAAATATAATTAAAAAAAGTATGATATCATATTTTTTACAAAAATTTTATATTAAAAATTATTACTTAAAAATTGATAATGAAAACTGTAAATGACATATAAAAAAAAATTAGATATAGTAACTTTTTTTTCCCTTCAAGATGAATCGAGGGGTAAGTAGAAAGTACTTTCAATAGAAAACCGATTTTTTAATATTTAATATGAAAAATGCATGATTAGTGAGAGTAAGTTTTTCACGGTTGGTTGAGATGAAACATTTTATTACTGTAGCCTAATAGTAAACCCACATTTTTTTTGACTAAATCAGAATTCCGATGAAGAGGGGAAATAAAAATGAAATTGAAACCCTCCGAGTCCTACTGAAACGAAACTAACAGCATGCAAATTCAATCCCAGCATGCAACTAGAAATTTCATGGAACCTACCTACCTCTCCCTTATACTCCCCTTAATATCTCTGACTAATTCTTGACAACTACTCCCAATTTCCTGGTCAACCAACTTGAATTTTCATTATTCAAACTTTTATTCTTATCAATTCACATTAATTAATTACTCTACGACTACGTACCTCATGCATGCTGGGGACCTGCTCTCTATATATATATATCCACCTCTCCCTTCCCAAATTTCTCATCTACTCAGCTACAAATCTATAACACAACCAAAGCAAAGCTTTCGTAATAATTAATTAAGATTTTCGGATGGTTTCTTCGTCGATGATTATAGTGATAGTTTTGTTGGTGATTTTAAGCCTGTGTTTGGTGAACGAGGCGAGGCCATTAATGGAGGATTTTGCTTCCAACGATGGGATTCGCATTGAAAATTATGCGTCTTTGTACGAAAATGCCAAGAACAACTTGGGGTTGTGGCTTCAGCAATTGCATCCAGGACCTAGCGATGGTGGCGCTGGTCACTGATCTCATCAAATTCTTTTTATGCAGTTTTTTCTGTTTATTTATATATTTATATCTTTATTTCTTCATTCAATATTGCTCAGTAGTGAGGATAACAAAGGATGTGCAGCCAACACAACCAAATTAAAGGAAAATTGTTACTGTATTATTAGGTATTCATTATCTAGTTGTTGTCCCTTGGAGACTCTCAGTTGTACATAATTATGTTCAATTTTTAATAGTTTTCAACAAATAATGTTCAATGTTTAATAAGATGTTAGTCTCTCCTTTCTACTTTATATGTCACTTGGATCAATGCATGAGTTAAATTTTAAAACTTTAATAGTTGATTTTTCAACGTATATCATTTTTATTATTAAGGAAAAACTTTTATACTCCGTCGTTTTCATATCTAACATCTATTATGAAATAAAAGTCACGTCTTTATGAGATATAACTATGACTCTAAATACAATCTAAGATGGACTTTAGATATGGGCAGGTTTAGTAGATTCGTAATGAAAAATGATCTTGTAACAGCAAAATGTTGTAATTGTTTGTTAAAATATTAACTTTTTTAATGGTGGTGACAGGTGAGCAAGGTTGAAACAGTATAATTCATAGAGAGAATTAGAGTTAAAATTTCTATATTAACTTTTTTAATGGTAAGCATGAAATTTGTTAAAATAATTAAAAAAAAGAAGGGATAAAGTTTAATTACACTACAACCAAAATAAAAAAGAAAGAAAAAACTATTGAGAATATTGTCTTCCTCGCGCGTTGAGTATGAATCTGAATTATTCATAACATGTATATTAACTGTTTGATAGACCTTAAATGTGTTTACATAAAGTAATATTTTTGGATATGCTACTACATTTGCAGAGCAAGTGAATCTTAATTGTAGATTTTTTTAAAAAAATTTGGCACCCAACTTGCGTGTTTTAGCGGGAAAAAGAATTGTTGGGGTTTTTGTTGAATTTGTTTACTTATGGCAGTAATTAGAATTTGTTATAAGACTATGAATATAAGAACAATAAAGGGAAAAAGAGAGAGAGAGAGAGAGAGAGAGAGACAAGATGATTTTATTTATAACCTCATAAGGGGTATATATATATTGTAATTACACGCCAAAATTCCTTTACATGCAATATAAACTTCTTCTAAAAATAAAATCTTCTCATATTATATATGATAACCATCTTGACTCAAGATGATTCTTAACCATCTTGAATTGTTCATATTTCACATTTTTGTAACTTTTAGTAATATTTTCTTTAATAATTATATATATTTATAAATTATAATAATATAATACTTATTAGCTAGGTGAAAAAATATAATTATAGCCTAATTTTATCAATCATAGTAGAAAATCCACATTTTATACATAGTTTTATATTTATGAAATAAATATAAATAAATAATTATTTTTAAATTGTTTATAAGTTATAGTAACCCTAAATTAATGAAATGTACCTTTAGAATGATTTAAGTACACTTACATTTCACTTTATTAGTGATTTAGAAGAAATGCAAGATGGTTAAGAGTCATCTTGTGTCAAGATGTTTATCATTTTCGTATCGAAATATATAGATGTTTATGCTTAAATTATGATATCGTATAATACCCTTTTATTGAATTTATGCTCATAATAGTTGCTAATTTAGTATTTTTATGGTGTTTATTTTTATTTTGTAGATTTTTCATAAAAGTTGAAAAAATAAAGGAAAATGTATGGGATTGAAACTAAAGGAATGGTCATGTGTCATTTGGGTCGGCCCAATTGTGAAGCAAATCAACAAAAAGAAGGACAAAGAAAAGTAAAAATGCTTGTTTAGAGCCACTAGGAGTTGTACGTTTACACTATGTTTGGGGGGGGGGGGGGGGGGTTAGGAGGGATTAAGGGGGTACTTACTCCTCCTTATCTCTGCTTGGAAAGAGAGTGATAGAGGGTAAAGGAGAATAAGAGGTAGTGAGGTTTACCCCCTTTTACCCCTTTTAACCCTTATTTTTTTTAACACCTCAATTTGGGGTGTAAAGAGGTGTTTAATTAAATTATAATATACATATAATAAAAAATGATCATATTACCCTTAACCCTAATTGAATCATAACACACACATTCATCTTTCTCCCTCTCTCTCGCACACACACACATCACTCACTCTCTCTTTCTCTCTCTCTCTCTCTCTCTCTCTCTCTTACACACACATCTCTCTCTCTCTTTCTCTCTCTTATACACACACCCATCTCTCTCTCACACATCTCTATGTCTCTCTCTCTCTCCCTCTCTCTTTCTCTCATCTCTCTCTCTCTCACGCTCGCATATCTCTTTCTCTCTCTCTCTCTCTCTCTCTCTCTCTCTTTCTTTCTCTCTCTCTCACGTTCACATCTCTCTCTCGCCCCCCTCTCCTTCTCTCTCTCTCTCTCTCTCTCTCTCTCTCTCTCTCTCTCTCTCTCTCTCATTAGAGAGAGAAAAAGAGATGGAGAGAGAGAGAGAGAGACTAGATTGAGAGGGTGGAGAGAGAGAGAGAGAAAAAAGTGGGTAGAGAGAGTATATATTGAGAGAAGAGTTTTGTTCAGAGAATATAGAGAGAGGGGGGAATAGGTAGAGAGAGGGAGAGAGAAGAGAGAGAAGGGGGAAGGGGTAGAGAGAGAGAGAGAGAGAGAGAGAGAAAGAGAAGGAGGGGAGGGGAGGGGGAGAGTAGAAAGAGATTGAGTATTAGAGCAAATGTATGGGTATTATATTTAATTACATATAATATGAAAGGACAAATTTGTCAATTAACATTTTACTCTTATGAACTCTCCAAATTGTTTTCTCAAGCAGGGGTAAGTAGTTTACCCTTATGAGCCCTCCCATACCCTCACCCTCCTTTACTCCTATGAATCCGTACTCTCCATTTTAACTCTCCTCTCAAGCAAAGTATTAAAGTCCAACTTGTCATACCTTTGTTCCTAAACACTAAACCCTAAACATTGGCATAAACCCAAGTCATTTCTCTAGCTTTTTTTCTCTTCCAGTTGTAATATATATTTTCCCCTTCTTTTTTTTTTTTATCTGGATTAATCCTTCTTTTTTCTTTCGTCTTCTTTTCTGTCTAGTTTATTTCGTCCTAATATATACTTGTTCGGTCTCATTTCGAGCCAAATTGATACTCTTAATAAAGTGTTTATATTTGTTTTACTCTTTAACTATTAGTTAATTATGATGATGTTTATGTTTTTGTAGATTGATAAGAGAATAGTTAAAAAATGAGTCAAATATAACAAAATCCGGATAAAAAGGAGATAGAAACGAAGAGACGCCAGCAGCGCCTCCGAACGCCACCAGCCTCGTACGTAGTCGACGCCAACAATGTCTAAGGAACGAACGGGAATTAGAGACGCTGCCAGCGCCTTATAGACGCCACCAGCGCCTCGGTTAGAAAATTCATTCAGGATGAAAACTGAAGGCGCTAGCAGCGCCTGGTCAGACGCGGCCAGCGTCTGATATTTTTGTGCTTATTTTACACGTAGGGTTCCCTTGGTGTTCTTTTTACTCTCATTATAAAAAGCCCTCTCTTGTATATGAAACATTTTTTTTAGGATCAGTAGTTAGTTTTTTTTTTTTTTTTCCAGCATCTTTAGGTTTAGTTTATATTTCTTTAGTTTTATCTCCATTTTTTTTTTCAATTGTAATTTACCTCTTTAAAGTTTAATTCAAGTCAATTTTAGTTTTCAATTTCTCGTTTCCTTCTAGCTTTCGTTCGCAGTTATTTTCAATTCTCGCTATTTCAATCTTTTCAGTATTCGTTTCAGCCTAAAAATCCAATATTTAGTGAAGAGGAGGATTAAGGTTCCCCGAATTTTCCTTTCAAGTGAGGATTCAGGCAGTCTTAGTAATCCAAATCATACCTTTCTTGTTTGTTCGGGAGATTCATGTGATTCAAGTTCAAGAACGGAGCGAAGTAATTTAGGTTAATGTTTTCTGTCTTAAATTTAGTATTCAATTGAGTTTTTATATTCATTGCTTTGAATTGCTCTTTTAGTTATGAGTTTTCTTTGCAGTTTTAATTTTCTTCATATTTAGATTAGTTCTTGTTTTAATTCATTATTTACTGCTTTCAAATTTGAACCCTACCAAACTAATATCCTAAACCTAACACACTATCCCTGTGGATACAACAACCCTTACTCTTGAAACTCAAATACCACAACCGAACAATACTAAACCGTTCCTCCTTTCCGGATGACTTCTTACTGTTAAGATAAATCACTGCTCGAATATCATTCAAACATGATATATAATTCAAGATCAATGAGTTTTTCATCTTTTTCTCAGGGTCTAAAGGGGTCCACAAATCAAGTGAACTCATGACCATTGTTGTACTATAAGAGCATGTGTAGTATATATATATGGAATGCACTTAGAGAAATTCTACATTCTATCTCTTCCAACTCACCCCCTTACATGGCACTCTATCTGTCGAATCTACACTTTGTTTCTCATTCCTATGGGTTTTGGAATGTTCCAACGTTCCTCGACTCCTATAAATGAGAGAAAAGGAGGAAAGAGAATGTTTTATGGCTGAGAGAGATTATGCAATGAAGAGAGAGAAATTGACATGGAGATAGTACACAGAGAGAGAGAGAGATGAGTTCTTTAACATTACACATGCTCTAAGGGTGTGCATCATCCATGTGGAATACATTTAACACTTTAATTTGCTACATAAGTTGACTGATGCAAAAAAGAAAAAACCAATATTCCGAAATCCCGCTTAGATAGGTATAGAGCGGTCGGATATAATAGTTTTACCCCAAAATAATTTTGTAATTTTGAAAGACTGATTCCATTTGACCCAAAATCTAGAAATTATTAGCCATCTACTACGTACTCCATGGAAAAGAAGTAGAAAAGGTTTAATGATGCACTTTACTTTAGTCCATTACAATCTAGCTAAGCTAAAAAAAAAATTTTTTTTCCCCATCTTAAGTGTAGAAAAGAAGCAGAGAAAGTTAAATGATGAACAAAAAATCATTCCAAATAATGTTCAATTTGTAAATGAAAATAAAAATGATTTTACCAATGTCTTTCACTTTAAAAATTTTCTTTAAGCAATCCATAACCTGTTGAAGTTCTTCGAGAGTTTCAATAATATTAGTCATCAATATAAATAATGCTTATAAACGAATTTGGATCCGACTTATGAAATAATTTTTATGGTTATGCAATATATGTCCATATTATTGTTTCACATAGATATATTACTCCAACTTGATTGCATAAAGTCTCGAGAGTTTTTAGTTTTTACTGTTTGCTATTCTGGCATTTAAAGGAAAACTTACACGTTATGAAAATCAATCTCATTATCTCTAGCTAACATAAAAGATCACTGTAATTTCAAATGAATTACTAGCTCATTCGCATGAATACATTATTTATATGTGGACCCGTTATAGTGCAATAACAAGGGGTACGCAACAATTAAAGGTTAGGAAAATACTTTTGTTACGTTGATGGTGGTTTGTTGAGTTATTGGCCTCCTTTGTAAGGGAGGTTTTGTTTGTTTCTTATGTGCTATATCATTTGTTGGCTAGTTTGACTTAAATTTAACGCGCTATTTATTGGATATATATATATATTAAATTTAACTAATTATTGCTATATTAAATTATTGCTATATATAATAAATTTGTAGATTTTGAAAATTTCGCCAATAGAAAGTTACGACTTACGACAAATGATCTAACTAATTATTGCTATATTAAATTTAAGTGAAACATATTAAGATTGGTACTTAAAATTACAGAATTGTTCTATGGCTTAATTCAAAATGGGTACGAATTTATTTGCCGTTTAAGTGTAATGACTCCTTGTTAATTGATAGATTTATTTTCTATTTTAATTACTCCATTTAATTAAGTCTTACCTTGAGATGGGATAACTTTAATTGATGTTAACAAAAAGCATAAAATAAAATCATATGTAGGACCGTAGGACAAATTTGAATATTAAAACAGTGTGTTGTTACTCCACGTAGCAAATAAGTCAGCAGGTATGTAATCAGTTGTATAAATGCACCGCGTGAGATGACCTCATGGCTTTGCTCCCCTGGCAATTACATTAGTCAACCAAACAGACCTCAAACTTGGAATAGGAAATTGACTGATTCTTGGTCAACAAGAATACTTGCCCCCTCGTCCACGCTTCCCTTCACTTTCCATCACCCTACATACTGTACATAACATACAAACCATGCATCTTCTATATATATATATATATATGTATGCATGCACTCCATCAACTTCAACCAACACAATTCAAACACATTCAAATATCACTTCCTCACTACCAATTCATCAAATTATTAGCAGTCAAATTGTTTCAGTTCGTATCCTAATAGCATTAGAAGTCAGTATTAGTGTTGAAGTCAAATTGTTTCAATTCGTATTTTAGTAACATTAAAAGTTAGTATTGGTGTTGAAGTCAAATTATTTCAATTTGTATTTTAGTAAAATTAGAAGTCAGTGTTAGTGTTGTAGTCAAATCGAGGAAACTAATTTTGAAGATGGTGCATGCTTACAAGAGTATTGTTTTGGTTGCTTTGATGATCTTGATAACATTTTCAAGTCTTGTTACATGCACACATGCAATAAGAATATTATCTGAACAGGGTAATGTTGTTGGGGAAAACAATTATTTGTATTTGAAGACAACAAATGTCATGGGCTATTGGCTCCAACAACTAGCAGCTGGTCCTAGTCGACGTGGAGATGGTCACTAGCTAAGTTTTAATTAGGGTTCATTGCAGAATAGAAGTTTGTAGAGGTAGATTTGTAGTTTTCTTTAATTTTGAATATAATATAGGAATTGAGATGGATCGAATAAGTTTGTTGTATTCATTTCATTAATAACCTTTTGTTTGTATCAATTTAAGTGAAGAAGATAATCGTTTATTTTGAATTATTGTTTTACTTATATACTCATTCCCTTTCATATTAATTAACAATTTAATTAATATTTTTTATTCCAAAATAATTGTCACTTTTCAATTTTTCATTACCCAATTTAATTATAGGGTAAATTGCTCTAGTGTTGGGCTTAAGATTGAGCTTAAAATGAGATGTTTTTTTTACAACTAGGTGTTGTCATCAATCAACTTGGTTTGACCAAGAATTTATTTTTGATTGAAATTTGGTAAAATCAAGTAGGCCTGTTGTTGATGTGATATGTTTGATGTGATATGTTTGATGTGACATGTCTGATGTATTTAACATAAGTAGTCGGTGAACTTCAATGTAGATTAACCCAAAACAATAAGGTGGTTAACCCAGACATAACTTGGTTAACATGAACTTATTATGGGTTAACTGTCCATTGTAGGTTAACCCAGACCAATGAGGTGATTAACCCAAAATACAGTAGGTTAACATGAACTTGTTCTGGGTTAACCGTCCATGGTGTCCATGTTGAGTGCTTTATGTTAGCATCATTACCCATATGGCTTATCTTCATAACCATAAAGCATAACTTATGTAGTTTTTACTTTATTAATTACCAATTTCAGTATACAGACCTTATGTTGGAACTATGCGTTAGGACTACGTGAGGTTCATTGTAGTTAACCCAGACCAATAATATGATTAACACAAAATACAGTAGGTTAACAAGTTGAACGAATAGGGTAACTTCAAACGTAATTTTAATTGTTAAATATTCATTTCCCATCATTACACCAATGCATATAGGTTGGGCTCTACTAAAAAACACCAAACGGTAAATGTTTTTTTTGGTCAAATGTGAGTTTGATTGATGGCAACACCAAGTTGTAAAGAAAGACACTCAGTGTAAATAAATCTTAAGCCCAACATCACAAAGCAATTAACCCAATTGTGTTGTTTAATTGGAGAAAGAAAAAGTAAATGTTTAGGTAGATTTTTTTAGTTTAAGCCTTATTATGTGAAAAATGGTGCATTATGTCAATTAATTTGGAACAAAGGGAATAGTTCGTATTGCTTCTATCTAAGATGTGTATTTACAATCAAGTTTAACTGTTTAAGTAATTATGTAAGAAGTGCATAGACAATATGCATTTGTAAATTAATTGAATTACATTGTTTAAATAGGGTTTCAATCAATAAAATGACTTATGCTACAATTGGATACTGACCTTGTTAAGGTTAGAAATGTGGCGATTTCGGGAACAAATGGACGACGCATGTTATTAGAGTGGATAATGGACTTGTCACATTTTTGGGCCTTTTTAAAAGCCCAATATCATAAATGGATAGATTAGGGTTTCTATTCATATTTTCTTAACAAGCTTTCACAGTCCATGCCATTTCCCTTCTTTTCCGTTTATATTTTTTTTAAAAATTAGAAGGCTAGTAATTTTTGGGCCTTTTTAAAAGTCCAATATCTTAAAAACTTTAGTATATTGCTAAAATGGCCCAAAGTTTGGTTTATTCTTTCCTTGGAAGCTAAGGGAAGCACTTGTATGTAAAAACACTTGATTATCTATGCATGCATATATTGTAAAACAGTAAATTTTATTCATGATAACATTGACAGTTGACCACAACATGAAAAAGAAAACTATATAAATCATGTTCGTAACTCTTAGCATGTTAGCTTAGTCCCAGGAGAAACCCCAAAATCGGCACAATATTTCTGGTAAAACTGGACACGGTCTTGAACTTCGGCCGGGTTCTTACCGTTACATTCAAGGGCGCCGTTGATGGCCCTAATGGTGGCTCCGAAGCCTTGGTTCAAGACAGAGTGGACATTGTTCATCCAATACCACAAGGCAGTCTTGAAGGCAATAAGAGGATCGTTAGCAACAATTTCAGGAGAGTTTAAGCCGTCAAATCCGATGGATTGACCGGCTGGGCCGTAGTTGGAGTTCCATGAGAGTTGGATTGGCCCTCGTCCGTAGTACTTCTTCCCCGGCGTGCATGGGTATTCGGTGTTGCTCGAGTCACAATAAGGGTCGTTGGTGGCAGATCCATTGTTCTCCTCAATGTAGCAAAAGCCTTTAAAACAAATACAGATTTTACACAATGGGTTAGTTGTTACATATTCGGGAAGAAGGATTTGTGCATATGCAGAAGAGATTTGAATGAGGAGCTGATAACAAGATAAATCATATGTACTATAATTAGGATTCATAAGAATGTCATATCCAAAATCGGATATATACTAAGTAATTTGTATGCACTGATTAAAAGTTGTCGTGGCAAGAAAAATCCATATTTGTGGTCCAATTAGCAAATTCAAAAAATCAATAACAGAAAATGGATGATTAACAATTACCGCCATCTAAGATCAAAAAGTTTACTAACTATAAAGATTATATTTTCATGATCCAAATGTCCGATTAACCGAAATTTTCAAATGATAGACACTATGAAAGTCTTGTTGTATTGTGATAGAAATTGCGACAAAAAATAACCTCGAACGACAGACTTTGTGACGTAATTTTTTTGGTCGCAATTTGGCACACCTAATTAGTATTGCTTTCATATAACGGAGCACAACCGCTTGCTGGTTAAATGTAATGTTCATAAATAAATATAAATAACTAATTTGTCTATGTTTGAGACTACTAAAATCGAAGAAAATTGCACGAATAAGTGAATGGTAACATGTAAAAAGAAGGAAAAAATAAGAAATAAGAGTACTTACTTCCGGTCTCATGAGTGAGATGGGCAAAGAATGCTGCGATCTCTCTCTTATTATCATCGCTTGAGCCGGAGGAACCAAACTGAGGGTAAGACCCTAAAGCGTTAATGAATGCATCTCGACTGTAAAACCTGTTTCCAGGGCACGAAGCTCTGGGTTGGCCAATGATGCCATCGAAAAATGGCTGACTCACAATATCACCCACCGATGACCCACCCCCACTTGGAGTAATCGGAGTGTTGCTGAAGCACGGCCCACCTTGGCAACCCGTGCCACAATACGGATCCCCGGTGCCACAGTATCCATATTTGCTGCAACACAAATTGGAAGCACACCCACAATTTTGGGCAAATACTGAGGTTGAAAATGATGAAATGGAGATTATTAGGGCTAAACACACTGTTGGCAAGATATTTCTCAAAGAAATTCTCATTTTAGTTTGTTTTGAGAGATAGTTGATTTGTTTGATGAAGGAAATCAGGGAAGTAATGTTGGGGATATTTTCTGTACTTGTGTCGAGAAAAGTCTAAATATTAAGAGTGAACACAAGCCAAGCTAAAGGATATATAATTTGACATATGATTGGTTGACGCCGAATTATCTTTTTGACTTGGTCGGTTGTGGGCATCAATTTATGATACTGATGCCTTTCAATTATTACTTTATTTTTTGTTTTGTTTTTGTCATTGGACAGTGAGAGGATTGTGCAGTGTTCAAAACAGATTTTGTTTTTTTTTGCCAACAGATAGAGGAACAGCTCCGTAGTTTTTGACATGAAAATGATAAATGTCTCCAATTATAATTAGTAACCATGTTAAATTTTATTTAAATCACTTTAATAATTATATCTTAGCTTACTTAAATCGTTGTATATATACATTTCATAATGTTATTACTTTGAGGCTTGTTATAACTAGTCATAAACTATATAAAAATAATTAGTTTTTTTTTTCTATAAATATAGAAATATATATAAAATGTGCATTCTATATATAATTATTATGATCAAGTTATTTATTTATATTTTTGGATGTAATCAATAAATGTTATGCTCTTACAAAATGGTCATAGACTATGATGGAAAATGTATTACTTGCTCATAATATAAAAATAGAAAATTGTTAGTAAAATAAGATATAAAATGCCCATAAAATTTCCTTGCAAAATGGTCACTAACAACAATCATTTGCCTTGTAAAATCACACGGAATGCTCATTTAAATAAAAAAGGCCCAAGTACCCATAAAATTAGAGTGCAAAAATACTTATAAACTAATACCAAAAAAGGTTTTTGGATGCTAATATACTAAACTTTTGGGGTATTGGACAATAATGCACTGAACTTTGAACTTTGACAATAATACATTGTACTTTGGGAGTATTGACCAATACTGCACTTAGTATGATTTTGGCAATGACTAACTTGATGGCAATCCTATGTAGCGGGCGGAGGAGATGAATTGGTCCAAAAATATTTGTCTTCTCGGTCTGTCACGTAGGATTGTCACCAAGTTCGCCACCATCGAAATTGTCTCGAGTGCATTATTGTCCAACACCCCCCAAAGTTCAGTGCATTATTGTGCAATATCCCAAAAATTCAGTATATTAGCATCCAAAATTCCTACCAAAAATGTTCATAATAATGGGAAAGTTGGATGCGCGCAAGCATGGGTGCAGAAAAGCATTGTACACCCCATTTACAATTCAATTTTAATTGAAGTGTAAACATATTATAACTCAACATTGATCGATTAGCCATAAATGTAAAAATATTTGTGGGAATTGAAGCTAAGTAATACATTAAAACACTTTAGCAGTATATATATAATAAATGTATGAAAATGATATTATTCCATGGATCCAATATTGGGTAAAATCCTACAATTAGAAACATCCCTCCAAGATGTCCTATACATGTATATTGTTAAATGATACATTTTATTCATGATGATAGTTCAATATAGTTCATAAAATGAAAATAGGGAATATAGTGATCGAGCCACTAAATTAATTTAGCATGTAAGATTATCACCAGGAGAAACCCCGAAATCGGCACAATACTTTTGGTAAAACTGAATTCGATCTTGAGCTTCATTCTGATTTTGACCGTTGCATTCAAGGGCGCCATTGATGGCCCTAATGGTGGCTCCGAAGCCCTGGTTCATGACAGAGTGGACATTGTTCATCCAATACCACAAAGCAGTCTTGAAGGCAATCAAAGAATCAGTGGCAACAGTTTGAGGGGAATTTAAGCCGTCAAATCCAATGGATTGACCGGCTGGGCCGTAGTTGTAGTTCCATGAGATTTGGAGAGGGCCTCGTCCGTAGTACTTCTGGCCGGACACACATGGGTATTGGGTGTTGTTCCGGTCACAGTAGGCGTCGTTGCTAGCCGCTCCGTTGTTCTCCTCTATGTAGCAAAAACCTTTGAAATAAACATAGATTTTACACAACACATTAGTTTTATATTAAGGAACAAGGATTTGTTCATGCACAGACTTGAATGTCCAAATAACAAGAAAAATCATACTGTAACACATATCAAATGTACTCAATAATTATTACATACTACATGCTGATTAAAAATTGTTGATTAAAAGTTCATATCCGGCCATGATCCAAATAATTGAAAAACCTAACAGCTATCATTTCAAGACAATGAATTTGTTAGCCAATCTGCAAAAATGGTCAGACAATGGATTGGGAGTTTTGAAAATCAGTTAATTAATTAGTTATCTGAAAATTAAAGTAATTGTTCAGATCCAAAAATATTTAGTATTAACAAATTTTATTATTAAACCAAGGATGTCCATATGTCGTTGCTTGCGGCTTTCATGGTTTTTTGCATTTTGGACCCCGAATTTTAGGCGTATTTACATTCTGAACCCTTGATTTTCAACTTTAACATTTTGGACCCTAAAGTTTGTAGGCTGAATAAAAAAAGGATCTTAAAGTTTGTGGACTGAAGAAAAAGGCCCCTGTTTTATTTTTTATTTTCCTCCCATATTTGAATTTATCTCCCGATTGACGTCAAACTTTAGGACTATGGTTAAAATTAATATTGAAGCTATAATACACCTCTCCTATTTGTGTCGAGGCTACTTAGACCCCTGAGTACATGGTTTTAAGTAACTCCGACATGAATAAAGGAGGTTTATTATAACTTTAATATCGGTTTTAACCTTAGTCTTGAAGTTTGATGTCAATCGGGAGAGAAATTCAAACATGAAAAGAAAAAGAAAAACGGGAAACGAGCTTTTTTTTCACCTCACAAACTTTAGGGTCCTTTTTTTTCAGCCTACAAACTTTAGGGTCCAAAAAGTTAAAATTGAAAACTAAGGGTTCAAAATGTAAATACCCCTAAAATTCGGGGACCAAAATGCAAAAAACCCTTGGTTTACCTATAAATAGTTAATTTGTCTATGTTTGACTGGACGAAACCACAAGAGAAAGATTGCATGCATTAGTCAATGGCAAGTGGCAACACATATAAAAAGAAATAAGAGTGCCTACTTCCGGTCTCATGGGTGACATGGGCAAAGAATGCTGCGATCTCTCTCTTATTATCATCGCTTGAGCCAGAGGTACCAAACTGAGGATAATTCCCGAGAGCATTAATGAATGTATCACGAGTGTAGAAGTTCTTGCCGGGGCATGAAGCTGCAGCTTGGCCAATAATACCATCGAAAAATGCCTGAGTCACAATATCCCCGACCGATCCACCACTTGGAGTGCTAGGAGTAGTGCCGCTGTTGCACGGGCCACCTTTGCAGCCCGTGCCACAGTAGGCATCCCCCGTGCCACAGTATCCATAATGGCTACAGCACAAATTGGAAGCACACCCGCAGTTTTGAGCAAATATTGAAGCTGGCATTGATGAAATAATGGTGATTGCTAGGGCTAAGCATAATGCAGGCATGCTGTTTCTCAAACAAATTCCCATTTTGGTTTGTTTTGTTGGATGGAGAGATAATGTAGTTTGGTTTGTTTGATGAGGGAATTAGGGAAGTATGTTGGGGTATTTATAGGGGAGTTATGTGGAGAAAAGTCTATGCATAAAGGGTGAACGCACGCCAAGGTAAGGAAATACATTTTGGTGTGTGATTTGTCAACGCTGAATTATTTTTTTGACTTGGTCATTTCAAGGCGGTACAGCTCCATGAACATGGAACGGGTTGATTTTCTGTCTTCCATCTCATGAGTATCAAAGTCAAAACGATGAGTATTGGATACACTTATTTTAAGTACTTAATTTTTAAAAAAAAGATATTATTGATTTTTAAAATCATAATACCGGATATAAGTTGTATATGTAAAAATTATATTTTTATCCCTAATATTTTTAAATTTACAAAAAGGTGGTCTAAATTTTACTTAATAGATGAAGTTCATACAATTAAGATGTCATTCGTAACTGTTGGCATAACCAACACATTCCAAGCTTCTTACAAGTAATAATTAATAATATCTATTGATAATGATTGTGGTTGGTAAGATGCGGAAATGGTGGGATGTGGTGAAATTGTGGAAAGTGCAATAAGATGTGGAATGATATGGTAAAATTTGTGGAAACTGTGGTTGATATGGTAAGTGAGGAGAGAGAATATGAAAATTAGAAGAGAAAAGTCAGAAGAGTTAAAAGTGAAGATCGAGATATATTGATAATTATTGTGGTAAAGTGTGAAAAAATATTGAATATTATAGTGAGTTGTACTATTAATTGCATCGCACCGTAGAAAAGAAGATGACCTAAGTGTCTTCTTGGGTATAATATTTATATGCTTGTCTGTTAAATTAAAAACTGATATTATTGACTTTTATAACAATAATACCATATATAATTTGTATACATATAATCCTTAGTTTTTAAATTTACAAAAAAGTGGCCTAAAGTTAACCTAACAGATGGAGTTCATACAGTTAGAATGTCATTCATAATTGTTTGCATAGCCAACGCATTCCAAACTTCTTATAAAATTAATAATTAATAGTATCACTATTATCTACAAAAAAAAAAAAAACACAGTGCCAAAAGCAATAATAAGTCTTAATGTCATGAAGTATTTGGCTTCAAAACACTTAAAATAGTGTCTTGTCCAAGACACGTATCATTGTTCTTACCAAATTATGGGCTTCAAGTGATGATAGCAATGCCTTTTAATAATTACTTTGTATTTTTTTCCATTTTACTTAAAATTGGTAAATTTGCTCTATCAACCCCACATTTTTCACTTATAATTTGCTACATCAAGAATTGAGCTTTGGTGCACAGTAGGGAAAAAATCGAGTATTGAAAACTTAGATATTAATGGATAAATATTAGAGCAATAGAGAGTACTTATTTGTCCAAAGAGCATAGCGTTAGACGATAATACGATATAATGATTTTTATATAGGTAATAACTACAAACTCTCAAAGGAAGCACATATGAGCATGGTTTGAAGGACTCAAATTTGACATCTTTCTCCATAAATTGAAGTTCACAAAAAGGTTAATTTCTACGGGCTTACAAAAAAATCTTTGAAAACTAGTTAGAAAACAAATTTAGAGAACGCAAAAACTAAGTCGGAAAACCTTTGAAAACCCTAATTATATTATTGAGAAGACAAGTACAAGGCAAAGGGAGACGTAGAGAGTATACCCTTTCATGTATGCCATGAATTTTTGGATATAGTGGCAATTACATGATATATATTAGCAAGTTATTGCTAGATAGACATGTAATTTTTAAGCAAAGAATTTACTTTTACTAATGCCTCAAGTACTGAAACTTTTACGACTAAAAAATATCAATGCTTACATCAATGTTTAGTTAAAAGCAAATGGAGTTAAACTTAGAGGTCGATGGGTTGTTTGATACAGTGATACTCCATTGCTCTACCTTCACTTCTTCACGATGGCAGGGGCGTCGTTGTGGGCATATACTCAAGTTACACGGTTGATTCACCTTCGGTCATTAGAGGTTATCAAAAAAAAAAAAAAAAAAAGAGAAGATGGTTAGTAATTTGAAACTAGTAGTGAACAGAAAAGTGTAGGGTTAATTGCGTGGATCTCAAATTATTATTTGTGTCATAAATTTTAAAAAGCCAAAATTGTTCTTGCTTGGCAAGTTTCATATAATATTAAAGATTCTTCCAAGATTGGGTTCATTAAGGAATTGAAAGATATTATATAAAATAGAAAATAATATATTGTTATCAAATTGTGATGGAATAATCATATCGAGGTTGATTGATCACATGAGAATATAATATTATTTTGGAATTATAATATTAAATTTGTAGGAAACACAATGTTTTAGGAAGGTTGATATTATTATTAACCCTAGTATTATATTGCAGTCTTGACTACAAATAGAGCCTTGGATTTAGGGTTTATGGAACGTGATTGAGAGTGTGTTTCATCTGACCACTAGAGATTGACATGTAATCTATGTGTTCTTGAGATAGTTGTGTTCTCTAAAAAGATTTTGAGAGATTGTTGAGGTTTGCGAATTTATGAAACATTGTTGTAAATCTCTGATAGTGTATCGTTCGTAATTTTTTTCGGTTTGGGTTTTACCACGTTAAACCCTTGTGTTGAATCTTTATTAATATTTTCTCCTTTTTAGAGTTATCAAATATTTATAAAATTTAATTACACAAAAAATTATTATATTTCAATATATATATACTATATCGTAGGGAGACCATTGAAGAGTTATGTGGAGAAAAGTCTAAACATCAAGAGTGAACACACGCGAAGCCAAGGAGATTTATTTAATTTTGACATATGATTGGTTGACGCCGAATTACTTTCTTGACTTGGTCAGTTAACGGCAACAGAGCACAATAAAGATGCAAGTCCTTGTGGGCATCATGCAACGGATTGACTTTTTGTACGTCTTCCAGATGATGTAGCTGTGGGCATCAATTTATTATCCAAAAAGACCGTGATTACCATCTTGACTCAAGATGATTCTTAACCATCTTGAATTGTTCATATTTCATATTTTTGTAACTTTTATTAATATTATTTTTAATAATTATATATATTTATAAATTATAATAATATAATACTTATTAGCTAGGTCAAAAAATATAATAATATCCTAATCTTATCAATCATAGAAGAAAATGTATATTTTATACATAATTTTATATTTATGAAATAAATATAAATAATTAATTATTTTTAAATTGTTTTTCAGTTGTAGTAACCCTGAAAATAATGAAACATACCTTTAGAATGATTTAAATACACTTACATCCAACTTTATTAGTGATTTAGAAAAAATGTAAGATGGTTAAGAACCATCTTGCGTCAAGATGTTTATCATTTTTAAGTAAGGTAATTTCCAATTTTTGATAATTAGGGAAATTATGATAATTCCCCTGATTTGTACCGTACATGTGGTATGATCATATGTCATATGTCAATTTTATTTATTTTCAAAAATATTAATTTTGATTTTTAAATTCTGAAAATAATGTATAATTAATTAAATTTTTTTTTTCAAGGACTTGTTTGTTAACTATGAGCTAGTCTATAATATCCTGAGTAATGCACATATAATATTTCAAATATTTTACGTTATTTATTTTCTAGAGTAATTTTATTATAACTATTAATCCAATCTTATAAAAATATTATTTTTTTATGGATAAACTATCATTTGAGTTTATTTTATTTCATGTCCATAACGATTATGGATAAATAGTTTAATTTTATTTTTTGTCTTAAGAAGGATGCTTGTTTTTTTGAAAAAACTTTTACGGCAACAACTACGTGACAATTCTATTTTCTTATTATTTTCCATTATATTTACGCAGCTTTAACCTCTTATTCAACTTTTTAATGTATACTTATTCCAATTTCTTATTCTTGTTTTGGTAGTTTGCATATAATTTGAATTTTTATTATTGTTAAAAGTATATATATAGTAGTTTCAATCAAAAATTTTATTTTTTAAGATAGTTATTGTAACGCCCCGAAAATTCAATGATAGAAAGTCAAAGTCAAACTAACGTTAACAGACAAAACTTAGCGGAAGACTTCAAATTTAGTTTGGGCGTCACTGCCGTATTCCCGAAGGAACACAAGGCGAGAAAGGAAAACACAACTGTCTGCTAACGGTAACTACTAACAACTCACAACAAAACTTTAAGACATCATAACGAAAACAAAATAAAAAGATTCAAGGACTTCTAGACTCGTCGTCCTCACTTCTAATTCCCGTCCCCAGCATTCAGATCTTCACCTGAAAACAAAACATTTCAAAAATGAGGGGGAAATCTCAATAATGTCTACCCCTAACGTTTAAAACAGTTTAAGTTCATTTCAATTCATTTTGGGGAGAGGGAACAAGTCAAACCATTTCTCAAACCTTTAATCCCTTAACTGTTTTCCTCAACCCATTCAATCCATATTTTAAGTCGCGGGCGGGATATCAAATCCCAAAAAGAACATCGCCTATCAAGGGCATCATAACAACTATCCTATATCAGGGATGCAACCCTGATCTCCTGGCACATAACCCATACAGGCATCGAATCCTGATCTCGGAGTTATCACCCGCATGAATATTAGCCTCTCAAAGGCATCAAACAATTGCCCATCAAGGGCATCATAACCTCTATCCTATATCAGGGGATGAAACCCTGATCTCCTGGCACATAACCCATACAGGCATCGAATCCTGATCTCGGGGTTATCACCCGCATGAATATTAGCCTCTCAAAGGCATCAAACAATTGCCCATCAAGGGCATCATAACCTCTATCTTATATCAGGGGATGAAACCCTGATCTCCTGGCACATAACCCATACAGGCATCGAATCCTGATCTCGGGGTTATCACCCGCATGAATATTAGCCTGTTAAGGCATCGAAACAATAACCCGCTTTATGTTTCCACTTTGAATTATTAGTGCATTATTCAAACTCAGCTCACAACTCTCAAGTCAAACCCAACCCAGGTTTATCAAAACCAATAATAAAACCGTTAATAAAAGACCATCCAATTTCTCAACTCAATAAAATCAAAGCACAAACAAATATAAACAGTTATCCAAAACAGATGGTCACATTTCCACATAAAGTCCCCTTTTCGGGATGCAATTCTCAAAACAGATTAGAAAACATTAAAACACTTTTAAAGAGCATCCCGGTGGGGATTAGAGCATAGACATTACCTGATATACTTCACAGCACAGCAAAAAGAAGAACACACTTGAGCTCACTAACGTCTCGCACTAACTCGGCCTAGAATAAGAATAATTATCTAATCACAACGCGTTCTAACGAAGTTAGTATTAACTATCAACTACCTGACCCATCCCCTAGGAACATTTAGGTTCCTATCATTTATGGTTTACACTTAACACATTCAAGGAACAAGTTCACACATAACATTTACTCAACAATTTTTCATAAATAAAAGCAAACAGAGGACAGATTATAACGTTCACATAAAACGGGTCACAACTCGACTTCCTGACATCCTATGGGTCTGGTTCAGGACTTTTCAGAAACCTCGGGATGTCTACTAAAACTCTTAAGTTGACGACTAAGCCCATATCAGCCTCGAAAGACTCTAAAAGTACCAAAACTTCCAACTGATCCAGTTCCGACAGGTTCTGGTAAAACGACTATAACTCGAGTTATACAACTCAAAAGTCCGTTCCGCAAAATTCCTATGAAAGCTAACATCTAGGGGAATCTCCAGTTCAAAGGGTTCGATTAAAGGACAACTATACTAATCGTGGTGACCCGATCTTTAGGCACTAACAAAACTGTCCCGATAACGGTTATTAATTTAATTTGTTATTTCGGTTCTAACTTTCACCATTCGATCCTGGGGTCCTAGTTTGGGCTTAGAACAGTAACTAAGGTCCAAGGTAGTTAGTTTAAACCATCTAAAGTCCAAACATCAAATTCCTTATCACTAATGCCAAAATATAACACATGAAACATTAATAACATTATCCTACACATGAAATCTAAAACATACTATTTCAAGACCCTTTAACTACAACATGAAATAATTATAAAGTACGAATTTTTTAATCAAGAATCAAGAACATATGAATAAATTATAAAGAACATATAAACATTTAAACTACTAAACAAGAATTCCAACAATTAATTTCTTTGTACAAGATTCAATCAAGAATCATAAATTAATAAACAAGAATGAAACATTTGAAATTCAATCACCCTAACTTATTTAACAAGATTTAACATAAAATTAAACATGAATGAATTCTAAGAGAATTAAAGAACATATGAATACTTAACTAACAAATCAAGAATTAATCTAGGTAGTTAAACTTTTTTAATTCGTGCATACAATAATAGTGTCATCTAAAATCCTAAACATGCTTCCCAAGAAATTAAGGTACATTAAACGATTAAACATTAATAATTTCACTACAACTATTACAACCCTAATACACCAATTTAGAACATAAAATTACACAATATAATTTAGACAAAAATTACAAGTAAATAATACAATACAAGAACAAATTAATTACAAATAACAACTTAATAAAATTTACACCCTAATTACCCAAATTACAAGATTTAAAACAAGAATAATAATAACAATAATAACATAAATAAAGAAAAAGGAAGAAAGTTTCAAAAATAGTTTTAGGGTTTACGTAGGTTTTGCTAGGGCCAAGTCCGGCAAGCGATCGACAGCGGGGCGGCGGCGCTACTGGGTCGTCGGAAAGGGTGGTGCTCGGCCGGCAGACGACTCGATGGCGATGACCACAGCCGGTGTTGATGGCGGTAGTCAGCGGCGTAAAGAGAGGGAGAGTCAGCGAAAGAGAGAGAAAGAGAGACACGGGGGACGATGGTGGTGGTGCGTCCCGGCGGCAGCGGTCTAACGGTGGCGGCCTGGTGGTGACGGCGAGGCCACGACCAACGATGGTGGTAGTTGTGGGTGGCGGACCGAGCTAGTCGAAGAGGGGAAAAGAAAAAGGGAAGAAAGAGAGAAAAGAGAAAGAAGGAGGGAGGAGGGTGGTTGCGGTGGTTGTGGATGGTGGCCGGCGGCTGCGACGGCGCGGCTGGGTGGACGGCAGAGAGAGAGAAAGGGAGAGGGGGTGAGGGTTAGGGTTAGGGTTTGGGTTTAGATTAGGGTTTGAGGGAGAGGGAGAGGAGTTTTTATATCAAACACATATCTAGGCCCAAATAATCTAATAAAGGCCCAACTATACTAATCCCACTTCTAATCCAACCCAATAAGAAAAATCTGATTTTTCTTTTCTAAAAACAACTAGTAATAATATTAATAGTAATAATAATATTAATACTAATAATCATATAATCACATAGCAAATAATATTCACGTAATTAATCACATAATAATATTAACCAGCGGAAATTACTATTCTACCCTTGTTAACCCTTCAACGGTCCTACGAGCTCAAGTGTTAGCAAAAATAAACACAAACGAATAATAATAAATAACGGATTCAAACCTAATTTACTAACGACGTCACGGTCAACATCCATGGATTTTTTTTTCGGGGTTTTACAGTTATTAAAAAGAATACGAAACAATTTTTTCATGAAATTTTATTTTAGTAGTCTATTATTATATTTTATTCCTAAGGTTTTGGTCATAATATAATATTATAATAGTAAATTAATGAAAGAAAAAGTAAAAAAATTCTCTATTTTTGTATTAGATATTTCTAATTTATGTATGTGTGAGTGTGTGACCTTATGCATTTCTTTTTCTTTTTTGAAAAATTTAAAATGCTCTAACTTTTTATGCAATAAATATTGCTAACTAATGAATGACTTTAGGTATTTCTTTTTCATTTTATTAATATTATATTTGTGAATGTAATAATAAATTATGTAGGTTTGGAATTTGCTTTGGAATTCACCAAACATTCTAAATTATTTCTTTTAAGTTTAGATTTTTCTTAGGAGTTAGGAGCTTGTGTTTTAATATATTTAATAGATTATGATGGATACTAGATGAAAAGATTGAAACAAATTCATCGACCTCCATTGTTTCTGGCGACCTTTCGCCGGAGATACAACTACTGCGAGAAATATTCCCGTGACCAAGTCTCCCTCGCTCGGATACAATCTCAATACCAACCACTCCTGATCTGCTACCCTCTCCGCCATCCAAAACCGATTGTGGAAAAAAACGAAATGAAATCGCACTCTGCATGGCCGGTGTTTGAGAACATCGTTGTTCTCTGGCACTAGTGGCATCCGGTCGTTCGGAAATTGGTACTGGAAAATTGGTCGACAGCGGCGGTGAGAAGTCGTGGTGCATCGAACGGCGGAGGCAGTTACCAGAGGCATCGTCAATCGTGGAAGGCAAAAGGGTTTTGAAACTTAAATTCTAATGTATGTTGTATACAATACCAAAATATTACAAAAATAATTAGTGAAATACACATGGTTGAATGGGTAGGGATTTGTTTACTATAAGATAGATTGCAAGTACAAATATCATATCTTTAACTTTTTTTCAGAATTTGAAAATAAATAAAATCGATGAATGAGATTTGATCAAGCCACATCTACGGTACATATCAGGGGAATTACCGTAATTACTATAATTGCCAAAAGCTGAAAATGGCTATACATGCTTCCATTTATTATACATTGATACCAGATTCCTTTCAATTATTATTTCATTTTTTTTTGTTTTGTTTTCTACTTGGACAGTGAGAGGATTGTGCGGTTATTGGAAGATATTTTTTTTCCCTATTTACTAGCTCTGTAGTTTTCAACATGAAAATGATAAACATACTGAATTATAATAATTAGTAACATATTCACTACTAAAAATATGTATATTACCAACCACTTTTTCCAACCATTTTAAATTGGTTGAAAAAAGTGATTGGTAATACACATATTTTTAGTAGTGATTAAATTTTATTTGAATAAATTTTTAACATGTTTATATATACATATATATATATATATATATATATATATATATATATATATATATATATATATATATATATATATATCAATCATAAATTTTAATATAAGATGGTCTCACAGTAATAATAGTGTGAGAGGGGCGTGTCTAATGTACTAATCAAATGAAGCGCATTTCATGCTCATGAGTTTTAGCAAGCTTGCTGTACTACATTATGATGTCACAAATTTAATAATTAATGTGCAACTTCATTTCACTTACGAATGTCAATTCACTTGGTGTGCTTTTTTTTTTTTATAATTAATGGCCATTAAAAGGCAGAAATTCATATCAAGGCTGCTACAACGTTCAACATAACAACAAGACAGAAAGCAATACAAAGATTAAAGCTAAAAAAAGAAAAGCAAGAATTCGCAAAAACAATCAACAAAACTGCTAATCGCTTCAAGCTAGACAAAATCAAACAAATTGTCTTCTTTTAGTTTTGGCAACCTTCTTGAAGTGTTCTCCTAACTGATCATGAATGATCTTTAAACCACAAACCTTCTTCACTTGGTTTACTTGTTGTGACACTTTCACGCTTGGATGGTGTTGATTTGGGTTCGATTCTCAAAGCCTTCTTTTTTTAATCGTCTTCTAGTTTTTACATTTAGTTTGCTTTTTTTCGGCTCCCTTGATTTCAGGCAATTGAGTATTACATCGTCTCAAAATAATTTTTTTTTAACAATTACTAATTGGTTTGTTTATGGGTGACTTTAATTACATTCCCTCTTAAATGAAATAAAAGTCTAGTAAAAATAATTAATATGAATGTGACTAATAACTAAGTGAAATGTGACTTTTACTGAAATTAACCTAGCCCCTAACTTATTAAAGGTTTTTGGGTGAGTAGTATATATGTCACTATTATAATTACAAGTTCATTCAACTATATTACAATTAATCCATTAATATAAATTATAGAGTGAGACCATCTCATATCAAATTATCAATTGCCTCATTTCAAGGTGACCCTTTCACACAAGAGTTACTGTCCTTGGTGACTAATATTATAAGGTGAGACCATGTCATATAGTATTACAATCCACTCTCCCATCTTACAATAAGATTCGTGAGAGACTGATGCACGCAAGAGTTACTATTATAAGAAAGATGACGAAGATAATGAAGCTTATAGTATATGTTGGGTTATTGGCCCAAATTCTTTTGACTCATTTTTTAACAAGTTTTCTAAACCTACTTAAACACTCCAAGTTATTGGTTGCTACTAGGAAATTATTTTATTTCCAAATTATATTTAGGTTAGTTTCCTAATTGTATTCTAAAACCTAATTGTATTTGGAGTAGGAGTCTAGCCAGATTTATAGGAAGTTTACCCCTATAAATAGAGGTCTTTATTCACCTTGTAGTTAGCGGCCAAGCAACCAATGTAGTCGATGTGAGAGCCTTCAAAACTCCCCATGAGGGAGGTACGGTGTTATTTCCACATCTTCACCTTACTCATCCCTAGGTTATGAGAGTCTACTAGAGTTCACACATATATTTTACCTCTTGTAATATCTCCTTTTCTACTAGTGGATATTGGTTGTTGCCCGTGGGTTTTTCTCCGAGTTCTTCGGTTTCCCACGTAAAATTATTGTCTCACCCTATTTATCCTTGCCTCTTTCTATTATTATCCTCGATTTCATTATCATCCTGTTTTTCCTTCCGCTGCATATATTGCTCTATTTTACACCCTATCAAGTGACTAACAACTGGCAACAGATCTGAATCTGATCCTAACAGTATATATTTTACTTTAGTTGTTGATTTGTTTTTTGGCATGCTTAATTAGGGTTTTATTCATTTATATTTGTAATATAAATTAATGTTATTTTTATCTTTTTGTTCTATTATTTTTAGTTTAATTTATTGCATATAAGTTCCATAATAATTATTAATAACATTCATAAACACACTATTTACAAATTTAATTCTGATAGCTATCGTCAATTATCTTCAACTATAATTACAAAAAAAAATATTCCTAACTTATTATTTTACGTCACCAATTAATTATGGTAAGTAATGAAATTTTTTTCTAGTTAATTCTCATAGCTATTTCCAATTATCTTCAACAAAAATTACAAAAAAAATATATTCCTAGCATATTATTTTACGTAACCAACGCCAATTAATTGTACGTAGTAAGTAATGAAAACTGATATTGAAGCTATAATACACCTCTCTTATTCATGTCGGAACCAATTAGACCCTAAAGTACCTAGGGTGTAAGTAGTTCCGGCATGAATAAGAGAGGTGTGTTACAACTTTAGTATTAGTTTTAACCTTAGTTCTGAAGTTTGACGCTAATCGGGAGACAAATTTAAACATGAGAAGAAAAAGAAAAATAATACACGGATTTTTCAACCTACAAACTTTAAGGTCCTCTTTTTATTTAACTCATAAACTTTAGGGTCCCAAAAATAAACAATGAAAACTAAGGGTATATTTCGGGGTCCAAAATACAAATAACCCCATGAAATCTTATGACAAAAAACATGATTTCTTGTAGAAATCAGAGAAACATAACACTCAGAATATATTTATCATGCATGCCACTATATATATATATGTTTTATTCATAGTTAACAATGTTTCATTATTACGACATGATCGAGTGCGTATAAAAATGTATCAAACTCTTATCTTGGGATTTAGCATGTAAGACTACTTCTAGGAGAAATCCCAAAGCCATCTTGAAGAAGATAACCCTAATGGTGGCTCTGAAGCCTTGGTTCATGACAAAGTGATCAACATTGTACATCCAATACCACAAAGCCATCTTGAAGAAGATAACAATGTTATTGGCGACGGTTTCAAGGGAGTTCCAACCGTCAATCCAACCAGCAGGGCCATAATTGTAGTTCCACGTGATCTTAAGAGGACCTTGTCCATAGTACTTCTTACCAGGCGTACATGGGTACTTTCGAAAGTTTCAGGGGAGTTCCACGTGATCTAAAGAGGTTTTTCAAATTGTAGAGATTAGCACCATTTTGTTGAGGATTGTCCAACCACATGATGGGCAACTTCCTAAAGTTGAATGATTCGAAATACGATCTCAAGGCGCATCAGGCTCAGGTGCAACCGAGGAAAATCATGACGACGAGGAAGATCACAACCGCGAAGAAAGTGATAGGAAAGATTGTATGATATAATTCGATTGGTTTAATGCACCGATTGTTACATGACTTCTAGTTTTTTTAATCTAGTAAAACAAAGTAAATATATGAATAATTTGTACGTGCCTTTTTTTTTAGGATCTTTGGATTATAATATATTGACCTTTTGCGTTATGGGATTGTAATATACCGACCTTTATTATTTGACAATATTATCTCTGACCTTTATACCTAACTATAAGAGGATGGTGAACCAGTCTCCATATTGACGTGGTTGGCAGAAGGAAAAAAACCTATCCCAACCCAATAATTCTATTAACCTCTCCGTTTTCTCACTAACCACATTATAAAATATTGGTTGGTTGTGTGTCACGTCCGTTTGGAGACAGGTTCACCACCCCTTAAGTCACTATGCTAGGGATGATTTTTCTGTTTGTAAACGTGAGTTAGTGAGAAAAATGGAGTTAACGAGGATATTGAGCAAGGGTCGGTTACTTCCTCTCAGCCTGCCACGTCAGCACAGAGACCAGTTTACCAATTACCACGCCCTTAGTAACTGTTGATATAATAATCACACATGAATTTAGGAATATTGATGTCCAATAGTAAAGGTCGGTATATTACAATCCAGTACCCCAAAAGTCGATATATTATCATCCAATTTTTTTTTTTTTACTTATTTAAGTGCGGTTGTTTCAAATTAATGTCCAAGTAATTATATATATATATATATATATGTATATGTATATATATATATTGCATCTTTTATATTATAAAACAGAAATTCAGTCAAAGAAACTCGACATTATATTTGAAAGACGCAAGGCCAAAAAATCCGTGTGACGGAAAATATCGACGCAACACTTGTCGCAAGGATTTTATCTTTTTTTTTTTAGTGAATTTTTCGGGACATTGCTCGATGGAATTGAACTCAATCGCAAGGCCCTGCAAACGGCTAATTGCGATGGAAAAAATTCTATGGCAAGGTTTGTTGCTCAGTCTAAAAATTCCATTCCAACTTTATTTATTTGTGTTGCAATTCAGCAATTAAGTTTTTAGTAGTAACAGGACACACGGAAATATTTTAGGTGTGGCGATGGGGTCTCTTGCTTGTGGAAAGGTACACGTCAAAATAAATTGCCTGTATTGTGCTGAAAACTTTTTTGTTCATTGTCTCCTCCACCTAAAATTTTGATATTTATTTTGTCCCATTTTTTTGGTGTTTTTTCATACAAAAAATAAAAGGAATAACTTTGTATGCTTTATGATTTACACTGAACGAAATTTTATGACAAAAAACCTGATTAATGGAAATTAGAGAAACATAATACTCGGAAAACATTCATCATACCACTATCTTTATGTTTTATTCATAGTTAACAACATTTCATTATTTCGACATGATCAAGTGTCTATAAAATGTATCAAACTATCATCTTGGCATTTAGCATGAAAGATTATTGCCAGGAGAAACCCCGAAATCAGCACAATATTTCTGGTAAAACTGGATACGATCTTGAGCTTCAGCCGGATTCTGACCATTGCATTCAAGGGCGCCATTGATGGCCCTAATGGTTGCTCCGAAGCCTTGGCTCATGACAGAGTGTACATTGTTCATCCAAAACCACAAAGCCGTCTTGAAGGAGGTGACAGCGTTGTTGGCGACAGTTTCAGGGGAATTCAAACCGTCAAATCCAATGGATTGACCGGCAGGGCCGTAGTTGTAGTTCCAGGAGATCTGAAGAGGCCCTCGTCCGTAGTACTTCTGACCCGGCGCGCATGGGTACTGGGTGTTGCTTTGGTCACAGTAGGCACTGTTTGAAGCCGCTCCATCGTTCTCTTCTATATGACAAAAACCTTGGGGAAAACAAGGAAAATTTTACACAATGAATTAGCTATTTGAAATCCAAGAAGGATGTTTGTATACAGATGCAAAGACTATGCAATACAGAAGGTTGTATCAATTGGCTTAATTCATGCAAGATCGATCCATCCGTATATAATTCAAATCTAATCTTAAAAAATTGATGGTATGCGTTTTATATATATATATATATATATATATATATATATATATATATATATATATATATATATATAAGGGACTCACTCCATTACATGTTAGTATATGGAATGAATATTTAGTAGTACGAAAATGATAAACATCTTGACATAAGATGTCTCTTAACCATCTTGCATTTATTCTAAATCACTAATAGAGTGAAATGTAAGTGTATTTAAATTATTCTAAAGGTATGTTTCATCATTTTCAGGGTTACTACAACTTATAAACAATTCAAAAATAATTATTTATTTATATTTATTCCATAAATATAAAACTATGTATAAAATATCGATTTTCTAATATAATTGATAAAATTAGGCTATTATTATATTTTTTTCACCTACCTAATAAATATTATATTATTATAATTGATAAATATGTATAATTATTTAAAAAAATATTAATAAAAAGTTACAAAAATTTGAAATATGAATAACTCAAGATGGTTAAGAACCATCTTGAGTCAAGATGGTTATCATGGTCCATAATAGTACTATCATGTAACAATACGAAGGGAAAGCTTAATTATGTTTGTTTAGTTCTTGAAAAAGGAGCATATAATACGTGGAAAATCTTTGAGATTACGTTGGAAGTCATTGAAAACTAACTTGCATTATTAAGTAGTGAATCCTATTAAGTAGAAGAAGTGAGAAGGGAGTGATTACTTCCGGTCTCATGGGAGACATGGGCAAAGAAAGCTGCGATCTCTCTCTTATTATCATCGGCTGAACCAGAGGTGCCAAACTGAGGGTAAGATCCCAGAGCGCTAATAAAGGCATCCCGAGTGTAGAAGTTCTTGCCGGGGCATGAAGCCGCGGCTTGTCCAATGATGCCATCGAAAAACGCCTGAGTCACAATATCCTGCACCGATGACCCACCACCACTTGGAGTGGGAGTGTTGCAAGGCCCACCTCGGCACCCATGGCCGCAGTATGCGTCCCCGGTGCCGCAGTATCCATATTGGCTACAACACAAATTGGGAGCACACCCACAGTTTTGAGCTAATATTGATGTTGGCAATGATGAAATAATGGTGATTACTATGGCTAAGAACAGTGTGGGCAAGCTATTTCTCATCCAAATTGCCATTTTGGTTTTGTTTTGTTCGGTTGGCAGATACTTTGATTTGTTTGATGGGGGAATTAGGGATGTAACGTTGGGGTATTTATAGGGGAGTCATGGGGCGAAAAGTCTAATTTATTTTGGTGCCAAGGGTATATATCTTGACTTGGTCATTTTAAGGGGTTGAAAGAGTTGGATAAATATCAGATGGATTTTGTATCTTCCAGATGACAAACAAATTTTGTGCATGCATAGATGACTCAAGTAATTAGGTGATTCTTTTCTGAGAGGATGAGATCGGCCGGCTCTTATCTAGAAATGCATTACGAATTTGTTATAACGAAAATGATACAATTCTTCATAAGGTATTCTCTTAATTTTAAATTTATATTATTGTAGGTTGAAAAGGCGATGTAATTGAATTCTGTAATTATAATATCATATTTAAGTTATAGAATATGAACACATACTGAGATGACTATTGCGTAATTCAAAAGCATTGACAAGCTCAGTGACGGATCTTGACCTTCTAATTAAGAGTTGCCAATACACTGTTATATTCATCCAATTTACATAAAACCCATAAATTTTATCACAAATTATACTGAATTATTTATTTTTAAATTTTAATGTTACCGGTAATCGTGGTCATCCACAACCAAACCTAAGATCCGCCCATGGGCAAGCTAAAATTTACTAACAAGTATTTATCAGTACTCATGAGTGTAGATTGGTTACGAATGATTAATGTAATATTATTTACAAAAGCTAATATGCAATTGGAAATCGTAAAGGGTTGAGTTGGATCTAATACCCAATCCAATCAGTAGTCAGTACTGGATTTTCATCTAGATATCTAATTCATAAAAATCATAGACGACTCTTTAGAAAAACAACAATTCTAATTTTAGTCCTGCCTATGTTGGTCAAATATTACTACCTGTTGAGAAACGTAACTTATTCTAATTGCTAATAGGCTTTAGAAACTAAAGTCAAGATAACCAAATTTTCAGACATTCAATGAACTTTTAACATTACAAGCAACAAAAACAAGGCTACATAGATAGATTAGTAGCCATTCACTCCTCCAAACATCAATTATTATATACCCATTAAAATTTTATTATAAACCATATTGAATTATTGATATTGGAGACTAAACATCAAATCTAATTTTAAGGCCCTGTTATTTTATGCGGTATGGCGCGGTACCGTGTGGTGAAATTGTGGTGAGTTGTGGTGTAATTATGGCGGATTATTGGTATGTTGTGGTGAGTTTTTTTGTATATATATATAAATATTGTATTGGTAGTAGTGAAAAATTAATTGGAAAAAGTGAGTTGAAATATTGTACTATTATTTTTGGATGATAAATATTGTATTGGTAATTGTGAAAATTAATTGGAAAAAAGTAATTTGTGGTGGGTTGTGGTAAATTGTGGTAGAATGGTATTTTGTGGTGGGTTGTGGCAAACTACGATATGCTGTGGCGCCGCAGTTTATCAACCGCAGAAAAGAACAGGGCCTAAGCCCCAACCTATGATAGTAAGTTAATTCAGACTCACGTCAATTTTCCACAAAATATACATTCAGCTACATAAGATGTACAAACTATTCCACACCCAGATCCCAGTACCAATTTCTTTTCTTCTCTTCCCAAGAAGCGCAAACGAGTGAGGACTGCTAATAGTCTTTCCAAAATTGCCAAAATGCAATTTTTGTCAAGTAGGGTACACAATATACAGTATAGAATTCGAATATGACCATTATTATACCTCTTTAAGTGTCACATAGATTCAAATCAGTTTTAATCACATAATCCGTCGCAAAAATACCTAAGTTAGGCAGGTAACGTAGTCATGAATTAGCAGCCAGAGGTTGGTTACGTAAACAGACAGACTGGTGTGTTTTCCATTAGGCATGTAGCTAGAGAGCTAAGAAACAACGTAGACAATTCTTGATTCCATTTTCTTCTGTCCTGATATTTTCTTCACCCTCACTTAGAGGGTGTTAACACTTGACTTCGCCTAACTTGAATGACAAAATTGACCATTCTCTCCTTTATATTAAGATGGAAACTGTTCTTAATTGGCTCCAACAAAAAAATAAAAAATTAATGGGTGTCGATGTGAACAGCCAAAGTACCATTTTCAACAGATTTTTTTTATCATATATACTCCTTGAGAGACATGTGAGATTATTTTTTTCACTTCCACCTTTAAAATTTAATTTTTATACTGACCAAAGGAATTTCTATTATTTTAATTATCTCCTATCGGTTGCAACATTATTTTTACTTCCTTACCCAGGTTGTTAGAATCGGGTTTCTAATTAGGATCGATGAGCGCAGTTAGGAACAGAATTGTAGAGATTCTAATACAATAGGAAAATATATTTAAAAAAATATTTTATAATAGTTAAAATCTTAACAAATGTTCACTAGTAATGAAGTAATACATTAAATTTATATTGTTACGACATTACATTAAATTGTATGCTCAATGGATAACACTAATACAAAATTTATATTGTTATAACAGAATTTTAAAGATGATAATGTGCGCAAACATTATTAAACTCAAGTAGGATTGAGGATCGAATCGTAGGATTGAGGATCGAATCGTATGATCGAAGGATCGTATTGCGATTCTAAGACATAATATTCAAGTTAAACCAGGATTGTAAGATCCTAATTACTTTAAGATCCTAAAAAGAGTTGGATCGATGGAAAATTTTTAGATCGTGAAGAACCTCAACTGGTTATGAGGACCTCAGCATAATCGTCAATGAGGACCTCAAATGTCAGCACAAAATTATTTTGTTTGAAAGACCAACCGAGCTATCTTAGGGAAGTACAAACCATATCCTAATCCTATATCTTCCCTTTATTCTGAGAATTGTTTATAAGGATCTTCATTTCCTTTTTTAGATGACAAACGAAAAGGAAAGAAAGTATGACTAGGAGTCTTGCGAAATTTAGAAGATCAACTCAGAAAAGGAAAGCAAAATCCTAGCAGACCGTTGCACTAAATGGGGCTGCCTACCAAATCAGAATCAATACAAGTTGGAAAGAATCAAGTACAAAGGAAGGCAACTAAAAGGAAATTGTTGAGGAGCCAAATATAAATAAGAGAACTCATTCTCTTTACAAAGGTGTGATTTCCAAGGAAGAAAATCGTTGTAAGAACTTTGTGAAAGAAAGTTCTGAGTGTAGGAGTATTTGAGTGAATATTCCGAGTATAGCCATTCTTGTGTAGTGATGAGTTTTGTGTAACCAGTGGTCATACTGGTGAGGACCTCTAGGGTCGAGAGTTCCAAATCAAACAAGTGTCTCTCTACTGTGTGAGGTCACTAGTTGTAATCGTCTCCACTGTGAGGCCTCATATTCAGAAGACCTCTGCTGTGTCTTCTAATCCGGTAGGCCAATTGAGGACCTCACAAGTTCTCTTTTGTGCTGAGTTGTAACCTCCTCCTCTTTAGCACTTTTGATCATTCAATAAAGAAGTTATTTTTCATATAAAAGTGCTACTAACTTGGTTGTGTTGATTGAAGTGGAGAATTATTTTTATAACCCTAATCACCCCCCCCCCCCCTCTAGGGTTATTTCAATTGGTATCAGAGCAGGTCCACAGATCTGAAGAGCCTAACAACTCGTGGTAAAGATCATGGCCGGCCTCAACACAACCGAAGCTCCTCAAGGACACTCATGGACAATAGCTCCACTACTTACTCGAGAAAACTACAGGTCGTGGAAAAGACAAATGGAGGTCTTCCTCAAGGACCAAGATGAGGACCTCTGGACTGTGGTTACCGAGGGAGATTATCCCACTCCCACGAAGAAGAACAATGCTGGTCAAGATGGACCAAAGAAAAGATCTGAAATGACCAAGAAAGAGTTGAGCAATTGAGAAAAAACACTCATGCCCTAAACTTGATTTATTGCAGTTTAAATTCGAATGATTTTGAACGTGTATCTAATTGTGAAACTGCGAAACAGGTTTGGGATTACTTGATAACCTCATATGAAGGCACAAGTCAAGTCAAGGACACCAAAGTAGATATCCTTGTCCAAAAGTATGAGGCCTTCAGAATGAAGGAAAATGAGACTATTGAAGAGATGTTCAAAAGATTCAGCAGCATCACCAACCACCTCATATCTCTGGGAAAAACCTACCCAAATGAGGAACAAGTTAGAAAGGTCCTCCGATGCCTGCCTAGAAAAAAATGGGGTCCAAAAGTCACAGCCATTGAAGAAGTTCAAGATCTCAAGGCCCTCAAACTGGAGGAACTCATTGGAAAACTATTGGCCTATGAGATCCAATTGAATGACCTCTCAAAACCCAAGGAAATTGCCTTCAAGGCAGTATATAAATCTGACAGTGAGTCAGATGATGATGAGGAGGAAGATAAAATGGCAATGATGGCAAGAGGGTTTAGAAGATTATACAAGAAAAATCCAACCTTCCGAGGGTACATCAAGGATGGACAAAACAGAAAAGCAACCTCAAAAGGTAAGTCCTCATTAAGAAAAGATGCTGACTCATTTACTTGTTTTGTTTGCGGCAGCTCAAAACACCTTATGAAGGACTGCTCTCACGCCAGAAGAAACAAAGACAAGAGAAACAATCGACCTCAACGGCATAACCATGAGGCTGTTCAACTCGCAGTACAATGCGGGTTGACCAAAATGGCGCCGTTGCCGGGGATACGACCGGCTTAATGCTCGATGTTGTTGAGCAAAAACCGGGAAAAAGAGCCTCACAAGAGTCACACATAAGGGAAAGTGTGGAATACGCAGCAACATCACAAAGCAAATGATAAACACGGCTGACCAAGACCTTAAACACTAGGGGGAAAAAGGGGAACGCACACAACCGTTAACATGATCCAAACCCAACCGAGCAAAGCAAATACTCCCCCCCCCCTCCCCCCACACTTACTTATCATGCAAAATCAACTAAAGAGATTAGGGGAAGGGGATGCTTACAATCATTGATTACCGGAACCCCCATGAGGGGGTTGATCGGAAGGGTAGTAGCCGGCTGGTGGGAACCATCCATAGGGCGGGCGCTGGCCGCCTCCGCTATAATAACCGTAGCGGAGGTCGTTTAGGATCTCATCGTGCTGTTGCACCCGGGCTTGGAGATTCTCCAAGATGGCGTGGTCCTGTTGTTGGAGGGTGCGGATGTCCTGGATCCCGGCGTAGATGTTGCTGAGTTGGGTGGACATAGCTGAGAAGTCCACCGAACCCATGCCGGAAGGTGCCTGGGCATGTCCCTCAGCTTCCCCCTCCTCCTCTTCGCTCTCTTCCTCTTCGCTTTCTTCCTCTCTTCGCTCCCAAGAGGGCTCCTCGTGTTCGCTCTCGACATTGAGAGGGTCGCTGAGCATGGCATCGCTCTTGCTCGCGAGACCACGCGTGTTCGGTCCCCAACATCAAAGCGAGTGCGTTCCGCCGAAAATCAAAGTTAGTTTGGCGGCGGGGCTTGGTGCCGTGCACATAGTTGATCAGGAGACGGTCTTGGGAGAAGATCTTCATGTTAATGAGCCGAACCTCGTCCAAAGGCTGACACTCAAAATGCGGGTTCACCCTCCGCATGTATGGCCCGAAGCCACATCGGTCCGCAATGTAGGAAATGATATGACCCATGCCGATGGTGTACTTCCGGGTCGCGCGGGAGATCTCATGGAATTGGTGGAGGATTACCGAGGCCGTGTTGACCCAACGTCCGAGAAGGGCATTGAAAATAATGAATAGGTCCGCTCTGCGGACATTGTTGCGCCCCTCGTCGCGCCCGACCACCGAGTTGGTAATCAAGCGATGTAGATATCCGATGACGGGATTGCAGAAGTCCCAGGCCTTGGTGTGCTTGGGGTCGAAGTAGCGGTGACGTGAACCAATGACAGCGACATCCGCCCTAGCCCGGCAAGTTAAGAGCTTCATAGCCCTATTGGCCGGGAAATTGTCAATCTCCTCGGCGGGAATGCCACCCACAGGAAGGCGGAGCTTCGCACTTAGCTCGTCCAACATTAGTTGCACGAGGCGCCCATTAATTTGGAAGCTCAATTGGGCGTCGTTCCGAGTTGGTCGATCAACTTGTAATGAGCTTAAAAACTCAAGGACGACCTGATCGTAGACTTTGGTGTTGATTTTTATGAAGGTCTCCCACCCTAGGACTCCAAAGAGGTGGTCTAGACTAGGTTTCAGGTTCATCTCCCTACAAGTCTCCTCGTGGTAGATAAATGGAACGGAGATTTTCCTAGGCCGGAACTTAATATATTTCTCCCGGTGCCAATCGGCACGGAATTGAATCCTAGAAGGGTCTAAAACAACCAAAGGCTCAGACTCGGAATGAATAGCAGGCGCCCTACCGGAAGAAGAGCCGGGGCCGGAAGGTGCTTGTCGTTGACGCTTTGATCGACTTGAGCTGGCCATAGTTCACCGAATTACTTCAAAAGAGGTTAGATCTGAAGAATAGAGAAGGTTAGGGCAAACCGTTCTTTCTCTAACACCCAACTCACAAGGGTTGGAGTTTTGGTTCTAGAGAGAGAAAGGTGGTGTTTGAAGTGATGAAGGTGGTGGTAATAATGGTGAATGAAGGAGTTGAAAGCTTTTTGAGGGATTGGAATGAGTTTGGGGGTGATTGGAGAGTGGAGAAGGGTGGAATTAGGGTTTTGAAGAGATGGAGGTTGAGAATGTATGGAGGATTTGATGGGATTTGAGGGAGTTTGAGTGAATGAGGGAAGAGCTAGGGTTAGGGTTTGGGTGTAGAGAGAGAGAGGGGGGGTCACGGGAGTGAGAATGTAATTGTGAGAAATGAGTGAAAAGATGAGTGGAGAAGGCTTAAAAATCCCGAAAAGCAGGTCGTCATGGGCGCTACCTCTGGTTGTCACGCCCGTGACTCGATTCGGCAAAGTTGCAATTTTTTTCTCAAAGCTGGTCATGGGCGCTACCATTGTGGGTCACGCCCGTGACCTCCTGGAAACATCGACTCACAATCTTCTAACTTCCAACCACCTTCCTAACTCCTCTATATTCAAACACACTCTACATGACTCCAAATGACCTCCTTTCACCTAGAATTATGCACAAAAGAATTAAGACTTCACACCCCCCCCCCCCGGCCCTCTTTTTTTTTTTTTTTTGAAAGAATAACTAGAACTAGTACCCCGAAAAAAAAGAAACAAAATAATAAAATAAAGAGAAAAAAGAAGAAAAACAAGGGTTGCCTCCCTATAAGCGCTTGTTTTAGGTCCCGAGCCTGACCATGTTAAACTTGCTCAATCGTCACTTGAAATGTCGGGAAGGATGCAAGTCTTTGTAGCCTCAATGACTTGTCCCGCAATGTATGGCTTGAGCCTTGACCCATTAACTTTGAACGTTTCCTCGTCATCTTTGCCGATTTCCACTACACCAAAAGGATGGACTTTGATCACTTTGAAGGGGCCCGACCACCGAGAGCGGAGCTTTCCGGAGAAGATCTTCAACCGAGAATTGAATAAAAGTACTAACTCTCCTTCATGGAACTCCCTCTTGTGGGTGTTCTTGTCATGCCAAGCCTTCATCTTCTCCTTGTAGAGTCGGTTATTCTCGTAGACATCCCTTCGAATCTCCTCAAGCTCATCAAGTTGGAATAACCTTCTTTCACCGGCGGCCTTCATATCAAAGTTAAGACGCTTCACCGCCCAATATGTCTTATATTCAAGCTCCACCGGGAAGTGACAAGGCTTTCCATACACTAAGCGATATGGGGTGGTGCCGATGGGGGTCTTGAAGGCCGTCCTATAAGCCCATAGAGCATCCTCGAGTTTATCCGACCAATCTTTTCTCGAACTAGCGACCGTCTTCTCTAGAATTTGTTTGATTTCTCGATTTGAAACTTCTACTTGGCCGCTAGTTTGGGGATGGTAAGCCAAACTTCTCTTGTGAGAGACACCGTACTTGGCTAGGAGAGCTCCAAACTTCTTCTCAATGAAATGAGGCCCGTTATCGCTTATAACCACTCGAGGAACTCCAAAACGAGGAAAAATGACTTTCTTGAACAGCTTCGATACGACTCGAGCATCACAATTCTCCCAGTTGAGAACAAGATCGACTTCTTCGCACTTCGATAACACCGTCTCGAGGTTTTTCAAACAGTCCTCAAAGGTGTTACCATAGACGGAGAAGTCTTCCATGAAAACCTCCATGATACTCTCGATGCAATCAGAGAAAATGGCCATCATACAGCGCTGGAAAGTGGCCGGGGCATTACATAGCCCAAACGGCATCCTTCGATAAGCGAAGGTACCATATGGGCACGTAAAGGTAGTCTTCTCCTGATCATTTGGATGGATCGGGATCTGGAAAAACCCGGAAAACCCATCCAAATAGCAGAAGTAAGAGTGCCTCGCCAGTCTTTCTAGCATCTGATCGATGAAGGGCAAGGGGAAGTGATCTTTTCTAGTGGCGTGGTTCAATTTCCTATAGTCTATGCACATTCTCCAACCCGTGACCGTCCTAGTGGAAACTAGCTCATTTTTTTCATTTTTTACCACCGTCATCCCCCCTTTCTTGGGCACTACCTGAACGGGGCTCACCCACTCACTATTTGCAATGGGGTAGATGATTCCGCCTCAAGCAACTTCATTACTTCCTTTTTAACGACCAATTGCATATTAGGGTTAAGCGCGCTGCGGTTGCCTAGAGGTCTATGGTCGGTCTCAAGGTCGATGCTATGCATACAAAAAGAGGACTCACTCCGCGAGATCGTCGATGCTATATCCAATGGCACCGATGTGCTTGCGAAGCACATCGAGAAGACTTTGAAGCTGAGTGCCATTTAGATTAGCATTAACAATCACAAGAAAAGACTCAGAGGGACCGAGGAATTCATACCTTAAAGATGGTGGCAAGGGCTTCAATTCAATATCCGGCATCTTTCTCCCCATGATCCCCTTTGGCTCGGGTTCCTCAACATTTTCTATGAATTCACTTCCCAAGGATGGCCCATAGAAATCAGAAGCTTCATCGAGAATAGACACATAGTATGCAACTTCCCCCTCCAAAGTCTCCCGTTCAAAAGCCTCTAGCAACGCATCCTCCAAAGGATCATCCAAGGCCATAAAGGAGCCGAGATTTTTATCAACCAATTCTTCAATGATATCGGCTTGATAACATGACTCCTCAATCGATGGAGCGGCGATAGAAGCTTGAAGGTTGAATTCTATCTTCTCATCTCCGATGTGGAGAGAAAGCTTGTCGTTCTTCACATCGATCATAGCTCCGGTTGCAAGAAGGGCCGACCCAAAATAATTGGTATTTGTGCATCTTCGGCCATATCCAAAACGATGAAGTCACATGGAATATAGAATTTTCCCACTTGCACCGGGACATCTTCAAGGACTCCTACCGGGCGCCGAATAGACCGATCGGCCATTTGGAGGGAAATAGTAGTGGGGACGAGATCGTGACATTTCAATCTTTTGCAAATCGAGTGTGGCATCACACTCACGCTAGCACCGAGGTCACAAAGGGCTTTGCTAATCACCACATCCCCTATGGAGCAAGGGATGGAGAAACTTCCGGGATCCGAAAGTTTGGGGGGGTGCTTGTTGTCGATGATTGCACTACACTCTTGAGTCAAAGAGACCACCACATTCTCCCCGATCCTCCTTTTGTTGGTGAGAAGCTCCTTGAGGAATTTAGTATAGGACGGCATATTCGTAATCGCCTCCAGAAATGGAATGTTGATGTGGAGAGTTTTGAGGATCTCCATGAACTTAGCGAACTTCGCATCTTCCTTCACTTTGGCGAAGCGTTGGGGAAAAGGGAGGGGCGGAACATATGGCTTAACTTGTTGGATGACCGGCTCCTCTTCCTTCTCAACCGCTTTCCCTTTCATTTTTTAGCTCGTCTCCCTTGACCGTTTCCTCCACTTTCTCACTTTTCTCCTCAATAATAACTCCTTCCTCCTCAACGGTTAAATCTTCTACCTCAGCTTCATTTCCAACTCCTTGATCAATCCCGATTTTTGGGCCCTCAAGCTCCTTACCACTCCTCAAAGTGATGGCGTTAATATGCCCTTTCGGGTTTTGCTGAGGTTGGCTAGGTAGACCCTTGGAAGAAGAAGAATGAGATTGGAAGTTGGAGACTTGTTGAGCAAGTTGAGCTAGTTGGGTTTCAAGCATCCTTTGGCTGGCATGAATAGCCTCATTTTGTTTCAACTGGGCAGCATTGAATGCCTCTTGATTCTTGAGATATCTTTGCATAAAGTCCATCTCTTGGCTCATTTGTGGAGGGGGTTGATAGGATTGAGGAGCTTGATGGTAGGCTTGGTGTTGGTATTGAGGGTTTTGCTGATGGGGGCGGTTTTGGTTTTGGTGTGGATGTGTTTGGGATTGGTTAGGGTAAGAAAAACCCTGAAGAACATAAGATGGGTTTCCTTGAGGGCGTACGGGTTCATTGTTGCGGTAGGAGAGGTTGTTCCGGTAAAGAGCATTCGCCTGCTCATTGGATACCAACTCCGTTTGGCACTCGAAATTTGCATGCCCTCCCCCACATACCTCACAACGCAAAACCGAGGTGGATGAAGGTGAAGGAATGGAAGATTGAACCTCCATAATCGGCTTGAGCTGTTGGGTTGTCTTCATTTCGGCCATGTCCTGAGAAAGTTGTTGCATTGTCTTCTGCATATCCTTGATAAGATACCCCAAGTTCTCACCGTCACCGCAGCTTGTCACCTCCCTTGAATTCCTTCCCCAGTTGCAAGCATTTTCCGCCATTTGAGCCAAAAGAGCATCGGCTTGGACGGGTGTCTTGCTTAGAAAAAGGCCGCCCGAGGCGTTATCGATTGATTGCTTCGTATTCATCGAGAGACCCTCATAGAAGGTATGAAGAATAAGAGCGGCTGGAAGGTTATGGTGTGGGCATGCCCGTTGAAACCCCTTGTATCTCTCCCAAGCTTCGAATAAGGATTCACCCGGTTGTTGTCGAAAGTTCATGATCTCCGTTCGCAGGCGGGCCGTTTCCATGGGTGGGAAAAATCTTCTCAAGAACCCTTGACTTAGTGCATCTCATGTCCGAAAAGTGTTCGGATTACAGTTGTCAAGCCACCCCCGAGCCTTCCCGGCGAGAGAAAACGGGAAGAACTTAAGGTGGATGTATTCTTCCGGTACTCCGTGCATTCGAATCATCCCGCACCTCTCCAAGAAGTTGGAAATATGGTTAATGGGGTTTTCCGAGTCAAGCCCATGGAACTTGGATTGCTCAATAAGATGTAGGAAATTCGGCTTGACCTCGAAAACAGTCCCTTCGGGAAGGTCGGGTAGGACAATAGGAGAGCCTCCCGTACCCGTCAAAGGTGATGCAAATGACAGGAGGATACGAGGTTCTGCCATAGCCTCTCGCTGTCGTCGTTCAAGAAGACGCCTACGGGCGTTCGCGGCGTTGTTGCGTCGTGCAGTCGCTTCGATTTCAGGATCAAAAGGTAAAAGAGGTCTTAGGTCTCTCCTGCGCATGCACTAAACAATAAAACGGCGTAAAAATCCCTAAAGACTCTAGACTCGACTCAGCAAGGTAAAAACCTCCTAAACTAAACATATGTAGAGTAAGTTAAGACTAGAAGAGGCGCTTGCTCCCCGGCAACGGCGCCATTTACTTGTTTTGTTTGCGGCAGCTCAAAACACCTTATGAAGGACTGCTCTCACGCCAGAAGAAACAAAGACAAGAGAAACAATCGACCTCAACGGCATAACCATGAGGCAATGATGGAAACATGGAGTGATAGTGATTCCAGTGAAGGCCACAGTGAGGTAGAAGAAATAACAAATGTATGTCTGATGGCAAACACAAGTGAGGATCAAGATCCAACCTCATCTCGTGACAAGGTAAACATTGATGACCTCCTTAATCTTTCACCATTACATCTTGCTCATAAGTGTATGCATCTTTTTAAATACTCTAAGTCTTTGATAGAAAGAATCAAGCACCTTACCAATCATGTTCAAAGTCTCTGTGAGGCCATAGAAAGCCTGAACTCTCAAAATTACCTCCTGTTTACAGAAAGCAATAGACTGTCTCTTGAGGTCAAAGACTGCTATAAAACCATCACTCAATTATCCAATGAGGCAGTCAATAATTCCCATCCTTACCAAAGCAAACTAGTCTCCACAACCCCCTCTTCTCAACCTCGGACCAAAATTCCTACAAATCACCCTCCCAGAGGACCTATCCTTCCCACACCCAATACCCCACCTCTCAAAAACTATCGGTCCAAAAGTCCTCCCTTCCATGCCAACAAAGGACCTCTCCTTCCTATCCCAAACGTTCTGCCTCTCAAAGAAAATCATCATAGAGGATCTCCTACAGAAAATAAAATAAGGACCTCATCAAATCCCCTGTCTAAAGGAACTAGACCTTAGTGCATTACTAAAATCTGGGTCCCAAAGACCTCATTGCAACGATCTCATCCTTGTTCAGAGACCAAGAAAGGTATAGTGTCTTCTTTTACAGGTATGCCTCAAACACGGAGATCCAACCAAGCTCTTCAAACTGAAAATAAACAAGAATGCAAGAGTGACCTTTGGAGACAAAATTCAAGACAAGATCCTAGACATTGGGAAGGTCGTGAAACTACACCACCCGCACCTTTTGAGGGGGAGTCGTCTACTATGAAGACCTCAACCTATGCACAAGCTGTCAAATTGAGGGGGAGTCCTATCATCCATCTTCCCTACATGTGGTCCCTCTCCTCCTCCCAGGTTCGTCAACTCACTGCACGCCTGGACCTCTGATGTCCTTATCAGCATGGCCTCTTGGGCACCTCAAAATTTAATCAGGGCCTGGTCAAGGTGTCCTCAGCACTGCTTTTCCTCCTATCCCTCCTTCTCCCTCTCTCTTCCTCTATTTATTTTGGCTACACAATGTAGTACTTGTAATCTCTTGTTTCCTTTCTGTCTGAAAGACAAAAAGGGGGAGATATCCTTGGTCCGTAACTGAAACAATATGGTGAATTGTTGCTTGCTACTATATGATACTCTATTACAAGAATGTATTGTTGCATCTATTGTCCATATTTGCTGTACATTGAGAATGCATGTATAGAAGCAGCATCCAGGAAGTTTTGTCTTTCAAACAAAAAGGGGAGATTGAAGAACCTCAACTGGTTATGAGGACCTCAGCATAATCGTCAATGAGGACCTCAAATGTCAGCACAAGATTATTTTGTTTGAAAGACCAACCGAGCTATCTTAGGGAAGTACAAATCATATCCAAATCCTGTATCTTCCCTTTATTCTGAGAATTGTTTATAATGATCTTCATTTCCTTTTTCAGATGACAAACGAAAAGGAAAGAAAGTATGACTAGGAGTCTTGCGAAATTTAGAAGATCAACTCAGAAAAGGAAAGCAAAATCCTAGCAGACCGTTGCACTAAATGGGGTTGCCTACCAAATCAGAATCAATACAAGTTGGAAAGAATCAAGTACAAAGGAAGGCAACTAAAAGGAAATTGTTGAGGAGCCAAATATAAATAAGAGAACTCATTCTCTTTACAAAGGTGTTATTTCCAAGGAAGAAAATCGTTGTAAGAACTTTGTGAAAGAAAGTTCTGAGTGTAGGAGTATTTGAGTGAATATTCCAAGTATAGCCATTCTTGTGTAGTGATGAGTTTTGTGTAACCAGTGGTCATACTGGTGAGGACCTCTAGGGTCGAGAGTTCCAAATCAAACAAGTGTCTCTCTACTGTGTGAGGTCACTAGTTGTAATCGCCTCCACTGTGAGGCCTCATATTCAGAAGACCTCTGCTGTGTCTTCTAATCCGGTAGGCCAATTGAGGACCTCACAAGTTTTCTCTTGTGCTGAGTTGTAACCTCCTCCTCTTTAGCATTTTTGATCATTCAATAAAGAAGTTATTTTTCATATAAAAGTGCTACTAACTTGGTTGTGTTGATTGAAGTGCAGAATTACTTTTATAACCCTAATCACCCCCCTAGGGTTATTTCAGATCGGTAACTCGTAGAATCGTGAATGCGGATTGGGATTTTAATAACTATGTTCCTTACAATGACGTAATACAAGCCCTATAGTTGCAACAATTATTTCTTACCCTTACTTTGATGAATGCTAGCGAATAATTTGGAAAAACATTATTTTGTCCTAATTATATTCTAAACTTCACAACACATTTTCAAGGAAACACGATACATGTATAAATTTTAATACTACTTAAGAAAAATATGTTTTTATTTATAGTTAAAATCATACTAGCTAGACTTGTCAATTGGGCCTTTGGGGTCTGGTACAGGTAGGGTTTATGTTCGGCTCAAATAAATTTCGGGTCAAAAATGTCTAGGTTGTTTGCGGGTTTGATTTGGTTAACATTCTGGTTCATGTCATTTTCAGTTAGGTGTAGGTTCGAGTGGATTGAATATTAGGTTGGGGTACATTTCGTGTGTACTACAATTAATGACTCGGGTTTGGGCCCCTTATGGATTGGTTTAATTTGGTTTGAGTACAATTTGGTTTAATTTCGAGTCTTCATTTAATACATTGAGTTAGGCTCAAAATGGTTGGTTTATAAATGGGCTTGGTTTAACTTTTTTTTTCCAATGAGAGGGTTCGAAAATCTTTTCACCAGAAAATCTTTTTTAGGATTATGCTAAACGTACCCTTAAAAAATTTGGTAGGAAAAGGATCCGTATAGAGAGGAGAAAGTCATTTTCACACCCCCTATATTTATGAATTTTGATAATTATTTTACGTATTTTATTTAAATTTTATTTATTTTACTTTTTATTTTGAAATTCCAAAAACAGTTATCTTAATTAGTAATTTCATAAAAAGAAACAAAGTTATTGCTTTTTATTATTTTGTTATAGTTTAGGTCTTTTGCATGTCATGTTTAAATTTAGTCCAAAAAGAACAAAAGAAAAGCCGAAAAGAATTGAAATTAAAAAAAAAAAAAAACTAAACCCACCAGTCCAAGCCTAATTTTTGCCCCATTACCCTATATGTTCCCTTTTTCTTTTTACTCACTCAACCTATTATAGGGACACCTCATACCGAAAACTCAAACCTTATTACCCAACCCTACTCCCCCCCCCCCCAAAAAAAAGGGGGGGGGGGCTAAACCTAGATAGCCTAACCTTACCCTCATTCTCTCGACCTCTCCTTTCTCTCTCTTCCTTCCATTCCCCTCTAATTTCTCGGTTTCATCTCACATCCTGTATAACACTCGAGAGCTTAGACCCCCACATTGCATCCCACTTGCTGAGAGGTCAATTTTCATGTTAATGACTTAAGCATGTCATTTCCAATAGCAATATTTTTATTTTTTTAAAAAAAATCGTAATCACTTTGTGATAGGTTTGGTTGGTTTATCACTCGCAAGTGATATTTGGATCATATGCGGGTGAGCGAGTATATAAGGAATGGGTGTAGAGGGTGGATGGAGTGCATGAAGACCATAGAAACGAGAGCAATTTAAGTCTGCCTCGTTGTGATCCCTAATAACGTGAAATTTATTAGGTGTACTCAGAGATGTGCTCCAAATTTTACAATTGTTTACCTACATATGTTAGGTTGTTCACTGTGACTATTATGTTTGTTCACTTTAATTATTATAAATGCTCACTCGTAAATATTTAGAGCACATGATCCGGCTGTATGTAATTGAAATAACCCTAGAGGGGGGGGCGTGATTAGGGTTATGTAAATATTCTGCACTTCAATCAACACAACTAAGTCAATAACACTTTTACATTATGAAACATACTTCTTTATTATTAAACAAAAGTGTTTAGAATAGAAGAGGTTATAACTCAGATGATAAGAAGATTATGAGGTCCTCAAAGCAGCTTACTAGGACAGAAGACCTTGCAGACGTCTTCTGTTCTTGAGGCCTCACAGAAGAGGCGATTACAAACAGTGACCTCACTCAGCAGAGGTTCACTGAACTCAACCAAACTTATGATCTCAGGAGGTCCTCACCAGTTAGACCACTGGTTACAAAACTCACCACAACACAAATGTGGTTACACTCAGAATATTCACTCAATATTCCTACACTTAGAGTTTTCTTTCACAAAACTCCTACAACTGATTTACTTGCTTGGCAATCGATCAATAACAATGTAGGTATGCAGCCGTATATATATTTGGGAGTTGGAGGCAGCAACGACTTCTTGATTCTCCAAAGGATAATTTCCATTCTTGAGCTCTCTTCAAAATCTTCTTGATTTCCTTGATTTGTTTTCCATTCGGATGATATCTGGAAATAAGGAAGGTAGCGGTTATTGTATCAAATCATGCAAAATAATAGAAAGTATATTTTAGGGTTTGTGGAAGATACTTCCCTAAATTTCTGTCTTTCAAACAAAACCGTAATGCTGTCGCTGGAGGTCCTCGGAGTGTGCTGCAGGGAGGTCCTCGGGGCTTATTGTGATGAGGTCCTCAAAGTTGAGATTCTTCAGTAATATATATGGCTAATAATGGGTGAAGTAGTCATATAAAGCTAGTGTACTTATTTGAAGTTTGACCAGAAAGCATTAAAAAAGGTAGAGAGAGGGAGGAGCAAGGAGACTCAATATAAAAGGTATAAAAATGTTAGAAAGGTAATTTTCATTTATATATTAATAAAAAAAACTAATCTCTATCTTTTGTGTTGAGGAGATCCACGGCGGGAGCCCACTTCAACCAAAGCCTATGGTACACAAGTTAAGTGAAGTTCCATCTTAAAACTAATTGGTGTTAAAAGGAGTACACCACTTGACTTATATACCATGTCCTTTCTCTTTACTTTTCCTATGTGAGATATTTTTACTCATGGGTGAATTCCAGCACTATATTCAATAAAACATACGATTAATATCAAGAATCAAGTTTGATTCTATTCTCTGCATATTTCAAGATTTTCTCCGTTCAATTCCATTCTTGATAAACTAAGATACCCTATTAAATTCTTATAATTAAAGTTTGAGTAAATTACATTTACCCTATCTGACATTTGTGGTAATAAATTTTACATACCCGACATTTGTGAAATAATTTTTACCTTACCTAACATTAAGTGAAAATAATTTTTAGTGTCAGAATCCAGTTACTTCTTATCGCAAATGTGAAAAATACCAGAATACCCCTACATGACTATATGAATGTACCATGATGCCTCTAACATTGAGAAGGAAATGACTTAAATGACCTTTTCATTTTCAGAATGGGGAAAGGTGGGGTTTTCGAATAAATAAAACAGAGAAAAAGTTGAGATTTAAATGCCATATAAATTAATATTAAGGGTAAAAACGTCAATTCTTATTTAATTGAAGGTCATATAAATTAATATCAAGGGTAAAAAATCAATTCATATTTATTTTTTTAATGTTCGCTGGAAAATCCAACAAAAAATCAATTATAGAATATCTTAAAAGGTTTAAATATATAAAGACTTAATGTTAGGTAAGGTAAAAATTATTTCTCAAATGTCGGGTGTGTAAAAATTATTAGCACAAATGTCAAGTATGGTAAATGTAATTTACTCTTTAAAGTTTCATATAAAACATCCATGATATTTTGTAGGGGTGAGCAAAAATTCCGGGAATCCCGGTCCCGTCCCGATCCCTATCAAATCCCGGTCCCAAAATCCCATTCCCGGTGGAAGCGGGACCGGGAGTGGGACTAAAAATGAAGTCCCGATCAACAACGGGACCGGGAGTGGGACTTAACCTCATTTCCCGGTCCCGGTCCTGATTCCTGGTTTATATTATATTATATTATATTATACTACATTATATTATATTATATTATATTATATATATATATATATATATATATATAAAACTAACAAATTAAGTGACTTCATGATCGAATGTTAAATTTGTTTAATTTAATTTGTGTTCGTTCTTTGTATTTATTTTATTTATTACTATTTCGAACTTAGCATATTTCTTTTTTCCGAGAAAATGTTTTATATATTGCGTATTTTAATCGGGAAAAAAGTGGCTATGTAACAAACCGACACCCACGTTTGTGAAATTAAAGAAAACTTGTATAATTTTTGTTTGTTTTAATGGAAATAAATCAAATAATGGGTGAAAAAATTAGGAAACCGGGACTAAAAAATTTCCTATTGATTTCCCGGTCCCGGTGGGAGCGGGAGCGGGAGCGGGAGCAAAGTTTTACTCCCGGTCACAACCGGGACCGAGACCAGGACCTTCGAAAATTACCGGGATCCCGGTCCCACTCACCCCTAATATTTTGATTCTTTTTTCTTTTTTTTATATACATATAAGGGTAAAACAAGCAACTAGGTAGCCCTCTCTCAAAGGTTCTACCAAGTGCGTCATCCTGGACTATTTTACACAAAGCATCATTACAGTTAAAGACTTAAAGCATGACTATAGGATGATGAATAGTATATGAATTGACATGTGACTGTTGTTTGCCGTAGTCTTGGAGCATATTTACTTTATAAGTAGTCTTCGTAACTTTGTGTATACATAATGGAGATCAGGTTCAGTTTATAGGAGATTATATCGGATTTTCCCCGACACTTACCCCCTTGGTTAGTGTTATGCTCAGGTTGGTTCAATGTTGGTTTTGAACATGCTTATGTATAGTTTTGGTTAATTTTTGTTCCAAAGGAACTACCCTGTAAGTTTTAGGGATAATCATTGTCAAACTTTGTACGTACTTTGTTTGCAGAACAGTTCTATGGAGCAAGTGACAGCGGTGGGTGTGGAACATAAGTCTTTGGAGGCCAAACAAATGTTCTACACTGTTGCTGGGGGTTATCAAGTCATAAACCAAACTGTCTATGGGATTGGTTCAGCCACGAGGATGTTCTATGTGAAGCTAACACGCTCCACATCTACCCCAGGCCTAGGGTCTTCTTCTGTTACAACCAGCCCGAGCCTGGCGCCTTATGCTATGTTGGCAAGCCAATATAAGGCGCAGTAGGAACTGATCAAGCAACTCCTTACAAGGGTCAACAACAGACCCCCCCCCCCAAAAAAAAAAAAGACCTACCCCTCCCCCACCCCCACCGGTGTATTTTCTCCTTTTGATTTCTTGCACTGTAATCGTTCTACTTAGAAACTTATGATTTTAGCTTTGAAAAAATTGTTAGTTGTGAATTTTATTTGTATTATATGTTTATATTTGTTAAATGGTTTAATTTTGATTTTAGCATTGTAATTTGGTAAATATTTATGGTGGTGATCGTTCATTCGTTTAATATGCTTGGGGACTGATAATATAGTTAATAAGGTTACCAGTATTATGACACTAAACATATCTAAAAAAAAACATTTTGAAAATGGAGATCATTCAATTAACAGTCGCCAATTCGTTAATAAAATTGAAAAAAGGTTGGTGAAGTGGGTGATCATTTAATGGACGTTCGCTAAGCTAGCGACCGTTCATTGAAAGGTCGCCCGTGTTAATCGTTAGTGAATCGTCACCCGCTTCTAAACAGTCGCTAGCTTAGTGATCGTTCTTTAAACAGTCGATCAGTAGTCTAGACGACCATTTAGAGGCGATCGACATGAACGGTCGCCCGCCCTTCTTAGACCGTTTTAGGCTTTTGGAGGTCGTTTTTAACAATCTCTTTATATCTACAATGTTCTAGTGTTATGAGTGAGCATCAAATTTCAAACCTCTCTAGACCTATGGTTATGAATAAAATCGTGATCACTCATTTCTTCTTCCTGCATACATAGAACTATAGAAGGCATGTCCACACCACATTAATACCACACTTAGATAAATTAACTCTGGTTGGAAGTGCCTTTCGACACATTACCACATGAATACCTTCAACTTAGGCCAACCATATAACCTCCAAATACACCTAAACTCTGAAGGCTCCCAAGTTGGATTTAATACATGAAGCAAACAAGTTGCCGATTATGTAGAGAACTCCCCACTACTAGATACTATCCAATTGTGTCATCCACATCATGGAAAGGAATAAGAATGGATTGAATCAAGCGAAGAGAGTAATCATCCAGCACAGAAGCAAGGCAAGGGAGATCCCAACACTTGTTAGGAAGAAAGAAATCCTCTACCCGTAGGCTAGTATGAATATCATCCACGGACAGAACGTTGTTGATCGCCAACAAATTATCATTAGCACACCAATTACGCAACCAGAAATTGAATACTATTCCATTTCCAACTCTCCATCCGAGACTTGTTTAAAGAATAAAGGTCTAACTTGAAGCAATACCTTCCAATCCCAAGAATCTGACTGTTTAGGCCTAAGATCAAAGAAATCTTCATTAATTAGATATTTAGTCCTAATTTGGTTCACCCAAAGGCCCCTACCAAAAAGCAATCTCTGGCAGAGCTTAAAGAGATATGCATTGTTTACAACCTCCATCTTACACAGTCCTAACCCACCATAAGCTTTTGGTATACAAATTTTATCCCAATCTACAAGAGGTAGACCTTTTTTGGACAAATCTTTCCATAAGAAGTTCATGCTTATACGATCACTATGATAAGTAGTATCCTTTGAAATCTGAAAGCATTGCAAGGAGTGAGTAGGCAAAGATTAAATGAGATTGGATAAGGGTTACCTGACCATCCTTAGAAACAAGTTTTGAATTCCACACTTGAAGCTTGTTAGAAGACCTAGCAATCGATAATGCAAAAGTTAGTTTAGAAGGCCGGCATTTGAAGACCAGACAACCGAAATATTTATCCAAAATATCTTGCTGACAGATTTGAAAAACACCAACCACTACTTGTTGTCACGATTGTTTGCAGTTAATTTCAAGAAAAAAAATTCTCGCTGATTAATTGTCTAGAAAAGAAGCAAAAGTTGTTTAAAATTGTGTATAGCCGACGACAAGATTCTAGATTTGTTCGACAAAAAATCAAACTGTCATCAGTTAAGAGCAAACAAGGAATGTGGTCTGCCCATGGAGCTAATTTAAAGTCAATGCCATTCTTACATATAATTATATTAGTTGAAGCTTTTCTAAGAGCAATAGTTAGAGCCTCCATACAAATAATAAGCACATAAGGGGATAAGGGATCGCATAGCTAAGTGGATATCTCTCGAATGCTCGAAAAAACCACAAGCCTCTCCGTTAATCAAAACATAATAGGTAACAGAAGAGACATGTTCCTTAATCCAAGAAATACACCTAGGATGAAATACAAATTAGGTCAGAACATGAACTATAAAATCTCATTCTAACCGATCAGATCCAAATTAAGAGAAAACTCAATTCTTCTTACCCATCAATACTTAAACTTATTTATAACCTCATGGTCAATCAAGATGTTGTCATGGATTGATCATTAAAGGACTAAATCACTTTGGACAAGATCATAAATTTATTCAGAAGAGGTCTAAGACAACTAACCAAAATCTTAGAGATAATTTTATACAATAAACTATTAAAAAGACTAATGGCTCTAAACTGAGAAGTGTTAGTAGGGCTTTTAGACTTACGAATAAGAGCAATAAAAGTATGATTTATCAGTTTAAGACGCTTACGTTCTCTGAAAAAAGATTTGACAGCGAAGGTCATTCCGAATAACCTATCAGTTATTATGAATAAATGCAATACTGAAACCATCTGGTCCAAGGGCCTACATTTACTTATCCTGTTAAAAAAAATTAACTTATAAATTTCATCATCAGTAACTTCCATAGTTAAGGTTGAATTATCCTCATCAGATATCAATTTTGTCAAGTCTAGAACAATTGTACAGTTAGGATCAACATCAAACTTAAATCTAAGATTAAAGTCAGTAACGAAAAATATATATCCTTAATGATACCTTGATTCTCAGTCCAAATGTTACCATTAATTTTAAATTTAACTATAGATGCTCTCGCCTTATTAGATCTCATAGACATATGGAAAAAATGCAAATTCATATCACCATTGACAAGCCGAGCTCTCACACCCAAAACTTTTGATTAAAATGATGTACTTTTTGTCTTTGTTTAATTAATTGAAAGTGCCAATTATTCAAGCGAGCATTGTTAGGATTCTAACAACTTAGATTTAACATAATAAAGTTTTCCTCATTCATCTTCAATTTGAACAAATAATTCTTGAAAGTATTTCTATTCCAGTCTTTAAGCCCCTCTTCACACTCTTCAACTTATGAGTCAGTTTGAATATGACTGAATCTGAGACATTCATACGCCAATTATATTTAACAATATCATGAACTTTCTTATAGCAAGTCCAGGAGGCCTAATATCTAAACAATCTACCATTTCTAGAGAGATTATTAGAAGCAGTATCTTAAAAAATATATGCATGATGAGAAAAAGAAAAAGCATCGTTGACCCAAGAAGGGACTTAAGAGCTCTGTCTAATTACTCGTAAATAAATTTGCCAATGCTAAACTTTTTTCATGTAAATTGACGACCTAATATTTTGATGTTATTTTCAGCATATCTATTATTCCAATTTTCTTTAAGTGAAATGAAAATAAAAGGATAAGAAATTAACTTATTTACCTTTTTCTTTACATGAATGTATTACATCTCCTAGAATAAAACAAAGCTTCAAGTAGGGGGCGAAAAGAAAGAAACAGAAAAAGAGACGGTAGCTTCTAGGGCAATATTATCTAGATTTACTCAAATGATAAACATCTTCTAGCAAGATGTTTCTTAACCATCTTGCATCTCACCTAAATCACTTATAAAATTAAATGTATGTATATTTAAATCATTATAAAGTTATGTTTCATTAATTTGAGAGTTATTATAACCTATTAACAATATAAAAATATTTATTTATTTATATTTTTTTTCATAAATATAAAACTATGCATAAGCTGTGCATTTTTTACTATGATTGATAAAATTAGCTATTATTTATATTTTTTTGACCAATCAAATAAGTATTATACTCTTATAGTTGATAAATATACATAATTATTAGAGAAAATATCATTAAAAGTTTACAAAACATGAAATATAGATAATTCAAGATGATTATTAACCATCTTGAGGCAAGATGTATATTATGTTCCTGCTCTATAATTGTAGGATCACAACATGTCTTTTATAAATAATTTTATTCATAACACAAGTGCACAACATATCTTTTATAAATAATTTTATTCATAAGTCACTTCACAGCAACATGAACATGATGCATTAAACAAACATCTTAGCTAGGTCTTAACATGTAAGATTATCACCAGGAGAAACTCCAAAATCCGAGCAATACTTTTGATAAAACTGAATACGATCTTGTGCTTCATTCTGGTTCTGACCGTTGCACTCAAGGGCTCCATTGATGGCCCTAATGGTGGCTCCAAAGCCCTGGTTCATAACAGAGTGGACATTGTTCATCCAATACCACAAGGCAGTCTTGAAGGCAATGACAGCATCGTTGGCCACAGTTTCAGGGGAGTTCAAGCCGTCAAATCCAATGGATTGACCAGCAGGGCCGTAGTTGTAGTTCCATGAGATCTGAAGAGGGCCTCGTCCGTAGTACTTCTTCCCCGGGGTGCATGGGTATTGGGTGTTCTGCGACTCACAGTATGGGTCGTTGGTAGCGGCTCCGTTGTTCTCCTCTATGTAGCAAAAACCTTACGAGACAAAGATGATTTTTACCCAAGCAGCATGTTAGTCAACTTGTAATAGTGAAAAAGGATCCATGTATCATTCATACGATGTGAACATGTGTGTATAGATACTTCAGTTTTCTATAATTTATATTTCTTTCATGATTTTAAATAATATTTTGAGTAATTACACATACGTTACACACTCATTTACCCATTATAACCACATAGTATTATTGGTTCCCGCAATAAATATAAATGATGTTCTATATCAACCATATTAGTAAATGTATTTGTTATATGTAATTCTATATATACAAAAAAGAAACTAAATAATAGTTTCAGTATATCAAGTCTAATTTAAATTATTAAATAGGGCATGAATATAACATTTAGTGTTTATGCTAGATTTAGCTTCTAATTTGCTTCTTATACGTAGGGTTGTCAAAAATTCGGGTCCGGGTCAATCCGGGTTCGGACGAAAACTTGATGTCCGGTACCCAATTTTTTGGAACATTTTCCGGGTCGGACTCGGGTCGGACTAATCGGACAAGCATGAATTCGGGTCTAAGCCGGGTTCGGACAATAGAAAATTGGAAAATATTGTGTTCGAATTTTCGGTCAAATCGGTCAATGTAAACATTCGGACGGAAATTCTAATGATCAAACCCACTTTTTTCCGGGTCGGACTGAACCGGGTTTTCGGGTTGGACAATTTTTTGACAGCCCTACTTATACGTTGATAATAATTGTTGACATATAAAAAAATGCTAGCTAATTCAAAATATATTGTTTATGCAATAAAAACTTTATGTTGTTAGTTTTTAAACTTGCTTAAAATCAATGAAAAAACAAATAAAACATCAAACAATGAATGTTGTAGTTACAAATGAAACATGAGGACTTACTTCCAGTCTCATGTGAGACATGAGCAAAAAATGCAGCAATTTCTCTCTTTGCATCATCGGTCGAACTTGAAGTACCAAACTGAGGGTAAGAGCTTATTGCGCTAAGGAATGCATCTCGGGTGTAGAAATTGTTGCCGGGGCAAGACCCCGCGGCTTGGCCAGTAATGCCATCGAAAAATGCCTGGCTTACGATATCAGACACAGACACGCCACTTCCATCACCACTATCGCCGCCACTGGGTGTGGGAGGGGTAGTGCAGGGCCCACTTTGGCAGCCATCTCCACAGTAGTCATCTCCGGTGCCACAGTATCCAAACTTGCTACAACACTTATCAGAATCACACCCGCAGTCTTGGGCAATTACTGTAGAAGAGAATGATGAAATGAAGATTATTATGACTAAAAGCAATGTGGCCGTGCTATTAATTTTCAAGGAAGATGCCATTTTTGTATTTCTTTGCTAACAAGTTTGATGTGAATGATGATGAAATTATTGCTAAGTATTCCAGGGGTATTTATAGGGGAATTCTGTGGCCTAAAGTCTACTATAATAATACAAATTAGCCTAAGAATGTATGAAATATATATACATTAGAAAAATGTAGTGTGTAGCATGTATGTCTTCACCGGAATTATTTTTGACTCGGTCATTTTAAGACAACAGGGTTCAATAAAATATTAAGAGGTGTCCCTCAAAAAAAAAAAATTATTAAGAGGTGTGCTAGTTTCATAATGAAGTTATTGCCGGTGGAAACAAAATAATGGTATACTCCCTTCATTCCTTAATATCTTTAATTAATTTTTTATTTTTTATAATATATGTCACTTTACAAATTTTCTTTTGAGGAAATTGGAAAAAAATAATCCAAATTTTGGGGGGATTGAAAAAAAATAATCCGAACTTACAACTTTTTTATGGATGAGCTGAACTTTAACTTCTATTATTTTTAGTATACACCACCTAGTTAAACTCGTCCAAAAAGTAACGTGTTGGTGGCGATATTATGCGTGGAACTTTTTGTAACTCCAAAAAAAAGTTTAAAGTATGCCCCACGTGTAATATTGCCACGACCACATCACTTTTCGGACGAGTTTAACAAAGTGATGGTTGATAAAAAATAATAGAGATTAAAGTTCAGCTCATTCGTAACAGAATTATAAGTTCGGATTATTTATTTCCAATAGTCCCAAAGTTTGGATTATTTTTTTCCAATTTCCCCTTTCTAAATTTACCTCTTACTTTTATCTTTATCAGTACAAATATATATCCGAAATAAAAATTTTGCTATTACTTTTATCATTTCTAATACAATTATCATTTTTAATACTACTTTTTTAAAATCTTTCCAAAATTCAAATTTCATGAATAAATTTATATACTATTGCGATCACTTTCTCTCTAATCACTCATATAATTTTATTGTAATAATGGATGCTAAATAGTTACTTCATAATCCTACCTCCTTTTTGTACTTGTAAATGCGAATAGATTTACATTGAGATGTTCCGTTAGTCTAATATTTGTTAGGACATCATTATTGGAAATGAAATTATCTAAAAAGAATTAATTGTTTGAGGATTTGTTAAACATTAATATAAATCGCCCCAATCTTATTAATTTATTATCTTTATCTATTTTGATTTTTTATTAAAAGGAGTGCTAGAGGTTACAAGTGGTGAAAATTTATGATAGGAGCATTCCACCTTCAATATTGCTCCATTCGAAATGGTGTATACATGGAATTTTTTTTAGATTGATTCTAATTTTCCTCACTTATCCTAATTTATCCCAACTTATCATAATCTAACATAATTTCTTAAAAAGTATCCACTCTAAAAACACAATTCCTAAAAAAAGCATTATATAACTTATCCTATTTTATACTAACTTATCCAAATCTAACTATCCTAACTTAAAAATAACTTATCCGAAGAGCAAGGCAAGTTTTTCTTGTGAGCTGACTTTCCAATTCCCCCATGTTGCGGAGTGAGGCTTGACTTGATCCAATTAATCAAAATGACTGACAAAATTGACCAGATTTCCTCAGGTATAAACTCTCCCAGATCCCTCGTTAGTTTGCAGGCACATTCTGAACAATTGATGAAGAATATTACAGCTACAATTCCATAAAGAGAAGACGAATATAAAATGGAGCTAAAATGATCTTCTCATTCATTTGGTGGACTAAGTATGTCCACAAAAGGGTAAATTAATATGACAGTCAAAACATTTACAATATTAAATTTGTTGTTAGCTGTTGAAGAGTTGTATACTACTATAACTAACATTAAATTTAACATTCATGAAACTTATTTATGTATAATTGGTATTTAGACTAAGTATTATTATTCTTACATAAAAGTCTCTCACTTTCCCTTGTATCACTTCAAGTTGGTATTCATTTTTTCAACAAATTTTATGTGAGACCATTTAACAATAAATTTATCTGAGACACACAACTTGGTAATGATTTTTTTTTATAAATATAGGATTGACTAATAATTTATTGAGAATGAATTTGATAAAAGACATTCCTTCATAAATTATTAGTCACATTCGTATTAAAATGTCATCATAATATGACTTATAATCATAGTAAAATATTAAAGATGTCACCATGAAAGGAGTCTGTCTCACGTTAGTTTTAAGTGAGACAGTCTCACCTTATAATTTGAATTTAGTTTTCTGTATTTGCCTAAATTTAATACTGTAGAACCCCTCTTGAGAACAGGGCAGAGGACGTTCACTAACCATAAGGGCATTCATATCACACCACCTAAAGAACATTCATGCAAGCCGAAGAGTTTTGAAGTGAAAGACAAACAGATCGAGATACCAATTCAGGGAAGGTTTCCATTAAAGCAAGAATCCTACTCCTCTATCCTATTTTCTAATCAGACTGACTGATTATATGGTCTATATTGCAGGAAATAATCGGTGAAGAAAATTGGAAGGAAACTCGGATTATATCTCACAAAGAAGGAAGGAAGATCTCACCTCTTTGGAAAAGAAAAGCAGATTGAAGCATTCAGCATATTCTCCAAATCTTTTCTCAACGGATACAAACCACAAGGAAGTCGCTTAAATAGACGAATCCAAGATTGAAGAAATTAACGATTCCAAGGAAGCAATTGATTGTTCAAACAAAGGAGTGTTCTTGTGTTTGAGAAAAGTGTTTCGAGAGTTTTTGTGTGAGAGTGCTCTCAAATTCTAAACAGATCTAGAATTGTGTTAGGCTCTCAAATTCGAATCCTAGACGAAATTAGGAATCGATTTGTGTTAACACCAAATGGAGATTTGGTGGGTGTATTTTTCCAGAAATAATGCAAAAGAGCTTGGTTCTCTGTAACCCTAAGGCCCTTTACCTTAGGTTGTTTCAAACGCTTTTCAATTGACTGAAATAAAGGAGGTTATTCATATTCTATTTATTGTCCTTTATCTTGATATCTATTATTGAATTGCGTTGAACCTTAATCGGAACAGATTAAGGCACTAACGTCCTTTGCAAGTGATCTACTTTTGCAGAAAATTTCATAACCCTATTCACCCCCCTCTAGGGTTCTTTCAATTGGTATCAGAGCCTGGTCCACTGAAAATTCAAAGACTAATCGCTCTGTGGCAAAGATCATGGGAGATCACAACATGGGTGACTTAAGTCAAGGACGTTCATGGAACATATCACCTTTACTGACAGGTGACTACTACAGAGTATGGAAACGCCAAATGGAGATTTTCTAGAGAAATCAAGATGAGGACATTTAGGACATAGTCAAGGAAGGAAATTATCCCACTCCTCAAAAGACTGTCGAAAATGGGACCAAAAGCGACAAACCAAGATCTGAGTATACACCTGAGGAAAAAGAAAGAGCCAAGAAAAATACTCATGCGCGTTATCTTTTAATCTGCAGTCTAGATTCTAACGAATTTGAAAGGGTGTCTAATTTTGATACATCGAAATAGATATGGGACTACTTGGTCACAACCTATGAAGGAACAAATCAAGTGAAAAAGACCAAGATCAACATACTTGTTCAAAAGTATGAAGGCTTCAAGATGGAAGAGAATGAATCCATTGAGTCAATGTTCAAAAGATTCAGTGGAAGTCTTTTGGGAAAACTTATATAGATGAAGAGCAAGTGAACAAGGTCCTTCAGTGTCTGCCCAGACACAAATTGGGACCAAAAGTAACTGCTATTGAAGAAGCCCAAAATCTAGAGACCTTGAAGCTTGAAGAGCTAATAGGGAAGCTCCTTGCACACGAGATTCGTCTGTCTGAAGGCACCCAGACCAAGGACATTGCCCTCAAAAGTAGCAAGGAACCAGAAGAAGAATCAGAGGATGATGATGAAGAAACCATGGCTATGCTAACTAAATGATTCAAGCGTCTATACAGAAGGAATCCCAGATTCCGTGGCTATCTAAGAAAGTCATCCTCCAAAAGATCTTCACCCAAAGGTAAAACTCAAACCAAGGATGAAAATGAATACAAATGCTTTGCTTGTGGTGCAACAGATCACTTGGTCAAAGAATGTCCTCACGTGAAGAAAGTCAAAGAACAAAGTGACTTTAGAGGAAAGAGAATGAGCAGCAAAGCTATGGTTGCCACATGGAGTGAAAGTGACGGCAGTGAAAGTGAAAGTGAAAGTGAGACTGAAGAAATTGCTAATCTTTGTTTTCTAATATACAAATTGAGTGCTTGGATAAAAGTGTCACTAAACTTTTCAAAATAATCAAAATTGCCACTGAACTTAAAAAACTATCAAAATTACCCTTAATCTTTCCATAATGATCAAATATACCCTTTTAACCTTCAATAGCAGGTTACAATTCAAAAACTAAATTTAAAAAAAAAAAATCAGAAAAGACCCTTGTTTCTCAACGGGCAGTCTACACACATCACACCTATGCCCCCAAACTTATAATTAAACCTACCCCTAAACTTCTTCTGCACACTCCATCTTTTCTTTCAAAAACTCACTCTTTCATCTTCTCCCTCCCACTTCTTATACCCAGATTCCCCCCTCCCACTCCCACTTTGTCCTCTTCCTCTTATTTATTTTCTTCCCTTCCATTTCTCTTTCCCCTGTTTTGTTTTATCTTTCATTTTCTTCATCTTCTCAAAATGTCAAGCTCATTTGGTCAGTCTCATGGTGTCAATGGCAACTCCCAAAGTTGTGTACGATGCTCTCAGACATCGACTTGAACATTCATTGTGAATGTGGAAGAAATCCGTTGATCATGACCTCCTTTACCATGGCCAACCTAACCCAATCCGCTTCCCACAGGTGTACGAGGGACGAGTTGATACCATCATCTCAGACTACACCACTTTCCGACCACCGGGCCACCGTCCGACAGAACTGCCACTGTTTGCTTCACCACTTTTCCGATTTAGGGTTTAGGGTTTTTTACTTGGGATGGGTCTGTTATTTCAAGAGGAAGAAGATGGGGTTGAAGTGCAGAGGAGAGAGATGAGAATGGAGGGAAGATGGAAACATGGATCCCAACGTTTTCCCATATAACTTTTTCTACTTTTTTTTTATTTTTTCAAAAGCTTTTCACTTGGAAACTGGTCACAGTCAGTTAAAAAATTTTTAGAAGGGCATATTTGTTCATTATGGAAAGATTAAGAGTACTTTGATAGTTTTTTAAGTTCAGTGGCATTTTTTATTATTTCGGAAAGTTTAGTGGCATTTTTATCCAAGTACTCTATACAAATTATAGTATATCATTAAGGAAAATATTGATGTATCAAAAATTATTGTCTGTTTGATTTATGTGATATCATATTTTTGAAATATTGAGATAAGGAGTAAATTATTATGCACGTGCCTGTAAATTTCATATGTACCAAAAGTCACCAATATTAACCAAATTTACCGAAAATTACCAAAATGTATCACAACATACCAAAATTAATTACTAAACTTACCATAATACAAAATTTTCGTTTGAGCAAATATTTTATATTTTTAAATTAAAAAATTTTACGATTTTAATTTTGTAGTTTTATTATTGATTTTGAATTTATTATTTTTGAATTCTAATTTTTAAAAATTGTTTAATTAAAAATCAAAAACTAAATTGACTAAATAAATAAAGAAAATAAATTAAACATTCAAATTATTGAAAATTAAAAATTCAAATTCAAATTTATAATTGAAAACTAAAAATTAAAAACTACAAACTAAAATAAAATATAAATAAATTTCTAAAATATAAATAAATAAACTTTTAAAAGGACTAAAATACAAGTACAAAAAATGAATATATTTAATATTAAATTAAAAATACAAAATGAACTCACAAAAATGAAATGAAAATTTAAAAATAGAAATAATGATTAAAAAATAAAAATGAAAATTATAAATAAATAAATAAGATAAAATAAAAAATAAAAAATGGAAAACCAACAAATTAAATAGAAAAATACAAAATTCAAATTCAAATTCAAATTTAAATTAAAAATTAAAAATACTAAAAAATTAAATATTTGTAAAAATTAAAATTAAAGAATAGATAACTGTGTATATAAGTGGCATTACTCTACTACTCTAATTTCTAATGTGTATAGATTTACAATGTTACGTTGATAAACAAAAATAAAATGAGGATCACCGAATTCTAATGTGGACGATCGAGCAAAAAAAGTATCACACACAAATATTTCATAGCCAAGTGACCATTACGCTAGAGATAAAACAAGCAATATTTAAGTAATTCACCAACTAATCTAATTTCTAATCCACAAATAATTTATAACATTAACTAGATAGAAATAACAGTGGAGGTAGTTTTTCCTAAACAAGATCTAAAACAATATCTAAATAGCCTTCCTAAGCAATATTACTTCACCAACTAATCTAATTTCTATCCACAAAAAATTTATAACATTAACTAAATGAAAATAACAGTGCAAATAATTTTTCCTAAACAACAGCTAAAATAATTTCTAAATATTCTTCCTAAGCAATATTAGCTTTCTTCATACTCCATGCAGACAAACTTATAATCTCAACATCAGCTGTCCCATTGTTGAATGCAAAGAGATGCGCCTTGTCGTCTATTGCTAATTTGGGATAGACTCTAGTAGTAATCACAGCTTTCCCTTTTGCACCAAAACTCTCTACGACCGAATGATCAATCTACACAGAATTCAAATTAATAATGTTATTATCTATTAAACCATAAAAAAATTATTATGATCAGAAAAAATAAATTATAACAAAATATAAAAACCCAATAGTATAGTACTTACTAGAGTTCTTAAGGACAGCTCTTTATGCATATGATCGACGTCAACAAAAGTACCAAAATTTGTTAAATCATTGTTTCGATTTAACGAGGATCTGTAAGCATAGGAATCCAAATAAAACATCATGTTATGTTTATATTTTAGTTAAATATAAGTATCTAATGTGAAATGAAATCAGGAGAAGGAAAGGTACCTGCTTTGGTCACTGCACATAACTATCGCAAATTTTTTGTGATGGGTTCTAAATACTTTGAAAAAGATAGCGGTGTACTCTTCTAAATCCTTTGATGCCAAAGTAAGTAGCCCAAATGGTCCTAGACCACCTCTACTTGAAGCCCCCATCTTCGAACAAATCAATTGTGGGTTGTTCCTTTTGTGATGCAACTTCTCGACATTTTTGAAATCGTCTGATTTAGAATTTCAAAAATTAGTCTTCATATAATCAAATATATATATATATATATATATATATATATATATATATAGTCATAGAAACAACGAAAATTAATCTATAACTTACATGGATACCAGACCATCCTTTGATTTGGTCATCTTGGGGAGTTGATGATTCGTTAACCCAACCAAGTAAGACTCTCCTTCTCTTAGATTGATCATAAAAAGTTTTGGAAGCATAATATTTACCATAGTCATACCTCAAACTATATGCATTCAATACTGAATGGGGCTCTGGAATGAATACATCCTTCTTGATATTATATGACCCAAGGATATAAACATCATATTTGTTGTCATCCAAACTTATCTTAAGCACATGCTTGACATTGTTCCCAATAACAGATGTATCGACTCCAGTTATATGTCCATTGATAAAAACTGGGAAGAAGTCTGGACACTCCCACATTCCAGTATCCTTCACTGTATAAAAGGGACGTTTGGCCTTGACCCAATGGACAAAATCTTTGCTCCTAAACATGTACACCAAACCTTGATTGTTATGTCTACTACCAATGAGAATTCGCCAATGGCCATCAGGTAGAATCCATGCAGTGGTGGGATCCCTAAAGGCACTGCCATTGATTTTATTCTCCGGAGTCGCATATATAAGCGGATTTTGAGGCACCACAATCCACTCTTTAAGGTATGGGTCAGATAAATCCTTGGGTATGGCTAAGTTTTGAACTTGGTTCTTTTTCGGATCAAGAGGCTGGTTTTTAGGATCTAGGCCTGTGAACAGTATGACAGGTTTATTTCCTGGAAGGATTGTGGCCGACCCTGACCAACTCCCATTTAGGTTCGCTAAGGTTTGGGGTCCAATGGCAATTGGTTGTGAGGTCCAATTAATAAGATCGGTCGATGTTGAATGAGCCCACACAGGAGGACCCCACAATGTTCCATGCGGGTTGTATTGGTAGAATAAATGATATACTCCATTGTACAACATTGGTCCTGTGAAAAAATAAATAATTTTATGTTAACAGTTATTGCATGAGAATTAAAATTGATCAATCATACTATAATATGGCATTAGAAGTTTCAGAAAATAATCATTAAAGAAATCTTAAAATAATACAGTACTCAAACAACTTTTTATTTTTGAGTAGAGGAATCACAAAAAGTATATATATAATTGATATTATTATCAGTGCAATAGAGTTATAAAATGTCATTTAACTTTCATTAAGAGGTATCTCCATGGGCTTAACCTTTGTATCCTGTTCATGCCGTTCTATTGAATAATCTCAACCAGTTAATTTATGTTCTTATAATTGCATGCAGCTTTGGTTTCTAGTTGGGCCAAGTTGATTGCTTTCTATATATGTTATTTTGGGACAGAGGGACTATTCCTTAGTTGTTTATTTTCTTTTTACTTTTAAATTATTATTAAAAACACATTATTAATATCTTTGAAATATTTCTAAATATTAAAAAGCACAAAATTTCTCTAAAACTGTGTGATTGCTAAAAAAATAAAATAAAAAGTATCACATGGGATTTTTAAAAGAATAAGAAAAAAAAATGATCGTAAAAGGAGCCTGATTACTAGTTCTACCTCCGGTGTTGTGCAGTTGAGAAAAATACTAGAACCAAAAACTGTGTTTGTACTACCTCCATCTCGTATTGTTTAACCTAGAATTGGGTGAAAATCGTTTTTTATTATAAGACTAAGAAATATTGACAATTGGGTGAAAGTTTTATTAGATTATATTCTTTAGAGTGGTATGATTAGATTAGGTAAAGTAAGGTTGGTAAATAAAGACAAAAAAGTAATTTATGGTAGATGAGTTAGTGGTGAAGTAAATATTACCTCCGTAACAAATTAAAAGATGGAGTTTTCCATTTAAAATTAGTGTTCAAGTAAAATTAAATATTCTTAAGAAAACTAACAAATAAAATTAACAAATCATTATTAGTGGTGAAGTAAGTACTACCTCCCTAACAAAAGATTCTAGGTTCACGTTATCTATCCATAAGAAAACTAACAAAAGATGGAGTTTTCCATTTAAAATAATCTTAAAAATTAGTGTTCCATCTTAACAATTATTTGTGGTATACCCTCTTGTAAAATTAGTGATCCATCTTAATCATTATTAGTTTTTCTTAATCATAATGATTATGAAATTAGTTTTCCATTTAAAATGTTTTGTAGAGAAAAACTAAAGTTGTTGAAAAGTATACGTTGCTGTAGAACCTTTCCATGATTCTATAATCAAAGAAATAAAATTAATAAAAATAAAACCTTTCCATGGTTCCATAACCTAAGAAATAAAATTAATAAAAATAAAACCTTTCCATGCATTATGTCATCTAGAATTAAAGGTGAACTCAAATTTAATCTTACTTCCAGAGTTGATTAAATATTCAAAGACTCACAACTATGCTTTCCTAAGGAATCAAAGCATTACCATTATTGTTCTTGGGACTCATGCAAACAAATTCACAACAGTCAAAAGAGAAAAAATTTGAGTAAAGAAACTAACCATTCGGATCTACTCATTGATATACATGAAGTTTTTATTTTCGCCCGCGGCAGACATGCGAAAAGTGAATAATAATTAGTCAGAGATAATGACAAATTCAACCATACTAGTTATACAAATTAAAATCAGTCAAAAAAACTGATAATCTAATAACAAAGAGAAAATATGTATATGGATTTGGTACCATTGATCCAATTCTTCTCTGCTTGAAAATGGAACGTGGTACGATAGGGTTGATGACGAGGAGCAGACGCGGCAACCATGTTAGACCCCAACAACATAACCATCATAAAAGTAATGAAACCGAAAAATGGAGAAGACATGGTTAAAATTTGGAAGAAACGAGATTATGAAAGTTGGGAGAAACGAGATTTGGTATATAAGAATAAGAATACAAATAGCAAGACTGTAGGTGATCACATTTGCCTATTTATAATAGAAAAATATAATAAGAGAAATAATAAATTAAAATGTTTAAGTTGAATAATTATAAATTTAACAATTTTTATCTAGCTTGAATAGCATAGAAGATAATTTTTCGATTTTTTTGTTTGTTTGTTGGGATTTAACTAACCGTAGATAGACTACTTGGGATCTAATTTTTAAAAAAAAAGTCACTTAGCCGTATTTAAAAAAGTCACTTAGCCGCATTTAACTAATAGTAGATAGACTACTAATTTTCCGATTTTTTGTTTGTTTGTTGGGATTTTACCTTCCAAAATTTAAAAAAAAAAATTACTTGGGAGCATTACCTTTTTTTTTTTTGAGATCTAATTCTATTTTTATTACTTGGACAGAAGAGATCTAATTCCATACTACTTGAGAGCTGGATTACATCGTAAAAAGTCACTTAGCCGTAGAATATGAGTGAATTACTAGGTTTTAAAATAATAACAGTCTTTTCTGTTAAAAAAAATACTATGTTTTATTTTATATTCTATACTATTTGAGATCTAATTCTATACTCTAATGAGTTTGAGTTTGACTCATTTGATGAGGTGGAATCTGTATATTCTTAAAAAAGTCAAAATTTATCTCTTTATTTAGCTAGCTTCTTATGGTGAGCATAAATTTAACTTATCTATCTATTAATCTATATTATAAAAAAAAATGGGATCACCTCCCAAATTCGCTCCCTCCTTGAATGTTAAATTCTCATACAACAAGGTATAACAGCCGTCGGATCTTTATCATAATTAAATCTCAACCTTCAATTTAAAATATAAAATATCATAATTTTTTTAAAAAAAATTAACTTATTAACATTTTGAATTACCATAACTGAATAGAATTATCCACCCCAAAAAAATCTGAAAGTTGTGCGGGGATCTCTCCCTCTGTATAACAATACAATGGCAATGAAAGAGTCGTCAAAGCTGTAGATTTGCTATTTCATGGATATATGCCAAATTACACTATTCAAACTTCAAAGTGGTGTATTTATTTAACTACACCACAGGTATTGAAATATATCAATTTTTATGTGATACATTTTTGTAAATTCGATAATTTTGAAATTATTGATGAATTTTCTAATAATAGTGATAAATTTATAATAAATTTTATAATCAATAGATATTAAATTTTAAAAATAATTTAATATAAATGACTTATCTAGATAGTACACGCAGTGGATTATATAAGGATTGAAAAGATATATATTATGGTTTTCTTCCATATAGGCCCCGTTCTTTTATGCAATTGCATTGGTTGCGGTTCCACGCTGCAACGACTTTCCGTATTCCACCACAACCCACCACAATCTATCATTTCAATTTTAATGATTAAAAGTTATACTTTATAACCCAAAATTTCATCACTCCCTTTTTTCAATAAAAAATTTCATCTCACTTTTTTTAATTACAATTTCAACTATATATATCAACCCATTTACAATTATTTACACCACAGCATTTCACAATCGACCACAACCTTCCACATTCCACCACAACTTTCCCCAGCCCACCACAATTTTCAAATTTCCACCACAACGCAACCAATCGCAACCAATCGTATAAAAGAACCATAATGAAATTCTATTTGTTGTATTGTTTTGATTTTTGTTTAATATTTGGGAACATTTTGTTTTGGAAAATCTCTATAATGATCATTTTGTAAATTATGAATTTTTACTATCCCACTTTTTTCAACACATTTCTACTTCTCGCACAGGTGGAGTGACATGTTTATACCTAATCAATATTCTATTTTACATCAAGAAAATTAACTTAATTACCAAACATCATATGGTTAAAAATACTACCTACATTTATTTAATATTATGATATATAAAATCTATTAAAATATTTTATTTTAAAAAAATTGTCTCTCTAGTAGGGTAATGTCCAACAACTATAACTTTTTTTCATTTATTTTGTTAGCCTCCTCTATTTTCACTTTATATATCCAAAATAAATAGAGAGACAAGGTAATCTATGGAATACTAAATAACATCTCAAAACATTATATATGTCACGATAGTTAATCATCATTCTAATTCTTATCAAGAACATTAATAACATCCCAAAACAAATTTTTATATAGCTACAAAATATATTAATTTTATATTTTAGCATAATAAACATATCTATTTAGATTTAAGTTAGTAATTATCAAAATTAAATTAACCACGTTTTAAATCTTTAAGCTTTCAAGGTACTTTGGACAGTTCCTCTTCTAGTGCCCTTTGCCTTTACAATAAAGGCAATCCTGGTCAGGAGAAGGTCTTGTCTTTGGCTTAGTTTGGGCGTAGACAACAACCTTGCCCTTCCCTTTTTTCTTAACATAATTCTTCTTGCCGTTGGCAGACTTCTTGAGACCATTCCCCTTTTTTTCATTACGAGGGCATTAGAGGTAGTCTTGGAAACTACCTTTATATATGTACCTTTCAGTTATGACAAGCATCTCATGCATGTCCATCAAGGTCTTCTTCTGCCCTTGCATGTTAAGGTTTATCCTAAAAGGCCCAAACCCGTCATGCAATGAGCACTAGATAATATCAATAGCCAACACTTGACCACCGGGGAAACCTAACCTTCTTATGTTGTCGAATAAACCAATCATCTTTAACACATGAGGCTCTAACGAGCTTGCTTAAACCAAGTTTTAATTCAAAGATCCGGCGGCGCCTAGTATCATATCTCTCAATTGTAGCATGTTTTTGAAATATGCTTTTCAATTGTGTTATGATATCATGAGTAACTTTATCTTGAAACTGTTTTTAAAGATTAAGAAACATGGTCGCTAGCATCAAACAAGCCACCTAGGCATTGTCATCCATGTAACGTTGCCATTTCCCAACTTGAGGTACCTTAAAGGTAAGTTGTTTGTCTCAGCTTTCTCAAGAACATCTCTCTCCGCTCAGCCTTGAGAATAATTCTCAAGTTTCAAAGCTTCTCTTTCTCAAAGAAAAGACGAAAGTTGATGGAGATGTTGGAATTGTTAAACCTATTGAATCTACAAGGCAATCAAGGGTTTATTTTAGACATTATCCATCATAATAGAAATTAAACTATATCTAGTTTCTAATTAAAACATCAATTAACTCTCATTTAAGTGTTTTAATTTAATGAAGACCCACATTTTTATAATTTCGTATAAACTTGAGAAAATGCATAATCAAATAATATGTATTTGATAAACATGTCAGTTTAAACATTTTTATTATATTTATATATATGTACGTATTTGATAAACATTTTTATAGTAATAAGTTTAAACTTTTGCACCAATTACGATTCCAGTCCTAAAATTATAGGTTCTTTATTTCTGAGAAACATACCCCTCCATTTAATTGAATTGTCATCCTTGAAAATTTTACAGTCAAATCTAAAAAATTTTAACCATAAATTTCTCAATACGAACAATGACTTATTATATAAAGTTACTACCATTAGGTTTATAACGAAAAATATTATCATAACAGTATCATATTGAAATTGTTAATAAAATATTATATAAGAAATTATCAATCAAAGAGTGACATTAAACATCGTAACAATCAACTGAGTGACACAATTAATATGGAAATCTCGGTAAGGTCAGCAAACTGGCGCCTCACAAATACACATGATGAGACTACCAAAACCAGCATCCTATTGGTATGCTAAAAGGATGTGCAATGACCTAAATGATACCAAGCATATAACAAGGCTTTCCTTCAGAGTTTAAGAGGGACCAAAACTCTCCAACATATGGGCTTGCATGGCTACGCAAAACAAACCTTTCATCTTTGCATGTACAATGTCCTGAATGAACCGATGCAGACTGCAGATCAGATGAATCTTTGATTGAATTGTCCCATGAATTAATATCCATCTTTACTCGGACAAAATGAGTTCATATGTTGAGGGACCAAAACTCTCTAACATGGAAAAGTTTTTTCGCATTCCAAAATTCCAAATGGCACAAGAGGAAGCAAACCCACTTTAGAACGGAGAAATGAAGTACAATCATGGAAAAAAGTAAAAAAAAAAAAAAAAAGAACAAAACTAGGAAGACTTGGCTGCAGAAGTCTTCTTTGCACCTTCTGCTTTCTTTTGTGTTGTATCAGCAGTCTTTTTCCTGTCTTTCCTTTCCCTTTTCTTAAGTGAAGTCATGTGGGCTTTCAGAATTGTTGCATACGAAGCTTGAAAACGTTGGTGTTCCTTGGGCCCGACCTATGACAATTGAAATATCATATTTGAGAGCCCTCATCTATGGATAATCACCACACAGCAATAACAAAATTAAGGTTTGTTTAACAGTTATCCCCATTACAAACACAAATGCTCAATTGCATAACCCTGAAAGCTATGCTTTTTATCATGCTCTATTAGGTTCCTTCTTGTTTTTGAAGCTTTAAAGTGAAAATCACATCTTTCGGCAACATAATTACCATTAACAATTTCGCTTGCCAAGAAGAAACATCACAAAATTCATATTTCCAACAAAAGCAAGCATAAAGATAACAAGATCACCCATGACAAGAGCTCAGAGCATTTACTAATGAGAACAGTCATTTGGAACCCTCATTGAACCCAGGTCCCCCAGCTGAGCAATTTAAACCCTAACAACAGCTGAATTTTGTGACAAGTAGCAACTCATAGCACTACTCGAGAGGTCCATAAGGACTGTCTAGAAACAATGTGAATGACATGGTGCGGGTTAATCTCTATCTCACTCTGCCTTTGTGTGAGAGTGTACATAAAAATACCCAAACAGTCTAGATTACACTTCAACAATACTGCTAAAGGTGTAGTAGACTTCGTCAATGGATGATGCCAAGAGCATATGCCAATCACGGCAAGTATCTTAACATTCAACGACAATAATAATGACAATGACAACGACAACGACAACAAACTCTCTAGGGAAAACACATTTGAGGCACGGTTTAGGGGATCCAGATGTAGGTAGAGGTTGGTTACCGTGGACCCACAGCAAGTATCTTAACATTCGTCCCAGAAAATGTATACAAAGGAATTATGAATTCCATCTCAACCAAAGTCATCAACTGAAGCCAAGTCATGCAAACTTCCAATCCATAAATGAAAGGATTTAAACAATTTGAAGCACATATGGGTAGAGATGTATGTCATATTTGCAGTAAAGAATCCTCATAATATGGAAACATATGCTGAACATCCCTCCATTCAAATATCTCTCGCCCTTCCTCACTAAGGCTGAGTTCCTAAGTTCATGTGACTAGTGGTCGTCAAGAACAATTACAAATCATAGGCATGATCCGGACCAGTTTGTGGACATTCTACCCCAAATGAAAAGTTGATTGCTCCATTCTAACTATCTCTCAAGGAACCAATCCAAAGGCAACCCTTTTGATGCTCAGCAGGTGAGCACCAACACGCTATATTTTGTTTATAAATCTTCCGTACATACATGAGTAAGTTAGTAAAGCATTTGACTGACACAGTAATTTCTTTGTCAGATATGTCGGAGTGAAGTCAATTTCAGATCGAATGAGATATGATGAAGTATAGCCGAAACAGTCATGGTTTTGGGCTTATAAGGAACTGAGAAGTTTTTTTTTTTTGGGTGGTGGTGGTTGGGGGGGGGGGGGTTAAACACCAGGTATACCTGTGAGTTATCACCTAAACAGCTATACCTCAGAATTTGCATCAAAATTCTGCTACATAGCAACTAGCAAGTAGTTGATATCTTTGTATCAGGTTGCACTGGGTTAAAATATCCATGTAGGGTTCATTTCCGGTTTCTGATCATATCTGGGCCTTTCTCTATGTTTGCGTTTCTACACCTACCAAACAATGAATGGGAAGATGAGCTTCATAAACAAGAGTGCTCCCCATTAGAAACTAATTGTTAGATCTCTGGACAGCCTTTTACACAACAAACCATGAGCTTTGAACCCCTTTTCCTACTGTGATGAGGCACGCCCATAATAAAGAGTTCAGAGAATTCTTTTCAGTTTCAACCAAACAATTGTTGAGCCCCTATTTGAGTTCTGCAATTCTAAGTTGAGATCAAGTCTGTAAAAAGTGTGTGAGCCTCTCACTATTTCACAAACACAGACAATTCTGTTCAAATCCAAGCCCAATGAACATAGAGTACCCACAAATCCTACACCATCATACTCACATAAAAGATACACAATCCAAATAACGACCAAAGAAAGCATATTACCGTAGTTGAGATCGTCTTTTTGCCGTCTGTAGCACGTACCAAGCATCGGTATTCAAGTGCTTCTCCCGCAGATTTCAACTTATTCCTTTGAGCCTTTGATTTCATCGACGCTACATTACCCAATGCAGAATGAATTAACCCAATTGACAACATAAACAGTTAAAAGGTATACAACCACTACAAAATTGTACCCACTCACATCTCTTAAGAGTGACCCAAACAGAACCCTTCTCTGTACTGTGTTCAAACATTGCCTTGAGCTCATTTAGGAATGAATCCGTATTCAATGGCGCCTAATCCATCAAGAAAATCGTGTAAATCTTCAACGATTGGTAAACGCTAGTCACAAAATGGGGAAAAGACATGTTGATTGGGCGAGTAAAATAGATCGAGAATCAAGTAAAATTAAGGAAATTCAGAGAACGAGAAAGAGGGCGGAAAGTAAGACTACCATGACGAATTTTGCGTTGGCGGCGAAGTTTTCCGGCGAGGTGGGAGTTGGAGAATTCCGCTAAACCTGAATGAGAGAGAGAGAGAGAGAGACGATCAATTGAAACTGACTTCAATTCGTGCCCAAGTAGGGGGGATACTCGGACTCCCACGTCAGAACGTGGGTTGTTCAAAAAACCCGAAATCGCCAAACCCAGCGGAGAACCGGCAAAACGGATCGAAAATCGACAAAACCGAACCGGCTTAAAAATCGATTTCATGGAATTGTAAAAGCCGAAGACTCAACGAGACAGTTCCGATTTGGAATATTCAAAACGTCGAGGAACCGGTTTCGATTTGGACAATTCAAAACGACGAGGAACTGTAACCGAATTGGCTATATACATATATAATTAAAAAGTTACAAAATAACAAATTGATTATAAAACAAAACAATTACAAAGTAAAAAGCCTACTAGATTCTGCTTATAAACCGATGAAGCAGCAGTGCAAACAAGAGTGGCTACAAAAGGGGGATAGTTGCTCTCATATTTTCTTCAACAAGATGAGACAAAGACACCATGAAACTTTTGTGTTTGCATTATAGGATGGTAATGGGATTGAAGTTTGTGGTTTTAAGGCGGTGGCAAAGACTTTGATTGATTATTATGAAGGGGTTCTTGGCCGTCAAGATTATATCAGAGAGAAGGTAAATGTAAATATTATTAATCTGGGTTGTACGCTTACTATGGAGCAACAGAGTAGGTTGGTAAGGGATTTTTCTGCACAAGATGTTAAATCAGCATTTTTCTCGATTCCATGTGATAAATCCCCTAGCCCAGATGGTTTTAATAGTTCATTCTATAAATACAATTGGGGTATGATTGATGATCTGGTGTCGGAATCTGTTTTAAGTATAGTCTTTCGCACGGGAAAATGTTAAAGTGTATCAATACAACGATCATTACCTTATTGTCGAAGATGTTAAATCCTGAAACTGATGCGGATTTTCGGCCTATATTTTGTTGCAATGTCATTTATAAGGCGTTATCCAAGATGATATGTGTCCGACTGAAACAGGTATTACCTTCTCATATAATGATTAAAGTCAGGGTGCTTTTTGTGAAGAGTAGGTAGTTAATTCATAATGTTTTATTATGTCAAGAAAAGGCTCGAGGACACCATAAGGATAATATTTCGCCTAGATGTATCCTTAAGGTGGACCTTAGGAAGGCCTATGATTCAATTTTTTGGGAAAGTATTAAAGAGATGCTTGTTGCTTTCATTTTCCCCAAAGATTTAGAGATTGAATTATGATGTGCGTTCGAACTCCCTCGTATTTTCTTCAAGTTAATGGACAAACTCAAACTCATGATCATTTTCTGGGTGACAGGGTACTTCGCCAAGGGGACCCTTTATCTCCTCTTTTATTTATACTTGTCATGGAGTATTTGTCCCGTTTTTTGTTGAGTTTAAGATCCAATGCTTCTTTCACTTATCATCCTAGTTGTGATAGTGTAGACACCGGGATTTTGACGCATAAAATAGCATAAAAAGAAGAGCGGAAGAAATAAAAGAAGATTAAATAAATACGTGCATTCTACATGTATTTGTTCACTTAAAGCTACATGCATGATCACATGTATTCCATCCTAGCTACATGCACATTTTTTATATAAAAATGGAGCCATGCAAACCCTACAAACAAGAGCTAGAGGTTGCGAGATCAAACCCTCACAAAAGCACTAAAAAACACTCCTAAAAGCTAAATAATATATACACTCTCCGTCCAGTGTGAATGGCAGCTTCCCTAGTCAATTTACCTTCACACTATCACCGACCATGCATGCATGGACGAGGAGAATCCCTCCCCCCTGGAGCACTGGCCGACCGGCCTACACGGCGTCAACCACACGTGGTCAATTGACCACGTGCTGCCGTCCACTCCAAGTTAACCCGCTACTACCCTAGTGTTTTGTGCCAAGCTTGGAGATTACTATGTGAGTGCATGCATGCATATGTATCTCTATTCCCTCCTCCTCCTATAAATACTACCCTTCTCCAAGTCATTTTTACTCATTCACTCATCAACTCACCAATTCATTCATCATCCCTCTCTAATCATTCTCTCATTCTTTCTACTTCTCTCTACTTCTCATACTCTTATATAATCTCTCTTATCATTCTATTCTATTATCATCCTATTATTCTATCATCCTTCTTACCCTCATCATCTTCCTAATCTTTCCATCACAAAAAGCCTAAACACATATCCCATTCTTATCCATCCTAAGCTCCACAAAAAACTCTAGCCTAAACACATTCAAAACCACAAAAAGAAGCCTTCTTATACCCTATTTTTACCCTCTTTCTTATCATCCCTTTTTTCACCATTTTCTATCATTATCTTGGCACTTGGAGAGGAGGATTCTAAAGACATCAAGGAGGATTCATCAAGCATTCAAATACTAGGCAAGGTCTTTTCTCATAAAGTAGCAATGTAAGCCCTTAAGTGTTTTTTTTCTCTTGTAAATAATTGTATATTTGTACCTTTTTATCTTGTATTACATTCTTGTTACATGTTCAATGAAGTAATTTTATAAAGTATTCTTTCAATTCCCTTCCAAACTTTATCAAAAGCACATTATAAACTTTTAGTAGAGTCTTTCCTTTTGTGAGAGGCGGACTCTTAAAGTTTACTTTTCGAGTTCGTAGCCTTACCCCCGGATTCATTCTTGGGTTTCGCAGGCGGAATCTTTCTTTATTTTCCTTTTGGTTTTTGCTTGGCTTTTCCCTTAAAAAGTCGGGTGGCGACTCCCATTTCGAAATAAAATACATCGAGGATTGCATAAACTATGGTTAAACATGATTTTACAATGTATCGATACAACTTTAGGGTTTCTCTCTTATATTTCTAAATAATATTTGCATAAATCACCTTCTTCCGAGCCTAACAATTAAATGAGCAAATTGGGTTAAATTTAGAAGAGTTTGGAACAAGTGGACGTTCATTCTTAAAGGTTTAATTCAAGGACTCATAAAATGCCTAAGTAAAGGGAAAGTGATCTTACAAGATATTATTCATGAAATGTGAGTTTGATTTTCCTTAAAGAGTTTTAAAGGTTAAACCCCAGCACAAATCAACAAATCACACCCCTAATCCTAACGTGGACGTTCGAAAGCCCGAACGGCGAGGAAAAATGTCCACAGATAGTCTCAAGTTGATTCATTTGCTATTTGCTGATGACTTGGTAATGTCATGTTTGGTTGATATTGCATATGTGAGTGCTCTTATGTCTCAATTTCAACATTTCTCTTCTGGGACTGGGTTAACTGCAAATATTTTGAAGTCTGAAATTGTTTGTTTGGGCTGTGATGAGGAAACAATAACTATTATTACTCAGATTACAGGGTTTAAAGCTCGCTCGTTTCCCTTGTCTTACCTTGGAATCCCTATTACTATTAGTAGGCTGACTAAATTCCATTATGCTTCTCTGATTGAAAAATTACCTGTGAGAATCGAAGTTTTCCCATCAAGAAGAGTTTCTTATGCGAGTTGAATAACTCTTGTGAATTCTGTGTTGATGGGAATCTTTGGTTATTAGGCCAGGATTTTTATCCTTCCTAAAGAAGTTACTGATCAAATCAAGGATATTTGTCGAAATTTTATATGGTCGGGTGATGCCCAATATAAGAAGGTACCTTTGGTTAAATGGGAGTTGACATGCCTCCCTAAGAAATGAGGTAGTTTGGGGTTACAAGACCCATATAAATGTAACAAAGCTTGTATTGCTCGTCTGGATTGGGATATTGCTAGTTCGAAAGAATTCTTGTGGATTCATTAGATCCATGAAAAATATCTCAAGAGGAAGACTTGGTGGGAGTATTCACCTTCTGGTGATACTTGTTGGTATTGGCGGAAGATTTGTTATGTCAAGGAGGAAATTAAGCAGAGATGTAGCGTAATTGGATATTGAACATAGGGTGTTCATGGTTATCTTACTGTAAGGGATTTTTATGATAGCCAACTGGGTGATTCTCATGATGTTAATTGGGATCGGGTTATTTAGTCCCCTGTTTCTTCTCCCCGAAACTCAGTTATTGCTTGGTTGTTTACACAAGAGACTGAATGCAGCGGCTCATTTACACAGACATGGTGTTCTCCAGGATCCTGTCTGTGATCTCTATGGTTGTGCGATGGAGGAGGTGGACCATCTTTTTGTCACCTGTAATTTCGCATCTTCACTTCGAAAATTGGTGTGTCAAAAACTTCAAGTAAAATATGAGTTTTTTTACAATTTAACAATGGGTCACTACTTGGAGTAATCTCAGGGACAATCGGCCATGGAAGGATGTGGTTGCTGCAGTGATTACCAATTTGATTTATTGTATATGGGAAGCAAGGAATCTACAATGGGTTCAAGAAACAATCTCCAGATGTTCTTACTTTGGATTTTGTCATATACTATTTCAAGAGTTCTTGGTCTAGCTGAATATGCTCGTAAACATGATAAAAGTGTGCGATTGCTCAGTCATCCTGTCTAGGCAGGTTCTTGTTAGAATCCTTTGTTTTTACAAACGGTTGCAAGTTGGTTGTTTGACCACTTCTTGCCCTCAGTTGGGGTTATGGTAATGAAAAATTCCTTGCTTTTTCTGCCAAAAGAAAAGCCTATTAGGCACTGCCAGTGCCCATTGCCACAACAACTAATAGTCAGTAGGTTTCTCCATTGCCCATATAATTTGTATGATTTTCTTTTTTCCCCCCCTTTAGTTTTAAGCTTTAGGATTTCTATGGTGAGTAATATTAAATTTATTCATGATTATTTTAGGTAAGATTTATGTTTGTATTTACTTTTGAATTTCATCATTACTCCTCCATCTGTTTCATATTAATTGTCCTTTTAATGTATGTGTCAATCAAATTTAACAATTTTGACAATTAATTATTTAACATATATTACGTTATACTATATGAAAGTATTTATCATTAGATACATAAAAAAATTACTATTATAATATTGTAATTTTTTTATAAAATATACTACATGAAATTTTCAATAAAAAATTACTAAACACTGGCTATGTGGAATGAAAGACAATGGTGGTTTCAATATAAATATTATGTAGTATATTTTATAAAAAAAATTCATCTATCTAATAGTAGTTTTATAATGTATTGTCTTTATAACTTCATCTATCTGATAGTAGTTTTATAAAATTACTACATAATATTTTATAAAAGTTTACTTTATTTATTGAAAGTATTGTCTTTTTTTTATAAAACTACTATTATAAAACTACTATAAAATACAATACATTATAAAACTACTATTAGATAGATGAAATTTTATAAAAAAAATTCCACATAGCCCGTATTTTTCAAAAATTTCATCCCACATAGCCCGTCTTTCATTATAAAAAATATTATGTAATGTATTTTCAATAAATAAATTAAAATTTCATTCTATCTAATATTTATATAAATAAAGTTTAAAAAAATTTAAATAAAAAAAAACTATGTGGAGTGAAGGTGAACCGGGCTAGGTTTCAATATCACCCGAGGGTTGACCATAAACCCTCCCCAAAAAAACCTCAATGTCTTCCACTCTTCTGGTCGCTTTCTTCTCTGTTCGATCCCCCACTCCTTTCTGTAACTGTGTTGATAGGTTTCAATGGAGGCACCGCCGCCATCAACGTCGATTTCGAAGGTCTCGCAGAAATCAATCAACAGAGCAGTAAAAGCCCTACTCAATTGGAAACAATCCCAGACCTCTAAAACCCCAAAACCCACCTGCGACGAATTCCTCTACTTAATCCTAACCCTACACAATCCCCCATTGAAGAACCGTCCTCCAATCTCCAACAACCCCCACACAATACCCCTTCCAAACCCTCTAATCTCCCCTTACACCCCCTCCTTCCGCATTTGCCTCCTCGTCAAAGACCGCTTCTCTCTCTCCTCCAAGCAAAAAATCGAGTCCGAACTCCTACCCATTTCCAATGTCATCAAACTCTCCAAATTCAGAAAGGATTTCGAGTCATTTGAAGCCAAGAAGAAGCTCTGCGACTCATACGACGCATTTTTAGCAGACAAGAGTATGATCCCGGTTCTTCCGAAGCTTATTGGGAGGTACTTTTACAAAAGGAGGAAGGAACCCATTGGGATTGAGTTGGGTAGGAGTGATTGGAAGGAGCAGATTGAGGTTGTTTTGGGTTCGGCAATGTTGAATTTGAAGGCGGGTACTTGTAGTGTTGTGAAAGTGGCCAGGGAATCGATGGGGAAGGAGGGGATTATAGAGAATGTAAGCGCTGCAATCAATGGGGTTGTTGGGATTGTTCCAAAGAAATGGAAGAATGTCAGGGGTTTGCATTTGAAGTTCCCTGAGTCTTTGGCAATGCCGATTTATGGTGATGAGAATGACAATGGTGGTTTGGGTGTTGAGGGTTTTGATGGGGTTGAGAGGATGGAAGTGGGTGAGGAGCAAGAGATGATGGCAGGGAGAAAGGGAGGAGTTGATGAAAAGGGTAGTGATGAGATTGTTGGTAAGAAGAGGAAGTTAGATAAAGTGTTGAATGTGAAACAAGATGAGGTTTTCCTGTGATTGTGAAGATACCCAAGAAGAGGAAGATTTTGTTATAGGTGCTATATGATGAGGATTGACAATTTTGGTATAGTTTACTTACTAGTTGTTACTCAAGCTACTTATTCTACAAGATCAAAATTTTGTCACATTTTTGAAGTTATAGTGATTTGTGCTCTTGACTCTCTTAGCTAGGATCTAGATTGTGTAGATTGTCTTATTGTGTTTGTTTTTCCCCCCTTTTTTGAACCTGTTGCCAGATTGATAACAATCTGTTCATTGGTAATGTGCTAGTGCTCCATCATTGGAAATGCTGAGGAAATTTGTGTTTGAGGAGTTTAGTTGATTGAGAATTTGGCAACTCAACGTTGTATTTTGTGATATTGATTCATAATTTGCTTGATGATGAGCAAAGTAATGGATATGACAACCTGTTCTTTGTGTTCTGATTGTATGGTTCAGTCGGGTAGATGCCTGAAATTTTGGAGAGTGATAGACAATGTATCACCAAGTGAGATGAACACAAGCAATTGTACCTAGTGCGGCTCACGATGGCTGATATTTATTTCAAATCCAGAGGCCAGACTAATATTCGCTAGTGTTTTGGTATTTTGGTTGTTGATGGTCTGCTTGCATGATGATTGTTCATTTGTTGATATTCAAAGATCAACAGTACAAGACAACAGAAAACATGGATGCTCAGCTGGGTGTGGGTTTGATGTGCCCGAACCATTCCTTACATTGTATTATCTTATCTGGTTCTTTCTATTCTCTACCCTCGAATAGGCGGTAGTCTGCAAGATCACACAGGTTTTGGAGGATGATCTATGCTATCTTTATCAAATTTGCTTTGAAGTGATTGCCTTCAACAGTTGCAATTTCTTTTAAGTTCATTAATGTGATGGACTGGGATCTATTATACCTGGTTTCTTTTTTTATCTGTAGCTGCGGTGGGTGATACACTCATGATTCCGCGCCTGATTTTGATCTTAAGCCACTTCTCATTTGCTGGAATGGACTTCTGTATTCAACTTTAAACTGAGAATACCAATTTTAACTCTCAACTTATTGTTGTTGATTGTTCAGATTTTTTAAGGAAGATTTTATTCATATATTACTACCATGCTATGCAATTCAGCCACTTTTGTTCCCATTTGATAATTTAAGTATACAAGTTGTGGGATTCTTCTGGCTGGGAGAAAAATTCAATTAATGGTTGGATGCAAGTATCTGTAAAGTTGAATATAATGATGTTTCTGTAATTGGTGTATGCTGAGAATAATAAACGTTAACCAATGGGAGAGTTTGAATCACCCACATCATAGCCTCAGATCAAGCCCAGGTCAAACGGGTTAGCCACTAATCAGAACCGGCCTAGGAATTGGCTTCACTTCATGAGGGAAGACTGCCTATATCTGGATTGTCTAGATTACACTCAAACGTGTTTTCCTTAGGAGTTGTTGCCGTTGTAACCTCCAGTTGGGTAAATTTTGATAAAGTAGGAGTCCCTAAACTATAGTGAAAAAAAATACCAAGTCTGTGATGTATTGGAAAAGATAGGTACATTTTGACCAAAATCTACATAAACATGCCATTTTTTTTTCCAGAAACTATACTTCTTAGCCAAAATTTATCTAGCCTTTCCTTACCCACGAAAAGAACACATTGTAAAACGTCAATGCAACGTAAACAATCTTCCAGCACCTTGACACGGAAATTGAACTCAAAATTTTGATATTTCTTTCCCAAATTCTATTGTATTTGACATGTGCTACAAGAGATTTTTACCATTGGGTTTTCCTTCCCAGCCATGACCTCAAAGAGAAACAAGGCAGGACTTATCAGTCAATTATCATCGTCGAGGGTTTGACCTTGCTATGCACAAGCTTCAATGCTTTGATTTCTAGACAGTTCAAAGGAACACAGTGGATGGAGAACAGCAACTATCTATCAAGCTTCTTCCACAAGTAGATTGCCCTTCTGATGATCGGGTCTGCTGAATAACCTTCTGCGTAAGCACTTATCGCATTCAGCAAGGTTGTGAACTTCTCCCCATTGTCCTGTATTCATCAATTCAGTCACGATCAGTACGGGTATGTTTCAACTAGTACAAGGGTGTTTCCAAAATAATTCTTTTATTTTTTTGAAAAAAGAGAAGGAAAAAAACACCAAAGCAGCCCCTTTAAATTTGTCAATTCATTCTCCCATTGATAAGTGCTTAGGGCCTCCCATCATAGAGCAGAGAATTAGTGCAACATTGTACAAAATCAATGCTAAAGTAGAAAGATGAAAGCAAACTGCATCTATCAAAGACCATCGAACTGTTGGGCAATCCTGGAACGTTCCATGAATCATGTGTCGTTTTTCTTAACATAATCAATGCATTTTGAATCTAGGATCTGGAGGAAATTTCTCCCTATAACTAATTTGAATGCATATGGCTACCGGCATCCAACCCTTGGCAAGACAACCACCCCCTAGGTGAGATCTTAAGAGGTTTTCAGGTTTCACTTGTGTTTGGTTTTCGGCTTTCAGCAAGCAGTGATGGCTATTTAAGGTAAGGTTGCCTACATCTAAATCTCCCTAGGCACTGAAAGTGGGACACAACAGGAGTTGTTGCTTTTGTTTGGTTTGATTCAGACACATAGGTGTTCACAGGTATGCTAATAACTTGAGTACAATATATTGCTTCATTCAGCACATGTAAATAGCAAAACAAGGAGGCTAGTGTCATGAAACCTACCTCAGGCCTTTTGAATATAAGATCATGTGTGTCAAATGGAACCATATAAGGAGGAAGATCAGATCGTAGCATTGCCTGCAAGAATTTACAGAGTTATATGGACAGAACAACTGACATCAATGCATGCAGCTTCTTTTACTACTTACTAGCTACAGGAATCATATCATATCCACCAACAGGGCTTGAGATTCATGTGCATAAAATGGGAACCAACATATTGCGCGCTCTACTATGGAGCACAAATTTAAATGCAAGGTTTAGTGTGTTAGTGATTAGTTCGTGTTATACTATTCCCAAAATACATGATATAACAAGACTACCACATAGGGCATTCCAGTAATCCATGCTTTGCACCTTTCTGATAGTTTATATTTCTCCCCATTCCAGAAGAAGAGAACCACATTCATTGGGATTTAAACTGAATGCTGAAAGTAATAATATGCAGAGGAGCTGAAAGATGACAATAGGGTAGGAGAAGATGTATCACCAGATCCCTACTTAGGCGAGCGAGATCAGCATTTGCTTTCAGGGCCTGCAGAACCGGATCAAGGACATTTAAATTCGTATTCAATGGGAATTTGAGCTGACAGAAACCAATACAAAGGAGTGCAGAACCAGATCAAGGACATTATTAACATTTTGGTATTCAATGGGAAATTTTGAAATGATAATAATCGATTTAAAGTAAAACAAGCTGCAGATAATTAAATAATACAACATTACAAATTCTAAGACCATCGCCCACACAAGAATCTGATATCTGTTAAGCTGGAATGTTTAACATTAGATCAACAGCAATACGAACACACTTTTTCTAAGACATCTGCAGCCGAAAATCACATATCAATCATACCAACAACATGCATTCATAAAATAGATCTCATCATGACAGATGACAAGTGAAGGCACTGAGAATTATTGTTCTTGCAGCAATTCTCATCCACAAGTGCATATATACAACTTCCGTTGGGAAACAAAAGCATAAGAAGCTCCCAAATCTAAGTTGGAACCACTGACGTGGCTAAAGACTGCCCCGATAATTGTCAAAGGGTGTAAGAAAGTGTTAAATAAAGATTTTACTTTAATCTCTGGCCACTGCAGCAAAGGCAAGCAAACTAAAACATCCTATAGCTTTGAAACCCTTTCTTGGACAAGCAAAACATTACTAGGTCATCCAAAGCAAGCAGAATACAGAGATAAACTTACAGGACAAAGAAGACTACCAAACTTAAAAGTTGTAACCTAAAAAACAGACAAAAATTCCATGAAGTCCATGATCTTGTCTTTACTTTCCTTTAAATATTTTTTTTAGGAAAAAAAAGAAAATTAAAGAAGAAGACAAAGCCCATACTTCCTAATTAAGAACAGTCCTAATATCCATAAGATAAAGCCTAGATCCATTTATCCTATATTCTGAAGAAAATTTCTATCACTCTCTGAATATTCCGAAAATACACAGCATGTAACCATGGTCTTACTTTTGACTTTTCTACCAAAGAAAGCCTCCTTAGCCGAGAAGGTATTTAGTGAAATTTGAAGCAAATAAGTAAGCTGAGGCAATTGGAAGTCAGCTCCTGATTCAGAGCTCCACCAAAAAAACATCTTCAAAGAATTTCACGACCACTATGCACACATCTACTCATCAACACTTTGCGGTGGCACATGTGAAATTTTAATTTGCATAGCTTCCTAGTCATGAGTGTAACTGCATAGTCAATATACACACTGACAATCTCACAGCAAGAGCGTGTTCATTACATTCACACTGCTATAGTACAATGTCTAACCAAGCTTCCTTACCTTAGATATGGTAAGTAAAATGCAGGGCAACATAAACACACAAGTGCATACACTTCAACAAAACACAGGCAACTCAACATTTTTCTTATGGAAATTAATATAAACCTGTTTAGCAGACACCAGTAGATTGGTTAAAAACATATCAATTTAGAGGGCATTCAACTACCCAAAACATATCATTGGGAAAAGAGAAAGCTAGGACACAAGAAGCCAAACAATCTAAACATAAAGATGACAAGATAGGCAAATGATGTCACCCTAGCAAGTTCCTGGAAATCCCTGGCATGGCCACAACAGCCCACCTTCACCTGCCCTCAAGTCTTCCTATTACAGACCTTTTGGCGGACCAGGGGGTGCTCAAATTGTCAACACAATTTTATGCAACAGATATTCATACTCAACCTCCACAAGCCTGTTGGGAAACATGGTCATTTGCAAATTCAAGGGAGATGGCCAGATAATCATTCAGAATAGGCATGTCAACACATCCACACACAGCCGTGATAAAACCTAATCATGATTCACAGGTACTGCAGAACCAACAATGCTGAAGAGATCCAACTAATTGTTTACTTTTTATTTGATGGTCAAGAAGACACTGTTTCATATCCAATATGCTTCACCAAAATAATGGAGATTCCAAAGCTCAATCATAAATACCCCTTGCACAAGGACGAGCATCAGTTAACCCACTCAACAGTTGGTAGACTCGGTACTCATAACCTGACTAAGATCTTAGACACTAGGGAATACCTCTCTTATATGATCTTGTTGAACATTATCAACATTAGTCAATAATTCCTCCAGAGAGCCAAAATCTGTAATCAACTGAACACCATGCACCTCCCCGATTCCTGGGACCCCTGCAATACAGGTTTTAAAATCAACAGAAACCCAGTGAACAACTGGTTCAAACACATTCTAAAATATAATTGATGAGCCAGTGATGTGATCGGAAGGTATTAATGTCATCAGAGGTAGAGGAGAAAAGGCAAACCATAACTTAAGCGAAATTATCAGACATGAATTAGCTAAAGTACATTTCCACCGGACATAGCGTCATTCTAAGAAAGTGCCCAACTTGACCTGAGAACTTCTCCACCTCGAGTCCTTTATCTTAGTCTTATAGCTCAAATGGTTGAGTTCCCATGCATCACCCATGGATTCAAAATAGTGGAATAATCATGCCAAAATGGCCACATTGGAAAGGTTTTGGAGTTAGCCGAATCACATTTTCACCCCGCAGCAAGCACAGAACATGATTACTGCCCTTTAGCAATTTATCCATAGTGCATGTGAAACCAAAAACGAATTTGAAACCATATTTTGGATCCTTGGCGTCACCTACTTTGGCATCATAATCCTATGTCTTTGTAGCACTCAAGTTATTTTCAAGTTATTTTTGTTTGATCTCAAAACGAGTTTGGGAACACTGATTTCCGTAATGAAATCATTTCTTGAGTCCATGGAGGACAAGGCTAGAAAGCTTAATGATTAAACACTTTATTTGTGTGGTTGGCATCAAGGTTTTCATCATGTAAAGAGAGAACCATTTTGGATTTTGCCAATAAGAGTATTGTAGAAAGATTAAGGGGTTGAGGCGCCTTTCCTTTTTTATATGGTTGACATCCCTTTGGTGCCTTCTAATACATATTTCGATTATTCATCAGAAAGTGTTTTCATGAGTCCATTGGAAGTGGCCTTTGCATGTTGAGGGGCAACATTAGGTACCTGCCTAGAATTCCCCTTCAGTGAGATCCACAGGTCAAGGCTGGTAGCGGTTGTTAATCTCACTTCAATGTGATCACCAGGTCACAGGTAGTGGTTGTAGAAAGTAGAAACCCAGTGAACACATCAATAAAGAGATGTAGGGGGTTCAGGCGCATCCATCTTACGTTTGGCAAACTTAATTTGGCTGGCAAGTTAATAGGATGTACTCCAGCATTAGGAAGCAGAATACTCAACCCTAGGCCAAAGTTTTTCAGCTGGGTAACTCCAAGCAATCCAGACAGCTTTTATTTAGCTATTGTTCTTACAAAAAGCCAAACATTCTTTTTTTTGATAAGTAACCAAAATTATATCTAAATGCACAAAAAGACAATTTTCTTTTTTCTTTTTTTAAAGGACAAGTTTTCCTTGTTCATATAATTACCACTTCACCTCTAATAATACTACAGTATTTAGATAATAATGCAGAAGGGTTCACATACAGAGATATAGGATGCATGCAATGAGGAAAGATGGAAGACCATAGATCAATATAAATAAATAAGAACAAATAACAAAATATAGGTACAAAAAAGAAGAGGTCATTTAAGTATAAAAGTCAAACATTTTTTGAAGGAAAATGTCAAATATTTAGAAGTAGATTGCTAGTAAAATATCACTTTGAAAACTTTTGTGGAGTCTTGAGCCATGAGAATGGAGATTAGATGGGAGATAGTCAACCAGTTTGTAAAGGGTATGAAAACAGGTTTGACTGATTACATTTTTTTTATAGGAAAAATATAGATATATTAATAATAGAAAAGATCAGATGCTTAGGTTTAACCGATTACTTATATGCCGTTTGAGTTTACGTAAAAAGTTGAGCCCACATTCAGACCCACAATAACAAACTGCTAAGCTGTTCTTGCATAGGTAAATCTCTAAAGCAACCCAACCAACCTGGTATGTTGTCACTTTTATCTCCAACAAGTGCAACAACATCAACAAACTGAGACGGTTTTAGATCACCATATTTTTTGGCAAAATCCTCAAGGCCAAAAGATACCATCCTGCACAAAGGAGGGATCATCAACATATAAGCAACTGAGGTAGGAAATCTACTCGATGCAGTAATCACCGACATAATTTGCAAGACTAACTTCTAAATACTAGTCAGTAATAGCACAGGATAACAAAGAGAAACCATGCCACTTTGGAGCATGCAAGACCACATCTAGATGCCAAACTTTACAACAATGTACAAATCTAGTCACTTTCTCAAGGGCTAATAAACCTCAAGTAATATGAACTCCTAGGCTGACTGAAAGGGGAGTATACTTATTGCCAATAGGTTTTAAGCAATGTGACCAAGAACACTTCCTGGATCGCTTAAACTGGAATGCTGATAATTTACTTTTTGAAAAGCTTAGTTTAATTTAGGCTCCATATCAGAGGGGTATACAGCAATCCCAGTAGGCAGTAACTATGGTTTTGAGAAATCATCTACAATTTCACTAGCACAAGATCCAATCTGATTGGGGATTTGAGATTGTAAACATAGTTCAATAATAATACATATCTGCCGCTGCATCATTAGTGTTTTGGCACAAACGACACAATTTAATATATGAGCTTCCACAATGAAGCATTGATTAAATGATATTTCTTCATGAACCACAACTGCAGTTACATGACCATACTGCAGTTACATGACCATCGATCTACAAGTGTAATAGTATTGGCCAGTGCACATTGTGCGACATTCCCCATATTAGCAAACACATAAACATCTTCCCACAGTAGAATCATTGAGTCAAACAGTGGGTGCACAGGCATCGGAAAAAATTTAATATCCAATTGTGTTACGAGTTGTTCAGACCAGGTCTGAGATTGGCTCATCAGTGGAAAGTGGCTAGGAGAAGTGAGACTTGGGATCAACATAAATTTATAATATGGTTGTTCGGACATAATCACCTTTTGCTACAACAGAGGTGCTGACAAGAAGAGACATAATGGTACAAAATGAGAGTGCAGTGTCCTGCTCCAAACGAAGATAGCTGTAAACATTTTTTTTTTTTATGCCCTGTTGCTAGTACGATTTGGTGTCGGCTACTAATTTGGTCCAAGCAACCAACAAGAAGATGATCAGCCAGAAAGAACTTCGGTGGTATGCCAATGAATATGAGGGCCTATCAGCAGTGATCCGAACTAACTTGTACTTGTTATTTCTTGGAATCGACAATAAATACTACGTCTCCCAATTTTTTTTCTAAAAAAAGAACATTGGTAAACACGTCAACATACCATATCACTCCTACAATCAACTGCATAATCAGCTATTTTATAGTGCATATAGATGTCTCATGTCTGCTTTGAATACACGTTAGGTGACTCTTAAAACTTCATGTCTTGGCTAATTTCCTCTAATATTCTGTCCACTAAAAATTACATAACTAGTTATACGTAAGTATAATTTTATTTTGCTTTCAGGCAATTACGTTTATCCATAATAAGTTTAGTAGCTTTTCTTAAATTTCGTAATTGAAGTTGCTCCAATTTAATTAGAACTCGGATTATTCTTAGTACTTTGGCAAATTAAAAATGAAATAAAAAAATGTTAGCTCATATAACTTTGTCCTTGGCTGAATTCTATTTAACTTTTGTGTAGCTAATAATAAGACTATAGTTGTAAGGAAAAAAAAAAGAATAATTTTACTCACTCACTTGTGGATTGACCATTACAAACAAAGAGGAAAAAACCCTTAGAAAATCCATAGGTCCATCAAACAACTCTTACTATCCATTAGAATGCTAAGATGAACACCATAAGTGGTAACTAGTTGTTAGAACAGCAGATGAATAGTTAACAAGGAGTTATTGGTATTTAGGGTTCAACCATACAATGACTTGGGATCTGAGCTAAAGAAGGGACATTACATCTGATCATATTAAGATAAGATACTTCTCTTGAAAATACTGCACTTTGATAATTAAACCTAACTACCTTTTATGATTTTATCAACCCACACCCGTGGAAATCACAATGCAGATGTCCTATTTGCCTGTGCTTCTGGGCATGATCGTGGTGCAGGCTCACGGACCATTCACAATATGCCACGTCCTATAACCTAAATCCTTTCCTTTTCCCCATGCTTCCAATAGTATTTCTTTCAGCTTCCTTAAAAAAGATCCATTCTTTTTATAAGAGGTTCCTTGGAGAAATATATTATAAAGTTTTGCATCAGTGAATTCATTTGACATTTAAAAAAAAGTCATCACATTGTATGCCAAACAAGCAATTGTAGAGGCCATCAGGCATCAATGAGCCAGAACAAAGACAGAAGCTACTATACCACCTAAAAAACCACTACACTACTACTGGAAACAGTCTAGAAATATAGCTAGCTAACAGCAGAATATCTTATCAGGTAAGGACGAGTATAGGCGCATAAAATGGTAAAACTCCAAAACAAACATACATCTTCATAGAAAGGCAAGTCATAAGAATCATCACAACAATAGAATATAGAAACCACTTTGGATCCTGCATCTTCCTAAAAGGCAAGTCACGAAAATCTACACATAACAGACATGCATCTTCATAAAAGACAGGTCAACACCTCTACACCTTTACCCCTGACATGATTTTTTTTTTTTTAATGAGGACAAAGAAAGATATATTAAAGGGATGAGAACCCCTGGTATGATTTCCCTTATCTAGATAAGGAAATTGCACAGAAATGAATAATTCTTTGATGTCGAAACACAGATAAGTGGGTTTAAGGCACACTGCCTAATGCCTACAGGCATCCAGTGTTCCCTTCAACTACCCTATGTTACTACAACTTTTCATTTTCCATGTCGTACCCGTGCCGGACCCTCCACACCCAGCAAAGGGTACGACACTCGACACCTCAAAAATTACAATGAAAATATGCAAATTTTCGCAAAATTGGTTGAGTCCAATACCCGTATCTGTGTCCATATTGGACACCCGTATCCGAGTCCAAGTAACATAGCAACTAACATGACTTGTTCTGTCTGTCAAAGAGAAAGCCATGTCATGAATAACTGAGTTAATGACACGTTGCCTACAGATGTCTTGTAAAGCAGCAATGAGAAATAAAGATCCCATCATGTTTTAAAATGACAGTAAGCCATTTCAGTAATAGCATCCACTCAAGTCTATAAGCAACACAATTACACGGCCGTCAACAAATATAAAGATAAGAAAACAGCCACATCACATTTTTATACATGTTGAATTCACATTCATCTGTTGATAACCCTCAAGGGAACAAGTAGTTTAAATCTGGATCACAAATTAAGGTTATTGCCAATATGTTCTCATACAATCTAGATATGGATAGTCATACAAACATTAGTTAAGTTAAATGAGCAATTGCTGTAGACAAGCATCATATACAACACACATTTTATACAATAACTATGTCAATTTCAATGGCAACTAGAAAATGAAAATAGAGCTATAAGCTTAACTGTTCATCAATAATAAAAACAGACATTCAGATATAGCCACAGCAACTTCAAACACCCCTCCCCCCCCCCCCCCCCAACCACCACCCAAAAAATAAATAAATAAATAAGTGCTGCAGCCAGAAGAGGAGCCAAAAAAAAATACTAACTCATCTCCACGTGGAGCAATTCGCAAAAGACGCAAGGATGGGGATAGAATCTGAAAGAAATCTTTATCTGGAGAGACAACTCGAACCTGTCATAGATTGATATCTTTCTATCAGTACTCAGCAGTAGCAAGTAGTGAAATGCACAAAATGGTGCATCTGCTGGCTACTAAAGCAATTAACCAATGTAGCACACACTAATAAGGCCTCGGTAAAATGCTAAACTTTCGACAGGCTGTCATTATGTTGAAGATAGAAGAGGCCGCAATAGATCATTCTAGTCTCTCCTTTTTCTTAGAAGTCGACACTTTCACAACATTATTTCTATCAAATGTTTCTGGCAAACATTATACCGCACAATCTCATTCCCCACTATGACTGTACCAGATCACTAGTCCATACTTTGACAATTATGAGCATATTATGCCCTTCTCACTCCCATACTAATCATATAAATTGACATTGAATCAAATGCTTTCAATCCTAAAATCAAGCTGAGCTAAAGGTTAACATTGTCCAGTTTTAGTCAAACTTGTGGTAATAACAGATCAAGTATCCGAGAAAGGATCACCAAAACAAAGCAGCACAAATCACAGTGGGGCAGAGAGCATAGAAATTCAAGAGACAACTTCAGCATATAATTTATTTCTCAAGATCTTAGCAACTCGATTGATAGCATACACATGACCTTGTAACCTGCCCCAACACTTCTCAAAGCAAGGGTCCCAATAACATCATCAGCTTCAACACCTGGCACCTAGCAATAAACAACACAATAAGAACCACAAAGTATAGGCAAAAATCCTACCATTGCATAGCTGTAGATTTGCCTTAACTACCTCAATTACTTTAATGGACATTGCCTTGATAGATGCTTTTAGATACTGAAGTCCTTGAACCACAGTATCAGGAGTAGGACCACGATTGCTCTTGTAAGATGGATACATGGTATGACGGAAATTTATGCCTACAAAAGAAGCCACAACCATCAAAAAACTCAAGGAGTCATATCAAATTAAGATAAATACTCAATTTAAAATTTAGGTTTTTTTTGAAAAAAAAAAGAATTCAAATGGACTCCCAGATACATCACGCACATATGCATAATATTTCATGTTTTCAAACATGAATTAGGATTATTGACTCAAAATCATGGCAGGACTGAGGAGCTAATAGAAACTAGTTCTGAGTTTAATTTATGGGGAGGCTGATGTTCAAAAACAAAATGCCTGAGGATCACAACGAAATGTTGAACTATGCTGGGAACTAGAACTGGGAATATTGAAGAAAGAGTAAGAGTGTGCGAGTAAGGATTGACGAATGGGACTAAGTTCGAGAGAGAGAATGTGTTCGAAAAGTCAACTTCAAAGTCTGGTGGAACAAGAAGCATCCACCGAAAGATGAAGTCCCAGTAATCTGAAATGACCAGGGTGCTTTACAAAGGAACAAATCAAGGTTAGGACCGTAGGTAATCCCTTCACACACAATTATGGAGAAACATTATTTAACTTTACACTCCATATCACGCAACAGCATTATTTAAAACAAACACATGTAGCCTAACTAAAAGCATTTTCAGAAGCAGCAACAAGAAAACCATCATTCACTCATACAGGTTGCACATCGAAAAGCAAACTTTCTAGAAGTATTTCATGGGTATGTGTGTGTGTTTTAATAAGTATCCAGAAAAATATATTAAGATACCGAAGGGAAGTCAGCCATATACACACGGAAGCATCAGCAATCACAGAACATCATGCCCTCAAGCTCTCAACAATGATCATTCCCACAAAAGCCAAAAACAAAGTCAACATTGTACCATGATTGGGAACTCGACTCCAACTAATACAAATTTTTCAAGGAATAAAGTTTTAGATCCCAAATGGACCTAGCCTTGACCTCAAAATCTGGCAATTCATCTCCTTCCAAGTGCTCCACCAAATAGCCAATGATATCAACTTCCAAATTCTAAGGATCCACCTTACTTTAACCTTGTTCTCCATGCCACGCAAACATCTTATGTAGTTTAAGGATGCACCCAACTAACCCCCACTGAAACTTTCTGCGAATCAAATATTTCAAGGCATGGCCGCTCAGTTTTATCTAACTTTGACTTGGCATTTGAAAAAACCAAGAAGCTTTCCTAAACATAGAACAAGACGCAATGATTGCACTCAATACATAAATTTATTCTCTAAATCACAGGTTCATGTAACATGCCCAAGAAAAGGTCAAAACTTCATAACTTTATCAAAAGTCTAACATCTCAGTAAACCAAGGACGATGCAACTCCACGATTCAAGAATCAGAAAGCAAACAGAAAAAGAAGAAAATAAGAATCCAGAGAAGAAATCTCATTTCTAATCTTTCTGATAAACATAGCCAACAGCTCTGTTATATTCATCTCACAGAAATCACAACTTAGAGATAAACAAAGAAATCAAAGAAACTTCAATCCCACTGAGTCTCTCTATCTATCAGAAGAATGAGGAGTCTGCAGAAACTCAACCAGACATTAAAAAAAGGCCAGTGTAGGGAAAAAGAAAAGGGAGGAATGATGAGCAAAGACGTGATTGCTGACACTTGATGCAAAGCCAACTAGCCAAGCATCAGCAGCTTACAAAGAATGTAGCCATGAAATTGTACATGAAGGCAACAATTGATACAAGGTCATTGTTATTTGAACTTTCTTCCTAAGCTAGGACCAGTATGTTTGAGTACAAAAAGGACATTTAGCTTTTAATTTGCTAAATAAGAAAAGAAAACTACATTCACTAAAATGACAGGAAGCAACATACCATATTCTTCTATACGAGACACAACAAAACCAAAATCTGAAGAACAATGTCAATCACTGCAATGTTCCACCACCACTTTTCGCTCTTCCTCTCATCAATTACGGACCAGAAAATAAAACAAGACATAAAGAAAGGACAGCATACCTTTGGACATAACATTTTCTTTAGATGAAATAGAAGGTTCACCAAATGTGATTCCTGAAACCAGAAAGGTCTTCTATCAAAAATTGCTAGTATTGCACCCTAAACAACCTGAGAAATCAGCAGGATCTGCTTCCAAAAGGCTCAAGGCTAATCAAATTATGAATCAACTCAAACACTCAACCATGGTGGGTTATCATCTTTCAGTCATGTACAATTACAAAGCATTCATATTACAGGTAACACAAGTTGTTACAGCTAACCAACAGTTACATCTAACTAGAAGTGTTTTCTGAGTTGAATCCCTTGCCCTCAAAATAGGCGTCAAATATGCTATTGTGAGCCTTGGATCAGGTCCTATCAAACGGGGCAAGAAATTCACCAGCAATAGAGCAGATTAATCACTACAAGATATTATCCACATAAAAATAGACGAATTTGCTAGATTGAGTAATCTCCTTCCCCAGCAGACTCTGGTTGCCAGCTCAAGCACACAGGTGGAAGTCTCCCATCCTTCCCCTAGGCTGAAATCCACACCACTTGCATCCTCTAACACTTCATGAGAATCTAGAAGGTGAAGATAAGAATGTGTTACATTGTCCTCTTCATTTGACAGTGACATACTAGGATGCACATAGCTCCAAGAAACATGTGACTCTTATGCACTTACGCAAATATAGCTTGATTCTGGTATACTTCCTAAGAACAGTACTGCAATATAAAGAACTAAGACATTCAAATGTACTGACAAAGTAGCTCCCCCAGCCTGTAGCACAGCAGAATACTTCCTAAAAACAGTACTGCCACAACAAAGCAAAATAAGGATTCTATCGGGCATGTTCAAGGCCTCCCGTCTATGTTGGATCACTCCCTTTCAATTCACAACAGGAACACAACTCCCAAGATATTCCAACCACCAACAATTCCCAAGCATCAGATAAACTGCCAAGTCCTAGCTTTTCTTCCTAGCCACATCCATGAGTTGAATTGTCAAAAGCAAGTAGGGCCATTTATTCTTCTTTTTTTTTTTATAGGAAAAAAGTATATATTAATAATAGAAAAAATCAGATGCTTAGGAAGCATCTACAAAATTTTGCACAACCAAAATTCAGACTATCCACAAAATCTACAACATCAAAAGAAGAAGTGTTAAACTTCGCATTAACCCAAAAGACGAAAAACTTGATAAAATTGCCTTTCAAGCACTGGAGAGGAGTTTCAACTCCCTCAAAAACCCTTTAGTTCCTTTCTCTCCAAATACTCCAAAAATATCACATGTGGAAGAACCATGGTGATCTTCGATTTCCTACCAAAGACACCCTCCCAAGCAAGAAAATGACTTCTACCTGAATGGGAATCAACTGATTTGCTTTCTCTTTTCAAACAGGAAGAAATCAACTGAAATTACAAATGCAAGGGAATCATGACAAGGCAGATCTACCTCTCAACTTGGACCATAGATAAATTGCAACACAGCCTAAGGCCTAATTCACAGCTCAAAGTGAAACCAATTTCTCCACTTATCTTACACAAAAAAACACGTGAAAACTTGCTGATCAATCTCTGAACTTGCATATTGTAATTTGTGCCATTTCTACTCAACCCACCATAAAAAGCAAGATGTTTGTCACACATGAGGATTCTGATCTACAAATGAAAACTGCAATAAGGACATTCTAAGGTGTGGGTTTTTCGTGAAACCAAAGCATGTTCTCTGAGTATCCTGATAAAGCTCATGAAATCCTATTGGTAAGAATTAGATCTTGAGAATCCATGCTCTCTGAATATCCTAATGAAAGTCATGAAAATCTACTGGATAACAAGTTCATCCTGAGAATTGACAGCAGAATCTAGAATTTCAAGATTGGTGAGACCACATTGCCCAAATATTCTATGCTGAAACTTGAAGTGGAAAGCCAAGCACAGGAACATTCATCAAAGTAGTTAACCAAGAGAATAAACTGAAGGCTCCAAAATTCGGAATTGGGATCTTACCAATATGGTCGAACACCACCTGCATCAAACATAGCATCTAATTATTAACGGCCATACCAATTTAACATCATATAAACACAAGGTATCACAACAAAAGGCTACAGCATAGAATGAGAATAGATCATCCGATAGACAATTAGAGGTTAGCATAATTTCACCAAACTTAAATCCTAGTGCACCATAAACCACAAAAGCTCAATGTACTTGATTGCAAATGTAATATAGGAGGTGACAGATTGAGAGGATACAAGAATTTCAATCTGACGGTCCCACACCACACTGCACGAGAAAACATCCCAACATACTTTGCCCCAAAGAGCAACTAATTATCCAAAACACTATGGACCTGCTAATTTTGACTTCCAACATCTCCCCATGAACATTAGGATTCTTCTTGCCCCTCCCACAGGTCTTTTTTGGTTCCGTTTCTCTCCTCAACCACCTTTTTGCATAAATTTTCCTCTAAACTTGCAGATCTCCATATCTGCTGAAACAAAATACGGTTAAATTTGCAAGCTACGAAACTACAAGGCGTATTTTCAAAGAGGCCATATTAATTTCTCTAGGCAAGTGCATCCTAGACTTATGATTTGAAAAGGTAGCCACAGTGACAAACTCATCAAAAATGATGTTGAAAGTTAAAACTAAGGCTCCTTTATTTCTTTTCTTCCTTTTTTTTTTGTTGAAATAAGAGCAATTTAAGAATAAACTGTTTTAAATCTCTGGAAAATCTTCACAGCACAGAACAGTTGAAATGGCAACATGGCCTATCTAATGAAATTGGAATTGAAATAAAGGTTTGCTAATGTAAAAAGTTGGACACTTGCAGTTTAGCAAATCTAGTACTGACTTTGAGTAGCTCATCAATCTATTCTACCTCTAGTAGTTCTCATTTCCTCTATATGAATCCCTCTCCCTTTCTAAATAATCTCATTTCACAGTGTAACTAAAGCCTAAAGATACGTAAAATAGGAATTCTGCTATATGATAAGACAAAAAGCCCATGGTTAACTCGAGTTTGGAAAAAAATGGAACTGTCATAGATAGCAATCAAATAGAACTTTAATAAGTAAAGAATGCAGCAAAATATTACCGCAACATGAGAAGGAACGAACTCAAGCACATCAATTATCTGCAAAAGAAGCGATTTCACAGATGTGAAATTAGAAGGATAGGAATGAAGATAAATAAAACAAAAACAAATTAAGTTAGAAAAGATTTCATCACGAGTACATGAATAAGCAAAAGCAACAATTGTTAACTAGATTTGCTACGATAAACAGTAGCAGTGAAGTCACTAAGAAGCACCCCCCCCCCCCAACACACAGCACACACACACACACACACACACACACACACACACACACACACACACACACACACACACACACACACACACAGAGAGAGAGAGAGAGAGAGAGAGAGAGAGAGAGAGAGGAGGCCGGTAAGAAGTAACAACCCACACACACACACTCACCGAACAATACACCAATTTTGCAGAGTAGAAATGAAATTAGAAAAGCATGCTTGGACGCAACACATTATGGATGGGAACTTATGAGATCATAAACAAGACAAAGGACAACAGCAGGAAAATATTATGTGTTATGTCAATTGAGATGAGAGAAGCCAAAATTCATTTGAGGCACTTCGGATCCCCGTATGTATACTGAGTTATATTAAGGAGACAAACCACCATCAAGTGAGTTAGAATCTAGTCTGCAGACTCCAGGAGGAGGGTGAGTGCTATGGATGAAGATTATTGGATGGCTGATGCCTCAAGACAATTCCTCGGCAAAGAAGTTGCCTTGGCAGTTCCCTGCCAGGCCTGCTGTGTTCCGCAGAAAGTTATCAGAAATAAGATCGCAGACCATGTGTCCAAATGAAAGTAGATTGTTTTGTTGGCCGCATTCATACCAGTTTCAGAGACTTCCTTTTCAAAGTATCCAATGTGGTTACGTGTGTAATTCCATTTTTGTTCAGTCCTCAAAATTGCAGCAATGATACCGTTTAGTAACTAAAATAAAAAAAAAAATAGGGAATTCACAAAATTAACTGCCTGAATAGGCTAAGTTGTGTTCAGAACTTCAATAAACAAAAATGGAACAGAAATTTAACATCAATAGGAATATGCACTTCTTCAATCTTAATACTTTGTTCTTTGGGAGGCTGGAGATGAGGATAAAGGGTGGGACACTTACAAGAGATAAAGCTGTGAATATTGTCATCACCCAGTCTCCATTTCCATCAGCATGTTGAAGATAACCGTGGTGTAATTTAGCTAATCGAAGCACAAAATGAAACACAAATTATCTTCCAGCCAATATACATTCAGGAATACATACTTTCTTAAAAGAAATACATTGAATATATGGAATAAGTTGGCAATTCTTCAGATTATTTTGAAGTAAATGCAACAGTCAAGATCTAATTACAGCTGTCAGGTGGAACTATACCTAAAAGCTTGTAATACGCTCTGTAAATCACAGCTGTTCCATCAATGAGCATCACTCTACCATTTGAAGAAGAATTATCTACTGCTGCTCCTGTGGAATTAACAGGATTAACAAACAAACATTGTCCTATCTTTTGTGCACTCTCCATGGAAGTTCCCACATTGCTATTGGAAGAAACAGAGGGAAATCTATCAACATCTTGTTCTAAAGTCTGAGGTGACTTGGCAAAACCCTGAAAGCAGATACAAAAAGAGATGTGGCAACAAGAATTAAAAGCTAAATACGTTCCATATACATTGTAGTCTCAACAGTCAAATCATATAGAAGAGAGAGTGGGTAAATACCAACCAATTGATGTCAAGGTATTGACAGATCCCCATTGTAGTTGGGGGTGCCCATGGCCACCCTCAACCCAAGCAAAAATAAATAAATTTCATATAGTTTTGGATAAAAATAATGGATTGCATGTTAAATAAATGAGTGTTAATATATTGGTCACCCTAATCCGAAGGTCTAGATCCGCCATTCAAATAACCTAAGTGGACATTACAGTCTGCTGTTGGCTATAACAGTGCATATTAGTAGGGTTTTATATAAAAATAATTATTAATTATGCCAAGAAACTCCAAACGCTTTGAAGATAAAACTCAGACATTTGAAAAATTATCCAGAAAATTCAATCATATTGAAGACAGATTGTTCACAGACTTTTGAGAATCAAAATCATGAAGCAAATGCCTCAAAAGAGAAAGGGTCCAAGTGAATCTTACCTAAGTAACATACAGAAAGAAGTATAAACGGAAGAGAAATGAACTATTTGTTGCTAGCAGCCTTTGTAACTGACCGACTGCCAGTTCACAAACTCAGAAGCAGAAGGGGAAAAAAAAAAGGAAAGTCATTAGGTAAAGTTCTACTGAACAACACAGTCCCCAAATAACATATGAATGGGATTTTATGCAGCAGAAGAGATTTTTTCCATTTTAATTTCTTTTTTTATGAGTAATCCAAATATATTAGCAAGACACCATGCAATGACATCTGTATACAAAAGGGGCAAGTAGGAGGGGGGGCACCTTGCCCTCTAGCTTCATGTGTAATTTTATCTACAAAATCTAAAAGACATAACCTTGTACCACAATGGAACACTTGAGTACAACTATATGAAACTCTCAAAAACTAGAGCTTGAATCCTGAAAGGACTAAGTGTTTTCCATCATAAACTTGGTTCCTTCCTTCAACACACAGATGACAATATGTACACATCTTTGACATTCAAAAGATGAATCCAACCAACTCCCACCAAATAAATGTACAGATGCCAAAGCAGATGAAACTGATTCATGATAGTGAAGGTATGAGAAAGGAGAAAAAAAGAGAATGGAGGGGAATAAAGAACAAACATGAGAATTACTAACCCAGAGCAAATTTTCTTCAAGAAAGCCACAGAAAACTGTTGAAATTGTCAGCAGAAATTACACCTGGAGTGCACAGGATAATATTTTCTTTTTTTTTTGATAGGAAAAGGAGTTCATAGGATAATATTCTAAAAGAGCATTGGTTTCCTGGGATTCCACAGGAAAATAATTGAAAAAATTGTGGCCTGGGAATGGAACAAAGCGTTAGTAGGGAAACAAATTTGCCAGGTCTCTTTGGGCTTTAGCCTTGGTTGTCTTGGTGTTTCTTGGGTCCTATCCTATTCAATTAAGAGTCATCTCCTATCTTGGGAGAGTTTTTTTGCAAGAAACCCAAAAAGGAGAAGGCCTTGGTTATACCACATGTGATGTTTTGGGTTATCTGGAGAGAAAGGAACCGAAGAATTTTTGAGGGGAATGAAATCCCTCTTTAGAGACGGAAAGACAATTTTGTCAATTATGGGAGGTTTAGCTCTTCCTCTTTTGATATGGTAGATTTTGTGGATAGTTTGTTTTTTGGTTGTACATAACCTTGTAGATCAAATGGGTACATGAACATCGAACACTACTTGAAAAGAGCTTCCTCGAACAACTTCACTCCAGAAAAATATACTTTCAGGTAGTTGGAGGAGCATCTCTCGAACCAACCCAAGTTGGTTCAAGTGATTTGGCACTTGTTCCTCTAAAGCAATGTCCCGAGTTTGAGGCCTATGAATGGAGAAGATATATAATTTGACAGCTCTAACCTTTTCTGAGTCAGCACAAGGTAACAGAGAATTGTTCCTCTTAAGCAATATCTCCAGTCTGAGGCCCAAATGGAGAAAGTATGTGATGGGGAATTTGTAACCTTATGAGCTGATAGTCGGTATCAGAGACCAAAGAAGCAAACAAAAACAAGTTGGCTTACTCAGTTCCATCGAGATTATTGTGTTTGTAGGCAGTACAGTGTATCCAGTGGCTATGACAGGTTGATAGAGGAATAGGCATAAGTTGGCTTCAAATACACTAAATCATCCTAAACACTGCATGATATCAAGCAGCAATGACATGAGGGCATACCAGGGTACTATCCTGGCTATCCGAGAATGAGTGCTCCGCCTTTTTCTTCCTTTTATTTATTCTTTTGATAAGGCATGCTCAGATTTTAAGGACACTAGAAATTTGACTGATGTAATGTTCACAGAAATGGAGGACACATAATGGTTTATGAAACTTCAAATTGAAGGCTGGTACTCTGAGGAAGTGATCACACGCTCACATTTCGGTTAATGAGAGCTTTTACAATCCTATCAATCATAAATATGTTTTAATGCATTGCTGTGAATATGATGCCCTAAAAGATACATTGATGTGATATATCTTTCCAAGACAGATCATAACAGACAGCTTTGGAAACATACCTGTACACGACAAAATGAAACGGGATTGATTACACGGACTCTGTTGAAATTGCACAAATTTCTACCAACCCTGTGCACAAGCAATGACTTGCTTCCTAAGCAGCCAGTCAACCATGAGCAAATGTGATGACAAGACGACCAATAACATGCCATAAAACTACGCCAGTACGGATTGCCTGATGCACTAAGGCAATTACTTATAACCACCAGAATCTACCACTCTATCACACAGGAGCAAAACCTGCGAAACATCTCTAGGTTAGTACATAGCACAGCCCCACAGGTGCAAACCCAACTTTTCCAAAAGTTAACACATGTCACAACCAGTCACCAAACATTAGGCATGCCTATTTTGCAGGGGATTCAGGCTATCTAATTTTGGGCAAAGCAGATCCAGAAATCAAAATTATACAATTACATCTAACAAACATAATTTTACGTTTTGTCTTAACAAAAAACTGATTGACTTGATTTGACTTCATCGGGTAAACCCAATCCAATACCAAAAGTGCAACAATTTCGTCCTTGACCATTGCCAACTCAGAAAGAAAAAGCCTGGAACCAAACTTTTCCTTACCACCTTTGTTTGATAAGTCATCCAAAACTTCATAGAGCTAAGTATTGTATAGTCTGGAACCAAACTTTTCCTTATGCCTTGTACCCTTTACCTTTGTGCTATTGAAGTTCACACAATACTTCACAGCTTACCATGGTCCCACCAACAACCCCCCAACCCCCTCTCCACTCAAACACTTAAAAAGATAAAATAGAACAGCAAATGTTGTAGCATTTCGAGCCAGTAATGTTATCTAGCGATAGTAATAGCACTTCTCAACCCAGCAAAACTATAATCCAATTCATAAGGTTTTCAAGGACAATGATACCTCCTCATTTACGAGGTTCAGCACGCTGGCAATTGAGAATTTGGGTAATTAACACAATGAAAACAGGCAAAACCCCAAGCTTATTATGAGAGGAGAAGCAAAACAGAAAAGCATCATAAATTCAACAACTATATATGTACAACTTCGGACGCCATTCTTGCTCATTGAACAAATTCGCTTAGGAATCGAAAAGAACAAGCATGGAGAGAAAGCATGAGCTGATAATGAGAGTGAATTCGATAATAAAATCAAACAAAACAGAATGAAAATTTGGGACTTACCGTCTCTGCTGGTTAAGAAGTCGAGTTTTGAGGGATGATTTTGGGTTACTGCCGTCTGGGTTTCAATACACAGAGCATGAAGAAGCTGCTTTCTTCTAGCTGGGTTCGGTTTCTTACTTTCTTTCCTTCGCTCGAAACATTTTTTATTTTTTCAAACTTTTCAATTTATTTCTTCAGTTTTTCAGCCAAAGGGTTTTTTTTTCTGTTCTATTAAAGTAGTTATGCTACCCGTGCTACGGACAGGTTAGACCCTATTGTTTTTGTGATATGATAAATTTATCTTATTCATGACATTTTTAAGTTTTATCCCACATTTTTTACACTATTCATACTTCCTTACGTACTTTATATAGTATATATTTAAAACTCCATATATTTAATAAATATTGTGAGTGATACTGACTTTCCTTACTCACAATATTTTATTAAAAACTAGGGAAATTCCAAATGATAAGCACAAACTATTGCATATTCCAAGTTGTCAACACTTTTTTAACATATTCCAAATGGTAGGCTCAATAACAAAACAATTCCATCCTGTAGGCATATGTTGTAACTGCCGTTAGAAATTTTAAAAAAAAAAAAGTGTTTTGAGTTTTGAAGTCCTCCTTTGCAATAGACAACACGCAGAAAAGACTTATCTCCAGAAAGTAAAACAATTCTTTCCTCCGTTTCATAAATTTATCTCCAGAAATAAAAATTGTCACTTGCTCAAACCTTCATCCGTCGGCCACCGCTCATAACCGACACACACACTAACTCATAGCATCATAATGAACTAAATGCCAAAACCTAAATGTTGATTTGTATTAGTGGGGGATGATTGTTGAATTCGTCAAGTTAATGGCAAAGATGTTTGTGTAAAAACATCAGAACCTTTTTTTCTAGACACTTTGATACGATGTTTTTTCTTGTTAAAATGCTAAATGTGAGTTGAAAAGTTGTTGCCAAACTAATCCTTGAAGCATGACCTAGTATACCATCAATTTATGATACTACAGTTGTGATAGATTCACAACATAATTCATAGTATACTCAATAATAGATTCACAGCATAAAGTTGCTGCCAAATTATCTTATCAATTACCAAAATCAACACAACCCATCAAATAGCAAAAAACATTCCCACAAAAATTCACAGCATAATCAATGAATCCAAAGCCAAAACTAACTCAATTAGCAAAAACGAACACAACCCAATTCGAATCAAGTTGAAAAGCCTCGAATCAACCCTAATTTTTCAGGCGACAGAGGGAGACGTCGAGTACTCACGCTGCATTGGAGGTCATCGCCTAGGATGTCGCCAGAGACGGAAGCGGCGATTGACTAGGATGGAGGAGGGTTTGAGGTACTGAGAAATTTCTGGGCAGTTTACTGAAGTGGAGGGTTTCAGGGAGGAAGAACATTGGAAGCTTGCTTCTCTATGTTCTGAGTGTAGTCTATTGCAGGGAGGACTTCAAAACTCAAAATACTTTTTTTTTAATTTCTAACGACAGTTAACGCATATGCGGATGGAATTGTTTTGTCACCGAGCCTACCATTTGGAATATATTAAAAATGTGTTGACAACTTGGAATAGGCAATAATTTATGCTTACCATTTGGAATTTTCCTAAAAATTATAAACTATATTTAAAAATTCTTGTTGTTAAGTATATAATTTACATTTCCAAACATTATCCTATCCACCCACTCCATCTCACTCCATCCCACCCTCCATCTTACACTCTTGAAGGACATGACCCAAATTTTGTAACCATTAAAAATTATCAATTTTTACTTGAATCTAGATACAACGACTCGTACATGATAAACCAGTTTTTTACGAGTTTTTAGCCTTCTTTTCTATGCTAGTTTTCGCCTTTCAAGCTCTTTTTCCCTAATTTATAAGTTAGAATCATTTACTTCATTTATAACTAAGTGTGTGAATTTCCTTGTATTTAGGTGTTCTTACCCCTTATGATTGAGGATCGACGCTTTTAATGACGATAAGGAAGAGGGCAAAGAGCAATGGAAGGTAGAAGAATGAAGAAAAGAGAGAAAAAGGGTTTGGCACAGGCTGTGCTGTTGCTTGGAAATCATTTCTGTTGATTTGTCATGTCAGCACGGGTTGTGCAAAGTCGGCACAGGGTGTGCTGCTGGCAGTTTCGTTTTTTCCCTCATATTAATTCATAATTCTAGGGTTTCTATGAAGGCGATTTTTTCATTCTATCTTTTATCTAGACTTTGAGAGAGTTTTCTCTCTAGCCTCTCTAGAGGCATTAGGGTAGTTTTTAGGTTTTAGATTATGTTTTGCAAGAATTTATCAACATCGTTTCTGGATTTCGTATCTAATTCAAGATCAAGTTTGTTTTCTCTTCTCTTTATATCTTTATGTTGATTTGTTTCTTTGTTAGATTCGTTTCCTTTATCACTAATTACTTTAATATGTTAATTTGTTGTTAATTTAGTGTTTTTCGATTGTGATTGATGCAATTGACGATGAATTAATTTGTTTAGGTTTAATCTATCAAATTCATGCTTGTAATGTGAGGTTTTCTCTTTGCCCGCCACATGTTCGATGAAATGCTCGAGGTTCATTTGTTTTGATTAGGCAATTGATTTATGCTGAGAGGTGAGATCAATTTTCTAGTGTGGATAGGGAAAATGGTTGGGGGTCTAGCACGAGAGTGTTGAATCCTGACTAGGTCTAGGTTGTTAATCCTATAGTTTAATTAGACTAACTTTATGAGAATAGACCGTTAGAATAGTTAAGCAAGCCTCTGACCCTCGAGAGAGGGCTTTGGCGAGTCACGGGATTAAGTTAGCCTCTGACCCTCGAGAGAGGGCGTTGGCGAGTCTCTGACCCTCGAGAGAGGGCTTTGATGTTTAATATTTTGCAATCGACCCGTCTTGATTACTTGTTTAGAATTGGTAGATTAGGCTATTTAGACTTATTAGTTGTTGCATATCATTTTTGCAGCCTGAACTTCTTTTATTGTTTTCATAGTTCGTAGTTTTGATTATCACAACCATTATCTTTGGTTAATCTACCTAGCTTGAAATACTTGAGTCAGTTTTGAGTATCGCGAACACAACTCCCTGTGGATACGACAACCGTACTCCCAAAAGTACGACAACAGTACATTTAATGTCAGTTTCCCAATCGAAAATACACATGGCAATATGGCATGCAGTGGCGGATCTAGACTATGAAATTAGTGGTGTCTACTTAATGATATTTTGGATAATTTGACTGTTATGTTGAATTGGACAACCTTTATTAATATTTTTGAATTTTTTCTAGGGTGTCCACTTATTAACGTAAATATAGAACAACCTCCTGAAATATAATAGATTGCTTAAATTTTTTTTTTTTTCGGAACTTGGGGTGTCCATGGACACCCTTGGTGTTAAGGGAGATCCGCCCATGATGGCATGTACGGGCATTTACCAAATATACACGCAATCTGTATTCAACCAATTCGTTTGAATTGATAGGTCTAATAACATAATTTTCAATTGATGTTAGGATCCTTATTTATTATATTCGAGGGCAAAACAACAAATCAAGTGTGAATATAAGTTACAAAGTAAGCCGTTTGTTATCATTGTATTCGATGACAAAATGGTAAATTTGAATGTGAAAATAAACTATAAGGCAAATTCCTTGTCATTATATTATATTTAAGGGCAAAATAGTAAATTCAGGTGTGAACACAAACTGTAAAGTAAACATGCAGACAAGCTACTGATTATATTATTATATTTAAGGACGAAAAAGTAATTATGTGTGTGAACACAAGTTAACAAATTGGCTGGCTAACCTTCAGAACACACAATAATCATTCTTTTCTACTTTATGTTAATGACTAGGCAGGGCTGCCCGTGCGATAAACGGGTACAGAAGAGTGGATTCGATTATTTACAAATTGTGTTACAAATTTGTCCTGCGACAAGGGAAAATTTTTGTACAATTTTAATAAGAGTCTGTCAAATGTATGGGTAAAATATGTAGAGTAAGTTTTTACCATAATTTACTAATATTTGCCAACATTTACGAGAACTAAAAAAATATAAAATAATAATTTTGATATATTAGGGTGAATTTGACAAAAACTTATCAAAATTTACCAAAATTTACCGAAAATTACCATAACTTAACTTTTACTAGCCAACGACCTTTTACCCATACAGATCCTAAGTAATTACACAAAAGCATCAGAAGCATATGGTTGATTTGTGAATAAAGTTGTGTTCATCTTTTCTTCACTTATTTATTTCCACATGTGCATGGGAAGTTTCAGGAGACATTAAAACTGCAATCATGAAACAAATCAATTATGATGTCATAATAAGTTCAAGAGGGAAAAAAGAAACGAGAACCAACTCATAATAAGTTCCGTGGGAGCAAAAGTGAAATCATTTGTAGATAAGTGCACAAATCAATTAATATGTATAATAAGTTGAAGGCGAGCGGAAAAGGAAGAAGAGTTAACTCATAATAACTTCTGTTGGAGCAGAAGTGAAATGCAACAGAAGTTCCCGGAGATATCAAAACTGAAATTAGAAGAAATCAAGTACAACTAATATTAAAACATGTATAATAAGTTGATGAAGAAGGGGAAAGGGAAATAAAACTAACCCATAGTAAGTTCAGTGGAGTAATGATGACGAAAACTGTGGTGGCATAGAGATGGTGTTTATTGATAGAGAAACCAGCCGACGGAAAATGGTTTAGCAAAAAGGAAAAAGGTAGTCGACTTGGTGAAAAGGCAAAAGATAGTCGACTTCTTAACCTGCCAAAACGTGGTTTTGCCCCAGTTTCTATTTTTGTGTAAGTGACTTCAATGTGTTGTCTGATGGGTCAGTAATGGAAAGAACTATGAACCTGAGAGTCTCTTGTTGGTGATACATACAGTAGTCAGCTTTGATGACAAATATGTGTTCTTTGTTGTCAGAGTGAGAATCGAGACATTCCGCATTGATGGTTCCATCTTGTAAGATGTGTGTTGTAAGTATTCTAAAACAGTGAAGGAAATGTTTGTTCTATAGTGAGGAAAAGAAAGTTTCATGAAGGATGGAGGAAGGTCTGAGTTAGACACATAATTACTGCAACGAAATATATAGGGATGATTGACTACTGATTTATTGGAATAATTTATAATTAAAATTATAAAAATTATTTAAGTATTTAGTAAACAATTTTTATAACTTTTAAAATCTAATAAGCTAACAAGAAATAGTGAAATACCTCTAGTGTGCATCCATGTAATTCAAGTGTTGTCACTGATAATAATGTTTATGCGATTTTTCCAAAAGTTGTCGCTGTTATTTTTTTTTCCAGATGCATCCTGTAGTTGGCACTCAATGCAACATCTGCATAGAATATATTAGGTTAACAATAGATGAGTAAGATTGATATTTTGGTGTAAGAAAACACTAGAAGTATATGAAGAGTTATACCTCAAGATTGTAGTTGATGGAGTAGCATTTTTCTCCATGCAGGAACGGCAGGAGTATTATGATCCATGGGGTGCGTCAATTGTTTTTAGGTATTTATTACAGCATGTGTAGATGAGCTTTTGTTTCTTATCAATAAGAGATGTTGAGCTAGTATGGTAAATATTTGAGTCTATAAATTAGTGTATCATTAGTTAATACAAATAGATTAGTATAAATAGATAAATGATTAAAAGAGAATCTTCATATGAGTAAGTTTAAAATATGCTAGTAGTTAACTAGAAACTTCATAAATTTATTGTAAAATGGGAACAACTAATAATTAGGATAGATATTTAGTAATTTGAAAAGCTAATTGAAGACTTTAATAGAGGCAATGATGACTCTAAATTTGATATTTACATGTTCTGATTTTAGTACATATTCAATCCTTAGGACCCGAAGTGTTATTAGTTAGCACATTGCTTAACACAATTTGGCTATTAACCCAACATATCAGTCTTTCATCTTGCAATACACTCATATAAACGTCCCTTAAGTTGCCTCTTTCTAGGAACACTTTGAAGTTCCTGATTGCCTTTTTGAGTTCATGGTAGCTAAAGCCCCTAAACAGGCTCGAAAAGACCCTATACCCATTGATCATCCAATGAACTCGAGGCACCACATTTAGTACGAAAAACAACACCAATTATGAGCTGAATTCGATCAATGCCTCCCAAAAAGCAACGGAGATAAACCCAATTGCACATTTGATCAAAAGTCTATCTTGTATGTATGTAATGTTGATATGTTGGACACAACAATATTAACTTTGTTCTCTTTATTACTGGTGATAGGTAAAATCAGTGCTAAATTCATGCATTTGCTTGTTCAATATATGCAAATTTTGCATAAAAAGCGTCAAATTCTAGCGAGGGCAGAACATATATAACCAAAATCTTTTTTCTAAATAATTATTCCTTAATTGGAACAGTAATTTGGTGATATTTCTTGCTCAGTGGTTAGTAACAAATGGATACAATTGAGAATTCGTAGATCTTCACATTACAGAGGGAGAAGAGGGAGACATGTAGATATGAGAAATTGTAAATGTAGATCTCAGAGAGGGAGACATGCAGAGAGATTTGAGAAACTGTAGGTTTAAGAGATGAAGGAGGCAGAGCCTTGCAATAACTGACCGGTACAACAGAAGTTGAGGCCTTACTTTTATCCAAGACAAAACTCAAGCCACAGCGTGCCTGTCACGTGATTCAAACAAATTTTTCCGGCCTTCCTCCTTTTATTGTATACGAGGATACAAATTCTAGGGTAATATTGTTTTATGTAGACCTATAACCTATTCGAAGAAAAGAGTATTTGTTTAATGAGAGATGAATCAAAGTAAAAGGGGAACAATTTATAGAGTAAAGAGCATGTAAGTATGTGTATCAATTCCATCATAGCAAAAGAACGACTAACATGTCCCTATATTTTGATGCAATTATTTTAGGCCCATAGTTTTGATAAATAATTGTGGGTGACATTATATTTACTGTAGTTATTTATTGGGGATATTCCAACCTATTTTCTGGCACAAAAATGGGGGAAACAATGATTTTTGTGTTTAGGGTTGTTTTAATTGAAATTAACTATCATTTCAGGCCTCAATGTTTAGGGTTGATCAAAGTTATATAACCATAAATACTGCAATTAATGTTTTGTGCACTGGGAAATTAAAACAGGTTGAAATGTCCCCAATAAATAATTATATTAAAGATAATGTCATCTCACAATTATTTGTCAAAATATAGGGTGCTTAAAATGAGAAAAGACCATGCACTAGAAGAGGAAGAACATGATCCAATTGGAACAACTATCTATAATGCAACAAATATACAGTCCCATAAACTACATAGAGTGGGTCCTCGGAATCAAGAAATACAAAAGAAAATATAGAGGAGGCCATCCAATTTGGAAATATAATTGCAGTCAAGTTCAAAGGAAATATACTCAAGGTTATTGAAAATCTGGTAGAGGAAATTCGACCAGAAAGGAAAACAAAGAAAGACAAACATCGAAGGAAACCGTGAAAATTTCAACATGGAATGTGAGGGGAGTAAGAGTAGACTACAAGAGCTTTTCTGAAGTAGGGATGTATAGCAGAGGAGTTGGGTTTACCCTAACACAATGCAAGCCAAAGGCAACTACTTTGGAAGACAAGAGGTGTTTGAGCAATGCTCTGTAGGATGATATTACTGGAATTGTTTGGCTATTTGTCTTTGGCTTTTCACTGTATTGCTTTGTCATGTGGGGATCAGGAATGATCATATCAGTGTTTTGAGAGTAGCCGAGACAAAACATAAAAAGGTAAATCTTTGGGAGGTCATGAAATTTGGCGCTTGGTAGATGTGGTTGTCATTGGCATAAAGGCTTCATAGAGATCAAGGGGTCTAGTGCTGATGTGGAATAAGGAAACACATCAATGTCACCAGCTTCTGTGAATATTTTTTGGGAGTTTAGAAGTAGTGAGGTAATCAGGAGGTTGGAGCTTGCCATGGTGTAAAGAGAACTATCACGAGAATAATAGAAAAGGGAAAAGCTGGAGGTGCTTAGTTTTAACACTGTGAACTTTCAAAGATTTCCGTCGTTTAACTTATTGCAAGGAAAATTGGGGCATAATAGATGGAAAAAAAAAGAATGTGACAATGACAAAGTAAGTGAAAAGATGAGTTCTTGTAACTTAAAAAGGGATATGGATCTGTCACAAGAAAGCAAGTGGAAACAAGCAAATACAAAAGTGTGATTGAGATGTGGCATACAGTGAATAGGAAAAGATAGTGGGTAAAACCATTACAATTTGGTCTTTGTCACTGTATGCTTTGCTTGCAGAGGGTTGATGGGAGATGATTAGTCTTATCTCAATGGGGGTTTAGGTGGGGCTTGGAAGCTTCTAGTGAAGGAGATACATGGTAGAGGTCTTGCCAGTCATTTTGACATCAACAAGACCTTTGATATGCTCAAGTAGCACTTATACCGGCCCATGACGGGTGGAGATGTTTATGATGTGATCTCAAAGTGCATTACTTGCCAACAAGAGTCAATTCCACCAAGTGCTCTACACTCCCTTATTGGTTCCTAATGGCCCTTGAGAGGACTTGAGTATGAACATTATTATAACTCTTCCCCATACTTCTAGAGGCAAGCATGCACTTATGCTAGTGGTGGATCGATTCTCGAAGATGGCACACTTCATTACTTGTGAAGAGAAAATGATGTAACCTACATAGCCTCTCTCTTTTTCAAAGAGATGTAAGGCTACATGGCATACCACAGAGCATCCTTTCGCATAGGAATACTGAATTTCTTGGCCACTTTTGGAGATTGTCATTGAAAATTTTGGGTACAAAGTTGTTGTTTAGCGCTTCTCACCATCCACAAATTGACGGTCAGACAGAGGTAACTAACAAGAACCTCTCTACTCTACTTAAGGGTCTAGTTTGTAAACGCTTGAGGGATTGGGATGTGAAGCTATGTGACGCGGAGCTTACCTATAATCAGACACCTTCTTTTGATGTGGGGCATTCCCCTTTCGAGGCATGCTATAGGGTGAACCCTCTCACTCTTCTTGAACTCTCTCCTCTACCTATGGAGCCAAGAGTAAGTATCGAGGCTAGCGAGATTGCAAAGGAGGTGAAGAAGTTATACGAGCAAATCCAGGCTAATATCGAAAAGGTTAACAAAATGTGTAAGGCAAGAGCAAACAAGCATAACAGGAGCATTTTGTTTAAACTGAGAGACCTAGTATGACTTCGCTTGAGAAAGGAGAGGGTTCCATCGAGGAGAAAGAATAAGCTTATATCGAGGTGTGACAAACCTTCAAGGTCACGGAGAATATCAACAATAAAGCCTACAAGCTGGAGCTTTCGAGTGAAAAGGGGGATTCCTCAACCTTCAATATCAAGGACCTATCTCCTTACATCAAGGATGACAAGCCCGATGAGGATTTGAGGGAAAATCTCATTTAAGAAAGGGAGGCTGAAGGGGTTTGGGACTGTTTGCTACTATCCTTACCTTGGCTAAGATAAACGCGTCTTGTGTCAACTTGGAGATCTAATTTTTCTACAACCAGATCCATCCAAGTTAGTTTAGGCCCTCCTTTAGAGTGGCCAAGAGTCTCTCTTGGAGGTACTCAACTTTGGCAAGACAAGCCAAAGAGCAAGGAACAAACGAGAGGACATATTTGGCTTTCTTCCATTTGGCGCGTGTGATGCAGAGACTTTATCAAGCTGGGACAAGGTGCCTGTGGTATTGAGTGTAAACCGGTAGCGTCGGGTTAAATCGAGCGGTTATGCACGTTGGCAGGAAACAAGGCAGCGTCTATTTTTTTTGTTATAAAATGAACAGAAGCTATGTTTTTCAGGGATATCAGATACTATCATTATTATTAGTTCTCATACACAATTTTTAGAACCCTAATTTTGCATTGGAGATTAAAAGCGTTCAACGGTCGTTCAGGGAAAATTGGAGATTGAAGCTCGGGAGAAGGAAACTTTCTCGAGCCGACATATTCATTCATCCCTCGATTGTGGTTGTTCTCTTTCCCAATTTTTGCTATGTTTTCTAGATTCAATTCAATTAGTTTAGTCGTTTTTATTATCAAGCATGAGTAGTTAATTTTTTAGTTTAGGGGAACTCATTGTTGTCCAATTGACCCTCGATTTTGATTTTGGTATGAAATAATTTGTCAATTTCGTTATGTGTTGTTACAATAATTGATTGGCCACCTTTTACTTGTATCTAAACTCTTAGTCTCGGGTCCAAAGATTGCTACTTTGAGTTGGATTGACGAAGATTGAATAGGTATAAAATTCGGTTAGAAATAATGTATTTTCATACCTAGGATCGTTTAAATAGCATGTTGTTAACTTTGACTAAATTTAGAGCATGAGCATGGTGGGAACAATGAGTTGCTTGAGTTGAAGAAGATGAACATGAACTCGAAAACTTGAAGGAAGCCTGAACCTTTGATATGGACTTAACAATGGAGGTCTCCAATGTCAAGAACTAGCAACTCCACCGAGACTAGATAAAGCTAAGCATCACTAATCCATAAAGGAATTGACTTGCTAACATCACCATTAACAATGGATAGAGTAAGAATAAGATTTGAGAGAAAATTTGGGAGTAAACCCTAACCTTTTCATTTCAATGGCAACCAAGTTGTGTTCTCTTACAAATGGGGGAGTATATGAAGGGGGTGAGGGAAAAGAAGGTGCCAATAATTACAACAATGTCATTACAACATAATAATAAAAGGAAAACAAAAGAAAAGGCACGAAAAAAAAAGCAGAAAAGAAAAAATCCGTCTTCAGTTGGGAAAGGCGGACGAGGCGCTGCCAGCGTCTCATTCAAAACAAGGGGAAAGGATGGCCGTTGGGGGAGGCGCTACCAGCTCCTACTGGGCGCTGCCAGCGCCTCATTCTGGGCAGTTTTTTCTACCGACTTCTAACTCGCATAACTTCCTCATCCAGACTCTGTATTAGGTTTATAATATATCGAAGAAAAACTCTTGGTGTCTACTTTAAGCTCCTGAAATTTGAAGTCCATCGGAGTTGTATTGAAGGAGTTATGGTCGAAAGAGTGAAGGCACGTCCAATTCCTCAACCCATGTTGACCCCTTTGCGCTTATTCTTGCCGAAGGACTTCGAACCTTTTTAAAGGCCTGAAGTAGGTCCCGATGAGGATCCGTAGCTCCACTACCATGGTCCAGAGTCTCATTTGAAGTGGATACCACACCCAACACTGATCAAATCATGCCTCCAGGGTCCCGGATCCACCTTAAAGTGCACTCCACACCCGACCTTGAAGTCGTTTTTCTCGTATTTCATGGAGGGGGTGCGGAAAGGCTTGGAGACCTTGGATTTCGAGGCTCGGACCCTAGCCCGATGCGGTCCAAAATTAGATAGCCATGAAAATAGGTGTTTAATTTAGTCGGAGGAATTCACTCCGGATCGAAAGATTATTGTGATAAATATTTGTTTAGTTATTGACCCCCAATTGGTACAAACTGCTAAATACTGAAAATCAGACCTTCTCTAGGTTAATTGATTAACTAGAGTAACTCCCCTAAACGCCTTTATAATATTGATAAAAACCTCGTAAAAATATACTTGCTATTTCGATTAGACAAATTTGTAGTTTGAATTAGATTACTTTACAATTTCGATCATTTTAGTTTAAACTGAGTTAAAAATCCAACCCTTTGATTAACCTAGCATCCTTGGTAGCAGGATAGTTTATTGTGTAAGGTAGAACAAGTTCTCGTGGGAACGACCTTGATATACTACATTGTACACCGTGCACTTGCGGCATATCAATATTCAACTTCTCTATCATTTTTGACATAATTGAAAGTTGGGTTAAGCATGGGAAGAATAGGAGTGGAGAAGGAAAGAAGAAGATAGGAATCAACAGCAGAGCGACACGATCGTAGCCTCCACTGACATAATCGTATCATTCATCATTTCGCAATCAGTTGGAGAAGAGTTAGGGCACACAATCATGTCAATCGTGATTTTGCCCAACTCTTGGGGAAGACCCAAGGACACGGTCATGTCAACCCTAATATGATCGTGCCATCCCTTCTAGAGAGAAGGTCACGATCGAGTCATGGGGAGGACTCACTCGAGTCTCTAGGAAACCAAAGGGTGATTGTCGTCCAAGAGCAAGGACATGATTGTGCCACTTAAGACATGATCGTGTCATCCGCGGGATTTCAGTAGTGTCAGATTTTCTTATTTTCTTCTTTGTGTTTCCAAATTACCCATGTACCCCTCTTAATGTATTGTTGTATCCCCTTAGGCCAAGTCATTTTTTCATATTAAATCCTAGATTGGATGTAATTTTTTTTGAAAAATTTTGGCCATTGGATTGTTGTTTATTTTCTTGATTCACTCCATTTACCTTTTAATCCAAACATTTGGGAGAAAAAATCAACTTTGTTGATTAATGAATATGATATTTATGAGACCAACCTCAAACTCACTTTAAATCTTATTACCTTATCCAAATTGCATGACTTGATGGTGTTTTAAGTCATTCCTTTATTGATTTGTGATTGTTAATCCTTTTTATCAAATCATGCATGGTGAGATGTTAGATCATGGATGATGGATTTCCTTTATCTCGACGTCATATCTTTATTGGTCCATTGGGTTTTTGTTGCTGTTTGTAGTCGTTCATCATCATCCACCGGGTTTTATTCAATCATCCGTCACTTCTACACTTGAGCAATCATTTCCCGCCATTGCTCATGCTCCAATTAGTTGTATGATTATTAATAAAATGGATTAACTTTTAAGTATTGATATTGTACCGACCTTGCATCTCTCTAAGGCATGCAACATAATGCCCCATTAAAAGTGAATTAAGTTAAATATTCATCCTAAAAATATCAGGGCGTTACAAAAATTCCCTACATCTGGATCCCCAAATCACACTCAAACGTGTATCCCTTGGGAGGTTGTTGTTGTTGTTGTTGTTGTTGTTGTTGTTGTTGTATTTTAATGATATGATTTAGAGTAGAAAGCTGCCTAAAAAAAATTAAAGGAAAAGAATGATCAATCAAAGTAAATGTTTGACATGATAGTGGTTTGTAAATTTCTTACCAGCTTTCGTGTATTGTTTTGGCCTAATGAATTTTCTTACTCTTTAAGAAATAATTTAGATTACCATCGAAAAAAACTTGGAAAAGAGACTATGATCTCGTTGACATATTATTCTGAGGTATATAGTTCCCTTTGTCATATTTGTCTTTTGTAATTGTAACTTCCTTGTGTATTTTTGAAGTTGTATTTGATTAATGAGGAATATAGTTTTTATAAAAATGGTTTTCTGGTTCTCTATTTGGTGAAATGAAGGATGTAATGTTATCTTTTCAACAAAAACCATTTTCATCACAGCAGAGGGAAAGTTCATCACCATATTACTGAACATTTTTCGACATTGTAATAATTTATTCAAAACTTGTGAGTAAATAAATCTTTAGTTTAGGGTTGTAAAACAGGTAAACTCATTCATTTAGGTCATATTTTTGTCAATGTTAAGTTTAAGTTCAGTTTGACCAAAGTTCAGTTCAAACGAAGTTCTGTTGGGTGTAATGAGCCAAACACAAGCTTTTGGATAAGCGTGTTTGGCTGGGAGAATCGCGGGATGGGTGGCCTATGAAGTTTTTCAGGCGTGTGGCGAGGCTAAACACGCTTGTGGTGATTTGTGAGTCGATCATTTATCCTCAAGCGTTTATCTAAGATGTGCGGTCCGGAAGGGGCCCGGGCATTACACTAACTCTTTTCTCTCTCTCTCTCTCTCTCTCTCTCTCTCTCTCATTCTCCTCTCTCTTTCTCTCTCTCTCTCTCATTCTCTTCTCTCTCTAAGTCTCTCTCTCTATAAGTCTCTTCTCTCTAGTTCTCCCCCCTCCAAATCACATCATATAATCTAGAAAAATGGAGCTTGACATTTAAAAGTTCAATGCATATTTTATTTTTCCATGCATTTTTCCTCAAATCAAATAAGGAAATGAAAATTGAATAGAAAATCAATTTTTTTCCTTCAAAATTTTACTTAAACCAAACAAGAAAAAGAGATTAACTTTACCCCAAAAATTTTTTCCTCCTAATTTTTTTTCTACAAGATTTTTTTCTCATCCTGTTTTACTAAGTCCGTTCAAAGCCTATCAAATTAGAATACTATGAAAGCTGAAAAACTAACTAGAATGATAAATCTTTAAAACAAAATGAACATTACATGTGTTGATTCTGTTCAAAGCTTCCCAAATTTGACACAAACAAGCCATGGAATGTTGATAATCTACTTGACATCTTGGGACCTTGGTTGGTTGGCAAAGGGCCAAATAAATGAGCAATAAAATCAACCATGGAAAATGAAAGCAAGGCCACTTGGTTGGGGGGGGGGGGGGGAAACGTGCGACGTGTTAGAATGCACGACAGTGATGTCACTCACGCGCCTCATCCGTCCGCCATACATAGTGGATTTAGATAAGATTTCAATTTTAATTTTCAACCACTTGGATTTTTCTCTATTTTCTCTCCTCATAATTTCCCCAGCAGATAAAATTATTTTCCCTAAACAAAAACAACTGCCTTATCCACCTCTCAAATATCAAAAAAACCCTAACCCCCACAAACCCTCTTATCCAAAACTTTTTGTGAAAAATTCGACGCTGCAGATCACCTAACCTAGGACACATGTTTCATTCTCAGCCCTTGAGATCTCCTGGATTAACGGTCCTCATCCTTGACAAATTCTAGAAGTAAACTGGATAGTTGGAATATCCCTATTTTTCCTCATCTTAAAGTTTCAGACTTCCTTCCTTTTTAACTTCTATCCTTTGCTTCTCTTCAAAGCTATTGGAAACCTTTCTTCTTCAAGCTAACCTCTTCTCTGTAACTATTTGGGGCTTTTTTCGATCTCACTCACAGTCACAGATGGCTGATGTTCTTAGCAAATCTTGCGGATTTTCTTCTCTATTCTCCCAAAATCATCATCATAGTTGCAGTAAAAGTGGGATCTTTCCTGTAAGATGTTCTGTTCCTGTTAACAATCAGGGCAGATTGATGGGTTCTTCGTTTAAGAGTGATTTTGGTGGATCAGGAGTTGTTATCGATCGACATGGTGGGCTTTTGCCTCTGAATAAGAGAAACCCTACATCTATTGATGCTAAGGTTTGTGGATTTATTTTCTGGGTTTTATTTTTGATTTCAGTTGTTTGAATTTCATATTTTAGCTGCATATGATGAGCTATGTGTTTTGGCTTTTCGGAAACTGTTGAAATCTGGTGGATATGGTCGTAAATAGTTAAATCGATGTTTTGATTGAACTGGGTTATAATCCATTAATGTTTTTAATAGGTTTATGACCTCTTTTGCTGTGTTTGATTGCTGATAGGGGTAATAGATCCAATCTTAAATTGGATCATCTGCATCGTTTAATTGAATTTGTCGGTTATTTCTATGTTGGTGATTGATTTATTATCTGTTTTGTAATTTGTCTGTAATACCTGATGGTTCTTAGATTCTAAGTGGCAGCAAAACAGCTAATAGCCCTTGGATATGGTCACTTGTAATCTTCTTTGGCAGAACCCTATGGGATGCTTTCTGATTTGAGTTTTTGTTGAAGCACTTTAGCTCATGTATGTGTGGATGTGTTAATATTGAGATTTATCCAATGGATGAATGTGGGACATCATATTTTGTAACTTCTTGCAAATCAGATTTTGTGGGGACACTTCTTGGTAAATATTGATGATCTTCTGGTGTTGTGAGATGTGTGCATTTGGAGTATATCAAAATCATGTTTACTAAGTTTTCTTTCTTTGTTTCATTCTGGGGTTTTGAGAAGTTTGGATGATTTCTTCATCTTTTTGGTTTTAGTAATATTGAATGGTTTGGTTGTGGCAAATGCAGTTGGGTCTTAGCATTGGAAAGGCACAAAGATGGTGGGAGAAGGGACTTCAGCCTAACATGAAGGAAATAACCTCTGCACAAGAACTGGTTGATTCTCTACTGAATGCCGGGGACAAGTTGGTCATTGTCGATTTCTTCTCTCCCGGATGCGGTGGTTGCAAAGCTCTTCATCCCAAGGTAAACCCTACTTCCCACTATTCCTGTTATTGCGAGACGAATCTAGCTGCTCTACTGATGATTAGTAGCTGATTTTATACCATGTAGTTAACCATTACTGCATCGTTTCGCAGATATGTCAACTGGCAGAGATGAACCCGGACGTTCAGTTTCTTCAGGTCAACTACGAGGAGCACAAATCCATGTGTTATAGTCTCAATGTCCACGTACTTCCCTTCTTTCGCTTCTACAGAGGTGCTGAAGGTCGAGTTTGCAGCTTCAGCTGCACCAATGCCACGGTTAGTTTGTCTTTTCCCTGCAGATTGAAATACAGGACAAAGCTTGTAAAATCCTTCACTCTACTCAAAATAACTTGATAAATAACTGTGATCACAGATAAAGAAATTCAAGGATGCTTTGGCGAAATACAGTCCAGCACGGTGCACATTTGGCCCGGCAAAGGGGCTAGAGGAGAAGGAGCTTCTGGCGCTTGCGGCCAACAAAGAGCTCAATTTCACCTACACACCAAAACCTACTCCAGAACCCGAGCCCGTATGTCAGGAGCCAGAAAAGGAAACCATCTCTTCTTCCCCCAGCATTAAGCTTCCATATCCATCGGAACCCTTGAAATCTTCCCGAGTTATCGAGGAGAAAACTCCGGTCCCTGCTGGAAGACAGTTTTAGGTGTCTTTGCTCGGGACAAGTTTCTGTGTACAGTTTATGCTTTTGGGTTGTTTGCGTCAGAGATAATAAGTGAGGCAAAGATTGTTGTGGTGTGGATATGATATTACATGTAGCTGGGGGTCATTGTTTTTATCGACCCGAGCACCCTATGCTGGTGACAGTGTGAAGTTATCACCGGCAAGTTTGGTCTATTTAGAGCCAACCCCTTTAGGGTGTGTGCTTTAGTGATTGTAAGAAAGAAATGGATGATAATGATGCATGTTAATTTGTGAATACTAGCTGTGTGATTGTATGATCCACAAAATTATGGTATTTTCTTCCTATGATTATTCATTATTGTGCCTGTGGTATGCTGGCGTGTTGCTGTTCTTGGCAAATGTTTCCCTTTATGCCAGTCTTTTTGCTTACTGGGGCTACGCAATGCAACAAATGAGCTGCGATGTTAGTTGAGACGGATCAATTGAGACTATAATTGAGCATTCTTTTTACAGTACTCATTGCATTGTGAAAATACAATTATAACAGTTTTATTTGGTTGTCAGTAATGTTTGAAAATTCTCAAATGAGTTGGTGCAAAGTGTTTGATTGAGTTGCTGTAGTGGGAACAGAGAGTGAGCATGGTAATTTTTTTTTTTCTATTATTTAAGGTCCTAATGACAACGGCATGAAGAGTTCGTAATAAAGGTTTCGCAATAAAGGTTTTATACAGAAAGTGAGCAAAATGTAAAGTATCAAATATCATTAAAACATACATTTAGCAATTAAATAATTGTCAAGATTTTGTCTTTATTGTTCTTGTCACATTTATTTGAAAAGTTTCGAAGCAGTCTCTTGGCCATTTAATATGAGGCATATTTTATTACCAACTTATGTTGCCCCGTACATTGCATCTTCCAAGTTATTATATGAGCTTTTCATAGATTCTGCCACGTTATCCCTATTAATCTTATGTTCATCTTTTCGACTAGTCTTTTGATTGCATCGTGTCCTTAGTGCGAGTCAAAACTTTTAAAGTAGTGGCTCTACAAGTTGTTTGTTTGACTATCTATCACTTGGATTTCATCATAATGTTCTATTTCCTCTTAATCCTCCCTCTAACCTTTGAAGCTTCTAGGATAGAGTCCTCAAGATTAGGATGCAAGTCAATATCATCATCAACATCGAAGGAGTCAATCGGATTACTAAGAGTGCGGTCATTATTAAAGTTGGCCCCTCATTCACTATCATCCTCACCATCGAATTGAGACCCATTCAAAAGAACATCCTTGTATGACAACCAGTTTAGCTAGAGTCTAAAATAGTTTTGTTAGAGTCAGAATCACCGTCAACATCAAAGAAGTAGATTGGATTACTAAGAGTGTGATCATTGTTAAAGTTGAACCCCCAATTCGTTATCCTCCTCGATCACCATCAAATGAGCATGTCAATAAAATAAGCACCCCTTATTTATTGAGTCAACCGAAATCAAATAACTGATATGAAACAAACAGGGTGCACAACATATCATATATGCATATGATGGTCTCAAAGTTTGATTGAGATTGGTGAACTGACGTTTCGAAATGCAACTAATTTTGTTTCATTTGGGTTTTAGACTCTAACTACCTAACCTAAACCTAAATGTAAAGTTGTCTTTATTTTCTACACTCTTATCCTCCAGGATCTCCACTCATGTGTCCACGCACACATGACATGTATTTAATAGTTACCTACTTCTATATATTGCAAAAACTACCCAAACCTACCAGACCTTACTCACCCATCTTTTACATATCCACCGAAAGTAATTGGGTTAAATGTTATTCTATCTAATATTAGTTACATCCCCAACTTTTCTATATGCATAAATGGGACACATAATCTCCATATATGAGCATTATATATAATTTTGCATATCATCAGCACCTATATTATCTCCACATGCTTTATTATATTGGCAGTTTCAAATATATTGTTAATTAAACTTAATGTCATAGTCGTCAATATTATAACCTTAGTGTTAACGTTTCAATAAGTATGAAAATTGTTACCTAAATACATTCTTTTTACTAAATAAGATTCATTTGATTCTCCTTCACCGTAACACAAAGTGTAGAAACTGTGATGCCCTCAACACCACTGCCGCTGAGGACCTCAACCATGCCCAGAGAGTTTTGTTTGAAAGAGCAAAAATTAGGGAAGTATCCGGAAAATCTCTTAAATAATCCCAACATATATTCAAGATTATATAGACTTATTTTTGGTGTATACTTTGCAGAATATATCTTGGTAGATAAGGATTGGAGCTTCCAAAAAGAGTTAAGATAGAGGATCAAGCAAATCTGGAAAGAATCTTCAACTAAGGAAACACTAAGACTAGTCGTTGCATTGAAAGCCAAGCATCTATATAAAGAACGGTTGCCTCCCTTTTGTTATAAGTCGATTCCAAGCAAGTAATCGAATGTAGGAATTCTGGTGAGATTTCTGAGTGTAGCCAATGAATCCTTGGTAAGAAATGTAGCCAGTAAGGTACTTCTGGTGAGGTGTAACCAAGGTTCTTGGTGAGTTTTGTAGCCAACTATGTTGGTCAGGTGTTGTGTAGCAAAGCCTTGAAGCACTAAGGCTTTGTGAGTTTGATATCCAATGTAATCCGTCATGCTCTTCTCTGCCTCGTCTGTGAGGCCCCTCTTCTTGCCTCGTCTGTGAGGCCCCTTTTCTCTGCCTTGTCTGTTAGGCTTATCTTCTCTGCCTCGTCTGTGAGGTCTCTCCTCTCTGCCTCATCTATGAAGCCTCGTTCGTGAGGTCCATTCTCTCTGCCTCATCTGTGAGGCCCTTCATCACAAGCCTCGTGTGTAAGGCCCCTCAACAGAAACTGAATCTCAGTTTCTGTCCTTGTAAGTAGCATCAAGGACCTCACTAACCTGATTCTGCTAAGTTCCCTAACCTCCTCTATTTCTATTGTACCTCAATGTTTATCTAATAAAGATGTATTATTCAGTTCATTCAAGTGTTATTAACGTCTTTATGTTTATAAGTGAAGAACTCTGTATCAAACCTATTCACCCCCCCAAGGGTCCCAACACAAAGATTTGTCTCAAACATAATTACTTAACCAAAATCATTAATATTTCAAAGGATTGATACAAAAAGTTTAAACTGACACTCCCTCCATTCCAAATAATTTGTCCCGTTTACTTTTTTGCGATCTTCGAGATAAGATTTTGATTATTAAATTTTCATATTTTATCTTAGCAAGATTTGTAATATCATATTTAAGTAAAAATACCTTTCGTTACAAATTTGACTTGTACAATAATTCAATATATAAGTTAATAAATTAATGGTCAAAATTTAAAATTTTTACTTTATTAGTCAAACATGGACATCTTATTTAGGATGGAAGGAGTATTTAATAGGTAGTTGAGAATTACAAATAAATATAGTCAAGACTATACTTAACTGTAACTTAATTATGTAGTAAGAAAACCTATCAATTTGAAAATTCAACTATTAAAAAAAATTAAACCAAACTTAACAAACCACGTAAAAATAAATGAGCTACAGAGTACTTAAATACGACAATCAAGATATCAAATACATGAATGATATTAAGGAACAAATCGGTATAAAGGAGCTAAGAAAATGTGTTCAAATTAGGCTTAAAAAACATAATTAAATTAAACTTAACAAGCCATGTTAAGATAAAGGAACCTACAAAGTAATTAAATACATGAATGGTATTGGGAAACAAGTCAAGTGTAAAGGAGTTACGAAAATATGTTGAAATTAGGCTTGAATGCACACTTGATTAGTAATAATAATAAGAAAAGTAATTATAACCAAGGATAATGTTGCAACTTGCAAATTAAATTGAAATAAAGCAATAAGAGCAAGAGCATAATTTAGTAAATTACAATTGAGACAAAAGTCTTCCTTTTTTTTAATATATCCCAACGTTTCAAAATATTTGTCCCCTTTGATTTAGCACATATTTTAAGGAAAATCAACAAATTAATCTCAATTAATAATAAAATACTAATAATACCCTTAGTTTCAATTTCAAAATAACTATTTATACTTTTCTCTCTCATTTTTAAATACTTTTAAAATTTAAACTAAGGTTAGTTTAATAATTTCAATAAAATAAAAGTTAATATGAACATAATTTTAAGACATCCAAAAATAAAATAGTCGACAAATAATTTAGGACGGAGGGAAAATAAATATGGATAGACGAAGATAACCAGACACTTACAAATATTTTATGGGAGACCCGTATCATTGCGTGGTTGCCCTAGTTTAAATAGTCACAACTCAGACAATAAATAAGAATACATTCGCACAGAATTATATCAAAGAATTACAAACAAACCAATCACCACCCCAGCTTGTGTGTCACAAAAAAAAAAAAAAAAAGCCACGATTTCATATCAAGATTCACAATTTTTCGGTCTACCCAAATTTTGACTGTAACACCCTGAGAGGAAAGCGTTGTTGGAGAACAAGAAACTGAAAAAGCTGGATCAAACCTCAAAACAAAGGCAACTTCCAAATCCCTGGGCCATTTATACGGTCCAATTTTCAAGGTTGAGTGTAATCAGCAGGCCCATAGGGCTCAAACATTTCAGCCCAAATCCCGTTCTTTCTCTTGGGGTTCCAGCCCATATCCTTACACAGCTGATCATTATGCCAAATATGTAGAGCTCCAATGCAAGACCTCCTATAATACTTCCTGGAGTACTTCTTAAAGAACTCATCCCATTCCTCTATATCTTTCTCCATCTTTTGAATGCTTGGGAGCTTGAATTTTCCATCCAACAGTTCAAACAACCATCGGCACCTCATCTCAGAGGTGTACAGGTTTGCGAGACTCTCCGAAAATCCAATCACTGCTAGTTGTGGGATTCTGGGTTGTATACACCCTCTGTATAGCGGGACAATGGTGTCAGAAGAGCCCATCATACAGTTCTGAAACATGGCGGATGCGAATATTTGCTTGAGCTTCTCGTCACCCTTGAACCCGGTCGCAAGAATAACGAGGTCACTCTTGATGGGAGGCTCTGAAGGCTTGTCATCGAGGACGACGCCATCTTTGGAGAAGCTCCAGGACTTTGATCTCTTCAGAAGGATGCTCCCTTTCTCGGCCTCGTCGTAGAACCCTTCTGGCACTGTTGAGACCAAGCAAGAGTTCATCTGTTGGATGAAGCTGTGCTCCGGTACCATGTCGAACTTCTCTAGATGATGCCGCTCTTTTATGTCACTCTCTACGAATTTGCTTATTCCCCATCTCTGTACGTGTTTTGTTAATGATGATTCTTAGTTTATTGGGTAAGAAAATGAACAAGGAAAGGAGAGTTATGGCGAATGTATGTACCAGAGGAGTGAGTACGCAAGCGAGAAGACTAAGAAGGGGGCCTTCGCCAGGCTTATGAAGCAAGGATTCTGCAAAACGATTCAAATAGAGATATGCAAGATTGACTCCATGGGGGAGGTAATCTGGTACGTTCCATTGAGGTGTCCTGCATATTACCGTGCATGGATTTTCTACTCCTGTAAATTAAAACACGTAAAGATCATGCAACACAATGTCAGTCATCATAAGTTCTTTGGTAATAGGAATGGGATCTTGGTAAGTCATCATAAGACGGCCCTGTTCTTTTCTGCGGTTGCCAAACTGCCGTGCCATAACCTACCGTAATTTGGCATAACCCACCACATTTTACTGCAAATCATTACTTTTCTCTCTCCTCACTTTTCTCCTCTACTTTTTACATTCTCTCTCCTCACCTACCCCACATACCAATAACCTACCACAATTCCACCACACCCCACCACACCATTCCGCAAAATACCGCATAAAAGAACAGGACCTTAATATGTGTCTTGTCCAAAACATTTATCATTTTCGTTTGTAACATACCGTTGGCAATGGAGCATTCCATGGCAATGTCAAGTGCGAATTTCTGGAAGCCGACAACAGTGACTCGCTTGCCTTTAACAAGATCTTTGGCACTTTGATAGTCCAAGCTGGCGTAGTCCATGGCATGCATCACCTTCCCTTGAAAGGCCTCGGGACCTTTGCCTTCTGGGAACTCTGGGATGTTTGGTAGCCCGCTGAATCTTCCCACACATAGTATCACAAAATCCACTTCCACCTCCTGTACGTGTTTCATTATGTATATACCTTAGTCTCTTACTAAACATAAACCCTTGGAAAAACTTTTTGAAATTTTATCAACATTCGGGGTTTTTCTATAAGTTAGCTTGTAAAATGTTCATTAATAAAGTCATTAATTGTTTGAAAAATCATATTGGGTGCTCATAAAAATATCCAAATATACATAAAAACTAAAGGACAAAAATGATAGATGGACGATGAAATATGTTTTGTTGCAAGGTGGTTAATAATCATCTTGCATGATATAACATATTCATATAAACAAACTCATTTTTATTTTAGAAAAAAAAAATTGTCACATCACTATTGTACTATTGTGATTGAGTAAATAAAGTATATGTAGGGACCTTTAATTGATTAAACAAAATTGTAGAGACCTTATCATAAATTTTAGAGAAAAAAATCGAATATTTAAAAAATCTGAATTTACAAAGTTAAAAATAAATAAAAAATATTATTTCTTTTACAACTATTTAAATGATTTCTTTAAAAATGGCTGAAAAACTAATAAAAAATGTAGAATTTTTGTAAAAAAATATTTTATTTTAAAAATAAATCATGATTTAAAGTTGATTTTCAAAAATTATAGAAAAAAAATATGTTTTTAAAAAATTTATGAAAACCTAGAAATTTTTTTAAAAATAATTTATATTATTTTGTTTTGACAAATAAATAATGAAACGAAAAAATTATTTATAACGTAGAACTTTTGTATTGTTAATATTTAATTTCTCCTATAATATTTATGATAAGATCCCTACAATTTTGTTTAATTAATTATAGGTTTCTATGTATTTTTTATTTACTTAATCACGATAATGATTTGGCAAATACTTTTTTTTACGATAAAAATGAGTGTGCTTATAATGTTGATATGTCATGTCATGCAAGATGATTATCAACCATCTTGAAGCAAGACGCATATCATTCTCAATGATGCAATTTATTAGGTGGACGTGCTCCGGATGATATGATTGTTCACTCACATATATTTAATTGTTCATTACGAATATTGCAATGATTGTTCACTTGTAAATATCTGAAACACGTGCTTTGAGTGCATGTCATATATATTGTTCTCAATGATAATAAACTAATCTTGAAAGTGGTAATAAACTAATTAATATGGAAAATAGTAAAAAATAAAATGGCTCCTAATATTAACATGGGCTGGCGTGAATTGATCGATTATTTCAGATTGACCAAAATTTTTTAATATTTACTTGTATTTAATTGATTTTAAATGTTGTATGAGACCCATTATCTTATATCCAAATTATGGAAAATTTTCCCTAAAGGGTAAAGAAAATGTTTTCATGGTTCGAAAAGGAAACTCATATTTTATTAAATTTCCAAAATATCATTAAAATAAATGCTCCCTCCTTCCAGTTTCGTGTGTCAATAAATGTTTCACGGTTTATAATAACTTTTTTCTTACGATTTTTATAGAATATTTTCTTAAAAAACTAAAAATTAGATTAATCTTTTATTATCGTTATAAATAAAAATAATAATGATAATGATTTGTATTACAGAACATTGCCGACATTGAGAAATTGATGATCAATGTTTTTAATATTTGATTAATGTGTAGATCATCAAGATGACAAATAAAATGAAAATGAGAGAGTAAATAATAAGAGCAAATTTAAATATTTCAAACAACTTTTCTAGAAAAATTTACCATTTCAGCCAAAAACCAATAAAAACTTTGTTACATATTTTTCTAAAATTTTAAAATTTAAACCAAACTTTGGAAAATATAGATCTCAAGTAAAAAAAAAATTCTTTCCAAGATCCTCTCAACTTCCAAACACAAGGAATGAGAAAATGCAAGTGAAATTAGATACCTGAGTAGATTGGTCAAGGACGTCCTGTGAAGTAACAACCCATTTTCCCTTATTAGCAAAGGGTTCCCCATTCCCACCCCAAAGAGCCCAAGCTTGGATCTCCTCCTCAGAGATTGTCCCTTCATACTTAATCCTCAAAACCTTGGTATTAAACCTAATATGTTTAACCAAACCAAAGTGATCAGCATAAGACTGAAGGTACTCCAGCACTTGGTTCTGGTCAGGAAACACTGTCTCAACAGCAGAAGACCATGGAAAATCAGAGAATTGGTAGAGTGGTTTTGGGGTTTGCAGCTTGGTAGTTTCCACAGTTTTGGTCCATACACCTCCAATGGTGCCTTGGGACTCGAAAACTATGGGATGGTATCCCTTGGAAAGGGCATACTTGCAGGCTAATAGGCCACTCAGTCCTGCCCCAACTATCCCTACTTTCTTTCCCATTTTGGGTATGGAAATATGAATTGTTATTTGGATGTGTGCAGATCCATGTTCGGAAAGTCTAACTCCATTTTATAGGTACCATTGTGGTCTCCAGAAGCCAATATTTTATGCGTGATGATACGTGTTTTGCCCCAAAACACTGTTTAATTATCTTCATTTTTATAAAACTAATATTTATTATTATTTTTAATTCCAAATTTTTTGATAGATACTATTAATTATCAATTATAGGAAGTTTTGAATGTATTGGCTACGCCAACAATTAAAATTGACACCTTAACAAATGAACCCCATCCATTAGACATATTTTTTACTTTTTTTTTGTAAATTTTAAAAAATATAGATAAAAGTGTGATTTTATACAATTTATATATATTATTATAATTATAGAAGTCGATCATATAATTTTTTTCTAATTTAAATTATAAATATATAGATTTTTTTTATAATGATAAGATACATAATATGTGTCTTGCACAATACATTTATCATTTTCCATATTTTATTCAGAGTTGAATGTGTAATCGATAGAATCATAACATGTACGTAGTCTGTCCAGGGTGTTTCAGGATTACGCTAATATTTTATGGGTGATGATAAGTGTCTTGCCCCAAGACACTCCTTAAATGTCTTCTCCCTTATAAAATCAATACTTATTATCGTTTTTAACCCCAATTTTTTTGACAGATACTATTAATTATCAATTATAAGAAGCTTGGAATGTGTTGGCTACGCCAACAATTAAAATTGACACCCTAACGAATGAACCCCATCCGTTGGGCATATTTTAGACGTTTTTTTGTAAATTTTTAAAAATATGGATAAAAGTGTGATTTTATACAATTTATATATATTATTATAGTTATAGAAGTCAATCATATAACTTTTTTCCAATTTAATTCACAAATATATAGGTTTTCTATAATGACAAGACACAAAATATGTGTCTTGCACAAGACTTTTATCATTTCCCATATTTTATTTGTAGTTGAACGTGTAATCCCTAAAACGTGGTCTCTCCAGGGTGTTTGAGGATTATTTTTTTCGTTTCCTTTTTTCTTTGGAAGAGGACGGCCGGACGGGGTATAAAAAAATGTATTTATAATGGCGGTCAGTTATGTAATATTATCATATAAAAAAAATTATATGGACATGTATCAAGTTTCATTTAACTGTTTATTTTTTATTTAATATAAAATTATAAAATATATTTTTTTAATAATAATTTATTTAATTTACAAATTTTAAAAACTGGATATTTTTGAAAATATGTTTGTTTATTAGGGTAAAATTTAGTGTTAAATATTCAATTTCTAAAAATTTTGTAAATAAACTTGTAATTAAGATGATATATTTTATAAGTTTACATTAAATAAAAAATGCACGATCAATATAAAATCTGATACGTGCATGGATGATATCTTTTTAGAGCTCGTTCTTCTCTGCGGTGGGTAAAATGTGGTAATGATATATATATATATATATATATATATATATATATATATATATATATATATATATATATATATATATAATGTCTAAAAGAATCAACTTCTCCATAAACTCTAATTCATGAGGAGAAGACTACCTATACCTAGATCTTTCAGACCTTGCTTAAAATGCATTTCCCTGAGATTGCAGATAGTAGTTTAAATAGTGGATAAGGATTTAGGATATCGATAATTTTCAAACATAAAATTTTTATTGTAGATTTTGACATCAAAATATGGAACACTACTTCAAATCCTAAACATTAAATTTATTATCGTTTCTAAAAATATTACTTAGAACATTAGCTTATTAATAATCTAGAATTCTAACTAGGTCAAAATAGTAAATGTTACCCCAAACACTACTGTTAAGTAGACCCTTAATTTGGTAGTCTAGGTTCCTTACAAACTCATGTGCTATCTTAAACTTAGATCAAGTAAATGTTTAGTATTCATTAGGTATACATGAATACGTAGAGCCTGGATTCAAAACCAAGTGGATCAATGATGAATCATCACGAATTAGCAGTTGTATACAGAGATAGTGTGTTTTGCCTCTCACAATCAACAACGAAGGATCGTCCTCCGAAATTGCTCTTTATAAAAGAAACCAGATTACCAGATCATATTAAACTGAGATGCCCTCATAAAGAAAAGATAGCTCCTTAAACACCTCTTACGAACTGTCCAAATGAAAAAGGTATGCAATGCATGATCCTAACTTGAATGCTATACGTACTCCAAAGTACTATATAATATTTATAAAGGCTGATGATACTAGATAATATTTATAAAGATGGAGAACATATGGGTTTTTTTAAAAAAAAATATATTACTAGATAACATTTATAAACACTGATGACACTTGTAGAAATAAGTGTCACCAAGGCAATAGAATAACATCCAACAATTTGACAAATTAAATTAATAACATCCAACAATTACACAAATTAAATGATAATGATAATAAAACATGTCTACATTGTCTACACAAGGAATAAAGCAGTCATACTGCCTCCTTTTCGTATTATATGTCACGTATTTATTTTTTCATTGTCTTTAAGTCTATCTTTAACTGACAATATTCTGTATAATATTTTATCCAAAATTATAATATTATATTCTTATAATAGTATTTTTCTTTACGAATCGATCTAGTGATAGTACTTTTGCTATAACATTATATATATTGAGAAATTCATGGTCAAAGGTTTTGAAGAGTGACCGATGCATAAATTTAGTTGACAGATAAAATGGAAAGAAGTAAGTATTATTCTAATTATTGTAATTTATGACTCCTTCAATTCAATATTAAGTGTCATTTTGTTGACTTCTACGGTATTTAATATGTTACTTTTGATCTTGTATAATATTTTATCAAAAATTACAGCACTAAACTTTTCAATAGTATCATTAATTACTAATTCAATTGTAATATTCCTATATAATAAATTATTATACATATTAAAAATTAAAATTTAGCTGTTAAAGTCTGTCTCTGAGCAACAGCCGAAAGGACAATTGTGATAAAAACAGTTCTAATTAATATTTCTGATATATTTTTCGTTTAATCTTTTAAGTCATCATCATTTGAAGTTATGATTTGTAACCCCACAATTAAACAAAACGCTGTTCTAAAAATGCAAATGTTAATATAACACTGTTTTACATAAACTTATTATCAGATGTACCTCTTATAAGGTGACCTTTCAAATATTTTGCTATGATTAATAAATGATATTAGAATGATTTTTTTAATACGAATATGACTAATAATTTATGAAGAGGTGACTTTTGTCAAAGTCACTACACATAAATTATTAATCACCCTTATATTTATAGATAGTCATCAAAATATTGTGCATTTTACTATAAATTTATGGTGAAACAATCTTACGTAAAAATTACTATTTTAAAAATACTTTTCTTTTTCTCATGGACCTCGAATATAATAGCGAGTGCTGAACTTGTCTAAGACAATGATATACGGAGTATTTTTTTACCTTCATCATGTTAATTACTTATATTTACTAGTATTTCCAATTTGAAGTAACATTCGAAATATATTTTTTCCAACAGGTGAATTGGATGATGTACTACCTCCGTTTTGTTTTATCTGTCGTCTAGAAAATTGTGTTAAAAACTTTGACTGTTAATATCTTAATTTGTGTAATAATTCATCATACAAAATTGATGTCATTAAATTCCTAATGAAAAATACTATTAAAAAAGTATAATATTATATTTTTTTATAAAAATTTTATGTTAGAAATTATTAATAAAAGATTGACACTGAAAACTGTAAATGACAGATAAAAAAATGGATGAGTAATAATAGTCTATGATATATATAACCCCACCCCTGTAAGACAAAAGATTTAATAGACATCGTTCGAGAATCACTTGATGATTTGAATTTATTTTATATTGAAGGCACAAATTAATGAGTTGATATTTTATTTGGTTAGAAATATAAAAATGACAGATAATGATGAAGCACTTGATGAGGGCGTTCCCCTATAATTTTAATTGTCAACTCCACTACAACACATGACCGTGAGATATTTTATGTATGAATATATATAATTTCTTTGAAATTCTGTTGATGATTACATTAATGAAAGTCCTCTTCTTGACATTTGTTGTTTACATAACGGATGATAGCTTGTTAGATGGTTATGATTGGTTAGAGTTTTGAGGCGTGAATGAAATCACTATTTTTAAGATAAGATTTGCGCCTAATGTAAAATTGTGTCTTTATGATACAATAAAATTTTCTGGGTAGATTTCTTATATAAATCAATCCCCTGATCTTCATACTGGATATATAGGATAGGATTGTGGATAGCTTTAGACTGTTAAAATAGTTGAATCTTATCCAAATTGTCCCAACTGTCCAACTGCTAAATGGATAGAAAAAGAAAAAAATGTAACATATAATTATATTATTTGCTTATGCTCTCTGCTCAAGTGCTAAGTGCGCCTATTAAGCGTCAAAGCGTCTCTAATGCCCTATAGCCCACGTTGCGCGTGCGTGTGCATGTACGATTCAATGACACATGTCACTTTATAATATATAAAGAGATAGAGAATATAATATTCTCTCCATGTGGGACAATAATTAGAAATAACATATTTATTTCCTTTAAGAGTTAGAAACTTTAGTAGTCTATCCATGTGGGACAACAACAAGAAAAATGAACATAAACCGAACATCCAGCACAATCAAAATGAACGTCCAACAACATCATAATGAACATGCAACATAATAAAAAAATGAACATCCAATATAGGCAACAATCTGTTTGATAGCAAAAGGAACATCATGTTAGCCACTATATTCTGAACTCATAAATGAACATCGCATACAATAAATGTCAATGTCCATTTTTCTGAATCTGGATGTCCATTTTTTTTGATAATGGACAACAAGACACTCATAAATGAACATTACCTACAACAAATGCGCCAATGTCCGTTTTTCTAATACTGGATGTCCATTTCTCTTTTAATGGATATTCAATTTTTCTCATAATGCGATTGAAGTGAAAAAATCGATGCTTGATTACTCTGACACAAGCAAACCATCGCCCTTTATAATCACATACGTGAGTTTTGAAAATTGAAATGAAATTAATGTTAGTCGCTCTTGCCAATATCAATGTTTCCCTCCCATTTTCTTTTTTTTCTCTATCCTAGTTTCACGTGACGCAACCAAACAAAAGGAGAAAGGTAAATTGACTGATTAATCCCAGCCCTATATTGACTAATCAACTCAAATTATTAATGCTCATATGCTCACAATTTCAATGTTCATTTAATCACGTCGCTTTCTTAATACGCATATATTTTAACATTAATTTGAATTATATGATTCAAAAATATACTAATTAAAATATATATGCATGGGTTGCAATTTTCTTTGTTTTAATCATTAGTTATAGAAAAACGTTAAAATGAATTTATATCATATAATTAAAAATAGGTTTGTAAGTATATCATATAATTAACCCTCGTATAAATATATTTTATCAAAAACAATCTGGAAATAATTTCTGTTTGAAATTGTTGATAAAATATTTTTTATATGTAACAATAGTGATACCAAAGAGTTGCACTAGTTGGTAGTCAAGTGATAGCAACTTTATCTTCCATGGTTGCTACCAAAGTTTATGTTTTGGTGGAAGCAAAATATTCCCAATTAATATGTTTTTTAATTGACATTAATTATTTACATTTGAAGTAACAAATCTTCCAAATTTCACCATTTAAAGGTATGGATTTTCTGTGTTATCCATGGGTCTTGGATGCGGCCACTTCAGTGGTTTAATTTCGTTGTTCGTTGTATCCTTGCCATTGTAGGGAACAAAGTGGGTTGGGTTAGGGTTTGGATAACACAATTACGGGTTATGGGGTAGGTGGGTTATAATTTTTGTTTATTTTTCTTCTTTTCAAGTATTGATTTCTATTGAGAAGAAGTATTGAATAATGCTATTAGAGTAAGGAGAGAGTTACAATATGTACGATAGAAAATCAGAGTAGCATCACTAACATGTAAATAGGGGCTCTAAATTAGGGATCTTTGCTGAAATCTTAATATCAATTCTAGACTTAGGATGATCTGATTCACCATGGAATTTGTACACTATGACTTACAAACGTTACAAAGTTAGTCCAACTCTATTCAATAAATTTTTTTAAGATAATTTATGCACTGTTTGATGACGACTAATTAACAGGTCGATGAAGCTTGATTAAGTTAGGATCATGAATCTTAGCAATAAGAACAATAAATCATGGGTATGTTGACAATTATACAAAATCTTGAAGGGCATTGATGTGAAACACTCATATTTTATTTGTGTCATGATAAACGAGTTCCTTTGAAAAAGATTTTTCAGTTTAGAAATCAATTAAGTAAAAAGTATGTTGATATCTTCGAAGGAATAAATTAACTGAAGGGGACACCCAAGTGATGGTATATTGCCAGCCATATTAGTATTATTTTATTCTTATCAGTTGACATCTCAATATTTTTTTTTTGAATTTCTAATTGATGGAAAATATCGAAAATTTTTGATCCTAACCAACCGTTGTGCTATCACCATGATTTAAGGAAAAGCATATTCTCTTATATATATATAAGATTTAGTCATCCAACACAGTCAGTGCCTAGTAAAGGAATATTGGGTTATAATAATCCCATACTTTACTCATCTATAAATATATAAAATTAATATATTCAAATTTTGAAATACTCAACCCAACGTGATTATAAGGGTTAATGGCCAATTATATTAAAGAAAAAAAATAATTTAAAATTACAGTAAACATTTCCCGCCCATAAAATAATAGAAAAATTGATATTAAAAAATAATATACAAAAATTCTAATCAGATTAGGAGTCTACCTTATCTAATTAGAAATCTATAAATATATAAAAGTAATATATTCGAATTTTGAAATATTCAACCCATAGTGATTGTAGGGGTTAACGGTCAATCATATTAAAGAAAAAATCAATTTAAAATTATAGTAAACAATTCTCACCCATGAAATAATAAAAAAATGGATTTAAAAAAATAATATACAAAAAGTTTAATCAGATTAGGAGTCTACCTTATCTAATTAGAAATCTATAAATATACAAAAGTAGTAAGGTGATGGTTATAAAAGAATCTTATCTATTTTTATTAATGAAAAAATCTACTCAAATCTACATTAATTTTATAATCAAATCTACGTCAATTTTGTTAATGAAAAAATATACCCAAATCTTTTATTAACAAATTAATCAATTTTAATTATTTTTGATGTAGAACACATATACTCCTTTTTTTAATTCAAGATGGAATTGCTGAACTTGGGTATCAGAAATCATAACACACAAACATAGGTCTTTCTCCACTTCTGTTGATCTCAATCGCTATCCCAATGGTCATCAGTTACAAGGTCGTGGCCTATGATGGTTCAAACCCGAACAAGCATTTTTTGATGGAAATCCCATGTTTCAATTGAGGCCCTATTTGACAACTAGCTGATAGTTGGTAGTTGTTAACTATTTAATTATCAAATCTACAGATAATCCTTAGAGAGTTTTAAAAGTAAATTCTAGCACAAATACCCCCGTTCAACGAACGTTTAGAAGTCTAAATGACGTGAAAAAAATAATGTCCACAGTAACTTGTGATTGTTAGTTGATAGTTGTTTGAATTATGTTTTTGATTTTAGGTTTTTGGGATAGTTGATTGCAAAAAAAAAAAGTGTTTAGTAAATTAGTTTTTTTGTGAAAAGTTATCTCAAAAAGTTTTATTAATGAGTTTTTTGAAAATTGGTTTGTTAAATCCAAAAAGCTATTCTAAAAGTTATTAATCAAACACCTTAAATAACTTTCAACTTTGATGAAAAATCTAACCGTATCCAAAAAAAATTAAAAACTACCAAAAAAATGAAGCAGCAAAAGACCATGAATATTTGAAGAAACTTGGTAGTACAGTACAACTCATTATGAAACACCAAGAGAGGCATTACCCATATGAAGTTGCAACGTGTCTTGTTCCTCTGCCTGACTGCCTCAAGGGTGTAGATTGTAGATAGTACAACAGAAAGCCTTGATAGCGACGCAATTATTGTGACGGTTTCCCCACACGTCACACTAAATCACCAGCATGCTGCAGTTGTAAACGTCAGATGGAGTCTGACAACACCTTAAAGCGTCGCTAGAAAAGATGTGGACCCACCATGATCACTCTCAGTTCGACACGTCTATAGTTAGGAAAAAATAAAATTAAAAATTGGTAGGAGAAAAAAAATAAAATGTGTAAATATATAAAAGAGTTTCAAAATATTAGTATTTAATGGCATTGAGTACTGATTGACGGAGGCAAGTTTTAATTGCAAAAAGAATTCACATAAAATTTGAGTTAATTAAGGTTAATTACTTTCAAGTTAAAATCTCAATGTCAATATATTGAGGTGAAGAGTCTATTTCTTTCAGTGTTTTTTGTACCCCCCTTTTTACTCTGTTCTTTGGGCCTATAAGTAAAATTTCACTTACTTTGCCTATATTTATTTATCTTACCTATTTTTACATTATATTATTTATCTTATATATTATATATTTAAAAATCATATATTTAATGAGTTAAGTGAGTTAAGTGACTAAGTAATTTACTAACAATGTTATTAAAAAATATAAAATATATATTTAAAAATTTATATAATTAATTGATGTGATTGAGACCAAAAAATTACTATGAGGTACCCTAACTTTTGGTCAAATGTTTTTCTGGTACCCCAACTTTTCAAATCTGATTTTGAGTTACCCTTACTTTTTGGGTTAGTAATTATTTGGTGCTTTTCCGATCCGGCCATTAATTTTATTAAGTGACCAAAATGCACTTGTTCTTCACTTTTTGAAGAAATACCCTTGAAGAAGAAGAATAATGGTATTTCGGTCACTTAATAAAATTAATGGTCGGAAAAACACCAAATAATTACTAACCCAAAAAGTAAGGATACCTCAAAATTAGTTTTGAAAAGTTGGGGTACCGAAAAATAGTTTCCCCAAATATTAGGGTATCTCCGAGGAATTTATTGGATTGAGACTTACCTTACTTTAGTTCTATTATTTTTCTTTTCCTACCTATTTTTACTTACCTTATATATCTTTACTTACCTTATCTTACATTTTACATACAAATGAAAAGAACATGACCTTAGTTTTCTCAGTCACTTATTAAAGAAGTTTTGTTGTTGTTATTGGTGATGCTTGTTAATATTTATTTAAATTTCTATTTAAGAAGTTCCTTCTAATACACACTTCATTTCCATTTTTATTTGTTATATTGATATTGATTTACGTGTCAGTTAAATGTAAAAAACTTTGACTACAATTTTTCAACATATAATTCGAGCCCCACCCGACCCTTGTGCTTTCAGGATCAATTTCTCGAGCATCCGAGAAGTCTATTGGATCAAGACTTGGACCCAAGACATACTCGTTCTGTCCAAGTATGTACGAGACTTTGGTCATAGGTCATCTTGCGCCCTTTTACAGATTCATGAGTTACTCCTAAACTCCTTTGATCATGACCCTCACATCTGTTTCAGGCATTTTTCTAGGGCCTTTGGTCTAGCTTATGACTCTCAGTGTCACGGTCGTGACCCTCTTTATGGCCTCCATGTCCTGAGACAAGTCACGGTCGTGATGTTATGTGTCACGAACATGACCCCCTATGGGTTGGTGACTCCTCGTGCAAGATTAGAAGGTCACAGTTCTGACCATGTTGGGTCACACTGGTGACCCACGCAATTCCAGGCTGGGATTTAAACGGGTTTTAAAGCCCTTAGTCCACAGTCTCTCATGTTTTTCTACTATAATATTAAAGATTAATTTTACGCTTTAATACTAGTAAAGAGAGATATTCATTATCAAAAATTAATTTTACTCTTTAATAATTAGTGCTGGTAAAATTTTGTTCGATGCGAAAGTTTGAATTTGCCGACTCGGAAAAGATCGGGTTTGGTTGTAGATTAATTTTGCGTCCGAATTTTGACATTGACCGAAATGAACGAATATTCGGATACATTTCTCATTTTCTTTTGTTTGAACCCGATTTCGGCCCGATTTCTTTAGACTAGTAAATTATGTTCAACTTAATTCAACCTTATCTTACTTTTCCTTACTTAAAATTTTAATAATAAAAAATTAAAATAACATTATTTTAATCATTAAACCATTCAACTTTTTCCAACACTTATAAAATTTTTCGTTTATTTTTCCCAACAAAATCAAAATTTATTAATAAAATATTTTCTTCCTACAACTAACTTAATTAAAATAAATTCCAACCTTTCCTTTCTTTTCTTTTGCTTTCCTTACCTTGCCAATACCAACCCAACCCAACCCAACCCAACCCATCCAAGCTAAAGAACAGGGCCTAAGACCCTGTTTTTTTTTTTTTTTTTTTTATGCGGTATGCTACGATATGGCGCAGTATGGTGTGGTGAAAGTGTGACGGGTATGGTGAAATTGTGGTGAGTTATTGGTAAGTTGTGGTGAGTTTTTTGTATATATATATATATATATATATATTGTATTGGTAATTGTAAAAATATAATTGGAAAAAGTGAGTTGAAATATTGTATTGTTTTTGGATGATTAAAAAAATGGTTGAAAAAGTATTGTATTGGAAAAAGTGAGTAGAAAAAGTATTGATTGAAAATTTATATTAAAGATATATAATAAATTTGAAAAAGTAATTTGTAGTGGGTTGTGGTGAATTGTGGTGGAATGGTATGTTGTGGTGGGTTGTGTTAAAGTGTGGTGGGCTGTGGAACCGCAGATTACCAACCGCATAAAAAAACATGCCTTAGTTCCGTCTAAATTGTTGGACCTGAGAAAAATTGAGTTCCGATATTAATCTCTTATCTTAATATTAACATTGACCGAACCGAATTTCACCCGATCCGAATTTTGACAAAAGTATTAAAGACAAAAATTATTATTAAAAGTTACTTTTACTCTTTTTTTTTTTAGTACAGAACAACAAATCCACGTACATTCCTATCTCACTAATGATAATATTATATATATATATATATATTATATATATATATATATAAGATGAAACTTCTATTGGAAGCTTCAAAAAAAAAGAGGGAAGAGTACGCGCTCATTTCCAATTACTGAAAGTTAAAAGTAAAAGTCCTTTTTTAAATTGGTAAAAGAAAACAAAATTAGAAGTAAAAGTTCAATTACGTACTGAAAGTGAAAAGTACCCTCATTTCCAACTCATCATCCTTCTTCCTCTCCATCGCAGTGTCCATGGCCTCCAGATCCAACACCTGCAGTTTCATGTAATCGGCTTTGGATGTCTCCGTTTGTTGGCCGATTGAAGGTTTCGTGACGTGTTCTGCAGTACTCCAACAGTCCAACCTGCTAGACGGTGTTGTGGCTAGCAATTTTGGGTGTGACATTGTCCAATTGGGTCTAATTGGTAAAAACCTAATTCTTGAATTCTTAATCTGTGTGGATAAATGTTTATTTTGGAGTTACTTTTCCCAATTGATGTGTTTTTCTGTCTTCCCTTCCATGATATATGTCTTCTTCAAACTTTGTTTTACATCTATTTTATTGGCATGTCTCTACGAACTGAATCATGTTATTGACATGTAGAAAATCCTTCTCCAAACTTTGTTTTGCAGTAGGGAGTAATGAGGGAGGATCTATTGTCATTGTTGAGAGAAAATTTGTTTGTATGTACTTAGAGTTAGTGACTAATGGTAGGAATTCTGTATAGAGTTGTAGTCTTGTAGAGATAAGTTGAAGTCCCATGATGTTGCAGAGACTTAAATAACTATTTATACTTGCTAAAATAATATGTTTCCTTTAATTTTTGGTAGATAATACTGAAATTGACAGTGACAAAATGACCCATCTTATTAAGTGTCCCACATGAATTGTTTTCTTCAACCAAGATATACCACACTTTTTTTTTTTAAATTAATGCTCCTATATATTCTGTCACTTTTAACATGAGGTTCTTATTGGTTGTCCTAGGACCCTCTTAATAAATTAAGTTATGCATGATGTGTAGGCGATAGTACATATATTTATTTGTTATTGGGATTTGGTCTTATTGGATGATAACTTAATTGATCTGTTAGGTGGGACTTGCATATTTGGACTTAATTTGGACCATAGTACATATATAAAAAATGATTTTATGAAAATGATTAGTGTTAGTACTCCCCCAAAATTTTATATATATATATATATATATATATATATATATATATATATAGACACACACACACATACCAATCATAGATTTAGGTTGGGGCAGTGGGTCTGAATTGAATGTAGAATGTTTATAACCTTTTGATGAGAGTTGGGTGAATGATAAAAAGTTTTCTTTTCTGTTCTTGAAATTGTGAATTGTTAATATCAATAATTTGTGTTCCTACATTAGATTGAATTTTCATTTTCTTTTTCAAATGACATCTACTTTGAATGGAATTCAATTTCTAGGTTCTACTGTTGATTTGGTGATATGAGTTTGGCCAATTTGTTTTTGTGGTATTTATTTGGAGTGGATAGATAGATAACAATTGATGGATTAAGTAATTAGAAAGTAGATTTAAATGAACTTGAATGACAAAGGTACTATGATTAGCAAGCTTGGGTTTGAGTATTTTCTCATAGAAGGACTTGATGTAGAGTTGGTAACAAGGTTATCCCTTAACTAGGTCTACCAAATCTCCCAAAATTATATCAAATTTCTCTTTCTTTTTTTTCTAATTCAGCCCTGCAAAATCAAACAATGATCCCTAATGATTTTCTTAAGATTTTGTTTTTCAATCATGTCATATGTTACACAACTAGCAAGCTGATCTTTAATATTTTTATTAAGTAGGTGAAAGTTTTTCAAGATTTTATGCCATGGATAAAACATGGATAAAAGAACCTATTGGAAGTGAGGCCTACAAGATGGGTGTGGAATTGTTTATGAAATTTGCTCGTGCATCAGAGGGTCAAGGGAAAATTTCTTGTCCGTGTCAAAAATGTTGTAATCTTAAGAGATTGACATGTGAAGTTGTTCATGGCCACATACTTGTTTATGGCTTCTTGCCTGGTTACACTACATGGACTTTTCATGGAGAGCAAGTCTCTTCTAAATATGATACCCCTTATATCAAGAAGTTGTTGTCCCAAGTCCAAACCACTAATGCTTACAAAACTCCTCCTAGTGCTCATGAAGCTCATCCGCCCTCTCCTAGTGCTTGTCAAGCTCCTCCTCCTAGCGCTCATAATGTAAAAGATTTGCTCCATGATGTGATGATGTTTGATTCATTGAATTGGGGTGGTGATTTTGAGGCCAAAGATTTTGAAAATGGTCAAAATAGTGGTAAAGAGAAACTAAACAATTCACATGGTAGAGAAGCTGATAATTTTGAAAAGTTGTTGAAATAATGTGATGAAGAGCTCTACACTGGGAGTCGTTACTCGAAGTTGGCCTTTATTTTACACTTATATCACATTAAATGTTTAAATGGGATTTCTAATAAGTGTTTTGACATGTTGGAGTTTTTGAAGGATGTTTTTCCATTTTTGGTCTCATTACCTTCTAATACATATGAAGTCAAGAAACTCACCAATACCTTGGGTCTCGGTTATGAAAAGATTGAGGCATGTCCTAATGATTGCATGCTTTATTGGGGTCCATCAATAAATCTTGAAGAATGCAATGTATGTAAGTCAAAGAGATCACATAAAACCAAAGTCTTGCGTTACTTTCCGTTAATTCCAAGACTTAGAAGATTATATTCTTGTCCAAAAGTTGCTGAAGATATGAGGTGGCATTATTCAGGTCGTACAAAAGATGGTAAATTGAGACACCCTGCTGATGGCTTAGCTTGGAAATCATTTGATGATAAAAACCCAAAGTTTGCTGCTGACCCTCGTAGTGTTAGGCTAGGTCTTGCTACTGATGGCTTGAATCCCTTTCGTACTATGAGCACTTCATATAGTGTTGGGCCTGTAGTGTTGGTTCCATATAATTTTCCACCTTGGATATGTATGAAGCAAACTTCCTTTATTCTATCAATGATTATTCCTGGAGAGAAAGGTCCGGGTGATGATATAGATATTTATTTACAACCTCTAGTACATGAGTTGAAACAATTATGGGATGGTGTTGATGCCTTTGATGCTTTTGCAAAAGAACCCTTTAAGTTACAGGCTGCTCTTATGTGGACAACTACTGACCTTCCTGGTTATGCTAATGTGTCGGGTTGGAGTACTAAGGGTCGTAATGCTTGTCCTTGTTGCACTAAGTCCACCCATTCAAATTTGGTTAAAGCATGGAAGAAAGTTTTGCTATATGGGCCATAGAAAGTGGTTAGAAATAAATCATCCATATCGTTATCAAAAAGATTTGTTTGATGGAACAATTGAGCTTGGTAAACCTCCAAAACCACCATCCGGTAAAGACATCCTAAAGTAATTGAAGGGGGTCATTTTCCAATATGGTAAGGGACTGGGAACATCAAAGAAGAGGGTGCGAGATGCTATGAGTAGTTTTGCACATGATGGCTCTTGGGTTGATAATGCAGATAGTTTGTATAATTATGATGGTGAGGAAATGCTTGAGAATGTTGATGATTCTAGTGATGAAGACGTTAATGGGGAACAAATATTCTCGGAAAAGAAGAGCATTTTTTTCGATTTGCCTTATTGGGAGCATAACCTTTTGAGACATAACTTAGATGTGATGCATATTGAGAAAAATGTGTTTGATAATTTGGTGGGTACATTGTTGAATATTGATGGGAAGAGTAAAGATAATGAAAATGCAAGAAAGGATTTGATGGAAATGGGTATTAGGCATGTTCTTCACCCAATATATCAACCTAATAAGAAGCCATATTTGCCCCTTGCATGCTATACTTTGTCTAATAAGGAGAAAAATGATTTTCTACGAGTCTTGCAAGATCTTAAAGTTCCAGATGGATATGCTTCAAATATTTCACGGGGGGTAAGTATGAAAGATCGGAAGCTCATTAATTTGAAGAGCCATGATGCGCATATCCTTATGCAAGACTTGTTGCCTATAGCTTGTCGAGCATCAATGCACTCACCGACACATACAAGGGTAGTAAGAGTCATATGTGACTTGTGCTATTTTTCAAACAATTATGTGCCAAAGTTCTTGACTTATCTGAACTAGAGAAATTAGAGCATCAAATTGCAAAAACCCTTTGTGAAATGGAGCAAGTATTCCCTCCAAGCTTCTTCACAATCACGGTGCATCTTCTTATTCATTTGGTATCAGAGGCTAAGCTTAGGGGACCTGTCATGTATGGATGGATGTATAATCCTGAAAGGTAAGACACAAACAAGCCATACTTGTTTAGATTTTTTTCTTTATTTAAATATATGAATAGTATGTGCTTGGACTTGTTAGGTATTGGCTCTTCTTGAAATCAGATGTTCGTAATAAAGCTCAACCTGAGGGGTGCATGGCAGAGGGGTATGCTGTGAATGAGTGCCTTACTTTTTGCTCAAGATATTTTGAAGGGGTTGAAACTCGATTCAATCGTCCCCAACGTAAGGATGACTATGTTCTCGATAAAGATAAATACCTGTTAGGTACAAGTGGTCGTAATGTTGGGAGGGTTGACATTTTAAAACCTAAGGGCCAATCAATGGCCCAAGCTCACCGTTATGTTCTCTTACAAAGCGAGAAGATTACACCTTATCTGAAGTAAGTATATAGAGAAAAATTCAATTTAGTTGAATTCAATCACTGAATAAGTATATGACACTCTTTTATGATTGTAGCATGTTTCTAAATGAACAAAGAGCTACCTATCGTGGGCGTTGCACTGAGAGAATGGAAAATAAATGGGTGGTCGAGCATTTTATTGGGTGGATTAAACAACAGGTTTTGTGTGAACTATTTTATCATTATTACTCGGCTATATATAATATATGTTATTATATCCTTTTATGTTATTTTAATCTATGATAGGTACCATCTATGGAAAACTCAAATTGTGATCAGGAAGTGATTGCACTTTCACGAGGCCCCAATGAATATGTGAAAAAGTATAGGAGTTTCATCATCAATGGGGTCAAATTTCATACGAAGAGTTTTGAAGAGAGTACGCAAACTCATACACAAAATTCAGGAATTGTGGTTGAAGTGAAAGAAAAAAATTTGAATGCAAGTGGTGTTGAATCCTTGCGTAATTATTATGGTATAATTAATGATATCTACGAGTTGGATTTTTATGGAAAATATAAGGTTGTACTTTTTAGATGTGATTGGGTAAATGTAAAATCATCTAGTGGATTCAAGCTTGATAAGTATGGATATCCCCTGATAAATTTTTCTAACCTGATTCATACCGGCGATGCGTTGAAAGATGATCCTTTTGTATTGTCGTTTCAAGTGAAACAAGTTTTTTATATCAGAGATAAAAAAGATAGTGATTGGTTACATGTTGTGACGAATCCAAGGGACTGGTATGATATGGGTGACAATCCCAAAGAGTGTGATGATGAACATTACACCCAATGCACATCTACAAGTAAACCAGGGCTTGGTGATATTCAAGAAGAGGATGATATTTAATACTTAGCTTCGTAGGTAACTTACTTTATTTGATTTTTTTTCTTTATTTTTAATTAGTGACTTATTATGCTCTATTAATTGCTTTTATTGCATAATGTAAATAAATTATCAACTTATGTATGATTTTTGGTTGACTACGTAATGTTTCATTTATTTTTATTGTAAATATGCTTCTTCCATGTTTACTTAAACTCAATAAGTTGTGTTTTAACAACTATGATTTGTTGACAGGAAGTAGATGCAATGTTTAGGTCAAATAAAGCGTGGGATGAAGCAAATAAAGTGGATACGGATCAGACTCTATCCCAAGATGCTGATCCAAAACCACCTAACATTCTGCCTAGATAGCCTAGTTGGAGTACTCCCTCCTACCCTCCATCCATTTACTTGGCCTCTTTCTGAGTCATCCATATAGTCGTATTTACATCCTAGTAGCTCTCATACTAACCTGGCTATCTTTGTACCAACTATGCAAAATGGCCAACTTCCAATTCAATCTCCTCTTCAGTTACAAGCGAGAAACTTCCAACCTTATCTCATGAGGGACAAATCATCCTCTACATCAAGTGAATCTCAAGTTCCATCATCTTCATATAGGCCATCATCCTCTGAATCTATTCCATCAGAGAAGACTCCACAACTTTCTCCTACTCCTCGTACATCCGAAACATCAAATGAAGAGAGTAGTGATGATGAGAGCGCCAATCGATTCTTGAGATTGATTGAGATCCTTGGTAAGTAATGCATTTTTATGTGTTTCAATTGAGAACTTCATGAATGTTGTTTCTTTGGAAGGTCAACTTAAATCAAATTCCTTTTTATTTCATCGTATTTTCATGATCAATCAATGTTTCTTTTAGGGTACACCCTTCCAATAAAGTAGCTTGGAATTCATGCACTTTATGAAATTTTTTTGATTTATCATTGCTTCTAAGTTAGTTGTTAGAGTGACATTATAATTGTAAATGCTTAATGCTTACATCACCTAACTTGAGCAACTCATTGATGAGAAATGAGTTTTGATTTCTAAATGGTAATGAAAAAAATGCTTGAACTAGTGTTTATCATTTTTCTTCCTTCACGAGCCATTGTACATATTTTATAGATGCTTCCGGAAATGTAAAAAAGAAGAAAAACATGACCATGGTAGATGTGATGAAAATGCACGAAGGTGAAAGGATAAAAGTGGAGGTGAATGAATTAGGACAACCTATCAAAAGGGCTAGAAGAGTGTTGACAAGGTGGATGACTGTTCATGTAGCACAACCTAATCTTTGCCCTCTTGGAGCTAAAGACTTTAATGAGGTGCGGACAAATTCAGGAATACAGTTGTTGCGAATTGTGCGGGTAAGTAATATTACCTTGAAACATATAATGTTTTGATTATCTTGAATCTTTTTGTTTGAAATGTTTGTACTATATTATCTCAATATTGCAGGAAAAGTTTTGTCTACCGAATCACACTAATGTGGATAATGTTCTCATGGCTCTTTTCAATGTAAAGTATAGACATCACAAACATAAAACGATCAAAAAGCTTTTCAAAGATGCTGAAAATAACCTAAAACATCGGAGAATAGAGGATTTGAAGGTAGCGGGGTATGATGATGCTTCTATAAAGAATGCTATGAAAGATGTTATGTTATCTTATGATAAGAAGGTGAAATAGCTGGACAATTTGGATCGTCTTGATGGCTACTCAATACATGAGTGGGGGAGATTCTTGGCCTACATAAAATCTGATGAGTATAAGGTGTGTATAGGATGAAAACAATATTGTCTTTCTTTTGCACTAATTTATAATAGCTATTTGTAAATAATTATAATATATGGTAAATATTTTAGTGCCTTTCAACCATGGGAAAAGAGGCTCGTGCAACACAAAGTCACTTTCATACCACTGGCACTAAAAGTTTTGCTGAAGTTAAGCACGAGCAGGTTAGCATGATATCATACTTAATTGTCTTTTTTTTATTTATAATTTTTTGTTTATATATGTAGGCATAACTATGTCCATTGTCTTTTGCAAAATGTACTAATTCTTTTAGGAGATGAAAAAGAAAAGAAAGCTTGGCTTTCTTGAGATGTTTCACATTACTCACAAGAAAACAGATGGAACTTATGTCCAAGATCAAAGCAAACTTTTAATGGTATGTGAAGTAATTATGAAAATTTTAATAACATAAGCTTTATAAGTATTGTCGAAATATGGTGATTTCCTCCTTGAGGAAAAGGCAAATGAAAAGATGGAAGAACTTAAGGCCAAAAGATCATCCAAGGACCAATTGACCTTAGAGAAGGAAGCTTGGACACATTGCATGGGAGAAGATAGGCCTGGAAGAGCGCGTTTATATGGTGTTGGAGTTACAAAATCCTAAGTTAAAGGATTCAAAGCTGATTTGATGAGAATGAGCTACAAAGAATTGAATTATGACACTCGCACATCTGAAGTAGAAAGTCTACACAAGTTGCTTCATCAACAACAACAAAAGTATGAGCAATTTGCCGCTAGGACTACTTAAAGCATAGCAATGTTGCAATCTGAATTGTTATTATATCGCATGGCTTTCAGGGGACAGGTATAAGTCGTATCACTTGGGTACTGTGTACTAGCTTGAAAAATGCAATATGAGTGAAGTCGTTCTAATTTTTTATTCAAGTAATATTTCATTTCATTTGTTTTAGATGAATGCTATGAATCTTGGGATGTTCAATATGAATCCAACAACAGGGATTAGTTCTGGAACTCCAAACAGTCCGACTATGCCTAATTCTCAGGTTTGATATTTTATCCTTTATTTTGAAAACTTGTGGTGACTTACATTTTGGCATTTCTTTTTGTACTAATTGTTCTAAGACCGGAGCTAAAGACGGGATAAAGTTTGTGCCATATTGTTTTTGATATTACTACTTTTTGACACTTGGAGTATGAATTTAAGGTTATGGATTTGACTTTTTTTCCGTGCAATTGTGGCGTGTTTCAGTTCAAATAGAGTATGAATGTACAATTTCATTTTCTGGGTTTAAATGGTGTTTTTGATTTTGATTTAGATGAATGCTATGAATCTTGGGATGTTCAATATGAATCCAACGACAGGGATTAGTCCGGGAACTCCATACATTCCAACTATGCCCGATACTCAGGTTTGATATTTTGGTCTTCTTTATTTTGAAAATTTGTGATTACATTTTGGTTATATGGTTATTATTTGTGTGTACTGAGTTGAATTGGGTTATTTGGTTATTATGTTGAAATTCAAAAAACCAAACATAGATATAAATTGTGGTTGCTTGTTCATGCAACTAGGTGAGTCGAGTCAAACTGGAGAATGAATTTATGTTGTCATTATTAGTTAGAAGATGGAGTTCAGGAACCTATGAATTTTTCACAACTAATTTATTTTATATATGTGTTGTTTTTTCAGGAACCCATGAATGTTGGTGTGGATGGTGGGCTTGCATCGACCAATGATCACATTGCATAACTTAATCATGAAGAATGTGACTAAACAAGGCCAACTCGACAAACTTTAATTTTGGAGGTGGCATATATTGCACATGAATTATAGATATATATATTTTGGTAACTCTTTGTGAGTTAGGCCATATCTCTCGTCACCATACCCCAAGTGACTCTAGCTTGTAATACAACTTAAGCTAGTTTTTGGGAATCTTACAATGATGTCAACTTGGTGTATGTTAATGTGAGATTGAGATTTTTAAATTATATATATATTAGCATTTTAGTTAATAATTGGTATATATATATATATATATATATATATATATATAATATATATATATATATATATATATATATATATATATATATATATATATATATAAAGTAAATAAATGGATGCCAAATGCTCCATATTTAAACATTTTATTGCTGAGATAGGGTCCAATTATAAAATATAATTAACTTTGTAATTAGAAAGCATGTTAAAAAAGTATAATAAAAAAAGGAAATTAAGAAGACGCTTGTACTTGCGTTTAGCAGCGACGCTTGTACCTGTTATAAATCACTTTTTAGCAGGTATACACGTCACTAAAGCTTGCGACGCCTTTAACTGACACAAATTTTGCTAGTAACACCCAAAATTATGGCGGCTGGTGTCAAGCGTCACTGGAAAATTTAGCGACGTGTAAAATTGCAGTTAATCCATACCTATACACGTCACTACTGGGGTTTTCTTTTGTAGAAACCTCTGGAAATATGGGGTGCTATGATTCATCATCAATGACTGTATTTGAATTGTTTATGGTTTCTAATACCTAATTCCGTCAAAAATAATGAAAAATAATTAATTTGGTATGTAAGATTTTTAGGTAGATTTTTTCATTGAAAAAAAGATTTACATAGATTTCATTCAACGATTAGGTAATATATTCTATTAAATTAAAATAATAATTTTTTTATCATATATCTTTAATAGTATGAGATATAATTAAAAAAATAGATAAGATTCTTTCTTAACAATCGCCCTCAGGGCGACGATTAGCAAAACTGAAAATCTAATATTGCAATTGTTAATAACATATTATGTAAGAAATTATCAATCAAATGGTGACGTTGGAGATTGTAAAGGTCAAAATTATGACAATTAATATGAAATGGAGGGAGTACTTGTAAGAATTGCAAGTTTTACATAATGCTAGTAGCAAAATTTTGTCAAACTCGAATGTCCGGATTTGTCCGATCTGAAAATACTTAATTTTGCTTAAATCCGATTTGACATTGACATAATACTTGGACACAAAAATTTCATTTTCCGATTGTTCGAACTCGATTTTGAACCAAATTTCGCTCTGTCCGTCGGGTTGATCTGGGGAAAACAGATTTTGAACCAAAAATGGTTTGTTGGGAATGCGGCAAGTCGGGACACTCCAAGAGGGAATGTTCGGTTTGGAGGAAAAAGCACGGACTCACGAACAACAACTCCAAGAATTATAGTGGTAAGAAGGAGTCCAATGGACCCTTCGTAGCTATGATAAAAGACCAAATTAATGTCGTTTCAAGCGACGATGTTTGGTGGGTTGATTCGGGTGCGACAAGACACGTGTGCATCGACTGTTCTCTCTTCAAGACTATCTAATCTGCCGAAGAGGGGAGGAAGCTCTTTATGGCAATATGTATTGTATGCTCCCTGGAACACATGCTCCAGATCTTATGTGGCAAAATAATTTCCAGGTTGGCTTTAGGGTTTTCAATTTTTTTCGTAAAAATACAAAATCACAGTAACCATTTATATTCTACACGTTATAACCCCACCTCCTAATTCCAGCTTTCAACCTCTGCTCTAGGAAACCGCCAAGCTCGAACTGTTCTTTCAACCTGACGATCCTTCCTCCATCCTTCTACGACCTTCTAAATCCTCCTAGGCGATTCTCCCGGCGATGAACGACTTCGTTCCCTCAAGCTGTTCCGGCTTCGTTCTGTCAAGCTGTTCGTCCGTCAAGCCGCCCATGAATGATCGTTCCGGCTTCGTTCCGGCTTCCGTCAAGCAACTTTCAACCTACGCGATTCTCCGGCTTCGTTCCGACTGCCTCCGCTATTGTCACAGCGACCGTTCGTCCGTCAATCCGCCCATGAACGACGATTGTCCAGGTGATGAGGCTCCGATGATGATGGTTGGCGATCGAACAAGAATGGCGACCAAAGATTGAATAATTATCAGGAAAGTTTGAAATCTTAATTTCATTGCTATCAATCCTTGATGAATTCGACTTGCCTGCGGCTGGAGAGCAGGTCCGATTATGAACCACGATTTTTCCGACGATGAGGCTCCGATGATGATGGCTGGCGATGAAAACAAGAATGACGACCATTTTCATTGTAAAATTGATGTTTTGGGTGCACTTCAACTGAGAATTTTTGTTCATTGGTTCAAAGAGTTTTGTTCACCGGTTCAATTTGTTTTGTTCAACATATAGTCATTGTTCTTGTATCGTTCACTAATATTGTTCACATGTTTTTATTGTTCACCAGACATGTTTATGTTGTTCATCGAATATATTATCATTATTCACTGAGATTGTTGTTCAATTTATCTTTTAGATTCGACCATTTTCAAGGCTATGTTAAACTAGCAAAGTGACATGTTATAAACTTTAGTGAACGATACTGGAGAAGCTAGTGAACAATTTTAGTAACCTACATAATGACAAGTGAACAATTACATTTTTATGAGTGAACAATATGATATATGTCAGTAAACAATCAGACTAATGGGAGTGAACAATTTTAAACTATGCTGGTTGAATTAAGTGAACAATGTAGCGCAATAAGTGAACAACACAATTGAAGTGAACAATATAGTTAAAGTAAGTGAACAATATTGATTAAGTTAGTGAATAATTTTGATTAAGGCAGTTAATGAAAATTTGTAAGTGAACAATCACACTTTTACGAGTGAACAATATGATATCTACAAGTGAACGATCATACTAATGGAAGTGAACAACTATTGTAACCCGTGACTTCTATGTTTTGGGTGAACAACTATATTAATGGTAGTGAACAATCACACTTCTATGTAACCGCTGTTGGTAACCGTCAATTTTTTGCTGAAATTAAAAAAAAAACCATCCTACGTGGCTGCCATGTCATCTCCTGGAGCATGCATACAATAATTTGCATCTTTATGGGCAATGACTCCTCGGTCAAGGTGGAAGGGATAGGACAAGTTGAACTTGTGTTTACTTCGGGAAAGACACTTTTCTTGATTGATGTGTATTTGGCTCCGGAAATTTGTAAGAATCTTGTTTCGGGTTTCCTTCTAAGTAAGCATGGTTTCAAACAAGTGTATGAAGGGGACAATTATGTTTTGTCTAAGGGAGGGACTTTTGTTGGTAAAGGCTATGCATGTGGGGATATGTTCAAGCTAAATGCTTCTAGTGGCAATAAGAAGAATGCTTTCGTTTACTTGCTTGGTTCTTGTTTAAATTATTCTCTATGGCATTTGAGACTTGGACATGTTAACTATAACAAGCTTAAGTACATGTCTAATCTTGACTTAATTCCAACTTTGGATGAAAAATGGAGAAGTGTAGAACTTGCATGTTAACAAAGATCACTAAAAGTTCCTTTCCAAGTACTATGCGAGATTCTAAATTGCTTGAATTAATTCATAATGATTTAGGATATTTCCATAGCACTCCTTCAATAGGAGGTAAAAGATACTATGTGACTTTCATTGATGAATTTTCAAAGTATTGCCAAGTGTTTCTTTTGCATTTAAAAGATGAGACTTTAGACAAATTCAAGATTTATAAAGCTAAAATTGAGTTATATTGTGAGACCCTAATTAAAAGATTAAGATCGGATAGGGGTGGTGAATATTATGACCCTAATTATTTCCAAGGTTGTGGTGTGGTGCATGAGACAACATCACCTTATACACCTCAACAAAATGGTGTGGCCGAAAGGAAAAATAGGACCTTAAAAGAAATGGTTAATGTTATCTTACTCCGGTTTAAGTGAAGGTTTTTGGGGTAAAGCTTTGTTAACGGCTTGTTATGTACTAAATAGAGTTCCTCTAAAAAGGAACCCTAAGACCCCATATGAAGTTTGGAACAAAAGAAAGCCAAATCTAAAACATTTTAGAATTTGGGGGTATCGGGTCATTGTAAGGGTCCCGGAACCTAAGAAAAGAAAGTTTGGTGAAAGAGGAATTGGGTGTATCTTTATAGGCTCTGCCTTTGAAAGCAAATCCTATAGGTTTATGGTTATTGAACCAAACGACTACATAACGGTGAACACCGTAATAGAGTCAATAGATGTAATCTTTGATGAGACTCGATTCTCTTCAATTCCTAGACCCAAGGATGTCATTCATGACATGGTTCCAAAGGAGGATATTCAAGATAATCAACACTAAAGAGGAGTAAGAGGGAAAGGAAATCCAAGTCCTTTGGCTCGGATTTCTTTGTCTACCTAGTAGAGGGGAATAGGAAATCTATCGAGTATAAGACTCCCTATATCTACAACGTAGATGAAGATCCTAAAACTTTCAAAGAAGCCATGGAGTCATAAGATGCTTCCTTTTGGAAGGAAACGGTACAAGATGAGATAGACTTCATTAAAGAAAATAATGTTTGGGTCTTAGTTGATTTACCACCGAGATATAAACCAATTACATCAAAATGGAACTTTAAACGTAAAAAGAAAGTAGATGGTACCATAGAAAGGTTTAAAGCCCGGTTGGTTGTAAGGGGGTTTACGCAAAGGTATGGTATCGACTACTTTGATACTTATGCACCAGTGGCTAGGATTGCAACTAAAAGAGTACTTATAGCTCTAGCCTCGATCCATAAGCTAGTAATCCATCAAATGGATGTCAAGACGACATTTCTAAATGGAGAACTAGAAAAGAAGGTGTATATGGAACAACCCGAGGGGTTTGTTGAAAAGGGTTGAGAATAAAGGATGTAAACTCATTAAGTCTTTGTATGGTCTAAAGCAAGCACCTAAGCAATGACATCATAAATTTGAATAAGTAGTGCTTGGATTTGGTTTTAAGATCAATGAGTCGGACAACTGTGTTTATTCCAAGTTTGAGAATGGAAAGGGTGTGATCATATGCCTATATGTTGATGATATGTTGATCTTTGACCGACATGGAACAAGTTGAGAAAACTAAAAGTTTTCTATCTACCAAGTTCTCTACGAAGGACTTGGGAGAGGCGGATGTGATACTTGGTATCAAGAATTCAAGATCATTAGAAATAATAACGGAATAAGTCTAACACAAGCCCACTATGTGGAAAAGGTGTTAGGAAAGTTTCAGAAGGATTCCTTTGCGGCAACTACCACATTTGACTCAAGCATTAAGTTGAGTAAAAAAGATGGTAGGCCGATTGCCCAAATGGAGTATGCAAAAGTCATAGGGAGCTTAATGTATGCTATGACTTGTACTAGGCCGGATATAGCTTTTGCGGTAGGAAAGCTTAGTAGATATACTAGCAACCCAAGCAAGGAGCATCGGAAGGCCATAAGAAGGGTTTTGGGATACCTCAAATGAACTCAAAACTATAGCTTACACTTCAAGGGAGAGCCTTCGGCTTTAGAAGGATACTCAGATGTAAGTTGGATAAGTGATAAGGAGGATTACACCTCAACATCCGGTTGTGTGTTACTACTTAGTGGATGTGCTGTTTCATGGGGTTCTAAGAAACAAGCATGTATTTCAGATTCCACCATGGCTTCCGAGTTTGTAGCGTTGGTCGTCGCTTGCAAAGAGGCGGAATGACTATGGGATTTGTTATTGGAGATTCCTTTATGGGAAAAGCCTATGCCTCCAATAACATTGTATTGTGACAACAATGCCACAATTGCAAGTATCTATAATCGTGTTTACAATGGCAAGTCAAGGCACATTGGGTTACGACATGCTTACGTTTATCAATTCATCAAGAGTGGAATTGTGGCGGTAAACTACGTCAAGACAAGTGAGAACCTAGCCGACCCTTTTACGAAGGGATTGACCAAGGACTTGGTGGTAAAGTCGTCAAGGGGGATGGGAATTGAGCCCACTCATAAAATTGTAATCAACGAAGCTCCAACTCACACTTAACCGCAATAGTTAAGTCTTGAGTTCAATGGTTGATGACGTTGAAAGACAATTGGAGCATCCATTATCAAGTTATTCATCCCAAGGACAAGGCTATTTCAATTGAAACTCTTGAAATGGTGGGGGATTGTTGGAATATTTCAAGAGTCAATAAGTATAAGGTAATAAGGTTTAAAGCTTGGAATTGACCGGGAAAGGTCAAAAACCAACTTAACAAGGTTTTCAGGACCAACACGGACCGTGTTGGCTTCTAGAGAGCACAGGAAACCCGAAACCTGCACTGGAGCAACACGGACCGTGGTTGATCACCACGGTTCGTGGTCAGGTCAACACGGACCTTGTTGATCCAACACGGTCCATGGTGAAGTTCAGTCAACTTCCTTTTTTGAGATCCCTTGATTCTAGCCTTAGGATTAATTCTATGGATCATTGTTTGGGATGACCATTGACTGAGAAATTAGTCAAGATATCCCTTGAATGATTCCAAGACACATCCCTTGGATTATGTCTCTTGATTATGTCAAGTTTGAATGGTTGATTGCTCCATGCATCACTATAAAAGGAGGATGAATCCCTCATTCATCCAAACACCTCAATCCTTCTTCTATTCTTTTCTAGAGAGCTTCAACACACTCTTAAGGTATTGAACTGCAACAATATTCTTGAGAGTTTTGAGAGATCTTGTAACTTTGCTTACAAGAGGTTAGGTTTTACCCTTAAGTCTATTTGCGGTACATTGAATAAGACTTAAGGGGAGACGGGTTCACCCTCGACTCCTAATCACCCAAGTGATCCCCCATCTTGTGTTGAGACCGCTTTACCCCATCTTATTCAACAAGATCATGGAAGGGTAGACTGTTACCTTTTCTTGCAGGAAACGATGAAGTTTTTTAATAGTTTCGAAAGTTCCTTTGGACCCTAAGAGGATGTCACCGATAGACAAAGGTAAAAAGGATGAGGAGGTGGAATCTTGCATAAGTATGGTTGGACATGAGGAGAAGGAACACAAGATGGATTCTGAGAAGCAACAACATGATAATGATGATCTCGAAAGTATAGGTTCTCATTCCCCACAGGATGTGGTATATAGATCGGATATGTCAAGCAGCACACTGGACGACGTCATCACATTTAAATCTCGGTTCCAGCCTTTGAAAAGAAAGCAAAATTATGGAACTCGTCAAATTGGTTCATGCAAACGCGGCAAAATAATTAAGATCCGAAAAAAGCAATATCGCGCAAAGGCCTCCGAAATGAGTAAATGCTTCCTCAAGAAGTTTTTTTACTACTAACACTAATTTGTTTTGCAGGAATCTGATGAATACTATGATTGGCGAGAAAAGGAAAATGGAGCAGATAGGGGATGTCATCATCCCTCTAACTAGAAAAACGCGCTTCATAGGGAAGCGATGCCATAAAGTTTAAAAATGTATTTACAAGTTGAAGAATCTTGGCGTACCTGTAAATTGCTATGTTTTCTTATTGAATAATATGAACTATTCTAGAAAAAAAAGCTCTTATTCAAAAACTAGAAATAATCTGACTTTGTCTGCTTAGTTTCTGATTTTTCTGTATTGATTTTACGAGTAAAAAATACAATAATTGATTGAAATTTCAAATGTATCACCTATTTATAGTTGAAAATGAAAAATGGTTACTCACTCTACAATTAAAAACTTTTATCACTACAATGTGTCAAGAATAAAGAAATTATCTTTCTTTATAAAATCACACTAATAAAAGTCTCAACAAGATAACAACACGAGTGAGACCCTATTCTTCAGAATGGTAAATTAGGTTTATCTTAATCCTTCATTACTTTAACTTATCCGAATCCCTAAAAAGCACTAAAACCAATATCATTTTAGTTTATTTTCCTTACATTTTCTTTCGTTATCAATCTTATTTTACCTAACTTTTTTCTTACTACTCTAAAGAATAGGACAAGAATAGAGGAAAAAAAATCACGAATAAGTTAAAACAATGAGTCAATTACGTAAAATACACAATTATAAAGAGGAACACTTGGGGTAGAAGTTGGCTGCAACTTGCAACTTTGAATTTGTAACAAGGTAAAGGTTCGGGCCTTAAACAACAATTTGGCTCCTAGTTCTTTTCTCAGTTGGAATGTGTCACTTGACACTAAGTGGATAGCACCCTGACAACCAACAAGACTTGACAAAGACCAAATAAATTCATTTCAAAAAAAAGACTAGAAGGTCTCTATATTTTGATATAGTTATTTTAAGGGTCTTATATTTTGACAAATAATTTTGACGTGACATTGTTTTTGTTTTAATTATTTATTTGGGATATTTTGACCTATTTTTCGGCACAAAAACATGGGAAACAATGATTTTTCAAAAAATTACTTACACGTACCCTAACTTTTGGTGAAATGTTTTTCTGGTACCCAACTTTTCAAAACTAATTTTGAGGTACCCTTATTTTTTGTGTTAGTAATTATTTAGTGCTTTTCCGACCATTAATTTTATTAAGTGACCAAAATGCCTTTGTTCTTCCCTTCTCGAAGAAATACCCTTGAAGAAGAAGAATGAGGGTATTTCGATCACTTAATAAAATTAATGGTCGGAAAAACACAAAATAATTACTAACCCAAAAAGTAAGGGTACCTCAAAATTAGTTTTGAAAAGTTGGGATACCGAAAAATAGTTTCCCTAAATATTGGGGTACCTCCGAGTAATTTTTGATGATTTTTGTGTTTATGATTGTTTAAATTGAAATCAACTATGATTTCAGGCCCCAATATTTAGGTTGGTCCAAGGTACATAACCCTAATCAACAATAAATTCTTGAATTAATGTTTTGTACACTGGAAAATTGGTTAGAATATTCCCCATAAATAATTACAACAAACATAATAATGTTACTATACAGCTATTTGTCAAAATACAAGACTCTTAAATAATTACATCAAAATATGAAGACCTTTTAGTCGTTTTTGAATTTATGGTATCATATGAGCTAATCACACCTTGGTAATGTGAGCTTAGGTCTTGGCTAATGACAAAGCCCCACTGTTGCAGTGAATGTGACGCCATTGGTACTGGCTACAATGGTACAAGCGGGAGAAAGAAATGAGATTTTATAAATAGGAAAGTCACAAGTTTATCATAAAGTATTGGATATACTCAATCATCATTCCTCTGCTCATGGTGCGTAACAAATTAGCCCTTGTTTATTTCCAGTGTTTAGTCTTGTTGTTCTTAAGTTATATTAATCAATCTGAAATCACAAGACATTTGTGAATCCAGGATATAACCCATGAACAAAGTTGTGAATTTTCCTAGTTGACATATTATTAGTTGTTCGTTGTTTAGAGCTTACCAGCAACCATGATATTCTTATGTACATGTCTTGATTTAGCTGAGTCCATTTTATATACATGCACATATCATAGAAAGCATTCACGCAAGATTTTTGCCAACATCTTTGAATAATCATCCATTTACAAAACAAGATGCGACAAAAATTGCAGAAACTCAGACTGTAGACTTAGAGAAATACACCAAAGTTCATGAAGTCCTTCTTGCCAGAAACCAAGTGCAGTCGTACCCTGGGACATTAGAAAACAAAAATTAAGAAAATAAATGAGGAGATCCATCAAGGGTTGATTATTTGTAATATGGGTCGTCCACAAAATATGCATGTGATGGAAGGGAAAAAGGGAACGGAAAGGTAGGAAGATAAGGCATTATCAAGAAACTAGAGCAAGTTCTATATCGAAAGGAAGTACAATTTAGGATGAAAGAAACATGAATTGAAAGATTTAGAAGACTAAAATGAATAGGGTTACCTGCTTATTAGTAATCATGAACTCATCTAACTATGAAATCAGGGATGTGTTGAATGTTAGGCCAGTCTTGTCCTGTGTTTTCTTGGCATCTTTCCCTTAGGGCGTCTGAACAACCTTCAATCATAAGCGATTTGAGGGCCTTGAGGTAGTGCATCCCCTTTGGTAGACCTTCCAACTTAGGAACATTTTGTAATGTCAAGCGTCGGAGGCTATGCTGAAGGTAATACCATGGCATCTCATGATCCTCTTCACACTCTCCCTGTCTCAATGACTTCAGTTCTTTGCAATTCTTAATATAAAGTGTTTCAAGACGAGTAAGATATCGCATTCCCTTTGGTAAAATCTCCATCTTTGGAAGATCTCTTAGAATCAACAAAGTAAGATTTTGATGAAGGTAACGCCATGACATCTCATCATCCTCATCTCCTTCAAATTCACCCTCTTGTGTTTGGCCGATATTCAGACTGGGCAACTTTTCTAATTCTAAGCTCTTCAAGGTAGTGAGATGCTTTAACCCTCCACTCAAGCTCTTCAATTTCAAGCAATCCTTAATTATAAGGTGTTGTAGGGAGGATGAGCAACTATGAAGAACCATCTCTACTTCTGATAAACTCTCCATCTCTTGATCACACATTATACTCATCTCTTGGACAAGTTGAAATGCCTGGATTGGACAAACAGATTTGAGAGCCCTTGCATCTGCATAACGTACAATCCTTAATTTTGGATTTGTTGATTCAGTAGGAATCATTATCCTCAAATTTTCACTTAAGTTTGCAGATAGTCGCAGTTCTTTGACATTAGGACAAATGATAACACATGTAAAATTAGGACACTGCTGAAGAGTTAACTTAGAAAGAAATGGAAATGATGTCATCAATGAGTACTGTTGTTGAACTTCCTTCATTTCGTCTCTCAACCATCCTTTCAACTTACCCAAATGGTCTAGTCTAAGTTGCTCAAGGAATGGAAATTGTGTTTCTGATTCGGAAGCTCCCACATTATCTTGACTGCTTATACTTTCAATGTACTCCAAGTCATGCAAATGGAACACTTCAAGCCATTTTAAATTACGCAATTTCCTCAATGATGGTAAGTACTGCAACCTGGGGCAATCATTGATTACAAGCTTCACAAGATTTGGAAGAAAGGTTGCCAGTTCATTTCCCTCTGCCCAACTCGGCATTCTCAAACCCCTATAGTGATGCAACCCTAGTTCTCCTAGATTACAGTGCGGTTGCAGTTGTTCTAGTAGTGACTGTTGCTCATTTTCTTCCATGTTTACACCTCTGTAAGTCGAAACAAATGTAAGATGACTAATTTTCACATGTTCCATGTGCCTTATGTATCCTCCTTCCTTAACATTTTCCCCCGCATACTCAGTATTTCCAAAAATGGTGATATCTAGTGTGCGCCTTAGATTTGTCAGAGCTTTCAATTCTTCCAATTGATTGACAATACTTTGCTTTGAAGATGAATTTCTGTCACCTACCAGAAATAATGACAAGTAACAAAGACATGTTAACTTTCCCATGCCCTCTGGAAAACTAGTAAGTGCCTGACAATGATGTATGTCCAAGACCCTAAGTTTGGCTAGTTTTGGCATATCCTTTGGCAACTCTCTTAAGTTACGACAGCTTCGTAATCTTAAGGTTTGTAGATTTTGCAATTCCCCAAATGAGTTAGGAAGCAGCTCTAACTCATAATTATCGGATAGATCAAGATATCTTAAGTGAATTAACTTCACTAAGTCATTTGGCACAGTTTTAAGCCTTGACCCACGTAGGTCCAGTGTCCTTAAGCACATCCAATTTTTCACTAAATTATCTACAAGAAAACATTCACGTACCCAACCATTGATGCTAAAGCATGTGCGAATCTTGCTATTATTGATAGAGATGTCCATGCCACGAACCTTATATCCATAAGATAGATGTCGAATTCTGTTGTCTAAGTTCTCTTCTATAGAACTAGTTGTGTAGATCTCCTTCCCAACTACTTCTTGAGCAACATCATGCATCAAATCATGAATTTTGAATGAAGAAATGTCGCCATACTCATCCCTTGTAACATCCTGGAAGAAGCATCTCTTTACTAAGATTGAAAGATATTCTCTACCAACATCGTCTGCAGTTTGATCTTCTTGAGAGACGATATAATCCTGCGCCATCCAAAGACAAATTAAATGTCCCCTTACTATGACATGACCTTTTGGAAATATTGCACAGTAACCAAAGCATGCCTTCAATGGGGGATCAAGATGATAATAACTAAGTTTAAGGATAGGCGTGATGTTATCGTTCTTGCCACCTTTAAGTCGACCTAAATCCGCTTTGCAAAATTGTAACCATTTCTCCTTGCCTTGATCATATAAAAGACTCCCAACTACTTTTATGGCAAGTGGAACATTGGCACATTTTTTAACAATGTCTTGACCAATTTCAATTAAGTCGAAAGGTTGCGGTTGATCATGCATGTGTTCAAAGGCTGTCATCTCAAATAAATGCCACGAATCTTCTTTTGACAATCCTTCTAACATAAAAATGTGCCTAGGATCTACAATTCTGGCCGTTATCTCTGATCTTGTAGTGACCAAAATCCAAGCTCCCTTTAGATCAGTCGTAAAAAACTTCACAAGTTGAGTCCATTGAAGACGATTTTCATTCCACAAATCATCCAACACGAGAAGGTATGTCTTTCCCTCAAGTAGCTCTCGAATTTTTTTATGTAAGGGCTCCAACGCAAGATCATCATGATTTTTACCTGTAGCCGAGTGTAAAACCTTACAAAGAGTAGCCTTCACATCTAGATGTGGTAGATCTTGATCAGAAATACAAGCCCACAGTCTCAAAGGAAAATGTTCCTTAATCCTAGGGTCATTATAAACAAGTTGTGCAAGAGCAGTTTTCCCTAATCCTCCCATTCCTACGATGGATAAGCAAGAAACATGCTGTTGAACATTAGGATTCAATAACATACTCACGATTTTCTCTTGATCATCCTCTCTTCCTATAATATCAGGGGCATACACGTAAGAACACGTATCTTCCCTTCTCATACCAATTGCTTGGCAATCAAGCTTAAACCCAAATTTAACATGGTCATTGGCAATGTCATCCAACCTCTGCCTAATTTCCTTGACCCCTTGGGACATTTTATAGGCAGTAGCTAAGGGGTTGAAGCGGGAAAAGAAATGATGGATCCTTTTGGAGAATGTACCTTGGTTGATCAATGTCTCCTTCCTTTGTGCTAAAGTGACAAACTCGTCGAACAAATCATCAGCATCGTAAATAACATCCTTGAGATCATCAACATAGAGTTGTGCTTGAGGAGGGAGTTCTTCCTTAGATTCAGCTTCTTCGAGCACAGCTTTGACAATCTTAACAGTGCGTTCAAGCTTTTCCAACTCCGTTACGTAACCCAAAATATTTAAAAACTCTCTAAGCTCAGAACATTGTAGGGCAGCAAAGAGTGCTCTGATAACTGACAACACCGTTCCCAAGTCCATTCTTAAATTTTGAGCCAAACGTTGTCAATATTTTAGAGATAATGCTGCAATGAATTGGGATCATGTTTAGAAAACCTAGTATATTAGAAGAATACACCGAACTTACGTCTAAAGTTACAGTAATCAAATAGCTTCAATTCGATGTCGTCTTACCAGAATTGAAGAATTATTTAGAAAACAATTAATTTTAAGTTTGTTGCCCTTGTTTTTATATTTTAGTAGTGGAATAGAGCTACTTTTAGTCACCAATTGATAGTTTATAACAATTTTGTAGATTTTCTACTTCTTATTTGCATACGAAAAAGTAATTGCAAAAAAGTAATTCAAGGAATAACGAGATAAAAGAAATGGAAGTACGTTTTTATTCTGAATTTATTTAACTATACTAAATCATAATTATTTTTTTAAAAATTACTCGGAGGTACCCAATATTTGGTGAAACTATTTTTCGATACCCCAACTTTTCAAAATTCATTTTGAGGTACTCTTAATTTTTAGGTTAGTAATTATTTGGTTCTTTTCCGGCCATCAATTTTATTAAGTAACCGAAATACCCTTATTCGATATTCTTATTCTTCTTCAAGGGCATTTCTTCAAAAATGGAAGAATAAGGGTATTTCGGCCACTTAACCAAATTGATGACTGGAAAACACCTGATAATTACTAACCTAAAAATCAAGGGTACCTCAAAATGAGTTTTTAAAAGTTGGGATACCGAAAAATAGTTTCCCAAAATATTGAGGTACCTTTGAGCAATTTTTTGATTATTTTCAATAATGCTAAAAGAAATATAATGTAAAATATTAACCAAAATTAAAGAAATATATGAGGAAACACATCTATTAATATATAAAGGCTAAATATTTATATTTTAAAATACTCAAACTGGAGTGAGGTTTCAACTAATAAAATTGCAGATAAATAAAATGTGATAACTACTCTTCCTGCCCAGATAATCGAGCATTACAAAAGATATATCATAAGATCATGACTCCTAATTTCTCGCTCCTTATCTATATGTGCCTAACCCTAGAAACGGACTGTTAATCATTAACAAAAATGACCATAAAAATCTCATATGTAGCATGTATAACTAAACCTCTTTACTTAACCAAAGTCTTCAATTAAATTAAGCATATATATTCTAAACAATTACAATATATTTTTGCTTGCCAGGTTGCATTTCAACCGTAATATCATTAGAGTTATTTTATTAACGTATGCACATTTTACTTATTTTGCTACAAATTAAAGGTTAAAAGTTTAATAGTATGTAAAAGCACAAACATTACTCCATGAGAAGAAATTACTCCATTTACAAGATAGATGTAACCATTTATCCCTCCTTTATATGCATCTTTAATACAATTGTATTAATATACTTAGTCATCAACACAAATATTTATGTCAATTTTTCAAAATGCAACTGTATTCTGCGACTATTCACTGGCTAGGATCACCATAACTTTAATTTTCTATATCTATCAATTTTCTAAACAAACATATATGCATCAACCATTTACATATAATATGGTAATTATTGATCCATTATTGGTATTAATCTAGGTTTGCTAATTGCTTCCCATGTCCTTATTTATTTGTCATTTTGATTGGGAGGATGAGAAGATATTAAAATCACCAATAAAATTATGGAAAATAATTATAAAATTATTTAAATAGGTAAAAATTAATTATGAGAGATTGAGAATACAAAATAAAATTAGTAAAAATTATATATGACAAATGATTAGAGATAATAAAATAACAAAAATTAATCAAACGGACAAATAAATAGGAATTAGGGAGTAATCACCATTATTCCTCAACATACAATACTAATAACTTGATTTATTTTTGCATATTATTTACTGTTCCCCAACATTTAAACCATTTCCTTAACGTAAGCATTAATCACAACATTCACAATTCACAGATATTATATCATTATTTTTTTTACCATAGTACTTGATGATACTTCCTACAAATATCATTTAACCATATATCCACATACCAATTTTTTTTAACAAACCATATTAGTATTCAAATAATTGCACCTTTTTACTATCTCAGTACTTTATATTACCTCCGTTTTTATTTATCTGTCGCCTAGGGAATTTTGGCAAAATTTTTGACCGTTAATATCTTAATTTGTATAATGATTCATCATACAAAATTGATGTTATTAGATTCGTAATAAAGAATGCTATTAAAAAGTATAATATTATAATTTTTTATAAAAAATTTATATTAGAAATTAGTGATTAAAGATTGGCACTGAAAACCGTAAATGACAGATAAAAAAGAACGGAGGGAGTAATACTTACTATAATTATAGAATAACTTTCTTTCGCATGGAAATGAACATCTCGGTGAATGCAAATAGCTATTGTATTGGGGATGAATACCGATATACTTTACTATACTATGGAGAATTCAAAAATGTATTAATAAGATAAAATGTTATTATTATCATCTACATAATTAATGTATTCAAATAGGGTAGTTACTTGATGGCGGACGGTCAAAATGGATGAATGAGACTAGGCGGGAAACTAGCTAGTGAAAGTTTAACATATTCGGATAGGGTAAAGTAAATTTTTATTATTATCATCATCTACCTATGTAATTTATTCGGATATGGTAGATACTTGATGATGGATGGTAAAAATTAATGAATGAGATCAAGCACGAAACTGGCTAGGGAAAAATGAATGATCTGCAAAATGATCGGTTGAAACTTTGCAAAATGCTCCTTTGCGAAGGATTTTTAAATTTTAAATATGTTGCAATTATTATATTATAGATTATAGTCATCCTTTTTTTTGTATTATTGATGATATTGTAAAGAAGCAAAAAGCTATGTATGACATGTTATATATTCATAGTTTTGATCAGTCTTTTATAATCCTATCTCATTACATTATTAACCAATTGCTTAATTAGACATTATGTTGGTTTAGCCAAGTAGTTTTGAAGCTCACCATGTGTTAGCTTATTTCTCTTACTACAATATTATTCAATTGTATTGACATATTTTGACTTTTTCAGGCAAATATGTATGTGTGTAATTTGCGTTGGCTTTTATGACATTGTTGAATCTTTTGATATTTCGTTGAAGTATCAATAACAGTTTGCAACTCACCTTTTGTTTCAGTTATTCATTCGTGTGTTAGGGTTAAGGAGGAAAGTTGTTATCCCATTTACAATCTTATGTCTGGGTTATCTATGCTGGGATCAAGCCATATCTCCAATTCTCATCCAGTTTTTGCCATAACTCTCAAAAAAAAATTTATTATATCATTTCTTTATTTGATGGTATTATTTATGCATTCACTATATTATCAATTTTTAATGTACATTTATACTTTCTTTTTTATTATTAAATATATATTTTTGTCATTAAATCTATTTTCTTTATCATTGTTTACAAAGTTATTTGTTTGCATTAATGTTAGACTTATTGCAAATAAAACACGTAGTATATAATTTATACAGTACATTGGAGTCGAATTTTCTTTATAATTTGTATGTACATTTATATTATAGTTGACCTTTTCATTAATAAATAACAACTTCTTTAATACGCTCATGTTTCACTCGGGTTTACCACTAGTTCTATATAATGTCAAAAATATTGAAATCATATTTTCTGAATTTTTCTTATATCAGGTCATCAATAAAATGCACCACAAAAATCAAAATATTAATTGTATTTTCCATTAGATTGTTGGAAACTAACTTCGAAGCTGGGTAGGGGTCAATGGTTCCGAAGTCGGAACCTGTCAATGAATAAGGGTAAGGTTCTTAAAATTTAGGAATATGTCCTGACGGATAAGCGTAACGTTCCTAAAATACTACCCTGAATCGGAACTTGGATGGCTGGAACCTATCATACAGGTTCAAGTTCCAAGTGTTTGGAACCAGAAATCTAGAACCGATGAATACACAGAACATGGAACCTAATTTTAAATATAAATTAAATGTGTTAAAATGTATACATTATTTAAAAATCGGTTATATTCTTTAATATTCAATGTCGTTAAATCAAGTGTGGTATTGTGATGGTGATAATGTGACAGTGTGGTGTATTTGTTGCTATGGTAAAAAGTAGTATGCTTTTTAGGAAACTATATGTCAGAAAATAAATTTTTCGTAATTGATGGGTACCATGGAACCAGAACCTTAACCGCGGGTAAGGATAAGGTTCCGAAAAATTAGGAACCTGTCCAAACAGGTAAGAGTAATAAAAAGATTTACATGCCAATAAGTACGATTAACTATTCTAACAAGTTACTTTGATCAACATATATTGATTTCAATTTTTTACTGGTAGAATCAACGGTTGTCATATTTTTTAACTATAATAGTTGAAAAAAAAATTCAATTGCATAAAATCTCTTTAAAAAATATTAAATTTTATAAATAAAAAGTTTATCTCAATGAATAGCATTACTTATTTCAACAGATTATTTTTAAGAATATATATTAACTTTGACTTTTTAGAATAAAATATGCTTTTTAACTATCATACTTGAAAAGTTTTTCAATATAGTAGAATCTCCATATAAATAAGGGTGGGAATAAGTCATACAATGCATAATAATTTCATATATACATGCATATGTTAGAAAAGTGTCCTAAAATCACCCAATTTCTTGAACCCACAATTAGTTGTTTCCTAATTTTATTAGGATATTATTTAGGTTTTCTTATCATGTTAGGTTTCCTAAGTGTATTAGATTCTAAGTCTAATTGGAGTAGGGGTCAAGGTAGGTTTATAGGGAGTTTTTCCCTATAAATAAAGGGTTTTGGTCCCCTTGTTTGATGTGGCCTAGTTTGGTGCCCATTGGGCAAATTTTAGATGGTGAGAGAGGTTCCGTTGAGAGTTTTGTTGAATAAGAGCACGCGTCTCTTCTAGGTGGATCTCTTTCGGTGTTTGAGATCTTTGTAATACTCTCTATGTTGGATCCTAGGTTGAGATCGTTTGTTGTATTCTCTACCGATAGTGGATTCGTTTTTGTTTGTCATATGTGGTTTCTTCCCCATTTGGGTTTCCACGTTAAATTTGTGTCCCCTTTATTCTTGCATTTATTTTTTACTCGATATCCAATAGTCATCTTTTTTTTTTTTTTGCTTCAGCTCATTAATCCGCTCTTATAATTACCCTAACGGCTTGTAAGATCAGTGACATGAACTCTTATAATACTGCATGCATTATCAATCAAATGAACGCCCTCATAATATAACAGTTACTATGTCTATACCTAATAGGTTTTTCGCCAATTAGACATTCAATTATATATCTATTCGCAACGCCAATATTAACATTAACATGAAAATTGGAAAGCAATACTTACAGCAATTTCTTTCTGATGGAAAATGAATCCACAATTTTGAGACACCCCAGTTTTATGTGCAACACAAATGAAGCCTTGCGATCTCACCTACATGTAGAATGTAGATATATATAGATAGCTTGACCTAGTTCCACAAATTAAAGCTCAAAAATAAATAATTGAATATGTCTGTGCATAATTGAATGATTTTAGTTGCTTCGCCTTGTGTTACTCACTAGCTGATAATTAGCGAGAGTCCAACTATTTGGCTGAAGGTGAATATTTATTTAAGGGTGCGTTTGGTTGGTTAATAACCCCGGGGAAATGGTCAATTTTTCCGAGTTGACTTATTTTTCTCATGTTTGGGTGTGGGTTGACATTGGGAAAAATTTTACGGTGAGCCCACCACTTTCTCCATTTTCCTAGGAAAATTTTTCCGTAAGGGGGTTAAGGGAAATTTTTCCCAGGAAAATCTTTCACATGAAAAACTTCTCACAGAAAAGTTTCCCGGGAAAAATTTCCCTAGAGTTCCTACCAAACGCTCCCTAAGAAAGATTTATGGTCGTAATACATAACTTTTGGAGTCAATTAAATCCATCCACCACTAGGGGAAAAAAATAAGAGAGAGGAAAAAAGATGCATGTGTATGGTACCATTCGCCCAATAAGGAGAAAAGCATGGAGCCAGCAGTAGTAGGTTTATGGCAGCTACGATAGAAGTTAATTGAATTAGGTAATAGCCCTCATCTTGTTGTATCAGCCCTCTTGTTAGTATCTTTACGTATGTGGGGTTAGCTACTAGCTGCTACATATGGATTTATATGGATAAATATATGGATAAATTAGAAAAAAAAAAACCCCTCCTAAACTGAGCACAATCAACTACTTCACTGGACCAAAATCAAAACCAAAATCAAAACCAGTACTCTAAAATTTGACCCATGTGAAATATGGAGGGGTTGAATTTAACAATCTTACCTCTAAATTTTATAATTTAGAGAAATTAATTCTAATCGAAACACTCTGTATATAGCAAAAATTCGCAGAAACACTCCGATCCTAGAGGTATGTGGTGTTAATATTTCTACAATTGTTGATTGGGAGTTATATTTTACTCGGCCCCTTGACCATTTGCTTACCATTTAAGTTGAGCATAATTCCGATCAAGAGTTTTAATTTACCCTCTCAATGTTGGGCCACGGGTCATCATTTAATTGCCATTGATCCTATTTATTTTGTGTAGTGATGGCCCTTTCTCTCCATCTCGATGTCACTCAATTCATTCTTGTGTAGTCTGATGACTGATGCTAATTTCACAGAGACAAAAAATTCATTAGAATATATAAAATTCACTCCATTGAATAAAATGATTTAATACCGAAATATATTATACTCTCCAGAGTACAATGCTTATATAATATCATTGTATAATTTTTTTTAAATATATGTGTATAATTTATGAGTGTACACACATATATTTATGACCATATTCATAAAATTAACAAGTGTGCAATTGGAATAGTAAAATTTTCCAATCGAGTCAATCAATTTGATTAGCTATTATATGTTCTGATTTTGGTTAAACCCTTGTAACTTTGTATAACAAGGAGGTAACATTATTACATCATAACGTAACCCCAACACCAATAAGTCTTATGTGAGATCATCTCACCATAAATTTATCATTATACATATAATTTATTTGTGAGTTTTTATGAATGTAAGGGTGACTAATATATAATATTTGATGACTTTAATATCGTTAGTCATATTCATATTGAAAAGTTATTGTAATATCACCTATTAGTAATAAAAGAAAATATTAAAAAATCACCTACAAGAATCGGTCCCACAATAAATTTTATATGAGACAATCTCATACTAGAATTTGTTATAATCTTATTTTAATTTTCAATGAAATATTTTATTTATTTTTAAAAATTACCTGCAAAAATATTTCTCAATCGAGTCATGCATCCATGTAGCAATATGTGTTAAAAGCTTATACTCAAAAATTTAAAAAAATTGAAACACGAGATTAATTTCATTGGGAAAATGTTATTGAGACACGTGATAAATTTTATATGAGTAATCTTATTTTTTGTTTTTCATTTTTTTATATTTATATTTTTAAAAATTAAAAAATAAATATAGAAGAAAATAAAAAATTATGAAATTTAAATTAGAAAATCAAAAAATTTAATAACTAAGACTTTAAAAATTAATAATTATGAAAATTATAAAATTAAAAACTATAAAATAAGTAAAAACACTACAAAATTTTAAAAAAATACTTCTACATACATTCGCATCATCTACAAATTTTAGCAATACCGATCAAAACATACCCAATGTTACCTAAATTACCTAATTTTGCTTATCGTGCTTCTACATGTAACAGAAAGACAGAGCATACTATACCATATTAAGAGTTGAATGCATATAAACTGCTCACAGGCGAGGCTTAAATAAATAAAAAAAATTGTCTTTAAAAAAATATATTACTTAAACTCCGATAGTGAAATATCACATTCCAATGATGGAGGGTAACAAAGTTAAAGACGCAAACCTAGGGTAGTGTGTATATATCCTTAAATATTAAAAATCATGAATGTGCATTTACTATTCCAATTGCATTTTGGTAATTTTGTTGAACTTAAGGTGTTACTCCCTTGTTATACATGATAGTCAAATCAAAGTTTGAAGCAAATATGACCTGATTTGAGGCTAAAACATCCGATTCAAATTTGAGGAAAACAATTTCAATTCGAATCTGATTAAAAAAGAAATCTGACCCTGAAAGCAGATTTGGAGCTGCCACCTGCAACTTGATTAAGCCTGGTTAAATTTGATTTTAGTATAGCAATAAGAAAAATTTGAAAATTTATGCAACCATGACTAAGTAGAGATCGAAAGTAGAAACTTTAATCTCCATCATGTAGGAGCTTGTGCTTTCTTTTAGGTTTATGATTTCCATATTTTTTGGAAATATATAGATGAAAGGACGGTTTTCTAATAAGTTATTGTCAGCATCCCCATTCTGATATAAAAAATACAATTAAAATATTCCCGAAGAAAAATACATTCAAAAATTCGCTCCTACTTGATCCTTTGCTTCCTATTCTAATTGGAATTAAGTGGAGGTTGAACTTGCCTACGATTGTTTGGGGTTGGAGGTCAATTTTACATCAAGAGTTGGAGCTGGAAGTTGCCATCACTCCCCACTGTATACTTGTTTTACGTTTAATATTTCATTATTTCGAAAATTATTACAACTTATAAACAATTCAAAAATAATTATTTATTTATATTTTTCAATGAATATAAAATTATGCATAAAAATAATTATTTATTTAGCAATCCAACCCAGGAGAAATCATACATATCTGGAAATGACATTATTAGGGGAACTATTCTAGAAGATTTTGGTATGGTGATTTTTCTGTGATACAATAACCATAAAACTTTTGGATCCCATTTTTCATCCACGAATTTGCAAGCCTGCAAATGAGAGAATTATCGTAGTATAAACTGATTTAGCAAAAGTAATTAATTATGTAGACCAACAACATGAAAAGCCAAGAGGTCAGGATAAACCTCAATGATGTTGTCTAGCTCAATGTTTAATACTTGATTAAACTAAGATTGATTGACTCCACCCCTAAAAAGTTACAAAGGGTTTGACCAAAATCAGAACATATAATAGCTAATTCAAATATGCAATCATACATCAATGTTCCTTTGAAAGATGGAATATGAAAAGCTATGCAAAATCTAGGGGGGAAAAAGCATGCCCGGAAATTATTATATTTTCTGGCTTACTTTTATCAAGAACTAATGTAGAAATCAAGCCCAAACTCCCTTAAACAGTGACAAATTTTAAAACTTTAGAGTTCACAAGGCTTCGTACTGTGAATTAGCAATGCACAATAACAGAAAGAAAATGTGGATGTACGTGTACACCAAATTTTCTGATGGTGCCTTCATCCATACTATCACAAACTCGGTCAAATAAGTAAGATAAAATTAAATCACCTCTATTTTACGAATTTAAAAGAGAATGAGTTTGATCTCGTGGATGTTCTATTAGCCTTCTCTCGATTCTAGTTCATTACCTATGACGTTAGGAGAAACCCAAGTTTGCGATGCTACAAATACTCACAGACTTCTTTAACCAATGAAACATTGTTGCACAAAGCGTATTAGAGCATGAAAATCAAAAGATTTAAACAAACTGCAACACAAAAGTGTTTCTTAAACTAAAACTTGTAACTTTCTTGTATACCTTCTTCCACATGAAACCCACTTTTGTCTTGAATTGAACTAAAAATACAAATCAAATATGATGATTTGAATGTTCCTAGCATAATCAACTTAGGTTGAGAGAGCAATAAAAATGAGAGCATGTTTGGTGTGGAGATTAAAAAACAGTAACAATGATTCTTACATTGCAAGTGAAATAATTCAAATAGGGAGATACAGACTTGGAAAGATTGAAGTACGGGGAGGAGAGATGGAGCAAGCTAGAATAAAGATCTATGATTACTTAAACGTTAACAATCATCGGAAAAAAAGAACCTATAAAAAAATCAAATTTAGAGTATATTACCTTGACAAGGAGCAACCTTTATGCGTCGATTCAAGACTTTGTTAATACCATTGATATTACACCTGAATTACTCATCAAGCAAAGGGCAAATACTTGATCATTAACCTGAGTCTTTTTACAAAATTCTTGGTGGGGGGAAAGTCTCTCAGCTTTTTAAAAGGAGACCTTGTTTATCTGATTAACACCACAAGTTAGAAGCTTGCAGTTGATATGCAGAGGAAGAATAAGCTTACTGGAAAGATTACCTGTAGCCGAGAGTGTCTAGATTTAACATTTTTATGGAAGACACCTAAGTGACCTAACAACAAAAGAGCAAGATCAAGCAAAGATGCTGATAATAAAAGGGAGAAACTGTTAAAATTATATGTAGGCCAAGTTCTTTACCCAAGCCGAGTGCAACATGCTTTCTACTTGAAATAGTCTCCCCTACCTCATCTAGAGCATCATCTTGCCCTGTATAATGCAATTCTAGCATAAAAAAATCGCACTACCAAAAATCAGTTAAAATTAGTCCTTGAAAATTATGATATAATTGATCACAAGCTGAACTCAGTGCAAATCTTAGTTTTTATGAGCTATTGTTAGTTTCTGATAATGGCTTCCTTATCTAAGCTTGTAGTGTTGGTCACAAGACCAAGAAGCTTAATCTCTTGGCCAAGTAGGCCTCCTTTGTTGCCAAAATTTGATGTGTTCAAAGCGTCCTCCTTGTCGTTCGTTTTCAATATCAAAATTGAAAGTATGTCATTCATGCGGGTCATCTGTTCCATTGCTTTGCAATCAACCCTAACTTCACCAGACCAAGTATTAATTAAAAGGGTGTCCCATCTATGTAATGCATCACAATCCAATGCCACAATGATGATGGGATTACACAACGCAACTGAATTAAGTGACATGGTCGATCCACAAAGCTTGTATATATTAACAGCAACAAAAGAAGGGGAAAAAAAAAACTTGTACCAGGAAGCAAAGGAAAGAGAACAAGACAGGCTCCATACTTACATCAGTAGTAGTAATATAAATTTGCCTTAAAAGCTTACAGGATTATTCTATCAAAAAAAGAAGTCAAAAGGATTAAATAGAGATTAGAGAGAAAGAGAAAGGTGGTAATTATGGTTGTATTTTGTATTTGATTGCATGCTTGAATACAACACTACTGATGTGTACTTATATACAATTGCTTCTCGTCTTTTCAATCAGCTCAGCCTAATAACCCATAACAACTCTCCTGTATCACTCAGTGAAAAAGATTGGGCAAAATTAGATCTAATTGGTAGCGGTGATAGCTTGCAGAAGACAAAGTCAGACTAAGGAATTGTGATGGGCCAGACAAAATCCAACTTCTTGAAAAAAAATGATAAATTAAATGCCTCAAATCTTCACCTTATATACAATATCATCTGTTAGGGTTTTAATTGATAAGAGCAACTTAATCAGCGGAAGCGAAATATGAAGATGACTATTTGATATCGAGAAAAATAAATGAGTGCAAGATAAAGGGGACACAAAGATTTTTACGTGGAAACCCAAATCGGGAAAAAACCACGGGCGGCACAACCTCAAACAAATCCACTATTGGTAGAGATTACAACGAACGATCTCACCCCGAGATCAACAGAAAGAGAGTATAACAACTCACATAAACTCTCACAACTTCTCTCACCAATAGGAATACGAAATCTCAGAATATCTGAATACACCTCCTCCCACAGGAGGTTGTTATGGGTCTTATGCCATTGCAAGGTATGGGACTTGTCCCACATCGGTAGAATGGGATACCGGTGTGGGGTTTATAGATCAAATGGGCTCTCTCTCCTATCAGACTAGTCTTTTGGGATGAGCTCTCCTATTTGATCTGTAATATAGGTGCCCCCGAAATTGGCCACACCAAACAAGGCGGACAAGACTCACTATTTATAGGGAAAACTCCCTATAAACCTACCTTGACTCCCACTCCAATTAGATTTAGAATCTAATACAATTAGAAAACCTAACATAATAAGGAAACCTAACATAAGATCATCAATCACAATAACCATGATTAAATAAAATCACATGCAACAAAAATTCAATTCAATTAATCACAACTCACAAGAAACCGGTCAAAATTAGGACTCCCCAAATTGAAATTTAAGGAAATTCATATAATCAAAATTCAAAACTAAATTGGAGAAGAACAACTGAGGCGAATAAAATCAAGAACTATTGTAGGAAATAAAAAGTTACCTACTGAATTCCAAAAGATTATGCTCTTCAAACAACCATGAATACTGCCTCATAGCATCAGCTTTACCCTAAAATCACAGCACACCCAAATCAATCCTTGTAATAATATAAGATCATCATACTACAAAACACAAGAGAAAATTAGATCAAGGGGCTACCTGAACCAATTGGGATTCACATGACTTTGCGGAGCAGCAAGAACTTTAACAACTCCTTCATTCTTGTAAGTTGTACCCACCCATGTTGCTTGCATATGCACGAGAATGGTGGCAGTTAAGGGAGGCCGAATTGAGCTAGGTGAGAACGTAAATCTTTGTGACGTTGTTGAACCAGTTGTCCTCAGTCAAGAACGACAACCAGAGGCATGCAAAATTGCTCTGGGTCTGGTGAGAGAGGAGATGGAAAAATTGATTGAGAATATCACTGTCCTATTTTACTTCTAGGTTATGACAGACTTTCATGACCGAAATACCCCTGAATACTGTTCATTGGAACAGTAACTCATTTACTGTTCATTGGAACCTCTGTTAGTTAAAACGCGTATAATAAGCGTATAAAACACGTATTGATGAATTGACCGTTTAAAAAGAGCGAATTCGTCTTCTATGGAGGCTGCCGAATAATAAGGGCTTTTTTTTTACCTCGCCGAATTATAACGTTTAAAACGCGTTTAACACACGAACTATTCGTTTTAAAAGGGGAAAGTAAGGATTATTGACACAACATCGAATCATCGATATAATAATAAGAATTTATTAGTGTTCCCGAATAAAAAACTACCGTATAAAACACGAATTTTTCGTGTATCACCATTTAATAAAAGTCAACGTTTATATCGATGAATAATTGACCGTATTTTTACATAATGCTGCCGAATAAAACACGTACCATATTTTATGCGTTTAATTCCCGCACCATATTTTACTAACATGGATTGGAACAGTAGAAATATTTTTGGCAGATTTTAGCATTTAAGGTATAGTGATTAATTGTCATTTTGTTGACTATCACCTTTTTCAATGTCACTTTTTGATTGATAATTTCTTATATAATATTATATTAATATTTAAAATATTATACTTTTATGATAGAATTCACTGCTAAAAATGTGTGCATTACCAACCACTTTTTTCCAACCAATTTAAACTGGTTGGAAAAATCAAACATTTTAGCAACTATTTTATATTCCAACTATTTTTTTTAAAAATTTGGCCGGAAAGAGGGTTGGAAATTCCGACCAATTTTGCTAAATTGGTTGGAAATTTTTCCTACCATCGTTTTTCCTACTATTTCAAATTGGTTAGAAAAATGGTTAATCCAACCATTTTCCCAACCATTTTCAAATAGTAGGAAAAATGATAGTAGGAAAATTTTCCTACCATTTTAGCAAAAGTGGTTGGAATTTCCAACCTTTTTCCCACTAAAATTTTTGAAAAATAGTTGGAATATGAATTAGTTATGGTTGGTTTTTCCAACCATTTTAAATTGGTTGGAAAAAAGTGGTTGGTAATACACATACTTTTAGTTGTAATTTTTCATTATGAATCTAATGATAGTATTTTTATGTAACAAGCTAGGCTTTATATATATTGAGAAACTCATGGTCTAAATTTTCAAAGTTTGATTATATAATTTTTAAAGATTACAATTAATATGGAATAGAGGGAATACTTGTTTGCATAGTTATAATCAATGATTTTAAAATATTTGTCAATCGGAACTAGTTTTTAGACTTTTTTCCTTTTTTGATTGACTTTTTTTTTTGGATTATTGGACGCTGATAATACTAACTTTCGGGATATTGGCCAATAACAATACAAACTATTTTCTTAGACATTGATAGTACCAACTTTCGATCTTCCCCCCCCCCCCCCCCCCAATAGTACACTACTAACTTTAGGTGTAATAGTTCATGGATGCGCTTAGTGCAAAACCATGGTTACGCTCGATATAAACTCATAGTTGCACTCAATGTGAACCCACACAAACTCAATGTTGTACTATTGGAGGAAAATGAGTCGAAAGTTGGTACTGCCAGTGTCCAAGAAAATAATTCAAATTATTATTATTATCCAATACCCACAAAGTTGATACTATTGGAATCCAATAATTAATCCTTTTTTTTAATGGAAACTGTTCGACTTTTCTATAAACGTTTTCAAATTTTATTTGTTTTCTTCCCAGAGACTAAAGTATCTATGGTCGAGTTTTCCAAAAGGACAATGATACACATCTTGACTATATAGGGTTAATAACCATCTTTAATTGTCTATTTTTTACATTTTTGAAAATTTTAATAATATTTTCTCTAATAATTTTATATTTATCAATTATAAGAGCATAATACTTATTACTTAGGTCAAAAAAATATAAATAATAGTCTAACTTTATAAACCATAGTAGAAAATGAGCATTTTATGCATAGTTTTATATTTTGAAAAATATAAATAAATAATTATTTTTTTATTGTTTATAAGTTGTAATAACCCTCAAAATAATGAAACATATATACTTCTTTATAATGGTTTAAATATACTTAAATTTAGCTTTATGATTTTGCTAAACGTCGCCCTGAAGGCGATGATTAATAAAGAATCTTATCTACCTTTTTATAATATTTCATACAATTAAGGATATATGATAAAAATTTACCTTTTTAATTTTAGTAGAATATATTTGATTATCTCTACAGTATCTTATCATTAACTTATATAGCCCACTGTATTAAGGATATATGATAAAGGTTAATCTTTTTAATATGACAGTAAATTGTTAAAAAATTATTAAAAAAATGAAATTGTTCATATTTTCAAATTTCCTTTCCACTTTACGTACCTTCTTTTATCTTAGACTGTCACGACATTTCAAGTTGCGAGGAAGTGTACCTTCCATTCAAACTGTTAACTCCTCCTAAATCACTATTGTATTCAAATTCACCTATTGGGAGTTGGAGAGTAATAAGGAGTAAAGACACATTGCTGGGATTACTCAAACTTCCAGTTTTCCACTCAGGTAAAACCAAGTTGGAATCGAAGAAGTGTGGGATAACGTCAAAGATTTCATAATTCCGATTAATTGATATATTTAATTGTGTTTTTAATTTTTTTCCCAAAAAATTTGCATTAAAAATAAATTAAAAATATTAATTAGTTTATGATAAAATTTTATAGATTTGATTAGATAATCAAATATAATATACTAAAATAAAAAAGGGTAAATTTTTATCATATATCCTTAATTGTATGAGATATTATAAAAAGATAGATTAGATTCTTTATTAATGAGGGCGATGTTTAGCAAAACTGTATATATATAAAGTAATTTGTGGAACAGGGCAATATTCTTTTAATTGGTCATAATCCTGGGATTTGGCTAAGTGTAACTTAAATTGGGTTTTATTGCAATACATAATACTACGTTATCCATGCCTTAACTTGGTCAAAATTAATTAGTGCTCATATTAATTCCATAATTAAAATCACATCCATATATATATATATATATATGTGCTTGCATGGCTCGTTTGCTATAAATAATGGCTGTAATCGCCCGATGTAGTCAAGTATCAAACACAATTGTTTAAGGACTCCAAAGTTTATCTAGTTGCTTTGAAGAATGGCAAAATTATCTTATCCTGCATTTTATGCTTTCCTCTTCTTTACAGCATCTGGCAAGTACTAGTATGTAGTTTCTTTCTCATTTTCATGACTTTTGACACCCTTTTTTTCTTTCCCTTTCAATTATCTCATTTGTGTAATAGGAGAAAAAATGATCAAATTACGCACACTTCGAAGGAATGTTGGGAATTAAGTCCATATAAAGTTATATATATTATGACTTCATCTGCATTTTCCCAATTTGACAGTTAAAGTCAATTTCTTAATTGACCTTTTATTTATCATAAATATATATTGATTTATGTTTTGATAATACTACCATCATACTTATTTGAAGGTTGCTTTATCTGACTATATTTCTTGTTAATTTTTTCATCATATATAGTGATAGAAATTACAAATTAGTAACTAAAGTATCACCAAGAGTCAAAGATATATTAAGGTTGAAGGGGCCCATTAAAGTTGGTCCGATGGTAGTGTTGTCCAAACTGTACATGAGGATCTTGAGTTTAGTAAATGAAACACCCACTATATTTATTTAAAATTTAAGAAATTTAAAACTATTACCCAATATATCATACGTTTATGATTTGACTTATCTAAAATGATAGTATATATTAATATGACAATGACTTTTAAGCATGTAGTAAACTTAGAATAGACTTTATTATTGGTATATGACAAAGTAGAGTACTATAAGTATTCATTTATAAATTTCTAGCATTAAAAGTCTTGTTCATAGAACGATCTTTTAATAGATATCAGTGTCAGTTAATGAACTATGACATTTTTAAAATTTCAATTTTCAAACTTTTTTTTTATATCAAACTACAAAGATCTAACACTAATAAGAATTTGATTTGTTTGGATACATGCAAATGAATGAATACAGTAGTTGGAGTGGCGTTGATCAACAGTGTAGAAGGCAAAACTTGCGAAGAGGGGATGGGAATTTGTGGGACGGACTGTAAGGACAGATGCGCACAAAAGCACCCGGGTGGTGAAGGATCATGCAATCATCTAATATCGCCTCCTCTATGTACTTGTTATTATCAATGTGGACCAACCCCACCTCCTACAAAAAGGTGCACCATTGGCCTTGGACTTTGTGGCATAGAATCTTGCTTTAACGAGTGTTGTAACTCCAAGTGCAATGCCCAACACCCTGGAGGAGAAGGCTATTGTGTTAATGCAGCGGGTACATGGTTGTGTCAATGTGAATATAATTGTTAGGAAATTTCTAAGTATGACACCAAATAAATAGATAGATCTTATTTTCAGGAAACGTTGTTTTAGAATTTTTAATTTTCGTGTATCTTTCTATATACTATGATCTTTCATTGAATACTTCGCTAAAGTTGTTTTTGAATCCTTAAGCAATTACGATTTGCGTTATTAATTGTTGAATAAATTTAATACACGTGCAAGTTGTAAAACTCCTACAATATCACTTTTTGTCGTTCGTCCATTTCATTAATTAGTGTCAAACTAAAATTAATAGTACCTATATGATGAATAGTACATAAATTTCATTTTGTCCAACTTACTCTTTGTGATAAGGATAGAATGGTAATTAATATATTATAGCATTTTACACCGAAAGAGTCATCAAAAACATGGTTGCCATTAAGGGGTGGGCGCGAAAAACCTAACAGAAAATCAAACCGCAAAACCGTAAAAATTGAATTGGTATAACTGTTTGCATATTTGAAAAATGCGGTTTAGGTTAATTAAACCGGTTTCACCGATTTAGATTTTGCATTTTTGTGAAGCAGTTAACCATGGTTAACCGGTTTTGCTTAATTTAGTAGCAATATATGAGATTTCAAAGTAAAATATTAATTTTTTTGCCATAGTTGTTACTTTAAATCTCGAAAATCGGTGGTTAACCGCGGTTAATCGTAAATTAAATCCAAAAAGTGATTAATCGTGTTTTCAATCTGGTTAACCGGCGGTTTCAGTTTGTTTTTGGTTTCCAAGTTTCACTTACGATTAACCACATAATGCAGTTTAGGTTTAGGTTTATAAAATTTAGAAACTGCATGTGCGATTAACCGTTTATGCCAACTCCTAGTTGCCCAAGATTTAAACATCAAGTGCGATGGAAAACCTGCCTCCAACTTCCATACCATGACCATTAGATCATCATATTTTTTTTATTAATATTTGTCACACACGCACATATATAATTAATTGGATTCTATTAATAATCCCTACTTCCAAGTTCCAACAATAGTATAACAATAATTCTTAATTTCATTTTTAATTCTGGTGATCCAAAAAAATAAAATAAAATTGGATTGTAGTTGTAACAATCCATCTCCACATTTTTTTTAATTTTTTATATTCCCGCCTCATATTGTTTTTTTTCATTCCTACCCACGGAAAGGTAATGAAGCATAGTTACAAAAAGAATTTTTAAATTATTTTTTTGAGAATTCGAGCATTTATTATGATTTTTTTTGAAAAAGAATGAAAGTGAAAAATTGTAAAAAAAAAATCGTAAAAAAATAAAAAAATTTGGGAGAAACGTCGTAAATTCATTGAAAATCATGGTAAAGTGTTATAATAATTTTTGAATCAAATGCAAACTCAAAATCTATGATATTTAGGGTATAGTTTCGGTGGTGTTTCACAAAAATTCAGTTTTATTTTTGTTTTGGACCATCAAATCCAAAATGAAAGTAGGGATTATTGCTATTCAATTGGTGAAAGTTCAAAGTAGTGATTATTAAAATCCAATTTCTTCACACACACATACACACAAATCATGTTTACTTTATCCATTTGCTTAATGGTGGTGTTGCAAACTTCCCTTTATGGAATTTGTGGTGGCCCAGCCTTTATCAGATTCTTGGTGGGATGTAGTTTTTGGGTGGTGATTTTCCTTTATCCCAAGTCCATATCGGGTTCCAAGGTGTTTTCCGGGTTCGAAATCGTTTTCCCCCATCTTTCCCAATTCAAGCAACGTCAAATCCTACTGTGATATCCTTTAGATTGATATGTGAAAGTTTGACAAATTACTTGGCATAGAAAAAAAGTTTGTATGAAATGCATATTATGAATAAGATTTTTATGTATTTTCTAAATTTTGTACAAGAATATAAAAGTTCGTAATAATTGTAGTTCTTTTTATATAACTATATAAAATATTAATTAATAAATATGGTAATAAAGTCATCAACAAGTCCTTAAATTGCAATTACTTATGATTTGAAAAAAAATGCAATAACTTACACTTATATTATCTCACCTACATCAACTTTATCTACTGCATCAACCTGCACATACCTGCATGAACTTGTATTCACCTGCAAACTGCACTTTTTCTAATGCTCTAAAGTACATGCAGTAAGTGTTAGGAACATAAGAAGCTTATCTTACCCACATCCATTGCCCGTTGAGTTTGAACCGAATAAAGTCGGCCCAATAGATAATAAATGTCAACAAAAGAAGGTTTTTTGACTTGGGGGATGACCCAATTGACAAGTAGATAATAAAAAGAAAATGTTTATTGATTTGTCTTTTGTGTTAAGAGAGATGTATATGATAAATGTTGTTTGTAAGTTTTAAATTGATTTATTTCCCCTTTTTGATCTTAATTATTGAGATAAAACGGGAAACAAATTTTGATTATATTCCCTTTGTAGGGATTGTGTTTAGATATGATTATATAGTATCTCTTCTGATTAGATAAGTAAATTAATTATAAACTTGCCAACATTACATATATATACAATCATAATAGTAACAATAATAATAATAATATTTAGATGTTTTGTCCATTATATATACCCACTCTGGTATGCAGACACTGAATGTCAAAACACATTATTAGTTTCCCTCTCAAAAAAAAAAATTGTAACTGAAGATTTGAACTAATTGTAAAAATGTTGAAATTTCGCCCATCATTTTGTACCATCCTCCTCTTTTCTATGGCTTTAGGTAATTAATTTGACGGCCATAATCCTATTATTTGTTTAATCTTTCTCATTTATTTTTTTATTTTTGTCATGACTTTTGATTATCCAAAATTTCAGGTATGATTATCAAGAGAAAACTTAAACGACCAAAAACAATCACAATTTACTATACATGTTGTTTCTAGTATTTTACTTTGCATTATAAATACAAAATTGGATAAAATTATGGTATGTTAGAATAAATTTTGATAAGCTTAGTTAAGTTAAGATTATACAAACTAGATCCCATGGACATAGCTATAAATCAACATAGAAAGATCTCAAGAGTTTATATGATAAAGTAGAGATTAAAGGGACATGAAAGCACAACTAGATATTCCCCTTTGTTGTAGGGTTTTTTTGCATTTTGGACCCCAAATTTTAGGGGTATTTATATTCTGAACCCTTAGTTTTCAACATTAACTTTTTAGACCCTAAAGTTTGTAGGCTGAATAAAAAAGGACCTTAAAGTTTGTGGGCTGAAGAAAAAGGCCCCTGTCTCATTCTTTATTTTCCTCCCATGTTTAAATTTATCTCCCGATTAACGTCAAACTTCAGGACTATGGTTAAAACTAATATTGAAGCTATAATACACCTTTCTAATTCATGTCGGGGCTACTTAGACCCCTGAATAAATGGTTTTAAGTAACTCCAACATGAATAAAATAGGTTTATTATAACTTTAATATCGGTTTTAACCTTAGTCTTGAAGTTTGATGCCAATCGGGAGAGAACTTCAAACATGGAAAGAAAAAGAAAAACGGGAAACAGGCTTTTTTTTCACCTCACAAACTTTAGGGTCCTTTTTTTTCGACCTACAAACTTTAAGGTCCAAAAAGTTAAAGTTGAAAACCAAGAATTCAGAATATAAATACCCCTAAAATTCGGGGTCTAATATGCAAAAAACCCCTTTGTTATACCAACCATTCATATGATATTCCCAATGAGTTAGAGTGTTCACTCTTATTTTATGAAATTAATGGCAAAACTAACTAGGGTGTAATTTCTTTGGATGCATGCAAACAATTACAGTTGGAGTCCTACTGATCAAGGATGTAGAAGGAGGGTTATGCGAAGAGGGGTTAGGAGTGTGTGGGACTGACTGTAACGCAAGATGCGCACAGAAACATCCAGACGGTCAAGGCCGGAATATGCAATTATCAAATATCGCCTCCCCTGTGTACATGTGCCTATAAATGTGGACCAACTCCACCACCTTCGCCTCCTGCAAAACAGTGTTCCATTGGCCTTGGAGTTTGTAGCATGAAATATTGCGATAATAATTGCTGTAACTCCAAATGCGTTGCTAAATACTCCAGTGGTGAAGGCTTTTGTGTTAGCCTTGGGGCTCAAAGGTTGTGTCAATGTCAGTATAGTTGTTAATTAGGTGATTATTGAGACATAGGATTCGAAACATACATGTATTCAGTCTTAAATTTTGTTTCATATGTGATGAAATAAATGGATTGAATTTATGTTTGCTGAACCTGAGGATGCCAGTGCAAAGCTCGTGTCTTTTTCCTTGTCTTTCTTCGATGACATTCTTTGAGGTCTACTCCCTCCCTTCCATATTATCATCTAGTTGATTGTTGCGGTGTCCAATGCCACTCTTTGATTGATAATCTATCACTCCCTCTGTTCTATATTAATTGTGTCGTCCTTGGAAATCTTATAGTCAAATTTCAAAAATTTTGATCAAAAATTTTGATCATAAATTTCTCAATATATACAATGGGTTGCTATATAAAATTATATCATTCGATTCGTAATGAAAAATATTATCATAAAAGTATAATATTGCAATTGTTAATGACATATTATACAAAAATTTATTGATCAAAGAGTTACATTGGAGATCATGAAAGTCAAAATTACGATAATCAATTAATATGGAACAGATGGAGTATATATTATTGACCTTCGCAATATTATACTTTTATGATAGTATTTTTCGTTATGAATCTAATGGTAGTAATTTTATATAACAATCATTGTATATATTGAGAAAGTTATGGTCAAAATTTTTAAAGTCTGACTGCACAATTTTCAAAAATAATAATTACTCCTTTTGCTCTTAATAAGTGACAATTTTTCTAACTACCTTGTCCCTTTTTATTTGTCAAGTTTACAATTCCAATAATTAAAATACTCAAATTACCCTTAATTAATGAATTTGAGTTTTATTTACTTTTTAAAAATTTCCTTTATTACTCTCTTTACATTGAAATTAGTGAAAGGATAAATTTGTCCATGCACAAATTTCTTACTTTATTTCCAATGAGCACAGGTTTTGTAAAATTAGGTATTTTGACACTTAAAGAGGGACCGAGGGAGTAATATAGAACAAAGAAGGTAATATTGTTGTGCTGTCATGACCGGAAGACCCAACTTTAGTCCATTTCAATCGAATATGGAACAAAGAGAGTAATATGGAACAAAGAGGGTAATATTTTTCTAACTTTAGTAGCACATCAAATAATAGCTTAAAGACTGGCTAATTTTGCTGAGGTCATTAAATATTTTTGTAACAAGTGAATACTAACTAACACTAGGACGGAATATTAGAGTGATACCCAAACTTTAAGCATGTTAGAAGAAGTTGGGACAACTTGCTCATGCTTTAGCCCATTTCAATCCTATTGCTTGGGAGGAAGAAATATGGATGGGTGTTGAGAGAATCGCACTTGCGACCTCTTGCAACACCCTGCATCTGTAACTGCCCAACTTTTAAAGGGGATGTTACATCTTGCCTATCATATTTTTTCCACAGTATTGGATTTCCAAGTGAAAATCTTATCTTCATCACCTCTATATTGTTCTTTTATATTTTCTCAATACTTTTTTCTCTAAATTAATTATCTTGTTTGTCTACACTACGATATTAGATCCATTTAATCTGAATTTAATCCCTACACGTGGTTTTAGATCTGAATTTTGATCCTAACAGATACTATCATAAAAATGTTATCCCTATACAAGCATTCTTGGTGTGTTTTCAAAGCGCACACACCTCCTCTTTCTCACTTTTTCCTTTTTGTCTTTTTTTTAGGTAGCTTAGACATAATACATGAAATTAAATACATCGTTATAGAAGGGCTCGCCTTTTAGCTTTAGTGGCTAGAGTATGTACATCCTTAACGTTTGATATTTTTTGTTTTGACAATATAACAAGAAGAAAAATTTAAAAGTAAAGGCCTACAATGTTCTAGGAGAAACTTACATTCTTATGCTATTGTTGATTTGTTTGAAAGGCTCAGACAACCTCCACTGCATCCGTGAGGCCTGTGATTCTCCGGAACCCCAATAGCTGGCATGTTCAAAAGCGCTCTCATCACTAAAATCAATGTATTCAACAACTTCTTCCGAACGGTTCAATATTTTATGAATTGCCACAATCTCATGGAAAATCATATTGGAAGTCACATAAGAAGTGCTAGACAATTTCAAAGTATCATTATAGAACACCTCCAAAAAGATCACCAAGTTTTTCACTAGCTTCCAATAGTTGGCATTGGGAGGTTTATTTATTTCATCATCTTTGGAAAGATCTGCAACAAAGTATAGGTCTCTTTGAGCATACAAAAAAATACATCCTCAAACACTATTGCGGTATTAAGCATCCTGTAAGTGGAGTTCTATTTGGTGGGAATATCAGGAGACAGGGATGCTTTGCTCTCAATATTTTTGGCTTGTACACACTCTACCCATCTATTCAGCCTACTTGGTGATTTCTTAATGAACCTCACAGCAGCTCTAACCCATTTCATAGATTTCCCAACCACCTTCAAACCATCCCACACAATCAAATTAAGAATGTGTGTCATGCATCTAACATGCAAGAAATCCCCATTAGAAAAAAGATGGTGATTTCGGTGCTTTAAATTCTAAACAAGGGCTCTACATGCAACGTTATTGCTCCCAACATTGTCCCCAATAGTCGTGTATCTAAACCCCAGTCATCCAAGCACTTCTCAAGGACTTTCCCTATGCCATCCCCTTTATCACTAGAAATTGTACAGAAACTAAAGATTTTCTTAAGCATATTCCAGTCATAATGAAAAAAATGGGCAGGCACAACCATATAGTTAATCCTTTGAAGAGAAGTCCAAGTATCAATTGTAACACACACCCTATCACATGATTTTGTAAGAAAAGCTTTCAATCTCACCCTCTCATTTACATATATGTGAAAGATATCTCGTGCAATAGTAATGCATGAAGGCGCGCAAGACAAGTTGTAAACAAGCTTTGACCATAAATTTTCTAAACCCCACATTTTCGACAAATTTAAATGGCAACTCATAAATTATTATCATCTCACCAAGAGCCTGCCTAACAACATTTGCATCAAATACCATTGGTTTTAATGTCTTGTTGTCCCCGTCCCCAACTTTTCCAAACACCAAAGTAGTTTGTGTAAAAGACTCTAATTGTTTACTTTGAATAATGGGGTTGTTTACATAACTCTTATAATGTCCGTTCAACTTTATTATATCATTTCTAAAAGCATGGGCTTTATATTCTTGAGGACACTATTTTCATACAACTTTCTACATAATATATTTTACCTTGATTTCATTGAAGCGCTTTTAACATTTGGACCTCCTTTTTGGATCCTTTCTTGCCCTTTGGTTCCCTTTGTTGTTACTTGGCTCAGGTACTTTAACCTCCTCCTCCTCCTCGTTATACTCAGTGTCACTCTCATCCTCTTGAGGACCTCCTTTTACTCCCACATCCTCCACTTCCTCTTCAGTTGAAGCTCTTCTCTTTATGGATTTGGAGCTCATCTAGTAAATAAATTAATGTACAAAGTAAATCCAAATAAGAAATAAAATAGTAAAGTCTAAAAAATAGCTAACATACATTTCGAGACCAAGCTGAAGAAGGCTCTGTGTTGACCTATAATAGTGAGTCTACTGTTTACACAATATACCTATTAAAAAAACACCCAACATTCATGATTTAGAGGTAGAGGCAGCGTAAGATAAATAATTTGACAAAATCCTAATAGGGATATTGGATGAAAATATACCGACCTTTGGGGGTATTGGATTGTAATATACCGACCTTTACTATTGGACAACAATATCCCTAACCTTTATACTTAGGTGAAATTATTATACCAACAGTGACTAAGAGAGTGGTGACTGGTTAACTGGTCTCTATTCTAACGTGACAGGCGAAGGGAAAATAACCGGCCTTTGCCCAGTAACCCTGTTAACTCCTCTGTTTTTCTCTCTAACACATGTTAAAAAAAAAACAGCCCTAACACAGTGACTAGGGGTGGTGAACCAGTCTTCGTACTGACATGACACACAACCAACCAATATCTTGTAATGTGAGTTAATGAAAAAACGGATGGGTTGGAGTTATTGGCATGAGACAATTTTTTTAACCTCTGCCAATCACATCAATATGGAGACCGGTTTCACCATCCCCTTTTTTACTGTTGGTATAATCATGTAGCAAATTAGTTTAACTAAGGCAATGTTATAGAATACAACCGAAATGACAAGTATTCTGAAATGAAGGATACACAAGAAGACTAATCATTCATCAAATTTGGTGAGTAAAATACCCAAAAGAATAGTCAGTAAGTTCTAGCACAACCTTAAGGGATCGGTATACAGATATAAACTTGTATACAGTAGAACCATCACCAATATCCGTATCATAGTAGACCTAGTTATAGGCTTACAGTTATAAACCAAGTTATAGCTAAGAACAACTCGTATATAGAAGAGATAGGTACTCGCCTTTACCTTCGAATGGCAGATGTTATAATTAAGCTTTTGTGGTTGAAGCTTATTTTATTTAGTGCTTGACATACAAAGGAGAAACCTCATGAATAATTCAAGAAACCATAACAAGAGTGGATGTACATGAAAAATTCCCTGATTACAAGTCTGTATTCTCAGCCATATCAACAGTTAGAGAGCAACCCCATATTGTCATGGTTTTCCAGTCATTCTCTTGCCTGATTTATTATTGTTTTCTGATACTCTGTTTGTTTAAGCCTTCAAGCCAACATAATTTTGTTATGTGAATCTTTAGGGGAGGACTAGTAAATTGGGTCTGTATGTCTGTTGCTGAGCATACGATTTGGGGGTGAAGTACTTTTACTTAGTTACAGGCAACCCTTAAATGAAAACCCAATTTTTTGCCCAACGCCATGAAATTCAAATCAGACAAACCCAGATCGAGAAATGAGGAGTTTCATAACTGAGTTCCATCATGCAATGAGATCTCTGTCTATAAAAACGTCGGCGACGACAAGGTCATAGAGATGGAGAGACGGAGGGTGGGGTGAGACTTCAACGACGGCGGTGGAGGCCACAAAGACTTCGACAACGGAACGGTGGAGCAGCGGCCTCCGACTTCGACGCTGGGCCGTTGGCGTAGTGGAGTATTTCAATTTCTTTTCCCTTTGTTTGCAAAATAAATTGAAATGCGTGAAATAAAATGAATTAATAAAATATGATTTACATTACAGAGGTATGCATATTGCGTTTCGACTCATTTGCGAAATATTTTATGTTTTATTTTAGGTGCTGACTATAGTAATGGAAAGCCAGTTACTAGTACGAAGCAAGGTTAATTGGTTAGGATCAGTGTTGATGTCAAGTGAATAATTGAACTATCCAGTGTTGTAATGAAGTTACTTTGGGTTGTAAATGCATATTTTTGGCTATGTATAATGTTTAAGATTTCTTCGGAGTTTGGAATTGTACTTGGGTTTTTTTTCTTTTTTTGTATCGAGCATGTTAGTTTAGCTTTGTCTATGGATGTGGACATCGGTAATATCTTCAGGTTTTATATTTCGTTGCGCTAATTATTGGATTATAGATAATTAGTCTTAATCTAGTGATTATGAAACTGGGGGTGTTACAGGCTTGACATGACTTGTCTAATTCATTAGTTTGAGCCCAAAGCCAAGCCAAGTTGATCTCAAACTAAGCTATGCGAGCTCCCTACTATATTGAGCCGGCTTGGCTCATTTTCATCCCTAATTAGAAATGAGCTACAATATGAGCAACTCGATTACCCCCTCTTTATAAATACGATCAAACTATAAAAATGGAAGTGAGAAAATTTTAACACAAATTTCAGCAAGTATATATGAGGCCCAAACAAATTTATGGGGCGGCTCCGATGGATCTATGCAGCTTTGAAATAGTCTCCTTCCACTACCACTCTTGTGAACGCAACTCCTGTCACCTTTAGGGCAAACGCTCCCATACCTCCTCTACAAAACCGCTCGACATTCGTCATACTCTCAAATGTTAGTATACACAGAACAACTAGGGTTTTTAATGACTAAATTGATTTAATCTCCACCTTTTATCTGATTTCGTTTTTCCACTATATAATAAAAATAAATAAGAAAGTTTCCCAAATTGATTTTGATTATATTCCCTTTGTAGGGCTTTTTTTTTAAGGAAATTATAGGGTTCTTCTTTGGAATTAAATGGAAAACTTTCTTTATTGGACTAGAACATTGCAACTATAATTACAGTAATATATGTTTTTAGATTATATTCCTAATATTGATGCATGTTTGGTTCATCATAAATACCCCACACTATCATTCTCAAATTTCAACATCAAAAACATCATTACTCCATCGTTGAAGCTTGCAAATATATGTTCTTTTTGTTTTTGGAACCACAAGCATTAACTTAACAAAAAAAAATGTTGAAATTTCGCCAGACATTTTGTGTTATGGTTCTCTCGTTAATGGCTTTGGGTAATTTGTCACATCTCCTTTAATATCTTATGTTTGTCATATCACTCTCGTCCTCTTTGTTTTCTCATTTCGATAGCTTATATTTATTCATGATATGCTTTATACATTTATATTAAGAAAATGAGTGGAGCAAAACTAACAGAAGTTTATTTTGTTTGAACGTATGCATGAAAATGAATACTAACAGTTGTAATGGTAGAGATGAATGGTGTTGAAGGCGGGACAGAGAGGGCTAAATTCCATTCAAAGGCTGAAGAGTGCAGCACTGGGTACGGATTATGTAGTATAGCACATTGTGGTAATGATTGTTGTAACTCCAAATGCGTGGCCGACCACCCTAGTGGTGTAGGCTATTGTGTCACTCTTGGGTGGCTACTCTTGTGCCAATGTGATTATCTTTGTTGATCTCAAAATCTATTAATATATAAAAGTAATATTTTTGAATTTTGAAATGGTGGGTAAAGAGTAAATTTACGTGATCGTAATTAATGTGATTAAAAATAAATAAAATATATTAACTATTTTTCCTTTCCTTTTTTACCTAAATAAAATACAAAATAATTTTGTTATCAAAAAATATTTAAATTTTGAAATAAAGTCACCAAAGTTAATGTAGGTCAATTAACCAGTCATATTATAGAAAAATAAAATTTGGTAAAATAATTTCTTCCATTTTCCCATCCAATCTCCACAACACGTGCCCCACTACATGTTCAACTCTAATCATCTACTTATATCTATGTGTAGATTAAGAAATTTGGTCGATAACGCTATTAATTTTAATTATCTCATGATGTATTTTTTTATAACGTCACGAGATGTATCAATGCATTATTAGTTATTGTTGGAATTATTTCAAGAGTATAAGAAGTTTGTATAGCATTAGAAATCGTGTGGAACAAGTATAAGGATCATATATATGATAAACATCAAGAATATGATCAACACGAGTCCATAAGAGACCAACACGGTTCGTGTTGGTTTCCAAAGAGCAAGGAAAATGATCCTGGGCTCAACACAGGTCGTGTTGAGGCAACACGGACCGTGTTGATCCAACACCGTGTTGGAACCCATAATATGTTTTAATGGCTAATGGCTATATAATCTTATATATGTATTAAGTGTATGATATCAATATTAAGTCCGATATTATATGTATTCCAACAGCTGTATTAGTTGACCAAGTCAAGGTCATAATCCATCATTAAGGACCTTAATTATGCCTTTGACTAAGGGTGTAATTAGGGTTGGATTAGGTGTGGAAGTCTCCTATAAATAGGAGACATTCCCAAGCCATTTGAGAGCATCACAAGCATCAATTCCTTCTTTCTATAATCATATCCTCTCAAGTATAGTCTGCAGTTGTATTTGAGAGAATCAAGTGAGAAACCTATGTCTTGAGTGCAACAAGAGCTAAGTTTTATCTCTTTGAACATTTACGGTATTGTAAGTAGTTCTTAAGGAAAATGAGTACGAAGCCATGACTCTTAGCAATATCCAAACAAGATAACCGTATGATTATTAAGTTCAATCTCCGTCTTGTCACATATACCGCAAGAAGTCAAGAAAAGATGATGGAGATTCAAGCCGATGTCGAACATCATTTTCCAACAATTTTAAGAACTATTTACAAGACAAGATTGGAGGAGGCTAGGAGTTGGACATCCAAGATTCAAGAGGAGGGATTATAAAGATAAGTTTATATTTTACAAGTTTATTAGTATCATTTTTCATATAAGTTTATTAAGTTTTATTGAGTAAATTTAATGGTTAAAAATTTATTAATCATTTGTTCGTCTATATATGTTTCACATAGATGAGAAATTGATCAAATATTATGATAGATAAGAGGCAAACAAGGTTTATAATTATCCTTTGGTGACAAAGTGATTTTCAAGATGCTCATGACTCAAGCCATGATACAAGATTATGCAATGGAAGACATGGACGTGGGCACTACTACATTATTGCTAATGGATTTGTGAACAGCATATTGAGGAGAGATAAGTAGGTTAATTGCTTTAAGATTTTTTGCATAATTGAGTTAATATTTATGAGATATATGAGTCATCAATATATTCAAGGCCATAAGTTGACTCATATAATTCTTTTACGGAGTTTTTGGTAGGAACCTCAGGGGAATTTTTTTGGGGGAAAGTTTCTCATGGGAAGTTTTTCATGGGAAAGATTTTTCAGGGAGAAATTTAAGAAAATGGAGAAAATGGTGGGCCCATCGTGAAAACTTTCCCGAAGTCAACCCGCATCCAAACATGGAGAAAATAATTCAACCCGGGAATATTGACCATTTCCCCGGGGTTATTGACCAACTAAACGCACCCTTACATGAGTTATGTCTAAGTGCATTACTGTTTTTGATATGAGAATCATTTAAATTAAATAGCCATTGTTGGTCTAGTTAATTATGGCATAAGAAAGTCTTAATGCATATTGGTGGATATCATGTGCTTAACGGATAGTTGGTTATTTGTGCCTTTAGTATGGACATTAGGCAGGTATGGTCACAAGGAACATTTGGCTTGGTTACTAATTTAAGTTTGTTCGATTATTACTATTATTGAAATTTTCATGTTAAGGTAGTTGTGGAAGGATGGTGCAATAAAAGTCAAAATAAATAAATAAATATTTATTTATTTATTTATTAAGTGCATCATTGAACATCTACATAAGTTACAAGTTTATTTAGCCATATATTTTAAGTTGGCTATGATATTAAGTTACATGGAAGTTTCATACTAGTAATAAGGATGAGGTTATTGCCATTAAAAAAGATTCCTTGGTTGGATGCTTTAAGTTACAAGTTTTTTAAGGTGCTTAATGTGGAAATTCATTATGGGAATATTATATTTTGCTTCTTATAATCTGAATTTTTCCATATTTATTAATATATTCAAGTATCAATAAGTCTATTATGCCTGTTGTTTTGATATTAATATAAAGGATGGGTAATCGGGTGCTTGAAAAACAGATAGTGTTTTTCTATTCTTAAGTTTTCTTCTTTGTGTTGAGAGAAGAAGCTTTTGTGAGATTTGTGTTTGAGAGTAATCAAATCCTAGCCGGAATTAGGTTTGATTAGTGTTTGTACCAAAATTGTGTTTGGTACTTGTTGATGATTCAGAAACAATCGTGAGGGGCCCTCTGTTGGCAGGTTGTTTTGTGTTAACCTAAGGACATTTACCTTAGGCGAACTTCATACAATCAGTTCTGTAATCCGTTTTGTGGAAATAAAGGAGGTTATTCAGTTATTTTTCACTTGCCCTTTATTTCAGTTTGCTTTGTGTAAAAGCTGAATCTTAATCTGAGAAGATTAAGAAACCCTAATGTCCTTTATCATTTGAGTATTTGTACAGAGAGTTTCATAACCCTATTCACCCCCCTCTAGGGTTCTTTCAATTAAGTTGTGTTTTTTTTTTCCGCAACAGCAAAACGTGAAACTTTGTTAACCAAAAATGATTTACAAATACAAGGTCGAGTTGAGGCTAGTTAGACTACAAAATCAAGTTTGGTTCTATACTTCTTCCTAGAGTGTGTATAACTAGTAGTTCTTAATCTAACATCATTTTAAATTTGTTTGATCGTCTGATTGATCCCTATGCCATGGCCTTTGTGGTATATAGTGTTTCGCTCCCTCCAGATGTGGTAGGTGTATGCGCTGAAGATAGCAAATAGTAGTTGTGATTTAAGACTTTTGAATGATTAATTTTTGTTTGTTATCTTGTCTTTTTGTCAGAATTTTATCCCTACCAATAATTGGAGGGGGGGGGGGATGTCACTGAAATGATTATGCAAAAGACAAATGAAGCAAAATTGAAGGAGAAGAAGAAAACAAATTACCAGAAAATGTTGCAATTAATATATCATATAAGAAATAGATAATCAAAACAAACTAAAATACTTCAATATTTATGTAAATAATCAATTAAAAAACATTATTTATTTCATCTAATATGGAACAAACTAAAAACATAGTTTTGCACTTGGCAAATCTAAATGTGGCCTAACAAGGATAATTACATTGGCATAACCTTTGATCACCAGTTCCAGCCTCAATGCAGAAGCCCTGACCACCAGCGTGTTGGGCATTGCATTTAGAGTTACAACAGGCATCATCACAATCTTTTCTACTGCAAACTCCAAGCCCAATGTTGCATTCTTTAGCGTTTGAGGCGTAGGTATGAGCCCTCTTTGTCTAGCCTTGTACTCCAACCATCATTAGAACTCCAACTATTGTATTCATTGTCTTGCATACGTCCAAATAAAAAAAAAACACTTATGTTAGTTTCGCTACACAGAGTTTCGATAAATTTACAAAAATAGTTTATCATGAATAAATATAAGCTACCAAAAAGATAATTATACCCTTGTAATTGCTCATGCTAGTAATACAATTATCAGCGTCAAACTTTTTTTTTTTTGTAGATTTGAATAATTTCTCACATTGAAAATATTTAGATTTATATTCAGAATGGTGAAATTTAATTATGCATTTTGTGGTCTCCTTGTTAGCGTTTTCGATAAGTACTTTAATTTATTACGTTCTTGTCTGTTTAATACGCCTATTCACCCTTTGATTTCTTTGATTTATTATGCGGCTCCGATCTATGCAGCTTTGAAATAGTCTCCTTCCAATACCAGTCTCGTGAACCCAGCTTTTGTCACCTTTAGGGGCCGTTTGGCATGCAATGAGAATAGGAATGAGAATTCATAATGAGACTGGGAATGAGAATTAACATATCTTTATAAATTGTCAACCTTCTTGTTTGTTTTGTGGTAATTCAAATTGGGAATAGGATTGAGAATAAATACACATTGACAAAAACACCCTTTTATTAATTTATGAATATTTTATTAAATTGAAATGGAAAGAAGGCCCTAAATGTCACACATTTACTTCTAGAAAATCAATTACCAAATAAAAAAAATAAAAAAATTATGTTCATAAAGATTTTAATAAAAATTAATTAAACATTAAATATGAATTAAAAATTAAAAACAAGTATAAAAACACTCAATAATATTTAATTATAATAACTCAACATGATAGACCAATTAATGATAGCTACATGTCTATATATATATATATATATATGAAGGTTTACTAATATACTAATTATAATTAATATTTAATTAATAGAAGAAAAAAGGCCTAAACCCTACTGCATTAGTAATATCTCAACCGAAGGATGTGTAATAACAATAATATTTAATTAATATAAGCAAAAGTAATACCATGTTTAGGTGACGGTAGCCAACAAGATTGATAATAAACGTGGGTTTTTATTTAATATAAGTAAAATGAATGAATAAATGTGAGTTTTTATTTTTTTTTTAAATAGAGGTAGTTTCGGTATTTATGAGTGACTAATGAATTCCCAATGGCTATTACCACACCCCGATATGGTAATAGATTATTGCGAATTCACCCCTTCTATTCCTATTCCAATTCCCATTCCCCAATTTTTTTTTATTACCATGAAACAAACATGGTAATTGTAGTCCCCAACCATCTATTCCCAATCCCAAGTAGCTATTCCCATAAAATAAACGACCCCTTAGGGCAAACGCTCCCGTAGATCTTATGCAAAACCGCTCGACATTGGTCATACTCTCAAATGTTAGTATACATAGAACAACTAGGGTTTTCAATGTCTAAATTGATTTAATCTCCACCTTTTATCGAATTTCGTTTTTCCACTATATAATAAAAATAAATAAGAAGATTTCCTAAATTAATTTTGATTATATTCCCTTTGTAGGGCTTCTTTTTAGGAAATTATAGGGCTCTTCTTTGGAATTAAATGGAAAACTTTCTTTATTGGATTAGAACATTGTAACTATAATTACAATAATATATGTTTCAGATTATATTCCTAATATTGATGCATGTTTGGTTCACCATAAATACCCCACACTATCATTCTCAAATTTCAACATCAAAAACACCGTTACTCCATAGTTGAAGCTTGCAAATATATGTTCTTTTTGTTTTTTGAACCAAAAGGTGGCATTAACTTAACCATAAAAATGTTGAAATTTCGTCTGACATTTTGTATTATGGTTCTCCTGATGATGGCTTTCGGTAATTTGTCTCATCTCCTTTAATATCTTCTATTTGTCATGTCACTCTCGTCCTCTTTGTTTTCTCATTTCGATAGCTTATATTTATTCATGATATAATTTATACATTTATATTAAGAAAATGAGTGGAGCAAAATTAACAGAAGTTTATTTTGTTTGAATGTATGCATGAAAATGAATACAACAGTTGCAATGGTAGAGATGAATGGTGTTGAAGGCGGGACAGAGAGGATTAAATTCCATTCAAAGGCTGCAGAGTGCAGCATGGGGTACGAACTATGTTGTGGTGATGATTGTTGTAACTCCATATAGAGTTAGAGTATTTTTGTCCAATTTTGTTTGCTTTTTAAAAGTCTAGGGCAAGTCACTCATGAAGTAAAAAAGGTTTCCATTTGAGGAGGATGGAGAGAATAGAGCGCAGAAAGGAGGAGAAGACCATCTTTGTGGGAAACTTGCCAAAATCAATCGACAAATATGGGTTGAAAGGAGTTTTCGTAAGGTATGGGAGAGTCAAGGACGTATTTATACCAAAAAGAACTGGAAAGAATGGGAGATATGGATTTGTATACTTGTGAGATGGTGAGACAATGAAGGAAGTGATAAGGAGTATGAATGGTCGAATGGTCAGGGGAAAAAGAATCAGAGTTGACCAAGCTTTTGTCAGAAGGGTTGGATCGAGGGTAGGCAGCAGAACTAAATGGAAAGAAAGGAAGATATGGATTAGAAAGAGGGGAGAAAAGGAAGAACTAGAGAAGAAGATGGAGAATGACACGGACAAGCGACAATTAGAAAGGCGAATCCAAAGGGAGATCAATGAAGAGATTATGGAGTGGCTACAGAGGAGCCTCATTTGCATTAGTCCTCAACCGAGGGACTTGGCGACATTGGCTTCGGCTATAATCCATAACTATGGACCGACATCAAAAATAACGGCAATGAGCAGTACCAAGTTCATTGTCACTCTGCCAACAAAGGAGGACCTGGAGGATGTTGTACAAAACCCGATGGAGTTGGAAGTGTGGTTTTCTGAAATCAGAAAATGGTCTAAGTACGAGACTAGTGAAGATAGAAGGGTGTGGCTGGACATAAAAGGAATCCCACCACATGGATGGAAATGGACAAATTTTCAAAAGTGTGTTCAGCAATGGGGGAAGTTGATAAGTCTAGGCCAGAGCACACTAACAGCAGAACACTTCGAGAATATGAAGGTCCAAGTACTGACAAGAGTCTTTGATAGAATTGAGGGACAAGTCCTGTTGATGATAGACGATTGTTCTTATAAAGTGTTCATCAAAGAATCAAATACTTATGTCCATCCACCAAGAGTTGCAGATTGCGACGGAAAAGATTCAGATGATGATGAACCAGAGATGGGAAGCTTGTTGGGCACCCCGAGAAAAACGGAAGGGATCATAGTAGTGGCGGACACGGTGGTGGTGGAAACACCAGAAACAAACCAGGGAGATCAATGGACATTACACAGGCAAGAGGAAGCTGGAGAGACGGTAGGAGAGGCACTGGATTTTGGTCAAGTAAATCTCAAGTCTCAAGACAACCGCCAAGAGTTAATGAAGCAAATAAATGAGAATGGATACATAGAAAAAATAAAAGGGACAGAGGAGAAGTCAGATACAAAAGAGAGTTGGGAGAAGTCCAGAAGACAGATAAGGAACACATTACCCGGGAAAGAAAAAGAAGACCAACAGACTCCTGTAAATGTTCAACAGCTCGAGGAGGGAGAATTCAATGACGATGGGCTGCTTTCAGTAACAGTGGAAGAAAGTGTTACTTTGAAAGAGGCCGTTCAAAATCAAGACCAAAATCAGGAGGTGCAGAACTCACCATTACTGAGCTCAGGGGAAATAGACAGACAGATAGCGAGCAGAGCAGACACAATTGGAAAGGATATTGGAGTACGGTTTGAGGAGGAAGCTGAATATTGGGAAAGCAGTAGCAGAAAGAGAAAGGGAGAAAGATCGAGAAAAGGGAAGAAGAAAGGAAAACAACATAAAGGTAGAAAAGGAAACTTCTAAAATGAGGTTAGGAGCGTGGAATGTGCGGGGAATTGGGAGTGCAGAAAAGAAAAGATATATTAAGAAGCTCATTAGAGAAGAATATATTAGTGTGATTGGCTTGGTTGAGACCAAACATGAGCAGTTCAATGAATGGGGTTGCAGGAGATGTTGGGGAAATGAGGACATTGGTTGGGAGGAAGTCCCAGCACAGGGGAGATCCGGTGGGGTAATTGTAATGTGGAATAAGGAGGCTTTTCAATGCAACAGGAGCGAGAAACACCAGAGATGGATAATGCTGGAGGGACGCCTTATTGAAGATAGCATCGATTGTGCTATATGCTTCCTGTATGCTCCTAATGAACATCAACAGAAAGTAGAACTATGGGACAGTCTGAGGCAGATGAAGTTGGGTACGCAATTCCCTCTTATTTTGATGGGAGACTTCAACGAGGTCTTGTCACCAGGGGAAAGGCGTGGCTGTAACGAAGTCACACAAGGAATGAGGGAGCTGGCTGATTTTATGCAAGAGATGGAACTACAGGATATTCCGGTGGATCAGGAGTATACCTACATAAGAGTTAATGCGGCTAGCAGAATAGACAGAGTTATGGTAGATTGTAGATTGCTCGGGCAAACCCAAGGCCTCAAAGTGTATTGTAGGGAAAGACAGTTGTCTGATCACTTCCCCATTTTGTTGAAAACGACAGAGATAAAATGGGGTCCAACGGCGTTCAGAGCTTTGAATGTCTGGTTGGAGGCTCCGACATTCCAACGAACTTTTGAGAAAGAATGGTTGATGTTGTCGCATTTGCCACTGCATAAGAAGCTGAAAGCAATAAAGAAGCCCCTGAAGGAATGGAATAGCGAGGTATTCGGAAATATTGAAGTCAAAGTGAAAGAATTGGAAGAAGAACTGAAAAAACTGGATGTCGATGCCTTAAAGAATATCATCAGCCAATGCGATGAGGCCAGAAGGGAAGCAATACGATCACAACTAGTGATATGGATGGCAAGAAGAGAGAGGATGTGGAAGCAAATGTCAAGGTGTCAGCTTATAAAGGAAGGAGACAAAAATACAAGGTTCTTTCATACCTTGGCAACAGTGAGAAGAAGAAGAAAGCTTATGGAGAAAATCAAGGTGGATGAAAATATATACACAGAACCACTGGAGATTAGAAGGGAGGTCAGGAATTATTTCAAGAGACACTATCAACAGAGCAAATATGTAGGAAGGGTGGACTTAACAGAGTTGGGCTTGAGGAAACTGTCGGAGGAGGAGAGGAGAAGATTGGAGGTAAATGTCACTAAGGAGGAGATACTACAAGCTGTTAAACAATGTAACCCAGATAAGGCACCAGGATATGATGGCTTCAATATGAAGTTTATTCAGAAATTGTGGCCATTGATTGGGGAAGAGTTCAGTCAGTTCATTATACAATTTTTTGAGAGTGGTGAGTTTCCAGAGGTAATAAACACCACATGGGTTACATTAATACCAAAGAAGAAGGAGGCAGTTGATATAAAGGAGTTTCGACCGATTAGCATGATCGGGAGTATATACAAGATTATTTCAAAAATCTTGAGCAACCGATTGAGAGACGTCTTGTCTGGGCTGGTGGGAGAGACACAAACGGCCTTTATCAGTGGGAGACAAATATTGGATGGGGCTCTAATTGCATCAGAAGTAGTCAGCTGGATGCAACGGAAGAAAAAAGAGGGGGTATTGTTGAAACTAGATTTTGAGAAAGCATATGACTCCATTGAGTGGGATGCACTAGAGAGAATTATGGAGTAAATGGGTTTTGGTTTCAAATGGCTAAAGTGGATGAGGTGTTGTGTCAGAACAACCTCGATATCTATCATTGTAAATGGCTGCCCAACAAAACCCTTTAAGATGAAAAGAGGCTTGAGACAGGGTGATCCACTGTCACCATTCCTGTTTGTGTTGGTCGGGGAAGTTTTCAACAGAATGATGCAAAGAGCTGTAGAAAGGGATCACATTGAGGGGTTGATAGTGGGTGCAAAAAAAGTTAGAGTAACCCACTTACAATTTGCAGACGATACGATCATCTTTGCAAAGGCAGATGTGGAGGAACTTATGAGAACAAAGGCCATCCTCCAGGTTTATGAGAAACTCACAGGATTAAAAATAAATTTTACTAAGTCTAACATGGTGGTGTTTGGCAGGGACGAAAGATGGAAGCAGAAGGCAGCAAGAATCCTAAGGTGCAATGTGGTGGATTTGCCCATAACTTATTTGGGATTTCCACTAGGAGAAAACATGAGGAGAAAGGAGGCGTGGAAGCCAGTGATACAGAATATACAACAGAGGCTGAAGTCATGGAAGGCTAGTTGCCTCTCAAAAGCAGGAAGATTGGTGCTAATTAAAGCAGTTTTGAACAGTCTGCCAAACTATTACCTCTCTCTATTCAAAATACCAAAATCAGTCACCAAGGAGATAATTAGCATCCAGAAGAGATTTTTTTTGGGGGGGGGGGGAAAGGAGGATGCGAAAGGGAAAGCAACAATAAGATGGGAGATAATACAGATGCCAAAAGCGAAAGGAGGACTTGGGGTAGGTGATGTGACTATAAAAAATGCTGCACTATTATTCAAATGGTGGTGGCGTTATGGCACGGAGGAAGGAGTATTATGGAGGAAAGTTGTAAACTCCATCCATGAGTTGGACGATGGTAAGCTCCCAAATCCATACAGACTGAGGGAAACGGGTGTGTGGAGAAACATTAAGAAGATAGGGTTGGAGAAAGGACCAGTGCAACAAAGCTTCATACACAATCTGAACATCAAATTAGGGGAAGGCAGTAAAGTGAGATTTTGGGATGATAGATGGGTGGATGATCAGCCATTAAGGGAGAAATACCCAGAACTGTATAGAATTTCTACGCAGAAGAGGAGTATGGTCAAGGACATGGGCTGGTTCGATGGTAACTGTTGGAGATGGGTACTAACATGGAGTAGGGAGCTTTCAGTACATGAATTGGGAAGAGAACAAGAGTTGACATCAAAATTATTTGAAGTACACGCGAGACCAACTGAGGAGGATAAGGTGGAATGGAGGAATGAACGAGGATACAAGACCAAGGATTTAGTCAAAACTGCAGAAGAAATAGCATTGGGAGAAGTCCAGGTGGATTCGATAGTCTGTAAAGCATGGAAAAAATTGGCCCCACCGAGGGTCGAACTAATGGTGTGGACAGCACTGATCGGTAAGATGAACACAAGGGGGAGACTAAGAAGAATTGGCTACATTTCTGAAGACCAAGATAGATGTCCATTCTGCAATAGCCTCGGGGAGGAAATTGATCACATCTTTATCCAGTGTGAATTTACAAGGAGAATTTGGGAAGAAATGATGGAATCCTTCAACCATAGAATTCATCTGGAAGCAGATCTGAAAGAGTGGTTTGCGAGATGGATGGAGGCGAACTTGGGAAACAAGATGAAGAAGAAATTGTGGATTGCCACAGTTTTTGCAACACTATGGACCATTTGGAAGCACAGAAATGAAATAGTATTTGAGAGGAAACAACCAGATCTGGAAATGGTGGTGCAATTTATCAAGAGAAGGGTCTCATTATGGACTTCGCTATGGAAGGAAGGATCCCCATATCCGGCTGAAACTTTGGCTCGGTTGTTCAAAGAGATTCCAAGAATCTTTAATTAATTAGAAGGGGATGGTGAATGGTGATGCCAAGGAAGACAGGAGATACTGGCGATGGGCAACATAGAAGAAGAAATGGAAAGGGGTACTGGAGTTTGGAGCATTGTGGGGAAGAACTTGAATGAATTAATTATTGAATTGTATGAATGCTATTTTGCTTTTGTAAGTGGCCTGTTGGGCCATACTATTGTAATCTGGACGGTTGTGCGCTCCATGGCGCTGTTTTCAATTAATTGGTGATAATAAAAGGGCTACTGCCCAAATTATCGAAAAAAAACTCCATATGCGTTGCCGACCACCCTAATGGTGTAGGCCATTGTGTCACTCTTGGGCGGGTACAATTGTGTCAATGTGATTATCTTTGTTGATCTCAAAATCTATTATTTCGGGTGTATTTGACAATAGTGCACTGAATTTTGACATTGGACAATAATACAGTATACTTTGGGAGGTTGTTTGGCATCCAATAAGAATGTGAATGTGCATTCATAATGGGACTGAGAATGGGAATTCATAATGGGAATGAGAATTAACATGCCTTTATAAATTACCGACCTTCTTGTTTGTTTGGTGGTAATTCAAATTGGGAATATGATTGAGAATAAACGCATTGACTAAAATACCATTTTATTAATTTAAGAATATTTTAATAAATTGAAAAGGATGGATGGCCATAAATGACACGTACTTCTAGAAAATCAATTATCATATGAAAAGAATTAAAAAAATTAAGTTCATAAAAATTTTAATAAAAATTAATTAAGCATCAAATATGAATTAAAAATTAAAAACAAGTATATAAACGCTCAAAGTATGAATGATTCAATAAAAACAAGTATATAAACTCAGCTTGCGGCCATATATATATATATATATATATATATATATATATATATAATTATTATATGAAAAGAATTAAAAAAAATTAAGTTCATAAAAATTTTAATAAAAATTAATTAAGCATCAAATATGAATTAAAAATTAAAAAAACAAATATATAAACGTTCAAAGTATGAATGATTCAATAAAAACAAGTATATAAACTCAGCTTGCGGCTATATATATATATATATATATATATATATATATATATGCGGATTTACTAATATATTAATTATAATTAATATTTAATTAATGGAAGGAAAATCCCTAAACCCTATTGCATTAGTAAATGTGAGTTTTTATTTTTTTTAAATATGGGTAGTGACCCACCAATTTCCAATGTCTATTACCACACCCCCATCATAATAGATTGTTGGGAGACCCCTTCTATTCTCATTCCCATTCCTTTCGTTTTTTAAATTACCATGAAACAAACATGGTAATTCTACCACCGTTGCTTGTATAAATCACGTTTGCTTGTATAAATTAGCCGACATGTCATAAATTTAGATATTATTTAGCTTATTCATCTTCTAGGTTTGCCATGTAAGATCTCGAGCAAATCAACCACTGTTGAAATTATTTCGGGTGCATTATGGTCTAACACCCTTCAAAGTTCAGTGCATTATTGTCTTAGGTCAAAGTTCAGTGCATTATTATCCAATACCCCAAAAGTTCACTATATTAACGTCCAAAAATCCTATATAAAAATAATATATATTAATTTTTAAATGGTGAGCAGAGAGTAAATTGAGGTGCTTACAATCAATGTGATTAAAGATAAATAAAATACTCCCCCTGTTCCATATTAATTGCCGTCTTTGAAAATCGTTCAGCCAAAATTCAAAAATTTTGTCCGTAAATTTCTCAATATATACAATGAGTTGCTATATAAAACTACCACCATTAGATTCATAATGAAAAATATTATCATAAAAGTATAATATTGCAATTGTTCATAGCATATTGTGTAAGAAATTATCAATCAAAGAGTGATATTGAAGACCGTAAAAGTCAAAATTATGACAATTATTATGGAACGGAGGGAGTAAATTAACTGTTGTTCCCTCCCTTTCTTACCTAAATAAAATACAATATAATTTTGTTATAAAAAAAATATTTAAATTTTGAAATAAAGTCACCAAAGTGAATGTAGGTAAATTAATCAATCATATTATAGAAAGGGAATTTCTACCATAGTTGAAAATATTTTCAACTATGGTAGTTGAAATGAATGGTAGCTATTGGATTTAAAATAGGAAATCTGATATTGATTTAATCTAACCCCTCCCACTGTCTGAAATAAAAAAGAAAAAGAATTGTTGTTGTATTTCCAATTATACCCCTGCCTCTCTCTTGAAACATTAGAAAAAAAATCTTTCTTTGTTTTCATGGAACACCACCGTAGTCGTCACACCGCCGTCGCTGATTCACACCGTTCATTATCCCACATTGACACCGTCGCCTCCAAAGGCAGCTGCATATTAGCCCTCGATTATCCCTCTCCTCCTCCAGGTGTCACCCACCGGGCTACCTTACTACCGTCGTCAAAGTACAAAGGGGTGGTCCCCCAGCCGAATGGGCGATGGGGGGCCCAATCTACGAGAAGCACCGGCGAGTCTGGCTCGGCACCTTCAACAAGGAGGCCGACGCCGCCCGAGCCTATGACGTCGCCGTCCAGCGTTTCAGAGGCAGTGATGGTCTCACCAATTTCAGTCCGCTTTCCGACCCGGCAGAGCTCCTGTCCCCGAAACAACATGCGGAGAAACACTTCCCCCGACGAGGACCAGGTGGGAGGGGGAAGCGCCATGAAGGTCCTTCTTCACCAAAAAGGGTGCTGCTTAGCTTTGAGGATGCCAACCAGAAGGTATGGCGATTCAGGTACTCCTACTGGGACAGCAGCCAGTGATATGTCCTAACAACCAGAAGGTGTCATTTCAAGAACGCTCCACCGTACCGCATAATTCCCAACTCTACATCCAATACAAACCGAGGATCACCACCACCTCCTTTATTCGATCCTTTAGTCTCTCTTTTAAATTTCCCCATTACTTTCCCTTTCTTTGTACCTTCCACCTTCCACCTTCCACCTTCCACCTTGCACCTTGCACCACCCTCCTCTCTCTCTCGTTTTGGTTGGTGTTTGCACTTGGGCATTAATGTAGGCCACCCTTTTCAATTCATCCTCTCCGCCCCACATTGGGGCTTCCTTCCCTAAATCACGCCCATTAAAATGCCCCTTTCCCCTGTAAAACAGGTTTAGGCTCAAGGTTCAGCTGTGGTAGTTAGTTTGTTATATTGGTTACAGCTGTGGTTATGTTGGTTACATCTGTCATTACAGCTGTACCATAGCTGTATCAAATATGGTTGTAACTCCCAGCTGCGTGCTCTGTTTTCTACTTCTTACATCCCTTGTGTATATATACAGGGGCTTGCTGTTCAATAAGACAGGAAATATCTCACTTTCTTCCTCTCAAAATCTCAGTCTCTCTCTCTCTCTTCTTCTGCTTATGCATAAAGTCATCATGGTATCAGAGCATGCATCTGCAGAAATACTTGAGATTCTGACCTGTTGATCGATAATTGATCAATTGCATGTTAAAATACTGTGTTTCTTCCTTCAATCCATCACAAAATGAGTGGAAGGAATATCAACTTCAACGATTTGCAAAATCCTTTGTTCATACATCCTTCGGACGGCCCTAATTCGATCACACTCAATGAATTCAACCTTCACCTCCTCCACCCTTGAGGAGGTCTACCAGAACTATCAAACCCCCTCTTCGATTCTCTGATTTTGTTAGCAACACTGTAAGCTCTCCTTGCACAGCCTATTCCGCAGCTCTAGCCACCTCTGATCCAACACACTTTACACAGGCAGTGAAGGACCCCAAATGGTGTGCAGCCATGAACCAAGAATTGCGTGCTTTGGAGGACAATGGCACATGGGAGGTCACTTCTCTCCCACCTGGCAAGAAGGCCATAGGGTGTAAATGGCTATTCAAAACCAAATTCCACTCAGATGGCACTATTGAGCGACATAAAGCCAGACTGGTCATTCTAGGCTGTAGACAGAGATATGGCGAAGATTATGAGGAGACATTTGCTCCTGTGGCCAAAATGACCACTGTCCGATCGTTACTTGCTGTGGTTGCCATGAATCATTGGCCATCATACTAACTGGACGTCACGAATGCCTTTTTACATGGAGATTTAGAGGAAGATGTCTACATGACATTACCCCCAGGTTATCATGGGTTGGGGTGCAACATTGTTCCTAACATGGTTCTCCATAACAGGGGGAATGATAGCCCAAACCATGTATGTAAGTTGCTGAAGTCCTTGTATGGACTTAAGCAAGCTCCTCGACAGTGGTTTGCTAAATTGTCTGCAGCTCTTCTTGAGTATGGCTTCAAGCAATCCAAGTCAGATTACTCATTATTTGTGAAGAAGAATGGAACTCAATTCTCAGCAGTCTTGATCTACGTAGATGACATGATCCTAACGGGCAGTGATGAAGAAGAGCTTACCAGGATCAAACAGTACCTCAACAGCAAGTTTCACATGAAAGACTTGGGTGTTTTAAGGTATTTCTTAGGCCTTGAGGTTGCAAGGTCTGAGCAAGGTATATTTTTATGTTAGAAAAAGTATGTCAGTGACATGCTCAAAGAATTTGGAATGGAAGATGCTCACCCTCTAAGGATTCCCTTGGACTCACATTTGAAGCTAAGAGCAGATTCTGGATCTTCACTGTCCAATCCTGAGTCATATAGAAGAATTGTGGGAAAACTCATATATCTCACAGTCACGCGACCTGATATATGCTTTTCGGTTCAAATTCTGAGCCAATTTATGCAAGCACCCACCGATAAGTACATGAAGGCAGTATTTCAAGTGATCAGATACATCAAGGGCACTCCTATGCAAGGGATTTTTTTGTCTAGTCAGTCTTTTCCCACATTGAATGCTTTTTGTGACTCGGATTGGGCAAGTTGTGTAATGAGTAGGAAGTCCACAACTGGTTTTTGCATCTTGCTATGACAATCCCCCATATCTTGGAAGTCCAAAAAGCAATCTGTGGTAGCTCGTTCGTCAGCAGAAGCCGAGTATAGAGCTTTGGCTACTACCTCCTGTGAGATTATTTGGTTGCTTGCACTGCTCAAAGACCTGGGTGTCTCTGTTGTCACTCCTGTCTCATTATATTGTGACAATCAGGCAGCTTTGCACATAGCCAACAATCCTGTCTTCCATGAGCGGACAAAGCACATAGAAGTTGATTGCCATTATGTTAGAGATCAACTCAAATCAGGCAAGATCAAACCAACCTATGTTCATACTAAGATGCAATTGGCTGATGTATTTACAAAGCCAATCTCCGTAGCTCAGCATAACCTGTTATTATCCAAGTTGGGTGTTTGCACACTTCCAACTTGAGGGGGAATGTAAAATAGGTTTAGGCTCAAGGTTCAGCTGTGGTAGTTAGTTTGTTATATTGGTTACAGCTGTGGTTATGTTGGTTAAATTGTCATTACAATCATTACCATGCATTTGTATCAAATATGGTTGTAACTCCCAGCTGCGTGCTCTGTTTTCTACTTCTTACATCCCTTGTGTATATATACAGGGGCTTGCTATTCAATAAGACAGGAAATATCTCACTTTCTTCCTCTCAAAATCTCAGTCTCTCTCTCTCTCTTCTTCTGCTTATGCATAAAGTCATCATCCCCAAATTGCAGCTTTCCCCTCTCCAACTCAGGCTTCTCAATTCCAATTCCAAATACTTGAGAGGTTGGAAGCAGTGAAGGAACAATTCATTTTGTAAAACCCGAATTCCTATTCCTATTCGAGGCTATGCGTAAGTGACAACCCGAATCTAGTTTGGGGTGTGATTAGTAATTCAATCGAATGGATGAGGGTAAATTGGTATTTCTGCCTAACATGAAGTCTTTTAACCTACTTAAACGTGGATGAGGGCAGGAGAGAGAAAGATGTAAGAAAAGTAAATTGGTTATATAATTGAAGGGCCTAGATTTATGCTAAACTAATTAACGGTGTAAATTTATCAACTATCATAATTGAAATTTTTTTCAACTATGGTAGAATTTTAAAAATAAAATTTGGTAGAATAATTTCTTCCATTTTCCCACCAAATCTCCACGACACGTGCCCCACTACATATTCAACTCTAGTCATCTATTTATATCTATATATAGATTAAGAAATTGATTGGTCGTTAACGCTATTAATTTTGATTATTTCATGATGCATTATTTTTTTTTTATAACACGAGATGTATTAATGCATTATTAGTTATATTGTGATAATTAATAATTAAAAATTTTCACATCTTTCTCCGAATCATGAAATCTTATTCCTTAAAGTTACATAAGAATATTGCATTATTAATTCTATAATGATCATTTTGTAAATTATGTATTTTAATTATCTCAAATTTCTAAACACATTTCTATTTCTCTCATGGATGGAGGAGTAACATGTTCATACTTAATCAATATTGTAATTTACACCAAAAAAATTAACTTAATTACTAAATATTGTTCATATGGTCAAAAATATATTTATTAAATATTATGATATATAAAATCTAATAAAATATTTTATTTTAAAAAATTGTCTCTCTATTACGGTAGTCCCGAACAACCATGATTTTTTTTTCGTTTCTTTATTTCTAACCTCTCCTATTTTCGCTTTATATATCAAAACTAAATGGAGATCATGGAATATCATATAGCATCTCAAAACATTATATTTGTCACGATGATTAATCATCATTCTAATTCACATAAAAAAAATTAACTTAGTTAACAAATTTTTATATGACTATAAAATATATCAATATTATTGTGACATAATAAAAATATCTACTTCAAATTAAGTTCGTAATTATTAAAGATAAAGTAATAGGTTGTTGTTATTCAATCAAAAAATTGCTATTAAAAAGGTAAAATTTTAATTTTGGACTTCAAAATTTAAAATGATTCCATGATCATCTTTAAGAAAAGTACTTGCATCTTTCTAATAACCCCAATTTCAATACTAAAATATCATGTTATACCTTTTAATTTGGTGATAATTGTGGTATTGTTTGCGATTAATGTACCTCATATATATTTTTTTTTTAAAAAAATCATGGTGGTTATTCAATAACAATACAAGATCGAGGTGTATCACAATGACAAATTAAATATTTTATTAAAAAGAACTTATATATCTTACTATTTTTTAAAACATTTTAATCAATGAAATTTAGTCTTAGTCCGCTTCCAAATGCCCTTATTTTTCAGTATACTCTTATTTAGTCTTAGTCTTAGTCTTAGTCCTCAAAGTAGAAACTTTATATTCATTATGCAGAAAACAAATGAAGCAAAATTGAAGGAGAAGATCGAAGAAAACAAATTACCAGAAAATATTGCAATTAATATATCATAAAAGAAACAAATAATCAAATCAAAACCTACCGAAATACTTTAATATTTGTGTAAATAAATTTAAATATTTAAAAAAGAAAAACGATAAACATCTTGACGCGAAATGGTTGATAATTAACCATCTTCCATTTCACTTAAATCAGTCAAAAAATTAAATGCGAGTATATCTAAATCATTATAAAGATAAGTTTTATTACTTTGAGGGTTATTATCACTTATAAATTATATAAAAATAATTATTTATTTATACTTTTTCATAAATATAAAACTATGCACAAAATGTGTATCTTCTACTATGATTGATAAAATTAGGCTATCATTTAATATTTTTTGGCCTAACTAATAAGTATGATACTCTTATAATTGATAAATATCTATAATTACTAGAGAAAATATTATTAAAAGTTACAAAAATGTGAATTATGGATAATTCAATATGGTTATTAATTAACCATCTTGAGTCAAGATGTGTATCATTGTCCTTTAAAAAATAGCATAGTTTAAGAAAAAAAATTTATTTATTTCATCTAATGTGGAACAAACTAAAAACATAGTTTTGCACTTGGTAAATCTAAATGTGCCCTAACAAGGATAATTACATTGACACAACCTTTGACCACCAGTTCCAGCCTCAACACAGAAGCCCTGACCACCAGCATGTTGGGCACTGCATTTAGAGTTACAACAGGCATCATCACAATCTTTTCTACTGCAAACTCCAAGCCCAATGTTGCATTCTTTAGCGTTTGAGGAGTAGGTATGTGCCCTCTTTGTCTCGCCTTGTACTCCAATCATCATTAGAACTCCAACTATTGTATTCATTTTCATGCATACGCCCAAATAAAACAAACACTTGTGTTAGTTTTGCTGCACTGAGTTTCAATAAATTTACAAAAATAGTTTGTCAAGAATAAATATAAACTACCAAAAAGAAGAAAGAGCACGAAGAGAAATATAAGACAACAAGAAAAATATGTTTGGCAACAAATATATGGTAGTTTGGGCAACAAAATAATTACTGTTGCTTTAATTTAAAATAGGACAACCAAATACTTTTGTGGTTAAATACATTATATATAGCAAGAAAGCTCTTTTTGTTGCAATTGATATAGATTGGGTTGCAATTGATATAGATTGGGTGACAAATTAAAAAAAATGGTTGCCAAAATTTACTAAGGCAACAAAAAAGGTTGGTTGCTCACCACAGCTACCTTGTGCTACTATTTTTACTAATTTGTTGAGGATAAGACCACTAAATCATGACAATTTTTTATAGCCCCATGTTAAAGGGTAACAAAAATTGGACTAGAACAACAAATTTTTGTTGTCCAAAGTAATTTTTCTTGTTGTGTAAAATAGATAGAAGAAATTACAGGGAATAAGATAAATTACCAAAAACCACGGAAAGGAGGACGACTGCGAACAATGTAGGGCGAAATTTCAACATTTTACGAATATTTTAAAGCTTCTAATTCAAGAAAAACAAAAAAAATAAAGACGTTGAGGAGCTCAAACAAATAATGTCTTTAATGTTGAGTGTTTTTTTTACAGTTCTTAAATGTTGAGTTTTGTATATATAGCAAGCGGGAGTATTTCTAATGAAGCAGGTATGCATGTATATTATTATTATTATTACTATAATTGCAGTTCTATAGTTACATTGTACGTACTTATCTTACAAGACGCAAAGATGGAGAATAATCATAATTGGTTTCTTAAACTGGTTGATTTGTATTTAGGGTTTATTTGGTGCAAAGAAATTCTAAGAAAATGGTTTTCTTTGTAGGAAAAACTTATAGTGGTTGTCAACCATGACAACCACCCCAATAGAAATGATATTTATTCATACATGTGTCTACTTTTATCTTCGCCATTCATTTTTTTTATTTAGTACAACATTATAAAATATATTTTTTTAATTAAAATAAATTTTCCAACATTTTTTAAAATTTAAATATCTTAAATCTAAATCTAAGTTTTTTAAAATAAACTAAAATTAAAAAATATATATTTTACAATTTATATTAAATAAAAAAGCTAATGGTCAAGGTAAAATTTGACACATATACGGATAAAATTTATTTTACTTACGGTGGTTGTCATAGTTGACAACCACTGGAAGTACATCCTTTCTTTGTAAAACAAATCAACCAGTTTAAGAAACCGATTATGATTATACTCCCTCTTTGCTATTTAGTGGAAAATGATTAGCATATCTAACACAAGAAACAAATTCCTAGATTTTTGCATGATTGTATTACTATATACCCTTTTTGCAGATTGGTATTCATCAACTTTATGTCAACTTTCCAAGTTTCCTTTCATATCTACACTATAAATTATGCTTGTAATTGCTCATGCTAGTAATACAATTATCAGCATCAAACACTTTTTGTAGATTTTAATAATTTCTCATATTGAAGATCTTTAGATTTATATTCAGAATGGTGAAATTTAATTCTGCATTTTATGCTCTCCTTATTAGCGCTTTCGGTAAGCACTCCATTTTTATTTTTCTATCAACTAGGAAATTGTGTTAAAAACTTTGATCGTTAATATCTTAATTTGTACAATGATTCATCATACAAAATTGATATCATTGGATTCATAATGAAAAATACTATTAAAAAAGGTATTGTATTATATTCTTTTAATAAAAGTTTTATATTAAAAATTAGTAATTAAAGATTGATACTGAAAAACCATTTGATTTCTTTGGACGCATGCAAATTGGACACAGTATTTGGAGTGCTGCTTATCAACGTCGTAGAAGGTGGAACAAGTAAGTGCAGCATTGAGCTTGGAGTTTGTACCTCTGAATGCGATGATTCTTGTTGTAATTCCAAATGCACTGATAGTCACCCTGCTGGTGACGGCTATTGTATCCCTGGTGGGGCTCAATTGGTTTGTCAATGTCAGTTTAATTGTTAATTAATTAGGTCGTTTATTGTGTAAACAGTGGCTTGATATTATGCTTATATATGTCCAGTCCTTAATGTTATGTTGGTCTTAATGAAATGAAATAAATGAATTTTACTTTCATTGGAATTAAATTTTGAGTTTGCTTTCAGTTGAGTATATTCTCCCTGTTAAATTAATTTTTTATTAAAATAGGTATTCATTACTGTTTGAGTATAAAACTATCATTTAATACAAAAAAAAATGGAAATTGAATTCTAATAATATGAACTTTTGACCATATAAGACTAAATAACATGAACTTTTGATTTGGTGATAAATAATACGAACTTTAACACCATGTTGCTCTGAATAGTACGCCACCGAGTTAAGTTGAACTTAACTCAGTGGTGGATGACGTGGCGGCGAATGGGTCTGTTGATTTTGTCATGCCATCAATGTTGACTTTGCTTCGTCAACCCTCACCATCTATCTCTCTTCTCTCTCCTCACCATCAAACTCAACTCCATTGATGACTTCTTGAGCTTTTTCACCCTTCTTCATCCTCCATGCTTCCATCACCATCAAACTTCTCGTTCTTCATCTTTTTGAGCTCTGCTTCTCTCTCTATCTACTTTTCCTCCACCGCCATCGAGTCAATATTCCTGCATTTCCCGGAATCCGAGATGACATCATCCTCCGGGCCAGTCAAATCCCCCCTACACAACTTCCCAATCCCCCCCCCACCCCACATTCTTCAAATGGGGCTCCAACTCCACCGCCACCTCCACCACCAAATCCCGTCGCACCTCCTCCCCCTATGCCACATCTCCTTCATCGGAAACCACCTCCAAGCCCGACCGGGAACCCGAAGGATTGAAGTCATGGAAGCTACGATCTCAAAAAATAACCACAACAACAACAACGCCTGCCATTTCCTTATCCATGGCGGAGATCACCTCCTTCGAACCCAAATCTGAGTTTATCACAAAACCCTCAAAAGACAAGCGATTCTTCATCGCGCTTCCTAAGGAGGAGATTGAGGAGGATATCTATGCATTTATCGGGTCCAAACACTCTCGTCGACCCAAGAAATGATCCAAGACTATTCAGAAGGAATTGGATGTAAGAATCTCTTATTTTTCCTAGGTTTTTGAGGTTTTGGAGTTTCAAAGATTTCTTTTGGGATCATTTTTTTGGTGGGTTTTGTTTTCCTGAGTTAGGGTTTGAAACATTTCTTCTGGGATCAACTTTTTGGTGAGTTTGTTTTCTTTCGAAAGATTTCATCGGGATTTTATTTGGTGGGTTTTGTTTATTTTGAAAGATTTCTTCTGGGTTTTGTTAGGATGATGAGTATTGGTGAATCGTTTTCTGGGTTTTGGAACTCGACTGAAACCCAGTAAAAAAATGAAGAAAATTGATGAAGATGATGTTAGACAATTTTTTTTTTTTTGAAGTGATGGATGGCGGATTTAGGGTTGAAAACAGAGGGAGGGTAGCGGTTGAGAATTTAACATAATTGAGATTGGAGAAGATGAGTATTAGTTTATCATTTTCTGGGTTTTGTAATTTGACCAAAACCAAGTAAAAGAACTGAAGAAACTGATGAAGATGATGATAGAAAAACACGGTTCCCAGATGAACACACAAGGAAGAACAAGATGAAGAAGATGATGATGAAGGAGAAGTTTGATAGTGATGGAAGCGTGGAGGATGACAAAGCTCAAGAAGTCATCAATGGAGATGGGTTTGTAACGCCCCGACCCCTCCCGGGTTGCGGACATTACCGATAACTGCTTCAAGGATCGATGACTGGCCCCACAAATCACCACGAGTCTTTCCAGCGTGCTTCGTCCTTGCTCACATGCTGCTTGGGAAAACTTCTCAGGAGGTCACCAATCCTTTGACTACTCCCAGTGAAGCACCCTTAACTGAGGAGTTCCCAACAAATGAGCTACCATAAAAGAAGGTGCACCTTGGTGATATAAGTAGTCATTTCAATCCGTTTAAGCCACTCTTTAACCACATATTCGGGGTGTTATAGTCACCCCCACTTAAGCGCATAATGTCCTCGTTGTGCCACAATCCACTCCAGAATCTTTGCCCCGCTAGGTGACTGCCCATGGATCTCCTGTCCACTGGCGCAACTCACGATCGTGGGTCGGCTCTGATACCATCTTTAACGCCCCAATCCCTCCCAGGCCGCGGACATTACCGATAACTACTTCAAGGATCGATGACTGGCCCCACAAATCACCACGAGTCTTTCCAGCGTGCTTCGTCCTCGCTCACACGCTGTCTGGGAATACTTCCCAGGAGGGTCCCATCCTTTGACTACTCCCAGCCAAGCACGCTTAACTGAGGAGTTCCGAACGGATGAGCTACCATAAAAGAAGGTGCACCATGGTGATATAAGTAGTCATTTCAATCCTTTTAAGCCACACTTTAACCACATATCCGGGGTGTTACAGGGTTCGATGGTGGGAAGGAGAGAGAGAAGAGAGATAGATGGTGAGGGTGACGTGGCAAAGTCATTATTGATAACATGGTAAAGTCAACAGACCCAGCCGCCGCCACGTCATCCCGCCACCAAGTTAAGTTTAACTTAATTCGGTGGCGTACTGTTCTGAGCAACATGGGGTTAATGTTCGTATTATTTATCACCAAATCAAAAGTTCATATTATTTAGTTTTATTTGGCCAAAAGTTCATATTATTAGAATCCAATTTCCCAAAAAAAAAAAGATTTTTGCCAATAGGTCAAGCAGATATGTTGGTAAAAGTACAATATCTATTGGTACAAAGTTTTGCCATCAAATAATTATCTGCCACTTGCCTATTGGTAATATACATGATTGTAAACGTATAACTACAGATATTATGTTCTACTGGTATTGTTAACCTCTCCCTGCAAAAAGTGAGACAACAAAATATTCAAGTGAGACAACAAAATATTTAAGTGCAACAAAAACACTAAAAAGGTACAAGAATTCATTGCTAATTCTAAGACACTACAACATAAAAGGGTTGAGGAGACCGTTATTATCGATCGTTGGAGGCCTATATCGGTCGCTGGAGAGCATGGGTGACCGATGTTAGTGACCCATAGCAATCGGTCGTTGAATATTAGTCGTCGGTGCTTTTGTGCCACCAAGAGCTATCAGTCCCTAAGTTTGTGAGTGATAAATAATGACCTAGCAACCAACGGCTATCAGTCGCTTGGTATCGATCGCCAGCTCAATGACTAATACCGTATCAGTCGTTGTGTAGCAATCACTATTGGCGACCAATATTTGGTGACCGATACCTTATCGACCACTATTCTTTTTAGTTTTTTTAAATTGAAACTTTAAGATTAGGCTTGTGTCGTTCAAAGCAACAATGTGTCAATCGTTGTATTTATGAATTATCGGTCGCCACTATTATTATTATTATTATTATTATTATTATTATTATTATTATTATTATTATTATTATTATATATATATATATATATATATACGGTTTTTGGATGCTAATATACTGAACTTTTAGGGTATTGGACAATAATGCACTTAACTTTGACCTTAGACAATAACAGACTATACTTTAAGGGGTGTTGAACAATAATGCACTCGGAATAATTTCGGCAGTGGCTTATTTTGTGGCAATCCTACATAACAGGTGGAGGAGATGAATTGGTCTAATAATATTTGAATTTGTGACATGTGATCAACTAATCCACACATAATCAAAGATAATCAACTTTGAAAAGAGTACAAAAAACATAAAATCATATTTGTTTAAACGTGTTTCCATTGAGGGATTGTTGTTGTAGTTGTATAAAATCACTTTTGCTTATGTGGATTAGTTGATATGTCATAAATTTAGATATTATTTAGTTTATTCATCTTCTCGATCTGCCACGTAAGATCGCCACCAAGTCAGCCACTGTTGAAATTATTTCGGGTGCATTATTGTCCAACACCCTTAAAGTTCAGTGCATTATTGTCTAAGGTCAAAGTTCAGTGTATTATTGTCCATTACTCAAAAGTTCAGCATATTAGCATCCAAAAATCCATAAATATATATGTATATGTATATATGTATATATATAGAAAATCATATGCATATATAAAACGAGCCAAATTCATACATAACATAATACTAAACATTAGTTTTTGAGAGTGTTTTTGGAGTTAAAAAGCACAAACTAGGTCAAACAATACATTTTCTAGAAGCTAATAATTGTTTTCCAAAAACAGTTTTGGCCAAAAACAGATCCAAAAGCAGAAGCAATAAATTGTTACTTCTGCTTCTTTCAAACTAATCACTACTCAATCTATGAGATTCTATAGTGATTAATTTCCTTAATTTCAAATAAATATTCATGTGTATTGGGGTATTGCTAGTTATCGATCTACTACTTTTCTCTCCAATAGCGGCACCTCTAGGGCACAGAAACCCTATTTTCCAATTGTGAGAGCTTTTGCCTCCGGCAAGTGGGGCGGTGGTTGAGCCAAGCTTAGTCTCGGAGTAGACTCAGAAGACGGAAAGGGTAGTGTTGAAGAGTGGTGGTCGAGAAGAAGTTGATTGCCTTGGATAGTTGAGTTCAAGTGCAGTAGCATAGACGTCAAGAAATCTAGAACCATGACGGACGCCTTGGAACAGGAGTGGGGAAAATTAAAATTAACTGAGGAGGAAAAAGAGATCTTGGAACTGGACAGTGAAGTACCCCTGGAGAAATTGGAGGAAATTGCATTAAGTCTAGTAGGAACGTTGATGACGAAGACCACGTTCAACTCAAGGATGATGAGATCGGTGTTAAAGAACGTATGGAAACTGACAAAAGGGATGGTGATAAGAGAACTGGATAACAATTTATTTCTCTTCCAATTCTTCGCAGAGAAAGACAAACTCTTTGTCTACAATGAGGGACCTCGGTCCTTTGATAATAAGTTACTATTGTTGAAGGAATGGACGAGGAAGGAAAAATACCAGGAGATAGTGTTCAATATTGCGCGCATTTGGGTGAAGGCATACGGAGTCCCCGCCATCAAGCAAACTGGAGCCTTTGCAAAATTCCACGGAGATAAAGTTGGCACTATTGTCGGATGCGAGGAAGATATCATGTATGGAGCAGATAAAGCACTGTGCTTTAATGCAGACATTGATATTACCAAACCCCTACGTAGGGGTTTAATGGTTAAACTTGAGGGTAAGTCAATATTGATCCAATTTAAATACCTCAAGTTACCTGACTACCGCTACGGTTGCGGAAAGCTCGGGCATGTGGTGAAAGAATGTGAGACGGTGACCCCGAACACAGCCCTGGAGGAATATGAATATGGAACTTGGTTGAGAGCATCTCCTTTGAAGACAAAAAGAAGAAACGCGGATATAGAAATATAGGAGGAAAAGCGTCTCTTCCAATCCCTCAAGAAGGACAACACAAATACGAGGGCACGACAACGCCTTTGTTCTGGTGTTGAGGGGCCTATAGACCGAACATCTGCTTCTACGTGGAGGCGAAGGGAGACTGAAGGCAGCAATACCATGGCGGAAGGGGGTAAAGGAAAAGGGACCAATCTGGAAAAAATGATTGTAGACGAGATGGAGATTGGCAGAGAGGTCTTCAAACGGAAAAAGGAAACAACTCAATCTGAGATCAATGGAGAGAAGATGCAAGCTTTGGAGTACGGAAGATCACTATTCACTATGGATGGCGGAGTGGTGGAGCTTGCTCCCGCCAAGCCCAATGAGTATCATTTGTCTCAACTGCTAGGGACTTGGCGACCCCCGGGAAGTTGCCGATCTGATGGGCTTTATCCACAGATCAAAGCCATCTATCATCTTCCTCTCTGAGACGAAACATAGCTCTTCTAAACTCGTCTCCCTAAAATGGAAGATGCAAAAATATTTTGGTGTATGTGTAGACAGCAGAGGCCAGTCAGGAGGATTGGCGCTTTTCTGGCTGAAGGAGATGGCAGTATCTTTGCTCTCATACTCCCAAAATCACATCGACATTACTGTTGATGAGGGTATGGGCACGACAAAATGGAGATTCACAGGTGTATATAGATGGCCTCACACACAAGAAAAGCTTAACACCTTCTGCATGCAGCCTTGCTTTTAAGTTTTATTTTCCATTAGCCTATGTATATAAAGCGTTCATATACTCCAGATTTAGTTTAGGGTTTTTGGATGATAATATACCGACCTCTTAGGGTATTGGATTGTAATATACCAACTTTTATTATTGGACAGCAATATCCCTGACCATTATACCTAGGTGACATTATTATATCAACAGTAACTAAGGGGATGGTGAACCAGTTTCATGTTGATGTGGCTGACGGAGGGAAAAAAACTGTCCCAAGCCAATAACCCTGTTAACCCCTCCGTTTTTCTCATTAACCCACATTACAAGACATTGGTTGGCTATGTGCTACGTCAGCACGAAGACTGTCACTACCCCCTTAGTCATTTTGTTAGGGTCGATTTTTTTTTTAACGTGGGTTAGTGAGATAAACTGAGGAGTTAACATGGTTACTGGGCAAGCGACGGTTATTTTCCCTCCATCTGTCACATTAGAATAGAGACCAGTTAACCAGTCACCATACCCTTAATCACTGTTGTTATAATAATCCCACCTAAGTATAACGGTCAGGGATATTTTTATCCAATAATAAATGTCGGTATATTACAATCCAATACCCCCAAAGGTCGGTATATTGTCACCCAATATCCCTTTAGTTTATGTGTTTACTTTGTCCAAAAATCCGTATTCCTCGATATCTGTACGTACGTAGTTATCAATCCCTTTTTCTATTTGAATGGCAATTAAGTGGCTCCTTTGTGTATATCACATTGAATGACAATTAAGTGGCAATTAAGTGAATTGTGAATTATTGAACATTTGGGGCCAAAGGAATTACTGACTAGGCTAAAAAAATGTATATTTTAGTAAGTAATGACTGTGTATATTGCATAAATATAATAGCCAAATTGTGTTCGGTTACATTGGACAAGTGTTTCTATTATTTCTCCTTCCAATCCGATGTATTGTATATTATATATTGTTTCTCCTTCCAATCTAGTGTATTTTTCGTCAAAATATTTCGAAAAAGAAAAATTGTACGGAATCAGAACAATTCAATCGCCACCATCTCAAATTCGTATATCTAGTTAACTTAATGTGCTTGTTTCTCGGTGAGTGGCAAAGTGTTGGATATAATACAGATCGTTCATTCAATGTTACAATACTAGCCTCAAAAAGAAAACGATCGGAAAGTAGTGGGAAAAATGTGGGAGACGATAATGAGGGAAATAGAGCAAGCAGGTTTGAAGCTACTCCTGAAAATGTATTTGATTGTAGTACTCTTTCAATGGATCAGAAAAATGAATTCAGAATATCTTCTGATCTAAGATATCAAATAAGGAGAGACTACATAGCTAAGCAGCCTGTCCAACCATGCATGTGAGTACAATTTTCCATCGAAATTTATTGGTGGAAGGCTTCGTCATTTTAATCGTAAATGGTTTAATGGTTATGGGACATGGCTGAAATATAGCAAAAAAAAAAGGAAAAAAAAAGATGTTGCCACTTGCTTATGTTGTTACTTGTTTTGCTAATGTGAAAGAAAATTCAAGTGGAGATTTCATCAAGGAGGGGTTCTCAACTTAATAGAATATGATCGACTAATTCAAGGGGTACATTGGTGATTTTAATAGCATTCATAACAAAGATTTCAGAGATTATGAAAATTTGAGGCAGTCTACGCAATGTGTTCGAGTTGCTTTAGACAAACATGATGAAGAAACTAGAAGGAAATATCATTCTTTGTCTAGATAATTATGTTTCTTGCTCAAGATACTTGCTACGCAAGGGTTATCTTTTTGTGGTCATGATGAATTTGAAGAGTCAAAGAATCAACAGAATTTTTTGGAACTTGTGAAGTTTGCTGCAAGTTTGATTCAATATATTATCGGTGATGTATTGAATCATGCTCCAAGGAAACATTAAAACACCATTAGTGAAGAGTTTAAGGGCGATGCTTTTGGGTTACTTATTGATGAATTTAGATATGTAGCTAATAAAGAGCAAATGGGTGTTGTTGTTCATGATATGGATAATTTCAAATCGTGAAGGAGCGGTTCGTTGGTGTTCAATGTGTTGAAAACACTTCCTCCTCGTCACTGAAAATTGCGATTAAAAATTTGTTTGTAAAACTTAACTAGAGTTTGTCAAGTTTGCATTCTCAAGGTTACGATGGGTTGAGCAATATGCAAGTTTAATGGACTTAAGACTTTGATCTTGAATGAGAACAAGAGTGCATTCTCCCTTCATTGTGTTTCTCATCAATTACAACTTACATTATTAGCTATCGCAAGCGACAATAATTATGTTGGGAAGCTATTTGATGAGATTATTAAAGTTGTGAATATGGTGGGAGCTTCTTGTAAAAGGCATGATCTTTTATGTCGTACACAAGTTGGGAAGGTTTAGATGGAATTGAGTAATGATGAACTTGAAACTGGGCACGGGTTAAATCAAGAAATTGCTCCTATAAGAGCAGGTGAAACTCGTTGGTCATCGCATCACACACTGTTATTGAATGTTAGTTGTATGCTTGATGTTATAATGGATGTGCTTGAGCATATTCAAAGAGAATGGGAAACATCAACTATAATGAATGAAGCTACTTTGCAAATTGCTTATTTGATGCCATTTGGTTTTACTTTCACCCTTCAAATGATGTTGAATACTTTGGGGATCACTCAAGATTTATTACAAGCTTTGCAAAAGAAAGACCAAAACATTTTAAATGCTATTAAGGTTGTTGAAATCACCAAGAAATCCTTAGAAGCAATAAGAAGCGATGGGTGGGAAACTCTCTTGGACAAAACATGTAAGCTTTGTGAAAAATATTATATCTCTGCCCCAAATATGCAAGATATAAGGTTCGTTCCAAGGAGACTAAGATGTAATATGGAAGAACGTACTTATGAATTCAATTATCGAGTAGAGTTGTTGTATAATGTTGTTAATCTCCATCTTGAAGAGCTTAGACATTGCTTCAGTGAGACTAACACTGAGCTTCATACTTGTGTGGCTTGCTTGAATCCTTGTGATGGACTTCACTCTTTGATCAGGCTAAGTTGGTCAAATCAGCACACTTTCGTCCCTATTAGACCTGTCAATATGGGCGGGCGGGCGGGTTACGGGTCGGTCGTATATCGGGTTCGGGTAAATACGGGTCAGGTGTATTTCGGGTTCGGGTAAATACGGGTCGGGTGTATTCCGGTTTCGGGCGGTTTGGGTCGGGTTTACGGGTCATGACCACCCTTTTTCTCAGTCACTTACAACTAATAAAATTGATTATAATTAGTCAAAGACGCCTATGTAATGTAACATTCCATTCCAAGTTCGACCACCATGATATGTCATAGTTATATTGACATATTATTATACACCTAATGGACAAAATTTAACAATCTTCAAGTCTACAAGTATTATGCAGTTTACGTCAACAATCACGAATAACAATACTTATGAAATATATAGGGTTTTGGGATGCTAATACACTAAGCTTTTGGTGTATTGGACAATAATGCACTGAACTTTGACCTTTGACAATAATACATTATTTTACTGAAATAGAGGAGAGAGGCGGGACTGCAGGAGTTTGAGGGTTCACTGAAAGAGTGAGTGAGTGACAGTATTAAGGTTTTGTTTTGGTTATTTGTTATTTGATTATTTCATTTGTATATCTCTCTACGCATAGCTTTCCAAAACCACCCAATATTTTACTTTTGGGCCTTAATTTTCATGGAATGGGCCCATGTTTTTGCACAAGGCCAAAGTAGACAAAACACTTAAAATTAAAGTGTCTGACCCAACGGGTCGACCCAAACCTGACCCGTTTTTTACCGGGTTCTTTGGGTCGGGTCATTTTCGGGTCCCGGGTCAGAATTTCGTGTTCAAAACCCACTTTTTGCGGGTCGGTTTGGGTCGGGTCGAGAATTGCCAGGTCTAGTCCCTATGATTTTATTTATTTTGAAATTATTTTACTTTAACATCAACTTTTGAATTATCTTCGTGATGTGCTAGATGATGAAGCTTTTCAGGGCTTGATACAACTTGGTGATCTTTGTAGAGTGATGGTGAAGACTAAGAAGCACATAACTTGTCTATTTGTGTTTAGCCTACTCAAGTTGGCATTGATTCTCTCGGTATCCACACCAACCATGCAAGAGCATTTTCATCTGTGAAATTGTCAATTGACTTTGCAAACAAATGTGATGGCTTTTTGAATGATTGTTCGGCCTATTATATAGAAAAGAATGTATCGGACTCAATTACCAATGAGTTTATCATGAGTTGATATTCCAAAAATAAAACCGTGCAGTGGCCAAATGTAGTAGTTTATTATTAAAATATTCGACGGTTTGTCTAATTTGTTTTCAAATATATGCAATGGTTATTATTGTTAAGTATACACACCTAATTTCATAGTCTAGATCTACTAATACCAGCCACTCTATCTATTATTTTTGCCGAACAAGACCCATCTATTTACAGTAGATGCTCAAGCCCACCACAAGCTTTCGATTGCTTTCAAGAACTCAAAAAAACTTCTCTTTTTTTATGGGTCAAAAAGCCATTGACAAGCTAGTCGATAAATCAAATTGGTTTTCCTATTTCCAGATCCTTAGTTTGCTCAGCAATAGCTCATCTAATTCTTAACTGTGTCAAGGCTCCTTCTTTTATACAGTACGGTGCGGTATGGTAATGGTGCAGTGAAATTTGAAAGTGTTGTGAAGTGTGGTGGGTTGTTGTGGAAGTTGTGGTGTGGTAGGTGAAAAGAGAGAATGTAAAAAGTAGAGGAGAAAAGTGAGGAGTGAAAAGTAAAAAAACATTTTTGTAATGATTGTGGTAAAATGTGGTGGAGCGTGGTGAAGTGTAGTAAAATATTGAGTAGTGCGGTGTGGTACGGTACCGCACCGCAAGTTACCGTATAAAAGAACGGGACCTTACTAAGTTTACACTTTACAGTATAATCTAGAATTAAAAGCAGTTGTCATGAAATGAAAGCAAACTAATGTGAGATAATTATCGTTGCCTAGAGATAAAGTTTCAGTCACAGAGTATTGAGTTGAGTACAAATCAAAATTACAGAAACATGAATCTGACAGAATCACATCTCCATTGACTGAACTCCTGATGAAGATTTTGATTTCTTCTTTTTACCATCAACACCTGACTTCTTCCTGGGTTTTGTTTCAGGACGTGGCTGTGTACTCTACAAATGTTGGTGTATTGCAGCAAGTGGATCTGACTGGAAAACTGGATGACTAAAGACGGTCATTAGTTGTTTAGACTCCTTCAATCTGCCAACAAGGGGAAATGCAATGTAAGTAAGAATGTGACGGCTCAATTTAGACCATTAAAATGGCCGAATAACATGACAAAAAAGATGAGGAACACCAATCATTTGCTACTCACACAAGCTTCTGCCTGGATTTACAGTTTACTTGAAACTTAGCCGGGGCAGGAGCCTGCTGCTGTTCCTTTAGATCAGGCAAAAAATCAGTAAGGGTGGACAGATCATACGCCTTCAGTTTCTTCTGTCGTCTTTTAGCGTTCTTGTTCTTCTGTAAAATAGAGAATGAAACCATGTGTGAGTTGCGTCATTTGTTCAGAAATGTAGAGACACCTGAATGAGGATGTTGACAAGGGATGGATGGAGATCGAATGGGGTTTTGCTGGGCTAGGCATTCTCAGCCTATATATATATATATATATATATTTGTGCCAACTTTCAATCTCACACCTTTCTAACAATGTCTCATTGCTCTAGGAGCAATTTTGTCTCCAACCTCCCATCTACAAACACATGTGAACTAGTAACCCATTAAATCGAAAACATAACCAATCATCGAACCTGGCCAGAGATAATGGAGGTTATTACACATGCTTTTCAGCATTTTTTGAAAGGATGTCCCAGCAAATTGCTCAATAGAGATAGCTGTTACTGACTCAAGGTTATGTCTTATGTGGTGTGTGAGACCATTAGATATATTAAGAGACTATTAGAAACCAACCAGCATTCCTAGCTACTCAACTTTGGTATTTAGAACAGGAACATACCGATAATGCCTAGCAAGAAAAGCGGAAATCAGATTGCTAACAAAAAAAACGCACATGAGAACATAGAACAGAAGAAGTGGAAGCTCTTTTTTCCACAACCCCCCCCCCCCCTCTCCACCTTCTTCTAAAAAAAAAAAAGAAAAGGAAAGGGGAAAAAACAGCCTTAAAAACAGAAACAGTAACAGCAACCAGCTGTACAAATCAGTGAATTGGGTAGAAAGGCCAGGGTGGACAATGAAATAAATGGAGCCATCAGATTAGCATATTGGCACATTCGTCATTGCAGCAACAACCCCAAAATCCTATGTTTTGGGTGCGCAAAGAATTTATTGCGGCCACTCGTGCTCTTCAGGTTCTCATCATCTGCTCCTCCAAGAAATGATCTCAAACAGCAAAGACAAAAAAGTAAGAAAAAGAGAGGAAAATCATCAGGGTGCGCTGTTTAAGGTTTGGAGAATTGTTTCCAAGGGTACTAGTTGAGGCTCTCCAGATAACTCTCCATAGTTGTAGCTCAAATGTTAAGGTCTGCATTTGAAGATATATTGATCATATCATCATGGGCTCTCTGGTAAAATCTATCTCCCACAACTGGGAAAACAAATCTACCAAAATTGCAGACAGCCCTGGATGATTTTTCTCTACGTTGGACAATGTTTGCAAGTATTGATGGTATGATTGAAACAAATCTACAAAAGTATTTTTCTGCCACTCATCACTCATTTACTAACAAGGAAATAAGTATTCATTATTAGGGAAAAGTACACAAGTTTGAAGGAGATATTATGAAATAGCAACCTCCAATCATTGACATATAGTAATTGGTCAGTGTGCAATAGAGAAGCTCACCTCACCTATTATCAAGGTGACCAGGATTCAAGTTTCACAAAAGATACAAAAGAACTATCCTCCCTTAGAACATCCCCTCCCCTTCCACTGCCAAAGGCGTACATACACTTCGGATTCAGAACATTAGGATTCTATAGTAAACATTTTTTTGCAGAATTAGGGGGGGACTTTAGAAGTTACTCAGATCAGGAATTCAAGTCCCTTTCACCTTCTGCAGAAATCAAGTTCGATCAAAAACTAGAGTCTTTTTTTTGAGGGGGGGGGGCGGAGATAGAGAATATTAAGTTGTTACGGAGAGATTAGTTTTAAGTGTATTTCATGAATCCAGTAACACCAAGTTCAGGTGTGTAAATGTGTGTTGAAATCACATTCTAAAAAGCTACAACATCGCACTAACCCTAAACCGTAAACTAAATGAAATTTAACTTTCATACCTCTCACCTTTGCTACTAAATACACCTATACTAATTTCTGGCCAAAACAAGGTTTTTGAAAATTGAATTGACCAAAATGCCAATGTCAATGTATTTTTAATAAACTTTGCTGACTCCCTTTCTTTTTATTTCCATTTTATTTTTGGGTTAGCCAAACTTTTTATTGTAAGTTTGGATTATTGTAATCTAAAAACCTATTATAAAGTATGATTTTGGCCGAAAGTTGCTGACGGGTTCAATAAAATTTTATTTAAAACACACAGACAGAGGCATTTTGGTCCATTTAAGTCTCAAAAGCTATATTTGGTTAGAAATTCAATAAGGGTGTATTTAGTAGCAAGCATGAGGGGTATGAAAATTAAGTTGCAAACAACATGGGTAACCTTGTAATTACGCTTAACCTCGGGGGTATGTATGTAAAAATATCTGTTTGAAAACAAGGAAGAAGAAGAAGATGAAACTCTACACGTACTGCTTGCCACTTCACAATCTGCCTTGGCAGTATCCTTGCCTCAAGCCCCAAAGTAGTCTGAAATCCTCTCTCCCATATGTCTCCTATATCACTCTAGAATGATATCCAACGACATCCAAAGCAATCCAGAAACTACAACGATTACTTCCCATGGTAGCCATTGTCGATGAATTAACTGGTAAAATTCAAAGCTCATACCCTAAGGTTTACCAATATCCCAATAGAGCTTTACAGACATCCGGAAATACTACTCGAATCCTGCACATTTTCTCCACTAGTTCCCTTTCAGTAAAAGAACACACTAAAACCAACATTTTCCCGGGTAAAATAGAAGACCCCAATTCCAACCACAGGAAAACCTTGTGAAGTGCTACTTCAAAAAAAAGGAAGTAGGAGGAAGATAATTCTAACAAGGCTCACGAGCAATAGAAAAACACTTTTCAAGATTGATTAATTGAAAACTGTGTAAAAGACTGCATTTTAACCTTCTCAATCGCCTTCTTAGCACTTAAAGATGCAACGGTTTCCCTGACCTCTGCATCCAGAAACAGGCAAAGAACAAAATTGGCATCAGAACACAGCTGTTTCAATGAAAACCACCACAACAGAAACAATGGTTTGCTCCACCAGTTCCCGGCAAAAGAAATCAAAATGCTCTTGAAGAGCCATATTGCTGTGGACTAAGACACTAAACCACTTCCACCAACTAATACCCTATTTCCAGACCCTTAATCTTAACATGTCAATATCATATAAATCTATCAATTTAATCACAACATAAAGTCCATTGAAACACCTCCCAACTTTCATTCCAAAACACAATTCTTCTTCCTCTACTCATGCTTTTTTTTTTCCATGAACCTATCAGTTTTTTACACCTAAAATAAAATCACAAACATGGTGACAGATTCAGCAACTTAGTGGACTCCCCATAACCCCCCCCCCCCCTCCCCATCAAAAACCAACACACACAATCACAAGCATAGCAAGCAGAAGCAATCCAAGTAATGAAAGTTTTCTTCTTTCAGCGATTAATAAAAAGGGCCACTTACTGGAGTAGAATTCGAGTTTCTTTTCAAATTTACGGTCTGCCTTCTTGGAAGCATCAGACCTGATACATTGACTCTATGAATTAGCAATCTCTAGCTGCAGTTCAATGCACAATTAAAGAAGAAGAAGAAGAATTACCTAACATTATTCAACCCCATTTCAGAGAAACCCCTTGTTTGAACAATAGAGAATTGAAAGAGGGCTGATGTCGAAAACCCACCTTCAGAATTAGGGTTTTAGAAGGACGAACGAACAAGCCAAATCAGTGGTGAACCCAGAAATACATCTTGGGTCAAAGCAGTGGCGGATCTCGACTTCCAAAATAGGGGTGTCCACTTACACTAATAACGATCATATATTTGAAAAAGAAAATTACACAAACCGTCAAATACTTCAATAGTCAACTATTACAAAATGCCACTACGTGGTTTCATTTTTTGATACCGACTCATGCTAGACTCATTGGTAATTGAGTTAAATATATCCTTCTCTATATAACACACTAAACAATCATTCAAAAAATCATCACACATTCGATTGCGAAGTCTACTCTTTACAGTCACAAATCACAGCAAAATACTCAACATTCAATCATTCACAATCACAATGACGGTAATTTACTAAATCACGAAGTGTTCAATAATGATGAACTTGAGTAATAATTCACAAACCACATACAAAACACAGATTATGGTGACAGTAATTTACTAAATTTATAAATTTACAAACCACACACAAATCACAAACCATTTACCAATTACCAATTTACTAATTCACAATTCCCACACACAAATCACAAAGTGTTCAATAATTCACAAATTATAAATTTCAGACTAATTTACAAACCACACACCACACAGAAATCACACTTCATTATTGAATTATTGCACGAATCATTGATAGTAATAAGTAATTTACTAATTCACAAACCACACACAAATCACAAGTTAAAATTGAAATAGTTAACTGTAAACAGTAAACCCTAAAATTGAAAATTAGTGAACTCACAAGTTGGATTTCCGTTCACTGGTCGCCCTTGGGTCGACACTCGAACGTCGGTCACTCGGCTGAGACTGTGAGCCAGGACAGAGAGCCAGTCAGACTAGTCAGTCAGAGACAAAGCGTCGGTCGCCGGAGTTAGTGCCACGGTGGCTGACGGGAGGTGTCGCGGAGGCCGGCGTGGGGCAGCAGGGCAGAGGTTGGAGACGGTGACTCGGGGTCCAAGGTTGAAAGAAACTGTGTGAACCAACATCCAAGATTGAAAGAAATTGAAAATCTTTTTATTAAGTTAAAATTAAAACAATACTTTATTAATTTATTTTATAAAAAAAAAGTCTCACGTTGGGCTGGACGTGGATGCGCATGCTAGGCCCAGGCAGAAGTATTAGTGTTTTGGGCTTTTTTTAGGGTGTTCACTTAGTCAATAGATATTATTTTGCTTCCCAGAGTTTATGGGCTAGTTAAGCTTTTTTTTGCACCATGTCCCATGGCTCCAAATCCGCCCCTGGGTCAAAGTCAAACAAACAAAAAAGCTGGATTCTAACACGATAACCATCCATTCCCATTTACTTAATGTTGTTGCCCACCTTTTTATTAACGCTGCCCGCTGCCCACCTTTCACATAATAATTTTCAATCTTACTCTTCAACCTCATAACTTCACTCTCTACATTCTCTCTACTTTATCTTTCTAGAAAATGCTCTCAACCAACGACCACCAATGGACGCCACCACACCACCGTCATCACGAGATAGACATGATAACAGTTGACGTGTTTGAGGTATATTTTGAATTGTTGATTTTGATTATGTAAGGGGTTGAATATGATTTTTCCGGAAAAATCATGCTTGCCGCATGAAATTTGTCGAGATCAACGTGCGCAACCAACCGCCGTTTGCGGCAAATTTCATACGGCAAGAGGCCGCGGTTTGGCGGCCTAATTTACCCAAGCTTAAATATTCACACAAACCAATTATTCACAAATACTCCCTCCGTCCCATATTAATTGACACTTAAACTAACTTTTTTTGTCCCAAAATAATTGTCACTTTCCATTTCTCAATACCTAATTTAATTATTTTAACTTTAATAATCATGCTAACTTTTTACTTTTTCAATAAATAAAAACTATTTCTACTCACATTCTCTCACTACCTACGCCTTGGTATCTGAAAAAATATCTTGAAAAATAGTGTTAATTCAATATATGGGTAGTTTTTTTAGTTAAACATTGGTATGTGAAAATTTTCAAAATATGTCAATTAATATGGGACGGAGGGAGTATAATTATATTGACCCATTTAATAAATAACAAATCAATTTAAAAAACAAACCCCAATTTACCCACAAACAAATTGAGTTGAGAGATGTCATGAAAAATTGAGAATTGAGAATGAATTGATAATATTCAGAACTTAAAGAATAAATCAGAAGAAAATGTTGAATTGAGAGGAGAGGCAAAGAGATTGAGAATGAGAAACTCACACACACTTTCTCAGGTTGGAGGCAGGCTGCGTTGGGTGTTGTTGTGCGGCGGCGGCGATGTGGCGGACTGCCGGTGACTGAGTCGGACGGTGGCTGTTGACAGAGTTGAGACTTGAGAGAAAATGAGAAATAGGGTTACTACTTACTACTGGAACTGGAAGAAGAAAGAAACAAGTCAAGCAAAAATAAAATTAAATGGGGATTTAGGAAAAAAAATACAAAAAATGCTTCTGTCGGTCTTCGAACCCGTGATCAATCACGCCTAATTGAAGAGCAGCCCTCAAGCACTTCTTGATACAGGAAATTAATTAATACAATAGAGTTTGTTTTATCTTTATTTTAGTTATTAATGTCTTGGGGAAGGGGTCTTCTTTCCTGTTTAAGTATCCTATGAATCATATGTAGAAGCAATCAATGAATGAACATATCTTTGTTTATCTCTCTAAATTCTCTCTTCTCCCTCCTAAACCCATTATCCTTCAATTTCCAGTCTATATCAAATTCCTTGTGTAGGTTTCTCGAGAGGGTATTCTTCATTTCTCTCATCCCTCTCCTGGTTCCTGCATCACTTCTTTACCACTGAGCCACTTTATTTTGATGGGTTGATCGATGTATTGGGGGTTGGGTGAGGTTGATGATAAGGTGTTCAACAATTTGTACCAGATTGAGGCTACCCAGTCATCCACAGGTATGTTCTCACTCCTTTTCATCTAAACCAGTATTCATCTCTTTATCCAGGTTAAATGTTGACTCTAAATTAACATCTAGATGTCGCTAAACCACATGGCATGACAAAGGCTCATATCTCTCATTTGACCAAACCTTCACCCTCACTTTTCATAAATACTCACTTTTTTCATCACTTTTCGGCGCCACGAGTTGACTTAGGAGTATTGAAATTAATTCAATTAAATTCTCTTCTCCTTCTAATCATTGTATCCATGCCACGTTATTTGATTAAACATTAAGGTTAGAATGCTCATTTTATTTATTCTTTATACTTAATACATATTCCACGGTATAAAGATGTTAATGCCTATATGAAATGTCCTTTGTATACTTTGTTTCTTTTATTTTTCTCATTTTCACTCCATTAATTTGTATGTTCTAGATAATAAAAATCGAAAAAGAAATAATAAGTTCTTCTTTCTACGTACTCATTTTTTAATTTAAATTGATCTAATAGAGCCTGTCCTTCGAACAGGTGAATCCGAAAAATTTTATCTTCAGAATCGTAACCTTACTCTCGATCTTGAATCTGAATCTTATATATGGTTCGCAGTTTTGAAGTTTTGTTTATCGGGTTTGTTAAATTTCACCCTATTTTGGTGAAACTAAAGAGAAAGGAGGGAGAGAGATTTGAGAAATGATATTATTGATGAATTTCAACTCAAAGATACAAGGGGGAGGGGTAGGTTATATATAACCGACCTCCCTAACAAACCAAGAAACAAGATAAAAGAAAACAAAGAAATAAAATTGTGAACAAATTGGAAATACAAGATTTACTATTCCTAACACCCCCCTCAAATTGGAGGGTGACAAAACTCCAATTTGCCAACAATTTCTAGCAAAAAGTTGAATGGTAAGGTTGCTATCACCACAACAGCTTGAAATCTTGAAATCTTGAATTCGAACTCCAATAGCTTCCTCGCCATCACCGCAACTCCTAATAGCGGGTGAATTGGACGTAGATACGGAAGAACTTTGTGGAGCCGAATGACGAAAGAAAGAAAGATAATTGTCGAACTTTAGGTATTGAAATTGTCTCCGGCAAATACAATGCCCATCAGAGACATTCCTGATTGATCGGACGAGAGAACAAAGAGAAGATCACACGGATCAATCATAATCTTTTTATCAGACATGGTGAATTTGAATGAAGACAGACTGCTTGTTGGCTCGGTTGATCCCCAGTTAAGGTCATGCATGTTAATGCATCCATTCAGACTCACATGAGTCAGATGTGTGCAATAAGCTAGCAAATCTTCAATGGCAGATTGACAGAGAGTTCCATGTGACAAATCCAACTCACAGAGAGCAGGACTCTCACGTTGTATGCCCCCATGAATTTCATGTCGCTTCCCCTCGCTTTGTTTTCGGCAAAACGCTGGTACTCCTCGAAAACCGAAGACAGGCACTAGTTCTGGAGCTTCCTCAGGCACCCCACCAAACATCCCGTGCGGTGCTTTCCACGCTTGCAATGAATCAGGACAGGGTGGTTTCTAACATCAATCAAAATCCTAAGAGCCTGAGTGATAACATCATCATGAACTATCTCCTACTTAGTGCCCTCAATTCCAAATTGATACAATTTGATGTTCTGTGATTCAAGAAACTTAATGTGTTCTTCTGGGTATGGCTCAGGGCAAGGATATATGATCGACTTGAGATTTAGGGTTTCAAGAAAGGGGAAATTCACGGGTTCCGGGAACCCAGATCTGTAAAACCCATCTTCCACCATTGAAAAATTGCTCGGAGGAGCCAAAACGTCGTCATCTTGACTCTCGACACCTTCTTCCACTTTCTTCTTCCCCTCAATCTCCTCCTTCTTCTTCTTCTGCTCCAAATTCTTCCCAGAAAAATTGAGTTCTGATTCCAGCCCAGATACCAAAAGCGTAATCGACACACAAGACGGCCTTGGAGAGTAAGCCATCGCTTACAAACCAAAGAATTCGAAACATGTTGCAGCATTGATTGCGACTTGGCACTGATTTCATCGATCGGGGCTCGGAATTCGTCAAAGTTGTAGTAGAGATGGAAGTCTTTCTCGGAAGGTAAAACCCTAGACGAACAAGAGAGCTTCGAAACAGAAGAAGAGATGGCGTCGGTTGATAACTTTCGTAAGGACTTCGATTTCTGCCGCAGAGCCTCCGACTGCGTAGTATTGACCTCCATTGATGCGAATTTTGGGTGAATTTGGAGGAAGAATTGTGTGTGTATCAAGAGGTTTGAGTTACCATGGAAGAAGCCATAAGGTGACTGTAATGGAGGTGGGGTTTAGGGTTAGGGTTGCGCTCCGTCTGTTGCAAAGACCCTCAACAAATGAAAGTTTATGGTATGTGAAAATGGAGGAAGAAGTAGTGAATTAGGGTAAGAGGAAGAAGCAGGAAACAAACCGCAGGAATTAAGCCCGCTCTGATACCATGTTAAATTTCACCCTAATTTGGTGAAACTAAAGAGAAAGGAGGGAGAGAGATTTGAGAAATGATATTATTGATGAATCTCAACTCAAAGATACAAGGGGGAGAGGTAGGTTATATATAACCAACCTCCCTAACAAACAAAGAAACAAGATAAAAGAAAACAAAGAAATAAAATTGTGAACAAATTGGAAATACAAGATTTACTATTCTTAACGGTTTATTAATTCTCTCCAAAAATTTATTTGACGGCTCCCTTTCCTCTTTCTTATCTTTTATTAATTTAATTTGTTAATTTCATGGCATTAATTCAATTTTGAAACCTAACGTTTGGAAATGAAATTTATTAGAAATCGACTAAATAGGTGTGCCCAACACTACATTGCCACACGACATGCTAGTGTCCTGAGTGCTACTACATACCAAGGCAGTCTTTGGACTTACCAATGGCACTGGGTCGGTTGCATGCCGGATGATATCCATGCCAACAGGTGGCTAGGGTGAGTCGTGAGACTATTTCTTTTGGCTTTTATTTTTTTTTATCTCTTATCAGTTTCATTTTTTTGCTAATCTCGTGTTGAAACGTTAATTGTGGATTATTCAAATAATTAACAAAAATAAAGATACATCATAAAAAAAATGACATCAAACCCCTTAAAAAATAAGCAACTTCTTTCGATTCGACACTTCTTGGACACACTTGAAAGTTGGAAAGTTTCCTCTGGCGATTTTCCCGTGGGCTTCTAAACTAAAATTATATTTTTATCAAATTATACTCTCATACAAATCTAATATTGCCGGCGTGAGTTTCATACTTTAAATTATTCTATACACAGTGAGGGTAATAGTCAAAGCTTTTACAAATTAGTTACATTTGCCTCATGGTGATTGAAAGTTTCAGATTGAGGAAATACATATATTTTTTTCCGTACAAAGATAAATTACTCAAATAAGGACTAAATTGTTTTTGGATGCCCAAAAGAACTATTATATAATAATCAAGTTATACATGACAAAAAGAGGGAGCATATTTTTTTTATGCAAAAAGATTAATATAAAATTTATAATTTAATTAGTTTTTAATTTCTCATAAGTCACATAAAGATAACATGAAGATTTTGTTAATACCTATGTTGTTGTAACTACAATATATATTTGCTCGGGAAATTTACTCTCATACAACATAATTTTTTTTTGGGTATCGATAAAGTTACCTATTATGATATCTTTTTCTATTAAAAAATTTGCTTAAGTAAAGACTATACAATAATTGATGTTTATAATATATTTTACTCCCTAATATATTATTATCATTGTTTTAAAAGAAATATCATTGTAAAAATATATTTCAATAACTTGATAATTTGAAATCAATAATATAGGTTTATCCTTCTGAATATAATTATCAATACCCTTAATTACATAACTGATATATGTTGTGAATTTTAATTTATTAATATTAAAGAAGTTGGGGACTGTATGGCGTGGGGGTGGGGGTGGGGGCGGGGGAAGTATCTTGTAGAAAATTGGAGGTAGTTAATTGTTTTATTCACATAATTTTTTTTAATGCAATATTCACATAATTATTGAAGTATTTCAAAACCCTGTTATTTAATTCAATTCAATTTTACTGTGCGGAAATTGATATATTATGTATTTATTTTCATCTTGCTTTTTATCACCTCATGAAACCTTAGCTTATACTATGCATTGTCATGCATCATGCATGAATGGTACACTTTTTTATGTGAGTTAATATCATTTAAAAGTTAGCTCAAAATAACACAGTTCAAAATAATGATACATACTAGAATGTTCATAAAATCAATTTCTGTAGGTAAATAATTTTTTATTTATTTGCTAGAAGCTGTATTCATATATGTCTTTTACCAAGAAATTTCATTCATATAACTTGTTCATTCAGATTTACAACTACTTATATCCAAACATTCAACACTATTCAACTTTGATCAACATTGATAAACATCAATCAATATATGCATCAATATATAGTGATCAGCTAATCAACATTAAGTTGTGTTTTTTTTCCCGCAAAAGCAAAACGTGAAATTTTATTAACCAAAAATGATTTACAAATACAGGGCCGAGCCCAGGTTAGTTAGACTACAAAATCAAGTATGGTCTTACACTTCTTCCTAGAGTGAGTATAACTATTAGTTCTTAATCTAACTTCATTTTTAATTTGTTTGACCATCTGGTTGATCCCTATGTCATGGCCTTTGTGGTATATAGCGTTTCGCTCCCTCCAAATGTGGTAGGTGTATGTGCTGAAGATTAGGGGTGGAAGAAAAATCCGGAACCGGCACACCGAATCGGAAACCGGATAAAGAAAAACCGGGAACGGGCAACACCGAACCGGTTTAAAAATCCGGTGCACCGCACCGGAAAAACCGGATACTAAACGGGGCGGTTCCGGTTTGGGATATTCACACCGACGGGGAACCGGCACCGCACCGTTAATATAATTAAATACATATAATATATAAATTTTGGTTAAAAAAATTCAACCCAAAAATTAATACAAAAATAATATAAATTAACTAGTTAAAAAAAAAAGAACATTAGATGTTAATGAGTTATTGGGTTGGACTTTTTTTTTTATTAAATAGAGATTTTTTTTTTGATTAAATAGAGATTTTTTGATGTTTGATAGAAATTTATGCGGTTCCGGTTCACGGGTGAAACCGCACCGTTAAAGCCGGTGCACCGGTTTTTAAAAACCGGGTGATTCGGTCCGGTTTCGGTTTATGGTTTTTGCGCACCGTTTCATCCGGTGCACCGCTTCGGCGCACCGAAACCGCACCGCACCGCACCGTTTCTACCCCTACTGAAGATAGCAAATAGTAGTTGTGATTTAAGACTCTTGAATGATTAATTTTTGTATGTTATCTTGCCTTTTTGTCAGAATTTTATTCCTATCAATAATTTTTTTGGGGGTGAGGGGGGGATGTCAATGAAATGATTATGCAAAAGACTAATGGAGCAAAATTGAAGGAGAAGAAGAAAACAAATTACCTGAAAATATTGCAATTAATATATCATATAAGAAATAGATAATCAAAACAAAACAAACTGAAATACTTCAATATTTATATAAATAATCAATTAAAAAAACTTATTTATTTCATCTAATGTGGAACAAACTAAAAACATAGTTTTGCACTTGGTAAATCTAAATGTGGCCTAACAAGGATAATTACATTGGCACAACCTTTGACCACCAGTTCCAGCCTCAACGCAGAAGCCTTGACCACCAGCGTGTTGGGCACTGCATTTGGAGTTACAACAGGCATCATCACAATCTTTTCTACTGCAAACTCCAAGCCCAATGTTGCATTCTTTAGCGTTTGAGGAGTAGGTATGTGCCCTCTTTGTCTCGCCTTGTACTCCAGTCATCATTAGAACTCCAACTATTGTATTCATTTTCATGCAGACATCCAAATAGAAAAAATATTTGTGTTAGTTTTGCTACATTGAATTTACAAAAATAATTTATCATGAATAAATATAAACTACCAAAAAGAAGAAAGAGCACGTAGAGAGTAATAACACAATTAAGAAAAATATGTTTGGGCAATAAATATACGGTAGTTTGGGCAACAAAAAAATTATTGTTGCTTTTAATTTAAAATAGGGCAACCAAATACTTTTGTGGTTAAATACATTATATATAACAAGAAAACTCTTTTTGTTGCAATTGATATAGATTGGGTGACAAATTAAAAAAATGTTTATCAAAATTTACTTAGGCAACAAAAAGTTTGGTTGTTCATTACAGCTATCTTGTGCTACCATTTTTACTAATTTGTAACCCGGATTTTATTCTTTGAGGATAAGACTACCAAATTATGACAATTTTTTTTCTTTATAACCCCATGTAAAAGAGCTACAAAAACTGACCATGACCCAAAATTATTATTTTTTCTTGTTGCGTGAAATAAATAGAAGAAATTATAGGGAATAAGATAAATTACCAAAAACCACGGAAAGGAGGACGACTGCGGACAATGTAGGGCGAAATTTCAACATTTTACGAATAATTTAAAGCTTCTGGTTCAAGAAAAACAAAAAAATAAAAGACGTTGAGGAGCTCAAACAAATAATGTCTTTAATGTTGAGTTTAACTTTTTTTACAGTTTTTAAGTGTTGAGTTTTATATATATATAGCAAGCGGGAGTATTTCTAATGAACCAGGCATGCATCTATATTATTATTATTACTATAATTGCAGTGTTATAGTTACAATGTACGTACTTATCCAACAAGCTGCAAAGAGGGAGTATAATTATAATCGGTTTCTTAAACTGGTTGATCTGTTTTTATATTTTAGTGGAAAATGAAGTTTGACAAACGAGAAATGAAATCAATTTAAACCTTATAAATATTGTCTACCGAATACATATCTCTCTTCATGGGAAAAAATGAATGGATATAGATAGTGTTGCTATTTAGTGGAAAATGATTAAATATCGTGATGATATTGAGTAACATAAGAAACAAATTCCCAGATTTTTTTTCATGATTGTATTGTTGTATATCCTTTTTGCTAATTGCTATATTTCGGGGTCAAAATGTAAAAAAATAATGTCAGCCTAGTTTGGGGTAATTAATTTTTTAGCGTCAATCGGGAGAGAAATTCAAATATGGGAAAAAAAAAGAATGGGACAAAAATCTTTTTTCAGTTCACAAACTTTAAGGTCATTTTTTATTCAGCGCACAAACTTTACGATCCAAAAAATTAACGTTGAAAACCATAAGTACAGAAAATTAATTAACTTATATTTTAGGGTCCTATATGCAAACAACCCATCAAATTTATGTAAACTTTCCAAGTTTCATTTCATGTCTACACTATAGATTACGCTTATCATTGCTCATGCTAGTAATACAATTATCAGCGTCAAACATTTTTTGTACATTTGAATAATTTCTCACATTGAAAATATTCAGAATGGTGAAATTTATTCTGCATTTTGTGCTCTCCTTATTAGCGCTTTCGGTAAGTACTTTATTACGTTCTTGTCTGTTTAATACCCCTAATCACCCCCTCCCCCCCCCCCCCATTTGATTTCTTTGGTCGCATGCAAATTGAACATAGTATGTGCAGTGCTACTTATCAGCGTCGCAGAAGGTTGAACAAATAAGGCTCTATTCTTTTGTGTGGCAAATTGGGTGCGGTAAATAATATGATATGGTGATATTGTGGAATGTGTGGTATGGTATGGTAAGATATGGTAAAATTTGTGGTAAGAATGATTGGTGTGATACATAAGGAGAGAGAATGTGAAAAGTAGAGGAGAAAAGTGAGGAGAGTGAAAAAAAAGGAGAGAAAAAGTTATGATTGTTGTGGTAAGGTATGGAATGGTATGTTATGTTATGTTATGTTATGTTATGGAAGGATTGTGGTAATTGTGGAAAAATATGGTAGGTGTGATATGGAACCGCACAAAAGAATAAGGCCTAAGTGCAGCACTGAGCTTGGAGTTTGTGCATCTGAATGCGGTGACTCTTGTTGTAATTCCAAATGCACTGACATTCACCCTGTGTTGGGTTGAATGTAGAGACCAATTTTAGATTGGTTTCTATCTCTTGGGGAGCAAGGTAGAAGAGTTTGAGTGGGAATCAAGTTGCTGATTTTTAGCCACTTCTTTTTTTGTAATTCCTTTGCTGCAAGGACTCTAGTAACCCTAAATTTGTGTTAGCCTTGTACTATAAATTGAGCCTATGTGGTACGTTTTTTTTTGGTATCGCAATTTAGAGTGTTTCATCTGACCACAAGAGATTGACCTGTAATATCTGTATTCCTGATGGAGTGTGTGTGAGGCTCAACTGTGAATGTTGAGTTCTCAAGTTGTAACTCTAGGAAGACTATGAGAGATTGTTGAGGTTTGGGAATCTCTGAAACACTGTTGTAATCCTCTGATAGGGCATCGTTCGTGGTTTTTCCCGATATAGGTTTTTCCACGTTAATTTCATGTGTCGAATCTTTATTATTTTTCGCCCTTTATTATTGTTTGTCTGCTAACAATGCCCTGAGAAACCTAAAAACTGGTATCAGAGCTTTGGTTGGAGCGATGTTGATTTTCAGACTAAGAAACAATGGCGGGCACAATTGTGAAGATTCCATAGTTTAATGGGAAAGACTACGCATGGTAGAGGATGTGCGTTGAGGATGTGCTCCGCCAGCAAAAGTTGCATCTTGCGATGGGTGAAAAGCCAGAAAAGATGGCACAGAAGGATTGGGAAGAGCATAACAGTCAGGCATTAAGTACGGTGAGACTGACGATAGCTTTCAACGTCAAAGATCAGAAAACGACGAAAGGCCTATTGAAGGCCTTGCAAAACACATAGGAGAAACCATTGGCGATAAACAAGGTATATTGTTGCATCGTTTATTTGAATTTAAGATGCATGAGTCTGGTGATATGCATGATAGTATGAATGAGTTGAATATGATACCATCAAAATTGACCTCTGTGGGATTTAATTTTGACGACGAGATAAATGCTAATATATTGTTGGGTACCCTACCTAAGTCTTGGAATAATTTTATCACTTCTGTAACATCTTTGATTAAGAAAGATGAGAAACTGAAGTTTTGGAAAATTAGAGACTGTGTCCTGAATGAAAGCATCCGTAGGATAGATTCTGATGTGTCTGAGTCTTTGGGGAATGCTTTGGTTATCGGGGGTAGGAGGAACAGTGGGAGCTCAGTCCGTGGTCGATCAAAATCTAGAGGCTGAAATGGAGCATGTATTATGTTGGAACTGTGGCGATAGAGGTCATTTTTGTAGGGATTGTCCTAAACATATGAAGAGCAGTTATAATGACCATGACTCAGTAAATTCTGCTGAGGATTTTGGTGATGCCCTAACTGTTAGTGTTGACAAGTCAGAAAGGAGTTGGGTGATAGATTCGGGTGCTTCGTTTCACTCTTCGTCTAGTAGGGAGGCCTTTAGTAACTTTGTGAGTGGGAGGTTTGGTAGGGCTAGACTTGCAAACAGTCACAACCTAAAGGTGCTAGGAAGAGGTGATGTGAACATTAAAACTTCTAAGGGTGGGACTTGGAGGTTGAAAAATGTTCGGTATATCCCGGGTCTGACCAAGAACCTTGTATCAGTGAGTCAACTGGATGAGGAGGATTCACAACGACATTTGGGGTTGGTCATTGGAGGGTAACGAAAGGATCTCTGATAATTGCAAATGGTAGGAAGGAAGGGAAGCTATATACTACCATTGATTATTCTAACATGTCTGTTCATGCTCGTTAAATGCGTGTTAGCTTCTCTGATGAGAGAAGGGCACCAGAAACAAGGAGGTTTTCGGTCGAGGCTACATGAACGGATGGTCAGCCGAAAAACGCATCTAACCTGCACGGGAATTCGACAAGTTCAACACGAGGTAAAATTCCAATCCAAAATTCCCCTAAGTTGTTGACGATGATGCGTATGTCGAAGTTGCAGGGGCGTGATCAATTCAAGTGGGAGCCTATTAATGAAATAGGAGTTGATGGGAGGTCAACTGAGACCTCTGTTGATCGTTGTTGAACAAGATCGAGATGGATGCACTAAAGGATTCGAGGAGATGTTGAACTGGTCATTGATGATGCTCATCGAAGGCTACGTTTACAATTGGTCTCCAAGTGGGAGATTGTTGGGTTGAATGTGTAGACCAATTTTGGGTTGGTCTCTATCTCTTGGGGAGCAAGGTAGAAGAGTTTGAGTGGGAATCAAGTTGCTGATTTTTAGCTACTTCTTTTTTGTAATTCATTTGCTGCAAGGACTCTATTAACCCTAAAATTGTGTTAGCCTTGTACTATAAATTGAGCCTAGGTTGTTGGGTTTTTTTTTTTTTTTTTTTGTATCACAATTTAGAATGTTTCATTTGACTACAAGAGATTGACCTATAATCTCTGTGTTCTTGAGGGAGTTGTGTGAGGCTCAACTGTAAGTGTTGAGTTCTCATGTTTTTTTTTTTAAACAAAACATAACGATTTCATTAATAGCAAGTTATACTCATCTTACTGACGTTCGACTCTGATTTCTTCGATGACTCTACATCTTTCTTCGATGACTCTGCATCTTTAGCATTGATGGAGAACCTCACAACCTGTGCTATAGCGATTTGAAAGTCGATCTTCATTAAACATATTAGACCACAACAACTTAACAAAAACTCTAGAAAATAGACTAAAAACCCTAAATTAGGGTACAAAAAACTCTTACAAAAGAAGAGACTAACTTTCTTTGCGTAAAAGTAAAACCAAACTAATAATTTGGGTAGAAACCAAGAAAATTGGGGCTTACCATCGACAAAAAAAATCGATGGTAGCCCCTCCCAAGGAGATGGAGGCTAGGGTTTTCTAGAGAGAGAGAGAAAAAAAAAAAAAGAGGAAGCTAGGGTTAGAAAAAGGGACTAGTATATAAGGTCTTGTAGATAGTGGATCTTGAGTTCTCATGTTGTAAATCTAGGAAGATTGTGAGAGATTGTGGATGTTTGGGAATTTCTGAAACACTGTTGTAATCCTCTGATAGTGCATCGTTCGTGGTTTTTCCCGGTCTGGATTTTTCTACGTTTATTCCTTATGTCGAATCTTTATTATTTTTCGCCCTTTATTATTGTTTGTCTGCTAACAACTCCCTGAGAATCCTAACACTCTGGTGGTGACGGCTATTGTACCCCTGGTGGGGCTCAATTTGTGTGTCAATATCAATTTAATTGTTAATTAATTAGGTCGTTTATTGTGTAAACAGTGGCCTGATAATATGCCTATATATGTCCAATCCTTAATGTTGTGTTGGTCTTAATGAAATGAAGTAAATGGATTTTACTTTCATTGAAATTGAATTTTGAGTTTGCTTTCACTTGAGTATATTCTCTCTGTTAAATTAATTTTTTTTTATTAAACTAGGTATTCGTTACTGTTTGAAAATAAAACTATCATTTAATACCAAAAAAAATAGTTTGTGCCAACATGGCGTATATGTTGGTAAAAGTACAATATCCATTGGTACAAAGTTGTATCATCAAATAATTATTTGTCACTAGCATGTTTGACCTAGTTTTTTAGAGTGTTTTTTGAGTTAAAAAGCACAAACTAGGTCAAACAATACATTTTCTAGAAGCTAACAATTGTTTTTCAAAAATAGTTTTGGTCAAAAATAGATCCAAAAGCAGAAATAATAAATTGTTACTTATGCTTCTCACAAACTAATCACTACTCAATCTATGAGATTCTTTAGTGATTAATTTCCATAATTTCAAATAAATATTCCAATTCTTATAAAGATAGAATTGTAATATTATCTTAGAATCTTTAAATGTATATTAGACATTTTTATTATCTATTTTCTTACAGACTCTCTGAACATAGTAGAATTATTTTCATTTCTCTTCTACTAATGAAGACTCTTTCCTTGTGTCAACTGTGAAGTATTCAACTTCTGGATTGGCATCCATCCTTTCCATGGTTATATTGCCACCCCCCAAAGACAAAAACTGGGTGGTTGTACTTGCCCATCTTGAAAGATTCTAAATAAATATTTGGTGTGGTGTATTAGGTGCTCTTTAGTATTTACATAACCATGAATTTAAAATATTGCGAGTTATCTTTGTTTTTTTAGCATGCATCGTCCTAGAAAAGTTTCGTGAAGTCTAAATATTCAAGTTTGTCCAATTTAGAAAAATTAAACTGGCATAATTATGAATTTTTTTTGTACAAAATTTGATATAAAACAGATATCTTGTCTGAATTTCGATATTATCAGTTTGATCAAACCTAGTTTTTAATTTTGAGAGTACTAAACATAAAAAAAAATTAATTTCTTAGTTAAGTGCAAATTAAAAGTATAAACAGATTTCTAAAAATAATGGGATTTGAACCCCTAACATTCTTGTTTGGAATGTGAATAATCCTTATTTTTCATAGAAGCACGTAACTTCCTCATAAACACAAACTATAACAGGCCGTTTGGTATGAGGGAATAGGGGGTTGGGAATGGGAATAGAGAGATGGGGAGTAGAATTACCATGTTTGTTTGATGGTAATTAAAAAAAAAGAAGGGAATGGGAATGGGAATAGAAGGGGTCTATTCCCAACAATCTATTACCATGGGGGGTGGTAATAGACATTGGGAATTCATTAGTCACTATTAAATACCAAAACTATCCCTGTTTAAAAAAAATAAAAACTCACATTTATTCATTTCTTTTGCTTATATTAAATAAAAACTCACGTTTATTGTCAATCTTACCGGCTACCGTCACCTAAACTTGGTATTACTTTTGCTTATATTAATTAAATATTATTATTATTACGCATCCTTCGGTTGAGATATTACTAATGTAGTAGGGTTTACGCATATTTCTTCTATTAATTAAATTTTATTATAATTAATATATTAGTAAACCCAGTTGGGTTATTGAATCTTATGGCAACCGTCAAGAATTGGTTTATTATGTTGATTTATTGAATCATTCATACTTTGAACATTTATATACTTGTTTTTAATTTTTAATTCATATTTGATGTTTAATTAATTTTTATTAAAATCTTTATGAACTTAATTTTTTTTAAATATTTTTTCTTATGATAATTGATTTTCTAAATATAAATGTGTGTCACTTATGGTCTTTCATCCATTTCAATTTATTAAAACATTCATAAATCAATAAAAGGGTATTTTAGTCAATGTGTGTTTATTCCCAATTTGAATTACCACAAAACAAACAAGAAGGTTGGTAATTCATAAAAACATGTTAATTTCCATTCAAATTATAAATTCTCATTCCCAGTGTCATTATGAATTCTCATTCTCATTCCCATTGCATGCCAAACGGCCCCTAAATGTAAAAAAAAAAAGAATTATATAGAATTAAGTTCATAGTAAGAACACAATTACAAGCTGCAAACATACAAAGAAAGAATCAAAATGTGAGTAATCAAAATGTCAGGTTTCACAATAATTTACTCACGACAGAATGAGCAATGGACATTGGCATGCAATATAATTTATCTAATCAATTGAAATTTGGGAATGTGAGTCAATCTCTACTGACAAAGTGAGTCAATCTCTTCTGCACAGTGCCAGTCAATCTTTACTGCAATATAATGAATACAAATAATGCAAACTGATTTATTTTTATCCATGAAGATCAATAAATTATTATACATCAATTGACCAATTTGAAATTTCATATGATCAAAGCACTGTAAAATATGTTTTATACATGTACTTATATAGGGATAACAGCAGATTAGAGGCGGGTCGGAGGTCATGAGTACCTCCACCTCCGCTCCGATTAATAATCGGAGGTGAAGGTCCTCCACCGTTGATTATAATCAGAAGCAGAGGTCCTCAGATTTTAATTGAAGGTCCAATCAATTTTTGTACAATTTATCTTTTTATAATTTTTGAGAATATTTTTACTATACGTAATTTAATATATCATACTTATAGAATACTATAACAACAACAACAAACCTACAAAAATATTACATAACCAAAAATACATAGCACAACTGAAATATAACATGTTACAAATAAAACTAAGATTCATATTGGCATGCAATACACCCCTATATTTTCCTTTAGAAAAAAATAAAGTAAGCTTCATATTTTCCACTGTAACGCCCTGTTAAAAAGAAAAAAAAAAGTCTTCCGCTGTTAATGTTAGTCAATGTTTGACTTTGACCGTTAAGTTTAGAGTTTAATTTCCAGGGTGTTACAGAATGGTATCAGAGCTCTGGGTTGCGACCTGGTAGCTCCTAAGTGTCTATTAGGTTTTAGTTAGAACTTAGGATGCTACGTTCGGAGTGATGAGTTTAGGATGGGGAATGGGGTATGCTTTGCTTCCCTACTTGTTTATTAGTTTTAAGTGCTTATTTACTCTGCTTATTATCAAGTAATCCCGTGAACGTTTGCTATGCTCGAACTATTAGGATAGAAACTCGTTAGTTGGAAGTGAATAAGATGGATTCTTCTGACTCCAGGATGACTCAAGGCGACGAGACCAAATCTAATGAGCCTCAAGGTAGGCCTCTCCCAACTAGCGATGAGCTGAGACAGCGATTTGTAAAACTTCAAGAGACGACAGCTGCACGAGCCGCCACGAATGGAGACACCCCGCCGGTAGTTCCCGATTTGACCCAACTAATGATGCTAGAGATGATGGCTCGGCAGACCGAACACTTTCAACGAATGTCAGAGCAAAGAGGAGAATCAGGGAGGGATGACAATACCTCTCTATTCAAGGAGTTTAACAGCCTCAACCCTCCCACCTACTCCGGGGTAGCTGACCCCAAGGTGTTTGAAGAGTGGATACGTGACATCGAGAAGAAATTTGATGCTCTTCCCTGCCCCGAGGAGCGGAAGGTTGGATTCGCAACCTACCACCTGAAAGGAGATGCTGACTTGTGGTGGATGAGTGTGAAAGAACGACAGCATGAACCAGGGTTCAACTGGAACCGGTTCAAGGACATGTTGAAGAACCGCTTCTACCCCGTGTCACTCCAGAAAGCTAAGGAGAAAGAGTTTCTGGAGTTGGAACAAGGAAATGGAACAGTGCTGCAATACTCTGCCAAGTTTACGGAGTTGTCTCGTTTTGCGCCGGCTTTTGTCGCCAACGAGACCCTGAAAATGAACCGTTTTGAGAGCGGCTTGAGCTTCGATATTCAGGAACATATGACCGCTCGGTCCTTCTCGTCATACGGAGAGATGCTGGATGTGGCCCTCAACATTGAGAGAGTGGCTATAGCCCGGGAGACACATATGAACAAGCAAGGGAACAAGAGGAAGGAACCTTCCCGCTCTGACCCTACTCCAATATACCCCGACAAGAGAAGCCACCACAACGACTGGCAGAGTAACCAATGGCGAGCACCTCCACCTGGCTTGTTTTGTAGGACTTGTGGTAGGTTGGGCCATCTCGCCAGGGATTGCAAAAGTAACTGGAAGGCAAGCTGTTACCGATGTGGCAGTCCACACCATTTGGTGAGAGATTGCCCTTTCCCGGCAATAGAAGGACCCAACCATGGAGGGACCAACGATCAAGGTGCCCCACCCTCGACATACCAGGATCGAGGAGGCTACAACAGGAACACAAGGCAATAACACCAGAATCGAGAGGGCCCCAACGGGAACCAAGCGAATTGCGATAGGCCACGCAATCAACACCCACCTCATCAGCAATGAAGGAGCAAATTTGATCGACGTAGTGACGGGTACTCATCTCTCTTTCCCTCGTATGTTACGGTATGATTAGCTTCTAGTTCCTACGCTTATGGTATGTTGAGTTTCGAGGACGAAACTCTTTTGAAGAGGGTAATGATGTGAAACCCCGAGTTTTGGTTAGAGCTACCGTTAGGTCCGTCTGGAAAAAAAAAAAAGAAAACCGTTAAGAATGAATTTAAGTTTCGAGGACGAAACTTCTTTTAAGGGGGTAATGATGGAAAACCCCGGAAAATTCGATTATAGCAGTCGTTACGTCGTTAGTGTATTTTACGTTCGTTAATTATTTTTGTATTTAATTTGTTAACACTTGAGCTCGTAGGACCGTTGAGAGACTAACCAGAGTATTTTAGTAATTTTTTATATGCATAGAAATAGGGGTATTTTGGTGATTTACATGTAATATTTGATGAATATATGATTAGCTTTAATTAATTTTGTTGCTATTTTTAGTATTAGTATTATAATTATAATTTCAGAAAATAATTTTTTTATTATTAATCCCTACGTCTATGTTTAGCAGGTGGTTAATTAATTTTTTTACAAATTTTTCTTAATTACTTTATAATTAGTATGTTATAGTTTAATAAACCTAAAGTTCCAAAACCCTAAACGTAACCTCCTCAAACTCCCCCTCTCTTTCTTTGCTGATAACCGTCGGCCATCAGCCACCAGCGCTGCCGCCGGAACTCGCCGGAAATCGCTTCCAACCACCGCCGTCACACACCCCAACCACCGAAAACCACCAGACTCCGTTCTTGCTTTGTTTCCGTCTCGCTCTCTCACCCTCTGTTGGAAGTTGTTGTGCGACGCCACCACCACCGAGACCATCGTAGACCATCTTCGACATCGCCGCTCCACCCACGACCACCGAACACTTCCCTCGTAGTCGTTGGGAACCGCTGCACGTGCCGGACACGAAGAGACGAACCGTCGTTGCTGCTGCTGTTGCCATCATCCTGTCCGACATCGACGACGCTCCACTGTCCGACATCCCCGCCGCAGCCGACCCCGCTCCCGCCTTTGCGCGCTCGACCCGTTCGACTACGCGCTCGTTACGCGATGGCGTAAATCCTAATCTTATTACCTACGTTGGTTTAGTCATTAGTTTTCTTTAGCATGATTTTTTTTTAATCTGCTCATGGTTAGTATTAGTTTGATTATATTCTGGCATTATGGTGTTAAGCGTGAGTATAATTCATGTGTTATTATAGTAGATGCTTCATGAGTTAATATGATGTTATTGGATGTTAGATATATTAGTTATTTTATGTGGTTTTGTTAGAGTCTTGATTAGAGTAATTTATAAAAAGATTATTTGAAAGGTTTTCAAAATTTTATGTGGTTATATTCTATTTTAATTACTAGTTAGCAAAGATTATAATTAATATTTACTAATTGCTCATATTACTATTTGAAAGGAGTTGTATTTTAAATTTCATTTCATGTTACGAGTTCGTGTTGAACCTTGAGTTTATTCGTTATGAGAATTTGGAAATTAAAAACCTTAATTTATAATTATTACTATCTTATATCTTTTAAAAAGGATGTTGGTTAAATCTTCTTATGGTTTTTGCAAAGTAAATTATATTTTGTTTTGTAAAGTTTTGATCTTGATGTTATAATCGTATTATTATTGATTATTATCATGTGTTATATTTTGCTATGAGTTTTATCATTTTTTTTTCTTTATTTTAAAATGCTTCAAAATGCTCATGAGTGAGAGTTTGTCACCCTTGCTGTGTGGGTTGTTTTTCCATGAGATTTCGATGTCGAAAAATTTGAGTTTTATTGTGATCTCTATGTTTAGTTTTCAAAGAAAATGTTTAATTTGAAAAGTTAAATTGTTTATGTGAGAAATTGTGTTAGTTTAGGTGTAATTTGACCTTGGTTATGTTAGGGAAGTGAAGGGGGATGTCTTTGCCTTTAGTAGACTGTTTAGAATCTCAAATTGGAGTCCCGGGATAGTATGGCTAGAACTAGGATCGAAAATCCCGAAATAAAAACCCGGTCAGTTTGGACAGACTTTATGAGTCGTACGATATCGGTCACCATTTATTGTGTAGTTACTATTTAGCCTTACCGTTTGGTCTGAAAATACCTTAGGATGTTAGCTTTCATAGGAATTTTGCGGATCGGGATTTTGAGGTGTATATTCTAAGTTACAACCCAAATAGTGCACCTAGGTCATAACTGGGCGGGTTGTGTAATTAGCTGTTTTTGAGGACCTTAGGGGGTGTTTTAGGTCTCGAGGTCAACATAAGAGTTTTAGTAGACATCCTGAGGTTTCCAGAAAGTCCAAAACCATACCCATAGGAGGTCGGGAAGTCAAGTTATAGTTCGTTTTATTTGAGTATTGAATTCTGTCCAGTTTGCTGTTTGAATAAATGTGTAGCCGTGCGTGTGAATTATTTATTTATTTAATATGGAAGTGTGGTGATGTGTGATAGTTTATATTATGTGAGCTATGTTTAAAATGTTAATTTATGAATGATGGGAACCTTATAGTGTTCCTAGGGGTGGGTTAGGTGGAAATTAGATTGCGTTAACTCCATATGACGCGTTTTTAATTTTAGAAATTTGTTATTTTAGGCGTGTTCTAAACCGTTCGATCTAGTGAGCTCAAGTGTGTTCTGAAGTAAGGAGAAGAATAGTCAGGTAATGTCTATGTCCTAAATCTCGCCGGGGTGCGCTTTAATTGTTTTGTTGATTTTTAAGTTATTTTGCGGTTTGCATCTCGAAGGGATTTTATGGTGGAAATTGGCTGTCTATTTTGGATGTTGATTATATTCTTCTTAGTTGGTAAAATGTGGACAGTCTTTTATGTGGATTTGGAAATGGTTTTGGAAACTGGGATTGGACTGATTGAGTTGGACAGGATCTGTTATTAACCTGACTAATAATTCAAATGAGACATAAATGCGGGTTCGGGCAACGCCCCATAGACCAGGATCTGTTCCTGCAGGGAGGTTGTCAAGAGATCAGGGGATGCCCTGATATGGTTGTGTGTTCGGGCAATGCTCCATAGACCAGGATCTGTTCCTGCAGGGAGGTTGTCAAGAGATCAGGGATGCCTGATAAGTGCTACTTCCCCGGGGTTAGTTATATGCACGTGTGTGAAATGGATGGCCATCCGTATTATTGAGTTTGTGATTGATTGAGATTGATATTGAGATTGAGATGTGATTATTGTGAAGTCTTGGACTTCGAGGGCCAAATAAGCAAGGTCCGCCCGCTTAATAAATCTGAAAGATGGTTTGGTTGGTTGGTTGGGAAAGAAAGTTGTTTTTGAAAAGGTTTGATTTGTTCACTTCTCCCCCAAAAATGAATTGAAATGGTTTTTAAATTGTTTTGACGGTTAGGGGTAGACATTATTGAGTCCTCCTCATGTTTTTAAATGTTTTGTTTTCAGGTGAAGAGTTCTATGATGGGAACGGGAATTAGAAGTGAGGACATTGAAGTTAATAGCTTGAGAATAAAAGTTTAGTTATGTTTAGACTTGAAATTAGTTTATGTTGAGTTTTGTCTTTAGAATTTGAAGTTTCTTTCGTTCGTTAAATGGAAGTAATTAATGATTAGTTGTTAGTTTTCCTTTCTTGCCTTGTATTCCTTCGGGGATACGGCAGTAACGCCCAATTAAAAAGAAAAAAAAAGTCTTCCGCTGTTAATGTTAGTCAATGTTTGACTTTGACCGTTAAGTTTAGAGTTTAATTTCCAGGGCGTTACATCCACTCTATTCTAAAATTTGGGCATGTTACAAATTTTATGTTCTTTATATATTTATTATTTTAATCAGACTTAATCAGATCGGAGGTGGTCACCTCCATATCTACTCCAATTACAGTAGGAGTCGGACTTTTTCGATCGGATTTGGATTTATTTTTTTCGGATTCAAATCAAATTTTCTGCATTGGACGGGGACAAATTCGTTTCGGATTCGGAACTAAGGTCATGTTCCTTAGACTAATAAATTATGTTTAACTTAACTCAACCTTAACTTACTTTACCCAACTCTTTAAAAAACACTCAAGTCAAACTCAAAGTTTTAATAAAAAAAAGATTGAAATAATATATTTTAATCATTAAATCATTCCATTTTTTCCAATATTTATAACTATTTCATTTATTTTTTTCAAAATATTCAAATTTTATTAATAAAATATTTCCACTTTACAACTAACTTAACTCAAATTAATACCGACATTTCCTTTTCTTTCTTTTCCTTATCTTACCAATCATAACTCAATGTAACTTCTTTAAAGTACAGGGCCCAAGTGTCATCTCTATAATTACATGACACACTAACCTGAATTGTCAACATGTGACTCATATTAGTTATTAGGTAGCTTTTAACAAATTATATAATTCCATGTTACACCTTCCTTCTAACAGCTCCCATCCAACCACAAACACTCCCTTCTAACATAGAAACAACAAAATCTTGGTCTGATTTCCGAAATCTGATATCATCTGTTTTACAAAGTGATGACTAACCACTTTCTGACATTATTTAATTTTTAATTATTTTCTTCAACATTAATTAATTGGGTTAATTAATTATATATTGAATATTACAATTAAATTATAGATTAATTACTGATAGACAAAATTATGGGGAAAAAAATATTAGCCATTGCAGTTTGAAGGACTATGACCCTCCTCCAACCACTGAAATTGGAAGGGCAAGAAGGATGTTTGCTGGTTTGAAGTATACATCTATAGAGAGGTTTTCTTCACTTTGCCTTCAAATTAAAGCAAAAACAAAAAGAAAAAAAAATTAAACCATTTTTGTAAGTCATGCTACCTTCGTTTTGGGCTTTACATCCCTATCTTCTTCTATCATGATCATGACTTCCTAGCTTCACAATATTAATGAGATCATCAATTTCAGCATTTTTGTGAAATTTTAAACTTGAAATTTAAATTTCAAATGGTTTCATGTGATGTCTCACAAGAGTTTGAATCAAACTATTGAGATTGATGGTAACAATAAGCATCTTAATTTAAATTAAGTCTACGTTATGTCATACATATATACAATAAATGTTATATATATAAATACTCTATGATTAATTAGTTACCTATACATGGATAATTTAACCGCTAATTTTTTTAATATATATATAATGATTTATTATATAAACTACTATTAATTAGAGTCATAGTGAAAAATATTGTTAGAAAATATATTATTATAATTTAGATAAAATCCTATATATATAGAGTGTGTTTGGTAGGGGAGAAAATATTTTTTTGGAAAATGTTTTCCCAATTTTCTAGTGTTTGGTACAAAAAAAGTTTAGAAAATCATTTCCAAAGAAAATCATTTTCCTTTAAAGGGAGGAAATTGACTTCCTTTGATTAACCTAGAAAAATCATTTTCCACCATCGATTTTTACTACTAACCCTAACTGAAATTTGAGGCCGAAATTTAACATTAACGGTTTTGCTCGAAATTTTGTAACACGATAGAATTGATTAAAAAAACCTTAAATATAAATTTTTAGCTCAAAATACATTTATTTGATAACATTTATCTCGATATACATCAAATCAGAAGTTTTTGCCCTAAAACTGACTGAAACTTTTAAAAATTCAAACTGAACCGTTTGAATCGAAACTTTATGATTTGATAGTATGAACTAAGAAAAGCTCAAATATAAATTTTGAGCTCCAAATATTTTCATTTGTAACATATATCGCTACTTTTATCGACTTTTTTTTTGTGGTTAAATATGACTGAAACTTAAGAGCAAAATTCAATTTTCTCAGTTTGTCATGAAGCTTTATAATACGATAGAAATGATTAAAAAATCTCAAATATAAATTTTGAGCTCCAATTATTTTCATTTGTAACATATATCGCCACTTTTGTCGACATTTTTTTGCGGTTAAATATGACTGAAACTTAAAAGCAAAATTCAATTTTATCGGTTTGTCACGAAACTTTATAACACGATAGAAATGTTTAAGAAAAGCTCAAATATGAATTTTGAGCTCCAAATATTTTCATTTGTAACATATATATCGCTATTTATATCGACATAAATGATCATTTTCCGAAAAATAATTTATCTCCTACCAAACAAATGAAATTTGGCATGAAAAACCATTTTCCTTGGAAAATCATTTCTTATGGAAAATCATTTCCTTAGAAATCGTTTTCGTCTCAACCAAATACACCCGTAATGAAATGATTAATAAAAGAAAAACTTCAAAGACGGTAAAACTGAAGGAGTAATATTATGTGATGATGTGTTTGATATCAAGTATATATTCGTAAACAATTGTTGTGATGGTCGTCTAACCAATCCCTAGTTACGAATAATATCCCATCCAATAATTAGAGATTGTAAATATGTGGCAAAATAAGATTGGTTTTGATCATAATCATACTAACTAATTAATTAATCTCCTTCCTCCTACTACTGTAAACAAACTACCAATTCAAAGTTGATTAGAATGTCAACCTCAATGACTCATTCTCTCTCTCTCTCTAGCTGCCCATCTTTCTCACTCCATCTCCTACTCCTCTTGACAAACTTCCTACCTCTTTCTGTCACTCTCTTATTCTTTCCCTTTTTTTAAAAAATATTAATTAATATTGTAACGTAGCTTTAATTAATATTTTGCATGCATAAAATACCCCCATCCCAATCCCAATCCCAATCCCAATCCCAATCCCATCAACTCGATCAATTAAGTTTCTCTCTGAATTAAGGTTGTGTCTAACCATGAAGAACACAACGAACCAGCAACAGCAGAACAGCAACACAAAGCTGATACTCCTCCACCCGTACATCCTGAAGCAAGGCAGCTCCAACAGGCTGTGGCTTCTGGCATTCATCTCCCTCTTCACACTCATCTTCCTCCTCACACTCATCTTCACCCGCGACTCCTTTGCCGCCGCCGCCTCAACCACCGCAGCTGCCACCGTGTCCGCCGGAGCAGGGGGGTCTGCTACTCCGCTCCCCAAGCACGTGATGAGCACGCTCCTGCACTATGCGTCCAACGCTAACACCACTGATAAGATGGGGATGGGAGATCTGAAGCTCATTTCCGATGTACTAAGGCGATGTCCTCCGCCCTGTAATTTACTCGTCTTTGGGTTGACCCATGAGACTCTCCTCTGGCGGGCTCTTAACACCCATGGCCGAACCGTTTTCATTGATGAGAACAGGTATTTACTTTTTTTTATTCTTCTTTTTAATCCTTGAGATTATTGTTTACCTTTTTTTGCAAATTGCAATTTATTAGATGTTTCTGGTATTTGCCATCGAAAAGATGATGTTGTTCACTTGCATATATATTAGTTTGTTCGCCTTGTTTAATTGTTCATTTATTTATATTCTGGAGTATAAATTTGCTGCATGTAATATATATTATTATTTTTCTGTCTTTTTAATCTTTTTTTCATGAAAATCCCTTTTTTATATGAGAATGTTATTATCCTTTTTTGCAATTTATTAAATGCTCATGATATTTAGAATTTAAATAGGGTTATTGTTCACTTGCATATATATATATATATGGGATATATATATATATATATATATATATATATATATATATATTAGGTTGTTCATCCTAAATAGTTTAATTGTTAATTTGCATTTATTTTGGAGTATAAACTTCAGCTATATGTAATATATATATATATATATATATATATATATATATATTATTTTGCATCTTTTTTTTTATTTCTAGAGACAAAATCAAATACTGTATAAGTGCTCAGCAAGATAGTTTTTAAGATTGTTTTCTAATTTCACTTTAGTGCTTGTTTTAACTATAAATTTTATTTTGTTTTTGTTTTTTGCTTTTTGCTTTTTGCTTTTTGCTTTTTGCTTTTTCCCCACGGAAAAACTAAAGTACTTTCTTTAACTGCTAGTAGTTTATTAGTTGGAAAATGGTAAATTTTGCTAGTTGTTTGTTAGATGTTGAGAAATGATAAATTTTCCAATAGAATCCTTTCTTATTTATCCTAATATGAATTGGGCTCGGCCCATCGTTTTCCTGAGCTTTTATGAACAAGGAATCCTTTTTGTTCTTGGTTTAATTTTGAATTTTGATGCATCATTTACACAAATAAATACTACAAAATTCTCAATATCAGGAAAGATTTAGATAAAATAGATATTAGAGTGTTTACACTTACAAAAATAGTTTTTTTTAAAAAAATGATTATTAGTTAGGTATTTTAAATAACTAAAAAAATTTGGGCATTGCTTAACGTCGCCCCCCTTTTTACTAATGTCGCCCCCCCAAATGACTATTTTACCCCTATCCTTTTTCATTCCTCTCTCCTCTCTAATTTCTCTCTAATAATAATAATAATAATAATAAAAATAATAATAATAATATTAATAATAATATTTACAAAAAAAAAATTTAAAAAAAATTCGAAAATACGGTTGCCGCACAAAACGTGTTGCGGCACCGCCGCGGTGCCGCACTTAGGTCGCGGCAACACCACGGCTATGCCGAGATCTAAGTGCGGCATCGACCGCGGTTCCGCCGCACGTTTCGTGCGGCAACCGTATTTTCAGATTTTTTTAAAAAAAAATTGTAAATATTATTATTATTATTATTATTATTTACAAAATTTTTTTAAAAAAAAATCCGAAAATACGGTTGCCGCACGAAACCTGCGGCGGAACCGCGGTGGATGCCGCACTTAGATCTCGGCACGGCCGTGGTGTTGCCGCGACCTAAGTGCGGCACCGCCGCGGTGCCGCGGCACGTTTCGTGCGGCAACCGTATTTTCGGATTTTTTTTTAAAAAAAAATTGTAAATATTATTATTATTATTATAATTATTATTATTTACAAATTTTTTTTTAAAAAAATTCGAAAATACGTTTGCCGCACGAAACCTGCGGCGGAACCGCGGTGGATGCCGCACTTAGATCTCGGCACGGCCATGGTGTTGTCGCGACCTAAGTGCGGCACCGCCGCGGTGCCGCGGCACGTTTCATGCGGCAACTGTATTTTTGGATTTTAAAAAAAAAAATTGTAAATATTATTATTATTATTATCATTATTAATATTAATATTAAATTACAATGTTATTATTAATAAATTAACGGTTTTTGAAATTCAACCTAAATTTAATGAGAACATTGCAATTTAATATTAATAATGATAATAATAATAATAAGAATAATAATATTAACAATAATAATAATAATAATTACAATTTTTTTAAAAAATAAATTGTAAATATTATTATTAATTTTTTTATTAATATTATTATTATTATTATTATTATTATTATTATTATTATAAGAGAGAAACTAGAGAGAAGTTAGAGAGTGAAGGGTCAAGGGTAATATTGGAATTATTATGAAAAAGTGGGCGACATTAGTAAAAAGGGGGCAACGAAAAGCAAACGGGAAAAATTTCTACTACTTCCTCCCTCCGCTCCCACAATTAATGATAGTCATTCCTAAAAAATGAAAATATTCAACAAAACATCATTTACAACGATATTTTTTGTTGTTTTTAGGAAAAGAAGAAGATTTCAATACTAATATAGTAAAATGGACAATCTTTTTGGAAATGGGACAAGCGGAGTACTTGTAAGTAATTAAGTAGTCCCTTCGTTCCATAATAATTGTTATCTTTGGAAACCTTGCAGTCAAATTTCAAAAAATTTAGCCATAAATTTCTCATTACATACAATGAGTTGCTATATAAAATTGCCATTATTAGATTTGCAACGTAAAATACTATCATAAAAATATAATATTTCAATTGTTAGTAACGTATTATGTAAAAAGTTATCAATCAAAGAATAACATTGAAAACCGTGAAAGTCAAAATTATGACAATTAATTGGGAACGGAGGGAATAAGACAATATTCTTCTTGCTTTAGATTGTTATTGAGATATCTTATATAGTTGAAGTGCACGCGAACTGCATAATAAATTTTTATTTTAACTTAAAACACAACGACAAATATTTAATGTCAACCCTGTTATAGGTACTATGCTGCTTACATGGAAGAGAAACACCCTGAGATTGAAGCCTATGACGTGCAATATACTACAAAACTAAACGAATACAAGGAATTGATATCCTCAGTAAAAGAGCAAGTCAAGACTGAATGCAAGCCAGTACAAAACTTACTCTTCTCAGAGTGTAAGTTGGGCATCAACGACCTCCCGAACCAATTCTACGACATCGATTGGGATGTGATATTGATCGATGGGCCCCGCGGCCACTGGCCCACCGCTCCAGGTCGAATGTCAGCCATCTTCACTGCCGGGGTGCTTGCAAGGAGCAAGAAGGTGTCCGCGAGAAGTGCCAAGACTCATGTCTTTGTGCATGACTACAATTTGGACCCTCAAAGGGTTTCATCTGAGGAGTTTTTGTGCAAGGAGAATTTGGTGGAAAATAATGGAATGCTTGCTCATTTTGTGTTGGAAAGGATGGATGAAAAGACCTATGAGTTTTGCAATAAAAAGAAATATTCCTAAGGAATTGTCATGGTTTGGTATATTGAGATGATTTGTTGGAATTTTATCATGGATTTGAAGTTGGTTGATTGATTGATTGATTGATTCATCTTTAGGTTTCATATTGATCAACTTGGGACTATGTCCCTAGGGAAAGGGCTTGTAAAATTTTGTTCTTATTTATGAACAATTTTGCCCTAGGGAAAGAAACTTGTAAAAATAAGCTTTTAGAAATTTTATGGAAAATTAAGATGGTAAATACATATACTTTGTAGTATAATGTGACAAAAGAATTTCTTTTACTTTCTACTATTCTCCCATAATATTTGATTTGTTCCTTTCTTTGGTTAGGAATTTCTGCTAGTTAATATATAAGGCCATTCAAATCTCACAAATAATGCTAATAGTTGCAATATGACCTTCAGAACTTCATAAGTTCAAAATCATAAACCTAAAAAATTGTTACAATATGGATATCCTTCTAATGCTTCAGTCAATTTCCAACAAAAATTACTCGCTATAGGGATAACTTTGATTGTGTTAATAATTTGAAATGTAATTGCAACAATTGAAGGAATAGATTGAGAGAAGAGAAAAATAATAAGAAGAGAAATGAGAGAAATAAGGGATATGGATATATTTCATCGCTCATACAAGATGTGTATTTATAAGGGGTACAAATTTCACAACAACAAAATTGATTTTGGGCAACAAAAATGATTCATTTTTGGCAACAAAATACAATGGGTTGCATTAATTATAAATATGATGACAAAATAAATTTGTTGCCCTATAAAAAGCTATTGCTACAAATAAATATTAGATTGCCCTTGGTATAGTATTTGGGCTACAAATTTACAAATAAGCAGCCCAACACCTTCAAATAAATAAATAAATAAATAAATAAATTAATCCATCATTTGTTACCTTCAGCCATTTTAATTAGAAATAAGTTTGCGTTTTTGCGAGAAGAAAAGGAAGAATCGACGAAGAAGGGTCACCCAGACTCACAGAGTGTGTCTGTATCAGTAAAAACCACAGCAGATTTAGAAAGAGATTTGGATTTTAGACACAGAAGGGGAGAGAGAGAGAGAGAGAGAGAGAGGAGCACGGTTTCCCGACGACCGCCGCCGATCACGCAGCTGCCGGAGCATCACCGGCCACCGCATTCCTGCTCGCCATCGATCGGCGGTCCGCCATTGTTGTTCCGACCACCGGCATGCGCTAGTTAGCCGATCGGGTTCAGGAGCGCTCGTATTGTTTGATTTCGCTTGCCCTAGCTAATTTGTCTCAAATTAGCAAATATGAAGTTTCAGATTCAAGGTGAACTCAAATCGACTGGAGTTTCACTTAATTTGTCTCAAAATAGCAATCTATAGTTTAACTTTGCATCTACTGTTGAATCTAATGTAGGAATTTAAGGCATTCGACTAGAAGCTCGCGGGAAGCACATTGGACTACAATCTAGAGCTTGATTTCGCTTGCCCTAGCGAATTTGTCGGAAGCGAGTAAATCTAAAGTTACACATTCAGAATTTGCCTAACTGAAGACAATTTTGTTCACCTTTAAGGTATTGTTCACTTTTCCTTGATTTCTCCGTTGATTCTATGTTCAATGGTTCTAGTGATAAAAATGAATTTGAAATTTGATTTTACATCACTGAATTCTTGATATTACAGAATCGTAGCTGCTGATATTACCGGACTAAGCATGTACAGTAGTCACTAATCATTCATGTTGCTGCTGCGACTGGAATGGATGGACAGATTAAGGTTCCTTATGCATTGTGCTATTCCCCCCTGCTTTTCTTATGCAATGGATTATATTGATCTTTTTTCATTTTCTTTCTGTTTTTTCCCTATCACTTTTGGAGCAGACATTAGAAAAAGATGAAAGGATGATATGTTACATTGTGAATACAGCAAAATATTGCCATAAAACTTTAAGTTTCAATCAGCAAACATTCTGTTAATTGGCTGTCTTCAATTCAAATTCTTAATTAATCCTCCCAAGTGCATTAATTTGGTTGCACTTTTGTGAATTAATATCTCGTATCTATGCTGGGAACTTCGTATCATAAAATTGATGAATTCCTAATTGCTCTTAATTAATTTGTTTATGTTTCCTATTTTGACTTAACATAATTAATATTAATGGTTTTTAATTTGGAGGAGGAGGAGAACATGCAAGCCCTAAAGAAACAATGCACAAGTAGTGCATCCAAGAAGCCTGCTAAACCCAAAGCCTCCACATCAAAGGATCCCCAAAGTATTACAGCAAAGGTACATTTAATTAATTTGCTTTTTCATCAAGTTTCAAAATCAACAATTATTTTCTTATTCATAAACCAGATGGAACATTTGAAAGGAAATAATCAAAGAAACAAAATTCAGTGCTAATGAGGGTCTACTTCGATCTTATCATTCAGAATCAATTGTGATGTCACTTTCGTTGGCTTTAGTTGGTCATCTCAATATTCACAATATTGTAAGTTATAATTTAGAGATGTTTCTTCTTGTGTAATGACAGGGTCGGCTTGAAGATAGTAAATTATATTCACAATATGGAGCTGTGTTTGTGTGCCAGGAACAAGCAATTTGCTCTGTGTTTGTGTTGTTTGCTGTTGCTTTTGCTCCACTGTTGTTGTCTTAATTGCTTGCTTTTCTTTCTTGCTATTTGCTGTGACTAATTAGTGTTCTTGGCTGCTAATTGTGCTTATTTGGGAACCTTGTTTGCTGTTGGAGTATTGGTGAGTGATTAGAGTTGGATTCCATTAGTTGGGAGTGAAAATTGTTTGAGTGTCCTGCTGTGCCATTCATTAACCAAACACCCCTCCCCCTACATTAAAAAAAATGAAAATTTATGCAGATTGTGTGAGTTTATTGACAAAAATATTATCTCTTCTTAGACACTTTGATTGGTTTGTCTTTTCATAGGGGTTGTTTTCATTGTGTGCTTAGTTATTACATGGAGGTTAGTAACTTAGTATGTCTTCTAAGGCCAATGAACCCATTCTTATCAAATGTCAACATGATGCTGGTTATCAGGCATCATTCTGAGCAGTAATTTTCCCTTATTGGCTATTTCAGCTTATGGAGTTCAACAATAATTTTACTTGTCATAACAATGATGGTGCTGGACCTATTGGTAAGCTTTCTATCCATATCATTGTCGTGGTGCGCTCTAACAATTTTAGGTGTGAATCATTTTGTTTTCACTGTTCGCATATATCTCACGAAATGATGCATTGCAGAGGGTTATGGCACTTCTGAAAATCCAACTAAATGCAATCTCAGTCGTCAACCTTGTAATGTCTGTTGGAATTGCTGTTGAGTTCTGTGTACATATAACATATGCTTTCATGATCAGTTTCACAGTTTTTCTTATTTGTCTGGCAACATTATGCCCTCGTCTAAATTATCTGATAGTTTTTTCTCCATTTCTTTGTGTAGATTAGTGGGGGAAGAAGGGATCAACACATGAAGGAAGCTTTGGGTACGATGGGAGCCTTTGTTTCAGGTGCTTCCTTCTGATTGATTGGCTACTTTTCTATGCTAAACAATGTCAATTTATATAATCTTCATGTTACCTTCCTTTATCAATTAGAAACCAGCCCTGGGGCTGTGAGTGTCAACTAAAATTTATCTATACACACAGTCTAATTTATCTATACAATTAGATCGAATTATTATCTATACACACAGTCTAATTTATCTGCTTATTCTATTTTATCTATAACATTATGCCCTCGTCTAAATTAGAAACCTTCCTTTATCAATTAGATCGAATTATTATCTATACACACAGTCTAATTTATCTGCTTATTCTATTTTATCTTAATCCCCCCACACCCATGTATCATTAAGTCTCTTGAACTGGATACCGACTAAAGTGGGTTTATGTTGATCAAGGAGGAGTCTTTCATTGAGCCCTGGAGCTGTGAGTGTCAACTAAAATTGCCCTGCTTTTCTTTGTCTTCTATTTTGATTCTCTTGATTAGACTTTAGGCTCTTACATTTTCTTTCAGGATAGGTACTACTTTCAGCAATTGATATCAGAAGTCAATTGTTGGCATTCCATGGTATTATTCGATCTAATCTACTTCTTTTGTATTCAGTCACCCTTTTACTTTGAAAGTTATATGTCGGATTTTACATTAAGCATGACAGTTGTCTTCTCAACTGCAACGAATTTGTCATAGGGACCTTAAGGTGGAAAATACACTCTTAGATGGGAGGTCATCATCTCCTCGTCTCAAAATCTGTGACTTTGGCTATTCCAAGGTACTATTCTCATCTGATTTTACGTTAACTACACGATGACTCTCTCCTACACTATTCCTGATATAGTGGCTCCATCTGAAACATATAAATTGATACTATGGCAGTCATGTGTCCTACCTAGTTACAAATTACATTATTTAATCTACATTGATATGTACAAGTACATATAGGATATGAATTCTCAAAAAACTAATGTATTTTCTGTTTTTCTATCCGCTTTCTTATTTTCAGAAAAATGGAGGCGTTCATTCTCTTGAAAATCAAGATTCTCCTATAAACAGCTTATTACATTACTCATCACAAGGTTTCTATGCTACTCATTTTCAGGTACTTAATCACAACAACTCCATCTATTTATTTTTTCTTTTTTTATTGTAATTATTTTAAGCAGTCCGCACATTGATTATTTATGACATGATGTATAATACTAATTCAAACAAATTAAACACATCTAAAATAAAAAGTTTGGGATCAAGAAAACTAATTGAGACCACAATACTACACCGTGTACTTTCTATTGCACATTATCTTCGTACACTCATAACATTAATAATAAAAAGAAATATTAATGATTGATTGTTGTGTGTACTATATATGCAGGTAGTGGTAGATAGTAGAAAGAGAAGATAGTTGGAGCAAATGTTGGTGAGAACCAGAGATGAGTAAAAATGAAGCAGATATGCAAGTTAGGGGATCTTTCATAATCTTGGGATTCCTTCTTTTTTTCAATTCCCCCCTATTTATTTATGTATTTTTTTGGACAAAAGGAGGGAAATTTGGGGCATCTCAATGTAATGCTCAAGATGACTGCCATAGTATCTTGAAGCTGGAAATTTGAGAAGTGTTCCATATGATGTTTAACATTTTGACCAAATTAAATTTAATTGAATAAATATTAGTGTCTTTATAGTTTTTGGTGTTTCAAGTTTGGTTTGATGAATTAGACAATGAATTAGACATTTATTGTAAGAAACCCTAGGTGTTTTGGGCAACAAAAATATTTGTTGCCTTTGAGAGGAATATGTATAGGCTATTAAATTAACTTGAAGCTCCAATAGTCTTTGGCAACAAAAAAAATTAGTTGCCCAAATTCTCTAAGGCAACAAAAATACTTTGTTGCCCACAAAAGGTAACTTGTGCAACAAATTTCAAAAATTTGTTGCTCCGACTTTGGTCTTCGCACATATTGCAACAAATTTGTGACAAAAAAATTTTGTTGCCCAAAGTTAAAGGGCAACAAAAAATGATCAAGGGCAACAAATTTTTTTGTTGTCCAAGAGGATTTTTCTTGTTGTGTTTGGGATCAAAGGTATAAAAAAAATATAAACTAATCTAATATTAGCACACGAAAAATGGTATTCATAATAATATTTCATAACACTCCCCCTTGAATATTCATTTTCCAAAGAATATGTCTTGTTAAAACCTCCTTGTTCTTTTATGCGGTATTTTGCGGAATGGTGTAGTGAGGTGTGGTGGAATTGTGGTGGATGTGGTCGAATTGTGGTAGGTTATTGGAATTGTGAGATAGAAAAGTAATGATTTGCAGTAAAATGTGGTGGGTTGTGGCAAACTGCGGTAGGTTGTGGCACCGCAGTTTGCCAACCGCAGAAAAGAACAGGGTACATAATTCTTGATACGCCAACATATGTTGCCTCATTAAAAACTTTTCTAAGGAAAACCCAATGGAACAAAATCTCGGATAAGGGAAAAAGAGTACAACACGTATAAACTCCCCCTGATATGAGCATCAGCAAACATCGCTGAGATGACGCAACTCGATTTTACTGACTAACTTCTCAAAAGTTGTAGTTGGAAGAGACTTGGTAAATAAATCCGCCAAATTCTCACTAGAACGTATTTATTGAACATTAATCTCACTTTTCTTTTGTAGATCATGAGTAAAAAAGAACTTCGGTGAGATATGTTTTGTTCTATCACCTTTGATGTATCCTGCTTTCAATTATGCTATACAAGCAACATTATTTTCATATAAAATTGTGGGAATATCTTTACCTGAAGATAAACCACAAGATCCCTGTATGTGTTGGATTACAGATCTTAACCAAACACATTCTCTACTAGCCTCATGAATTACCAAAGTTTCAGCATGATTAGATGAAGTAGCTGTTATGGTCTGTTTCATAGAACGCCATGAAATGATGGTTCCACCATAAGTAAACACATAGCCAATTTGTGATCGGGCGTTATGGGGATCAAATAAGTATTCGACATCAGCATAACCAGTCAAATCTTCCTTTACTTTGTGAGGATAAAATAGACCCATATCCATCATACCTCGAAGGTATCGAAATATATGTTTAACTTCATTCCAATGCTGTCGTGTTGGACATGAGCTAAATATTGCCAGCAAATTCACAGAAAATGAAATATCTAGTCGTGTATGTCTAGCAAGGTACATTAGTGCCCCAATATCACTTAAATACAATACTTCAGGACCGAAGAGTTCTTCACCATCTTCTGGGGATCTAAAAGAATCTTTCCTCACATCAAGTGATCTTACCACCATTGGAGTACTTAAAGGATGTTCATTCTCCATGTAAAATCGTTATAGCATTTTTGCTACATAAGTTGACTGAAGTCTGATGCACATTCTATAGGAAAATGGGTTTCAAAGAGGTCAAATAGATAAAACCTTGTTCACTAAGACTAAAGGAAATAACTTTATCATATTACAAATTTATGTTGATGACATATTATTTGGTGCCACTAACAATACTTTTTGTGAAGAATTTGCCTATCTTATGAGTAAAGAATTTGAGATGAGTATGATGGGAGAACTTACATTCTTTCTTGGTCTCCAAATTAAACAATGTAAAGATGGAATTTTTGTTAACCAATGTAAGTATGTCTCTGAGCTATTAAAGAAATATAAATTGGATCAAGCAAAACATACCAAGACACATATGGTCACCGATGCAAAATTATATCTCGATAAAGAGGGCAGGAATGTTGATGAAAAATTATATCGAGGCATAATAGGCTCATTGTTTTATCTTACCACTAGTCGTCCCGACATCATGTTTAATGTCTGTCAATGTGCTAGATTTCAAGCTTGTCCCAAAGATTCCCACCTTATATGTGTAAAAATAATCTTTCGCTACCTTGTGGGTACGAAAAATCTTAATCATTGGTATCCGCGAGGGGGAGATTTTGCTTTAATTGGATACACTGACGCAGATTATGCAGTATATAAAGTAGACAGGAAAAGTGCATCGGGGACGTGCTAATTTAATGGATAATGCCTAATCTCATGGCACTCGGGAAAAAAAAATGTATCTCTATTGACCGCGGAAGCTGAATATATACATCGCTGCCGGTGCATGTTGGGCGCAACTTTTGTGGATAAGACAACTACTTCAAGACCTAGGTATGAACTTCAACAATGTACCCATTAAGTATGACAATAAGAGTGCAATTGACATAATCAAGAACCCAGTTCAACCAATCCATCCAATTCCACAGTTGTCTGACTCTAAACGGTCTCTCTCATCCACTCAACCAATCTTCGATCGCATCTATTTTATGGATGACAATCTCTCTAAAATCTAAGAATCCTTGGATGGGAGATAGTGCACAATGAAGCACTATCATGAACAATATCTCTGACCTAAAGGCTCTCGTGGGTAAAGAATCTCTACACCTCCATTCTAAAATCAATGTTGTGGTTGGTGTTGCCTGCACCATACAAAAATGTGTCCTTAAAGTCATTCCCTTGTCCAACAAAGACAAAGAAGAAGTTGACAAGCACACAATCCGTCTTTTGAATAAGCCACCCCGTGCTTATTAAAGCACTCTACCTTCCGTCAAATCCTTCCCAAGTTTTTCTCACAAAATTTTCTTTTCATTTCAATGAGCTTTTCCTAGTTTTTTTTTAATATATTCCCATATAGCACTCATACATTTCTTATCTATAATGTTTTATGAATCTATCATTTAATAAAAGGGTTTGGCTATATTTCTTTTTATTTAGTGCCTCTTTCCTTTTATTTATATCTTTTTGATGCAATACAAAAGGGGGGAGAGAAATATAAATTTGATAATCTAAAGGTAAAATAATTGGGTTTTGTCTCACATCAAAAAGGAGGATTGTTGAGTTACCTTTAATATTATAATTAATATTATTTTGATGCAAGACAAAAAACACAAATAAATAAATAAATAAATAAGTATGGATTATCTAAATCGTAAAAGGCAAGATTTGATTGTAATAAACCCTTTAAGATTATAATGAATAACAAATTTATATAATTATAGGTACAATATGTTTGACTGATTGATGCAAATATAATTGTTAATGAGAATATTGAATAACATAGTTATATTATCTAAATAATTGGCGATCTTGATTAATATTGAAATCAATTATAATTATGGATATAAATTGATTTAACTATATGATTAATGCGATGTACAAAAAGATTGTCAATTATTAAATTATTCAAACTTATGTGTTAAACTTCGATCTTTTTGATGAGAATATGTGTGTTAAGCTCGTTAAAATTAAAATATTTATTTTTCATATATATATATATACACACATATATTAGAAAATATTTATCAAATAATTTATTTTTCAATTTAGTGAATTAAGTATTATTATTATTATTATTATTATTATGATAAAAAATTCAAGAAATGTGTTATAATTTTTTTTCTTAAACACATATAATAACCAATAATAGTAATTTTTATTTTAGTTAATTTGAATAAAGATAATTCGTTTTGATAGCACAAATAAATAGAAGGTAGTAGGTTATACCATTAAAGAAAAATAAGAAGAGTAAAGTGTGAATGTGTAAATGACGACGTTTCTTCATTTTTTCATGAAGATACATTTGTGTACTTATTGGTTGATAGTTGTTATTAGTAGTAACTTATTTTATTAATTGATAACTATTAATATTTAACATCTCTAATGAATACATTAAATAAAGGATTATTGGATGATAATACACTGAACTTTAGGGGCATTGGACAATAATGCACTGAACTTTTTTCTTGGACTCTAATACACTGAACTTTAAGGGTATTGGACAATAATGCACTCAGACCAATTCAGCTGGTGGTTGACGCGGTGGTTGTCCTACTTTGAGGGATTGTTTTTCTATTTTTTTTCCAAAAAAATATATTAGTCATCCTGCTTATGTACTTTCTTACACGACAAAAAAAATTTATGAAAAAATAGAAAAACGACACCTCAAAGTAAGATAGCCACCGCGTCAACCACCAGCTGAATTGGTCTGAGTGCGTTATTATCCAATACCTTCAAAGTTCAGTGTATTAGAGTCCAAGAAAAGAGTTCAGTGCATTATTGTCCAATACCCCCAAAGTTCAGTGTATTATTATCCAATAATCCTTAAATAAATGAATCGATAAAAATTTTCCAACTCAATAAAAATGAGTTTATTTATATGCATGACACATGGCAATATTTCATTCAATTTATCTTGTTTTAATATACTTAATAAATATGGTTTTTGGGTGATAGTATACCGACCTCTGGGGCTGTTGGATTATAATATACCAACATTTATTATTGGACAGCCATATCCCTGACCTTTAAACTTAGGTGACATTATTATACCAACAATAACTAAGGGGATGTTGAATCAATCTCTATGCTAATGTGGCTGGCGGAGAAAAAAAAATTGTCCCAAGCCAATAACCTCGTTAACCTCTCCATTTTTCTCATTAACCCACATTACAAGACATTGGTTGATTGTGTGTCACATCAGTATGAAGACCGGTTCACCAACCCCTTAGTCATTGTGTTAGGGCCGATTTTTTTTTAATGTTGGTTAGTGAGAAAAACGGAGGATTTAATAGAGTTACTGGGCAAAGGGCGGTTATTTTCCCTTCACCTAAGTATAAAGGTCAGGGATATTATTGTCCAATAACGAAGGTCGGTATATTACAATCCAATACCCCATAGGTCGGTATATTATCATCCAATATTCCTAATAGATTATGTCTAATAAAATCATTAGGATGTGGATAGGGTTTGCAAATCAAACGATGAAGATTGTCCACATACCAAATACCACGTACCAAAGATCATTGCTTACCAAGTTTTAAGCTACTAATCTCTTGCCTTGTCACATGCAAATTATAGATTGATTCTTCTTTGGCAATATGTCAAAAAGGTGGGATGTGTAAGAGCTTCTATAAGCATATCAAGATTAGAAGATAAGGGTCGAGTGTATTTCGAGTTCGAGTAAAATAAGGGTCGAGTGTATTTCGGGTTCGAGTATACACGAGAGGTGTATTTTTGTTTAGAGTCAACCCAACGGGGTATGACTACGGCATTTTTCCTTTTTTTTAATTAAAAATGGTCGCCAAATACTATTTTTTGTACAATATGCATAATGAAATACGATTATTTTCTAATACTGATATATTATTATAAATATTTCAACTTGAATTAGAGAAATAAGAGGCGAATGAGTTGCGGTTATAGTTTAATAGTGAACAAATTAGGTTTTTAGTCATTGAGATTTGGTGAAAATAGGATTTGAACTTTAAAAATAAAATTCTAATAAATTTGAACTTTAAAAATAAAATTTTCAAAATGGTTTTATTTCGGGTTCGGGTTAAGAAAATCTTATTCAAAACGTAGAATTTCTAGATCAAAAATTGACAGGCAAGTCTAGTCATATATCACATTTCAATTTATAAATATAAAGAGTATTATGTTAAACTCATACTATCATTCGACGTTAAAATAAAGATATAATATTATAATTTTTTAAATAAAAAAGAAACAAGAAAAGACAAATAGGGGAGCAAATTTTTTACCATTCTCTGCTTCTTTCTCCATCTCCCTGCTATTCTGCTTCTTTCTCCATCTCCATCTCCATCTCCATCTCCCTCTCCATCTCCCTCTCCCTCTCCCTTTCTCTTTCTCTACATGGATTATGTTCATGATTTAGTAGTTGATCGTGATGACAACCTCCATGTCAGGTTAAGGCAATGCATAGACCAGCTTAGGGAACACGTCACTGATATATGGGAAGAATTCAGAATTCTCTACGACCAAGATTACAATCCAAAATATTTTAACCTCGGCCTAACCAACAGTGACTTATGAGTTATTTTATTTTCATTTTGTTACATTCCATGAGCTTAATTTATATGTTAATTAATCATTTTAATTTGCTAACCTTAAACCATCAAGATAACCACACAATTCACATCACCATCAAAGTTGAGTTCAAAACCTTATATGCCTTGTTCTATTATTGTAGAGATGAGCCAACTCTATACTATTGTAGAGGGACGAATTCTGAAATTAAATTTAGCCGGGTCAAACTTAAAATAATGGGTACTTGAAAGTTTGCATTTAATAGTAACATTCAAAAATCTAATACTAAAAGTTAAATATAAATGACTCATAAGTCTTAATATTAAAATGTATATGATATGTAATGCATTACATTATAATATAGTGTATAATATGTAATATATTGCATTAAATATGAACATAAATTATTTTTCAATTTTTTTCATTTTATATAAGTACATTTTCGTACAAAAGATGACAATATTGTTATCTTTTTCCAAAAAGATGGGTCACATGACCCACGTGAACCCATCTTATCTCCGCTCCTGCTATTGCACCAATTGTGGTAACATCTTCTCGGAATCACAAGACGCAGGATTTACGGAATCGTACGACACTCATCTTTAGAGTGTAACTTCTTTTGGTCCGAACAACCTAGCAATGACAGTTATGTACCTATATCATGGGGCAAACCCTAACGTCATAAACAATGTTTCTTGAACATCGTTTTGAATGTCATCGAACTGGTGCGATTTTCGGTGTTAAGCACAAAGATGTTGGAGCCCATAACACATAATCCTTTCCGAGATATCCCCTAAGAGAGTGATATGAAGAAGTTGATAAACAATTGGACAACGATTTCGAAAGAGGTGGGAGCAAAAGTGTTACAACAACTTGCTCTAAATCCAGCCGCCCGTAAACCCGAAAATCATATTTTTCCTCAGGCCCAAGTTTTTGGAGTACACTTTGACGGAGGCAAGATCGATATTAGTTGTCATCAAGATCAGTGAAGAGAACATGTGAGATAGCATATAAGTTAGATGTCTTGTTTTGAAGAAAATTATCTTATGTAAAGTTTGGACAAATTGGTATTATATCTCATGCTTTTATGTCATGAATTAGGTTATTTATTGGATTACTCTTTCTAATCGAGACAAATATATATTTTCATGTCTACTAGTTTGTTGTCATATTTTTATTAAATTATTTGGGTTGCTAATATGTATTAATTAATATTATAAAAAGTGAGATGTAACTATGTTTATGATTTTATTTGCACAAGGCATATTTGTGGAATGTTATTTTGATGTCCTCCATTGAAATACAGGACACCATAAAAGTTTAAATTAGGCCAAAAACGACAGTCAAGGAATCTAAAATATCATTTATAAAGAAAACTTTTCGCAAAACAAAGATTCAATTATGAAGGGCTATTAAGTGATCATGTTGTGAAAACTACAAAGCGCTAACCCTTTCTACAGGACACTTGTGCAAAAAGGTATATAAGAATACATTCTACCAAGGAGCGTAACACGAAAGGAAATTTGAATAAGCAACAACTCTTGATAGCATACAATTGGTTTAGAGCTAATGTTGTCAATACAAAAATTCTCTATGTAATTGAATGATTTTATTTGTTCGCGGTCTGTACATTGAACCTTCTATGCAAATTTAATTTCGCGAAATCGCTACAAAATTGGGAAACAACCTGTTCAAAGCAAGTTGGTTGTTTCTGATCTTTTGGGTTCAACTTGCAACCCACAATTATTACGGTAAGCCTAAAACTTGTCTTTTATTTTACTATATATTTTAGTGAATCGGTCTACACTGTGCCTATTGATATGCTTTCATAGTTAGGTGGAGTCAAATTTGGAGCTACCAGACATGTGAATGATATATCAGTTAGAATAGAATTTCCCGATATATAGAACTTTTTGTTTCACATTTTTCTTGAAAAGAAAAACAAAAAGCTATTTCATTGTTACATTTTATTCCCTATAAAAATAAAAATTAAAAAAAAAACTATTGCATTTCATAAAAGGACATTATAAAATGAAATTTAGATGGACGACTTCATTGTCAACTACAATATGATCCCTTAAAGTAAGTAATACAACATTGTCAGAGAAGGAAAATTGGATTCTAATAATCCAAACTTTTGGTAATTAGACAATAATAATTCAAACTTTGATTTTTTTACGCTAACAGTTCCAAAAAAATAAATTTTTGGACCACCATTCAGTACACACCATAAATATCTTGGATTTTAACTTGCACTTACTCTCAAACTTAACACAATACTTCCCAATGATTTTAGTGAATTCACAAATTTGGTCCCGATTTTTTCGATATTTTAATAAATTTTATGGTTTTCCCTTTTTTATTCTAAAAAAAACATAATAATTGTTTAGAATCTCAAAAAGGGTAAAATTCATTTAGTAACTATACTTCTACAACCTTGTTGGATGCAGGAATGAAAAACATTAGGAAAATCTAAAATTTTAGAAAACCGTAAAATGAAAATATAGAGGTAGATTTGGAAACCAAAAAAAATACAATCTTTTGATTGTCGGCATACAAAAACAAAGTTCGTATTTTTGTCGTCCAATTGCTAAAAGTTGGAATTATTAGAATCCAATTTTCCGTAAGAGAAAGGAATAAAGAAAAAATAAATAAATAAAGTGGTCATCAAGCATTATCAGTATGGACATTAAGTATAACAGCCGGGGACATCAAGCATTATCAATTATGGGCATCCAGTATAACAATGAGGGACATAATCATTATTATTGTGGACATCAAGTATAATAGCAGGGGGACATCCAGCATTATCATTGTAGATATCAAGTCTAACAATAGGGGATATAAAGTATTATCGTTATGGAAATCAAGTATAACAATTGGGGGCATCAAGCATTATCAATATGGACATCAAGTATAATAGTAGGGGACATCAAGAATTATCATTATGGACATCACGTATAACACTAAGAGACATCAAGTATAACAACGTGGGATATCAAGCATTATCAGTTTATCACTATGGACATTAAGTATAATAACAAGGGACATCAAGCATTACCAGTATGGGCATCAAGAATAACAGCAGCGGACATCAAACATTATCATTATGGATATCAAGTATAACAACATGGGACATCAAACATTGTCAATATGGACATCAAGCATTCCTAACTAAACTAGAACAAAGATTTCAAGTCAAGTTTTCCAACCTTCAACCCACACAAACGTAAACGAAACTTTGAATTCAAATATTCAACCCCAAAAAAACCAACGACCTAGCACCTTTCACTTGATATCTCCTCATTACCATCCATGTGGCCTCAGCTCCATCCTTCACCATTGGAGTCGAATTTTGGTTCCATATCAGCAAGATAACATAATTTGGTTTGAAATCCTAAAAAACACAACAAAGAACAAAAAATTACTTAGAGGTACCCTAACTTTTGGTGAAATGTTTTTCAGGTACTCCAACTTTTCAAAACTAATTTTAGGGTACCCTTACTTTTAGGATTAGAAATTACTAGGTGAATTCCCGGCCAATGATTTAAATTCATCGGTAAGTTTAAGACGGGAAATTGATTAAGGTTTTTTTTGGACCAAAATGCCCTTTGTTTGTTAGGGGAAAAAAAACAAAGGTCGTTAATAACACCCCCCACTCCAATCAAAGTGTGGTGTTTTCGGCTGCAAAAAACGAGTTCAAAAACGAAATTGGGATATAAATTTTGGGGTTCCTTGTGATTTTGGGGGTCAATTGGGATATAATTTTGAAAATGAATTTGGGATATAAAAGGAATTAGGGTTCTGGGTTGTGGTTTAGCTAATTAGGGTTTAGAGTTTTGGGATTAAGGTTTACGGTTTTTCGGTTAGTTGAAGTAATTAGGGTTATGGGTTCTGGTTTAATAATTAGGGCTTATGGCATTATGGTCAATCTCTGTCAAAAATTAGTGGTATTTCGGTCAGTTTATCTAATCAATCGGAGTTTCGCCGAAAATTCACCTAGTAATTTCTAATCCTAAAAGTAAGGGTACCCCAAAATTAGTTTTGAAAAGTTGGGGTACCAAAAAATTGTTTCTTTCAAAATTAGGATACCTCTAAGTAATTTTTTGAACAAAGAAGCAACACATACTTAAATGACGCCTAGTTAATCAAATCACAATGGAAACTGTCATACCTTAATTTTTGATAGGATACAAAAAAAAATTGTCAACGTCTTCATCGCCGACAATCAAGGAACGCCTGGATGAATTTGAACGACGACCTGGGATGATTTTCGGTGGATGAATTTAGTGTCTTTGGATGAATTTAATGTCTAATAAAATCATGAGGTTCTTTGATTGCCTTCCTAATTCTCCACGACAAAGTCTACTATAAATATAAAGAGTCCTTGAATTGGTCATTCAAGAATATAAGACACAATCATACTTCTCTGTTGAGCATCATTATTTTCTACTATTGTTGCGTGTTAGGTCACAAATTTATTGTATTAAATTTCTCTTCATTAATTGAGTCAAGAGTATTAGGGTCAGGACTAGAAGTTGAGAGGTTGACTCCTCCCACACTTAATTGAGAGGTGAAATTAAGTGGTGGGATAGATCTTGAGAGTAGAGGATACTCTAAGATTGTCTACGGTTCATCCTAATAAGAGCTCAAGATTCAATCCTAGAGTTGGAGAACTCTAGGCGATGATGTACTCCGATATTTGAATTCGGAGGAACGTCGTTAACAACCACCGTGTTTTGTCTTTTTTATTTCCCGTTATTTCCGCATTTTAGTTTCCTTATTTTATTTTATTTAGTATTTTGTGATCACCCTATTTGCCCCCTCTCTAGGGTAATTTTATTTTTCAGTTACGAATTTGGAAGTAATTATTTTCGAATACGCCAATTCAGAAAACAGACTCTACTATACCAGTTAATTCAAAGAAAGAGTAGACGATGAGAATTAATTATTTTAATTAATGAATTTAGATGCATGCAAATTATAGTTAAAATGTGAAAATAAAATAAATAAAGTAAAGAACATAAACATAAGAAATATAAAGCATAAATAAAGTTAGATTTACAAGTTTTCAATTTTAAATTAGTTGAAGTTTATTATTACTTTCAAAATAACAGTTTTATAAAGTGAGAACTAAAGAAATAAAATGCAAGAATAAAAGCGTTAAAATACCAGGAGTTATGTTTGCAAGATGATATAATGGAAAAGGGAGAAAATGAATTAGTATCAATAATCCTTATGTTTTAACAGAGTGTCAATAATCCTTGAATGATTTCAAGGTGTGTCGTGAAAGGTGAAAATGAATTAGTATTTTTTTTTTTGCCAAAATATTCATTTCATTATTGTAAAATCATACATCCGTGTGTTTCAACAGATAGCTAACCTATTAGCGTCATAAACTAAACTCCTATTAACTTTATAAATTTTATACATATGAAAACCTTGAAGAGCATCTAGAATATTAACAACTAAAGAATAACACTGAAAAAACACTCGTTCGACTTCTGCAAATGTCAAATCACTAATTCCGAGTCAATGGCTATCTCAATGGACATGTAGTTAGCTTCTTTAGGTCGTGTTCTATACTGTGGTTGGCAAACTGCGGTGCCACACGGTACCGCAGTTTGCCACAACCCACCACATTTCACCGTAAATCATTACTATTTTCTCTCTTCACTTTTTTCTCTCCTCACTTTTCTCCTCTACTTTTTACATTCTCTCTCCTCACCTACCCCACATACTAATAACCTACCACAATTCCACCACACCCCACCACACCCCACCACAATTCCACCACACCTCACCGCAAAATATCACAAAATACCACAGTATAGAACACGACCTTAGTTGCCTATAGAGCTAATCACACAACTTCCAACTCAGCCTGAACTATTGATGATGCCCAAAAAACCATGCCCCCATATGAAACTCCATGCCTTGTATCTGTAGACTGTGTAACCCAGGTTGTTAACACTTTACATGATATTGCTTTCCAAGCACCGTCCACTACAACATGTATGACTGGATATGTATTACAACTATCTCCTCGAGAAAACTCTATGTCTTGTCTCTTGGTAATTATTCGATTAGGTTTTATCACAACTAAAAATATGTGTATTACCAACTACTTTTTTCCAACCAATTTAAATGGTTAGAAAAACCAATCATTTTAGCCACCATTTCATATTTCAACTATTTTTCAAAAAATTTATGTGGGAAAAAGGGTTGGAAATTCCTACCACTTTTGCTAAAATGGTTGAAATTTTCCTACCATCCTTTTTCCTACTATTTGAAATGGTTGGAAAAAGGGTTGGAAATTCCAACCACTTTTGCTAAAATGGTTGAAAATGTTTCCTACCATCTTTTTTCCTACTATTTGAAAATGGTTGGAAAAATGGTCGAATTACCAACCGTTTTTCCAACCAATTTCAAATAGTAGGAAAAAGGATGGTAAGAAAATTTTCCAACTATTTTAGATAAAATGGTTAGAATTTCTAACCCTTTTTCCTACATAAAATTTTTGAAAAATAGTTGGAATATAAAATGGTTAGTTTTTCCAATTATTTTAAACTGGTTGGAAAAAGTGGTAGGTAATACACATATTTTTAGTAGTGTTTATATGTTGCTCTCCAAGTCTCCAATAATTGGCTTCCTTTATAGCATTACATAAACATCCCTCCATAGTATCTTGAATAATTGTTTCCACGGCTAATTTATCCATATTTCGTAATTTCCATAGTACCCATAATACAACCACAAAATTTAATAAATGAGTGCATCCATCTTTATCTGTATTCGTAAGATACCGCAACCAATCTTCCAACCCATCTCCTCCATTCTAAATCTCTTTGGTTATCTCTTATCTCCAAATTGCTAGCCTACTACATATGCCTTGCTATAATGCAATCTCTAAAGAGATGTGAAACTGTCTCCATTTCAGTATTATGCCAGCAGTAGTTACCCTCCAGAATTCCTCGCTTTTGCCTCGACTCCCCCAAGGGAAGCACATTATTTACACATTTCCAAAGAAACATTTTCCACTTTGGTGGCAAATTACTATGCCAAAGGTGTTTCAATAATTTTCTATCCTTAACAAGACCCCCCTCCTCAAAAACATTATTTACTACTCCCAAAATCTTGTAACCTATTTTCATAGTATACATACATGTCATTGTCTCTCCCCAACAGAACTGGTCTGCCACAGAATCACTTAGAGCGGGTGATACGACCGTGAGCCCGGGCTCACCATGCATTGTGAGCCCGGGATTTCTTTTCTTTTTTTTATTTGTAAATATAATAAAGTTTCTTTTTTACTTTAATATTTTAATATATTTGGAGTTTCAATTTTTATTTATCTATTTTTATTTTTATTTTTATTTTCTACGATTTGTGTTTATGAACATTTTGGTTAAAGTTCGCGAGTATTGTATTATAAATTCATGAATATCCACGTTACAAATTATGAAATTACATGGGATATGTTTGTGAACATTCAAACATTGGTTTATGAGCACTGTAGTTTAGGTTTATGGGTCTTTATATTCTAGTTGTTAATTTTTTTTATTTTTGTATCTATCAAGAATTATTTTAAGCAGATGTATAAATTTATTTTTTATTTTTTGATTTTCTTAATTTTTTTCTATTTCAGTTTTAAAAAAAGAATCTATGCTCCCGGGTCCATAATGCTCCATGCGCCCATGCATTCTTTTTCTTTATATTTTTAATTTCCTTTTTTTGTGCAATTTTTAATTTTTCTAAAATAAATATAATAAGGCTTTTCTTTTAATATAATATTTCAATATATTTTATAATGAGCATTGTCGTTATAGGTTATGAGCATTGTAGTTCTACTTGATGAACATCATAGTTTTATGTAATGTGCATTGTAGTTATAGGCAATGAGCATTGTAGTAATAAGTAATGAGCATTATAGTTTTATGTAATGAACATTGTAGTTATAGACAATGAGCATTGTAGTAATAGGTAATGAGCATTATGATTTTATGTAATGAGCATTGTAGTCATAGGTAATGAGCATTGTAGTAATAGGTAATGAGCATTGTAGTTCAACTTGATGAGCATTATGGTTTCATGTAATGAACATTGTAGTTTTGCTTGATGAACATTATGGTTTTATGTAATGAGCATTGTAGTTATAGGTAATGAGCATTGTACTAATAGGTAATGAGCATTATGGTTTTATGTAATGAGCATTGTACTTATAGGTAATGAGCATTGTAGTAATAGGTAATGAGCATTGTAGTTCAGCTTGATGAGCATTATGGTTTTATGTAATGAGCATTGTCGTTATAGGTTATGAGCATTGTAGTTATAGGTAATGAGCATTATGGTTTCATGTAATGAGTATTGTCGTTATAGGTTATGACATTGTCGTTATAGGTTATGAGCATTGTAGTTCTGTTTGATGAGCATTATGGTTTTATGTAATGAACATTGTAGTTATTGGTAATGAACATTATAGTAATAGGTAATGAGCATTGTAGTTATGAGTTATGAGCATAGTAGTTGTATAGTATGAACATTGGTGTAGAAGCTTATGAGCATAATAGTTATAAGTTATGAGCATAGGAGTTGTACAATATGAGCATTGGTGTAGAGGCTTATGAGTATTGACCTTGTAGGTTATGAGCATAATAGTTATAATTTATGAGCATAATAATTAGTAGTTAAGGTTTATGAGTATGGCCTTGTAGGTTATAAATATTATAGTAAAAAAATAAAAAGCATAAAAATATAATATTACACAAAAAAATAATTAAAAAAATAAAAACGATGGTAGGCGCTGGGCTCACCAAACAACGTACGTCCGGACTCACCATCGTCCTTCTGTATATCCAAAAGTACGTACAAAAAAATTAAATTACAAAATAATACAAAAAATATAATGAAAATAGATAAAGAAAATTAAAATTAAAAATACACTAATGAAAAGCATAATTAAATTGAATAGAAATTCCAATTTAAAATATAATGATTTATAAATATTGTAGTAAAAGAATAAAAAACATGACACACAAAAATATTTAAAGTGTATTACACAAAAATAATTATTTAAATATAATAATTATTATGCTCTTAACTTATAACTATTATGCTCATAACCTACAAGGCCAATGTTCATAGGCTTCTACACCAATGCTCATAATGTACAACTACTATGCTCATAACTTATAACTATTATGCTCATAAGCCTCTACACCAATGCTCATACTATACAACTACTATGCTCATAACTTATAACTATTATGTTCATTACATAAAACCATAATGCTCATCAAGCTGAACTACAATGTTCATTACCTATTACTACAATGCTCATTACCTATAACTACAATGCTCATTACATAAAACTACAATGTTCATCAAGCAGAACTACAATGCTCATAACCTATAACGACAATGCTCATTACATGAAACCATAATGCTCATCAAGTTGAACTACAATGCTCATTACCTATAACTACAATGCTCATTACATAAAACCATAATGCTCATTACCTATTACTACAATGCTCATTACTTAAAACCATAATGCTCATCAAACAGAACTATAATGCTCATAACCTATAACAACAATGCTCATTACATGAAAATGTTCATCAAGTTGAACTACAATGCTCAATACCTATCACTACAATGCTCATTACATAAAACCATAATGCTCATTACCTATTACTACAATGCTTATTACTCTGAACATAAATGCTCAATAACTAAATGAGAATGTTCATACTCCCTCCGTCTCATATTAATTGACACTTAAACTAACTTTTTTTGTCCCAAAATAATTGTCACTTTCCATTTCCCAATATCTAATTTAATTATTTTAATTTTAATAATCATGTGAACTTTTTACTTTTTCAATTAATAAAAACTACTTCTACTCACATTCTCTCACTACCTACGTCTTGGTATCCGAAAAAATACCTTGAAAAATAGTGTTATTTAATTATATGGGTAGTTTTGTTAGTTAAACATTGGTATGTGAAAATTTTCAAAATATGACAATTAATATGGGACGGAGAGAGTAATTAATATTCTATAATATACATAGAATACTCCACATTTGACTAAAATAATATTAGGGCTAAAATAAATAGGCTAAAAAAATAAAAAAAATAACGCTATTTCTTCAATGGACTAGGCATTAATTGGGCTTCATGCATTAATTGGGCTGGGCGCACGGAGGCATCGTGAGCCCGGGATCACGATCGTTTTTACGATTTGTATCGTCCTTCCATTTCCAACTCTCCATCGAAGTCGGTCTTGAACTAATGATGTGACCTTCGTAATACTTCGCCAAGCATATGAAGTTGTGGAAGGATGCTTATAATCTGAAGGCACATTCATTGGCGAGGGTACTTTATATTTGGCCTGCCAGATTCGTTTTAACAACGGCGAACCGCCTTCTGTTATCCACCACGCTTAAATGAATTAGTGTTTATAATGGTAGAGCTAGGTTGAAAGATGGAGAGAAAAGGATGGAAATAGGGATAAATTTGAATTCAAAATAAGCGTGCCTCAGTTATATTCCAGAAATACTCTAAAACAGCTCGACCCAACTCCCAAGGTGGCACATTTAAAAGTCTGCTAGTATGTGGCAAAAATATTTCTGACCACTTTTTTTTTATTTCTAGTCTAACTTGGCAGTTGGCTCATATAATTGCGACGCATTATTTTTGTGGTTTTTTTCTTTTTTGAAAAGGGATATGAATCAAAGTGGAAGGGGATTTGTGGAGTGATTTTATTTAGGTTTTGTGTGATTTTATCATTTTTGCAATTCAAAAGTTCTTGAAATTTAATCCCAAATTATTCTAAAAATAAAATAAATTAATAAAAATGTTTGAAATAAATTACATAATTACAAGATTCATTTTAGGTGTCTACAAATAATTAAAAATGTACCCTAGAAAACATAATTAAGCAACTTCATGTTGACTTGACACTCTGTTGGAGACTGTGTCCTTCGGATCGCTAACCCTACACTCATCCCACTTTGTTGAGAAATACATCCTTCATTGCTAAGGAGTATTCTTACTTGCTTCCAAGCATCCATTTATCCATTTCCACATTAAAAGAGTGAGATCAAAGAAGGAAGGACAATCCGACCTTCATCCGAAAAGCTTTATTTCTCTTTTCTCTCTTTTATTGTTTTTATTTAGTTTTGTTTGAACGCAAGTTTCCATTTCAAGCTTTGTTTTAATTATCCTTAACTAAAGTATTCTTATGTAAAGGGGTGACAACCTTTCCAACCCTGCATAATGTAGTTGAAATTATGTTTTTAGTGGTTAGTTGCTTTTATAGTATTCATGTGCTTAGTTAAGAGTTGTTTCATTTTTAGTATTTCCTATTTGCATGAGACATAACCAATCTACATGTTTCATTGTGTAAAAATATATAATGGAACAAACATGGAACTTTATTTATTGGATAATTTGAGTATGACAACAACGTTGATCATGAAAGTGGTTGCAAGAGTGTTTGGAGCAAGGGCACTGATATTCAATTAGGGGATGTTAGGATTAGTAAGGGGCTTTGTGAACTAAGATCGGGATTAATTAAAAGTGTTGTGCGTGTTGGTAATGTCGACATGTCTTATATGTGTCAAATATCCTTTTTAAGCAATTATAGAGCATATACCTCTACTTGTATGACTTCTTGTTCCTCATAACATGTCTTTTAATAATGTTGATTTTTCTTTTTGTTAGGGTTATTAATAAGAGCGACGTAATCGGCGGAAGCGGAAAATATGAAGATGACTACTTGATATCGAGAAAAATAAATGAGTGCAAGATAAAAAGGTTACAAGGATTTAACGTGGAAACCCAAATCGGGAAAAAAACCACGGGCGACACAAGCACAAACGAATCCACTATTGGTAGAGAGTACAACGAACGATCTCCTCCCGAGATCCAACAAAGAGAGTATTACAAAGATCTCAAATACCGAAAGAGATCCACCCGAAAGAGACACATGCTCTTAGTCAACAAAACTCTCAACAAAACATCTCTCACCATTGGGAATACGAAATTTCTGAATATCAAAATGGACCTCCTCCCACAGGAGATGCCCCAAACTTAGCCACACAAAACAAGGTGGACAAGACTCACTATTTATAGGGAAAACTCCCTATAAACCTACCTTGACTCCCACTCTAATTAGATTTAGAATCTAATACAATTAGGAAACCTAACATAATAAGGAAACCTAAATAATATCCTAATACAATTAGGAAACAAATAATTGTGGGATCAAGAGACTGAGTGATTTTAGGACACTTTCCTAACACTTTTGATACACAAATAGCTTAAAGTTTAGTTATTTAATAGTTCAATCACTACTTTTCAACTTTTTTTTATCTATTTACTTAGCAATTACATGTTCAGTTTAGAACTGGTGTTTGTCTAACTAGGTTTAATATCCTATGTTTGTCTGATTCAAACCCATAGTGCTAGAGGAGACGACATTGACTCACTACGATGACATTTTACATCATGCACTTACAATTAAATAGAGTCTGTGTGACTAGTGACACCACATAGATTAAGCATGAATTAGTTTTGATCAATACACCATTATGCTAGACTGCAATTAGCCATCAATCTTACAGTTTCTACATGTGAAAATTTTCTTTTTGCCTCCCATAAAATTCTTCCTATTAATATAGCCAACACTAAACAATGATTAAAATATATTATCCTACCAAAAACTAGGCGAAGTCAACTATTTTACACAAAATAAAATAACAAAATCAAGAGTTATATTTATATATCAAATAAATAGATGAATACATTTTAATTTTTCGAGTATCAATTATGTAGAAGAAATGCGTTAAAAAATTCAAAGATGAAAACATGAAAGAATGAAAAATAAAGTTGTAAGAAACTTCATTTGAATTGACTTACCTGTAAAACACAAGTTAGACTAAGCATATATTTAATTAAATATCAAGAGTGAAAATAAAAGTTCTAGCAAGGACGAAGCCTGCAGCCCATAATGTCAAAAGGGGTGAACATATTAACTAAATATATGGAAGGGTATGAAGGGGTTGAAAAAATAAAAATTTAATTAAATAATGTTAAGTTGGCAATATGAAACAACAAACTATGAACGCAAAAATTTTAAAAGTAAAAAAAAATAAAATAAAATAGTATCCAATAGATATGGATGAATATGATTCTATTTGTGTTAGGTAAAAAATAACAAAGTAAACTAACACATCAAGCTTTGAACACAAAACCTTTAGCTTGCTAAAATATAGTCTTGCCAATCATACTACCAATCACATATATTTATTTTATCTCAGAATATCTACAAACTTTTATCTGGGTGGGGGCAATTGCCCCCTCTTGCCCTAAGGGAGCTCCATCCCTGAGTTCTAGTTAAATAACAAATTTCACACCAAATTGATTCTATAAATGAGAAGGATCGCATGGTAATATACATATTAATCCTTTCTAATCTATATGTATCTTCTTCTTCTTCTTCTTTTCCTTCTTTTAATACAAATGAAATCTACATGGTGCATAAATTGAATCTTCCCACTAATCAACTATCAAAGGCTCCATTTGAATGTTGCTCTTAAGGGGCACATACTCCCCAAGGTAGCCACCAAGGTGCTCATGAAGGGCAGTCTTATCAATTCCCTGATGATGATAACTCTTGCAAACATAATAGAATACACTTTGAACCAACAAGCCTACCAAATTTACAATCACCAAAACCGCAACAAGGAACCACTCAACTTCAATTCGAATTGAAACAGAATTTGTATCTCCATGAACCATAATTGTTCCAAAAGCCCAGTTAATCATTCCACAAACCGTTAAATAACCAAAGACCAAAACGCCGGCCGTGACGACCTTCCCCTTAAGGAGTTGATAACTTTTTTTCATAGCTGTAAATCCATAAACAGGCTCAAGGACCGAGATGACACTAGCAAGGTGCCATAGGGCAGTGATATAGATATGGACGAAGAGAAAAAGGGTGAAAACTAGGACGAGGGAGAAGAAGAGAAGCATTCCATTGCCAATGTCGATTGCTAGGACAATAAGCACAAGGAGAACGACGAAGACAAGGTTATAAACCAACATAAGGAGGGACACCCAAATGAATGTGTGGAATAGACGGCAAAAGACCGAGGGAATAGCAGACATGGTGGAGGAGAATGAGACATGTTTGGCTGTGTAAAGGGACGCAACCGTGAAGACCACTGCAGCAGTGGAAAGGAGAGACAAGGTGAAGAGGAATAAAAGATAACAAAATTGAAAAACAAGGAGAAGAGCCCATTCATGGGATTGGGCTTCAAGAGGAGCATTAGGATCTTGGAGGTGTATGAGAATAGGATGAGTGAAGAGTGAGTGAACTAAAATAGCAAAGGATAGAGGAAAGATTAGGGTTAATGTTATAAGATAGAATGTCCTTGGGTTGAGCTTTGGGATTCTGATTGATTCTATTATTATGTCCGTCGGACCAAGAAATTGCATTTCTTCAAGTTGCAAATCCATTTTGTTGTGTCTTCTTGGTTTTATTTTTCTTTTGTTTTCTTTGCTTTTATATAATTAGTCCTTCAATTTATGTCTTGTCATGCGTTATGTGTGGACATCTAAGTGCATCGTTCGTTGCTTTCTCCTTTCATACTTCTCCTTAAGTTGGCCTATGTGCATGAAGATAAAAACATCAATTGGGTTAGGCTAATCAAACACTTATTTGTATGAGAACCTTCTTTTGATGTTGCCCGGGGGGAGGGGTGAGTAAAGTGACTAAAATTACATTACTGACATCTAATCAAATGACAAAGAAATTCCTAGAAACTCTATTAAAAGGGAAAAAAAGAAACATATTTTAAATCCTTGAATGCATGTGGTATGTTGAGAACCAAACCAAAAACAAAGTGAAAACCGACTTCAATGTCATGAGTTCAAAGCATAACTTGAACAAGTGAAATCTAAAAACAAATTTATAGAACAACTAATGTTACTATACATTACAACATTAAGTTATTTTCTTGGATATTTTATGTACATATTTTCATTTTTCTTCTCTTTGTCTATTTGCCCCTTGTTTTGAAGAAACATGGGTCACTATACATGCTTCATTTCTATTAAAATAAATTGATTCTGAATCAGTAAAAATGGAAAAATATTTTAAGGTATAAAATTGAAACCTTCCATAGTTCCATGAGATTCATGACGATTCTATTATTTTGAACTCATTCAAGTGATAACAATGTTGTTTGATATAGTCTCATAAGTTTTCTGCCGTAGTTGCAAACTATATATAAGATATAACTAAATTTTACTCAAAATTAAGTATGCTTCAAGCACAAGACCTATAAAAATTAGAAAATTTAACTTTAAGTTTGATTGAAACCATTTGAATGATTAATGTTCAATATTACACTAATTAGAGATGAAGGTCATGAAAGTAGAAAGATATGATCTTTTATTTGGTGGCAACTCACGACTAAAATAGTTGAATAATTGAAGAATACAATTTTATTTTATATGACATGACTTTATTCAATATAGTGACTCACAATCAACTCATTTGTATTAAATTGGTGGAATCTCTTGAATTACTTTGCATTATGTGCTAAAATTTATCCTTACTTTGAATTGTATTGAAAAATGACATCTATTCATACTGCACAAGCAACTCATTTAAACGTGTTTCTTCCTTAGAATCTCTTTTCTCATTCTTTTTACTATGTAAAAATATTCTTCTTCTTTATAATTTCTTCTTCTCTTATTACAATTTATTATATATAAACCTAGCATTAAATTCACACAAACTCTCAAATCATATGTGATATATTTCTATGCCCCATGAGTTCTTTAAGCCTTCCCCTATATAAAACTTAATCTCACATTTTCGCCATACATATAGTAAATGCCCTGATATATATACAAATATAAATTATCTCACACTAAGCGAATTTAGATGTTGATATTAACAATGAAAACCCATAAACTCTATCTAACACCCATGAAACATATGTGACCAACTTTTAATTCCATAATATTGGTGAAAACAGTTGTGTTACAATGTGAAATCCATTTCCATGCACCTGCTATATTTAAATTATATTAATAAACACCGAACAAGCATAATCAATAATCAAGGCAAATACATGATTCAAATGCAAACAAAACTAATAAAACTAAGATTAAAAAAAAGGGCTATATATTACCTGACATTTAATAACCTAGTGAGTGAGATAAGATATGAATTTTTGGGTAATCTTCAAGTTATGAGTTTGGGGAAGAAAGACGAAGACGATGAAATATCGGAAGAAAATGTTAATCGCAAGGATTCTCGGTTATGTGAAAAAAGAAGAGTATTCTTATATGTAAATATATGGCAAATGTTGCTTTCAAATGGCAAAATTTAGAACGTCTTACATAGTTACATGGCATACTTGTAATTCTTTTCTTCTCAAGAGTCTCAAATGACATGAAACAAATAAAAAAGGAAAAAAAATATTTTTTTCATTCCAGGGTAAAAATCTCATCTAGAAAATTCACAATCAACAAACTCCATGGTCAAGTCTTAATGCTTAAAGTAAGCCCAAACCCCTTTCTCAAGCATAAAATAACAACACTACCCTCACCTTAACAGGGAAACTTCACTGACGCCCTTGGCACTATTCGTTATAAATACTCTCATCAACTCAATTGATGGGTCAACTCATACGAGATAACTCAGGTGAGGCTTTCTCTCTCTAACTCAACTCACTCACTTTATCTCTTTGTTTACTTGACTGTTGTTGAAGGGGCTCCTTTTTGTTTTCCAGAAGGACCTCCTTGCATGAAAGGAGTTGTTCATAGCAAGCACCCTAAGTCACCAAAATGCCTAAAGTAGTGAGGAGACCTAAGTTGCAACAAGGCCCCAAGTTGCTGGAAGCAGGGCCCCTATCAGGAGACCCTGAGCAGTGGTAGAGCCCCAGGATGCAGGAAGGCTCTAAGTTGCTAGAAGTAGGTGCCTAAAGCCGCCAAGAGACCCAGACTAGTAGGAAGGCCCGAAGTCGCGAGAAGGCTCCAAGTTGGCAAAAGCAGTCACCCCAAGCCGTTAGAAGAACTCGAGTACTAGGAATTGGGAAGGTCCCATAGGAAGACCTTGAATCACATGAAGCATCTGCCTTGGGTTGCCAACCTATGCTTCATTAACGCTCTAACATCCTTGAACTCTCCAGCCCAAATGTCTAGCATATGTTAGATGGCCACATGACATACAGGTTTACAAGGCCCAAGGCACATAAGTCTAATCCAACTCATCAACTCCTGCTTGTAAATCACTTCCTCCTAAATCCAACCTTTTATTCTTTGGAGGCAAATGAAACGTTTTCTGCAAGGGTGATCGAATCATTTTTAGGTGGGAACATTTTTCCATTGTGAAAATTATTTAGTTAGCAAGTTTTTCATTTAGGGTGTGTTTAATGGGGATGAAAACCATTTTTAGAAAATAATTTTCCCATTTTCTGGTGTTTGGTGGACACAAAATGGGGGAAATCATTTTCCGTCCTCCCTATGTAAATCATTTTCATCAACCTATGCTTCATTAACGCTCTAACATCCTTGAACTCTCCAGCCCAAACGTCTAGCATATGTTAGATGGCCACATGAAATACAGGTTTACAAGGCCCAAGGCACATAAGTCTAATCCAACTCATCAACTCCTGCTTGTAAATCACTTCCTCCTAAATCCAACATTTTATTCTTTGGAGGCAAATGAAACGTTTTCTGCAAGGGTGATCGAATCATTTTTAGGTGGGAACATTTTTCCATTGTGAAAATTATTTAGTTACAAGTTTTTCATTTAGGGTGTGTTTAATGGGGATGAAAACCATTTTTAGAAAATAATTTTCCCATTTTCTGGTGTTTGGTGGACACGAAATGGGGGAAATCATTTTCCGTCCTCCCTATGTAAATCATTTTCCTGAGTCCAACCCTAGGAAAACTTATTTTCCTAGCCCAAGTTAATCTCATAGTCTGCTTCCTCCTCCTCCCATGTCTACCATAACCCTACTCAAGTACCCCTAACGCCACCTCTATGACACTAACTACTCCATCGTTGCCTCACAATCGCCATTATTGTCAAACAAGAGATCTTCTTTCTCATCATTTTCCAGGAAAATGGAAAATGTACCAAACAACTAAAAATATCAATTGAAAATTCATTTTCTAGGAAAATCATTTTACAAGGTGAAATGTTTCTTTGATTATCATTTTTCAGTTTTATTTTGTTCTAAAAATGTCAACTTATATATGTTTCAACTTGACGATAGGATTGTATTGGATGCACTGACGGCTTACGTATAGTGACATGCATTCCTAAGAATGAGAAGTTTCCTTATAGAGGAAGGAAAGAGCCTACTACATTTGAAGTTATGGAACATGCGACTTAAATATGTGTTTCACATTTCCTCAGCTGGGTGGGAAGCATCAACACATGCATGCTTTTCTACATGCGATTGAAACACCAGAAGTGAATTTTCCAAAGTCACCAGAAGGTATGATTCAAATTTTAATCTGACTTCACCATAATGTCTCCCTCTGAAAACACATAATTTTGTTGTTGTTAGCCCTACCAATCCCCTTGGCAGGACCTTAACATAATGCACTCGCTGGGTTGACATGTTTTGAATTGGAAACCCAAAATTCTATGCCTAGATCTTTCCTTGACTGTTTAACATTGGAAGGCCTTGATAAGATTTTCATTAGCAAACATCAATCTGCATTCTACGTTAATTCCTATGTGGTAAGATTTCAAGTAATTGATTTGAAATGTGTGCTAATTGATTCTTACCTTATTTGTCTAGATTGAGACCAAACAATTATGGAGAGAATTAGAATCCTTGTTGGAAAGATGTAGTTGATTTTCATAAGGATTTTGGAGAGCGTCAATACGTAAATTGTTCGGTTGTAGTATTCGGGGTTTTAGAAGTAAGTGTTGTTGCATCCACATGGATGGTGTGTCAGGTTTAGGTAATTGGTTTGGCAAGGTTCAAAGTTGAAAGCATTAAATAATGAATTAAAACAAGAATTAACCTAAACATGAAGGAAATTAAAACTGCAAATAAAATTCATAACTAAGAGCGCGTTTAAAAGTCATGACTAAAGGCTAAAACTTCTAATCAAATTTAGCATGAACTGGAAATCAAAACTAAAAAGGGAATTCATATTCAAGAAAGTAAATAATAGCAAGAACATCAAAACTGAATTGAGTACTGAATTTAAGACAGAAAACATTAACCTGAATTTCTTCACTTCGTTCTTGAACTCAAATCACGAACTTCCTCCCGAACAAACAAGAAAGGTGTGATTTGAATTATTAAGACTGCCTGAATCCTCCTGTCACGAGAGTTCGAGGAACCTTAATCATACTCTTCACTAAAAAGTGGAAATTGTGTCGAAACTAATACTAACAATCGCGGGAATTGAAAATAACTGCGAATGAAAGCGAGAAGGAAACGAGAAATCGAAAATTAAAATTGACTTGAATTAAACTTTAAAGAAAGTAAATTACAATGGAAGAAAACTGAAAAGAAAATTAAAGAAATATAAACTAAACCTAAGGATGCTGAAAAACTAAAGAAAACTAACTAAAAACTAATTCTAAAACTAACTAAAAACTAATTCTAAAACTGATCTAATGAAAAACTAAAAGATAAAAACTAAGATGTTCTCCCTCGTATACACAGAGACTATTTATAATGAGAGTAAAAAGAACAAAGAAAACAAAACCCTAAGCGTGAAAAAATAGCAACGCCTTGAAAATTTCTTCCGTATTCAATTTCTGACCTGGGCGCTGGGAGCGGGGGAACTAGCGCTGGCGGAATCTTGTGATGAAGACTTGATTTACGAGGAAGACGCGAGTAACGGGTGCTGGTCGTTGGCAGCTGGCAGCGTTTCCCATATTGCGTGGTGGGTTCTGTCTGGAAGGGGCGTTGCCCGCATTGGACCGGCGTTACCAGCGAGGTGTTGTTACTCTTTCTTTCATTAGCCGATTTTTCCATCTTTTCCATTCTTTCCTTCATCTTCTTTCTCATTTTTCTTGGATTCACTTGGATTTTCCTTAATTTATGCAAAACATGTTAATATTCAAACTAAGTGAAGGAATTACAAGCAAAAATATTTAATTTACGGTCTTAATTCGGCTCAAAACGAGACCGAACATAAATATGGAAAGAAAGCTTGATTGATTATGATGATTTGGAGCACAAAATATGAGAAGAATCAGACGCCTAAAGGGAAGATTGCAGTAGATTCTTACATGGAATCAATTCTGGAAAAGTCAAGCCATAAGTATGGAAAGAAAAGCGAGATGGATTATACTTGCTATATCGACTGAAAGTTTCTTCCAAGCGGAACAAAGTCCCACATTCACCTCACCTTTTGGCTATATAAAGATGACGAAGACAAAGGAGAAAAGTGAGGGAAATACTCTACTCCACAAGAGAGAAGAATCGTGACTCCACATCTTTAATCTCAAGTATCAATGTCATTCGTCTAAAAGTTTACTTATCTAAGGGATAAAGTATTAAGTGACTTGGAAAATTCGCTTGGGTAGCTACGTGTTATTAATGCTTAGTGAGTTGTAGATCCAAGGGGCGTGTCTCCTTGATTGAGTTTTGTAAGATTTCCTTGGAGGTGCTCAAGGGAGTCGAGATTGATAGCAGATTGTACTTTTTAAGTGAATAAGAAGTGAAGTGGTTCAAAATCCTAAAGAAGAGAAGCTTAGGTCCGGTGACGTAGCCCTGTTTGTAAGGGTGAACATTGACCAAATCCCTGTGTTTTCTTTTCTTTATTTTTTCCTTTCAATCTATGTTTTTATCCCTTGACCTTGGCTGCGCCAAGGAGATTAACTAACATGTGTGTTAAGTCTTGTAGTCCTTGATAGGGGTGGCCATAACCGGTTAACCGCATTTGCGGTTAACCATAATGCAGTTAACCGCTTTTGAGGTTTTTGGATTTTGAAAATCTAAACCGCACTATGCGGTTAACCGCTTTTGAAATATGAAAACCTAAACCAAACCGAAACCGCCATTTGGAAGCGGTTAACCGCATTTAAAATCATGAAACCTAAACCAAACCAATTTACACGGTTAAACGCATTCTATACACGGTTTATGCTTAAATGGAAATTTACAAAAACATTTATGGAAGTAAATGTAACCATATTGCTAATAAATTCATATCTCGATACGTCGCTACTTGCCCCTGCCTTTGAAAATTGAAACTTTGAATATTCATCAACCAACATCAAGTCATCACATACTTAGTCCATAAATTCCAAGTATCTAACAAACTGGGATGGGGTGAATAAACAAGTTCAACACCTAAACCGGTTAACCGCGGCTAACCGTTTTAGAGAAATCCAAAACCAAAACCTAAACCGGTCAAAGCAGTTTGGTTAACCTAAACCGCTTTTACATAAAAACAATTTGGTTAACCGCTTTTACCTGTTTGGTTTTACCGGTTTTGCGGTTTAAGTTTCAGTTTAGGTTTAATGTGGCCACCTCTAGTCCTTGACCCCTCCCACTAGTGTTTTCAATTGATATCAGAGCGGATCTACATTTGAGGGCTTAACCACCTTGTGGAAAAGATCACAGGAGACTATGAAAGCAACAAGATGAGTCAAGGACATTTAATCATCAAGGAGATTGACACAATCAGTAGTAAGGACATTGACAGAGTACGATTTTGAACACACTTCTTATGTCCTTCATCTTGCACAAATCTTAAGGTGTATCATGTATAAACTGTTCATGAACTTTATTTAATCATGGCATGAAATAAGGGGGAACATGTCTCTTAGTTCTAACAAGTTTGTTAAGTTGTTATAAGACATGAGAGACAGTTGCTACGTTAAGGGGAAGCAACTCATATTTTTTATGAAAGTCAAAAGGGGGAGAACTATTATGTTACTCATTGAATTTTGTCTTTTATTCAAAAAGGGGGAAATTTTTCGCTCTGCCAATCCCCTTGACAAGAGACATTGAGAGAATGCTTTCACTAGCTTGATATGTTTTGAATTGGATAGCCAAAATTCAAAATGGATATTACTAAATCGTTCCAATACTTTGATAATTATCCTAGTAATTATCTTCCTAATTATTTGTGTGTAATTTGCTGGGGAGGATATTTGAACTATTTGTGGAAGAAAGTAGAAGAAATCACTTATGTATAATATGGTATCATGTGGCAAGATTAATATCAATTAAATATGAAGATTCTTTATTTATGGAAGGAAGCAGAAGAAGTCACTTATCCCTGGATTTTATATTCTTTATTTTTTCTTTCAATCTCTGTTTTTATGCCTTGACCGTGGCTGCGTCAAGGAGATTGACTAACGTGTTTGCTAAGTGTTTTCGTCCTTGACCCCTCCCACTAGTGTTTTTAGTTGTGTTTCTTTTAATGTACTTAGGTCATTACTGTTTAGTTGATAAAGGATATCCGGACAAAAAATGGGACCTGGTACCATACTCAAGGTTAAGCTATCATGTATCACAACTTCAAATGAGACCCAAACAATTCACAAGAGGCCTTTAATCATACACAATTTTCCTTTCGAAGTTGTTTTGAGAGGTCATTTGGAGTTCTAAAGCAAAGATGGAGGATATTGAATAGAATGTCTTAGTTTAATGTGATACCCAAATAAGGACTATTGGGGTGACACTCGCACTACACAACTACATTCGACTGAATTCATCGAGCGATCCAATATTCCAATTGCTTGAGCAGTATCCAAATTACATACCTAATGATGAACTCTCGGTTGGTAAATCATTGAATGAGGATAATGTTAGGTGCAAATCTGAAATGAAGGAAGTTCGTGATCAAATTGCTAAGTCATTGTGGCTAGCTCGAGAATGTAATTAGTTTGGTTAGTTTCAAATTCAATAGTATCCAAATTTTATATTTCAATTAAAAACAATTTATTCCATTTACTTTTGTTGATGAATTTGAAGTTATGCTATTTGTTTGTGGGTTCATGCAAACTTGGTAAATTCTTTACTTTTCTATTGTGCTTTGTCTTTGATTATAAAGTCATTGTTGGTGTAAAAATAACAATAGTGATAATAGCAACTAACAACAACAACAACAACAATAATAAAAGCAACAACAATAACAATAATAATTATATTAATATAAATATAAATATTAATTATATCATTTTTTAATCATTTAACATTAATCAGCTAATCCAATAACTGATTTCACTTAACACATTCCTTACAAACAATTACTTTAACAACTATCAAATATTCGATAATTTGTAACAACTAATGATTTGGAAGGAGTCCAACAGTCACAAGAAAAGGAATTAGAAGAGATTTCCAACATAGGAAACCAAAACAATAGCAGACAAAGCAATAGCTACAGGAACGAGGAAAGGGAGAAACAAGTATATGGGAATTTGGAACTATTCTCGATTTCTTTTGAACATAGTGAAAAATTTAGTAAATGCATTAGAAGGGGAATACCAAGGGGAAAGCCAGCTCCCATGTCCAATTGAAAGCTTCGGGGAAATCAGAAGGAAAATAGAAAAAAGAGAAGAGGAGATCAGAAAGGACATTGGTGTGAGATTTTTGGAGAAAAGGTGGCAGACAAGTGAAAAAATAGAAAGCGACAAGGGAAGAAGTAGGGAAAGAAAAAAAAAGGAGAAGAGGAGGAAGCAAGGAAATAGAAGTAGGAAGTCTTACAATGAGATTAGAAGTATGATCGAGGCATTGGAAGCATAAAGGTAGGGTCAAACGAGTACGAGGAAGCATAAAGGAAGTCCTACAATGAGAAACTATTCTCTAGGCCATTAGTAGGAGACTAAGTCGTGGGGCCTTAACTGCTAAATGAATGGACAAGGGGCAATTTATTGTGACAGGTGGTAGAACGGTAGAGCCAAAAGCATTGAAAAGCATTGTAAGGGACTTATCATAGCATGCAAAGAGTGGAGGTCTTTTAACTGTTGGACTATGTTGGCTTGTTGGGCACTCAACTTTTTTCAATTATCGATAGTGGCTTAAACTAGGCACAATGAGGTGTTTTATCATAACTCTTTTGGCTTTTGCTTTGTTGTCAATATGAATGATAGTTAATATACAATTTTTGGTTGATGATAGATTATCATGGGACTCATTTTTGCCTTTTGAATTTTATGCATGTAATGGTGTTTAAGGCACTAGCTATTCTTATGAGCTGAATAAATTGGTCTCTTAAACACAAATTATCGGGAAAAAAAAATTATCTGCTACCCCAAACGCTATCCACAACACAAACAATTATACGCTACTAATCCACTATTTTCGCCGATAAAGCCAATATGTAAGTAAAGTAGGGAAGATAAGTACAATTGTGTAATTAGTGGTAGGTAAGGTAGTGTATCTTTCACATCACTTAGATAGAGGAAAGGCAAACAATAGGCAACTCTAAAGGTTGACATGAGTGAAGCGTATGACAGAGTTCATTAGGATTTTGTGGAGGCGTTGCTCCGTAAAGTGGGTTTCCCGGATCAGTGGGTCAGCCTGATTATAAGGTGTGTCACAACGGTTTGATACTCGGTAATTGTCAAGGGGCAGCCAACGAGCCAGATTGTGCCCACAACAAGGCTAAGACAGGGTGATCCGTTGTCGCCATATTTATTCATTCTATGTATGGAAGCTTTGTCACCGTTGATCTAGGGAGAAGTAGATAGAGGTAATATCAAAGGGGTACAAATTGCTAGAGGGGTACCGACAATGTCTCACCTGTTCTTTGCGGATGATGCTCTCTATTTTTCACTGAGTTGAAAGTTGTTGCGTGTTTGATGCTCAAGAACACCATTTACAAGTACAATTATGTTTCTGGGCAATGATTAATGTCAGCAAATCCTCCATATGTTTCTCTAAAGGGCTACATTGGATGATAAGGAGGGGATGAGGGTGATCTTTGGCTATCCGGAGGGTGGTTTCTTTGAAGGGTATTTGGGGGTGATGACAGTTACCCTAAGAAGGAGAACAGACCATTTCGGGTTTATGGTGAAGGATGTTAAAAAGCGGCTAGAGGGGTGGAAGGCAAGGTTGTTGACACCGGCTAGGAAGGTTGTTCTTATAAATGTGGTACTAATCTCCCTTCATCAGCATATCTTCAGTATATACCTGATTCCGAAGCAGGTAATCTCTAAAATTATGTCCCTCATTTTGAATTTTTTCTAAGGAGAATCAGATGGGTCCTGGTTTGTTCATTGGAGGAGTCAAGAGAAGATCTTCAGACCAAGAGGGGTTGGAGGATTGGGAGTTAGACATGTTGGGAGTATGAATAAAGCTCTGATGCTAAAATAGAGTTGGAGAGTCCATAATAATCGCAACTGTTGATTGCAAGGATTTGGAAAGCAAAATATGGTCACCATGCGCTGGTGGAGCTCCCGAAAAATTATAAAGCCCCCTCTACAGGATCCCAAGTTTGGAAAGGGATGTGTCAAGTTGTTGCTGATAGTAGACATAAGTTTGAATGGAGTGTGGGAGATGGAAGGCATATACCAGTTTTGGATTCAAGATGGATCCCAACCCAGGGGATTCAGCTGAGAAAGGAAGGCAGAAGAAGGGAGTTGGAAGATACTGTTGTGGCTCAGCTGACGAGGAGGAATGGGGATAGAGTGGAGTGGGATGAGGATGAGGATGTGTTAAGAGGCTATTTTGGGGAAAGCATGATAAACTCAATTTACAAAGTTTTTCCCCCACATACCGAAGGGGAGGATCGCCTGGTCTGGGAAGGGAAAAGTTCGTCTGAGTATACTGTTAAAGAAGGGTATAATCATTTCCTTATGAAAGATTATAGTGGGAGTAACCCTTCTAATGACGAAACAAAATTCTGGAAATGCTTTTGGCATACAAATATGCCTCCAAAGTGGAATTTTTTGGTTGGAAGAATATAGTTGATGCTTTACCAACTGGAGAGAACAGATTGAAAAGAGGGTTTAATAGTACAGGAGATTGCTTCTATGGATAGGGAGTCGAATCGGTAGATCATAGATTTAGGTTACGTGCTATAGCTGATAAAATGTGGAAAGGATCGGATCTGGGTATCACTCCATTAATAAATCACAATGTGGGCTGAATGGAATGGTTGAAGGGTTGGCTTCGCTTACTCGCGGGGAAGAGGACTGAAGGATTTGATCAGATAAGGAGATTCTTTGGTATTATGTGGGCTATTTGGAAAACAAGAAATGTTACATGTATGGAAGGAGCACAAGTGGACGACCTGTTGCTGGAGGACATGCTGAAGAAGATTAATGAGGAGGAGCTTGATTGGTTGAAAGGAAGAGAGAGGACTGGCCAGGGGAAAGGATGGACACCGGCACTGAGGGATAACAGGTTTGTGGGGGGTAACAGGAGGGAGGACGGTGGGGAGGAAGGGAACATACACCAAAACGCAATATAGGTGTTCATGGTGGATGGTGCTTATGATAAAAAAGAGGGTGTGACGGCGGATGCGTGGGCTCTGAGGCAGAACGGACACATCGCTGGGGAGGGTGCGGAATGGTGTTAAGTGGAGTCAGCCACTCTAGCCGAACTGTTTGCTGTGTTCCTTGCATTGCTAGATACATCGAGAGTTCACTGAGGTGATCATTTGGTCGGACTCCAAGTTGGGGGTAAACATGTTGAAGAAACCACTCGAGGCACCGATGGAGTGTAGAAGCTTAGCAACTTTGTGTGTTAAAATATGTGAAGGCTTCATTAGGGTTACGGTGCTCAAAGTGAGCAGGCAGGAGGTTCAACCGACACATAGCTTGGCGAAACAAGCGAAGCAGAGGGGGTCGCGTTCTCGGCATTGAACTATTTTCTTTACTCTTTACGTATTGTACTAATTTGTGTTTGTTTCTGTGTTGTCTTATTTGGCAAAAAAAAAAAGAATTCTTAAATATATATTTTACAATTTTTAATAAGATAATGTAAATATAAGTCACACCACTTATTAAATTATATCAATGTTTTAATATATATTTTATAAGGTACTTTCGGTAGTGTAAGTGAGGAAAGTAAAAATAGGCAAGATAAGTAAATGTATATAAGGTAAGTAATTTCTTACCTGTTTGGTTTAGCTCTTTTAGAGCTTTTAAGGATCAAAAACTGAAATTATGTCATAGAAAATATACAAAATAACTTTCAACTTTTGAAGAACTAAATATAGCTCTCACAAGACAAAAAAGGAGACGCTACAACTTTGGGATTCTGGATTCTGCTTCTAGGGAGCTTGGGAAAGAATTTAATGATTTTTATTGTATTTCCAAAATTATCCACAATCTTTTCCTTTTATGCGAATTGCAAGACATATATATATATATATATATATATATATATATATATATATATATATATATATATTAGTTCCCTATATATTAGTAGCATTTTAATAGAAGTTGTAGTAAAATTTTTGTAGTTTTGTTTTGAGGAAAAAATTCTCATAGTTATTTTCTAACACAATTGATGTTTATTTACTAATTTTAATTTTATGTACATCTATGAAACCATTTTTTTAGTGCAATAAATGTCAAGGAATTAATTAAATGTATACATTCAGTTTTAATTTATTGTCATAACATATACTTGATGTAAAATTTTATAGAAATAATTAATTCTAAAGTTAACAATATTATGTACACTAGTATTAAAAATCATAAAAAGTTTTAATAACAAAAGAAATGGATTACTAATATTAATCATTATAAAAGGGTAATTGTTATGGTAATATTAAAAGGATTTTGGCTCAAAATAATCTGAAGTTAGAGGTGAATGGCTGAAAATAATCCAAACAAACTTTTTGGCTGAAAATAATCCAAACGTTTCATCTATTTACTTTGACTAAACCAGAATTGAATTTCGACGTCGCAAAACTGACTTGACACCTTTAAAAATTTCAAAGATACAGTGGGTTAATATTTGGTTTAGTCCGTTTATATTATTTTCAGTCGAGTCCGAACTTTTCAAGGGCGCCAAGTCAGTTTTGCAACGGCGAAATTCAATTCTGGTTTACTCAATGTGAATGAGTGAAAAGTTTGGATTATTTTCAGCCAAAAAGTTAATTTGGATTATTTTCAGGCACTCACCTTTGACTTTGGATTATTTTGAGCCAAAGCCCCAATATTAAAAGTGGAAGCTTTTATGAAATGATTAAACAAACACTTGGAAACTGTTTCTGATTTTTAAAAGGACTTTTGAAAAATACATTTACCAAACAAATAACAATTTCTATAGAATGAGTTTTCAGAAACTGTTTCCAAAAAGGAATTTTTTTTTAAAGGGTTATTGGACAACAATAATATGAACTTTGGGGGTATTGGCCGAGAATAATACCAATAATTTTGTTGGAAGCTAGTGGTACCAATTATGGACCTATTTACCAGCAGTAGTACGCTGCCAAGTTGATAGGTGTTTAACTCGATGAAAAGACGACTTGTCACCTAATTGTGTGAGCTTGAAGTTAGAGTAAGTGGAAAAAATGTTGACCGCCAATTTTTTTTGCCATCTAAGCAACATTGATCAATTTATCTAGAAAACAATCAAATTGTTGTTTTTATATTATTGTATCGCAAAGTTTGTTAATGTTGCTTAATTAGCAAAAAAAGTGACCATTTACCTTTTTTTCAACTTACTTTGGTCTTTAGCTCAGACAATTAGGCGATACATAATCTTTCTCACAGAGTAAGAAACCTACCAAATTTCTGTGTACTATTCTTTGGAAAATAGGTCCAAAGTTGGTACCGCTAGTGTCCAACAAAATTGTTCGTATTATTATCGACCAATACCCCCAATATTGGTATTATTTTTGTCCAATAATCGTTATTTAAAAGTTGAAGTTTAGCCAAACATGCACAAAGACTAATTTGCATATTGTACAAATTGAATCATTTTTTTTCTCATTTTTCTTGATAGATAGCTAGGGTCTTCTATAAACTAAATTAACTAAATTGAACCAGACTTAAAAGAAAAAACTGACTAAATTGAAACACTATTTTCTCGGGTACAATATATTTTAAAATTTTATATTTCAAATGAACCTATAACTCATACTGTTGGGGAGATCCAAGGGGGAGCTCACTTCAACCGAAGCCCATGGTACACAAGTTAAGTGATGTTCCATCTTAAAACCAATTGGTGTTAAGAGGAGTAGTCCACTTGACTTATATACCATGTTCTTTCTCTTTATCTTTCCGATGTGGGACATTTTTACTCATGGGTGAATCCCAACAATCTCCCCCTTCACACATGTGTCTCTCCCCCTTGATCGGAAACCTCTTTTTGCCCAAGGTTTCAAGTTACCATTAGGAGCCCATCATAGCTGCACCTTACTCTATAGAGCCGCACCCTACTCCACTTGAGTCTTATGCCACCACTCTGTCTCAAGAGTCCCAGCCGCACCTTATTCCACAGAGCCGCACCCTACTCCACCCGAGTCTCATGCCACCACTCTGAGCATTCAGGAGACCCAGCCGCACACGCGCTATGGTCCCTGCTCCTGTCCACGGTGATCTTCCCGCACCTTGCACGCGCCCAGTCGAACGATCCATCAGCTCTGATACCACTTGTTGGGGAGATCCAAGGGGGGAGCCCACTTCAACCGAAGCCCATGGTACACAAGTTAAGTGAGGTTCCATCTTAAAATCAATTGGTGTTAAGAGGAGTAGCCCACTTGACTTATATACCATGTTCTTTCTCTTTATTTTTCCGATGTGTGACATTTTTACTCATGGGTGAATCCCAACACATACCAAAAACAAAAATACAATGATTATAATAAAAATACTTAGTGAACAATGAGAAATAGTTGGATAATCACAAAAAATTATTTATGATGTTTTAAACATTAAATTTGATTAACTTTTATAATTAATTTCCTCGAAAAATTATAAATAAATTGATTCTTAATGCATTTAAGGTATAAATTTGGAAAATTTAAAATTCAGTTAGCCCCATTTAAATTTTTAATCATCCAATTTTTTTACTTCCCTTTGTACAATTGATGTTTTCCCCCCAAGTCAGTTGAATATTTTTTATTAATAGAAATAGGATACATAAGTTAGAATATATAGAGCCTATTTGGCCAAGCTTTAGCTTTTGAAAAATAACTTTTTAGAAACAGTTTCTAAGAAACTCATTCTACAAAAATTATTAGGTGTTTGGTAACTTTAATTTTAGAAGCTCTTTTAAGAATAAGAAATAGTTTCAAGTGATTGGTAAAGTTACTATTTTATAAAAATTGCTTCCACTTTTAATATTATTTATTACATTTATATTAATTATTGTTCATGATTCTTTTCTCTTTTATTAAAATTGTTTATGATTTTTAATAGTTGTGACATATTTAGTGAATTATAAATGGTAAATAGGTATTTTCAAATTTCTAATAATGAATTATATGTTGAAGAATAAAATATTGATTCAATTATGATAGCAAATTAAACTTGAATGTATAAATTTAGTTATTTCCTTGACATCTATAATCATAGGAAAAAGGTTTCATATATGCAACATAAAATAAATTTGAAAAACCTGCATAGATTATCTCAATAACTAGAAATATTACAACAATTATTATTACAAATGTAACTAACGCCTACGGTTCGCCAAAGAAGTAGCTATTTTGTGGCGAATAGAAGTCATACGATTATCATCCATAGCACCATCGTGTTCCACTTGTCGATTACTGAATGTGCCTCCAATATCTTCATCTTTTTCAACTTGAGGTATATAGTAAGGGTCAGCATCACACTTGTCAAATTCCAAGTCTCTTAGTGCATATTTTCTGATATAGTTATGTATAGCCATAGTCGCTGCATCAATTTTATTTTGTGTTTCTATTGGATAACTTGGCATGTGTGACAATATGCTCCATCTGTTTTTTCCACACTCCAAATGTTCTCTCAATAACGTTTCTCAAAGATGAATGTGCATAATTGAATGATTCATAGTACCCACTTGGAGCTTGACTTGAACGTCTGAAATCTGGAATGTGGTAACGTTGACCTTTAAAAGGGGCAAGATAGCCATTCATATTAGGATATCCTGCTTCTACGACATAATACTTACCTGAATAACAAAAAATAACATCCTCAATATATATAAGAAATACTAAAATGAATTCAGACATGAAATAAAAATATCTTTTAAAAAATATGTACCTTCAGGTGGGTGTGGAAATTATTTTTCTGGGTCTCCAATGGCATTTTTCCTAATGCGCGAGTCATGAACAGAGCGAGGCCATCCAACAACAAAAAAGGTAAATAACATATCAAAGTCACATATGGCCATTACATTTTGAGTTGTGTATCCCTTTCTACCAATGTATGGTAGTTTATCTTCAGCACGTACAACGACAGGAATATGAGTCCCATCTATGGCACCAATACACCCTCTAAAATGAGGCCAATATTTGTAATTGTTCCGAATATGATTTGGAACATCTTCAAAATTAGGATCCGATGGTCGAATAATGTCCCTAGAAAATCTTATCAAGGCATCAAGCACTTCATTAAATTTTCTGCTAATTGTTTCCCCAGAATGTTTGACCCTATTTTGCATGTCTCGGTTTGAATCATGATGTATACATGTGTGAACAAATATTGCAAATGCTTCTTCTGCACGCATATTTCTGGTAGACACTAGCCCATAATTATCCACCAATAACTTAACAAGACTACAAAAAACATGGGTATCCATTCTGAACATTCTGTAGCTTTCTCCTGGGGTGCTGAGAGTTTCTTGCACCCATTGCCATCTTGACAACCTTAAAGTTCTACGAGGTTGTTTCATTAAATATTGTGTGTAATATTTAATACCCATGAAGCTTCCCATGATAGCTAGAGACATGATGGTTTCACGCCTAGACTTTAATTGTATGAGTAGCGACTCATCATCTGAATCTTCATCGTCAGTGCTTTCATAAATAATATCATCATGGTCATTTACAATATCATCTTGTAAATCGTCATAATGATTTCCACTGCCATTAACCTGGTCATAAAAATATGTAAAACTATAAAATGCAATTCATATTTATCATCGACGTAGCATAAAGACAAGTTAAATGTCAAATATATGATAATATTAAAATATAATGTTTATATTTCAAATGAACCTATAACTCATACCAAAAACAAAAATACAATGATTATAATAAAAATACTTATTGAACAGTGAGAAATAGTTGGATAATCACAAAAAATTATTTATGATGTTTTAAACATTAAATTTGATTAATTTTTATAATTAATTTCCTCAAAAAAATAATAAATAAATTGATTCTTAATGCATTTAAGGTATAAATTTGGAAATTTTAAAATTCAGTTAGCCCCTTTTAAATTTATAATCATCCAATTTTTTTACTTCCCTTTGTACAATTGATGTTTTTCCCCCAAGCCAGTTGAATATTTTTTATTAATAGAAATAGGATACATTAGTTAGAACATACTGTATAAATTAGTACAGAAGTAACAACTTTCTTTCAATTTTTATTCGATTTCACCACGAAATTCTATAAATTTAACTCTATCCCCTGAGCAATGCCATCACCGTACTTCTGCATTCGCTCGTCATGTTACAAACTCTGTCGCTCTCTGCGATTCACCTTTCGCTGTGTTGTTGATTCGTTGTAGGTGATCCTAATTCGGTTGTCGTCGCTCCTTTTCGCGTTTCCATAATCAATTTTTTTTTTTGCTGAAGCTCCATTTAATCGTCGTCGTTCTCCTTGCTCACTCCGATTTTTCTTTTTATCTATGGTTCCACTGCTTCTTTTGCCACATTATTCGTCTTCAATTTTGAGTTGGTGTCGTTTTGAATGGTTTCTGGTAATTGGTTAGGGTTTAGACACCGTCCTGATGGGTGCCCTAACTAGCAATCGTAAGCGTCCGATGAATGTTTCAGTTTGTACAGTCCTCCATTGTTGAATTCTCCAAGTTCTCATCTTTATAGCAATCAAATTGATACACGCTTGTCCAAAAAACCTAAGATTTCGTCTGTTACTACTACGCCTGAGAAGTCGAATTTGTCACCAAAGAGCATCGCTTCTTCGGTACACCGATACCCTGAACCTACCCGGAAGCCGCCAAGGGAAGTTCACGCTCCCTGTAGAGCATTCATAACCGTGAAACCTATAAATCCCAATTCCAAAATTCTATTTAACCCTTTTCTTTTTTTGCTTTGCTACCCGTTTCTCCGGTCTGAATCTCCGGCCAACTCTCTCTCTCTCTCTCCCTGGTCGCCGTGGCGGTGGCTTGCCAACGAATCCCTAACTTCGTAATAGGTTCTATTCTGCTTGTGAAGCTCGATTTTTATGGCTGAATTTCTTGATTGATCACTTGTTTATTTTCTGCGTTGTTTCAATTTTCAGGGAATTTCGCTTTATACAGTAATTGATTGATCGTATTTGAAGAGTTTTTTGACATGGGTCCTCAGTCAGGAAGTGCTTCCCATGACGACCGGGATTCAGGTACATTATCAATTCACTCACTCAATTGATACTGGAATTTCTTTCTATGATTCTTGTTCGTTCAAATTTTATTGCTTTTAAACCTGTTTTTAGTTTAATTAGCCCCTGCGTCTTTGATGTGATCTGGGGTTGTTTTTGTTTCGACCTTTCTAGGAATGAGCTGCCAAAGGATGAGAAAATTCTAATTGTGTGCTAAGTTTGAATTGAATTGGTTTGTTAAGGCCAAAGGTTTGCTTGGAAGTTCTATGTCCTACTTAGTGGGATTAAAAGTAGAGAAATAGGAGCTCAAGAGGAAGAACAGTGAGTCCTAGAGTAACTTGATTAAGAGTACATTGGGATTCAAAAGAAGGAAGATGTTGTCTTTTGAGCTTAACTGGCACCTGGACCATACTTGTACTATAGAGTTGGCACTGTGGGGCATTTTACGGGCAGGAAGTTTGTTTTCTTATCATGCATATGGGTTGGTTGCCGGGACTACCATATAATTTGTAGCGCCTGGTCAGTTGCTTATAATAAAGTTCGTAACACCTGGTAAAGTTGTTGCAGGCACTCCAGTCTATCTAAATTTATGTGCTTGTTTGGCATATTTTGTTGCTTATATGAGCCTGACTGCAAGGTTGTGTAAAGCCCTTGCTTGATTTCACCAAAAAAGATATGCCCTAGCCAGCATTTACACACATGCCAACTGGGCAGCTGTAATTATCAACATTCCTTGAAATATTTAGAATAAATGGTAACTGAAGGGCAGTGTCTTTGTCTTAAACTGATGTTACTCATCAGGACTGGATCGACTGATGTCTTTAATTTAATATACGTGGCAGATGACGAGGAAGATTACGATGATGGTAATGGAGGCAATCGACTTCTGGGATTTATGTTTGGGAATGTTGACAATTCTGGTGAACTTGATGTTGATTACCTTGATGAGGTGATAATTCCTGGTTTGCTGAGTTAAATCTCTTCCTTCTAAGCGTAGGAGGCTTATCTAGCTCATGTCATTGTGATGGCTTACTTCAGTATGGGCAATTATTATTTACATTTGGATGTGCTTGCTTGAGTATCCATACAAAGAGAATACGTTTATTTTTGCTTGAGTGTCATCTTTAATCTATGGTTCTATGCAAGAGATGCTTCTGGACATGCTTTGAATGTTTGTCTTGATTATTACAGGATGCAAAAGAACATCTTGATGCCCTGGCTGACAAACTTGGACCTTCTTTTACAGATATAGATGTATGGAATTCCATTCCTGTTATCTTGCAGCAAGTTGCAAACATTATTCTTTTCATCAGGCCGGCACTAATATTGTACTGTACTAATTCTAGTTGTCAGGAAAATCACCTCAGACATCAGTTGCAACAGCTGAAGAAGGTGATGTACTGGAAATCATTTGCAACTCCAGTTAATTTGTGTCTTCAATGTTGTTGCCTTACATGTTTCGCTGGATGCATTAGATTAGTGGATTTACTCAAGTTTCTCAAAAATGACTGGTGGATAGTTGGTAATTGGTACCCATAATTTTGTGGAAACTGTTTTTAGGTCCCCATGTTCCTAGAATATATTTTAAAATATCCCATAATTTAAGTTAACAATTGCTAGGGGACAAATCCAGGGATTTGAACATGTCTCTTGCGAGGTTTTGGTGAGAAGTTGCTTGAAGGTGTTTGTTGTCAACAAGCATCAACTCTCAAAAAATGAGGGGCATTTTAGTAGTTCAGGTAACCTTGTCGGAGACATGTTCAAATCACCGGATTTGTTCCCAACAATTGTTAACGTGAACTACAGGTTACTTTCAAATATATTCTAGAAACATGGGGGCCTAAAAATAGGTTCCACAAAACGAGAGGTACCCCTCACTCGCTTTTTCCAAGTTTTTGGGGTATATAAACGTTCTCGCTTATGATGGTACTCTTTTTGCCGCACATGCTGGTGTTAACATGCATTAGAAGTGGTTCCTTTTGTTAAAGTTTGTATTAGGAGTGTCGAATTTCATATGCCATTGTTCAAAAGAAAAAAAAGAATTGTATTAGGACTTTCGAGTTTCATATGCCATTATTCATTATTCAATTTGAATTGTTCATCCCTATATACTTCCTATCGTAGTTATCACATATATTGTCTAGGTCATTTGTTCCGGAACACTTACCTGACCGCAAGCTTTTGCACAAATTTAGTCTACTTTTTGCTTCAAGATGCTTGTTCCTAGAACGGGAACCATAGGGTTATGTAGCGACCCTGGTAACTATGCTTCCTGTCCATTTTGAGGATCCATGTGGCTGTGAGTGATTCCTAGAATTTTGGAGTGTTTAGAGTTTGATTCTTGGTAGTTGATCTCTAGTATATTGTACTACATCTTTAATTGAGAAGAGATTCACACTTTCTTTTAAAAAGTCCATTTGTGTCTAAAAACATGAATAACAACACTTGGGATCATGGTTTCACAGGTTTAGGGAGATCAAATAACATGAATGATAAATATGAACATTAAGAAAATTATTTTTGGATGGTAATATACTGACCTTTAGGGGTATTGTATTGTAATATACTAACTTTTACTATTGGACAACAATATTCCTGACCTTTATACCTAGGTGAGATTATTATACCAATAATGACTGAGGGGGTGGTGAGCCGATCTCCGTGCTGACATGGCAGGCGGATCATTAGCCACAACCTATGCTTGGTCTTTTTTAATCATCATTGGAACTCTTTTATTGAGTAGTAGAATACACTCTAGCAAACTATAGGTTGGTTTTTCTGAACATTATCTCGAACAATTTGTTGGTTATAATTTTTGATGAACAATATAACACTCTTTATTGAGCACTAGATTAGTTTTTTGGTGAATGATAGATCTCTGTTTTAGTGAACAATTTTTGGTGGACAAAATTTAATCGGAATAGGAACTTTAAACTCATCAAATATATTTAAAAGAAAACTAAGCAAAAGATTTCTTAAAAGAAAAAGGGTACAGAGGTCAAACATTTCCAAAAAAGAAAAACACTGGTAGTTTGCGCACTTCATACCTGAAGCCTTTAAAACCAAAGGCCAACTTTGACCCATGCTCTGCACTGCCTGTGATGTGAAATTCTGTAAAGTTGGACCGTTCAAACTTTATTGAGCTGCACTTAATACTTCCGCTGGGTTGTGGGTTGTTTTCCTAGGCCATGTTTTCTGTGCAGGGCTTGGGCTGGCCGTGGCATCCAATGTAAGAACTGTGTCTGGGCCCAATGTTGGCTGTTGGCACTTGGAATTTCTGGTCTGTTATGTTGAGTTCTACTTATTAGATATCTGATCGATTTCATTATTTCCATATAGATTATGATGAGAAGGCTGAAGATGCAGTTGATTATGAAGACATTGCTGAGCAGTATGAGGGCCCTGAAATTGAAGTTGCCACTGAGGAGGATCATTTATTGCCAAAAACAGAATATTTGCGAGTAGGTGTTGCAGCTACATTGGAGCACAAATCATCTGTTTTTGATGACGAAGATTATGATGAGGATGAAGAAACTGGAAAGGACTCTGAGGTTGAGATCCATACCTATATATATATATATATATAATCTCTGTGTGTGTGTGTAATTGCACTGTTTTTTTTTTTTTTTTTTTTTGTTTTCAAGGATATTGAGTTACTTAATTTGTCTATCAGGAAGAACCTGCAGCTTCTGATGATGCTCGGGAAGCTAAAAATGTCATGTCACTGCCTGTTTTGTGTGTAGAGGATGGGAAACCTATTTTGCGGTTTTCCGAAATTTTTGGTGTCAATGAGCCCTTGAAAAGGACTGGACGCAGGGAACAAAAGTATTTTGTTCCTAAAGGTAATTTTTGTGGTATTTCAGTATCTATTACTTTATGATGTATTGGATGGCTATCATGATATGCACTTCTTGACAACCAAAAATCTCAAATTTGGGCAATTTTTCAATGCTTGGGATTGTGGTTGAGTAAAGCAGAATGTATTTCCAAACTGCCCTCGACCTCCTTTTTGTGTAATGGGCAGCAACTTGTGTTTTTCAATATATAGGATCCAACAGAACCAACATCCCTTCAACTTAGGGTTGGCATCAGGTATCCCCAATTAACGGGAGTCTCTACTGGAATATCCTGTTGGGGCTTGCCCGCCGGGGGGGGGGGGTTGGTGGTGGTGGTTTGAGAACAACCTACTTTTGACCTCTTCAGACCTCAATGGGTCATAAACCCTTAAAAGTAGTTAACCCAGGCTGCTGGGTGTTATAGATGCCATTAACAATGCATGGAGTTTACAGGGTTATGTTTTACCTTCATCATTTGTGCTTTACAGTCATGTTTCTCCTATTTGAGGTGGTCAGACTACAATATATGATCTTATGTTGCACTACTCGAAGCATTTGGCTTTTCTTGTCACTTTTTGAACATATTACTAACAAGTATTTTGCCATTGCTCCTTGTAGACAAGTACGTAACTCTTGATTCATCGTTCATAGTTGAGGAGGATGAGGAGGCTTTCCTTAAAGCATCATGCCAAATGTTTTCTCACAGGATACATTTACGGGAGGTGTCAGAGGATAATGAAGTGTTTATGGATGAGAACCCAGAGCTCATCAAATTTGATGTGGCTCAGGGAACTCATATTCTCGATGCAAGGAAAGACTCTTGTCTAAGTGCAGAACCAATGAGAAAAGACTTGGCCCTTGACCCATCTTTGGAACAACATTCATGTTTGTCCATGGAATTCTACTCACTTGATCAGCAGGAGTGGGAAGATAGAATTATTTGGGGCAATTCTCCTGCTGCAAGTGAGAGTTTTGTTGAGAGCTGTGAATTGTCTGGGCCAGATTCTGAATCTGCTTTTCATGAAGAAAGAGAAATTGTGTCAAGGCCTCACAGTCATTCGCCTGCCATCAAAATCGTAGAAGATGAGAAGGCTAATGATTGTCATGTTGGCATGCCTTCCATCTCAGTGGAACCATTTGGTTCCGCAGACTCTGTTACTCAGGTCAATATCTCCTCTGAAACAATTAATCATCCTCAACTTTTGAGATTAGAGTCTCGATTGGAGAGAGATTATTCAAATCTTTCTGATGACAAGAAGGAGCTTGTGTCAGAGGAGAATCAGCAGTTTGATTTGATGAAGCGTTTCAACAGACTTACATTACAGAATAAAGATCTGGTTGAAGGATCTTGGGTTGGGAACATATTATGGGAGTCAGAGAAGCCAATTCCCAAACCAAAGCTGATCCTTGATCTTCAAGATGAGCAGATGGTCTTTGAAATTTCTGACAGCAAAGACTATGAGCATCTGCAACATTGTGCCGGGGCAGTGATTATGACACGAAATGGAAAATCTGGTCCTGATTCTTTGGAGCTACCTGGTCACATGACGTTGTCTGGTGGGCGCTTTAATATTGGTAATGATAAGTACTACTCAAATAGGAAAACGTCTCCTCAACTGAAGTCTCTGTCAAAGAAGCGAGCTGCTCACAGCGTGAAAGTCTTACATTCAATTCCCGCATTAAAGCTTCAAACAATGAAACCAAAATTGAGCAAGTAAGATGTGACAGTTTGTTTACTACCTTCATTAACTAATTCTGTTTCATTTTACTTCATCCCGTACTTGCACCTGAGCAACTACCTTTTTCTTTCAAAAAAACTTTTATTGATATTTAAGTGGCACACAAATGTATGTAATTTAACTGTCTCTCTTTCTTTTGCCCATTTTTCTCTCTTTGTTTTGTATGATGGGTATTTAAGTGGTAAGACAAATGTAGATAGCAACTACTTTTTTTTTAAAAAAGAATCTTTTTTGGGTATTTAAGTGGCAAGACAAATGTAGGTAATTTAACAGGCTCTCTTTCGTTTGCCCATTTTCTCCCTTTGTTTTTGTATGATGGTTATTTAATTGGCAAGACAAATGTAGATGTTTAGCAGCCTTTCTTTAGCCCATTTTCTCCCTTTGTTTTTGTGATCTTAAATGTGGATGCATGTATATGATTACAGCTATAGGAACCCTTTTCTGAGTATAACCTGTCCACTTGGGAGGTCAGTGGTGTTTGCAGTGCTTGGATTCCCCATCCAACCCAAAACACCTGTTGTGAAAGGTGGAGTATGAGGCCAAGTTGATCAAGGCCCACTTACATCCCCCTCCCCAAAAAAAAAAAAAAACACCCACCCACCAAAAAAAAAGGTAAAGAAAGAGGAGATATGAGAAACCAAAAAAAAAGGAAAAGTTGCAGATTGTTTTTTGGTGAAAGGTGATGTATAGTTTCTATGATTCTATTTTAAAAAAGAAAAGACGGTAAGAAAAGAAAAAGGTGAGTTATAAAAGCCTAGGACTGTTTCAATAAAGTGATAAAGTTTTGGATTGAGTTCTATGAGGAATGGATGAAATTTGTATGAAATTTGATTTCAGTAGTATTCCTTCATAGGATATTTTCTTAAGTTGTAGTATTTTTGTGCTGTTAGTGGAGTACAGTCCAAAAGATTTCTGTTAAGGCTCTCTTTAGGAGGGCTAATGATGTACATTTTCACATAGTTTAGCCTCTGGTTATGCATTTGTTGGGATGAAGTCAGACCTTGGATGCATTCTTATTATTTCTTAGTGGTTAATGAAGACAATGGTGGGAGGATTCTTGCAAAAAGGTTTACTTTGTAGAAATCACTTATGATAAAACGTTTGGACAGAAGTTTTGGGTTAATGTGCTTAAGATGGGTTGGGCCTGCTTTTCTATGCTTCCATAGTGGTTTGTCCAAATGGGCTCTTGCAATTAGTTTGCTAGGGGTTTGATTGGGTACCTTTTTTTTTTCTTCTCCCGTGCTGTCGAGTTGTTATATCCTGCGTTGTCTGGACTAGCCATTTGGGTTTCCGTGCCCATGGTCGACACGGATCCAGACATGGGACTAGTATCAGATTTGATGAGAATGCTTGGATACGGTGTGGTTAATTACAGGGGCGGCTGATTGAAAATGAGGGCTGGAGGTGAGTTGGGATTGCACTATTGATGCCTCACAGAGAAAGGGAGAACATTGAGCATTCTGTGAGAAATTGAGGCTGCCACTTAGGGTTAGGACTTAGGAGCAAGTGGCATGATTCTTTTGGTAAAATGGTCTTGGGCTTTTCTTATAACAAAATACCTGTAGGATAATAATTTGGACTCTATTTGGTAAATGGTACTAATCCCCCACTGTAAAAAAAAAAAAAGGTAAAACATGAATGAAATATGTTGTGCCACACATTTTCTAAAAATGTGTGTTTATCTTCTATCATATAATTAAATATACATGTAGTAAAGTTTTACGAAATTTTCACGAGTCCAATTTTGGGCAGTTTACCCCTTGTCATGTCCAAATTTTGGACAGTGTCCCCATGCCGCTTTAGGGTTGCTGTGCTGAGTCCAGGTAACATAGGTTATGTCTTGAATAAGATCTTCTGCAAGAATGTTTTTGAGGCAGATTTGGAGGGGTTCCATATGGATGGTGGAGTGGTTCCTACTTATCTCATGAGACTAGCCAATTACATACACAATCCGTTTACTATTTCTTGGACATGGATAAGTTCAGTTATGCACAGTAGTTGAGGGACTTCTCTGAGATAGGTAAGATGAATTGCTGACGATCCTGAGGATTCAGTCGCATATGGTGTGTACTGAATGAACTATCTCGTCCACCTATCTCTTGTGAAAGAAGACCGCAATAGGAAGATATTTTAGATGACCAGTATATGCAGAACGAAGGAAGGGGGGGGGGGGTGTAAAGTACTGGCAGACTTATGTTCGGAATTGCATTGAAGAAGTCTTCTCTTGGGTAACTTGCCATTTATGGCTGGTGGCAGGAGTAGCAACTATGTTGGAATTGTGAGCATTTTAATCATATTCTTTTCGTGACTGAGATAATAGACCTGGACTGACATTTTTTCTACTTTAATAAGAGAAATATGAAGATTTTGCTTTTGTATGCTTCTACTTGGACATTTGGATCCCTGTTTATGACATTTTGCTTTCTTTATAACCTTTGGGTTTCTGTGTCTTGCAGCAAAGATATTGCAAACTTTCATAGGCCTAGGGCAACTTGGTATCCTCATGACAATGAAGTTGTCATCAAAGAACAGGGAAAACTGCCGACACAGGGGCCCATGAAGGTTATACTAAAGAGCTTAGGTGGCAAAGGGTGCAAAATCCAGTTGGATGCCAAGGAAACAGTCACTTCGTTCAAATCAAAAGCCTCAAAGAAACTTGGTCTGCTATATTAATCCCGTTTATTTCTTTCAGTTTTTAATCAGCCTAAGTTTATCAATGATCGTTTATTAATAAATTTATATTTGTCTCTGGATTTTGAACTGTCATGGCCCTGTCTTGCCTCTTTTGCAGATTTTAAGTTGACCGAAACTGTCAAAATAATTTATTCTGGGCAAGAGCTTGAGGATCAGAAAACTCTTGCTGAACAGAACGTGAGACCCAATTCACTGCTTCATCTTGTTCGGACAAAGGTACATTTGTTACCAATGGCACAGAAGCTGCCCAACGAGAATAAGTCTTTGCGGCCACCAGGAGCGTTTAAGAAGAAATCAGACCTCTCTGTAAAGGATGGACATGTTTTCTTGATGGAGTAAGTCATTTTCTTATACATGTTACATCTGCCTTGCATTACTTTTTTTCGAAGTACCGTATTGCCTATAGTTGTGGCGAATGTTTGGTTTTGTTCCTCCTATGTATTGAGGAATAGAACTTGAACTCTCTTTTTTCTGTATATGATGAGGTGTTGCGGACCATCTCACATAAAAGTTATGGTGAGGCTGACTCCTATATAAGTTCTTTTTTTTAATTAAAGATTTTGAGGTGGTTAACAATTAGTTGAGTGAGTTTTCAATTTTAATTTTTTCTATGGGAGAGGGGTGGGGGTTGTAAATAATTATAACTGTGGCGGATCAAAAGTAATTAATCTAGCAGTCAGTTTTTTTTTTTAAATTATTAAACTCACCGACTTGAATATCGGTATCCTCCACTAGTATTAATATTTGAGTGTTTGTGTTGTGGTATGTCTTTGGGGTGCTACATTGCCTATTTTCCTGTGTTTGTTAAAATTGGAGGCTTGTCAGGAGCTAAAACGATATCACTCCTAATTGCAGGTACTGTGAAGAAAGGCCTCTGCTTTTGGGGAATGCTGGAATGGGGGCTAGACTATGCACTTACTATCAGAAATCATCTTCAGATGATCAAACTGGGGACATGCTACGGAATACAAATAGTGGCTTGGGGACTGTTCTCACACTTGATCCTGCTGATAAATCCCCTTTCCTTGGGGATATAAAACCTGGTTGTAGTCAATCATGCCTTGAGACAAACATGTATAGAGCACCTGTATTCCCTCATAAAGTTGCTTCAACTGATTACTTATTGGTCCGATCAGCAAAAGGAAAATTATCCATAAGACGCATTGACAAGATTCATGTCGTTGGTCAGCAGGTGCATTTGTTTCTCATTCCTGGCGTAATTTTTTTTTTAATTTTTAAAGAACTTATCTCCCCATCCTGCACAGCATAGGTCAGCATTTCTGCTCGTGCACTATCTTGGTCTCTTCAATGCTTGTTTCTGTATGCTTTTCTAGTTTGATGCACCTTGCTTTGCTTATCAAGGGTTGGTTATAACTTGTAATATGGTCTTCACGCATGGTTATTTGCAGGAACCTCATATGGAAGTTATGTCTCCTGCTGCCAAGGGCCTTCAAACTTACATAATGAATCGCCTTTTGGTGTATATGTATCGTGAGTTTCGTGCTGCAGAGAAACGTGGAATGCTCCCATGTATTCGTGCTGATGAACTATCTGCACTATTTCCCCACATATCTGAACCTTTTCTCCGCAAGAGGTTGAAGCATTGTGCTGATCTTCAGGTATTCTATATATATTGTGTTTTATTCATTTTATCTTATTTTATAGGAGTTTTGAATGAAAATAGTACAAACTTTGGGGGTATTGGCCAACAATAATATAAACAATTTTTGTTGCACATTGGTAGTACCAACTATGGATCTGTTTTCCAGCAACAGCATGCCACCGAGTTGGTAGGTGTTTAACTCGACAAAAGGATGATGCATTGCCTAATTGTGTAAGCCAAAGGCTGGAGCAAGTATTTTTCGTCGAATAAGTAGCATTGACCAACTTAGCTAAATAATAATGTAAAAAATATAACTACCATTGTTTTTTTTAGCCAAGTTGGTCAATGATGCTGCCTAGTTGGAAAAAAATGTGACATTTAATGTCTTTTCCACATAGTCCGACCTCCAGCTTAGACAATTAGGCGACACATCATTTTTTTACCAGGTCAAACACCTACCAACTCAGTGGTGTACTGTGGATGGAAAAAGGGTCATAGTTGGTACTGTGAGTGTCCAACAAAATTGCTTGGATTATTATCAGCCTCTACCATGGTTACTAGGGACGAGAGACAAAGCATGGTTCCTCATCCCGATTCGGGGGCGGGAACGATGCAATTTCTTCTGGGATGCGTGCTAATTTGATAAATATAACGACCCCGATTTTAAGGGAACCAATGGAGCCATGGAAGAGAGAGAGAGGTCTTTAGCGGTGCCGATGATGGTAGATTTCTCTGCCATCAGATTTTGCTACCATTGACAATGGAGACCCCAATTTGACAGTGGTAGAAGTAGAGTAAAAATGGAATAAAGTTTAAAATCAATTAGTTACATTTTTCCAGTATTTTATTTTACTCTTTACAAAGTATTATCATCCATAATTGTCCCACTCCCACATACCCTACATTGTACCACTTCTTACCTGATTCAGTCTAGGTTGTGTCCCCTGTCCCATTTCCCATTCAACGTACCGTATCGAACCCCGTACCGGGTAACTATTGCCAGTACTCCCTAACTTCTACTATTATCGTCCAAAAATTCTATTTTATAAGTTTAGTACTTTAGTTACCTTGCAAATTATAAGGCAGTTGTTTTCTATTGTCCCAGTTTTATTGTGGGTTTTTTTTTTTTTGTCTGACATGAATTTCCTTTTCTGCATCATAGAAAGGACCAAATGGGCAGTTGCATTGGGTCATGAGACGCAACTTCCATATTCCACCAGAGGAGGAGCTCAGGAGGATGGTCACACCAGAAACAGTGAGTTGTGTTTCATGATTTGCTACTTTCTAGTAACTATCAATCTTCACCTGAATGATGGAAAGACTTGCTATTTCTTTCAGTAATAAAAGAATATATTACTAAGACGCCAAGGGGGTGTCATGCCCTGCACAAAAGGAGTGCAAATCACTCAAATCAAGCCTTAGCAATCTCCATTCTGATTCTTTTTTCCTAAAAAATCCAAAAGAGAACTCTGTACTATGATTGACAATTGGCTCCTGTGATGGAGCTTCAAGTTCTCTTGTTTCTCTCTTTCCAAGTACACCACCAAATAGCTAAGGGTAACAACTTCCAAATCCCAGATATCCAGCTCTTCTTCAATCTTCTCCTTAAGGCAATCAAGATGTCTTCGATATTGGAATGTTGCACCCAACTAACCCTGATCAAAGCAAGAGATCAATGCCAAAGAAATGATCCCATTGGTAATGTACGTAAAGGTGGTCAACGGATTCTTCCTCATTTGTTACAAAGGACACCTACTTGCCCTATATACGTATGTCCTTCATAAGAATCTTACCCAGAGTTGCAGTCCAAGCAAGGAAGCATGCTTTAATTGGGGCTACACTGACCTGGGCAGAAGTATGTTATCAAGACTTCACAGAGAATGTCCCGTTTAGAACAAGATGGTTACACAATCTTGTCACAACCATGAGATTGAACCTTCGCATTTGCAAATTGAACCAACAAATTGAGAGTACTTTCTTCTTCTCAGTCATTAGGGCTTCTAGAAAGTAATATGCCAATTAAACTGCTCCCTATGAACAAACATCTTGGACATTTGCCTCTTTGAAACGAGCAATATGGAACAGATTGGTAAAATGAATTTTAAGGGGCTGCTTCCTACACCATCTATCATGCCTACATAGCACCTTTGACCAACTTTTCATGTCAAACTTTACAAGAGAGTAAGAGACTTGAAAAGGTCCGAACCTGAAAATTATTTCCGGCAACCAATCCTGTGAGTAGAAAGTTCATTTCTTGCTCCGCAACCCAAATGTCTCAGCAGGGTGCTAGCCATAATCACTCTCTTCCAGATAGCATACTCTTTGTTTGTATACCTCCGTAGCCATTTAACCATAAGAGCTTCATTCTTACACGAAATGGCCTGATACCAAGACATCCATCCTGCTTTGGGTGGTTCACCTCTCCCAGCTGACCCAATGGAAACCTTTCTCCGTCATGCCTAGACCATAGGGAGTTTGTCATGAACTTCTCCAACTGATTTGGAAAGCTAGCTAGAATTGTAATTAATGATAGATATAGTAGATAGGTAAGCTGGATAAAATGCTTTGCATTAGAGTCAGCCTCCCTCCTTTGGATAACAGCTTGAGCTTCCAACTTGCAATTCACTTTTGGAACCTCTCCAGCACAAGTTCTTGAATTGCTCTGCATTTGAAAGAAGCCCCTAAACACTCTCCCAAATAAATAATGGGGATGCTAGTAACCTCTCCTATGGGAAATACATCTTGCTATCTGGCATTTATCTAGCTTAGTTTTGAAGCTCTTCCTTCTATTAAGTGACTCTTTGGTTCGGGTTTCTTTGATTATTTTTTAATTTGTTTACCTGCTATAAGTTATTTAAGCAATTTCCTCCTGATTTCTTTCTGTGGTACAGGTTTGTGCATATGAAAGCATGCAAGCAGGTCTTCATCGTCTCAAACGTCTTGGAATAACCAGGCTAGCGCACTTAACTGGTCCTACACAGCTAGCTGCTCTTTCATCTGCTATGAATCAGCTGCCCGATGAAGCTATTGCTCTGGCTGCTGCATCACATATTGAGAGAGAATTACAGATAACTCCGTGGAATCTGAGTGCTAATTTTGTTGCGTGCATGAGCCAGGTAGTAGCAACTAAACTTGGTTTTGCTGTTGGGTATTTTTTAGGTTATCTATAAACTCAGGTTTACTTAGTCATGATGCATTGGGTTGTTCCACATTTCTGCCTCTTTGCCATGAACTTCTAGCATGTGTCTAAAATCATTTCTTGTTCTTTCCATAGCAGTTCTTTAGTCTTTAGATGTTACTGTCATTTTGGTGTTGACGACCCAACACCCTGCCACAACCCAAATACTTGAGAAGTGTCGACCATAGTTGATCCCCGATATTTTCTTACAGGGAAGATATTTCACTGCTGAACTGTACATTGTACTCACAAGGGCCCATATGGTTTCTTTTTTGGGGGCGCCGGGGGGGGGGGGGTGTCGGTTGGTAAGACACTTTTCACATGCTGTCCTTGGAATCATTTTAGGTGCAAAAATACAAATAAGAAAGGAGAGAAGTAATAAGGCCTTTGAGATAGGATTGTTCATGAGAATAACTGACTGTTTTCTGGCGTATTTTCAAGGCAAAGTTTTTAAACAGCATTGAGGTGGCTGCCGAGTTTTAGCAAAATCATGATGTTACTTTGCATGTTAGGCTGTTTTTGAAGGGTATTTAGCCCATCATATTTAGTTATTGGTTGTTCCTAAGTCATGCTGTTGTGGTTTTCTTCCTTAACAAAACAAGAATGTCAGAATCAATTTTGAATTTAAAATTTCTGCTGCTGAGCTTTGTCATGACTATGTTGATGTATAATTTGATGTCATTCATGTCTATCAGGATAGAGGAAATATTGAGCGTCTAGAAATCTCCGGTGTTGGAGATCCATCTGGTCGAGGCTTAGGTTTCAGTTATGTCCGTGTTGCCCCAAAGCCTCCGGTGTCAAATGTAGTGAAGAAAAAGCCTGCTGTAGCTCGTGGTACCACTGTCACAGGGACAGATGCGGATCTTCGCAGATTGAGCATGGAGGCTGCAAGAGAGGTGTTTCTTCTTGAACAATCTTTATGGTTCTCAATTTATATAAGTAATCATCTTTTCCACATGTTCATTCTATAAGAGTCTGTTTTAATGATTTTCTCTCAATGAATGTTTAGAAATTTGAAAAACAAATGAAGCTAATATTCATTTATTGCTGCCAACGCGATATTTGGAATCTTTGAACTCTGAACTGTGCTACAGTTAGGTATAGGGGTTTGTAAAAGTAACTTGAAGTCATGCCTGAAATCTAGGGGGTATGATGATTTTTTTTCCCTTTTGGCTTTCATACATCAGTTGGCACCCCATTAGTGTTTCTCTATTGCTTTTTTTCCTCTCTAGTCATCAAGAAAAAAAGGGGGGGGGGGGTGTTGAAAAAGTAGATATGATACTCACTTCATCTTTTGAGCTACTTATTCACCTGTGTTTGAGCACTAAAGGGGAAAAAAAGGTAAAATGGAAGGGGGGAAGATAGGTACTTTCAGTTAATGTTCTGGCACCCTTTATGCACACCTACTTATGTACAATTAAGTGTAAGATTTAGACAATTGTCATAGATTAGAAGTTGGAAAAATGAATATGTTACTGCATCTGTGAGCAAACTTCCATCACTTCATGGAAAAACCGCTATTTGTGTTTTAATCCAATTTTTGATATTCATCTACAGAAGGTAATTCCAAGATATCCGCATTACAATTTCCAGAAATCATTTTTTGAGTTGAAATCTTATTAAAGACATTTAAAATAGAAGCAATAAATACTAGCATCCAGCAACATTAAATAACGTATAAACAGTTAAACAATATGTGAACATGGTGCAGCATAATAATATTAAATGTTCTGGCCATAGGTATCTGCCAACATATCAGCATTTTTGCTCCTGATTTCATTGGCTGGCATTTTCTATTGATATTCCTTTATAGAAACTGATAGGGTACTGTCTGATGCCCATCTGTTAGTAATGATGCATTTCAATAAAGATAGATAATTGTTTTTTTTTTTTTTTAGGTTGGGGCGTTGTGGGAATTCTATGCTGTAGTGTGAATTTTCGAGGACTTCTAAATCATATTGGTTGCCATAGTTGTCCTGGTAGTCTAGCATGCACACTATGCCATCAATATTTCCATACTCATGAAACTTAGATATTGATACAAGACGAGGGATATAGCTGACAAATAATTCAGGCCAAGTTCATTTTTGTGTTTGTGCCAATCTAAAATGGGTCGTACGGGACTTGGCCTATTTAGTGTATGGGTCAAACATGAAGGATCTTTGTCAATTTTTTTTGATATTTTGGAAACTCTTTTGTAACTTGTTCACCCAATCAGTTAATTGGTTGTGGATAAAAGTCATAAGGCAAATGTTTATATTGTTTTGTGTTTCCCAGTAACTTGCTTTTAGCCACCCCACCCCTCCCCCTCTCTAAGGATTGTTGATGCATTACTAATACATCTTGATTTCGGGCATACACTGGATATAATTTTCCTTTTCCAGCATAACTGCTGGTAATTTATTGTACCGTTGTGCATTAGATTTTTCTCTGAAACCAGAGATTGTTTGAGATACTGATCATCTTGCACTGTTATAGATTATGTAATAGGACAAATTATTAGTGTAATGACGGTATGTCCTTCCAATGCTGTACACTGCGGGATCGAGTTTCCCTTTTCACAATTGGCTCCAATATTGTTTCATACTGCACTTGCAGCGTTAGTAAGGTGTTTCTTCAGGGTTTGTAACACACAAACATAGATTCTGGTCTGCTTTTTATAAAGTGAATTGAATTTCTTTTTGAAACGGAGGCAAGTTTTTCCTTTATATCTAAGGTTTGGAACAACTACAATGTTAGGTTCTGCTGAAATTCAACATTTCTGAGGAGCAAATTGAGAAACTTTCGCGTTGGCATCGAATTGCATTGATACGGAAGCTGTCTAGTGAGCAAGCTGCCTCAGGAGTCAAGGTTGATCCAACAACAATCAGCAAGTATGCACGAGGACAGCGAATGTCATTTCTCCAGCTTCAGCAGCAAAGCCGAGAGAAATGTCAGGAAATCTGGGATCGACAGATTCAGTCCCTTTCTGCTGTTGAGGGTGATGAAAATGAGAGTGACTCTGAAGCAAACAGCGACCTAGATTCTTTTGCTGGAGACCTGGAAAATTTACTTGATGCAGAAGAGGGTGAGGAAGGCGAGGAGGGGAACTTAGAGATGAGAAATTACAAATCTGATGGAGTTAAAGGACTCAAAATGAGGCGACATCCATCTCAGGCTCGATTAGAGGAGGAAATGGAAGATGAAGCAGCTGAAGCTGCAGAACTGTGCAGAATGCTCATGGATGGTATTTTTCATGATCCCTCTTTCATCTTGACCTTTCTTCCAGTGTGTAAATTTTGTTGCGTAAGTGTGTTGTTTAGGCACTTGTGCATATGTTATGGTATGTTAGTCGTTTATGCATGTTTTATGATTGTCCCTTTCTATGATTTTTTAGTCTTGGGTCGAATGAAACTAAACTTCTCCAATTTGTTGTCTATGCTTGTTGTTTAATCTCTTCCTTAGTATTTATGTTCTTGCAGTGGATAGAAATGCTTGCATCGCCGATTATAGCGAGCAACTTGGCTCAAATGTTTGGTCTACTATTTTTCTTCAAGATGGTTTTCTTATGAAGTATCTTTGGTTACGTCTTCAAGATCCTTAATGAGGCCACTTTAGGAGTCTCTTCACAAGACATGGTGAGATGGGATTTGAGTCAGAAAGGGATCTTTTCTGTTAGCTCCTATTATTTCAAACTTCTGATTTCACAATATTTGTATCTTTCGGAGACTGATGCTTTCCCGTCCACCATTATTGGGAAGACTTTGGCCCCTTTGGAGGTTGCATTCTTTGTTTGGGAAGCAAAGCATGGAAGCATCCTCACTTGTGATAATTTACAGAAACGGGGAGAATTTTGGTTAATAGGTATTTTTATGTGCAAAGGGGAGCTAGAATTACCAGATCGTCTATTGTTAAAATTGTTCCTTTTCTAGGTCACTTTGGGATTTAGCCTTTGGGTGCCTTGTTGATGCTTGGGGCATTTCCTACTCAGTTAAATGTCATCTTCTTGCTTGGGAGGGTGTCTTGGGTAGGTAACTGAAGAAGAAGAATGCCATGGTTATATGAGATGTTATTTACTGGAGTAGTTGGAGAGAAAGGAACCAAATGTTTTTAAGGGAGTTGAAACTCCTCTTCAGTGATTAAAAGACAATGTTATCAAATCTCTATTCTTTTGGGTTAATGGGAAGTTTAGCTCTTCCTCTTTTGATGTAGTAGATTTTGTGGATAGTCTATACTCCCTCCGTTCCATATTAATTGTCATAATTGACTTTCACGGTCTCCAATGTCATTCTTTGATTGATTATTCCTTACATAATATGTTATTAATAATTGCAATATTTTACTTTTATGATAATATTTTTCGTTACAAATCTAATGGTGGTAATTTTACATAGCAACTCATTGTATATATTAAGAAATTTATGGTCAAAATTTTTGAAATTTGACTGCACAATTTCCAAAGACGACAGTTAATATGGAACGGAGGGAGTATTTTGGTTGTACATGATGTTGGAGGATGCTTCCCCAGCATCTGATCTTTTCTTCCCAATTATTAATATATCTATTTTTCTTGTAAAAACAATTATTTTGGGAATCTGTTGTGCCTGTTTGTCATGAATTTGGGAAAATGGATAAGAAAGAAAATGATTTAAATTTAAGAACCATGCACTGTGGACCACATTCGACTTGACAGTCTTGACTTGCTATTTGGCCGGCAGACACATTAGTGATGCTTTGGAAATTGGTTTGCTTTGTCTGGGTGAAACTAGCATAACAGGAAATAATTTCCTGCAGATGAAGATGCCCAGTGGAAGAAAAAGAAGAAATCTAAACCTCCTGGAGAAGCTCTTGGTTTGGTACGAGCCCCTCCTCCAACTTTTGGCTTTGAAACTGCAGAACAGGTCAAGAAACCAAATAATGTAGTCAAGCAGACAGAGGGACCTTCAGTGTCTGATACTTCCACGATGATGAAGCAGAATGCTGATCAAATGGAGGTAAAGATCAAATTATGTCTGTTTGTCTAGAATGTTGATCTTAATTGGACTGTGTATAGCTTGACTCTTGTTGTCAAAACCTGTAACATGATCATATGATGGGGTGAAGGCTTATGTTTATTATTTGCTGCTGACAGCTGGAAAAGTTGCATTTGAAAAAGACAAGTGTAAAGGCAAAAGCAACCAAGAAAAATGTTGTATTGCCTGTGAGTCTACTTAACAAGAAGGTCAAGATAATGACTGAGGGTACCCCCAAGGTAAGTCAACTCTTTTTACTGACTTAGTGTATGCAAGTATAAATATTAGTTATTGTGACAACTACACTGAATGTAATCTGCTTTTCCCTTATGTATGTATTATTGTCGAATATTTGTTTCATATATTTGGTAAATACACTAGGTGAACATGATCACTGCAGTAGGGAGTTGACCTTTTGTTACTAAACTCTGTTCTTATCTTCCCACGGGTGAAAATCCAACTTAACATGCTTCTATGTTGTCAGGTCTTTAAGGAAAAGAAATCAGCCAGGGAGAGCTTTGTTTGTGGTGCCTGCGGACAGGTTTGCTCCAACAATAACCTCCATTCTGCCACTGCTGTTATTTTGTGAACTTGATTTTCTGATATCTTTCCCTGCCTTTCAGCTCGGCCATATGCGCACCAACAAAAATTGTCCAAAGTATGGAGAGGATACAACAGATGCACAGGCAACGTATGTGGATCAAGAAAAGGAACCGCCTAAACCTATTCCTCAGGATCCTTCTCAGTCCCAGCCAAGGCTTCCACCTAAGAAGCTTATATCTAAGAGTGTGACAAAAGTCGCTCAAGTTGAAGCTTCAGAAATGGAAAAGTCTAGTTCAAAGGCCAAAGTTCTAAAAGTCAGATGTGCCTCTACTGATAAGGTTCCTGATAAAATGTCCGCCGTCCCCTCTCTAAGTTCGGAACAGCCAAGTACATCTGAAGCTGAAACTGGAAATAAATCAGCTCCTAAGGTTATTAAAATAGTAAGCAATAAAACGAAGCCTGATGATGTTCAGGTTGACTCTCATAAGGTCAATCTTGTTATACGGCCGCCAAGTGAGGCAGGCAAAGACCAACCTCATAAAAAAATTACCATCAGACAGCCAAAGGAAGTCATTAATATAGAGCATTCAAGCCAAGATGGTGCTGATATAGAATATAGAAAGACAAGGAAGATGATTGAGTTGACAGGGTATGGACAAAACAGACAGCAAGATGGTAATAACTTTTTAGCTGAGGAAACTGCTAGGAGGAAAAATAAGGAAACCAGACGGATGTGGGAAGAAGAGCAGCGGAGGAGAAACGCAGAAAGGATCCAAGAAGAAAGGGCAAGGAGACTTTATGAGGAAGATATGAGGAGGGCAGAAGAGCAGGATAGGCTGGCTGAACTTGCAAAATATCAAGAAGATATACGTAGAGAGAGGGAGGAAGAAGAGCGCCGAAAAGCCATGAAGAAGAAGAAGAAAAAGAAGACACCCGATTTTAAAGATGATTATTTCGACGACTTTCCGCCCAAAAGAAATAACAGATTGATGCCCGAGAGGGACAGGACAGCTAAGAGGAAGACCATTGTTGAGCTGGGGAGGTTTGCAGCAGAGTATGTCCCACCAACTAAGCGGCGTAGAGGAGGAGAGGTACTTTTCCTTGACTTGCTTCTGCTTTATATTCTGTATTTTCATGTTCACTTGGTGTCATTTGTTTTGTGGGTCCAACCTCTTATCTTATGTAGCTAGCCTAAGATTGTCTTTCTTTTTCTTTTGGTATGGTTAGTATGAAGGCTCCTTTGCAATGTAGCCAAAAGAAAACAATTCATTATGTGATGTTTTCTCTGCATTCTAACTCAATGAGTTGATGTCCAATTTGGCAGGTTGGGCTGGCTAACATATTGGAGAACATCGTAGAAACCCTTAAAGAGAGACGTGAGGTGTCATATCTTTTCTTAAAACCCGTATCAAAGAAAGAGGCGCCGGACTATGCAAATATAATTGAGCACCCGATGGACCTCTCCACAATAAAGGAGAAGGTCAGACGATTTGAGTATAAGGATCGGAAGCAATTCCGGCATGATGTATGGCAAATAACCTACAATGCTCACTTGTACAATGATGGCAGAAATCCTGGCATACCACCTCTGGCAGATCAACTGCTGGAGATATGTGATTATTTGCTGTTTGAAAATTCCGACGCCTTAGAAGAGGCTGAAGCCAGCATTGCAGATATTTAGTTACATAATTTTGTCAGATGCCATGTTGTTTGTAGCTTGTAGAGTTGTAGGGCCTTAGGTTTTATATTTAGATCTATTCCCCCTATTGTTCATTTTCCTTGTGCATGATTTTTGTACATTGTAGGTTTTGTAGGTTACTAGAATCATAAAAACAGACTGCCATATGGCATTCATTTTGCTAACTGGGGCGTTTTAATTCAATATTATACAAAATAAGCCGTCTTCTTTACAAATAATAGTGCCGTAAATTTTCAGTGCAAATAGAAAAATAATATCAACAGACCATTTCCATTAATGTTTCTCAGAATATTGTGTTGCTACTATATTTATACATAAGACAACATCATGTACTACTATCCACCACCACCACCAATCTAAACTCTTTAGCATAGAGAATGAGTGAACTTGCATGTACAGGTTACCCTTCAATCTTCGTATTGTTACTTGTATAGAGCATTAACAACAGCTGTGAATGTATAATCAAATTTTACCAGAAACCCTGAGAACAAAACTAGGGACAAATTTTCAAACTATGAACAGTAAACAAAATTGAAGCAGCCACAATAAATACACTCCATGTCATGTGTTTTTCGGTGAACCAAAAGAAGCTCGACCTCCATCAACCTCTTCAGCATTGTTAATCTTAGCCTTAATATAAGACAATGCTGCCTCTATCATCAACTGCACTTCTTTTTTGTACTGCATTGAATGCCAAACCAAAGGAAACAAAATTTCAGTTTTTTTACCCAAAAGGGGATGAGAAAATCAGACAAGACAGTGTTAGACACATTACCTCATCAATAGTCCCTGCCTTGATTTTAGATTGCATGATGCACCATTTCTTAAAATGGGTACCTGGTTGAGTATGTCAGTGTGGAAGGAATGTTAATAATGTTTGTGATGGCATCACATACCAACACCACACCAATTTCTAAAAGGAGGGAGTCAAATACAAAGTATATGCACGAATATGGCTGACTGCCAGTAACACAGCTGCAAAATATTTCAATAAACAATCTAGCCAAATAGGGATGTCTTTCGTCTCGTGGAGCTGTATGTTTCACAGTTTCCTACATTAGACTATGAATATGAGTTGAAGGGAGAATGGTTTTGACATCATTAACTCTAATCTGTTGTCATTGTCACATAACATTACCCTGTGTTTTGAAGTAGTCCTTGTAAATTTTTTGAACAGTCACTAGGCTACAATATATAAGCACACAACAGTACCCACACAAAGCTCCCCCACCCCCAACCCTCCAAAAGGAAAAAGAGCCCCCCAAAAAACAGAAAGGGTGGGAGAAGGCATGAATAGAACTAGAGAAGATCAAGTTGACAAACATTACCAACTTTCACATCTAAGGAAGAAGACGACTTGGAAATAGTTTCAATGCGCCACCTACAGTGCACCTACAGAAGCAAAAGCATACGTCAGTTATTAAATGAGATGATATGCTCTACAACCGACATGAGCTTAGCCCCACAAACAATTGCTGGAAACGCAATAAACACAATTATCCAAGCCAGAATGCGTGTGAAGTTCATAGCTGATAGGGGAAATTGGAAACAAGCCGAACAATTTTTCCACATAGCTAGGTTCTTCAAGTTTTGCAACATGTTAAACAGGATTTGATCTTGCAGCAGGTTTCTTTACATGGACATATCCACCCACATGCATACACACACGAAAAAACATTACATGTAAATTCAACATCCAAGGTGATACAGTTCAAGGACAATGTACGGCTTTTATCCATTTGTCCCTCTTTTTTTTTTTTTTTTTTTTGTCAAGACAACCAAAAAAAAAGCAACATATACGCACAATGCACAAAAAATTGACATTATTTCCACATATAATGGAATGAAAGCACAGCTTTTTGATCCCAGTTCAGTTCAAAGTTGTAAGGATTTAACACACAACTCACATTTTCTTTACTTTCCATTCTTTCCCCTCCTTTCTTTCAAGGGGAGAGGGAGGAGAGGCGTAAAAAAGGATAAGTCTCAAATCAATGGCGGAAGTGGCATACCTCAAAGTGGGATCCAAAGGGAACATCATGTACCTGTTGGACTGTCTCAAACACCTAAACAAAGATATTAGCATGATGAGAGCTAAAAGAGAACACAACTATCACATATATGAGTGGTAAAAATTGCCACACCAATACTGTCTTATCTGGTGAGAACACGACATGCTGCCACTCTGTCATTGCCGTGTCTGGCGGGCACATGGGACTCTTACACACAGAGCGAAATGTTAATTCTCTAACTAAACCATCATATTCATCTGCAGGATGCCATTTCCCGATCTGGAGATGGGAAAAAAATTAATGAGCATATAAATTTTGAAACGTCAGAGCTCATGTACTGATATAGCATACTTTCCAAAATGAAACAAAGAAAAAAAGAAAAAGCTAATCTAATTAGACATGTAAAATTGTCCCGTCCCTTCTTTAAATTACAAGGTGCAGTTGATACACAACCGAACAAGGGTCAAGAAGTAACAGGCACTATTCTGGAGAAGTACTTACAATAAGATTAGTATCCTTCCGCTCTGCACGATACTCATTTGTATAGGTTGAATCATCACTCAACAGTAGATCAAAAAACTGCTCAGCTGTACAAGGAAAAACATCCTGGCAGAAGATTTAACAATGATTTTAATTGTTAGTACCAAACTGCAAAGAGAACTACACAAGACAAGTAAACATGATTTTGACTCATACATTATATATACTAACTAAGACTTCCTCTTTGACAAATGGTTGATTTTTGTCAAAATTAGGAACATTTTCCTCATGACTGTTAAGCTGCTTCGGACTCTCACGGACAGAACCACTGTGTGCACGAACGGCTGATAGTTCTGCTGCCTGCTCATCATGAAGATCAAAACTGTAAATAATTCCTCTCAGCAAAATAAGAATAAACTTTAAAAATGATCAAATAAGCATATTCTTTAAAAATGAACACCATAATACTACTTATGACAGCTATCCAATATGCATAGTCAAAAGCACGAAAGAAAAGGAAATATGGCCACAAATTCATGGGGTGAGCTTAGCTTGGTCCTTCCTGTTCTAGATAATACAAGGTTATATTCATGATCCTGGAATTGTCCAATCCCCCCCCCCCCCCTAAACACACACAACCAGATAAAGGGGGAAAAAGCTTCCACAGAACTCAGTTCACAATTTTATATTTTGTTGTAGATAGTCAAGAAACCACCTCAAGCTTGCATCAAAACTTCAGAAATCATATCATTCAGTATGCAAATTATTAAAATCAACCTACATGGAAATGCCCGACACTTCTACAATCATTTATGTAACCCCCCCCCCCCCCCTTCTCAAAACAAAGCAACCACCCACACACAAAAAAAAAGTCATTAAAGGGAAAGACAGCCCACATTTTGAGCGACAAAGTAGACTCTTAGCTGTACGAGGGAAATTGTTCAATAATGAAGCATAATAAAGAAATCTTATATCACATGGCCCCTGCCATATAAGTAAATGTTTATTTTTAACCATCAACTTCTAAAATATTACTTACCAACTCTCAGCTTCTTCTTTTTTTTTTTTATAGGAAAATAAGATATATTAATGATAGGATAAAAAGATCCGATGCTTATGAAGCATCCTACAAAGTTTATGTAAACCAAAATACAGGCTATCCACAAAATCCACCACTCAGAAGGCAAAGAGCTAAACTTCCCAGTAACCCAAAAGTAGAGATACTTCATAAAGTCATCTTTTGAGCGCTGAACAGGAGTTTCAACTCCCCCAAAAACCCTTTGGTTCCTTCCAAAAAAAATAACATGAGGAATAACCATGGTTCTCTTCTTCTTCGGTTTCCTACCAAAGGCATCCTCCCAAGAAAGAAGATGACTTCTAACATAATGGCAAGCGACTCAACGAACACCTATGCACCCTAAGTCTAAATATCCCAAAGTGACCTAGCAAAGGTGCAATGTAGAAATAGATGATCTGGAATTCAAGATCCCCCTAGCACATAAAACATATATTCACCCAAATTCTCCCCCTTTTCTGTAAATTATCACATATCGGTAGGCGAAAGGGTTGTATAATAATAACTTTACGACCGATAAAAACAATAGACAGCGTGAAGCAAGCAAAATAATAATTTCAAAAGTTGTGGATTGAAAACGACACTAAATCCACTATCCGCTATTTAGTCCAACAATCACCCTCCCACTTCGGTTATTACATATTTGATAAAGCAATTGCTATAGGCATAAGAGACCCAACTTTAATACGTAGCCCAAAGGGAGCCTCAAGATCCGAACAGGCACAGGCATCACAACCTCAAATACAAAAACACAGAAGCTGAAAGTTAAAAGTTGGTCACATTCAGTGGTTTACAAATATCTTCATCATTAATCTGTCGGATACAATAAAATTGCTAACACGAGCATTCCAAGGCAACCAGTGACGTTCTCATAGGTTCTACCTAACACTGCCTTGGTTAGATCCCCCATGGTACAGGACACGGATGGGTAGCTTGTAGGCAGCCTTATATGGATGAGTAGAATCTTATTCCTACTAAAAGATTGAAAAAATTACAGTTTCTCTTGTAGGGCTGAAAGGTGCCATACATCAACTCCCTCTCTGCCCCTCAGCAGCAAGAGAGAGAGAATTCATTGACAGAAATACGAACTGTCAATTCTTCACCCAACCCCATGGCGTGACCAGAACCGGCCCTAAAACTATTGGTTTCGGACACAAATTTCTCGGCCTATACCCAAAAATTTAGATCTGACAGAACTAGACCCCACCCGAAAATAGACTTAAACACGCCCGAAGGGTTTTGAACACAATTTCCAAATCAAAACCTAAACAAACCCGAAAGTAAACAGTACCAAACCCGACCCAAAACCGTTTGCCAGAATTGACAGGTCGTGTGTGTGTGTGTGTGTGTGTGTTGGGTGGGTGGTTGGGGTTGTATAAATACACATAAATACATACATATATGTGTGTGTGTCTACATACATACATACATACATACATACATACATACATATATATATAGGATAATTGGATTCTAATAATCCCTACTTTCACCAATTGGACAATGGTGGACCATACTTTCACTTTGTATTCTGGTGGTCCAAAAAAAAATAAAATTGGATTATAGTGGTACCAAATCCACCTCCACCTTCTTATTTTTTTCATTCCTACATTATATTGTTTTTGTTTTTTTCGTTCCTGCCCCTAGAAAGTTAATGAATTGTAGTTTCTAAAACATTTTTTAAATTATTTTTTTGAGACTCCAAATAATTATTATGATTTTTTAAAAATAATAAAAGTGAAAAAATCGCAAAAATTGTAAAAAAATGAAAAAAAATTGGGAGAAACGTTGTAAATTCATTAAAAATCATTGTAAAGTGTTATACTAAGTTTTGAATCAAATGCAACACAAAATCTATGATTCTCTCGAAAATATCCCACTACAATCCAATTTTATTTTTTTTTGGACCACCAGAATACAAAGTGAAAGTACGGTCCACCATTGTCCAATTGGTGAAAGTAGGGATTATTAGAATCCAATTATCCTATATATATATATATATATATATATATATATATATATATATATATATATATAGAGAGAGAGAGAGAGAGAGAGAGAGAGAGGAATATTGGATCATAATATACCAACTTTTGGTGGTATTAGATCGTAATATACCGACCTTTAAAATTGGATAGCAATATACCTAACCTTTATATTTAAGTGTAATCAATGTACTAAAAATGACTATTTTAGGTCAGTTTCGGTACATTAATAACACCTAAATATAAAGGTTAGTTATGTTGGTGTCAAATTTCAAAGGTCGGTATATACATATCAAATACCACCAAAAGTTAGTATATTACAGTCCAATATTTCATATATATATATATATATATATATATATATATAGGGAAATTGGATTCTAAAAATCCCTACTTTTGCAAATTGGATGACAATAATCCCTACTTTCAATTTGTATTCTATTGGTCCAAAAAAATAAAATTGTATAAAAAATTGAAAAAAATTGAAAAAATGCAACACAAAAGCTATGATATTTAGGGTATATTCTCGATTATGTCCCACTACAATACAATTTTATTTTTTTTTGGACCATCATAATACAAATTTAAAGTAGGGATTATTGCCATCCAATTTGCAAAAGTATGGATTATTAGGGAAATTGGATTCTAATAAAATTGTATTATGATGGTCCAAAAAAAAATAAAATTGTATTGTAGTGGGACATAATCGAGAATATACCCTAAATATCATAGCTTTTGTGTTGCATTTGATTCAAAACTTTGTATAACACCTTACCACGATTTTTAATGAATTTACAACACTTCTCCCAATTTTTTTTTAAAAATTTTCTATTTTTTATGATTTTCTCAATTTTATTCTTTTTAAAAAATCATAATAATTGCTCGGAATCTCAAAAAAATAATTTAAAAAATGTTTTAGCAACTACACTTCATTACCTATCTGGGGACAGAAACGAAAAAAACAAAAACAATATGGGGTAGGTATGAAAAAAATAAAAAGAATGTGGTGATGGATTTGGTACCACTACAATACAATTTTTTTTTTTTGGCCCACCAGTATACAAATTGAAAGTAGGAATTATTGCCATCCAATTTGCAAAAGTAAGGATTATTAGAATCCAATTTCCCTATATATATATATATATATATATATATAAATATATATATATATATATATATATATGTATATATATATGTATGTATATATTTACATATATCTATTTATTTACATATACATATATGTGTGTGTATATTGCAAGGACACCATTACACCAAGGGTATGTCGCCCGTTTACAACAAAGGGGCAAGTACAAACAAAACCACCCATGCCCTCAAGCTCACATCAATAATATTAGCGACAAAATCCAAAAGTTTAAGTTTCTATCACCCTTAAGCATCACACTCCAACTATACAACACCCTTCAAAAGTACAACTTGAAATCTTAAATGTACAGATTTTTTTCAAAAATTTGTTCATTTCTTTCCTTCCAAGTCGCCCACCAAATGCATAAAGGAACCAAATCCCATATACCACAAAACCAACCTTTCTTCATCATTCTCCTCCAAGCCAACAACACATCCTTCACACTACTCCCTCAAACCCCATAAACCCATAAATGAAAAAGCATGGGTCCAAAACAAAGAAGTGCATGAACAATGGATAAGTAGATGATTCGCACATCCTTCCTCTTTACATCAAATAGTTTACCCACTAAGATCACTAAAACTTTTGCATTTGAGCATGCCAATCACTAGAATCTTACCTTTGGTGACTAGCCCAGCTGCTTTAGGGAAAGCCTTAGAATTCCAAATGGACTTTGTAGGAAATTGCACTATGGTCTACTCACCAACAAAAGAACTGTAAAAGTTGCATGTTCACATAGCCCGGCGAGGCGACGATGACATTAGGGATTCCGGTGGTGTACTTTTGGACGTTGAGCCCTTGTTATGTTTGGGTTACTAGCTATTTGGTTCTGAGGCTCATTGACTATACGGTGTCGCTTAGCAGTTAATTCCAACGATCTTCTTCTTAGGCAAAGGGGGCGTTGGTGGTGGGAGGGTTTGATGAACGAGGGGTAGGGTACAAGGTAGATGCATCTGGGATTCTAGGTAGTAGATAGGAAAAGAATTATGATGTTTTTTTCTCTTTTTTTAATACTTTTGGGAATGTACTGTACCAAAGCCACTTTTGTTACTTTTGGTGTCACATTGATGCCAATATTAATTAAGTTCTTTACTACCCTTCAAAAATACATATATATTTGACCGTCAATTCAAACAAATAACATCAATTTAGTGAGCTGATACGACTCTCAAACTTTCTAGCCAGTATTGTGTTACTTTTAACAATATGTTAGAAGCAAAGTATTCAACATCAATAGAAAGTCCTTTTTTCCCCTTTGAAAAGGCTAGTCAATAAGAAATGCCATGTTTTATTGCTTTGCACTTCTTTGGTAAGTGGTGAAACCCACTTGGTGTCTTATTAATATAATCTTTGACTACTTACCAAGAAAATAAGAAATTCCACGTTCTCAATAAAAATGTAGGGTTAATAAAATACAATAAGGATCCGATACTAACCTTCTTCTCAGCTTCTAGCATTGCCCGGACATTTGCAGTAGCACGCTGCAAAATTTTAAAGGTATGATTCCTATTCCAGAAAGATGCAAACTTGTACCTAACCCTTCCTGTAAGGAACCCAAAAGAAACCACTCATTAATCATCTAATTAGTGTTAGGGTCAATGTTTTTTGATCTCTACCAAGATTATCAAAATGTCAGTAAACCAACCAAATCTGCAAACACACACACTATACAGGTCTGACATTTAGAAAGTGGTTTACCATCAAGATCAGCCAAACAAGCAGCAAAAACTTCAATGATTAAAATGATGCAAAATTGCAGATGATTCAAGCAAGATGAAGAGAAAGAAACAGGTTCTGGTGTAACGTAGAAGCTGTTAACATAGATGACAAATTCTCACCATGGTAGTAGCATAATTGGATGAAGCCAAATCCTCACAAGAGCAACTTCAGTTTAATCCCAACAATAAGGCAGAAAAGTTACTCCCCAGTCCCCACCCAAAAAAATATTTATTAAGAAAAAAAATCAAACAGCACTACCAACAAGGGCAATAGGCACCTCGCTTGGGTCACCTCAACTACACTCTCACCCACTGAACACCCCCCCCCCCCCCAAAAAAAAAAAAAGCAAGAAGAAAGAAAAAGAGGTGAAACAAAAGAAAAAGGGGTAGAGTAAAAATGCCTTGAATCTTCTTTTCTTTAGAGGGTGGATGGATGAGTAAATGGCCTTTGGATCTTCAATTCCAGTAGCTTTCTTTAATAAAACTCAAATCCAATAACTGAAACTAATTAAAGCCAAATTTATAAATAAAAATGTCCAGAGTTCAACGCATTTCCTAAGAGAAAAGTAAAGGTGGCACACACATTATTCTGCAAGTACCCCGGCAAGATCCTGTTGGAAAGCTAATTGGCGCTCTGACGAGCATCCACACATGGATTTCTCTAGGGAAATCTCTAGCACACCTTAATCTGGTTAACAAGTCTTAAGAAAGCTTGCTTTTGCTAGAGCATTATCTTTAACTTCAAAGGAATACGAAGGTAACTGCCAAAAGCAGCTTCTAGGGATGTTATTTGCCAAGCACCATGCATTTCTCAGGGAATCCAACTACAGAAATATACAAAACACTACCATATTCTTGACAAACTTCACAGCAAGAATCTGTGACCTAAATTCTGTCCCAAACTGAACCAAAGAAGTTAGAACAGGATTATTCCAGCTCGTCCCAAGAGATTTTACAGGATTAAGAGGCCAAAGAGTAGAACAAATGTTACAAGCTGCCATTTTTTACTAACCATCAGGACTTCCCAAAGGAGGTACACCAAGTCCACCAGCTCCCAACCGAAGTATGATCGTGATAGCAGGATTGATGACAGCATGTTGGCTTCTTCGAATCTACACCAGCATATTACACAGTTTATTATTCTTCAAGCTACACTATGGTATCCAGACATCAAGTTCAAGTTATCACAAGAAATTCAAATACAAGAACTGACCTCATCTATGTCTTCAAAAGGAATAATCACCTGTAAAGTAGATGTGTAGAAATGGTCAGCCATGCATACACTAAATAAGCAAACTGTGCTCTCAATGTCCCAGGCATGGATTGATGTTTATCACACAAACCAACATGCAATCCAGTATTACTAAAAATCCAAAGGCTCCAACTTTATATGGTAATAGTCCATCTGTCCTATTGTTATAGACAAGGTATGGAGCTTTATACTTTAACCCCATACAGTAATATAACTTATGAATGAGAATTGATATATGAGTTTCCCTGCGTGAAACAAGGACCAATTCTGTGTTAGCATCCTAAACCTTTTCCCAATAGCAATTTCTCTGAGTCTCGATCATCTATGTTTCTTACAGCTATCTGATGCAAGAATCCTTAAAAAGCACAGCTGAACATTATCCCCCATCTGAGGCACAAGAAAACCTCTTTCTGATTTAAATTAGATTAGAATATGACATTAAAGCTAAACTAAAATTGCACCTTTGTGCGAAAACAAGACGAACCTTCATCTGCTTCGAAAATACATTTGAGTGGAAACAGACGTGCCATGCAGAAATATACATACGACCATGATACAAAAAGGACCTCTCCAATGCACAAGAATAGCTATGCTCGACAACCTGCAGTAGATTCCCATTAAATCATATATAAAAAAAATTTTAAAAAAAACAAAAAAAAAATTGGATGGCTAGATTTGAAGCACACAAAACATCAACAACTTTGATATGTTACTTGCTTCAAGTACAAAGAATCCAACATATTGCCAAATAAAGAATGTAATGTAACATAAAATAAATATGCTCAATCCACCAAAAAACATGTGAAATCCTTTTCAAAATGAAGGTCGATCTTAGAAAAGCCCTTCAATAAAGGTCATGTCAAACTAATTGACAAAATGTCACCATTACAGAAAACGAAGTTCTTTAGGAAAAAACTAAAGTGCAGTTAGACTAGTATGAATCTAAGAGCGAACAAAATCACCTCATCAGCAGGTAAACCAAAAATTGTTTGGAAAGGACCGGGTTTCTGGTGAACCACTGTGGGCCCTTGTCTGTCTTTTGGTCCTTGTGTTTCTGCAGAAATCCTCCGACGAACATTTGCTCCAGCGAAGCCATTTGAAACCCTGGGACAGGTTCAACTTTTTATAGCCAACAAATACATGATTGATGTAATGGATTATTAAAGTAAAATGCCTCATTAAATCTCCTCCACTTCTTTTTCGTGGAGTCGAAGGTAGCAAATGATTTCTAAATCTTGGGTCAATTAGAACTGGTCTATCTAAACTGCAAAATTTAGGGTAAGACCGTTACAACCAACCCCTCCATACCTCGCCTGGGTGAGATTTAGATGTTTTGGTTTTGAATATATGACTGAATTCTTAGCACTATGAATCTTTTTAAGTAATCCAGCAATTCATTGACTCATCCCTTATTTCTACATCATATAAAGCTTCCACACATTGCAAAATTCCTAACTTCACATCATAACAGACCATTTTCAGTACTCTATTAATCACTCCTGCCTATCATCAAATTTTACTTACATCCACAAATTGTTCACCGTAAACTCTTCAACAATAAAACTGAAATTAGTGCAACCATATAGCAAAATAGTACCTTGAAGACTTTTGTAAGGTCGTCTTGAATTCGAGACAAACCTGACAAATCACAAGAAATGTCAAGGTTAAAGCAAGAATTCATGGGCAATTGCAAAGAGCATTAAGATGGCTTCAAGTTAAATATACCATTCCTGAAGGGCTGTCCAGTGTGTACCATTTTGCGGGGGCTTCACCCACCGATTCAATAGTCACTGTAACTGAACCAAGAGTTGCACTTTTCCACACTATATCCCAATCATATATAGTCACAGTAACCTGCACAAATATTTAACAAGTCAATCAGATGATCAAAAGAAGAAGAGGGGCGGGGGAACTCTTCCAATATCATCATAAAAGAATGAAACATAAAACTGTAGACAAGTCGGGTGAAATAAACAAGCATCTCACATATTAAGTAATTAGAATTTTCGACTTTTCTTTTTCATTTAGAGGGGCACTGAGAGGGGTCAGATTGACATCAAATACACAAAGGACTAAATAAACCACAAAACAGGGGGGGATAAGAGAGGTCAGAAAATTTGCTCTCTGCATCGTTCAGATAATTTTGAGAGTTGCTTAACATCAGAGTTTCATCCAACTCATGTAACTCCAACAAAAGTCCACTGAACACTAGCAAAATCCCTCTCTTAATGCATTTCTTACCAAAAGAGAACGTCACTCAGCAGTTTGTCATCACAGTTTTTATAAATAATGTGTTTCACTGCCTTAGGTTTACCCTTAATTCACTCCACCATCCAAATCCCAAGTCCACATCTTGAGAGTCCTACCAAGGTGGGGTATGGCCTTACACGAAGGTTATAAGTAGCAACCCTTAATTCACTCCACCATCTAAATCTTGAGAGTCCTACCAAGTTGGTAGCCACCCCCATCTTCCAAGCTCCATACCAAGCTTTAATTCTTGATGGAAACAAATATATTTCCCTTGAGTGGAAATAGTGGGGTTGACTGGTCATACTTGTCAAGGGCTTCATACCTTAAAATTTACCGATCGTTACTCCTTAGGGGCCCAATGGGCAAGCCTGCTTACCCTTGGATAAAAAAAATTAAAAAAAGAAAAAAAAAGACCAATAGCAACCTTGCCACTGAATTGTAAATGTTCCATGATGAATGAAAATTACTGACATGACAGCATCACGACGCCTCCAATCAATCTCTGACTCACCCCTAACCTCATGGATATACCTTCCAACAATCTGCCTCTCATATTCCATAATCTCTTACACTCTTACTCTCCAAAAGTTAGTTCTCATTCCTTGTCAGTGAGGTACTAACTGGAGGGCTGGAGCATAGGACAAATGCATGGTTTTAAAAGAAATAATAATAATAATAATAATAATAATAATAATTATTATTATTATTATTATTATTATAATAATAATAATACTATAATTTACAAAAAATCCACCCATATGGAACCTATTAATGAATTTTACAGCCTCCAATGAAGGAAGCCAGAAGCTCCATCTAAAATAAAGGACATTTTGATCCTCCCCAAACCATTAACATTTTTTTTTTATACCAAAGTTACGCCTTTTCTGGAGGAAACAACAGTAGCTGACATCTTAACCATCATTGTTGCAATATTGGAGTTCAAATGTCTGCAGTTTACAAGAATCAGATTCTGATTACATCATCCAGATTTCATGCTTAAATCTTTGATAGATTAGGCACTTTAATCAGTTTGCCTTTGTTCATATCATATAGGGATAGTCTATTTGGTATACATTCTCAGAAAACAAACTTTGTGAAAACTGTCATTTCGATTATTCAGGACCAATCCCTACGCTAATTAGGCTTTCATTAAGATTAAAGATTTGATGACCAACACCATCAGTTTTTAGTTTGCCAAAGAACAATTTTAAATTTCGATTTGCCATTCTTCTGTGTGGTAATAAGTAGGCCATTTCTAAGTGCTGAACTGGAGGGACAACTAGAGAGTGAAAAAAACATATTGAACATGCTACCCTGTTGGTACTGACACATGACTCTGGCACCCATAAACAAAGAAATGGCGAATATTTGAAAAGGATGGAGAGCACCATTGGAGCCAGGTAATCAATAATACAAGGGACTTTCTGGTTTCTGGTATCAATTCCTCGTCTCTTTCGCATAAATACTTAGCCATCATAGTTGCGATATCAGAGTTCAAATCTCTGTAATTTATAAGAATTGGAGTCTGATTGTATCATCCAGATTTCATGTTTAAATCTTTGATAAGGGTTTAAATCAGTTTGCTTTTGTTCTTATTATATACGGATAGTCCATTTCATATACATTTCTCAGAAAACAAACTTCATGAACACTGTCATTTCGATTATTCAGGACCAATCCCTACGCTAATTAGGTTTTCATTAAGATGAAAGGTTTGATTAGATTCCTAACATCATCAGTTTTTAGTTGGCCAATGAACAATTTTAGACTTTGATTTGTCATTCTTCTCTGTGTGGGAATAAGTAAAGCCATTTCTAAGTACTGAACTGAAGGGAAAACTGAAGAGTGAAAAAAAACATATGAAACATGCTGCCTTGTTGGTAGTAACACACGACTCTGGAACCTATACACAGAAATAGTGAATATTTGACAAGGATGGAGAACACGACTGGAGCCAATACAAGGGACTTTCCGGCATCAATTCACTCGTCTCTTTAGGCTGACACTTCTTAAGAAGGATGCTACAGTGCAGAGAAGCTGTCAGCTGTAATGATGGCCAAAGTCATTGGAAAATATCTTTTTAAGAAATCCCAATGCTTGGGAAGAGGAGACTGAATTTCTAGCATTGCTAGCTAAGTATGCTTTCCTGGAGAGCGCTGACTGCTGAAAAGATAATGTGGCCTTTGACCCTATTAAAAGCACCTTCTTTGATAAGAGCTTCTGCCACAAACTTGTTAATGATTTTTCTTAGTAAAACCACCTGGAAATCTAAAATGCCCTAGAATGTGTGTGTGTGTGTGTGCTATTAGAGGCATATTACCACAGATGATATACGTAAAAGAAGAAATTTTTATTAAGCATAGCAGGTGCTCTATATGCCTAGAGAAGGAAGAGTCAACGGATCATCTCCTACTACATTGTTGTTGGGCCTCGTCTCTTGGCCATCTCTTTCTTTCTTTGATGGGCATCAGTTGGGTTCAATAGTCAAAGATGTGATGGTGGCTTGGAGAAGGAGAATGAGCATTAACTAGGTTTCTGGAGTTCGGAAAATGATTCCTTTGGCGATATGGTGGTATTTTGGTAGGAAAGGTATCATTGAGTCTTTGAGAACAAAGCCTTGTCCCTTCAAAATTTCAAGCTCTACTTTTTGAGAATTTTGTATAGGTACAGTGCTTCGCAGTGGAAGTAACATGAATTCTTATGGGTTTTGTAGATAAGATAATGCATGAGAGATGGAGGGCATGATAATTTTGTTCTTGCCCCTTTTTATATGTGGGTGCCATCGCCTTGGTGTCTCTCTAATGCATTAATTTGATTACTTATCAAAAAAAAAAAAAAAAAACATCAATAACTTTGTGTCCCTGTCCCCTAGCTGCTCTACCCCAGTAAATAGTCAAGCCAATGAAAACCATTTGAAATACATCTTGCAAACCTCCACCATCCCAAAAGAACTGGGAGGAAGGGTAGCAAGGGATCCATACCACAAAAGCTAAATATTAATTGCAATGAGTAATTTAAACCAGATCAAATATGGCAATAGTTGAGTTAGGGCATTGTTTGCTTGATCATATGCACCAACCAGCATCTAAAACCACAGACTTCAGTTTTTCACTTTTAAAATACTCCCCAGTCCCTATCAACACAGATCAACACTTCAATGAAGAAAATGGGATCACTGCATCTCAATTACATAATCAGCTATGCAGTAGCAGAAGATACCTGTGCAGGAAGCTCGTCAATGGAAAAGTTGAACTCCTCTCCCCACATGGGGTTTCTTGAACCAGGAACCATTGAACTGCGACATGAACAGAAGAATCTTTTTTTTTTTTTTGTGAATGCCAAAAAAAAGAAGGGGAACGAATAAGGACAATAGGACCTTTCACTTTGTTTGCTGATAGGAGAGGTCTACAGCAGCCACAAAGAAAAGTCTAATAACTTGTTTTACTATTATCAGCAACAGTAGTCTGGTGCAAGAATGTTTTTAGTTGCTGCTGCCCTATTTTCTGAAAATTTTGCCATTTAGTGGAGTAGGGGAGTGGAGGGGTCTAAAATGAAGTAGGAAATGTCCGAACACAAATCAAAACATCAAGTGCAAGGATAGTTTAGGTCAAATGAAGTTTCTGATAGTTAAAGATGATAAAAACAAGCATAATTAAATAGCCACATACTCGCTGCAATTGACTTTCAGAAACTCCTAACAAATGCTTGAAATCTAGCAAAGGCAGAGGCAAGATGTTGGGGCATGCAACGCTATTCTTTTAATTGAATTGCATAGATTTTGTTTTAGTTTTCATCACCACAAGTTATATGTCTAACAAAAGAAAGTAGCTAAGGGACTGGGACAGAATCTGTGAGAAGAAAACCCAGACTAGCTGAGTTGGGAATGAAATCATTGAATCAAATAACATTAATAGTAAAGTCTATTTTAAACTGTATATTTGAAAAAATTTAACTTCTACAAGTCCCACTATCCTGTGCTTGAAATTAGTGTGATGCATATTTCCATTAAGAGCAAAAAGCATCAAGTTATTTACAACCACCCGTCCACAAAAATCACCTGAATCTTTTCTCGGTACCGCAAGTAACAACAGCATAGGGATCTGATGTGCCATTCAGATTCGCAGAAATCAGATTCTTTGCTGCCAACAAGCCCACCTGGAAGATACATATACCATGAAATTAGAAACTCAACATTAGTTATGGAAATATCATGTGGATAAGGACACACTGCCTAGGAACAAGGAAAATCAAGTGCTTCGAGAGCCTCCCCCAGCAATTATAATGGACCATAAAGGCTAAAGCAGCCAGGCCAATGGTTATTGAATATTGATTAGTTGAAATCACTTTTCTGGTTGATTAACCTCAGGTTGGGTTGATGAAGTACTTGTACAGGTCAAGGTCATGAATCATTTGTCTGTACATTTGAGTTTTCTGTTGATTAATCTCCCATAAAACGAATAGAATAGTACATGCTTGTGCATTTAAATTAAGCAAAGCAATTCGTCATTAGTATACCTTGATCAAATATGTCGAGGCAGTTTGAGTGTCGTATTTCAGCTGGCCAATCTACAAAATAATTGCAGAACTGCATGTCAAAGAAGTGGAATTACTCCAATGATATCAAACCAGCGTAAGGTAAAAGCCTGTCAATTAATAAATTGCTCACTTACCAACCAAGGATGTCTTCAACAACAAACTATACAGCACAACAGGTAAGAAAAGAATAAATCCAAATAGGAATACTATATCTTATACTTTTTTTCTATAAGTAATCGGAAGATCTATTAACAGACACCAAGGAGACGCCACCCATTACAGAAGACAGCAAACTCAAAACCATAATTTCCTGGAACAATTCCTAGACTATTTAGTCCTGAACGTGGGTTGCTACTTTTTTGACAAATTCAGTTTAATATTGGCTCCGGATAACTCATTCCTAGGATGGGGATTGTGGGGAAGTAGAGCGATACCGATAACTATGCTCAAAACTCACAACCCCTTAAATCCCTAAGCTCTGATGCCCAACTTTGGGGTTTTTGACCATGATACACCATACTGTATTTTTATGTACTGTTTTATTAACATGTTTTTTGCACCTTGGCCGATTTGGATAGTGGCTGACTCGGATGGTAGATAACACTTCCAACTGAGAAAAACAATTTCAAATTAACTTAATATAGGTTTGCTGTTTTGTCTTATGTTTTCTCCCACAAGCTTTGACCTTCATACCCTTTTCCTGACTTTGATTTTGTTTCAAGGGGGAAAAGTCGCTATGAATCTAAGTGACCATATGAATTTGAATCTTCTTCTCATCTCTTCAATAATCTCTTCAAAACAATCGGCTCCTCCCCTCTGTTGACTTTCACTGAAGTTAGCCTTTCCCCACCCCTCACCCCCACTATCTCATAAGAGTTGGCTTCCCACCCCCACAGTCGAACCATCTCTGCAAATTATCCTCCCCGTTTTCTCTCTTCCGCTCTCTTTCGCATCCCCTTTGACTCGCTCAATTCAAACTAAGGCAAAGTTGAAGAGCGGGAGAGAAGATGAACCAGTCAAGAATGACTGGCAAGGGAAAGGCAATTGCTGGTGGGAACAAGTGTGGATGACAACTGATTTCAACAAACCAACAGAAAAATAATGAAAGGGTGAAATGTAATAATCACATGCAATTCCCTTCGACCAATTACACATGCAATTCCCTTCGACCAATAATTATTGTTAGTGACATAAAGTACCTCTTAATCGTGCAAATTAAGTTGGATAAATTAGGGCTTCGTCTAAAATTATTGATGGTTAACTTTCAATCATGTCTTCAACATGTCATTGATAGTTAAAGGGAGAGGATGATTTCAAGAGTTTTGGATAGTGGCTGAGGCTATAGGAGAGAGAGTTTATGATAGAGAGGGGGGAGGGCAGGTGAATTTACAGCGAGTAGTCTGACTGAAGGAGGATACTATTTTTGAGAGATTAATGAAGAGGTGAGTACTTTTATGAATTTTTCCTTTAAACAAAATTGAAGTCAAGAAAAGGGTGTGACCGTATAAAGGTCAAAGCTTGAGAGAAGCAAACAAGGAAAAACTGTAGAACCATATTAAAATAATATGAAATTGTTTTCTCAGCAACGTCAGCTACCACCCGAGTCAACCACTACTCAACTCGGCCATGATGGGACAGCAACATCGTCCTAATAGAACAGTATATTATTGTCCAAAAAGTTAGTATGGTGTATAATTGTCCAACAACCCCAAAATTGGTTTATTAGAGTCCAACATTCCTATAATTATGACAAAAAAAAGTATTTCAAAACAGCACAGTCCCAATGCTAAAGGAAATTTGATTCTGCTTAGAGATGGAAAAACCACACTGAGTGTACAAATCCTTTCATGGTGTCTCTACATGTGAGCGTATACATACAAGTACATGTTCATGTGACCTGTGCATAAATAAAAGTGATTTGTATGCTTGAAAGTTGAGGCACCCTTGTATATTGTTTCACAACACCACAAAGCAACAGACATCAGGCAAGCACAAGCCAAAGTGATCTCCACGAAACACCTAAATTTTCTTCTCATTAGACGAATCACAAAAATTGAAGTAATCTATGTTACTCCGAAACCTGTGTATACTTCTCCCATGTCCAAGTGATATAAGATATAATAAAGAAGGCACGATTTCCTAAGAGATGCGAATAAAATCACTCGTTCCCAAAACCTTAAAGCCCGCATAATAATGCCCTTGATATTATCCTCTTAAGCAACCAGAAAATGCCAAAGAAAACCCCTCAAGTGGTTCAAGTTTTTCTTGTAAGCAATCAAAGATATATTGCAAATACACCAAGGGGATATCACCCAATTACAAAAGGAATTAAGCACAAAAATGTTAATGTCCTCAAACTCTTATCAATAATATTATCAATAGAATATAACAAATTCCAGTTTCAATCATCCGCAAGAAATTCAATTATTCCCCAATTATTTCCGAAATCGTCTTATTTGAGACCAAGATGGCATGGCCTTATGTTTCAAGCAAAATAACCCATGGCCAAAAGAATTAGCGATGCCAAGATCAAGAACAACCTGACAAGTAGTTTATTTGGTGCTGAACAAATATATCAGGCAAAATAACCACATTCAGTAAGTGCTTACAAGCAGCAAAAACCTTGACCCAGAAACCTTACATAGTTCCTGATAAAACTGGAAAGGGTGAAAGCTGAAAGCAACATGAAGGGACTTTAGGCCAAAACGCTAAGAAGACTTCTGCAAGAAAAAGGACACCTGAAGATAGCACTTTTCATAGCCACTTGACAATAAAGCCACAGTCTTAACAAATGTAAGTAAACGAGAACTTAATCTACCACGATAATTGTTAAAGAGAAATTCAGTCATCTGCACAAGACCTTTGACATGGGAGTCTTCCCTACTCCATCCCAAACTGACGAGAAAAGCTAGACTACCCCCCCCCCCGGCCCCCGCGGCAGGTGTGCGCGGTTACTGAACTGTTAACAGTCTGAATGTGTAGCCAGCCTGATCTCGCAATCAATCATACGAAATGCAGCTCACACAGGCAGTTCTAGGTCTGATCATTCCGTTATCGACAGTGATGGGCACCCTTCTGAAAACATGAGATTGCCCATCCAAATATTTCCCTTGATGCCAACGAACATTAGCAGACATTACATTATAGATTATTCTCTGACCCCAGCCCTCAGTGAGACAATGCCAAATTCAGAAAAGGCATACACTAGAACAGTCGTGTAAGAAAAAACAATAACTAAATAAATACAACTACAGTACACATCACAAACTAAGAATTTTGACGAATACTTCTTTATTTTCCACCATCTCACATTATATTCATCTTTCCCCCTAGAATGAGGGGCACAACCCAGATTAAGATCCAAAAGAAAGTAAAACAAGAAAGCGCCCAACAAAGGCAGATGTTCACAGTTTATACAGTGCGTTGCTCACATTACATGTGCAGCTTGAAATCCTAAGAAGCGTCTTTGTTACACCAAGGCATATTTATCTTCTTTCATATTTATACTTCAATTCCTAACTAACTCTGAAAAAAACATCCCACCCACCAAAACAAGTAAAATAAAATTGAGAAAAGATGACACTAAGCCAATTACATAGCTGCAGTCAAATGTAGATTAGGCCACAACGACTAAAAAGCTCCAACATAGTGCTTTAAAACACTAACAAAAAATTGAATACACTAATGAAGTTATGAACTCAACAAATCCAGTAAAAATTAAACTTCCATTATGATAATAAAATTTAAAAAAAATAAGAACAAGGATCATTTATTCATCCGTCAATCCAAAGTTGTGAATTGCAATTAAAGATATATATGTCGTGTCACAACAACATAAATTTTTCCGAGTATACACACATAAATCAAACTAATTAGGAACTTGGAAAACCAGTAAACTCGCCCATATCAATAATAACCAGTCGATTACAGAGGTGTAATCAAATAGTTCCAGCATCTCAAGGACGCAAATATACCCATAAATAGTAAAAATCATAAGAGCAACCAATCAGCCTGATCAATTTCTCAAAAAAGCAAGCAAATCACAAATAACAATGATCATCAACCAATTGCAGACATATGACGTCCCAACAACGCTAATATGTACCTTTGTCATCCAAAACATGAAGGGAAAAAACCTCAAACTGATCAATTATATCCAAAAAAAAGTAACAGTACCTTTTCGCCATCATCAGCAGGCACCGAAGCAACACCAGTATCGATGAAACTAGAGTCGCATCGGCAATCACCAATAGTGAAGTACCAATACGCAATGATCACAAACACAGCAGCAGCGAAAGTGACTTCAATTTCCCACCAAGAAGGCAGCAGCGAATCAATTGCCGCCTCGATCACTCTCGTCGGAACCATCATCGGGAAACTCAGAGAGGCACACATACGGATGCAGCACAAGTTCCGAAATCCGCAGTGAAATTAGGGTTCTTCAGAGTGATCGAATTTTAGGGTTTTGAGTTTGAGGAAGAAGACTGCAATGGAAATCCACGAAGAAGAAGAGGAAGAAGAAGAAATACGCATTTTAGAGAGAGAAAGCGTCAAAAAAAGTGGGTGGGTGGACGTTGGAGGGAGAAATGGGAAAACTGGGAAGAGAGAGAAAATTGTGGAGGCGGAGACAGCGACGTGGAAATCAGGTGGTTTTAATTGTAGTAACGGTTTATTGGACAATAATACCCTCAAGAATTGGTCTAATGACATTGATGGGGGAGGAAATTGGGGGGGAATCAAGAGGGTAGTTTGGTAAAAGGGATGAGAAAGCCTTGTGCGACATTAACTGCAGTAACGTCGAGAGAACTGGGTATGGAATTGACATTTGAGTGCATAGCGTAACGTGTTACGGTCAAGCCAGGGATCTTTGTTTTTTTTTTTTAAACGATTTCATTAAATAACGAATTATACTGCACTTACAATGAAATCGTGATTGAACAATTATAAATCTAAAACATAATTATGAAATTTAACTTTCAAATAACTAATATCTTACTAACGTTGGATTCCAATTTCTTCGATGACTCTGCATTTTTCTTTGATAACTGTACATCTTTATTATTAATAGAAAACCTCACAACCCGTGCTTTGTTGACATTACTAGTAGTATATTTTTAACTAAAAAAATTGAAGAAGATAATATAGAAATTAGAATGGAAGGAGAAATTTAACAATACATATTACATGCACCTAGATCGGTATATATGAATGAACAATTATATTATTTGAAATGAAGCATAGGTAGGTATGAGTGAATAATTATATTACTGGGATGGAACAACGATTAAATATGAGTGAAAAATTATACCATTGACAATGAACAATTATTATATTTGAAGCACATGTTCTAAGAAAATCTAATAAATTGCAGAAATTGAACTATTTATACTTTTACAATTCGATTGTTGCAAAGGCATCTGTTTATGAATACTCTCTCTTCTCACATTTTATCTATCACATAGGTATATGTGTAAGTCAAAGTTTGAAAATTTTGATCATTAATATTTTAACATATATAATATTTTGCTATACAAAAGTACTATCATTAGATTGATACAATAAATACTACTATATGTGTATAATATTATAATTTTTGGTAAAATACGTACGATGCAAAAAATTGTCTAGTTAAGGATAGATATTGAAGACTATGAAATAATTAGTACATGACAGATATAATAGGAAAGAGGGAGTAATTGAATATAACAAAATACAATTACCTAGAGAAATTTTCAAGCTACATAAAAAATTTTGAGAAGGTTGTCTACTCTTACACTATTTTTCAAATGATGCAATTTATGACCTATCATAATTATCTTCTAGAAAAAATTTCTTATTTAAAATCATATATATATATATATATAATAAAATACAATTACCTAGAGAAATTTTCAAGCTAAATAAACAATTTTGAGAGGGTTGAATACTCTTACGCTATTTTCAAATGACACAATTTATGACCAATCATAATTATCTTCTAGAAAAAAAATGTCATATTTAAAATTATATGTATATGTATACATTTAACGTCGACCACAGCTATAAACTTACAACCCCAAGCAAATGACATTTAAAGAGGTTCGCGTGCAATGTAAGTCGCATTCATATCGACCTAATGAACAAGTTTTCAAGAGCTAACATTGGACCGTGAAGTCGTTCCACCTATTTAAAGAGACGGTGGGCTCATACGATAATGTTGGTTGCACACTCCAAGACGTACATGCGGAACTACCACCAATCGTTGAAGAATGTGTTGGTTGACATGGATGCTAAAATGTTTGTTGACATATTGAGGAGGAACAAGGAGAGCGATCTTGGTTGAATTATGCGTTTGCAGTTGATGAGGACAACAAGTTGAGATGTGCATTATGGTGTGATTCTGAAAGCAGGCGAGGCTATACATCGTTTGGGAAGTTACTTTCATTTGATACCAAACACAAGACAAATAAGTACAAAATGGTATTTGCTGCCTTTACTGGGGTCAGTCACCATCGGAAACTCGTGTCATTTGGGGCTGGTTTGTTGAGGGATGAGAAAACACCATCATTTGTCTAACTCTTTGAGAAGTTTGCTGACATGATGCAAGGGTATAACCCTGATACAATCATTACTGATCAGGGTTTGGCAATCAAAGAAGGGGTCGACACATTGTTTATAAATTCTATTCACACATTCACATGTATGACAATTTATATATATAAAGACATGTTCATTTATGATATTGGTCGTAAATGTCTGGCGTATTGGTTGTTCAGGATTTTAATATTTGATGTTCATGGGGTAATATATTGGATGTTCATGTACACGGGAAATGGTGTTCATGTTATGTTGATTACAACTGGATATACATTTGATGCTCACTTGATGATCATTTCATGGGTAATGTATTGAATGTTCATCATAAGAGTTGATATCGCATAGGGTGCGGTGTTCATGTTATGTTGATTATAACTAGATGTGCATTTTATAACACGATGTTCATTTGATTTTGTAACCCCATTATAGATAAATGGTCATCCTAGTATAACGTGATGTTCATTTTGATAGGATCGAAGAACACTCAAAGCAACCACAAACAATGAAAGATAATAGCGGAAAAAATCAGAGTTTGACACCAGATATTTAACATGGAAAAAACCCAAAGCGGAAAAAACACCACGAAATCTATGCTCTATTAATATGAGGATTAAAGATACAACTGTTGTGTTTCTCTCTATCTCACTTGATGTTTTGAGGAAGAAGCCGACCCAAAATATATACATGACCGACGGTTCAAGGAAACCTAGGTTACAAAATAAAAATAACCTATATAAATAATTACTGCCGCAAAAAAGTGAGCCTCAAAAAAGCGTGAGCAAAGCCCAGAAGACGCGAGCAGTGGAAGCCTGGACGCAGGTAGCACCTTTAGAGGCGCGGGTCGCGGCAGTCAGTTATTCGGTTCTGGACGAGGCGTGCCTAGAGTCTCCGTGGACAATCCTAGTCTTTGGTTCCAAGAATAAGGGTGGTGATAGATTAGGTATTTTATCTTTATTTCTAAGGTAGGCCTTAAAATGTGATTGACTAGATTTTTATTTTTTATTTTTTTTAGAATAATATCACGTGAGATAATGACAGATAGGAGTGAAAAGATGTAACACCCCGTATTTTTAAACTTAATTTATTATACTAATTAAAATCTTAATTTCAATTATGGTGCATTATTTGATTTAATTAGCTAAATTTCTTTACTTTTCAATTAATTATATTTACTCAAATATGAGTAATTTCAATAATTAAATTTAGCTCTTACTAGTTTTAAATTTTTATACATTATTATACTCCACACATTTTTCATATTTCATTTATTTATTTGCAAAATAATAATAATATTTTACATTTCATACATTCTTCACATTTTACTTATTAATTTGAAAAATAACATTAGTATTTCATATTTTACACATTCTTCATATTATTACTTTGTAAAATAATAATGTTACTTTTTATTAAAGTAATAAAATTACTTTCCTATAATTGTTTACTTCATAAATAATAGTATTTGTCAACTTTAGATTTGTTAATTTATTAAAATAAGTTTATAACACATGTTTTACATAAGTTTTCTCAAAAACTATACTTTAATTTCTTTTGGTGTCACAAAGAGGAGACACCACCACCATCATCTCCCTCTCATATTCGGAGAATGATACACTGACTCACTGAGTCAGTGACTCACTCCATACGGCAAATGACGTGGCCATTGATGTGGAATGAAGAAAGCAACTACTCCCTCTATACCGGATTAATTGAACGAGGAAAAAGTGACACAGCTACCAAGGCAAGGCTCAATTCATTCATTTACTGCGTGTTACTTTCTCTTTCTCCAAAAACCTCTTTCCACGCTATTCATCTTCTCCACCTCAACCTCTCCATTAACACTCCAATTCTGAGAAATCCATTAACATATGAATTTTTAATAAATATTAAAATTCGACAAAACACAGGCAAAATTTTTCTGGTTCATCAGACAAATTTGCCGGTTTATGCCTCTTTCGAAACAGATATTTGCCGCCCTCTGGTGTGCGACTGGGGTATGAAATGTGAGTCCACTCAGTTCTTTGGATAAACAGGAGACCATTAAAGAAAGAATGAAATCTGAATGAAAAAGGAAGAGAGAGACAGACGCCAAGATGGGTTGGAGTGGATGCAGTAGTGGAGAATATGGAGTTGCTCCTGAGGCTGAAGTATTAAAATGGGTTTGAACCCCATTAAAGGATAGGAAGAAATGAAGAGAGAGAGAGAGAGAGAGAGAGAGAGAGAGAGAGAGAGAGAGAGAGAGAGAGAGAGAGGAGAGAGAGAGAGGAGAGATAGGAAAGTAAAAAAAAGAAGAGGAGGGGGGGATATTGAGGTGGTGGGCTGGTATTGTTTTACATAAAGGGAAAAGTAAAAAAAGAGTATAATTAATTAATTAATCAATATAAATAAGATGTTGAGGCGTTGGGTTGATATTGCTTTACATAATGAGAAAAGAAAAAAAAGGAGTATAATTAATTAATTGATTAATATAAATAATTTTAAGTAATTGAACATGGAAAGTGAGAATTATTTTGAAATAAAAATAATTAGTTAAAGTGTCAATCAATACGGAGGGAGTACTTCATTTCATATTATTTGTCATTTAATTTTTTTTATTTGTCATTTAATTAATTGTCATGGTTTCTATCACTCTTCTATTAATAATTTTTTATATAATATTCTCTCCGTTTTTTTATGTCATTCACGCTTTTTGAGGTCTATTTTTAATCAACAATTTCTCACGTAATATTTTTATAAAAAAAATACGATATTATACCTTTTAAATAGTACTTTTTAATACGAATATAATGATATCAATTTTGTTCAATGAATCATTATACAAATTAATATATTAACGGTTAAAATTTTTGACACAATTACCTAAATGACACTTAAATAAAAACGGATGTAGTATTTTTTTAACAGTTACAATATTATACTTTCATAATAATATTTTTCGACATAATTCTAATTAATAGAGGTCCTTCATCAAACATCCAAAGTTCAGCACCAAGTGATCAGGAACCAGCATCAGGAGCAGCAACGACCTCACCATCTTCAGCATCAAACACTGACATCCAGGAATGTTTCATGATGGTCCAACAAGTCATGAGGTCGTCCAACAACAGCAACATCAGCATCAACAGCAGCAACCAGCCAGTGAGGTTATTTCTCAATTCCATATCTTTGGATTGAGGTCCTCACCCATGTTTGAAGACTTCACTCTAGAGCTGTTGAGGACTTTCCAGCTCAGTGAAGATGTTTGCCAGTTCTGAGGTCCTCTATGAAGACATCACTCGACAGGCTGTGAGGATATTCGATTACGTGAGGTGATCCAGCATTGAGGTCCTCCATGAAGACTCACTTCCAAGCTGTTGAGGCCATTTCCAGCTTGTGAGGTGATATAACCGTTTGTAATAAAGAAAACGCGTTTGTTGTCTTTTATTTTGTTTTATTTTGATGTTATCCGGTTGTAATGAGGTGAGAGTGCTCCTTCCAAAACTTGAGCTCCCCAACCCAGAGTGGAGGGTAGACTCAAAAGTACATTTGAGATGAGAGTGCTCCTTCCTTGAAAAACAAATAATTATCGAATAAAAACCCCAAAAACAAATCTAATAAGCTATTCTGCCAATTCATCCACCAACTACAACCCTTATCCATCGAAATCATCCCCCAAAAATCACAACAAAAATGTCGACCACAACCTCCGATACCTAAACCAACACCCTCAACCTTCTCCAGAACATCTCGCAGAACTTCAGCAGGCAATAGAGGCAAGAAATTCAGGCCAAGATTCAGAACGAGAAAATGTTTGGACGCCTCCAATTCTGCAGGCAGAGAGAGAGAGAGAGACTAGGAGAGAAGGCCGAGAGAGAGAGAATGAGGGGTATCGGTATCAGTGGGTGAGGTTGAGCGTGAGATAGGTGGAAATGTGGAACCCTAAAACCTATTTTATTTTTTTGTATCTGTTCTCAAATTTTAGTATTAGGAGAGAAATGAAACTTTTGACTAAGTTTTTGGCACCATTGGCTTCCCTCCCAACTAAAATTATAATTAGCAATTCCCTCCTAATTTTAATTTGTTCCAATTTAAGAAAAATTGATTGAGAGGGAAATGAAACTATTATTGGTGAAAGGGCAAACTATGAGAAATTTAGGTGAGGGAATATGAAATGTTTTAAATTAAATTCTAATTTGGTAAAAGTTTTCTTCTATAGAAAATTAAAAGAAGGATGGTGAGATTAATTGTCAACTTTTTTTTTTATTGGTATGATTTTAATGGAAATTTAATGGAAAACAGGGCACTTAAAATTTACAAAATAACTATAATAGTTTTTGGTCAAAGTTTAGTGGGGAGTTAGTAAACTTTAACCCTACCCATTTAAACCGATTCCTAAATTTTAATAACTTTACCCTTATTTGCGGTTCTAATTTCGAGTATCCACCTACTATACACTTAATATATTTTCAAACATGTTTTTTTTGTTTTAAAAAAAAGTTTGTTGTGCTAAAGTGTAGCATTTTTTTAAATGAATAATAAAGTTTAACGTGTCATTATTTCATCCATAACATTTATATATTGACTATCATATATCAATCACCCATTGCTTTGAAGTGCAAAAAACCAAACATTTAAAATAGTCTCACAAGTTGTTTTTACGGAAACAAATGATACAAAATTACAAATAATCTTAATAAATATTAAGTCTCGACATAAATTATAATTTCACGAAAAATAACTAAGTCATATAACAAGCTAAAATTCTATAAAAACTTCAAATTCAGTGACAATACCCAAAACCTAACCCTAATTGATAGGTTACAGGTTCGGGTTCAGGGTAGTAGCTTATGAACCTTACCCTTACCCTTACTCATTTGACAGGTTCTTCAAGTTCAAGAACCTTACCCTTACCCGTTTGTCCGGTTTATTTTTTCACGATCTTCAATGCAACATTTTGATGGTTAATAGAATGGTAATAAGCTAAAATGTTATCGTTCATATGGTGTTGGAATATTTCAAGAGTTAAGAGACTAAGGAAATTCACAATATAAAGTGTTGACCGGGAAGGTCAAATTAAGCTTAGGAGTCGGAGCTGGTCCAACACAGGCCGTGTCATGTTGGACACGGGTCGTGTTGGTGTCCATTAGCTCAAGTAAAGCCTGCGCAATTATAACGAATGAGAAATTGTATGTTGCGGTGATGACTACTAGTTTTGCATTGGGTTTGAATGCAAGTTTTATTATTGGAGATAGTAGCGGGATCGGGTCCCGATGCATGAACGACATCGACAAAAGTGTATGGTAGGATATTAGCTCAAAAGGGAACTTTCTCAAAGGGATGTTAGCACTAGTACCAACGAACTTGGCCCTGTAAATGACCCCACCGATAAAAAGGGTAAAGGTAGATGGCCGACTAGGGTGAAAGGTTATAGTAATGATCAAACTCGTGTGATGTGGAGCTCACAACAAATGTCACGTGGATCCGGATGCACTTCAAAGTAATGTTATAAATTATGTCATGTGTTAAATATTTTACACTATTAATTCATTTAACAAAAAGTTGAAGATTTTTATTATTTCATTAAATACGGTTAATGTTAATAAATTATGAAAAAATAATATTACAAGCCTTCTTATGTTATTAAAAGATAATGCTCAAAATATTATTTACAATAGTGTTAAAAAAAGGACATTTTTTTAGCTACAGACATAGTTATTAAAATCCCGATCAACGATCCTACGATTTTATGATCCAAAATCGTCTATGTGATTCTATTATCTACATTCTGATCCACGATTCTACAAGGATTAATTCCGATCCTAACTACCTCATGAATCCGAGTTATGATCCTGATTTTAGTAACCTTGGCCACATAGGAGCTCTACTATTTATTTATGTTTATGATTTCTTCATTCCTTTCTAACGCTTGTACCCTGTTTGATTTTTTTTTTACTTTTGATTTAGATTTTAATCTTGAGTTGGGGTTGTAAAATAAATTGTTTAAGACATGTTTGGTTCATAGAAAGGAATGAAATCCAATAACTTTAAGAAATGGAATGAAATTGGATAATTATATATTTTTGTCTGATTCAAATAGGGAATGAAATCAATTTTTATTTTTTTTTAAGATGGATCAATTTTTGTTTGATTCAAATAGGGAATGAAATTAGTTTCTCTCACGTTAAGTAACTTTTTTTGTTTACGATATTTACCGCTTTACTCTTCCCAATACTTAATTTAATTACTCTGTCCATTTTTATTTAAGTCTCACCTAGTAATTGTTTAAAAACTCTGACCGCTAATATTTTAATTTTTATAATGATTCATCAAACAAAATTAATATCAGTAGATTATAATGGAGGTAATTTCATATTAAAAAAGTACTATTAAAAAAATACTCCATCCGTCCCAAATTAATTGAAATTTTGACAAAATTTTGACCGTTAATTACTCACAAATCACAATGAGTTACAATATGAAATTACCGTCATTAGAAAGATACTTTACTAAAGATTATAATGGAGGTAATTTCATATTATAACTCATTATAATTTGTGAATAATTAACGATCAAAATTTAGTCAAAGTGTCAATTAATTTGGGACGGAGGGAGTATACTATTGTAGATCTTTATAAAAATATTATGTGTGAAATTGTTGATTAAAGACGGACTTCAAAAAATGGGAAAAACAGATAAAAAAACGGAAGTAGTAGTATTTTATTATCAATAATTAACTATCACAACTTTTATGTTATTTACTTTAAATAAAACTTTTCAATTCCCTCATAATGTTTCTCCGTCCACATGATATTGTTGATATGTAATAATTAAAAAGGATGCCAAGTTGAGACATCTTGGTAGTGAAAATGTTGATAGAAGCATGAAAAAATTGCAGACAAATTCACGGACGAGGTAGGAGTGTTTGTACCAAACTCAAGATATTCTAAACCCTACAATTCCAGATCTATAAATTTTATGGTGGCTCCGGTCGTTCGGTCGGCGATGGGCACCGGTGAGGACCGTGAGGTGATGGAGGGAACGACCGCGGGGTTTGGGGTTGGAGAAGTTGCCGTCGCTGAGGGACCATGGGTTGGGGGTGACGGAGCAGAGGAGTCGGGATTCGGGTTTGGGTTTCAGGATTTGGGTTTTGTGGGGTTTGATGGAGGGGATAGAGAGGGGGATTGGGGAGAGGAAGGAGGATTGCAGAGACTCCATGGGCCGGGAGGGGTTTGGAGGAAGCTATCCAATAAAACTATCTAACATACTGGGGAATTGGGGATAATAATTTGGGTATTGGGAAAAGGGGAAGCGTGGGGGAGGGATTAAATTGGGGAAGCTATCCACCAACATCACCGTTACCATCACTGTTCCAAACCATCACATACATTTATACCCATCTCAAAATTTCAAATAAATGCCCAACCAAAATCGAATCCAAACTCACACCTATAATCCAAGTTCGTCAATTAAGATTACACTTACCAAATTGTGACAAAATTTTGCCGGAAAACGCCACCCTGCCGCCCAAAACTGCCCCAGAAAGGGGCCCTACCTCCTCCATTCCGCAACTCCAACCCCCGCGACCACCATTGCTACGGTGGTCTTCCTCGTTTCCGGTGAATTCTTCGGTCTCCACTGTTTTTTCGACGGCCAAGCACCACCTCCGCCGCCGTTCGCATCGCCCAGAAACTCCCATCTTTGCCCTCTACTTCCCTTGCTCTCTTTCTCTGTTGTGCGTATAAGTGGAGGGAGGAAGAAGAAAGGGGATCTAGGCCCCCCTGTTTCAATTTGTTATAATCCAATTCTTTGGTGCCTTTTATTTCACCAGCCCATACACTCAATCATACACTCAATTTGGGTAATTTTTCTTTCTAATTTCCACCTCCTCAAAATTCTTAAGTATCTCATTAAGTTACTCTTTATATTAATATTATTTCTATTTATTATATTTATTCAAAATCAGATTTCTCAAATTAAAGGGAGAATTTATTATTCCTTTTATCCGTCATTTCAGATATATTTCGATGACTGTAACCTTCGAAACTGTTTAAATGTAAAAACATAAAATACTCTAATTAAAGTGGAATAATTATTGTTTTATTATTTTTCAAAGTTGGTTTTATGACTAATATATGTGGACTCACCCATTGTCGTTTTCGAAAACCTAACATTTAATGTTCCGAACACATGCGTTTTCATGGTCTATCTTATACCTAATCGAGGGTTGACCGTCCTCGAGTGCATGTGTCCTAGGAGCATTTGATGTTTCGTTAGTGTCCCAAACACGTGCGTTTTCATGGTCTATCTTGTACCTAATCGAGGGTTGACCGTCCTCAAGTGCATGTGCCTTTGGGAAACACCCTTTTCTAAAACCTAGCATTGACTTTGTCGTTAATAATCAGGTTGATCGGCCCGAACACATGCGTTTTCACGGTCTATCTTTTACCTAATCGAGGGTTGACCGTCCTCAAGTGCATGTGCCTTGAGAAACCGCGCCGGAATGGGGCGCTGGCTTCCAAGATCCAATTACTAACCCCTATCGCAATGTTCAATATTTGTCGTTACTATTTAACAATTATTGGTTGTGTGTAATTATAATGTGTTTGATTTATTTATGTGTTTCCCGATGTCTACTACTTGTCTACGTTCTAATCATTGTTGCGCTATTTTAATATTAGTACATTTGTTATTATTTTATTAATATTACTTGGGCAGAGTTCCACATTCAGATAATAACCTGCAACCGTTTGACCATATTCTCCTCTCCCTCATTTCAAAATGAATTTACATTGGGCCCCAATAAAACTATTTGTTTTTAAAATGTTTTTACATTACAGTGTCGAATATATTGAGCTCCGTCTCATTTTTCTCCATGTTTTTCAAATGTTTTGTTTTTAGGTATCGGCGGGACATTTTGGACAGAACTGTGGCAAGGATAACTCATCTAGCAAATCAGGCCGCCACATAGTTTATTAGTTTTAAGTTTCAATATTAGTAATTGGCTCACCACTTTAAGTTAACCGCGCGTTTTAATATTTTCATTGTAGTTGAACAACCTTTTTATTTTCTAAAATTTCCCTATGAAATATATTTCTATTTTAAGTTATTTTCATGGCAAAAGCCTTGCTTTTCCCTCTCTTGGGAAAGCGGCGTGACGCTCTCGGCTTTTTATACGCTTCCGCTAAATTAAGATTAAATGGATTAAAATATTGCTCAGTAATACCCCAAAAGTCGGGGCGTTACAGAAGAAGCTTTGCGCGCGCGCCGGCTGGGAATCAACTGCGTTGGAGTTCCCCAAAACCACCATCATTTGCAAATTTTGAAACTCCATTCGGTAATTGGCAAAGGCGGGAGTGATAATTGGCAAAGGCAGGAGTGAGAATCAGAGGCGGATCCCCATTGACACCAAGGGTGTCCATGGACACCCAAGTTCCGAAATTTTTTTGAGCAACCTATATATTTTAGGAGGTTTTTGTATATTTACTTTAAGTGGACGCCCTAGAAAAAACCCAAAAATATTAATAAAGGGTGTCCAATTCAACACAGAAATCCAACTATTCAAAATATTATTAAGTGGACACCACTAATTTTATAGTCTAAATCCGCCAATGGTGAGAATTGGTGGACGTCAATTGCGAACAAAGAAACCCTAGACGATTTTCAGCGGCTTGAAGGTGTTCGTCTGCAATTTTTTTTCTGTTCTGTTTGAACATTGAGTGGTGGGGGGGGGGGATAAATTCTGTATGTGTATTTGATTCAGGACAGATTTGGTGAGGTTTTGGTTGGAGTTTGAGTTGTTGAATGTATTTTTGTCATGACAGAAGGCGAATTGTGCAGTTGAACATGGCATTCAAGCAAGTGATTCAACCAGAGATGTAACAGAGGAAGAACTAGTTGTAAGTGTGTTTGTGGATGACTCTAATTCATGATTTTTGGGTATTTGTTGTTCAGTATCGGGGTTGGGTAATGAGAGGACGACTGTAATTCATCAGTTTAGACAGAGCCGAATGGTAATGTAATTGTTGTTCATGTATTATACTGTTAATGATCGTTGTTGGATAATTGGCGTTGGTGTGTGTAATTATGGTTTTGTGATGGACATCTCATAATGGATTAAACCCATTTTGTTGTGATTCACATAATAACTTAATGTTCAAAGTTGGTCAATTATGGGGGAACGCTGATGTTCATTGTTCATAATTGATGTTCATTTATATTATTGAGGCATGACCATATTAGCTTAATGTTTAATTTTGAGTAATAGTTGTTCAATCTGTGGGTTTGGTAAAGGTGTGGACGAACACACATTATTGTTCATCTTAGTACATCATGATGTTCATTCACATTGTGTTCAATGTTCATGTTGTGTTCTGTTCAATTAGGGTAGCATAGATGATGATAGTCATCTTGATGTTAATATCTTTGTTCATCTAAATTGAAAGACATATCTAAATGATAATGTAATTGTTGTTCATTAATTATAATGTTGATGTTCATTTTTGACGTGTAGGAGCGGAGAAGCAGATATAATGGGGCCATGTGAGCCCACGCCAACCCTGATGAAAGAGTCATTGTCTTGATCCCAAATCCAAACCCAATGTAAGTGTATTGATGGAGATTGAACTTGGGTGACGTTCATTTGTTCGTGGTTGATGTTCATGTTTGCTTATGAGGTAGTCTAGGCTGTAGGGGCAACGAGGCAGACGTGGCCACTCTTACGGAAGAATTGGCACCCGCTAGAGTAAGTGAAATGGTTGTGGATGACGGTGACGACAAAGAGTAAGTTAAATGTTAACAATATATATTGTTTGGGCAGTTTGTTGTATGTCATGTAAGTTACCTGTCAGTAATGTAGTTGACATCCATGAGCATATAATCTTTTATCTTCTCATACTTAAGGTGTCTCTATCTTTATTTTGTTGAAATCATTAAAGTTCATTATCCATCCTTTCTTTTTCATTAGACATTTTCTCTAATTAGGACACCAAGTTACATATTTTTACTTTCCTAATTCTTTCCCTTTCCTAATTTTGAGTTGCTTAACAACTTTACCCTCATAGATTAATAAACTTTCAGCTACCTTAGTTTGACTCCCTCCATCTATTTTATGTCCACCATCATGCTAGGCCGGTAACATTAGTGTCGATTATCGAGTAATGTAAGGTTCATAAGAGAAAGATGCTTGGTTGTCCGAAAATTTATTTTGTCATTAGGGTAATTGAAGTATAATTGAAATCATTACTAGAAATATAGTTGAATAATTGTTAACTTCAAATACAACTTCGGTTTTAACTTTTAACCAATTTCCAAAAACATTATTTAAGATTTGAAAATATCGAAAAATGAAAGTTAAGGGGTGAAAAGTGATTTATGAATAGCAACAATCATTATAAACTTTCACATTAAATAATGACCTTGATTTAGATAACAAATATTTCAATTTACTCATTTAATATATACAATCTTATAATCCTTAAATATTATCGAAATTTTTAGATATTATATTCAAAATCTTTAAACATTATCCACAAAAATAAATTTGTAATTGAAATCATAAACTTGGAATTTGACATGACAATACCCTAATGTATTGCAAAATAATTGTAAGAGAAAAATACGAGTAAATTACATTTACCCTACTTGACATTTGTGCTAATAATTTTTACACACCCGAATTTTGTGAAATAATTTTTACCTTACCTAACATTAAGTGTTTATATATTTAAACCTCCTACAATATTTTATATTTGATTTTTATTGAATTTTTTGATGAATATAAAAAAAATAAATATAAATTAACTTTTTTACCTTTAATATTATTTTATTATAAAAAATATTAGGTTACAAAGAAAAATGGTGCGTCGAGACCCAAGGATGAAGCTGCCTATAGTAGAGGCTACCAGGCTACAAACTTACTTTGTCCAGCTTTCACAAAACAGAAACATTCCCCCTTCCTTTGTCAACAATAACAAATTAACAAAAGAAAACTCCCCCAGGAAAAAAAAAATAAAAAAAATATTCAGAGAAGTGAGGAGAGAGAGAGAAGGGGTTGTGTATGTGTAGATGGCGACGGAGCTCGTCAACCGATCTCTGATATTCTTCTCAAGTCTCCTCCCAACCCACGCCTTCTCTTCTCAGGTAATTCCCCCACCTATTTCTTCCTCCATTTTTCTTATCAATTACTTCACTGCATTTAGAGAAAATTCCCCTGATCAGATCATCCAAATTTTGGTGCATTTTTTGTAACCAGAATCAGTTTCCTCTTTCATGTTTTGTGGGTCTTATTGGGTCGGTTTTGATTGATGAGAAAATGGAGTTTTTCGCCGGAGGATTTGTGGGATGTTTGGTGTGAGAGAATGGTTGGTAGATTGACTTGGATTCAGCAGAAATTCATCTTCATAATGGATTTTGTAAAACTTACTGATTTTTAAGTGAATTGCTATTGATTCGACTATCTGTTGTTTTTCATTTTTGATTTCATTTTATGCATATGGAAGAAGACTGGATGAATTTTCTGCTAACGAGCAGTTCAGTCATTCTATGTGTAGTTGTTCCAGAAATGCTGAGACTGTTGTGAAAATGTGTTGGGTGCCATGTTAGAGTGATGACTGCTGACTAGAAACATGACCTTGGTTTTTTCCCCTTCTCTGTGTGTGTGTGGGCTAGGGGAGCATTTTACTTTGAGAATTTCATATGTGATGTTATTGAACTGGGTTTGTTTAATGTTTACCAATTTTTAGGGGAGGAAGAGTTAAGAAGTGAGAGAGATTGGTCATGTCTGTTGATTTCCTTGAGAAGCAATGGGGTTGCGGAAAGTCACATGCTGTAAAATTGCAAAGAATGGGCTCCATGGTTTGCGACATGGGAGACCCTTGCTTTCATCAATCATCCTTAAAGGTTGTGGTGTAAGATACTTGTAAGCAGTTTTGGTCCCCCTTCCCCCCTTCATTTTTCCAAAATCTTTCTTAATTGCTTCTCAATATAAGTTACCATCTTCAACCCAACAGTTTGTGTGCCCAACTTGCGTAATTGTGTCATGATATGCAAAATTTGACATATCATGGTGCCCATTCAATAATCAGCAGTTCTCTAGAATGTCCCACCTGTGATGTGTCCCAAGCGGACTGCACCCTTGAAGGTGACCTGTTGAAGTTTTGAAATGATCAATAGACGGACTTCTTAATAAGAATCTGACTAATAATTTATCAAGAACTTGACTTTTATTATAGTCATCCTAAATGGACTATTGCCTTTATATTTATAATAGTTACCTTAAAAATGACCGTCACATAAGGTCTTCGGTGAGATGCTCTCCTGTAAGACCTACTACATCATAGTATATCTACAAATCCAAAAAGTCAATTTTCTTACATAATTGAGCACTAATTCCAACTATACAATGTTGTTAAAACATAGAGTTTGAATTCCAGATAGGACACATTTTTGACGTAAAAGATCCTCTGATTCCTTTCCTCTCGTTAACCAAATAGGCAAAGGAATCGTCTTCCATACTCAAGATACCCATCTCTGCTTCATTTTATGCCCGGTCACCAACACAACTTTGACATTTGATGTATGTGTCTACTTAATTCCCATCAAAGGGAGTGGTGCACGTGAAAATGTGGCTTTGTTAGTTATTTCCTTAACTGGGTATAAAAGCAGAAAAGAGAACAAGGTATGGTTATAGCGTTAGACTTTCAAAGGAATTTGGCGACATTGCTACTAGAAATTCGTGCTGTGGGTCAGTAATTTTGAGTAAGCTAAAGGAAGGAACTTAGGATAGAAAGGGTGTATAAATCATTGCCAGACTCACACTTAGCAACAATCACTGTCAAATGTTCACTTTAATAATTTAGCACAAGAGCATGTGAGGCATTGCGGAGATCATTGGATCTTGGGAGAATGTTTGTTTGAGCTCAACTGATTCATATATTCCTTCGCTTACACCTTTATTGTGTACCTAGTTTTTCGGTTGTAAATTGGATGGATGGAGAGAGATGTGAGAAAATGATAGTAAGAACTTTAACAATGCTACCTCCCTCTCTTTCATCCCTTAATGGCGGGCACTTGTCAATTAGTATTGCAACAATCACAAGGGAGAGAGAGGACATAAAATTCATGCTAGAATGAGTATTAGACTGTTTGAGGACATATGTTGTCCAAAAGGTGGTTTGGATCTAAACCCTCATTGGGCCTTGTCTTAACTAGAGTTAGGGAACATAGTGTGGTTCTTAAAATCATCGCAAGGCTAAATGAAAAGATTAATTGCCAATGATATCTTCAAACAGAACTTTTTGTATACTTCCATCTAAGTTAAATAGGAGTTTTGACAATACTTGTATCTTGAGGCTTTCGTCTAGGAGCTCAAAAGGCACATTTGGTTGCAGCAGTATGGCTAAATTGCTAAAATTCCATAACCATGTTCCATTTCATGGATGTCACAGGGTGAAAGCTCACTTCTCCTAGCAGTAAAACCTTTCCAAAGCCGTCTCTCTGTTGTGCATGACCACATTTGAATACATGCTGTTTCAGCCATTCATTAGATGTCCTTTTTGGGTTGTAAACAATTGTAAATGCTGCATAACCTCCCCCTCCTCCCCCCCCCCTTTTTTACTTATGTTTGGGTCCTACATTGCACATGGCGTTGCCTTTTCTTATCATTCAAAGTTTACTAGAAGGGAATGAAGGAGAACCGTACTAGTTGGTGGTTGTACATATTCTACATAAATGCATGTAGACATTTCAAATTTCCCAGATATGGATTCTGGCTATTCAATTTGAAATTATTTTCTTTTTCTTTGGAATTTCTCATTTATATTTCCCACCTTTTCCCTTCCTTTCCTCTGTTGAGTTGAGGCTTAAACTAAGTTGGTGGTTTCTTGAAAATGAGGCTGTCCTGCTTATTATACATTATCATTTGCCTATCATAGAAGCTTTTCAGGTTTCACCATTCTGTTTCTCTTGTTATTGCAGGCAAACAAAATGCTGAAGCCAGACAAATGGCAGTCAGTTTTTGATAGTGACGGCAAAGCAGTCGGTTTTCAGAAGGCACTAAAATTTATTATCCTGGGGGTGAGACGTCTACTATGCTTATTTCCCCCCTTTTCTGCTAAAGCATTCAAAATATGGAATGGCGATACGCTACATAAAATCATATTTGTCCCTTTCAGTACGTTGACCTGGTATATGTGTATGCTATATATGTATATATGAATTTGTTACCATCAACATATGATGGAATAGCCTCGGCATGATGTGCGTTTCCCCTTCTTTTCGAGTAATTGTTGTTGGTTCTTTTATTTTTATTTTTTATTTTTATTGTTATTCTTGCATTAGTGGGAATATTCTGGGGTGCGGTGTTGTTTTTGTTGTATTTTTAATTTTATTCTTCTTCTTTATGGGACAGGGGGTTATGCTGGTGCCACCCTTCATTCAGGGTTCCATACTGTGAACTCATTTTGCCCAAAACTTAATTATTAGCTTCTAAATTCATGTCATCAAATGATGTAGAATCCTCAATTGTACGACATGCCATTGATTATGTTGGTTTTCTATGTTCATTCACATGTAGTCTTCACTCTTCAGTCACAAACTTTCTGGAACTTATGTGTGCAACCACAGCTCTTATGGAAGTCCAACACTTGTTCTGGCATTCACATTTAGTGTTTAATGTCCTACCAGCCAGGGAATTCGTTTTCCGAACTATATGTCAGTCATCATCGTGCAATGTCGTTAAAGTATAATGTGTTGGACAAAATGATAGTGCTTTAATAGCCTAGTTTATGTGTACTTTGATGTGCAATATGACTACTGTAGCTCTTATTCTTTCTGAAAATGTGAGCTTCAACCCTTTCTCCGGTATCCATGTGTGCACATGTTCATCAACACGTAGGCAGCATTTGGTTTTCATAAACATTCTCAGATTGCTAAGGAATTTCTGAGCAATCTGCGTTGGCCAAGAAAAGTAATATTAGTTTACTTTGTTATCTAGTTGCACATATTTTTATGTATTTGTGCCAGTTGTGTTTGTTTCTAGCTCATATCATTCGTAACACTCAAATGTTTTAGCTGACCATATGGACTTTCATTACAGGGTGTGGATCCCTCTATAAGATCAGAAGTATGGGAGTTTCTTCTCGGCTGCTATGAATTGAGCAGTACGACAGAGTATCGTGAATTACTGAGAGCAGCTCGGAGGTTAAACTTTTCACTTTCAGAATTTATTTCCTTGCTTACATATTCTTTCATTGGAACTGTCTAATTTCACGTGAACTATCTGAAAAAAATTTAAATTACATTAGCTTAGTATTTCTTGGATCCCAATACAAATTCTGTTTTTGTTTATTTTCTCCTTTTCTAGGACCATGTTTCAGTCGATAAGGAGTAGTCCACCCCCCCCCCCTCTCTCTTCCCTTTTTTCTTTTCCTGAGGAATAAGACACAATGGCCCCATGTACAATAGGGCAACTACCTAAAACATTATGCTCTCATTCTCTCAGCCGTAACACAATCTTCAATCCAACAGGTCATAAATCTCAATAATGAATGGTTTATAAATTTGATTCCTACTCTTGAGTCTGGATTGATAGGTTACCAAGGGGTTTAAAGGACAGAATTGAATGAAGCTGTAGTTTGCCCCTTCATCATGGTTTGTTTGGTTGTTTAGAGCTTTCACTCTAGACATCTTAAAGGTTATCTCAAGCACGAGAAAAAAAGAAAAAGAATTCTCGGGAAAGATGGGAAAATTAAGGTTGTAATAAAGTCTAAAGGCTAGTGAGATGTTATGATGGAGGTTTACCTACAAGAACTTAGTGAAGGAATTATGTCTCTGCATTGCTTTCAGGTCATAATCGTTCTTAGGTCTCTCTAGGGCCTCCAGGGTACACAGTTGCATTTTGCTTTGTGGTCCTGAGTGGTTGGCTATCCATCGCAGTTCTACCTTGTAGGGGTTCGTTGTCAACGAAGAAGTTTAAGATCTTTTGTTGATTTTAGCCCAAGGTGGAGATTGTTAGGAAAGTGTCCTAAAATCACCCAATCTCTTGACTCCACTATTATTTGTTTCCTAATTGTATTAGGATATTATTTAGGTTTCCTTATTATATTGGGTTTTCCTAATTGTATTAGATTCTAAATCTAATTGGAGTGGAGGTCAAGGTAGATTTAGAGGGAATTCTTCCCTATAAATAGAGGGTTTTGTTCGCCTTGTTTGGTGTGGCTAAGTTTAGTGTCCATTAGGGAAAATCTTGGATGGTGAGAGAGGTTTTATTGAGAGTTTTGTGGACTAAGAACGTGTGTCTCTTTTGGGTTGGGCTTTTTCGGTGTTTAAGATCTTTGTAATACTCTCTTTGTTGGATGGTCGAGATCGTTCGTTGTAATCTTTACCAATAGCGGATTCGTTTGTGCTTGTGCTGCTCGTGGTTTTTCCCGATTTGGGTTTCCATGTTAAATCCTTGTCCCCTTTTTTCTAGCATTTGTTTTTCTCAATATCCAGTAGTCATCTTATTTTTGTTTCCGCTATGATAAATCTGCTCTTATTAATTACCCCAACTATGTCATTTGAAGATTATGAGTACCTTTTATGATGTCGTATGTGAGAAATAATTGCTTCTGTATGGGTTCAAAATCTATCATGCAGGGAACGATACGAAGACCTGGTGAAAGAATGTCAAAAAATGCATTCAAGCATAGGAACAGGTTCACTTGCTTATGTTGTTGGTTCTAAAATTATGGATGTGCGAACGTATTCCAAAGAGACTGTGAGGAATGATGCTGAAGACGACAAAACGGAAGCCTCCAAAGATAGTAATCATAGTAGCAAACGTAATGGTTATCGTGGTAGGAATAACAACTGTACAGATATGACATACAAAAGCCAAAGAGAAAGTTCTAGTGATTCTTCTGACACTGTCAGTGTAAGAGAGAGCATTGATAGTGCTGCTTATGACTCGTCTAGCCTTGTGCCTAGTCCTTCCAAAAGGAATTGTAGCTCGAGACCCAGTAAACAACCACAAGTATCTCAACTTCCACGGGATAATTTGTTTGATTTCCCTGCTCTGCCTGTTACAAATTTGTTTGAGGAGAGTGAAGGCGAAGAGGTGGGTCAAGTGCACAATATTGGAGATTCTAATAAGTGGAAAAAATCAAAATATGAGGAAGAGAGCATGCACAGCTTTCAAATTGGTAATAATGAAGAGTTAATTATTGAATCACATGGTTCGCCGTCTGAAGGTGCCAGACACTTCACCAGTTCTGAAATTGAGCCTGCTAATGGCCATATTAATAAACATCATGAACAATCACTGCAAAATTCTAATATAATCAATTACAAGAACAGAGTGCTCAGCAGGTTGAGAATATCTGACGTTCCAGAAACTGAGCCGTATTCAAGCAATACCTTTGGTGACGCCCCCAATGATGATAAAATATCTGAATGGCTCTGGACTCTGCATCGAATAGGTTATAATAGCATAAACCGCCATGCTCTATTTTCTTAATGGTGCCTTAAATTGTGTTTGTACTGAGTGATTACGTTTTTCTCCAGTGGTCGATGTGGTCAGAACTGATAGTCATCTTGAGTTCTACGAAGATCCAAAAAATTTGGCCAGGATGTCAGATATTCTTGCTGTTTATGCCTGGGTTGATCCTGAGACAGGGTACTGCCAAGGTTCTTGGATTTTCCTCAATTGCTCTCTAGTGATTCTTGTTTCTCTCTTTTTTCCCTTTTTTTTTTAAATTCGGAGAAGCTAGTGACCCTTGTTAAATTAATCTTTCTTTATCCCCCCTCCCTCCAAAAAAAAAAAGATTGAATCGTTCAATGTAAGTTCATGTTTCAGGCATGAGTGACATGCTGTCTCCATTTGTCGTAATCTTTGAAGATGACGCTGATGCATTTTGGTGCTTTGAGATGCTTCTTCGAAGAATGGTTTGAACTTAAGCTTTCAAATTATCTCTTGTCTTTATCATGAGCATACTGTTCATCTAACTTGTACTTCTCCACACCTGGTTAGCGTGAAAACTTCCGAATGGAGGGGCAGACTGGAGTGATGAAGCAGTTGCAAACACTGTGGCACATCTTAAAAGTCACTGACAGGGAAATGTTTTCACACTTGGCTCACATTGGTGCTGAAAGCCTAATCTTTGCTTTCCGGATGTTGCTGGTTCTATTTCGCAGGGAACTATCATTTAGTGAAGCCCTTTGCATGTGGGAGGTTGCTCTCTCAAACTCTGCCTTCATCCTTGTAGAAGATATACAATTCTTTTGGTGCCGATGCAAGTATGCTATTTGATTAGATTGAATAGAGATGTAGTTTGAGTTGGTCGGCTAATTAATTGACTTTGGTTACTGTTGTTGGATAGTCCTCAAGACCCACAGATGAACAAGAATGCATCAACATTGATATTTCCCTATACATTTCATGAAGCAGTTATTGCAAATCTGCTTGTAATAATGGGATTTTTCTTTTGCTCAAGGGGTTAAAAAAAAGCTTGTAGAATAGAAAGTGAAAAAAAACCCCCAATCCTTGTGATGCCTAAAAGAAGCAATCAATCCTTGTGAGCTGTTTTAATAGTCATGTTGAATGATCTGCAGCTAATATTTGACTGCTTAATCATGCATGTTCGAGGTAAAATTTTGTAGTCTGAAGAAAAGAACATGCATTATGGAGGAGAATCCACATAATCTCATAGCTCGCGGTAGGATTATATATCTCGTATGTGCATGTTTGTCATTTTAATTGGGAAAATTGCTGCAGATGATGTGGGCGGCTGATTTTGATGAATCTCTATCTTGGAATCTAGCACAAAAATGTCTGGAGCCATTGGTGCTGCAAGTGCCAGTTCCAGACGAGTCGGGTACTGTTGATGTTGGTGGGGAAAGAAAGGACATGGACAACGGAAACACAGAGGGAGGCTCATATGCAGAAAAACATGCAAATATTGAACCGGCCAGCCCAAATGACGCTGTGATGAAGTCAGTGAGGCCCAACCACTCATTTTGTGGCTTAACTAGGACCTTCTTGTCACGGAATGGTCGCATGCATCTACGCTCTCGGTCCTTGGCATCAAGGAATCAGGAAAATGAACTACCTGTTTTTTGCGTGGCTGCAATTCTGATCTTAAACCGTCACAAGGTCGTCAAGGAAACTCATTCTATTGATGACCTAATCAAGGTGGTTAATCTCACCTAAATCTTTATTCTCCAGTCTAGTTTCTTCATACGTTGGTCTTCCCCATTTATCATTAGTGTGTTTTAAGTCTTCTTGGAGCTATCCTTTTATTTAACAATTTAGTGTTTGAAGGAAGTTCGGAGGGAGATGTAATCAGATTACTTCTCTTGAGTGCTAGGGAACCCATCTGTTTTCTCTAATAATCACAGCATATTTAGCATATAAATTTTGTATGATTAGTGCCATTGAGTATAAATTAGTGACCTAGGGGGTTGGTTCTTTGACTTAATAATTTACTCCATAATAAACCTCTGATACTCCGACTCTTCTAAATAGTAGCCGTACCCATGTGCGACACGACACGACGTGGATATGGACACAGGATATGTGTCCGACACCCACTTTGGCAATTGGACACTTCTGAGCTATCCCTAGATGATCCATAACTTGAAATGATTATTTTGGAGGATGATGTAGAGGGAATACACTCATGCTAACTAGGGAAATTTTGATTGTTTTATGGATTAACTCCATAAGTTTACTGTTTATTTTTATGTTAGACATTACCTAAGTTGTTATTATTGTTTTATGAACAATGATTATGAACTTTTTAAGTATTTAGCTTATCATAATAGTTGTGTGTGAACCCATATCCGTGTCCCCATACCCGTGTCCAATTACAAGACCCTGTCCCCGAGTCCTACAAAAGCAAAAAAATTGTGTCCGATCCTCGGATATGTGTCAGGGTCCGACACCCATACCCGAGTCAGAGTAACATAGTAATAAACATAATCAATTTACTCGTACTTTGAGGAATAGAGAAGATCTTAACTAGACTTAAGGGCTATTTTTGCACTATAGTGGTTAGACTGGCCTGATTGTGTGGCCAGAATGTTGGCGATTAAGACTCCTCAAATCAAAAGATGATATTTGCAGAGATGTGGTTAATTTGATGGATTTATGGTCAATATTGGGTGATATAAGACATGAGTGATTGGAGAAAAGGTAGGAATGACACCAATTAAGGTGAAAATGTGGGATGCAAGACTTAGATGATTTAGACACACTGAGAAAGTATAGACTATAGATGCATTAGTGAGGTTGCCAAAGATGAAATTGGTATGAAGTTATTCCATTAAATTTGGTCCCACTTGAGCTTATGAAGGAAGCTCTTCATAGCATTTCCTGTTGGTCTAGAGTTAGGGTCGCTTAGTTAGGTAGTGGACATATTTGGGAGCAAAGTAGGGCAAAATCGTATCTATTTAGGGGATAATATTTTAATTTTGAGGCTATGGTAAGGTGAAAAGGTCTCATTAGGAGTTCAAGCTTTATTTGTTGGGAACTTTATTTGGGTAGAAGCATGTACGGAACATCTAATGACATGTCATTTGTTTTTCGTTGGAATTTTCGGATTTAACATATATGGAACGCAGAAGGTCACTATGAATCATCTTTTTTTTTTTTTCATTTTCCCTTTTTTGAAAGGTTGACATGAGGTAGGTTTCTTTATTTTATATTTTGGGTACCGTAAAAAAAATATAAAATATATATATAAAAACCAAAAAAAATGTAAGAAGTTAGTGATTTTAATCAAGGTCCAATGAAACTTTCTTCTCCTCCAGAGGTAAGCTCCTGCATCTGGGCACTTGGGAATGGCTGTTGAGTAGTATTTGGTTATCATTTTTCCTTTTTGCTTCCTAAAGTTGCTTTCAGGCGGGCAACATTATTAGTTTCTGTCACATGGATCACACAATGTATTATTTCGAGTGAATCACTCACAAAATAGAGGTGTAAACTGGAGGTTCCTTGCACCTTGTCTTTCACAAGTCTTAATATTAGAACGTATGTTCTGTCATCATCTCTACCTGACTCACAGTTTGTGTCTTTCATAGGAGACCTGATATTCTCGGATTATATTTTCTTTTACTGTAATTAATTTTGCAGATATTCAATGATAATGATCTGAAAATAAAAGTCAAAAGGTGCGTACGGACAGCGATCAAGCTCCGGAGAAAATATTTCTACAAGGTGCTCTCGTAATCCTGTTAGTGTTTTTCTTTTTTGTGTGTGTGGGTGGGGGGGGGGGGGGGTGATGTTTCTGCTGTGTCACACGTACCTATTATCGGCCTTGGAAATTTGCTTGTTCCTTGAATTTATGAGAAATAGTGATATATGTTTTAGCTGATTAACTAGTCATGCCTCTACTTTGAGTGATTTTTGCCCGTGATTGGTCTGAAGACTCATGTGTCTGATGTACTCACGAAGTGAGGAGGATAGCATGAACTTGATTTATCTCAATATTTTATTTCTTTATCATTGTTGGTTTTCTTTTTCCAGGATTGTCATGTATGCTAGTTTCGGAGCCCTAGCTTCCACCATTGAAGTAATAAACACTGGTAGAACTGGTAGTGAGGTAGTTGTTGGGGAAGTTGTACAAACAAGTATGGTAGACTTCTTAATGGTTGTAGCATAGAAAATGTCACTTACTAATTGACAGACATGAAAGTACATGAAAAGTTACTGAGCTTATACCAGCTAGCATTTGGCGAGGCTTTTTTGTGGTCTATCTGTTTGCAAAAACCTCATTTGGTCATGCGGCATTTTCATCATAAGTATTTGCTAGGTTTCATCTTTCAGCATCATCATGAATTCAGATTAGTTTCCTATGAACATATATTAACATATGTCCATCTTTTTTCCTTTTTTTTTATTTAATACTGATGGAGAATATTCACTACAACTAACGACTGCGTTTTGTTTGAAACAGCTGATCAGGAAGAATAATCTATCGCCTCAAAATGAGCAATGATATTAACTTAGGGATATATAATCCTTTGAAAGGCTAAGCCATGTAAATTTTTTTCGCTTTGAAGATGGTGAAATCTGCTTGTAGATTCTGGTGTGATTCTTTTTCCACAGTAGCTGTGAGGTGTTTATGTCATTGATGGCCCTTCTTGTGAAGTTTATGGGGAAAATTGCCTTTACTGTGAAGGTAAGTAGTTTCTCCTATCTTCCCTCTACACCATGTCAAGATTTCATTTTTCTCTTCAACGTAAATTTGTAAATTAGTTGTGGATATTTCTTTTATTATTTTTTATAATGTAAGGCTTGGAGCTACGTCTGAGCTCCGAGCCACTAGCCAGGGCAGTGGATGAGTTTACTAGACTCACTAAAGGGGGACCATAGAATAGAATAGAAGTCACTAGGCTCTATAAAGGAGGTAGGGCTGTCAAGAAATTGTCCGATCCGAATACCTGGTTTAGTCCTATCCAGGAAAAAATGGGTATTGTCATAGATTTTTTGTCTGAATTTCGACATTGATGGATTTGAACGAAAATTTGACACAATAGTTTCCACATTTATGTTGTCCATAATTTAGGCTTAAACAAATTATCTGATCTGGAAAATACCTGAAAAGACTAGGTATTACATACCAAGTTTTCGTCAGATGTCCAATTCGACCGGACACAAAATGAACCAAACCTGATTTTTTGACAGCCCTAGGTTATGTGGATTATCAAAGAAAGCAAATTACAAAGTGAAGAATCACACTGGCATTAGCCGTTAAATGCTGAGATTTTGATGCATTGCATTGCAAGCCAAGCCTTGTCTGGTGTGATACTGATGCCATGTTTGGCGCCTTTAATTGTAGCCTTGCGTATCATACTGATGACCTTCGGTAGGTCATTTCGACAGTGTGGGTGTGATTTGTTGTGAATCATGTTGTTTTTGCAGTTAATCCGGGACCTGGCTGAGACGATAATGATGTGGAGGATTGAGGAGGCTCTCAGTTTCAGTAGGAAAGAATGATGCAGAGCCTAATAAGTTGGTAGCACAGTTTTGGTTGTACTTGCCTTATCATTTAAACATTTTACTCCATTCTTCAATATAATTGTATATCAATTATCCCAATCTGAATTTGTGGACTTCACCATCTGAACCATTTATCACGGCTGCCTTTCGACCAAAAAAAACCCCCTCTTTGCCTATTCATTTTCTTGTTGATAATTTTGAGCCAGCGGCGTTTGTTTTGGAACAGTTAAAACTAGGCCCATCGCCATTCACCAACATGTATTATTATGTCTATTTATTTGCGCATGTATGATGTCTCTATTGGAATTTCTCACAACACTCATCCATATGTAAATACAGAGCTGAAGGAGTAATTATGTAACAATAAAAAAAATTTGTCGAAAAGTGATATTAGGGCGATGACAGATATGTGGCCCTAAAAATTGTGATGTTTTCCAAGGGGTAGGGAAACTTTTGATGAGAAAAACATTTCCTGAGATTTTACTAAACACATCTTAAATTATGAAAGGCATAAGCTGAATGAGTTGCTTCTCTGAACAGTTTAAGACTAACAAAGTTGATCAATGATTAGCTTATCACTCTCCACTCTCAAAACAGATGGACTTTTCACTTATGGCTCTATTCTTTCCGTTGGTAAGATAAAGTTGGGCAAAATAAGATTATGTACCAAGTTGTAAGTAAATCTTTGTAATATTCTTTAGAAGAAAAAAAAATGTAACTGTGATGTGAATATGAAAATAATTTAGGTAATTTTGGATAAATTTAGAGAAGATTCAGATAGTAAATTAACAAAGGAAAAAATATATATAGCCATTAGATTAGGTAGTAGATAGCTAGAATTTCCACTTGGGCTGCATTCTGTATTGCAGAACCCAACAGCAAACTCAAGTAAGAACCACACACAAAACAACTCAGCCAGAATGCCATGTCTTTCAGATTGCCTTTTCAATTGATTTAAGACGATCAGGTCAGAACTCAGCAAGCTGCATCAAATGTAACTTACTACTTTCTTACTCATACTCACGAGGGAGATTTTCTCTGATGGTTTGGCTTTAATCTACTTTTTTTATTTTTTTATTTTATTGAAGGATAGAAAGTAAAGTAAGGCCTCGGCTAGAAATTATCATTTAAACTTTTAAATATCTTCCTTTGGAGATGTAATTTGTTCAAACTGGTATAGTCTTTAGGAGCTGTCAGCTGTGGATGTCCGTTGGTCCAATTGGTAAAAGTCTTTAGATGTGGTTGCCGAAAATGTTTGTTTCTACAATAGCTTTTATTGACATACATAGACCCGTCAAATTTTGACCCGACCCGAACCCGCCTGGAAATTTTGAATTTTGAACATAATTTTCTCGACATAAACCTGAAATATACCGAACCCGATAAACCCACAAATTAGCGGGTCAAACCCGACCCACTTGACCCGAAAACTTTACTTTTTACGTCCAAATCTATTAGAATTTGTGACTTTTCGTTGGAATTTGTGACTATTAAACAATAACCGCAACTCATTCATGTGTTATTCATCTAATTTAAGTTGAAACATTTGCAATAATTTATCGGTACTAGAAGATAATCATATTTTATTATGTAAATTGTACCAAAAAATAATATTTAGGACAAATTTTTTAAAAGAAAAAGCTGAAAAAGGTCGCAATCATAACCCGTTGGGTTGACCCAAAATTGAAATACACCGCCCGTATTTAATCGAACCTGAAATATACCCGACCCATATTTACCCGAACCCGATATACAGACCGACTCGTAACCCGCCCGCTTGCCCGAATTGACATATCTAGACATACAATGTCTCTCATACATCAAATTTGCTCTTAGAGAGGAAGCATTAGAGCATGGTCAAAAGTTTTTAAGTTTTGTATTATGTTCTAGAATACTATCTCGGTTTCATAATACTTGTCGCTTTAAACTTTTTTTTGTTGTCCCGGAATATCTATCATTTTATAACCTTAATACAATTTTTTGGAACTATTTTTTTTTTATAGATGTGAGAGAACCATTTACAAGTAATTTAACACTAATGTTTCACTAACTTTTCGTAGAACACAATACTGAATTAACTCATTTTATTTATTTTCTAAATTTTGACAACAAGACATGAGCGGATTTAGATTAGGGTTAAGGGGCGGTAATGGCCACCCTTAACCCAAAAAAAGCAGTAGCATAGTTTGATTTAAAAATTATGGATAATTTATTTTCCAAAGAGAAGCATTATTATCGAAAGCAAGACGTAAGTTAGGCACACAATAACGAAATTATCGAAGCAGAAAAGGAGTTCTCCAAAGAGAAGCATTATTATTATCTCGGGTGAATGCCATAATAACTCTTTTGTTTAGCATTAGCTATATATCTTAAATTAAAATTCAAGCAAAAAGCAGGTTATTTACTGAGCTAACAAAGTAGCAACAAAGCAACATTTCATTTTCAGGGTAGAGTTGTACTGAAATCCTCTTACTAAGGAGGGGGGAAAAAGTAAGAAAAAGTTGCAACAGGTGAAAGCTGGTGTTTAATAATTGTCCTTGTCCAAAATGCCAGTTGCTTGCTTCAGTGGCAGATGAATAACTATTTTAGGGGTCCAGCAATATATAGTTTCAGGTGTTTGTCTCTGACAGATAGAAAATTATTTAGGTGGTCTGATTTCAGAAACTTGACAGGATTCAACTGAGCTTACCCTCATGCATCTCTGACTCATCATACAGTAACAGTAACAACACTAATCAGTTACCACTCCATAAAGCACTTGCTGTGGTGTGACTCCAGATCTTTTCTTCTTCCTTAGCACTCAGTTATCTACTTATCTCTGTCTTTGTGTTACATTGTTACCCACTTACCCATACTGTATTTTACTACCATAATTGTGTTCGAAATTACACAAAATATTTCGGCATGGTTATAATTTTAGAGCATGTGTAATGTTAGTTCCCACATTCTGAAGTTTTATTTCATTATCAACTCTCAAATTTCTACTTGAGGAAATCTAATTTAATGAACTCTTAAGACAAACTCAAAATTATAGTTCATTATGAAACTTTATTGTTTATGAGATGTAAATAAGGTTGTTCAAATTTAAGGTGACTTATAATTTCAAAACAGAGCGAGTATAATTTCATTAATAATAATCTCGGGTTAGAGGTCAAACTCTATTACACTTTTTTTTTAATTTTTAATCACAAGCTTTGTTACTTTTGACTGAGAAGCATAACGTCAACAAAAAATTGTGTAATTAGTTATGGCTAAATCTTTGCGACTTCAGTACACAATTCAATTTTTTTTTCTCCCCTCTAAACTAGAGATAGCAAAAATTGGTCCAATCCAAAAAAATTGGATTTGGACATAGATTTTTCGTCTGAATTTTAATACTGACCGAATATTCGGATATAAAATTTCTCTTTTTTCTATTGTCCGAACCCGAGCTTCGTCCGAATTGTTCGACCCGAAATAAAATCGAGCTCAAACATAAATTTCTCGTTTTTAACATTGACCGAATTTTCGCTCAGTACTGTTACTCTAAACTATAAGGATTATTGGATGATAATACACTGAACTTTAGGGGTATTGGACAATAATGCACTGAACTTTTTTCTTGGACTCTAATACACTGAACTTTGAGGGTATTGGACAATAATGCACTCAGACCAATTCAGCTGGTGGTTGACGTGGTGGTTGTCCCACTTTGGGTATCGTTTTTCTATTTTTTTCCAAAAAAAAAATATCAGTCATCCTGCTTATATGTCCTTTCTTACACGGCAAAAGTTTTTTTCTGAAAAAAATAGAAAAACGACACCTCAAAATATAACAGCCACCGCGTCAACCACCAGCTAAATTGGTCTGAGTGCGTTATTGTCCAATAACCTCAAAGTTCAGTGTATTAGAGTCCAAGAAAAAAGTTCAGTGCATTATTGTCCAATACTCCTAAAGTTCAGTGTATTATCATCCAATAATCCAAACTATAATAAATAGACTTTAGTTAGGGGGCGGGGGCCTTGAATTCTGGGAGAGCAAGGGATAAAAAGGTCACTAATAATTTGAATGAATTGCTCCTGGTGGCTTTATGTTGCATTGTTGCCTGAAAATGAAATTTGATTGGAGGGTCATCATCAGCTTCTGGTTCTTTGCTTCCCCAAGTGGGTAATCATTTCTATGGTCTACAAATATATGTGTGTAATGTAAGGATAAAGCAAAAGTATAAACTGATGCAACACATAAACATAATGTGTTTGTTTGCTTTTGACTAATAAAAGCATTTGTATTATTTGTAAGTACCCTATGTGTTTAACTCTTAAGAGGTTACATCATGTACTTTCACATCCATTTTAAGGAAAGTGACCCCAATATTAATCAACTAATTTCTTCATAAATATGTTTGCATGTATACATGTGTATATTTGCATAGTTTGAATACTTTGAAATCGAATTAAAGTTATACATGAAAAAGTTAAAATAGCTAGTTAAAAGAAAATAACGATTTAAAAATTGTTTGAAATAAAATATAGCAAAAAAAATTACTCGGAGGTATCCCAATATTTGGGGAAATTATTTTTCGGTACCCCAACTTTTCAAAATTCATTTTAAAGTACCCTTAATTTTTCGGTTAATAATTATTTGGTACTTTTCCGACCATTACCGAATTACCCTTATTCTTCTTCTTCAAGGGTATTTCTTCAAGAATGAAATAATAAGGGTAATTCGATCACTTAATAAAATTGATGACCGGAAAAACACTTAATAATTACTAACCCAAAAATTAAGGGTACCTCAAAATGAATTTTGAAAAGTTGGGGTACCGAAAATTAGTTTCCCCAAATATTATACCTCCGAGAAATTTTTTGAAAATATAGTATAACCTAAATATTTTTCATCAAATGTTCGTCTTATTTTTCATCAAATATTTTTCATCAAACTAGTTTCCGCAAATATTATAACCTAAATATAGCCGGACAGATTTATTGGACTACAAATCAACAAACACACAATTATTAACTAGAGCTCAAAAATAAATCCATCCAAAATCAAGCAAAATCTTATTAAACCAATTATAATATGAGCTTAAGTTAATCCAACCACAAACCAAACCAAATAACTATTATCAAATTTGCATATAATTTATTATATTATAGGAATTTTGGATGCTAATATACTGAACTTTTGGGGTATTTGACAATAATGCACTGAACTTTGACCTTGGACAATAATGCACTGAACTTTGGGGGGTGTTGGACAATAATGCACTCGAGACAATTTCGACAGTGGAAAACTTGGTGACAATCTTACGTGACAGACCGAGAAGACAAATATTTTGGGACCAATTCATCTCCTCCACCCGCTACATAGGATTTCCACCAAGTTAGTCACTGCCAAAATCATATTGAGTGCATTATTGTTCAACACCCCCAAAGTACAATGTATTATTGTCCAATGTCAAAGTTCAGTGCATTATTGTCCAATACCCCAAAAGTTCAGTATATTAGCATCCAAAAACCCTATATTATATGATAATATGTGTAAAGTTATCAAAGTGAAGAGAGAGAAGGCAAGCAAGAGCAAGAATTTGGAAGATATGCCTATATTTTATTCTAAAATGTTAGTTATATACAGGAGATCACACTTACACTTCCCTAAAAAGTGCCCTAAAAATAGATAGTCTAAAGATACTTAACAAACCCAAGCCAGAAAAATAAGGGTACAAAATATTGCAAAAAATTGTTGGGGGTGCCACACATCTTTTTAATTGACTCCTAGGTCATAACTTTTTTTATGCATTCTCGGGGGTCTAAACTTACTTAAGTGACTGGGGGGTGACATTCCGGCTATTTTGGATGAAATCCGACGAGTTATATTGAAAAAGACGAAAATGCCCTTATATTTTTATCTAATTTAACTTTATCTACCCTTCCTCCCTCTTCCTCTCTTTCCCTCCCCCTCTTCCTCTATAGTTCATGGCTACTTCCATGGCTCCCCAATTGAATCCAATGCAAGATATATAGCAAATAACACAATCAAAATCACAAATTTTCAACAATGTTTCTCAAAATTTGCTCCCACAGCATACATTTCAAGCACTGAATCAAACCCGGCGAGATCCAAACATAATGTTGTCGTTCCTCAAATTCGATAATTCAACAAACCCAAATTCCCATCACCCAACAAACCATGCTCAATTGGGTTCAAACCCTTCTTCCTCCACCAATTCACAAGAGCAGATTCAAACTTCCTCACTAACCTCACAACAACAGGCTCCCCTTTCCCACTCAATGGTTGAGTCAAAACAATGAGAAACCCATTTCGATTCCCATAAACAACATCCGTAAAATGCCTATCACCCACAGTTATTGAATCAGAAACACAGGAGAAATAGAAGAGAAATGAGACATTGAGAGAGAATTCACTGATATGTTTTTGTATGTATTGAATGCATGAATAATGAAAGAGTTACATCCTGTATTTATAGTATACAAGAATCAAGAACTAATCTTGATAACAGAAATAACAACCTATAACCTAATATACTCTTATCATCCCCCCTCAAGCTTGGAAGGATTCTTGATCATTCCAAGCTTGGATAAAATATAATCTTGTTGAGAAGAAGGTAGAATTTTGGTGAAGATATTTGCTAATTGTTCTGCAGTAGGCATATGAGCAAGTTGAAGAAGACCCTCTAAAACCTTTTCTCTTGTAAAATGGCAGTCGATTTCTATGTGTTTGGCGCGCTCGTGAAAAACTGGATTCTTGGAGATGTAAATAGCCGACTGGTTGTCACAATAGAGATGTACTGGTTTTACAATTTGTACACCAAGCTCTTCTATTAATCTTACTATCCAAGTAATTTCTGATGAAGTTTGAGCAAGTGCACGATATTCTGCTTCTGATGAGGATCTTGAAACTGTGCTTTGTTTCTTGCTCTTCCAGCTTATAGGAGATTCTCCAAACAAGATCATGTAGCCTGTAACTGATTTTCTGGAGAAAGAACAAGCGCCCCAGTCAGAGTCAGAGAAGGCTTGAATGCTGAGATGGTCTGAGCCTTTGAGGAGTATTCCATGATCTGAAGTATCTCTAATATATCGCAATGTATGCTGAAGAGCTCTCATATGTGAAGATCTTGGCTTTTGCATAAACTGACTTAATGTTTGTGCTGTGTAGCTGAGATCTGGCCTAGTATGTGTAAGGAAATTAATTTTCCCTACTAGTGATCTGTATATAAGAGGATCAGAAAGAAGCTCCCCATCTTCAGGTTGTAGTTTGCAATTCAATGGTAGAGGTGTAACAGCAACAGCAGGATGTAGCGATCCACCTTCTTATAGAAGTTCCTTAGTGAATTTGTGCTGTGATAAAAGAATACCATCAGTAATGTAAGAAATTTCTAATCCAAGAAAGTAATGTAATTTTCCTAAATCTTTTATGCCAAAAAGACTATCAAGATGTTTCTTGACATGATTTATTTCTTCTTGATTAGAACCTGTTAATAATATATCATCAACATAGATAGCAACAATAGTAATGCCTGTTGAAGATTTATTGATGAAAAGAGAATAATCATTCTTTGATTGTTGATAACCAAGAGAAATTAGAGTTTGACTTAGTTTGGCAAACCACTGCCTGCTGGCTTGTTTCAAACCATACAATGATTTCTTCAATCTGCAAACTTTGTTGGAGGGATTTGGAATCCCTTTTGGCATTTGCATATAAACTTCTTCATCCAAATCTCCATGTAAGAAAGCATTGTTGACATTAAGTTGTAGAAGTGGCCATTTCTTTGATGCAGCCAAGGCTATAATGGTTCTAATAGTAGGCATCTTGACCACTGGAGAGAAGACTTCCTGGTAATCAATGCCAAATTGTTGAGTAAATCCTCTGATGACCAAACGAGCTTTATATCTTTCTAATGTGCCATCAGCTTTCAGTTTGACCTTATACACCCACTTGCTGCTAATAGCTTTCTTCGTAGGAGGTAGATCAACTAACTCCCAGGTATTGCTGCTAATGAGAGCAGATATTTCTTTTTCCATAGCTTGAATCCACTCTTAATGCTGGGCTACTTCCTCATATGTCTTAGGTTCAATATATTTTTCTAATGAAGCCTGAAAAGCATGAAAGTTAGAAGAAGATTCAAAATTGGAAAATGCACAAACAAAGTCTTTAAGATAAGAAGGTTTGACAGAAGTCCTAGAAGATCTTCTGGTGTTAACCGGTGACAATCTGCTACTGCTGTCAGCAGGAATGCTGTCTCTGCTTGATAATTGTTCTGCAGAAGTATCCATGATTTCAAATGCAGGAATTGGAACTTCTGTAGATGTAGAAGGAAGATGTTGAGGTGTTGTATTATCAGATGATGATGGTAGATCCGGAGTGCTGCTAGAAACATCTCTTGGACTACTGGAAAAACTGTTAACATCGATAGATGTACTTGCTTCATTCTCAGCTTGAAACCCTGTAGTCTCTGGAATAAACTCAGTAATTATAGGTAAAGGGGTATCACTGCTTGTAGGAATATTGTGAAAAGGAAAAATATGTTCATGAAATGTGACATCCCTTGTTAACAAGATTTTCTTTGTGGTAAGATCTAACAATTTGTAAGCCTTCTTACCAAAGGGGTAACCAAGAAATATACAAGGATGTGCTCTTGGTTGAAGCTTGCTCCTGTGCCTTTTCAATGTAGATGCATATGCTAAACAACCAAAAGCTTTAAGATGATCATAAGAAGGCTTTGTACCAAACAGAATTTCAAAAGGACTTTTATTGTTAAGAGCAGTAGATGGCATTCGATTAATAAGATATACAGCTGTAAGAAGGGCTTCTCCCCAAAATTTGTTAGGAAGTTTTGATTGAAACAAAAGAGCTCGTACCACTTGAAGCACATGTTGATGTTTTCGCTCAACCACACCATTCTGTTGAGCAGTATCAACACATGAGGTTTGATGAATTATACCTTTGTCTTTATAAAATTGCAAAGCATGAGAATCCTGAAACTCAAGACCATTATCAGTGCGAATAATTTTGACAGAGGCATTATACTGTTTCTCAACAAAAACAATGAAAGCTTTGATAATAGAGAAAGCACTACTTTTATTTGCCATTAAATGTGTCCAAGTACAACGAGAATGATCATCAACTATTGAAAGAAAATATTGAAAACCATCATGAGTCTTAAAAGAACATGGCCCCTATATATCAATATGTAACAATTCAAAGTTAGAATTGGTTCTTGTAGTACTCAAAGGAAAAAGATTTTCTTTGAAGCTTAGCCGATGGACATATTTGACAAGCTCTATGTTTCATGTCTGAACAAGAAGATACAACACCAGTGGCTTTAATCTGTTCAAAAGGTAAATGCCCCAATCTAAAATGCCACAATTCTGCTGTGTTGAAACAAGCAACAAACTCTTCTGGCTTATGCTCAATGGGCAGATGATCTTGATGTAAGAAGTAAAGACCACCTTCTTGCTTACCAAGAAGAATTTTTTGAAATGAAGGGCCCTGAACAAAACAGTAAAAACAATATGTGCATTGAACTGGATAGTTAACATTTGTGGAGATAACAAATTAAAATGAAACTCTGGTGCATACAAGACATTATGAAGTTCAAAACCAGATTGTAACAATAAAGATCCAAAATGAGTAATCGAAGCTTTCTTGCCATTAGGCATAATGATGAAAGACGGTTTAGACAGTAATTGAACATTGTGAAGTAGATTAAGATGAGGAGTAACATGATTGCTAGCTCCACTATCAATAATCCATGAATTAGTATCTTCTTTACTCACAAAACAAAAACTATCTTTTTGAAAAATTGTACCTGCAAAGAAACCAGCTGATCCTTGCTCAAGAGAAACTTTATTTGGATCAACATACTGATTATGAACCAATTGCATTAGTTGATTGTATTCCTCCATGGTTAGATTCGCTGTAGGAGCTGACATAGGTTCTTGTTCTGGACTGCCTGCTTCAGCTTGAGCCACTGCAGCAATCCTGTTTCCTTTGAAACTTCTGTGACCAGGAGGATATCCATGGAGCTTATAACACCTTTCTATAGTGTGACCTGTGTTTTTGCAAAAATCACAAAACATAGTCGACTTTCTGTCTTGATTGCCTGAAAAAGACCTTGATGAACCTCTAGAATTCTGACTATAGGATTGATTAGAATTCTGAGATCTTTGAGAATTTGAACCATTAGAAGAATTCTGAGATCTTTGAGAATTGGAACCATAAGAAGAATTGTTTGAACGATGATATGAATTGTAAGAACCAGAATTAGAATTCTGGGTTGTAGGCTTCTGTTGAAAAGCCAAAGTTGAATCAGAATAAAATGATGCTGAACTTGAACTAATCTGAGTATTACCACACAGAGATCTTTGCTTTTCTTCTTGAAGAACAATCTGATATACTTGGTCTATGTTTGGAAGAGGCTTAAGCATGAGAACATTCCCTCGAGTTACCCTATAACTTTCATCCAATCCAACCAAGAATTGCATCAACTGCTGATCTCTAATCAACTTCTGAGCTGCCAAGAAACTTTCACAAACTATGCCACACGCACAATTAGGAATAGTAATCAAGCTATTATAATCATCCCACATTTTCTTGATATTTGTAAAATACTCAGTCACAGATAAGTGACCTTGAGAAATATTCACCAAATCACGCTGAATACGAAACACCTTAGTACCATCAGCCTCCCCAAAACGTTGCTCTAATTGTATCCAGACCTCTCTTGCACCATTAGAAAACAAGACACTTTGAGCAATATCAGAAATAACGGCATTCATAAGCCAAGATTGCACCATTTTATCACAACGTTGCCATTGAGAAACAAGTTGCACATCAGTTGGTCTAGTACATTCACCCATTACAAATCCCAATTTGTTTTTAGCTATCAAAGCTATTTCTACTGCCTTTTTCCAATGACCATAATTTTCTCCATTCAACAATTCACTTACAAGAACATTATTAGGATTGTCAGAAGGATGCAAATACAAGACATGCGATGGATCATTTACATTACCAGCATACAAAGCAGTATTAGTGGCAGCAACAGCATCCATTGCAGACAAGAAAGAAACCAGAAAGAAAAAGAACATGAACGACGAACCAGGATCAACAAAACTCAATTGTTGGAAGCTCTGATACCATGTTATTGAATCAGAAACACAGGAGAAATAGAAGAGAAATGAGACATTGAGAGAGAATTCACTGATATGTTTGTGTATGTATTGAATGAATGAATAATGAAAGATTTACATCCTGTATTTATAGTATACAAGAATCAAGAACTAATCTTGATAACAGAAATAACAACCTATAACCTAATATACTCTTATCACCCACCATAACCAGCGTCGATGAAGAACACCCAAAATGTTTCTCAATCTCCCTCGCATCCCCAGCTGGTTTCTTCACCTTATGACGAATCACTCTGACCCCAATTTCCCTCTCCAACTCCCTAGCTTTCGACCCATCTGGGTCGTACTCCAGAAGCCCAGCTGTGTTGCTGAACACCGCCACATTATATCGTCCCCAAACTCAGTCTTGCAGCTGGATGCGGAGCCATGGAAGCAGCCATGAACTATAGAGGAAGAGGGGGAGGGAAAGAGAGGAAGAGGGAGGAAGGGTAGATAAAGTTAAATTAGATAAAAAAAAAATAAGAGTATTTTCGTCTTTTTCAATATAGCTCGTCGAATTTCAGCCAAAATAGCCGGAATGTCACCCCCAGTCACTTAAGTAAGTGCTTGTTTGACCTAGTTTTTGAGAGTGTGTCTGGAATTAAAAAGCACAAACTAGGCCAAACAGTGTTTTTTAAGAAGATAATAACTGTTTTCCAAAAATAGTTTTGGTCAAAAATAACTCTAAAAGCAGAAGCAGTAAATTGTTGTTTCTGGTTCTTACAAACTAATCACTACTCAATATACGAGATTCTCTAGTAATTACTTTCCATAATTTCAAATAAATATTTTGATTCTTATAATAATATTATTTAGATATTTTAATATTATGTTAGAACCTTTAATATTATGTTGAACATTTTTATTATCTAATTTCTTTGCGAATATAATATTAGTAAATTTTTTATATATAAATATTTAATTTAAAGAATTGTATAGTTAAATAGAACCATATATAGTTATAATAATAATAATAATAATTATAACTATAATTATAACTATACGATTATAAGTATTGTTAAAATTAAAATTTGATAATATGTTTATAAATGAATAAAAAGAAAAAAATCTAAATAATCATATGATAATTTTACTCCAAAAAAAACACATGATAATTTTTAAAAGTTAGGCTAAACACTTAAATTTAATAAAAGCACAATATTATATATTAGGCCAAACACTTTAATTTTAGTAAAATCACTTATGTCATAAGTTAGGCCAAACACTTCACAATCTCTCCAAAAATAGCTTTTATAAAAACTGTTTATAAGAAGTTAAAACAGTTTTTTAGAAATTAGGCCAAACATGCACTAAGTTTAATGTCCCCCAAGAATGCATTAAAAAAAAGTTGTGACCCATGAGTCAATTAAAAAAAATGTGTGGCACCCCCCAACAATTTTTTGCAAAATATTGAGATTACAATTTATAAAAATAAAGAGAACACAATATATGCATATACTCTATCATCCCCCTCCAGTTGGAGTATGAAGCTGAACCATGCCCAACTTGCACCAGTAAGTAATGAAACAGTAAGTTTCTAAGCGTCTTGATGAATATATCAGCGAGTTAGCACTTAGCTCCAATATGGAAAAGTTATATCATTCTTGCTTCCAAATTTCCCGAACAAAATGGCAATCAATCTCAATATGCTTGGTTTGTTCTTAGAAACTGGATTATCGGCAATATGAATAGACGTCTGACAGTTACAGTAAAGCTGAACGGGTTTGGTGATGTCAAAGTTTCCCCATGAAGCAAGAATCAGTTTAACCCACACAAGTCCGCCAGTGGCAATTGCTATAGAGTGATATTCAACTTTTGTTAAAGATCGAGAAATAATAGATTGTTTCTTTGTTTTCCAAGATATTGAAGAAGCACCAAGCATGATAAAATAACTAGTGAGAGACCGTCGCGAGAAAGGGCATGCACCGTAATCTGAGCCACAAGAACCAACTAGCTGCAAATTATTCTGCTTAGGGAGAAAAATGCCTTGTCCTAGGCTGAGTGCCTTTCAAGTGCTAAACAACATGGTTAGCCGCCTCCATATGCTTGACTCTTGGGGCTTGCCTAAATTAAGATAGAACATCAACTACATATGTAATATCAGGACAAGGGAAAAGTACATCAAATAACCAACAAGTTGTCGATACTTCATAGGATAATCACTTTAATGCCGAGGAAATACTTCAATGCACCAAGATCCTTTATGCTAAAACTTCCATGTAGATAAGACTTACACTATTTATGTGCCCTACAATGCCTGTAAGCGCAATATCATCCATGTAGACTAATAAATGGTAACGCCCAGGCTCCTCCCGGGCCGCGAACATCACCAATAACTACTTCAAGGATCGCTGACTGGCCCTACAAATCATCATGAGTCTTTCCAGCATGTTTCGTCCTCACTCACACGCTGCCTAGGAAAACATCCGAGGAGGTCATTCATTCTGAGACTACTCTCAACCAAGCACGCTTAATGGAGGAGTTCCTAATGGATGAGCTACTTTAAAAAAAAGGCGCACCTTGGTGATATAAGTAGTCATTTCAATGCTCTTAAGCGACACTTAACCATATACCCGAGGTGTTACAATCACCCCCACCACATCAAGAAAAATATGTTTGGACAACAAATGAAGAGTAGTTTGGGAAAAAAATAATTATTATTGCATTAATTTAAAATAGGGCAACCAAATAATTTTGTAGTTAAACACTTTATATGTGGCAACAAAACTTCTTTTTGTTACAATTGATATAGATATGACGACAATTTAAAGAAAAATAATTGCTTAAGGCTACTAAGGCAACAAAAAATTTTTGTTGCCCACCACAACTACATTGTGCTACCATTTTTTATTAATTTCTAGCCCAGATTTTGCGCTTCGAGGATAAAACTACCAAATCGTGATGGTTTTTTTTTTTTTTGTAGCCCCATGTTAAAGGGCAACAAAAATTGGACTAAGACAACATACTTTTTATGTTGCCCAAAGTAATTTTTCTGGTTGTGCACTTAAGCATATAACGTCCTCATTATACCTCAATCCGATCCAGAATCTTTGCCCCGCTAGGTGACTGCCTATGGCTTTCCCGCCCATTGACACAGTTCACGGTCACAGGTCGGCTCTAATACCATCTGTAACCGATAACTACATCAAAGATTGATGACTAGCCCCACAAATCACCATGAATCTTTCCAATGTGCATCGTCCTTGCTCACACGCTACTTGGGAAAACTTCCCAAGAGGTCACCCATCCTGAGACTACTCCACCCAAGCACGCTTAACTGAGGAGTTTCCAACGGATGAGCTGCCTAAAAGAAAGGTGCACTCTGGTGATATAAGTAGTCATTTCAATTCTCTTAAGCCACAATTTTAATCACATATTCGGTGTGTTACAAATTGGAAAGCCAAGCTCAAATCTCTTGTCATGTGTGAAGAAACACCACTATCAATAATCCAGAAAGGCTTACTTTGTGAAGTTTTCTTGGTTGCTCTATAATGTATCAGCAAGGGCCATGAAACATTGTAACTCTTTTGTTGTGAATCTAGGTACCATCATTGTTGTGTCTGATCATTGGTTTTAATTTCTATCTCACTGGTATACTGTGGAATGGAACTACAATGACATGGGCTCCTTTTCTTCCACTGCATCTTCTATGGCTTGTGCTTTACCTACTGCCACGTAAAGTTCTGCGTCCACAATATCCTTTACCTCTACCGCAATTGTTCCACTCGGTTGGATATCCAACAATCTCACAAAAAGCAATTTCTTCATGTCGAACCTTTTCACGCTGTTTACAGCTTGGTCGATCACTACATGTATGATTCTTTAAGCTTACGACAAAGGTAGCTAACCTTGCTTCTTAATTACTTCTCTACTTGAGATCACATCTCTATGGTGTTCTTCTTGACACCCCATGTAGAAAGATTTTATCTAGTGTGGGAAGAGGATCAATGGCTAATATATGCCCGCGAAGCAAGAAAAGCCCCTCATCCTCAAGGCCCATCAAAATTGATGTGCATTCTCTTGTCCTGATACCCGTGCCGATTTTTCTCTAAGTTTGCATTCATACTTTCCAAAGGTGCAAACATGGTGGGTGGATTTTGCTTCCACCTTATTTGAAAGCCCAAACAATTTTGCATAATAATCAATCGACCTTACCGTTGGTCCATGTTTATAGTTTTCTATCTTAGACATCAAGTCATGAATCTTAGGAATGCTGAAAACTTCATATCGTTTTTTCAAATAATCCAACATAACCTTTGTAGTGTTAGTGTAGGCTACGTTGAGAGCAGTTTATCTAGAATAGTGTTTAAAAGTCATGAACCAATAGTGGAGTCGACCATCTCCTAAGCATCCACCTCGGGCTAATCGACATCAGTTGCTACTGTGAGCTATGTTGTTTTATCATTGATAAACCCCAATTTGTTTCCAATTCGAAGTGTTGTGATGAAAAACTTCTTGCATAGATCGTAATTGTGTCCATTGAAGATCACAGAGGTTATCATGCAAGATTCCTAATCCTTTGATGGATGGACTACTATGGTGATGTGGGTATGATTATGAAAGGAGTAGGGTTTTCCTTGTTTAAGGACTCACTAGCACTCATCTTGATTTGTTAATGGAGGCAACCTTAGTCTGATACCATGAAGAGAGAAGGTAAGCAAGAGCAAGAATTTGGACGATATGCCCTTTTGATTATATTTTGGAACATAAACATCAATTAATGTATGTGAGGGCTAGTTCTAACTTCCCAAACAAGTGCCCGAAAAATAGCTATTCTAGAGATACTTAACAAAACAAGTCAGGAAATAAGAGTACAAAATATGGATTACAATTTACAAAAATAAAGAGATCATAAAATATGTCAAGGTGACAGAAAGTAAACAATGGAAGTAAAAATTTGATATCATAGACGTAAATGTTTAACAAATGGGAATATCAATTGAACCTAAGGTTATGGCTAAGAATCCTTCTTAAACTCCAGGCGCCCATGATCGGGTTTTTGTAGGGTTGAGTAAGAGTCTTGGTAATCGGTCTAGTTGATTCCGATATATTTAGTCATTAGTACGATGGGTCTTCTTAATATCAGGTGGTCCGGTGATGGCTAAAGAATTTGTGGGGTATGGAACAAGTTCAGGTGTACGGAGGAGGAAGAAAGGACGGTAGGGGGTGGTGAGGGTGAAGGTGAGGCATGCGATGATCAAGACGACAAAGTGACGTTGATCTTGGGGAAGTTGTACATAGAGCAACCGTTCGTTTTTGATGCCTTGAAGATGACCCTAAATCTAATATAGAGAACACAGAATGAGGTGTCTATTAGAGCCCTAGATCACAATTTTTTTATCTTTCAATTTTACTCCAAGCACGATAGGGAGGGGGTTCTCGATGGACGACCATTGATGTTCGATAATAATCTACTACTACTACGGGAAGTCTATGGGGATCTCCAACCATCTGAGATTGAGTTTTAGCTGTCCTTATTCTAGGTGTAGATTTATGACGCGTGTTTAGGAGGAGAACGGAGAAAATAGCCAGAGATATTGCTAATCATATGGCCGGGTTCTTGGAGTTCGATAACTCAGACCCAGTAAGGTGGAAGCCATACATGAGGGTTAAGGAATTGGCGGAAGTTAAAAGAATGCTACAAAAGGCAAGAAACTCTACATGAAGAACGAAGTGCAAAAATGGGTGCACTTTAAGTATGAAAGATTGCCCACCTTTTGTTATTATTTTGGGTGGATCATACACATCAATAAAAACTACAAGGAGGAGGAGGAACACAATGACAAGGAGGTGATCTACGCCTATGGTGATTGGCTAAGAGCAATCCCCAAAAAACGAGAAGGTTGGCAACAAAAAGTGAAAAGGACAAGGATAAGGACAAGCTGCAAATGTTGTTCACAAACAAGGTTATGGATAAACAGAAGAATGAGGAAGGGAGACTCTAGCTTGGCCCACCTAGCTTAGCAAGAAGGAAATTGTGTCAGAACCAAAACAAGGAGTCATATGAAGTGTTGAGCCTCAAGAAAACAGGAGTATGTAGGTTCCTGTAGTGTAGGTCATGAAGGGTGTCGAAGCATTATCGATAGTAAGTGATGAGATACAAACAGGTCAAAAGCGGATACTTACTCTAACAGGAGAAAAAGTGGAGCCGAAAGACAAAAGCGATAGAGGATATAAATCAAGGTGTTGAAATGGAGCTAACCTTGAAGGAAGGGACTAAAGGCGATGGGAAAGGGGGAGGGGGAGGGGGAGTGGTCCGAAATCCGAGGTAGCCAAATAGGAAAATCATAACCGAAAATCCCATAAGCAAGCCTGAGTTAGCTTTCTCTGTGGGGATTGGGGGTGAATAAAAGAAAGAAGGGGATAAGAAGTGGAAAATAGTGGCAAGGGAGAAGCTGGAAAAATTGGTCGAATAGAAGGAGAAGACATAGAAAAAGAGGTCAGATGATTGGATGAAAGTGGAGGGGTTGATTGTGTCAGAGAGCACAAGGAAAATGTTAAATGAGCAGGATGGGGAGGGGCCAATTACTTTTTCTTTCACATTGGGGTGGCGGATGACCACCTTTGCCAGCAACCATAACGCTATCTGCTGGAACTACTGGGGAGGCGACAATTCCCGGGTAGTTCACCTACACTTGAAATGAAGAAATAAACCAAGTCGAAATAGTTTGTCCCTATATGAGACGATGGTACCTAAAGAGGTGATGAGTAACACGAAAAGTAAGTTGGGGTTTGATGGCTTTCTTGGTGTAAATAGTAGGGAAATCTGGAGGTTTAGCAATTTTTTGGCCGGAGGAGGTTGATTTTTGAGGTGATATCTTATTGTGAGCATCATATTAGGGGCCTTGTTAAGGAGGAGAATAGAAGCACCTGGTGTTTTGTGGGTATTTATAGGTGGATTGAGACTTTAGAGAGGCATTGTTCGGTTGTCGTAATTTGGTTTATAGTAGGGTTGTCATATCCTCAAGGATGGTGTGTTAGGCTTAGGAAATTGGTTTGGTAAGGTTTCAAATGTGAAAGGCAGTAAATAACTGAATTAAGTAAACTAAACTGAACAAGAAATTGGAACAATAATAACTAAGGAACACATGAATTAGAGATTCTAATCTAACCTAATTTAACATGAACTGGGACTTAATTAAGATGAACATTTAGCAAATCAATATCGTGCAAGAATTAATTAAAAGAGACAATTAAATATCAACTAACTAACAATCTAAATTGCAGGGAAGGAAATTATACTACTAGCGATACGAAATAATGAATTGACTAACATTATTGAAAAATTCAATAAATTTAAGGGAAAAGAGTTTACCGACAATCTTCTCTTCACTTTACCTCCCTTTGCTAGTATCAGGAACTCTCTCGAACAAACAAAAATCGTGATTCAGATTACTAAGAATCCCCAAATCCTCACCTGGAAGGAGAATTTGTGAACCCTTAATCCTCTTCTTTCACTAAAAATTGGAATTTGGGTTGGAAACTAGTACTAATAAAATTGAATTCACGAGAATTATCAATACTATGAATAAAAAGTGAGAAGGAAACAAGAATTAACAACTTGAATTGAATTAAATATTGAACGAGTGAATTACAACTGACTAATTCAAAAGTAAAACTAAGGAACTAAGAAAACTAAAGACTAATAATAAAACTATATGCTTAAGTATGAAAACTAACTCTCTTCTAATAAGGTATCATAAGGTTTATATAGAAGCAATAAGGAAGAAAAATAAACAAACTCTCAAAAACCCTACTCGTGAAAATCGGCGGCGCCTCATAGACACGGACGCTGGCAGCGGATAAATGGTCGCTGACAACGCCTCCTCTATCGATCTTTCTGCACAAACCGCTGGCCGCGGTTCGTTAGGCAGGAGCAGCGTCTGAGTAGTATCATCTTGGTCGTCCGAAGTCAGACGCTGGGAGCGGGGAAAGAGGCACTAGCAGCGGTTGCCGTCGGGATGAAACGTTGCCGGTGGGTAACGGTGCGCTGCCAGCGGGTGAAATTTCTCCATAGTTGCTTCTTCTAGTTCTGGTACACCCAGCGTGTTGCTGGGACGCTGCCAGTGCCTTTGACTGGCGACAACTCCCTGCTGGTTTGGGCCGTGGCAGTTTTGGGCTGCTTTTCCATTCTTTTCTTCATTTTCTTCATTTCTTCCACTTTGCTTGAATTCATGTAAATTTTCTTTAAATTCTACAAAACATGTTGTTGGTTTTTATGGCTCAAAATCTATTTGAAGGAATCAAACGCTGCCAGCGTCTCGCCGGACGCTGCCAACGCCTCTTTACAGAAGACGCTACCATCAAGCCGCTGGACGCTGCCAGCGCTTGTCTCAGGAAGCCCAAGACACATAACGCTGCCAGCGCCTTCCTTATGGGCCTTTCTCGTGTGCGGCGGCTTCTCCGTTTTGTTTTCTAGGTTTTGTAATATTTAACCTAGTTTCCTTTTTCCTTCATTCTACTATAAATAGAGGTATTCATTCGCTTGAATTCATGTAAATTTTCTTTAAATTCTACAAAACATGTTGTTGGTTTTTATGGCTCAAAATCTATTTGAAGGAATCAACGCCGTGCCTCGCGGACGCCAACGCCTCTTTACAGAAGACGCTACCATCAAGCCGCTGGACGCTGCCAGCGCTTGTCTCAGGAAGCCCAAGACACATAACGCTGCCAGCGCCTTCCTTATGGGCCTTTCTCGTGTGCGGCGGCTTCTCCGTTTTGTTTTCTAGGTTTTGTAATATTTAACCTAGTTTCCTTTTTCCTTCATTCTACTATAAATAGAGGTATTCATTCGCTTGTAAGGTGTGGCCAATGTGGTCGATGTGAGAGCCTTCAAAACTCCCCATGAGGGAGGTACGGTGTTATTTCCACATCTTCACCCTACTTATCCCTAGGTCTTGAGAGTGTAAGAGATTATATTACACCTCTTGTAATATCTCTTTTTCTAGTGGATATTGGTTGCCGCCCGTGGGTTTTTCTCAGAATTCTTCGGTTTCCCACGTAAAAATATTGTCTCACCCATATATCTTTGTTCTTGTCTCTCTATTATCATCCTCGATTCCATAACCATCCTGAATTTCCTTCCGCTGCATATATTGCTCTATTTTACACCCTAACAAGTGACTAACAACTGGCATCAAATCTCAATCTGATCTTAACAAATGGTATCAGAGCTAGGTTCAATGAGATTCAGATCCCACCGGAGTCAGGTTAAATTCCTTCAGAGCCGGGTACAACCAAATTCAGTAAAATTCTAATCCTGCCAGAGTCAGGTCAAATTCCTTCAGAGTCGGGTTCAATCAAATTCAGAATGAAGTCAGAATTTGGTTATTAGAATTTGGGTGATAGAGTGTTGTTGACAGGATGAAATCGAGAAGTTCGTTGGTAAGATAAATTTCAGGGTTCTTTGACGGTAATCGAAGAATTTTGGCCCAAGGTGGAGTTTGTTGGGTTTTATGGCCCAAAATCTATTTGAAGGAATTAGACGCTGCCAGCGTCTCGCCGGATGCTGCCAGTGCCTCTTTATAGAAGACGCTACCATCAAGCCGTTGGACGCTGCCAGCGCTTGTCTCAAGAAGCCCAAGACACATAATGCTGCCAGCGTCTTCCTTATGGGCCTTTCTCGTGTGCGGCGACTTCTCCATTTTGTTTTCTAGGTTATGTAATATTTAACCTAGTTTCCTTTTTCCTTCATTCTACTATAAATAGAGGTCTTTATTCGCCTTGTAAGGTGTGGCCAATGTGATCGATGTGAGAGCCTTAAAAACTCTCTATGAGGGAGGTACGGTGTTATTTCCACATCTTCACCCTACTTATCCCTAGGTCTTGAGAGTGTATGAGAGATTATATTACACCTCTTGTAATATCTCCTTTTTCTAGTGGATATTGGTTGCCGCCCGTGGGTTTTTCTCCGAGTTCTTCGGTTTCCCACGTATAAATATTGTCTTACCCATATATCTTGTTCTTGTCTCTCTATTATCATCCTCGATTCCATAATCATCCTGAATTTCCTTCCGCTTTTACACCCTAACAAGTGGCTAACAACTGGCATCAAATCTGAATCTGATCTTAATACATGTAAAACTCTATACCAAGTGAGGGAATCACAAGCAAAATGAATCAATTTACGGTCTTAATTTGGCTCAAAATGAGACCGAACAACACTCCCACACAAAGATTTGCTCGCCCCGAGCAAACTAAAACAAAGTAAAAAGACTAAACTAACCTAGCTCACTTTCGTAGGAATCACGGTTGCATTTAGCGTATGCAACAAGCCCTTTAAACCCCTTGGCAACCCAAGTGGATGAGGAAGGTCTTGTGAGGGTTTATAGACGCTACACCTACAAAAGAAAAGGAAAAGAAAACAAAGAAAAAGAAAAGACAAGACAGAAAAAGAAAGGAAAAGAAAAGAAGAGAAAGAAAAAGAAAGGAAAGAGAAACGAATTGTGAGAGAGAAAGAGGCAAAAATGAGACAAGTTTAGCACATAAGGAGGTTTTCACACACGATCGCGAAACTAACTACTCAAACAGCGCTTCACTCAATTGAGAATAGCTAACAAGAACCTTAAAGGCTACTAGAAAGACTATCACTAGACTTAACATTTTTCACCTCACTCATGCATAAGCTTGATGTGTTCCTCGTGCTCAAGTGCAGTGTTTCCGACTTGTTTTTGTTTAAGTCAAGGTTCAGTTGGTTAGAATTAGCTACTCATACACCCATGCTTGTTATTTAGGGAATTATGGGTGGTTCCCCTCTCCATTTCGTGTCGCCCTTGGCTTGGTGAGGGCCGCAGGTTACATAGAGAAAGGTTCCACACTTATTACCATTAATCTTTTTGGTGTTGGCTTTTTCGAGAATTGAACGGCCCTAAAAAGGGTTTACTCTTCCTACATAGATCCTTTCCATCCACATACGAGGTGCTTAAAAGGTGTGAGTGTCGTACCACTCACACCGATCTATGTAGATGAACCAACATTTTCAATTTATCCTTTTTTTCAATGTTTTTGCGTTAGTATTTTTCGGGAATAAGAACTACCCATAAATGGGGTTTACCCTCCCAATACAGGTTACTCCATACGCAACAAAGTGCTTAAGGGGTAAGAGCGTCGCACCACTCATACCAGCCCGTGTAGGTATACCAACATTTTTCTTTTTCCATTTTTTTTATTTTTATTAATTAGCGCATGGATATACAAGAAGCTAAAACTTCCCTCCTAAACTAAAGCCATCACATTAACCAGCCAGTAGTGAAAATTCTAAGGAAACCACATGGTTGCAAATGCAGGTGATGTTATTATGTTTAGGTAAGGCAACAACCAAGCTTGAAGCCTATCAAGCGCTTACTAACCATTCCTAACTAAGCAATTGCACTACTCTAGCAATTAGTGACACAACCATATGTATAAAACTACCTTTGGCTGAAAAATTTTAATTTTTTTTGCCTACTTTCAGTGGTAACTAAAAAGTTGTTTTTCTTCCTAAAACTTGTAAGGCACTTGTGTCACCCCACTCCTACACAAAAACTATATAATGTCCTCATTGGACTAAAGTGACACCTCACAAAAGAAAAACAAAAAGCACACAAAGGAAAAGAAAATAAGCAGGCATGCATGCCACCCCCACTCCCACACAAAAAGGCCAACAATGTCCTCATTGATAATAGAGGGAAGCAAGCACACAAAAGAAAAGAAAAGAAACACACCAAAACAAATAAAAAGAAACAAAGAAAGCAAGCTCACTAACCATATTATAAATAGAAGGGAACGATATTACATGTTGAGTACTGAGTATACCAAAACGATGAAATCTTTAGAATAATAAAACCACCTATGGAGCATCAGCCACTTCATCTTACCTCAAGATGTCGGGCACCATCTCAGAACCATTCAATGCTTGTAGTAACAAGTCATACATCCTTGAATGCATCTTGGAATGGTGGACATAAGAGCACAATCTCAAAATTCCATCAGCAAACGTTAGTGCTCTCAATAGTTTATCGAAAACCTTAGAAAAGTCAGTGAAATGACGGAATGCAGCAGGGGCGGATCCACTTGCAGCAATGTGGTGTATTGACACCACTAATTTTTTTTTAAAAAAATAATTAGTTTAGGAAAAAAAGACAATTTATTTGATTATATGGCAACAACACCATATAGAATCATAAAGAGCTACATGGCCCGCTGGCGCTATCTCTTTCAAGTTGTAAGAATTAATGATGCAGGTAGGTCTTGTGTTCAATTCTTCTCAATAGCATTTTTGTACATGTTTCATTTTTTTTAAATAATTTATAAAGGAGGCAGCCATGACAACAGCTACCACTCAGCTGCCCCTATTAAGGCCCCTATTGAATTTATTCTCATATTTGGTTGTAATTTATGAATTAGATTTATTTGATTAATTACCAAGGCTAAACATTATATTCAAATTATGCGTTTATTTGTGATGTTCAATTTTTTTAAAAGAAAATTATTATGACACCACTAACTCTATATCCTAGATCCGCCACTGGATTGCAAGAATGTACACAACTTTCCTAGGCACCGTAAATGGAGACATGAAAAATGTATCCTCCCATTAACTTGTAAATGGAGATTGAGTATGCAAATCAACGGGAGGGGGCAATGCAATACATTCCTTAACTTTCTCATGCAAAGACTTGGATGCAAACAATGACTCATAAAACATATCACCATTAAAATTATCATTGTCACAAACCAAGTTCAAACACTTATGATTAATCCCCATAGACTCAAGTCATAAGATTTTACATTATGTTCAATGGACTCATAGGAAAGGGTAGCCAATGCCTCATTAATACATTGATCCTTAATGAAAGTGAATAGTTCAGTATCAAACACTATGACATTCATTGGACTAAATCTTCTCTTCACATAAAAGCAAGGTTAATGGTGTGGACAATGGTTCATTATTTAGCATGTTTTTATCAAGTTCTACATCCTCACACACAAAATCATCATTTTTCTCATGCTCTCTAGATGTAGCTATAGCTAAGGGTCTCCTAAGCTCGATACATGCAAAACGAGGTCCGTTAGAGTAGGCATCATCCTCATCAAAATCATACAAAAGAGAACTATCATGCAATTCAGGACTCAAGGATGATGGATATTCTACTTCAGCTATCGAATCAACCACTTGTGAAGAAGAAGTTTTTACCCTAGGGTTAGTCTCATGTAAAAATTCTTGCGTATACTCATTCATTCTCGCACACAGTTCATCCACTTTAGCTCGTATGGAAACCCAACTACAAGAGTTAGAATCATGGCACAAAGATTCACAATAGGAGCTCAAAGGATGAAACTCAATAACATCACATTGGGGAGGATCACAAGAGCTTTCCATATATTCCCTACCACAAGATTGATCATCAAAATACAAGGAATATTGACATGACTGTTCAGTTAAAGTCTCAGAGGGTGGTGCAAAATTTGAAATATGGGGGTCAAAGGAAGAATTTTGTTGTTCAAATTCATAAGTATCCTGATAAGTGCTTCTTGTATATATGAAAACTTGGTTGTTTTGATGAGAAGTTTGGGGAATATTTGATTTGATTATATTATTTTATACCCGAATTTCCCATATTACGCTTGGTTTGGAGTTTGGTGAGTTTTTGTAGGGAATTTGGGAAGAATCGATGTAAACCAAGCCAAAAATCAAGTGTAGATCCAAGTTGTGTGCGTAAAGGACCAAGAAGTGTGAAGTTGGATCACCCAAGGCCCAAACAATGGCCCGAAGAGCTCCTAGGCCAGAAAAAGCAGCGGCACGGGTGGTGCCAGAGGAGGCACGGGTAGTGCCTATGACCAGAACATGAGAAAAATTGAAGCGATCGACACGGGTAGTGCCTAGGAGGCACGGTCCGTCGAGGGGCACTGCATGTCACCCTGCACGGTCCGTGTCACCTGTGTCTCTTCATTTTCGGCGGTTTTGAGTTGCTATTTGCCTATATTATGCTTGTTTCCGGTTGTTCATAGGGATCATCATTCTACCATCTTCCATTCCATAACCTAACCCTAATCCATATCCTTCCATACCATCCATCTCCATCTCTACCATCATCCATCCCTTCCTCCACACATCCATCCACATTCATCCTTAGTTGAAGATTGAGTGTTTATTGGAGTTTGAAGATCGATTCTCAAGAAATCCTTTGAAGTGGAGGATCAACAGTCCCCCCCGATCATCATTCAAGCGAGGAACGATTTCCATCTCGGTTTACTTCTCTTTCTTTTAGATTTCATGCTTTCTAGAATAGATTTTGATATGTTTTGTGTTTTGAACATGAGTAGTGAGTAGTTTATTTTAGTTTGGGGGATAAACTCTAATTAGTTGCTTTCATGGATTGAATTTTGTTGGATTGAACAAGTTGTTATCTAGTTTGAATGCATTTCATTTATCCTTTGATTATGTATGTCATTGTTTTTGACTGGCCATCAAGAATATGGAATTAGATTGTTGAATGAAGTACCGAACGGAGAAATTCGATAATCGGAACCCTTAGGATTAAACTAGTTATGAAGTGAACTAGACATAGAAGGTTTTATAATTAGGGGTCATTGGATAATTTGATCTTTAACTTAGTTAAAATTGAAATAACCACGACAGTAGGTGATTGATTTTGCTAAGCAATCCGTTTCATTGCCAAAAGCTCGCTACGGAATAATTTATGCGATTATCGACCCTAAAATGTACCAAATTGGTGACATACATGTTCAATCCACTTGTTTGATTCATAGAGTGACTTAAGTTTTATCCCCTGAACGTCTTTTTGTATTGATTAATTCAGAAAAGTTTGTGTGAATATTTGTTTTATTTGACTTTTTAGCGAATAGAAATAGTTTTAGTTTGATCAAAACAAAACCCGACCGGTTTAGCAATCACTTTGGAGGCTAGTTTGGTGCGTAGTTAGCAAAGTCCCTGTGGGATCGACCTTGATACTTGCTACACGAGCACCCGTGCACTTGCGGCATATCAAGTTTTTGGCGCCGTTGCCGGGGACTTTGTCCCTAGCCGCCACCGAACGAATATCCTTAGATTGACTAGATCTTTTCCCTTTTGTTTTTCCCGTTTTTATTTTATTTTTTTTTTCTTTTCAAAAAAAATCAAAAAAATGGCAATTATCTATTTCCCCCAATTTGAGCAGGAATTATTTTGGCGCTATTTTGAGCGATTACTTGCTTGTCCTGTTCCATGTGGTATTATTCCTGGGAAATCAGATATTCTTGATATTGTTGTGGAGGGGGTGAATATAGAGACCCGTACTCTATTAGAGTATTTTGGTTTCTATGATACTCAAACTGTTGATGAAGCTTGGAGTCTGCTTGAGTGGCTTGCACGTGGTACTCGTGATTTTGAAAATTATTATGGTGCATCTTCTTTCCCCAATCTTTCTGCATCTCATGCTAGATTATGTACTCAACCCCATTGTTTGCCTCTTTGTCGTTTGTGTAATTCTTTTGACCATGATGAATCTACATGCCCAGGCTTAGCTAGTCTTGAGATTTTGATGAGGGCAGTGCAAGAGCAACAAGATAAGTTGGAAGCTAGTCTAGAGGAAATAGTTTACTCTTCTGAGTCGTCTTTGCCAACTGTTGCTTCTTCTCATTCTAGCTTACCTAGAGACACTACTGATGGTGTCTTGACTTTTCCTAATGCATCCTTACCTTTTTCTCAGTCGACGGGGTTTAAGGTGAGTGAGTCCTATGGGTTTAATGTTAGGTATGATGATGATTTTTCTCATGGGTCAGTTGATACTATTGATGAGGAGGCTTGTGAGGGGGTTGTGGGTGAATTAGATCCTTCAAGCAAAGAATTTGATGATGTTGTACTCCCTACTTCCCATGTCTTATTCCATGCTTCTACTCCTTGTTCACCACCTTCCTATTCCCCTAAGTGCCTAGATGAACCCACTTTTGTTGAAAAGACCATATGTGTTCATGTTGATGTGGGCTATGTTGCCAAGGTTAATTCTTGTGATATGCTTGAGGGAAACAACAATATTCTTTATTTGTCCATAGGTACGTCAAGAGGGTATCATTCCTCTCTTGATCCATATTGTATTTACCTAGAGGACTTGCCTAGAAAACTCATGTGGACAACTTATTTTGATTCTTTTGATTTTTCTAAGGCCTTTGATCTATTTAAGAAAGCGATACTTACATTTTCTGCTATAACTTTTTTGTTGCTTTCTTATTTGCAAGCTTGTAAACCGCATGCTGGAGAGTTTGACAAGCTTCTAAGGGCATTGACATCATCTGAAGTAATACCCCAGTCTTGAGTTCTTGATGGAGTGACTGATGCTCCATTCGCCCTATTCTTGAAGAGGCGATAGTTTAGGTGCATCTAGCACCTAACCTGGTGAGATCTTTCCTTATTTCCCCTTTTGCAATTTATTTGATTGTGCTTGGATTGAGGACAATGCGTTGTCCAAGCAAGGGGGGATTTGTGTGAAAATTTTGATATTTGTAGTCTTTGTCCATTATGGTATATATGTGTAGTAGTGTCTTGAGTGTGTTTTTTTGTTTGTTTTTCTTAGTTTTTCTAGTTTAGTTTCACTTGTATAAATTGCATCTACCTAGGTGCATTAGTTAGATTTGCTTATAGTTTTTCTTTTCTTCTTTTCGTAGTTTGTTTTAGTTTCATATTTTCTTGTTTTCATTTTGAGTCTTGTAAAAAATTTCAGAAAAATTAGAAAATCTGAAAAAAAAATTAGAAAATCTAAAAAATAAAGATAGTTTTCTTTAGACTTGATTTGATCTTGTATAGCCCGTTTGTGAAGGACTATGAATTGACACGAGTTGTGAAGCTAAATGTTGTGAGAATTGTGCTAGGAAAATAAGACCGATTGCCTTTGTTTCTATTGTAAGAGTGATTGTGCATATGCATATCTTCTTAAACTAGGTAATGATTGTTGAGTGCTACCCGTGAGTCCACATAAGCCTAAAAGAAAAGATTAATCATTTTTATTGGTCTTATTTCCATGAGTGACTCACCATTGTGGCATCCTCCTTCATTTGCTTTGCATCTCCTTGAAATCGCCATGTATTGTACATTGACAAGATGACGGAGGCATTAGGAATTGAACCCGCAAGCCTTGACCACCCGTTTACATCAGAATATCCTTAGTTAGCCCTATCTTGCCTTGACTTTTTCTTTTCTTGAACCCATATTATAAGCCTTGGCCGATTATATATTTCCTACCCTTAAGCCATTGCTTGAAATGTTTTGAGTTTGAAGTTGGGTTGATTATGGTTACTTTTGTGATTTGGTTTGTGATGGGGATTGGTTTGAGTTGTAAATATTAATTTGATTCCCCAATTGTGTAGATTGAGGTTGTTGGTTGGAATCGGAAACTTGCCTAGTAATTTGTATATAAGTGTGTTGTTTGTAAGTGTGTGTGTTTGTATCGAAAAAAAAAAGAAAAAAATCGGAGAATTCCGGAAAAATGAAAAAAAAAAAGAGAATAAAGTGTTTGGCATTGTATTTCTTTTGTTTTGAGGCAAGTTTCCAATTGATTGTGGGGTTGATTTGGATTGATTATAAGTGGTGAGAGTGAATGTATGTTGAATTGGTGTGGAATAATTTCAAGCTTTGGCTTTTAGCTCCACAATTCCCAAATATTATCCACTCCTTACCCTTAACCCTAGCCTCGTTACAACCCTTGAAAGTCCTCTTGATTGTCATTGGTGCATTGCATATTCGCGGTGGAGAGTTGAGATTTTTAGCAAGTACGTGGTTGATTGTAGCTTTGGTTAGAGTATTGAGAGAACCAGCATATTTATATGATCAAACACATGAGCAGAGTGTTTACCGTGTGAGGTTTGCTCTCAATCTTACCTAGTTTCATGCTTAACATGTGCATACTTATCTCATCGGTGAATAAGGGTGATTGGTTGAACTTGATGAGTGTCACTCTTGTATAATTTGTCTTCATCTACTCGTGTAACTCGGCTTTTTCTTCATTCTTGGGCTGTACTTTAGATTAGATTAGGTTGATTGAATGTCCTATCAATGCCATCTTGAGGAGTTGTAATTAAATAAATATTTTCGTTTTCTTTTTACTTTTGAGTCTTTTTAATTTTACTTTCAGTTCTTTGAGTCTTTTTCTCCCGGTTTATTTTATTTTATTTTCTTTTCTTTCTTGCCTTTTCTTTTGAGTCTTGACTTGCTTAGGGACAAGCAAGGACTAAGCATGGGGGATTTTGATAAGTGCTTCTTGTATATATGAAAACTTGATTGTTTTGATGAGAAGTTTGGGAAATATTTGATTTGATTATATTATTTTATACCCGAATGTCCCATATTACGCTTGGTTTGGAGTTTGGTGAGTTTTTGTAGGGAATTTGTGAAGAATCGATGTAAACCAAGCCAAAAATCAAGTGTAGATCCAAGTTGTGTGCGTAAAGGACCAAGAAGTGTGAAGTTGGATCACCCAAGGCCCAAACAATGGCCCGAAGAGCTCCTAGGCCTGAAAAAGCAGCGGCACGGGTGGTGCCAGAGGAGGCACGGGTAGTGCCTATGACCAGAACATGAGAAAAATTGAAGCAGTGCACTGACACGGGTAGTGCCTAGGAGGCACGGTCCGTGTCACCTGTGTCTCTTCATTTTCGGCGGTTTTGAGTTGCTATTTGCCTATATTATGCTTGTTTCCGGTTGTTCATAGGGATCATCATTCTACCATCTTCCATTCCATAACCTAACCCTAATCCATATCCTTCCATACCATCCATCTCCATCTCTACCATCATCCATCCCTTCCTCCACACATCCATCCACATTCATCCTTAGTTGAAGATTGAGTGTTTATTGGAGTTTGAAGATCGATTCTCAAGAAATCCATTGAAGTGGAGGAGCAAAAGTCCCCACCGATCATCATTCAAGCGAGGAACGATTTCCATCTCGGTTTACTTCTCTTTCTTTTAGATTTCATGCTTTCTAGAATAGATTTTGATATGTTTTGTGTTTTGAACATGAGTAGTGAGTAGTTTATTTTAGTTTGGGGGATAAACTCTAATTAGTTGCTTTCATGGATTGAATTTTGTTGGATTGAACAAGTTGTTATCTAGTTTGAATGCATTTCATTTATCCTTTGATTATGTATGTCATTGTTTTTGACTGGCCATCAAGAATATGGAATTAGATTGTTGAATGAAGTACCGAACGGAGAAATTCGATAATCAGAACCCTTAGGATTAAACTAGTTATGAAGTGAACTAGACATAGAAGGTTTTATAATTAGGGGTCATTGGATAATTTGATCTTTAACTTAGTTAAAATTGAAATAACCACGACAGTAGGTGATTGATTTTGCTAAGCAATCCGTTTCATTGCCAAAAGCTCGCTACGGAATAATTTATGCGATTATCGACCCTAAAATGTACCAAATTGGTGACATACATGTTCAATCCACTTATTTGATTCATAGAGTGACTTAAGTTTTATCCCCTGAACGTCTTTTTATATTGATTAATTCAGAAAAGTTTGTGTGAATATTTGTTTTATTTGACCTTTTTAGCGAATAGAAATAGTTTTAATTTGATCAAAACAAAACCCGACCGGTTTAGCAATCACTTTGGAGGCTAGTTTGGTGCGTAGTTAGCAAAGTCCCTGTGGGATCGACCTTGATACTTGCTACACGAGCACCCGTGCACTTGCGGCATATCAAGTTTTTGGCGCCGTTGCATAAGCATCCCTAGACAACCATTCAAGAAATTCTTATGCATTATCTTCTACTAAATTAGAAAACCCATGATATTCTAAGAGATTACGAGTTTCATAATTTACACCCTCATGCACAATACCCAAGATATCTAATGTATCATATGAGATACCATATAATTCACATTGAGCACGATATTCCTGTAATCTAGCAAAATATCTCCAAAATATTTCTTGCTCAAATTGTGGAAATTGAACATCGCTCATGACTCTCTTTTTTATTTTTTTATTTGTTTATTTGTTTTTCACTTTTTATGTTCACATCTTTTTTTCAGAATTAAATTACAACTACGAAAGCAATAAACTATTTACAAAACCAATAACCTAATCTACCAAATAATGTCATCCCCGACAATGACGCCATTGTTGGGTTGTTGTATTTGGGATTAAAGAGTAAGTGTTGTCGAATCCGCAGGGATGGTGTGTCAGGTTAATAGGGAATTGGTTTGGTAGGGTTTCAATGACGAAAAGCAGTAAATAATAATAAAACTAAACTAAACAGGAATTGAAAACAGTAATTACTAAAGAAAACATGAATTGGAAAACAAAACTTAACATAATGGAACAAGAATGAAAACTGAACAAGAAAGCAAATGCATATTCAAGAAAGCAATTAATAACAATAAAGAGAGAAACTAAATCAGTTACTGAAATTAAAACTGAAAACATTAACATGAAAGTTTGATCTTTACTCTACTCTGTGATCCTGAATCTTGACTTCACGAACTTTCTCCCGAACAAATAAGAAAGGTGTGATTCGGATTACTAAGACTGCTCGAATCCTCACCTGAAGGGAGAATTCGAGGAATCTTAATCCTCCTCTTCACTAAAAAGATGGAATTTGTGGGAACTAATACTAATGGAATTGAAAATAGCGAGAAAGAAGGTAGAAACGAGAGGAAACATAAACTTGAATTGACTTGAATTAAATTTCGAAGAGTAACTTACAATTTGATGAATTGAAAGAAAACTAGAAGAACTTAAATTAAACCTAATAAAATAAACCTATGCTATCAACTATCTCTCCCTCTCGTATACAACAGAGTGTTTTTATAATGAAAGTAAAAGAAAAGAAACCCTACGTTGCGTGAAATTAGCGGCGCCTACGAAAAACATCAGAAGCGGGTATGGAGACGCTGCCAACGTCTACTGTCCGTCTTGACTTCCCGAGACCACGTGCTGGTAGCATGGTATGGGACACTAGTAGCGTCTCTCATCTGTGTAAATTTTTTGCTCGTCTGGAACAGGCGCTAGGAGCGCTATGGGAGGGGCTGCCAGCAGGAGGCTCACTCTTCTCAGTTGCTTGATCTGCAGCAAACGCTACTGGCGGGGTTTAACGGCGCTGCCTGCGCCATGTTGCTGCTGCATTCCTTCGCCCTTTTCTTTCATCTTTTCCCATCCTTTCTTCACTTCTTCATGGATTTTAACTAAGACCTGTAAATCACACTAATTTTCCAATCAAGTGAAGAATTCACAACCAAAAATACTTAATTTATGGTCCTAATTCGGCTCAAAATGAGACCGAGCAGGCATAAAATGTTGGAGCTTATGAGGAGGCTCATGGAGTATAGTAGGTGGCCAATGATGATAGAGAGTGACTCTAGTGAGGTCCTGACCCATGATGATCAGGATGGATGCCAACTTAGGGAGCACAAGCGGATGACTGCTTTCAGGGAGGTGTTGGATGATTGGCATTGATGGATTTATAGTTTAAAGGATCACTCTTTCACTTTGGGAGAGGGGGAAGAACTACAAGACCTGTAAAAGGGAGAGAGTGGACAGATACGTAGCGTCGAGGGATTGGGTGAGCTCTCTTCTTAAGGTTGAAGTTAAATACCTCCTAAAGATCAAATTAGATCATGCTCTTATCATGCTCACCATGGAGAAGAAGGGAGGATGGTAGAGACCCAATAAGAATAGATAGAATTTGGAGAAGTTCTGGTTTGATTATCAAGAGAGTATTAAAATAGTAGAAGACAACTAAACGATGGCAAGTACTATGACAACCCACTCCAAAAACTGGAAAATTGCTCAAGACGGCTTTCATTGTGGACTTGTGGGAAGTTCGACGGGATGGAAAAGAGGATAGGTGAGTTAGAGAAATGACTGCTGAAACTTCAAGAAGACGTCATGACGGAGGAAAACATTAGAGAAAGGGTGCAGATGGAAGGACAATTAGAGGAGCTCTACCAAAACAAAGAGGTTTTTTGGTTACTAATAGTGAGGATAACAAAGGTGAAGGAAGGGGACCTCAATACAAAATACTTCCATCATAAAGCATCCTAGAGGAGAAGGAGAATCCCAATAGTCAGGATATACAATAATGTAGGAATGTGGGTTGATGGTGAGGAGGAGACTGAGCAGATAATTTGGGACTTTTACGTGAAGCTCTTTGAAAGCAAGGGGTTACAATACGGGTAGAGTACTTGCTGGGTTCAACAGGGTCATAACTGCAGAGATGAATGGTCAACTTATGGGGCCAGTAACGACAGAGGAGATTCACGAGATGCTTATACAAATGAACTTTAATAAGGCCCCAAGCTCGACATTATGCTGCTTTCTTTTTCAAAAATTCTGGCATATTATGGGTCCTGGAATCGTCTTGTTTGTAAAGATAGTCTTAGATGGGGAGATCTTAATGGAGTCGTTCAACCAAACTAATGTAGCTTTAATCCCCAAAGGCAAGAGTCCCAAGAGAGTATCTGAGTTTTGCCCTATTAGCTTGCGTGATGTGCTTTATAAAGTTATTTCCAAAATACTTGCTAATAGACTGAGATTTGTGTTACCATTAGTGATATTCTAGAACCAAAGTGCTTTTGTCCCAAGGAGATCCATCATAGATAGTCTTGATAGCTTTGAGACCTTACACTCAATGAAGTCTTGGTCAAGCGTTAGGAGAGGCAACATCACCATTAAACTAGATATGCAAAAAGCCTATGACAGGGTGGAGTGGTACTTTTTTGAAGTGTTTATTGTGCAGGATGAGATTCAGTAGGGCCTGGATTAACGGGATGATTATGTGTGTATCCCCTGTCACTTATAATGTGCTTATTAATGGTTGACCTACTGATTCGTTTATGCGTTTGAGGGGACACCATCAAGGGACCTAATCTCACCTTGTTTGTTTATTCTAGTGGATAAACCATTGTCAGGTCTGATATCTAAAGTAGTCAAGGAAGGTGTAATCTACATAGCAAAAGCTGGAAAGCGAGGCCCAACTATTTCACATTTATTCTCTGCCGATGAAAACCTTGCTTTTGCTAGGACAACTAGACATGAATGCTTGAAGGTGGTTTAGATACTCAACGTATACGCAAAAAGCATGGGGCCAAAAAGTCAACAAAGATAAGTCTGGGGTATCCTTTAGGAAAAGGGTGTTGCAAGACATGCGAGAAGAGGTAACAACCATGCTGGGTATGAATATAGTGGAGGCTCTAGCAAAATGCTTAGGGGAACCCACCATGGTGGGTAGGTCAAAAAAGGCAATCTTCACATCTATTAGAGACATACTATGGAAGAAGCTATGGGTAGGAAAGAGAGAATAGTTGTCAAGGGCAGGGAAGAAAGTCTTGATTAAGGTAGTAGTGTAGTCCATCCCAACTTATCTCATGAATTAGTTGAGAATGCCTGCCTCTCTGATCCAGGAACTACTTAGCATTATTGCAAAACTTTGTGGGGCTCATTTGACGGAACCAGGAAAACTCATTAGGTAGGTTGGGACATGTGATGTCATCCGAAATGCTTGGGAGGAATAGGGTTCCAAAGACTTTGATGATTTTAATGAGGCACTCCTTGGGGAGACGCTATAGAGAATGTTTGAGAGTCCAAACCTACTCATTGCTTAAGTTTTCAAGAGGAGGTATTTCGTAAGGATAGAGCTCCTAGATTCTTTTCTCGAGCATTGTCCTAATTACTCATGGAGGCGTCTTTGGGGGACTAAACCTTTGCTCAAGGAAGCATTGATATGGAGGGTGGGGAATGGGAGAAGCATTAAGGTTTGGCGAGACCAACAGGTACGTGATGAAGACGGACATGAGCTCATGATGACTTGCCCCATGATGGATTAGAGAGATGCAGGTTTGTGAATTAATATATCAAAAGACGACTATGTGGGATGGAGATAAGGTGTAAATTAGATTCAAGGAAAGAGACAAGAGGACATTTCTTGTTATTCCCCTAATACTAGGCTACTGTAAGACCGCCAAATATGGAGTTTAACCAAAAATGGATTCTATTCGGTCAAGACTACGTATGTGCCGGGGGCATCCTTTAACTAGGATTCCTTTGACCCATCTTGACTACTGATTTGGAGTTCAAAAGTGCCTCCTAGAATCATACACTTCTTATGAAAGTGTGTTGTTGACATCTTACTCACAAGACATTTACTCAAGAGGAGGTACATGTTGGAAGAGGATCAATGTACGAGATGCAACTCAACTAGTGAAACAACTGCTCACGCCTTATTTTCATGTTCGAAAGAAAATGAATGATGGAGTGAGAAGTTGGAGGAGGCACGATGAATTGGGGAGAACTGTGATGATCTAAGAACATGTTAAATGCATGGAAGGAGGGACTCAACCCAGATGCACTCCAAGCGGCCTTGGTCACGTGTTAGAGTGTATGGTCCTAAAGGAATAAATTTTTTATTCTAGATCAAATTGACACCACCCGGAGCTGATACGTGGAAGGGGACTAAATTAATGGTGTGGCCGAGCTCAATAATTGGGCTTGGACTCAGATGGTGCCTCGACATTTGGTTCATGCTATGGAAGATTTTCGAGCTCGAGTACCACTGGGGGCGGGTTGGGTAAAAATCAACGTTGATGCAGTCATCTTGAAAGAGGGGTAGATAGGCTTAGGAACTATCATTAGGGGCATTGATGGGGAGGCGTTGGTGGTTGAGGTCAGGCAAGCTAGGGTCCACTGGAGTGTGGAGACTGCGGAGGGGAAAGTGGTGGTGTTCGAGATGGAGTTGGCAAGAAGGTTTTGGTTCAAGGACATCGTGGTCAAGTCGGACTATTTGGCGGTCCTGGGAAAGTGCAAGAACAAGATGATATTTTTGAGCGAGTTTGATTTAATCATTGAAGACAGTTTTTTTGTTGAGCAGTTCTTTTCCACGTTTTTTTTTACTCATATTCATAGTGAGGGGAACTCGGTAGCTCACAGTTTGGCTCGATGGTTATTTAATTGCCACGAGAAGTATGATTGGGGACAAATAGTGTATATATATATTTTCCAGCTTCATCTATACAAATAGATTAATTTTGTATTATGCTTAAGAAATTTGATAAAAATGTATTAATTTGTAAACTTTCATCAATTTTAAACTTTAACTCTAGACAATAATATAGCACATAACATTTTTTTTTTAATTTCAATTAGAAGACATTTACACACATATATATCCCTTTTTGATGTAATATTATGACGTAATATTTAGGTTTAATTTTTCAATTTGTTAAAGTTTGATTGTACATAAAACTTACAACCAAATTTCAAAATAAGACATTGATTACTTATCTTTTAACTATCATTTGGACTTTATTTATTAAATTTTCTCTGCTTCTTTTTTATAAATAAATATTAAGTGTAAAACCTCGAGTTTTAGAAGAAAAGAAACCGTTAGTTTCCTTACCAGACCGTTAGGGTTAAGTTTAAGTTTAAGTTTCGAGGACGAAACTTCTTTAAGAAGGTAATGATGTAAAACCCCGAAAAATCCAACGATGTTGACCGTGACGTCGTTAATAAAATAGGTTGACTTCGTTATTTACTGTTGTTCGTAATGTGTTTATTTATGCTAACGCTTGAGCTCGTAGGACCGTTGAGGGGCTAACAAGGGTAGAATAGTAATTTCCGCTGGTTAATATTATTACGTGGTTAATTACGTGAATATTATTTGTTATGTGATTATATGATTATTAAAATTAATATTATTATTACTATTATTAAAATTATTGGGTTTTTTGAAAGAAAATCAGTTTTATTTGTTAAATGGGTTGGGTTAGGATTAGTTGGGTTAATTGGGCCTAATTATGGGTGTTAATATATATACACCTCTCCTCCCCCTCTCAAACCCTAAACCCTAATAACCCCTCCCTCAAACCCTAGCTCTCTCTCTCTCTTCCCCCCTGCTCTTCCCTCGGCCAGCCGCGCCACCACCACCAGGCAACCGCCGCAGCCTCGCCGGAACCACCACCGCAACCGACCCTCTCTCTCCCTCTGTTTCACTTTCTCTTTCCCCTCTCTGCTCGACGCGAAACCAGCCGCCACCGGACGGACGACCACCGTCACCACCGCCAGCATCGCCTCCCGACCACCGACGCCACCAGCACCGTCGCCACCCTCGCCGGTAACCGCCGGTCTTTTTCCTTCTTCTTTCTCTTTTTTCTCTTTCCTCTCCTTGCGCTAACCCCGCTTGTTCCGCCACCATCGTCGCCGGCCGCCGCGACCCTGGGTGTCGCCGTCGCTGCCCGACCACCAGGCGACCCTCGCCCTGCCGACGTCGCGGGCAATCGATCGAAGAATGACCCTCGAGATCTGCCGCTGCTGTTGCTCGAAAAGTCGACGTCGACCGACCCCTCCGACGACTCCCAACGACGCCCTGACCTCCGACGCACTCCCTCCCGCCGTCGACGCCTGGCCAGAACCACCGAGCCCTAACACCTACGTAAACCCTAAAACCTAACCCTAACCCTAACTGTTACATTCTTGTTTTCTTTTCTTTTCTTTTTCCTTTTCTTGTTTTTATTATTATTAATCTGATTTTACATTGTAATTATTATTGTTATTAATATTCTGTTTTTATAATTATTGTATTATTAGTGTTGTAATTAGGGTAATTAATTGTAATTATTTTTCTTGTTGTAATTATGTGTAATTTTCTAATTGTTATGTGTAATTTTATGTTATTATTGTAATTAGAATTAGGTTGTAATAGTTAATTATTAGGGTTGAAAGTGATCCTTTAATATTCGTTATATTCCTTACATGAATCGTTAAACCACGATATATTATTGTATACAATTTGGAAATCTATTCACCTAGGAAAATTCTTGATAGTTTAGTTATAAAAATCGTTATGTTCTTTATTGTTCTTTAAGAATTAATCTTGTTAAGTTTGTTACATGAATTAGGTTGTTTTCTTGTTATTAAAACCTTAGGTTCTTGATTAGTAGTTTAAAGTTGCTAAGTTCTTTATGATTCTTGTACATGAAAACCTAAGTCTTCTTGATTCTTGTAAATTAGTTAGGTTTCTTGTTCATTAAGTTAAATATCATGTTCTTTTATTTTTAGGGTTCTTTCTTGTTTAATTCATGTTAGGGTTTAGATAACATTACTATTGTATGCACGAATCTTTAAAGTATAACTATCTAGATTAATTCTTGAATCGTCAGTTAAATATTCACATGTCCTTTAAATTCGATTCTTGTTTATTAATTCTTAATCCTTGATTATTTCCTCTTGTTATAACTTACTTGTAAATAATCCATGTTTTTAATCTTTAAAATCTTGGTCAAGTAATTTATGTTTTAAGTGATTTTATTTCTTTTATGACCTTAGGTTTTATTAAAAGTTATTAAAGGGTCTTTCGTGTTTTCTAATTAAGTTTACTTCTACAAGTTTAATTTTTGGACCTAAGTTGAGTTGGACTTCCTATCTTAGACCCTAGCTACTGTTTCGAGTCCAAATTAGGACCCCGGGATCGAATGGTGGAAGTTAGAACCGAAAGTGTTAATTAATTGATTACCGTTAGCAGGACAGTTTTGTTAGTGTCTAAAGATCGGGTTGTCACGGCTAGTGTAGTTACCTTTTGGTCAAACCCTTTTAACTGGAGGTTCCCTTAGATGTTAGGAACCATAGGAATTTTACGGATCGAACGTTTGTTTTGTATAGCCCGAGTTATAACCGTTTTACCGGAACCTGTCAGATCTGGACCAATGGGAAAGACGGGTGTTTTTGAGGTCCTTCGGGACTGAGTTGGGCTTAACCATCAACATAGAAGTTTTAGTAGACATCCCGAGGTTTCCGGAAAGTCCAGAACCAGCCCCGTAGGATATCGGGAAGTCGAGTTGTGACCCGTTTTATGTGAACGTTATAATCTGTCCTCTGTTTGCTTTTATTTATAAAGAATTGTTGAGTGAAATTAATGTGTGATCTTGTTATGTGTTTTCTTGGAGGTGTTAAGTGTAATTTCATAAATGATAGGAACCTAAGTGTTCCTAGGGGATGGGTTAGGTAGTTGATAGTTAAGACTAACCGTTAGAACGCGTTTGATTAGATAATTACTTTTATTCTAGGCCCGAGTTAGTGCGAGACGTTAGTGAGCTCAAGTGTGTTCTTCTTTTGTCTTTGTGAAGTATATCAGGTAATTGTCTATGCTCTAATCCCCACCGGGATGCTCTTTAAATGTGTTTTGATGTTTTATAATCTATTTTGAGAATTGCATCCCGAAAGGGGACTTTTGTGGAAATACGACCATCTGTTTTGATAATCTTTTGTTTCGATTGTGATCTTGGTTTATTTGAGTTGAGAAATTGGATGGTCTTTTATTCGAAGTTTTGTTAATGGTTTTGATAACTTGGGTTGGTTTGACTTGAGAGTCGTGAGTTGAGTTTGAATACTGTTAAATAATTCAAGTGGAAACGTTAAGCGGGTTTCGGGAGATAACCTATTGTGCAGGTGTAACAACCTGCAGGGTTATGGACCAGGAGATCAGGGCTTCCTTCCCTGATATAGGATAGTATTTTGATGCCTTTGGTAGGCGATGTTCTCGATGCCTTTGGTAGGCGATGTTTATGCCTTTGGTAGGCGATGTTCTTGATGCCTTTGGTAGGCGATGTTTATGCCTTTGGTACGCGATGTTCTTGATGCCTTTGGTAGGCGATGCTACTTTAAGGGATTTGGTATCCCGCCCGCAAATTAAAATATGGATTGGATGGGTTGAGGAAAAATAGTAAGGGTTAAAGGTTTGTAAAATGTTTGATTCGATCCCTCTCCCCAAAATGAATTGAAATGAACTTAAACTGTTTTAAACGTTAGGGGTAGACATTATTGAGATTTCCCCCTCATTTTCTGAAATGTTTTGATTTCAGGTGAAGATCTAAATGATGGGGACGGGAGTTAGAAGTGAGGACGACGAGTCTAGAAGTCTTGAACCTTTTATATTGTTTTCGTTATGAATTCTTAAAGTTTGTTTTGAGTTGTTAGTAGTTACCGTTAGCAGACAGTTGTGTTTTCCTTTCTCGCCTTGTATTCCTTCGGGGATACGGCAGTGACGCCCAAACTAAATTTGAAGTCTTCCGCTAAGTTTTGTCTGTTAACGTTAGTTTGACTTTGACTTTCTATAATTGAATTTTCGGGGCGTTACATTAAGTAATAAACAAGTTTTAAACTTTTGATCAATTAGAACTTGTGTCACTAAATTATAAAATTTAGAGTTAAAATTATTATTAATAGTTCAAGTTCTTTATGAATGGGATCCAAACACAAGAAGATCTAGAACCATTTTCAAAAAACTTTTTTAAGTTATGGATAATCTTTAATTTCAAAACCTCCTATAAAAATGACTCATTAAAATAACCACGGGATGGAGGTAGGTTTGTTTAATTTAATTTCTTTTATGAAATAGTGCATGCATTAATTAATTTATTAAGATATTGTTATGGCATGCGTTCACTAATTAATTGTCTTGTTAGTGATGGAGAGTGAAGGGTGGATGATGACCCTTAATTATAAATCTTATTAATTAGTAAATTAAGTAAGTAATAATAGTGGTGAGTAATAGCATTAGTGTATTTCCGGAGATCCAGCGATATGATCAATCATAATATTAATGCCTTTTTGTAGGTGCAGTGAGTGCAGCAGCCTTTTATATGAGGAGCTCGTGGAAATATAATTAAAAAGCTCCATCACCCACAATGCTAATAATCATTATGCCATCCCTCATCAAATATCTTACTTTCAGCATTTCATATAATTAACTGTCCATCTTTGAAAATCGTATAGTTAAATACTAAAAATTTTGATCATAAATTTTTTAATATATATAATGTCTTGTTACATAAGATTACTACTATTAGATTTATAACGAAAAATACAATTATAAAAATAAAATATATAAAGGACCGAACTTGGTGACTAAGATAAACCGAAGACTGGACTGACCAAACTATTTGTGGTCTAGTCCTGGGTTGATGAATAGCTCTAACTATAGAAGATTAATGGCGAAAGTTGCAGCTCGTAAACTTGACAATTATGAAAAAAAGGTGGAACCATTTGATCATGAAAACTGAATCAGAAGCATAGAAACGACATTTAACTTGGTTGAGGTTCTAGATGATGGAGGCCTGAGCATTAGGAGTTACTACCTAAAGAGCTAGGTTGACATATGGTGGAACACTATGAAGGAAAGATGACAGGAACTATCAATTGGGAATCATTCTTTTTCCTTACTCATTAGAGAAAAATATTCTTCTATAGTTAGTATCATTCATCAATCCACGACTAGACAAAAAGGATAGAGGACCAAATTTGGGGATAAAGTTGGATCGAAGATTGGACTGACCGAATTCTTTTCAGTCCTTATTTGCAGTCCATTTTAGATAGGATTATTCATAGCCCTATTGGGAAAGCTTTTATTCATCCGTTAGTTATGTTAATAGGTTAGAATGAGGACTGAACCACGCACAAAATTTGGTCCAATCCTCAGTCCAGTCCCTTTTCCGTCCGAAATAAACTATGAACAACCAAATCTGTAGGAAGATCTATGTGGCTAGTATGGTGTCTATGACTATCGCCGCGGCCAACTTTAACGCTCTTAAAGAGTTCATCCAGTAGTTGTCTCGCCACTTTATTTAGAATCGCAGAGGTTCCAGATAATTTGTAACTTTCATTTAGGGTAGATGTGAGGGGTCCTCGATCGCTTTGTTTTAAGTTGTTTCCACTTAGTTGCAACATCCTGTTGGGCTTAATAAAACAAAGTCAAGGTTCAACATGTCAACATTAATCACATTAAGTTAGTAGAAATAAGAAAAATATGTACCAAATATTATCGCAATAGCTCACTCATTCCATGCCCTACTTATTTTAATAAAATACTTAGACCTATGGCACTGATACCATCGATAACGTCCTAACCTTTCAGATGTTGACAAATTACTTATCTTGTTTAACAGAAGCATATGAACCGAGGCATTATGCCATGCCACCTTGATGACGTAATGCTCTTATACATTAACAAATAAGCGAAATAGGCAAAGTAAGAAAATTGGATAAGTATACATAATATGATTTATTCCAACGTAACAGTTTGTAGAGTCATCGTTAAAAATAAATGATAATGTTCAACAAAATGTGGACTCTATGATGTCTAAAAGTAGTATCTCACTGGGTGGATTCCCCTCCTCTTCCTACCTAAAAGAGAAACTATAAAAAGTAAGCTAAACGGGTCTAATATAATAAGACATTGTATAGTAAAATGTGCATTTGACCATCTCACTTCATTGTATTTCATAAATAATGAAACATCGTTCATTTATTTTCTTATGGTAACACTTTTGTTGGAGTGGACTTATGTCTCATTATCTCCATCGAGAGACTAGATCTCACTGCAATCACTTAAGGGACGTACAAATATTTTAGTTGATCGAGAAGCCCCTATGTCACTCTAAAAACTAGGGGTGTTCACGGATCGAGTACCTAAATCAGTCGGTTATTTTTTCGGGAAACCCAAACTTTGGGTCGATTATAACCCCGAATTATAACTATTACCGGTTAACGAAGAAACCCGATTAGCCCTAATTTTCAAAGTTTTCAATTTCACTTTTAGTTTCTAACTGGTCTGGTCTTTTTATAACCTATGAAATGCACGGTTTACATTTTATTATTTTTCCTAACACCATTTTTGTACTAAATTGTAATAACTATCATCTATATGATCATTAATATAACTGGGAAAAATTGTACTATGACTACTCACATATTTTTGTAATAAAAATATATTTTAATAACTAATTAGATTACATGGTTCAAAAAGTATACTAACTAAAAAAATATGCATAGCTTGTAATTCTTTTCTTATAATCATTAATTAGAGAAAAAGTAAACTGAATTTATGTTATATACATTAAGAAATTTTAAATTTAATTTTGGACACTAACTTTAAATTTAAATTTAATTTCGTGTATTTCATATACCTGATTTTGGTCGAGAGCTTACCCATAATTAAACCGATTACCTGAATTTTTTCGGTTCAGATAACTGACCAAATTAAAATCAATCTATTGGGTCGATTACCCCAAATTTTTTATCGTGTTGCGAGTTATTGGTTCAGGTGTTTTAGGTCATTTTTTTTTTCTAACATCCCTACCAAAAATAATGTCAAGTTCACCGTTAAATATGATAAAGTACAATCAAAATTTTTAGTGATTATTTCACCTGGTTAATGGATCAGTTACTATAACATGAGGAATTATAAGGGTGTAAGTCATCATATTGTACCTTGATATCTCGTAATTGTACCGTAAGGTAACTTTTATGCTTTGGAAACCCTAAATTTCATCATGATTATTGGGGTCGTCATTTAATAAGCCTAGTACCTCTTAGTGAATAACTACAACTATTAAAGCTGCTTAATTGTGAGGAAGAAGTACCTATTAGTAAATTTTTTTTATTTAATTAGGTAAATGATGAGTCGTTATCTCAGGGGAATACTAATATGATAGGTCATACAATGGACGTAGACAGAGAATGTCAATGCCCAAAAATAGATCCATACCCACCATAACATTTCTTAATCAGTGAGAAGGACCACTCCCTCCAGAGTTCGCCTAGCAAGGACTCATCGGCAAGTACCTATTAGTAAATAATTGTAATTATTAAAGCCTAATTGTGAGCAACTAAAATGACAATATAGGACTAGCTTACTTGAAATATGCTTCATAGGTGCAAGAAGACGAGGTTGGAGCTAAGCTAATATATTCAACCTTGTAGAGAGTATAATTTCAAATATTAGCCTCGATACTTCTTAATTGAAGAGGAGTTTTAGGAAAAGGGGGGAAAAGCGGTAAGAAGGCAAAGTTTTCAAAGCTTGTTAATGACACTTTACTTAGACTTATGAAAGCTATCGGGCGTTGCAACCGGCCACCCGTGCCCCACGGTGGGCGATAGCTAGCGCTCTATGGCGATCGATAGTGTTGGTCGTTGTACGCGTTTTACATTATAGTGGATGAATGGTACAAGTCATTAGGCCCTATCAAAAGCGAACCCAATGAACCTATTACAGACAAGGGGATTGGGATGTCAGAAGCCCAAAATTTGGATCCAACATTTCACTCCAACACTCCTCAAGGAAATGAATGTTTCACCCATATATCGAACCCAAGTGAATAAGATAAAGTACAGAGTACTTACCAACTAGACAAATACATTTTAACTTAAATCGAACGATGTTCCTAAATAAATGGAGCATATAATTTTCTTCATATACATGTCTAATTTATTCTTTATTTTCTAACTTGAAATATGTGGAGAATTATTTTGCAAAAACACAACTAAGTAATGAAAATTTTTACATAACTACACAACATAATGTTCGAGCATGACAAAAAGATTACTTAATGTTTTTAAAACTTGTGTATGATTGCTCTATATATGTTAAAACGACGGATTAATTATTAGGAGATTCGATTAATTAATTAATTAATTAAGATGATATATGGGCATATATAATCACATGGGGGCCAAGGATGATAATAATCCTCAATAGACAAGATTAGATAGATCGACATGATTACTACTACAAGTGTGTGATGTGATTACTTTCCACGCCCTCATAAGAACATATTAATTAGTAATATACTCCTTCCTTTCAGTATTAATTATCGTATTTAAAAATTGTACTACCTCCGTCCCAAATTATTTGTCCATCTACCTAACTCCCTTATCTCAAAATGTTTATCCATTTTATAATTCTAAAGATTGTAATTCCTATTATACCCCTGATAAATACTCTTTTGTTTTTTTTTATTTTTCTTCACATGAGGAAAGTAAGGACAATTCTGGTAAATTACACATTTTTCACCCCATTTCCCATGACCATTGGAATTTTAAATATAGTTGGATGGACAAACAATATGGGACGGAGGTAGTATAATCAAATTTCAAAAATTTTGATAATAAATTTCTCATCATATACAATGAGTTACTTAATAAAATTACCATTATTAGATTTGTAACGAGAAATATTATTATAAAAATATAATATTACAATTGTTAATAATATACTACTATTATGTAAGAAATTATTAATTAAAGAGTAATATTGTAATCCGTGAAATTCAAAATTATGACAATTAATATGGATGAGAGAAAGTAATTCTTTCTATTGAAATTCCCACCTTTTTCTTTTTAATTTGAGAATATATAAGTCTAGGAAAAAGGAAAAGAAATGGTATAATTATAAGAGCTTCCATTGCTTTTCCCAACTTTGAAAGCTTATTGGCATTTGAATATCTTTCTCTCTCTCTCAAGTACTTTGAGTGAATAAAAATGAGGGGTGGCAAAGTGAAGGGGGGAAAAGGAAGCAGCTTGCAATTAAAAAAAGAAGGAAACTAAAGTAGAAATTAAAGAAAGGGGAACTCAGAACTCAACTTTTCTTTCTCTCTTGGCATTCACATTCTGAAGCTGAAGAGATCACCACAAAGCTAATTCTCATTCTCTCATTCTCTCATTCTCTCTTTGTCCAATATAGACAGAGTGGTGGGGGGTATAGATACAAATGAACTTGGTCTGCCATCAAAGAAGAGCTTCTAATTTCTTCATTTGGATTTGGGGGCACTTTTCATGCAATCTCCAAAGACCTCCAAAACTAGGTACACTCTTTCTCTTCATTCCCATCCCATCATAAATGTCTATGTAATTTACAGCTTATATCATTAGTTATTTCATTAGATTGGACTTTGAGGATGAATCAATACTTCAAACCTAAAGAATGCATTGATATGTTGTTTTGCATATATATATATATATATATATATATATATATATATATATATAGATATAGTTAAATTTAAAATTTTTCACAGATAAGTTTACAACATTTATCATGTTTCAAATAAAGTTAATTATCATTATAACAGATATTTTTATAAAAATATAATATTGTAATATTTTCAGTAAAAGATATATTCAAAATTTACCATCAAAATTGAACACTAAAGTGGTGTAAATACCAAAATGATAAAAATTGTGGGAAACAAGAAAGAGTAATACTCTCTCCATTCTAAATCAATTAATAGTTTGACTAAATTTTAATTATTAATTATTTACAAATTATAATGAATTAAAATGTGATCCATTATAATCTTTAATAAACTTATAATGAGTTTTATATTGCAACTCAATGTAATTTTTGAGTAAATAAGGATCTAAATTTAATTAAAATATTAATTAATTTGAGAGGAATCGGGGGAGTATACTAATATTGTCCTTATTTTGTTGCCCGATAATTCGCATGCATTTGAACCAAGCGATTTGCATAGCTTCTAGTTCCACTCTGAGCCATCACTATCTAAACTTCTGCCCTTTTCTTCCCAAAAATTTGTCTTTACATTTCAAGTCTTTGCTAGATTTGAATTTTAACCTGCTCAATAGTTTTCCTTACTGTTGATCTTGAATTTATTTCGATAACAATAATGTCTCTACCAAACATAAAAATAAGTACTCCCATCATCCTAAAAAGAATGTCCCTATTAATTAATGAGGCCAGTTATAAATTTGATTCTTAATTTATTAAATTATGGCCATGTTCTTTAGTTAGGTTATTTTCAGGTTTGGATGGATAAATTAGGATAAGTTAGGTTAAGTTGGGATAAATTAGGATAAGTTATGATGTTTTTTTCGGGAATTGTATTTTTAGAGTTGATGTTTTTTTGAGAAATTGTATTTTTAGAGTGGATGCTTTTTTTGAGAATTGTGTTAGGTTTGGATAAGTTTGAACAAGTTAGGATAAGTTAGTATAAATTGGGAGAGATATATCCAATCTAACCAAATAATAGGGCTTATATCTTAAGCAATTGTATAAAACTATCATTATAAAAATTGTCTTAAAAGAGACTGCAACAAGACTCTTCATTGAGCACTGGCAAGAAGATAGGAGAGCAATTTGAACGATAAATCTTATTTGCTGTTTTGTCTGTGGTATTTGTTCGGGTAAACTTTATTTGTTTTGATATCTTGTTGTTTATATGCAACCTTTGTTACAAAACCTCTTGCCCTTTTGGGCTTTAAATAATCGGAAAAGAAATTTGTCTTAAAAGATAATTTTATTTAAATATAACATTATAAATTTAACTAAGATAATGGGAAAATTTTCATAAAAAGAAGATAAAACATGAAAATTAATAATCAAAATATTAAATTCAATAATATAAAAAAGTTAAGTGAAATTTTGTTCTGAGACAAGGTGGTAAAATTGTTTTACTTGCATTATCAATTTATCATAGATTTTTGTTGTCCGTTCCTTTGTCTCCCTTTCAATTGTGCTTAGTTCTCAATCTCAAATGGTAGGGAAGTCATATCTTAGGCCTTGTTATTTTATGCGGCTTGCAAGATGTGGTGTTAAATTACACTGCAACTTTTTATATTCCATCACAGCCCACTATAATCCACCACAATCTATCATAACTCACCACAATCTACTTTTTTTAATTTAATTTATTTTTTTATTAAAAGTTAAATTTTTCATATTCTGCGGTAACCCACCACAATTTTCCTCAATCCACCACAATCTACCACAACTTTTCCCAACCCACTACAATCCACCACATTTTTTCCGTACCGTACTGTACCGTACCGCACCGCAACCAGCTGTATAAAAGAACAGGGCCTTAGCGTATTTTCTTAGAAAAAAATCTTTGAGAGTGGTCTCATATCTCAATTAAGATTTTACTTGATGCGTAATTGAATACTCCCTCCGTTTTTTTTATCTGTCATTTACGGTTTTCAGTGCCAATTTTTAATCAATAATTTTTAATATAAATTTTTTATAGAAAAATATAATATCATACTTTTTTAATAGTATTTTTTATTACGAATCTAATGATATCAATTTTGTATGATGAATTATTATACAAATTAAAATATTAACGGTCAAAGTTTTTACCGCAATTCCCTAAGCGAACGATAAAATTAAACGGAGGTAGTATTGTTTTGTTTTCTCAATTTTTTGCATCAGTTTTGGTTAGCGTTGATTGGTAAGATGAGAATTTAAGTGGGATAATTGGCGTCTACAGTAAATTGTCGTTATCAATGGAGAAAAACAAAAAAGATGGGGCCCATTGAGAGGGGGGACATAGAATAGACTGACAAAACCTCACTTTTTAGGAACTCGAGGCACCCCAAAACAATACCTCGGGGTTGAGTTTTTAATTGGACTATCCCCAATTTCCCTCCGTATATTTTATACTATGTTCGAACATAAGTGAGTGTAAAATTGATTAAACTTTAATTATTAATTATTTATAATGAATTATAATATAAAATTATCATCATTAAAAATCTATTGTACTAAATATTATAACAGTGAATTATGTGAAATTACCACCGTTAAAAAGATATTGTACTAAATATTATAATAATATTAATTTTATATTGTAACTCATTATAATTTATGAATAATTAATGATCATTAATTAAATTGACACTTATTTAAGAATAGAGGTAGTACTACTATGAATTATATCAAATTTTACAAAAATTTTGCTATGAGTAGCTAGGCACCAAGTGGCAATCTCCATGTTTAATTTAAGCGTAGTATTTCATAAGGCTGGAAGCCTGGATGAGGGACCAAGCAACATACACTTGCTACACATATTTCAAATTGAAGGGTTCAAGGTTCTTTTTTTTTCAATTTTCTATGAGAAAGGTAAAATATAATAATTATTATTTATTTTTTCAAGAATTTTACCTATATTATGTGAAATTATTTCAACGAAAAGTTTAACCCCATAATTGAAAGTCTAATGATAGTTTTATAGTCTAATATGTCCCTTATACGAATGTTATTTAGGCTTGAAGCATGGATGTTGTAAAGACCCCCTTTACCTTGTGTGAATATATGCGGGGCTGTTGAGATTCGAATCTAAGATCTTTTACCCAGTCTGACTTTTTTAATATCATGTGGAACCATCTCAATCAAAAATTTAAGTCAATAATTGAAGGGTCAATGATGATTTTATACTATAACGTATTATTGTTAAATTAAATATAGAGTATTAAAAAATCTCTAACATAGAACTCGATTAAACCATGTGTAGCGGTTGTCTTTCAAGCATTGGAACATGTTGTAACACCCCAACACCCTTAACCACAAGATTATCCTTAATCATGCCATAACCCTGTGATTAGCGCAGCGGAAAAGACAAGTATTGAGGCACTACCGTCGTCCCCACTCGGGACAAGACACACAAACCACCAACATATACATAAACCACCAAGTGAATACTACACTTAAACCCATACATAAATAATCACCAAAACCATAGATATTACACTTTATACACTCATCAAAGAAATATATATATATATTAAACTTTCTCCAATGCAAACTAATCTTTGGAACCATGGAGACCACCGAGGTCGACCAAATCCGCCCTTTAAGACTACCCTGCACGTGGAAGTTCTACCTCTGCTTATCCTTGTCTTTACTTTGGGAGCTCGGATCGCCTAAAACAAAACATTGAAAACATACGCAAAGTGAGTGGGGAAACGCTCAGTACACAAACCTCCAACACGTCAAACCGTTCGAAAACGGTTTTAGTGCCGGCATTTAAATTCATTTTGAAAACGGGGACGGGGCTAAACATGTAATAAATGGATTTGGCATAGATATAAACATATAAAAGTAGACATGATATATATATATATTTATATATACATAGAAAATAGAGTGGTATCCCTTACGATCTGGTGCAAAGCACCTAACACGCGCACGCCCCAAACCGATCTGGAGTTTGGGTTGGGTGACTGCCATGCAGTCGGACATCGCAGTGTCGGTCACTCGATCAGAGCACCCTATAGATGAATAAAGGCTAGCACTTCACGTGACTAGCTAGAATTATACTAATATGGCGAGACCACTTTTGAAAATAGTAATGTATAACATAGATCATGATATAAATTGATATGAATAAGCATCGTAACGTGCTTGAATGCTAAAAGTTGGACAATTTGCGTACCTTGGAAAGTAGGAAAACTTGGTGGCGTGCCTCGAGCTCGGGACAGCTTGGGTGACTTGGGAACTAATATAAGAAGTGTAGAACTTGAGAACCAAAGAGGGTTCTTAGTGAGTTTCAAACGTTAAGTAAAATAGAAACTACGAACGTAATAACTTAGAAAGAAAATTTCAGGTCTTTAAGAAATAGGATTTTTAGCATAACTCGGGCTAGAAAACTCGGAATTAAACAAATGAGTACTTCCCGGAATAGGGAAAATTAAGTTCTACAACCTTGTCAATAGGAACGAAGTCCAAAAATGAAGGGAAGGGCTTGAAAAACAGCCCGGACAGAAACAGAAGCTGTAATTCGGAAACTAAAACTTTCGGTTTGATCTTTTGATACGAAACTCATAAAGGCTTGGAAGTAAACGATGAATAGCTTAACTTATAGAATGATTTGAAGAGATCATATTGATGGAATATGGAGAATTTAGGAATGAAAGGCTAGAATGGAAATTAGAGAGTTCTTGATTTTTCTGATATATCGTCGTTTACGAAGAAGAATTTATAACGATGGATTTTTGGATTTTGGAAGTGTTTGAAAGGTGAATTGGAATTATGCATTAGAGAAGGAATAAGTCCTCGGATCATTATGCTTCAAAGGGCTCTTATACTAATGATGCAATCCACAATCCAATCTTAAAGTCGATTATTTCATTATGTAACTTAATCTTTCAACCTTAACTAAGATAACATAACTTTGATAAGTAACATTAACCTCCAAAAGATAGCATTTTCTACTTAGAAAACACCTCTTGAATATTCTAATATTGACCAAAGAGTCTCTAAACAATTAGAATCCCTTACATGATTGGAATTGGATCACAAAATCTCAAATTTATAAAACATTTTCTGGGCAGAAACTCAACTGACATGCTTCACTTCCGACCCTATATCTTGCACTCCCGATATCCGATGAACGCAAACCATACATTTTCGGAAAGCTTAAAAGGTCACCTAAAACTTTTATGTTTACCACTGGAACCAATAAAATCTCTAATTGGACGGAAAATAGTCCTCAAGTTACTGACTCAGAATCGTATATACTTTGCATCCCTTCACGGTTTCGCTCATATTTCGGGCTACACATGTCGGATTCTCGAAATTCCAAAGCCCATAGATAGGTAATGACTTAAGCTATCTTTTTAAGTAAAAATCTGGGCTAAACTCCCACTTTTAGTCCTCTGTAAAAACCAGATTTGTACCCAGAAACTTATTTGACCCCCTAAACCAACATGCATGATTTTCCTTGTCTCCAATTTGTATCAATTCCCAATTAAACTTCAAATTAACTAACATCCATGGCTTTTCCAGAAATTAAACACTTAAACTTGCTTAAACATGGCCATAGAACTCACATGCAACAAGCAATTTCAAACATTCAACAAGAATACCACATCAAACACTCAAAATCAACCCCAAATTTACATGTATCAAACCTAAATTCAAACCCTAATTTAACACCACATAAATTCATGCTTAAGAACCTTAAAAGAGATGAAAAACATCAAAGATACACAATTTAAACATGAAAATCATATTAGGAACATAAAAGCTTGAGTTAGGGTTTGGATATTATACCACTTGGAGAAGAAATTGAGGAAGAAAACAAGAGAGGAGGGAAGGAGTGGCTCGGCCACCACCGGACCACCGCCGGCTCGGCCGGCCGATCGCCGGAAAACGCCCAGCAAAGGGGGCACGGGGCTGGGCAGAGGAGAAAGGGGAGGAAGAGGAGGGTTTGTGATATTTGTCTGAAATGAAGTTGGAATAAACCCATTCTAACTTAACCCCTTTATAAAAAAAAAACCCCTCTTAAACTAATTAACTTATCCAATTGGTAATTAGGCTAGACAAAGGTAATTAAAATTAAGCTAGATAAAATAATTGGTATTGACTAAATAAAATTCATAAATATAAAACTTGATAAAGTAGTTTAGTTGTAAACCTAAATAAAATTACTTGGAATTAAATTGGGTAAAAATTAATTAGTATTGAACCACATAAAATAAATTGTAGGATAACACTAATAAAATAAATTGAACAATAAAATGTAATTAGGAAGGTTGGATGACATAAATCGTGATCGAAATGGACATTAAAATTGATATAACCTTCCTCGGTTAAAAGCGTAAAATCGAGGATAATAAAATAAATTATATAACTTATCGTAAAAATATTCATAAACCCGTACTAATATTTATAGCTTTACACACATCCGAGATGACATATAATTAACTCATTTAGCCATCGCCTTGCTCGAGACCTGTCACGCAAAGAAACCAATAATAATAATAATCGTAACGTAAAAGAAGAAAATTTTTATTAGCGTATTTTGGGCTAATTACTGTAATTAAGGTTTTAATTAATACGGGTTTAGGGCGGGTCGTTACACATGTGTTGTGAGTTCCATTTTGTTCCAACAAAGAACAAAAAAAATTGAGAACGCATTCTTGGAACATTGCAAAGTTCCACTTGCACTCTCATTTTTACTTTTTTATTTTTATCTTTTCCAATCAAATTTTGATAATGACCTTCACATAAATTTAAAATAAAAAAAAAAAACTATTGATTTGTATATTTTAGATAAAGTGGGCTTCACAAATAAACATTTTATTGAGTAAAAGTAGGAATAAGTTTTTATTGTTGTAGGAAGAATGAAATGAAGTTCTAAAAAATAAGAATATTGATGGATGATGTGGAAGGAATATACCATTCACTATCATCTTGGGGAGAGCCAAATGGATCCACCAGTAGCGGTGGCCAACTGGCCATCTCAAACCTAAACCGAAACTTGAACCGCAAAATCGGCAAAACCAAACCGGTAAAAGCGGCTAACCGAATTACTTTTTGTGTAAAAGCGGTTTAGGTTAACCAAACCGCTTTTACCGGTTTAGGTTTAGGTTTAGGATTTTGAAAAACGGTTAACCGCAGTTAACCGGTTTTAACCTTTAAAAAAAAAACTACTGAGTCTGTCTGTGCGTGCGTAGCTTCAATTAAAATTTGTGAATTTTTTTTTATTTTTTTAGTAATTTTAAGCGGAAAAAAACCTACTTCTCTCAATTCTCTCCATCCCGGTTTGTTAGAAACTTGGAATTTATGGACTAAGTATGTGATGATTTGATGTTGGTTGACCGTTGATGGATATTCACAGTTTCAAAGGCAGGGGCGAGTAGCGGCGTATCGATATGTGAATTTATTAGCAATATCGTTACATTACTTCCATAAATGTTATTGTAAATTTCCATTGAAGCGTAAACCGTGTATAGAATGCGGACCGAACCGTGTAAACTTCGGTTTGTTTTAGGTTTTTTGATTTTAAATGCGGTTAACTTTTCCAAATTGCGGTTTCGAGGTTTGGTTTAGGTTTTTAGATTTGAAAAGCGGTTAACCGCAAACCGTATATAATGCGGTTGCGGTTTAGGTTTCCAAAATCCAAAAACCTCAAAAGCGGTTAACCGGTTTTGACCACCCCTATCCACCAGTCCATAGGGGATGGGGAAAGTTAGACATGCAGGCCTATTACTACTCTCATGAATTGATCCTGAGACCTATAAGATAACACAATGTAGTTGATACCAAATAAGCCAAGAGCTCATTGGTATTTCAAAAGTTGTGTGATAAATCTGAATTAAAGGGAGATATTGATAATCCTGTGTAACCCTCTTCATCACAATATGGCCTCAATCAGCAACTTAACTAATTCTTTTTGTGTTCTTTAATGTTTACACAGGAAGCCCTGGTACCAAAAAGCAGTAGAAATGACAACACTATGGAAAATAATCTTCAAAGCCCCAGCAAATACAAATTCTGCCCTTTGGAAAACCATAAACAGCACAGAAATCCAGCAAGCACCACCACCAAACCCTAACAACACCAACAAGCAAAAGCTAAGAAAATGCACTTCTTTAAAGGTTGCCACCACCTTCACAAGAGTATGCCTGTGTGCTCCCATTTCCTCCTACAATGAGGTCTTCAACGGCGAGCTTCTTCCTCCTAGAAGAAGCTACAGCTACCCAAGATCGACGTCCAACAACAATTACAAGCAAGCATTCCCCCCGGGCCCGCCTCCCGGGGTGGATTTGAGGGTTCCAAGTGGAAGACATAGTGTTGAAAGGAGGGTGTTTAGAGGAAAGTCATTGAACGACGACGTTTTGATGAGGAGGTTTGTGATTGAAGAGGAGGCAATGATGCAAGTTAGGAGGAGGAATCAGATGGAGATTATTAGGAGGAGAAGAGCTGTTTTGAGGAGGAAGAAGCTTGGCCCTAGCCCTCTTTCTAGAATGGTGTTAGCTGAAGAAGAACAAGAAGAAGAAAAAGATGAAGATAATGATGATGAACTACAAAATGAGTGTTCTAACTCTTGAAATAGGAAAAACAAAGAATAAATGGCAATTATTTTGAGCTTTTTTTAGAGATGGGTGAGCTAATTAATTAGTTGTTTGATATGATCAATTGTATTGGGTTGATGTTAATTTCTATGTGAATTCCTTTTTGAGATGTGTTTGATTTGGTCAATTTTGTATAATAACTACATGTATTAATTGAAGTGTTTTCATGAGGGAGTGGATATGCATGCATGCATGCAATGTAGGTATTTATTCATTCTATGCATGGAGGTCTTCACTAGAGAGCTTTGAACTGCAGCTTCTATCCCTATGAATGGGATTGGAATTAAAATTCTTTTGTAAAACGGATTCAAAGGCTTGTCTAGACTGAATATATGTGCTAGACAAGTTTTGTCACCTATCAAGGCAATTGGTTAATTTTCACAACTCGGCCATGGTTTTTTCAAAGAACACTAATGTCTATGGTAAATCAATAATTGTTGTCATTTTTAATCTACCAACTAAGGAGGGATAATTTGGGAAGTATTTGGGGTGTCTGGTTTTTTTGGAGGGAGGCCAAGGTTGGATTCTTTAAGAGGTCTCCTAGCTAAAATTCTCTCCAAGTTACGAAATTAGAAATCCAAGATTGTGTCAAAGACATGTAGAGTGGCATTGATCCAATCTAACACAGAATCCCTTCCTTCTCATACCACGTAATGCTTTCCTCTTTCAAAAGATCTAGCTCGAAAAATAAATTCCACCAGTAAAAAATTTTTCTGGAAAGAATATTCCACTTATAAAAGGGAATCTCTCTAAATAAGTGTCAAATTTGTGAACGTAGTTTCTCTCTCTACACTCTACCCAACCACCATAACCCCCAGTTATTAAATTTCCGGCAGGTGCCGGTGGCGGCCGATCAAAGGCGGTCACCGGCACCACCGTTCTCCGATCTATTCAGTCTTCACCTTCGTCTACCGGTTCACTTTGGATCTGGGAGTGCGTCTTTCGGTTCATGTACTGTGTGTGCCGGCTGTCTTGTTAGTGGTACCGGAGCTGACAGTTGTGGTGCCCGGTGTTCAATTCCACAGTGGTGGTGGCGGCTCGGGGGCGACTGGACAGGTGACAGTAGCATCTTCGTCTCGGTGGCCAGGTGACACGTTCCCCTTTGTGTCTGTTTACATAGCTTTGTTGTTGGGTGCTCTGTTTTTAGTTGATTAGGTTGGGAGTTGGTAGTTCCAGGCTCCGTAGTTGTGATTGAAGTTGGGTTTGGCAATTTTTGTGGGTAATAGTCCTTGTTGGTGGGGTGGTTGATTTGGGGGTGCGTGGGTGATTGGCTCCATCCTCAGTGATAGTTCTTGCGGTAAGGTTGGTGTTTTCTCCCTGTTTTGTGGTGTTGGGTTGTCTGCTTGTGGGTGCTAAGGGTGTACCGAGACTACCACTCTCTCACGGGTTTGCTCCTGCTTGTGGGTCTCGTTTCTAATAGGTAGTTGGGTGTTCCCTTGGGATTTAGTAGAGGTGGATTAGGAGTTGGGTACCTACTCTTCAAGTTCAGTGGTAGACTTCCGTTGGTGGTTTGGTGGTTTGGTGTGTATGAGGTCGATTCTAGAAAATTTTACAGTGGCAGTTAGTTGGTGGTAGTCCATTTATCGTTTCCTGTCACATAAGTTCCTTTATAATCAGCATTGTGTGTTTCTACAAATATGGCGAATGAAATTGATGAGGAAGTTCTTAAGATTGTGGCTTCTATGCCACATCCTAGACATGCCATTTTCAAAGCGATTGAAATGAAAGAAGAAGGGAACAAGCTCTTTAGGAAGAAAGAGTTTGAAGAAGCAACTTTGGCCTATGATTCAGCCTTTCAATTCCTCGGTGCAGGGGAGCCTTTGTGCGAAGATGATGTTAGTTTGATGGTGGAAGTGGGTACCTCTCTCAGATTAAATCTGGCCGCATGTAGTCTGAAACTTGGAGATTTTAACCAAACCCTCACTTTCTGTCAAAGTATTCTTGAGTTTGACCCTTTGAATGTTAAGGCTTTTTTTCGACGAGCTACAGCCTTGGTGAATCTTGATCGCATGGAAGAAGCTATTAAAAATCTAGAACGGGCGATAGAGTTACACCCGGGAAATAAAGAAGTGGATAAGGAGCTTCAAAAGGTCAAGAAGGGCTTGCATAGGAAGTCGTCTAAATCAAATATGAAGGTGAGGAAATCTCCAAGGAGTGAGGGAGAAGTAATGATGAAGAAAAGGTGGGATACTTCTTTAACAATAGCGGCAAGAGTGATAAGAAAGAAAGTGTGGTTTGTCCAAGAAGCTTGTTCAAGGAACCCACTACCAAAGGGGTTCTTGACCCTATGGAAGTCGATGAGGTTGCTCAGTTTAAAGACCGAGAGAAAAGAGTTGAGAGGGATGTAGGCTCAAAGGGTGTTGGGGTGCAGTCGGTTAAGGTTCAAGGAAGAAGAAAGGATAGTAGAAAGGAGATTCGGGAAGGTGAAGGAGTGGCTGGGAAACACACCACCCAGGGATCTACAGATCCCCCTAAGTCATGCAACTATTCAGCAGTTGCGATTCAAAAACCCATGACAAGCGTGGAGGATAGGCTAGTTGTAGCTCTATGAAATCTCCAGCAGACGCCTTTTCCTCGGAAGGCGTCATTAACAAAGTCAAGTAAAGGCTCAAGTTCTCTGAACGTCAAGATGGTCAAATTTTGTCCTTGAACGTTGTAGCCTACGAAGGACTGCTCAAAAGAAATCTCATAGAAGTTTTTGATCCTCTCACTTTGACCTATATGAAAGTCAAAGTCAAAGCATAACCGAAATTGCCAGCATCACGTACATAGTATTGCCAAGGCCAGTGTGGTTGAACATCTCGATAGTGTGGAGAAGGAATATTCCATGGACGAAAATAGGGTTGTCATAACACCTCCTGAAGCTTCAGAGTTTGCAATAGGCAGCAATATTGCCCCGAAAACAACAAATCGCAAAAGTGGCAGGACTATTCTTTCAAATAAAACTAACTTTTGGTGCAGGAAACAGGGTAGGATGATCCACAACCGCAACAAGCTTGGGAAGGGATCTGCCTACTCGCATCTGCAGGAGGGCAAGAAGAAGTCCAAGTGGAAGAGGTTTGGGACGGGATACATACACGCTCACAGGCAGGACTTGAGAAGTAGAAAGAGGAAGGCTATTTTGCAAACAGTGGCCGAGTACCATTCCAATGTCCACAAGAAGTCTAAACCAGCAAGCAGTGGGTTGGAAGCGATCGAGTCTAGTTTGAAAGAGTCTTTTTATGTTAATGTATCTTCTAGGTTTCTTAGCGTTAACAACCAACAATCAATCAAATATTATGGAAGAATATGCTCTGGTCATGGGAACCAAGAAATGAGCCCTTCCATAGCAATGTAGTTTATCTTTGTACTCTGTCTCCATCTCCAAAAAAAAAAAAAAAAAAAAAAAAAAAACATATAAAAGGGAATGTCAATGCTTTCTTGGAGCAACATTTGTCTTCCCAAGAAGTTGAGAGGGTTAGGTTTACCGTTTACGGAAGATGGAAATAGTAAACAATGTGTTTCTAAGCAACATTATTGGTAAATATTTTAAAGGTTCAGGTTGTTGATGTGTACGTGCAAAAACTCTTCTTAAAAGCAGAGAATTATTTAGTAAAGGATTTCGGTGGAAAATAAGAAATGGAAAAATTAATTAACTTTTGGAAGGACAGATGTTCCTCATAAACACAGATAGAATCTAATTCCAAAAAGAACAATATCTCTCGACCTAAACCTCAATGTGGCAGATGTTACGACCCCAGAGAAAGAAGATTTTGACACCTCAATGACAAAGCTGCATCAAAAATAAGTATCATACTAATTCCTATGCATGACATTAAAGACGACTGGTGGGGTGGGGGGGGGGGGGGAGGTTGTTCCAGCAATGGGGAGGTCACTACCAAATCAGGAACTTGGTTAGCACATAACATCTCGGCAAGGCATGAAGTGTGGAATTAGAGTTGGATATGGAAACTAAATATCATGCCTAAACAAAAATTATTTATGGGAAGGTTGCCACAATGGGCTACCCACTCGGTCAAAATTGTAAAAAAGAGGGATAGACATTAACCCATAATGTACGATGTGTGAAGGAGAGGAAACTTTGAACTGTATTCTCATTAACTGCAAGTTTGCCAAGGATGTATGACAACTTGTCTCTAGCCATTGTCGAATCCACTTTAATATTGTCTTTGATGGTCGCTTGTTCGTTAATGCACTTAAAATCAGAAATGACTCTAAATTGATTAATATAGATTGGGGGTTCTCGCTTCTTTGGAGTATTTGGAAAGTGAGGAATGCAACAAAAAAAAACAATATGAATATCAGCCATTTAGCAACTCTTATGAGGGCAAAGAAAGCAAATACATAATGGAGAATCTATCATTCCTTATTCCCCTATTCATCAAGATCTCCTCCTATCATCAATAACATCAACCCAGACATATAAATAGATATAGGTCTCATGGAAAGCACCCATGAAGATCAATTGCAAGATCGACTTTGATGGATCAAAACTTGTTGGTCATTGAAGGAGTGGTTGGTGGCTTTATCATTAGAGACCAGGGAGGAATACTGGTTGAAGCGCATTTGTTTTAGCTAGGAGAGGTGTCAATTCAAATTGGTGAGACGGTCGCATTGCGTAATGCTTTAAAACAGGTTGTACAAATAGGGTTGAGAAACATCAATGTTGAGGGAGACAACAAGATTTTTGTGGAAGTTGTAAATGGCGTAGGAGGAATACCCTGGGAAATTTACAATATTCGGTTGACATTAGAAGATTCATACAAGAGGCGAGTTGCATACATGCATCTACGACATATTTATAGGGAAGCCAACAAAGCAATTAATAGACTGGTTGGCCAAATCAGGCTAAAATGTTATGTGTAGAAAATGGTGATCTAGTAACATTACTAGAGAATTAAGATGTATTGTAAACAAAGATATATAATTCAAGATGCTTCCTTGCAAGAAGGAGATCTTGAAATATGTTGCTTAGATTTTATGAAAACAAAGCTTTAAGTTGATAAATGTTAGGGTGACTGATAAAAATTTTGGACAATTATAACAAAACTCACAATTTGAAACTTACTGGTTACATTCATGATTAAAAGGTCGTTCTGAAATGATTGTAATCCTTATTGTTTTGTCATTCACAAAAGAGTTTGTCTCACAAAATTTTTAGTCAAGATCTTATCATCTAAGATTTTCTGAAAATTCAAAGTAATAACTATTTTTTAAGGTGAAACTTTACATGAATAAATAGTGAGATTTGAGCCCACAACTTTGTAACGATCATAACATTTTGTAACTAGTTGATATAAGCTAAATCAAAAGAGGGATTTTGAATTGCAAGATCATAAATTACTTACTATTCTAAGGGGAATACCAAGTCATAAAGAAATGCCCATTGTCATTTGAGTTTCCATTCATTACACACTAAAAAGACCATTGTTTGGTGCAAACAACAAGCCTTTAATTTGTACAAATGGAATTGTTTGCTTGAGATGCTAAACCCCAATTATAATGCATTCCACCCAAAAGCTTTAAAGTTTCCCCTCCAAAGAGGCAAGAACTACCACACACAAATGACACTCATAAGAGCTAACCACTTGTTCACCCAAATATGTATTTCCTTCTATTTTAGGTCAACTAGAACTTTAGAAGGTTATCTAATCACTTTATTGCATTACTATAATTATAATTGAAGAAGGAAAATAGTTAGTAACTTTTGTTTGTTTTCCATTGGTATTTTCTTGAGTTTACTTATAAGCCACTCCAAATGGGAGACAAGCAGAAAAAGGAGCTCAGTGAAAAGCTGAATTAGTTCACTTATCTTTGTCAATCATCAACAATCTAATTGCCTAATCAGGTTTCTACTGTCTACCTGCTGTGCAATATGTCCCCATGCCACACAAAATTTTGGTGTCCTCTATATCAGTTAGTCATGGTTTGTTAAAGCCTAATCATCTCTTCAATACTTTCTTTGCTCCTCATTATCCATCAACTTTTACTACCTCCATTCCTAAATAATTGTCAATTAGACTAAACTTTAACCGTTGATTATTCACAAATGACAATGAGTTACAATATAAAATTAATATCATTGTAATTTTTAGTACCATATCTTTCTAATGACGATAATTTCATGTTGTAACTCATTACAATTTGTGAGTAATCAACGGTCAAAGTTTAGTCTAATGGATAATTATGTAACACTACTAAAAATATGTGTATTACCAACCACTTTTTTCCAACCAATTTAAAATGGTTGGAAAAACCAACTATTTTAGCAACCATTTGATATTCCGACTATTTTTCAAAAAAAATAGTGGGAAAAATGGTTGGAAATTCCAACCAATGGAAAATTTTCCTACCATCCTTTTTCCTATTATTTGAAATTGGTTGGAAAAATGGTTAGTAATCCAACCATTTTTCTAACCATCTTCAAATAGTAGGAAAAATGTTGGTAGGAAAATTTTCCAACCATTTTAGCAAAATTGGTTGAAACTTCCAACCATTTTTCCCACAAAATTCTTTGGAAAATAGTTGGAATATTAAATAGTTGCTAAAATGGTTGGTTTTTCCAACCATTTTAAATTGGTTGGAAAAAGTGGTTGGTAATACACATACTTTTAATAGTGTAAGGACGGAGGTAGTACTTTTTACAACTTCCAACACATTACTTTAATCTTCAATTTATAATATAATATATTTAAAAGTATACAAAAATATGTTAATGTGAAGGTATTTTTTTCAATATATCTAATAATATTACTTTTTATTTCTATATTTAAATAATTACATATATTAAATAATTAATAATCAAAATTTTCAAAATTTTATTACACATTCCCGCCTCGCAAAGATATATAGATAATTAATTGGGAACAGCGGAAGTATATTCTTACTTTGAGATGGACGCGGGTTGTAGAAAATAAGGATTAGAATCATATTCATCCATATATATCCTTTATGGATTAGGATTTATTTCAGAACTTTTATATTCTCAATCATGAATATGTACGTAATTTTGCTGACATGGATTAATTAACCATACCCACACAATTTTTATGTCTCTTACATCTGCTGCATGATACGTTTGATAACAGTATCATCAATTGCTTAGTTTTCTAAGGCTTTCTCATACTTCTGTCAACCTGGGTTCAAAGATAGCACAAGTAACAGTAGCATTTTTCTTGTTTTCCTCAAGGATGATTCAATACTGCAACTTTATTTATGTTCTATCTTGTTATCTTTCTTTTAAGAATAATTTCTTACTTCAGAGAAAAGACACAAAACCATTGGAGAATCTGAGGTAACTCAGAATATTATTACTACCTCCGTCCCAAAATGTTTGTCCGTTGACTAAATTTTGACCGTTGATTACTTAAAAATTATAATGAGTTATAATATAAAATTACCGTCATTGTAATCTTTAGCAAATTATCTTTCTAATGGTAGTGATTTCATATTTAATTCATTATAATATGTGAGTAATTAACAGTCAAAATTTAGTCAATGGACAAACATTTTGGAATGGAGGTAGTACATGTTTAGAGTCAAACAATAATATGTAAACACTAACTTTTTAAAGATAATAGTTTTTATTTGGTAAATTGGATTCTAATAATTCATTTTTCATCTTTTGTTGGCAAATAATTCCTACTTTATTTTAGATTTTGGTGGTCCAAAAAATAATATTGTATTTTATTGGGACACCACCAAGTCAATTGGTGGTGACTCGGTAGAAAGCTGACTGGTTAAGCACACTACTGTCGGTACACGTCAGTTTTTCACCAAGTTATTGCTACTTGACTCAGTAGTGTTCCACCATATTACAATTTATTTTTAGGGCCACCAGAATCTAAAAATATAGATTATTGGCATACAAAAATTGTAAGCGAGGATTATTATAATCCAATTTTCCTTATATTTAGGTGTAAATTCTTATTTTTCAATGATGTTTTATCATAGCTAGGTGCCTTAATTTATCCTTTTAGCCTTTGCCTTTTTATTAATGAATATATACCTATATTCTTTTGTCATTTTATAATGGAAAAGTGTGTATGTAAAAGATAATTTCAATATAAGAGGTACATAAAATGGTGTATACATAAATTACAAGGATGTTATATAGATTATAGAGAGAGAAAGTTTCTACAAACATGAAACATCTACAATCTGTAACACGTTTCTTTATTTTATTACAAGAAGTTACAAAACCATTGACGTGTAAAGGGTACTTCAACCCTAGCTCATTAGATATTAAGGTGCGTTTTACGAAAAATTATGACATCATTTATAATACCTAAACACTACTTATGGGTAAATGTAATAATGATGATACCAGAAGAATAATTAGACCTAACAATCCAGTAAATCCAAATTATGTTGTCATGCACAAATAGTCTTCCCATCCAAGTAATAAATTAGCTGAAGAAGTTGGCCACAAACAATTGAGTGACAGAGGAGCCAACCTCCCTCTTTCTCTTTCTCTTTCTACACCATCATAAAACGTCATAATGATGGAACCCAATACAACATTTTATAAACCCTACACAAAAGGTAGAAGTTGAAGAAGAATGAATGAATAGACAGACAAGGGGAACAAAAGGCAGAGGAAAAGTGGTGCTTTTTTCTCCTTCAAATCAAATTCAAAGGTGTTACAGAATCAGTGGGAATGAATTTGCATTCAAAGTCTTCTAGAAAGAGAAAGTTGAAAGGGAAAAACTAAACAATATTATTGTAATTAGTACTAATACAAAATTATGAAAGTGTATGGGAAAGGGTAGAGAGAGAAAGTAAGAGAGAGAAACCCACCATTTCAATTCTCTACTTCTTCCCCTCTTCCTCTCCCACCCACTAATTTTCTCTTCAAAACACTTTCTGGGTTCATTCATTTTCTTGGTTTGATGGCTTATTAAGGTATGTTTATTCTTGCTAAAGCTGTAACTTTTCTGGGTTTTGGTTAATTTTGTGAGTTACCATAAAGGGTTGTATGTGAATTTGCGATACGTGGGAGCTTTTTCTCCTGGGGATCAGTAATGAAAATTTTCTTCCCTTTTTTTGCCGGGAAAAAGGAGTTTTTTTTCTGCAACGTATATTGGTAGCTTCATATTTTCAATATCAGAGTGATAATTAAATTTTACACTTTTACTGTTGGATTCCATGTATTAGTCCATTTGAAAGTTTGGTTTGATGGGTACCAAAGTAAAAAGACGTACATAATTACATATTGGATAATCTCTGGGGTGTTTTTCTGTTCTTTCTGAATGATACATGAAAGTTGTTCATGAGGATCAGTTGAAGATTTGCATGCCAGGTTAGTTTAGTTTCTACATGATATTGCTAGAATTAAGAGGTGATACTATGAAATAGTCTAACTACCAAGGGTAATCTTGTTGTTAGATGATCATGTATTGTTGGATAATTTCAAGTGTATGATAAGATTAGTGACTCGGTTTTATCTAAGTTAACTCATAAGATGGGGTATTGGGTATAAGGAAAAGTCGGGCAGACTTTTCGAGACCTGATTGGCCCTATTAAGGGTAACACGTGTATGTGTTACCAAGCAAGGAGATAACTTTGATAATATTTAATCGGTTTATGCATGGATTATTTAAGCATGCGTTCATACATGTTATGAGTGGATAATAGTAATTAATTAATTATTATCTAAATTATCCAAAGATGACAAGGATAAATCTTATCCATATTCACCCTATCCAAGTGCCTCTTCATGGCTTATAAATAGGGTGGATATGATGTCATTTCAAGGGGTTGTCAAATGGTGTTAAGTTTAAGAATACCATTTGCAAGTTGTTGACATAGGACCCATCATATTCATTCCAATGAGAATCCCATCTCCTTAGTTTTTGGTGGCCACAATCTCTAAGGTTGACATGAGAGTAAGAGTCTAAGTTTCTACAAGGCAAGTGTTTTATCCTGCAGAATATATACGGCAGTTATATAAGTCGAAGGAGAGAAGGTATGCCTTCGACTCACTTGAATACCCGAGTAAATTCCCATCCTACACCGATTTTACATCAACATGTATGAGTTAATTCTGCCAAGTTTATTCGAAAACATTTGCACTCTTAAATGGGAACCTGTAGTTTTGGAGCATTCTCATGAAATATAAAAACCAAACATCTCAGTTATGTTTGATTTTACAGTAATGTGAGCAAAATGGGGAAGAAAGGAAGTTGGTTTTCAGCAATTAAGCGAGTCTTTTCACATAATTCCAAGGAAAAACTAGTTGCTGTAAGTACTCTCACGACGTTTTCCCCTGCAATAGAAGTTGCTATTTCAACAGGACTACATTCACTTAGTTCTCAAAGAAATTTCATCATGGGTTGTAGGACACAGAGAAGAAAAGCTCGAAAGATAAGGAGAAGAAGAAGAAGAAAGGGCTAGGAAAGCTTAAACATGGAGACGGGCATTCATTCATCCCGCTATTCAGAGAACCAAGCAGCATTGAGAAAATACTCGGGGAGGCAGAACGCGAACACCACATTACAGAATACAAGCCTCTAACTCCAGTACAACAACCGACCCATGTATCGCCTTCTCGTCCTCCTTTGCACCTGCATGCAGGTGCTCAGTAAAGGAGATGCTTCTCCAGGGGCATCCTCTTCACGGAGGACGTATTCAACCCCTCCTTCAAGGCGAGTCGCTTCTCCGCTTTGGGAGGCAACCCCTGTCCATATTGGTACCCCTGCCAGGACTCCTTCGTCGAGGTATGTTCAAAGGCATAGGTCTCTACCCACATTGAGAGAGCAGCATGCTTGTGCTACTAAGATCCAAGCTGCCTATAGAGCCTATGTGGTGAGTTTTCTTCATTGCTCTATGTTTTGGTCTTTCATTTGTTTGTAATGTCTAAATGAAAGTGGGAGCATTTGGTACAAGCCCCTGGGAAATATATTCCGGGGAAAATTTTCCATGGAAAGTTTTTTATGAGAAAGATTTTCCCGGGAAATATTTTTCTTGACCCTTCCTAAGAGTATATGCAATGCGGAATACAATCAGTGGAACTTTAATCTTCTCTCTTCCCGTTGAACTCAAAGGAATGAAAAAAAAGCAGGAGAGAAAGTGTGTCGACTAGAAGAGAGAAATCAAAGCTCCACTTATTGTGTTCCGCATTGCATATGCTCTAAGGGAGGATTACCCCAAGGAAAAATTTCCTCAGGAAAATTTCCTCTTCCCCTTGGTCTCCCTTAGAGAAATTTTCTCTAGAAAAATGTAGGAAATGGTGAGTCCACCATAAAATTTTTCCTAATGTCAATCAATATCTAAACATGTGGAAAATAAGTCAACTCAAAAAAATTGTCCATTTCCCCAGAGTTTTTGACCAACCAAACGCACCCTAAAGGAAATTTTCCCTCGGAAAACCTTAGAAATGGTGGGTTCGCTGTAAAAAAATTTTCTAATGTCAATATACAACCAAACATGGGGAAAATAAGCCAATTTGAGAAAATTGATCATTTCTCCAGGGTTTTTTACCAACCAACCCTGGGGAAATGGTCAATTTTTCCGGGTTGACTTACTTTCCCCATGTTTGGATGTAGGTTCACCTCGGGAAAGTTTTCGCAGTCGGCCCATCATTTCCTACAATTTCCTAGGGTTTCCCTTGGGGGCTAAGAAAAATCTTTCTTGAGGAAATTTTTTCCATAGAAAACTTCTCATGGACCCTAGAGTTCCTACCAAACACTCCCTTTTAATCGGAAATTCAGATCCATTTGAATTGTCCGGCTGGAATGACATAGAAAAAGTCAGATAAGGAATATTAATTTCTCGTCCAAATTATAACATTAACTAAACCAATCAACCGGAATTGGACCCAGACCTGAAATTTTGTCAAAACTATTGCATTTTTGGTAATGAGTATTTCACTGGATGTTTCCGCAGGCGAGAAGGAACTATAGAGCATTGAGAGGTTTAGTACGGCTGCAGGGAGTGATGAATTCCCAGAACGTGAAGCGACAAACAGCAAATGCATTGAAACAGATGCAGTTAATGGTTCGTGTTCAGAATCAAATCCAATCACGAAGAATCCAGATGTTAGAAACCCAGGTGCAGCAGCGCCAAGGACAGCATAAGAACAGCAAGGATCCAGAGACAGCCTTCAACAAGTGGAACTTGGTAAGATTTGTATCATTTTTATTTTGCCATTATTGACCAGTAGTAATATTGACCGAACCCCACATCAATTTGTAGTCTGAAAACACGGACGAAAGGAAGGTCGATGCTATTATCAAGCGAGAAAGAGCTATGGCGTATGCATACTCCCATCAGGTTAATTTTCTACTCACTTCAGTACTTTAGGCTTTTCCATCAAATTCTTTACCTTACCCTGTTTTTACTTGTTTGTGTTAGTTATGGAAAACAACACCAGGAATGGCCCAAGCAGCTCTAATGGAAATCAGATCAGGAGGTTTTCCCTACTGGTGGAACTGGCAAGATCATCGACACCAACCACCACCTCCTACGACACCAATCAACCACCGATCAATCCAAAGCCCGGCAGCAATAAAAACCCCACAGTTCACCCCAACCCCAACTAGACCAACTCCAAGCGACAATGCCAGCCCACTGCCCTTCTCCACCTACTACAGACACCCAGTTCACGGTTTCGACAACCCAGATACCACAACACCACGATCGACAAAGTCAGCCGCACCATCAAGACCAAAACTAGCAAGAACACCTCCTAACAACCGAACGCGTCACAAGTCAGGGGCTTCAGCTACATTCAAAGATGATGACAGCCTCATGAGCTGCCCGCCTTTCTCCGTCGCACACTACATGTACCCCACAGTGTCCGCCAATGCCAAGGTCAGGGCAAGTAAAGAGAGGGTCCCAAATAGCCCGAGTTCAATCGTCACTGAGTCGAGAAGCGGGGTTAGGTTTTCGTTTGGGAATGCCATGGGATCATTCAAGTGGAAGAATAAGGAAGAGGGTTCACAAAAAGGGTCAAAGGGAAACAGGAATGAAGCTCAAGGGCAAACTTTGGCTGATCACTTGAGTGTTGATTCGACTGTTTCCATGCCCGTGACTGTAGGTCGGAAGCCTTTTAACCGATTCGTGTGATTTTTTTTAAGTTACTTTTTTCTGATTTTGAGAGTGTCTGGGTTTTTCTTCTTTTTAATGTTTTGGCATTGTGGAAGAGCATTGAATGTCTATGTTTTGTCTGTGTGATGGTTATAGAAGAATTGAAAAATGATGATGTATGCTAATAATATTGGGATTAGATTGTGAATTATGAACTTGTGATGAGAATGTAATAACTTGGGTCATGAATACATCCTTGCTGACAATATACTCCCTCTGCCGCTTAAACCAAAAGATCCCTCCTTTCATGAGAAATCCTACTTCTTTACCCAATTTCTATAAGAAATAATAATCATCTAAAATCACAATCCTTTAATAGCCTAATTAGTCATAAATCAACATCATTTACATTAAAGAATCAGTATCAATCTACAGTAGACAAGTTTGAAGCAAAAATCACACTAGAGTTTGAAAATTGAAATTTTGCAATAATGTTCTTCTGACAATGGAGATCATAAAAGTAGAAAACCTTCACTGAAATCATCCATCGATTCTGAAAATTCAATGTTTACTTCAATATTAACAAAAATCATTTAAGATTGAGCAACAACTAAAGAAATAATCTATTAAAAACTTAAACAAAGAAAAATACTTCCAAGCAATTAATCCACCAAGACAAAACCACATAAAATTTTCAAAAAAAGAGTGAGAGAAAGGTGAGGGATGTAGCGACTTGTTCGAGGCCATAATCAAAACGAGAAGAGATTTGATAGGCACGGAGAATCGCCATTGAGATTGATATAGCCAACCTTCAATGCAAGATAACATCATTCTATTTTGACGACCTTGCTCTGCAAATTGGCATTAGATTCATATACCCAACCTTAAACTCATACCCATAAACAATAACTCAAAAACAAATTAATGGGGAGAATGAAAGCTCGACATTTGAAAAAAAAAAAAAAAAGATGAGAGAAAGATTAAAAGTTGGTGATGGAAATAACTGTGAAGCAGGCATATGTATATATATTGGGTGGGGAAGATGAAGATGAAGTAAGGCTGCCGCAAAACCCTAATTAATCGTCCTATCTTTCTGTTGGGCTTTCCGTACGTTGCCGGTGGATCTCAAGCCCAGTCAAAGCTCCCCCATTCTTCTCTTTCTGTTGCTAGGTTACTACTCCCTCTTTTTTTGTTTTAAACTTTGACCGTTAATATTTTAATTTATACAATGATTCATCATACAAAATTGATGTCATAAGATTCGTAAGAAAAAATACTATTAAAAAAGTATAATATTATATTTTTTTGTAAAACATTTATATTAGAAATTATTAATTGAAAATTGGCACTGAAAACCGTAAATGACAAACAAAAAAACGGAGTGAATATTAGGTTTACTAGCGCGCGGATACAATCATAAGATACATTCTTGAATAGTTTAATGCTTTGGCAAGAATCTCAGAAATATTTTTCTTAAAAGTTCTCTAGAGAATTTTTTTTTTGGGAAATTATAATTTATGGTATTTAGTTTATATTAATCCTGTGAAACTTTTACCGTGTTTGGTTGAAATTGTAAATTTTATGGAAAAAAATGTTTAGAATGTCCAAATTATCCTTAGTTAAGTATATTAAAATAAGACAAATAGGATGAGCTATTGTCATGTGTCATGCAGATAACAAAATCTCATTTTTGTTGAGTTGAAAAATTTTCATTGGCCCATTTATTTTATGTATTCATTATAGTTTTAATATTAATAGATGTTAATTAATAAAATAAGTTACTATTAATAATAGCTATCAACTAATAACTACACTAAATGTATCTTCATGGAAAAATAAAGAGGCATTGTCATTTACACATTGACACTTTACTCTTCTTGTTTTTCTTTAAGGGTAGCCTAGCTACTACCTTTTATTGATTTTTGGTATCAAAACGAATTATATAGTTGTTTGCATTTATTCAAATTAACTAAAATAAAAATTACTATGATTCTTTATTATATGTGCTTAGACAAAATATAACACAACTTTCTTGATTTCTTTTCATTGTATTAAAATAATATTTGATTTACTAAATTGATAAATAAATTATTTAATAAATATTTTCTAATATATCATATGTGAAAAATAAATAGTTCAATTTTAATTAGTTCAACACACATATTCTTATCAAAAAAAAAGTTTAACAAATAAGTCTCGATAATTTAATAATTGACAATGCTATCGTGCATAGCATGGGATATATAGCGTTAGTTATTTATTATAACGTGTACTTAGAGTTTGTGAAATTAGCAGGGGTATGGTTAAAATTTGCTCTCCATTAGATTTTCCTAAATCTGTTCAACGGGCCACAGACCCGGCACCACCCAACTTGACCTGAAAAAATCGGGGCTTCGAAGTATGGTCAGGCCGGGCTCGGGCTAGGATTCTGTGACCCAGTCCAGCCCAACAACCCAACTAGATACATTAACTTAAAAAAAATCCTAGATTAGTTTTTTTTTGTGACCCCACCCCACAATCCGACTAAACACATTAACTTTTTTTTTAAAAAAAATCCTAAATTTGGTTTTATTTATTGTGACTTGACCCGCCCCGACCTGACTAAATAAAATAAATTAAATGCGTCAATTTTTAGTTTTTTGTATAGAAAAAATTCATCTTATATAGTTGTCAGCCCATTGACCCCGCCCGTGGCCCGTAAGATCAAGGCTCGGGCCGAGTTGGGCTTGCCCTAATGGGTCAGATACTTTTGACCCGACTGGCCCGGCCCGACCATGGAACAGGTCTCCAATAAGCTCGGTAAAAACTTCGCTTAATCCCTACGGAAAGTTTTCCGGAGGAAAGGTAGGAAATTGTGGATCCATCTTAAAACAAAACCTAAATGCAATCAAACATGTGAAAAATTGATCAACGTGGAAAAATTGATCAATTTCTCCAAAGGTTTCCATCTGGCAAACGCTTTATTAATGTTTTGTACTTATGGTTTGCAACCAAGCATGCAAGTTTCAATAAGGTAAGGTACTACCTCCGTCCCAAATTATTTGTCCTTTTACTTAACTTCTTTGTCTCAAAATATTTGTCTCATTTACAATTCTAACAATTGTAATTTTTTTCTACCATTAATAAATTCACCTTCACTTTTACAATTCCAACAAATATTATCTCAATTAAAGTAGAGGTTTGGGTAAATTACAAACTATTTACCTCAATTCCCAATATGCATTGGTCTTTTCAAGTTAGGTAAATGACCAAATATAATGGGACGAAGATAATAAAAATCATTTCATGAAGGCGTGGTGTATAAAAATATTACAGCAAACAACTTCAATGAGGTATGATAACAATTATTTCACAAAGGTGAGATTATTATCTCAAACCTTATGTAACAATTTACTCATACCCCATAGCTTGAATAGATCACAAGGTAAATAATTCTTAGCTTTTAGCTTGAAAACTGCCCACGCGGCTGTTAATAAAGTAGCTACTATCAATGACAAAAGTTTTGAAGGTAGATACTCTATTTGAACATCCTCATAAAAGGGGTTTTATGAAATACTAAGGAACAAAGAAGAGATTCAAAAGTTCAAACTCCAAAAAGGTAAGAAACTAAGAATCCTATAATCCTGCTTATTCTTTTGGTTCCACTCGGGATCTTCCCCACAAAACCATTCAGTCCTTTTAACTTACTGTTCGAGAAGGATATATAACCATTGTAACCAACCACACATATTGAAGATTCAGTTTGCAAACCACTTTCTATTTTGGTCATACCTACATTAGTATATTTGCATTAGGAATATACACTTGTTTTTCCAGACACACAGCTGAACTTGAAGGTCCTGAACCACAGTAAGACAGCAGAATAAACATGCATTTGAAAGTTGAAACCACAAAGAACAGACCAGATCACAAGTATGTTAAAGTGGTAAATCAGTAAGACAGATGGTTTAAATCAATCTTCCAAATGAGAGAATGTTCATATCAGCAATGTACCAAAAAAAACAATTGTTCACTGCTGATGCCCCCCACGCTTCATCATCTAAATCCTTTTGAATCCTGTAAAAATCAGCTCTTGCTTCAGAGTCCATGAAATCAAATCCTAACTTCATCCTGCCGCTGTCGATCGCCGACAAGCAAGCAACAATCCTCCAATTCATATGTCCTAATTTGATCACTAACCCTAATTAAGATTGCCAAATGAAAACTTCACAAAGGAAGCGAAAAATCAAGCTCGAACTTGGACATGCTTCCTTGTTGCATCCTCCTCAAGCAACAGCCCAAGCCCTTCCTTGCCACGGCTTCTTATGATTCTCGAAGCATAATTCTCCTGCTGCCATGGATTGGCAGACAGAACTCGCAACCCAGAATTCTTATTGATCTCGAGAACCTCAGGCAATCCATTGATACATCCTTTCGACATCCCCACATCGATCCTGATGGCCTTATTCTCACACGCCCCGTTAATCCCATTCTCTTGTATGGTATGCCCCATGATCATCCTCTTTGCCCCGGGAATCGTAGCAAGAACATGCTCAAGTGCCTTGCAATCACATTTCTCTGCCATTTCATGCGAAAATCTCCTCAACCAAACAATCGAATTTCGACCCCTTCCGATATCCCTGCACAAATCACCCCGAACCCCATTAATCCAATCTCTAACCTCTTCGTTAATCCTCTCTAACCCGTAAGATACGTGATTAGGTAACAAACCCCCATGAACAAACACATTCTCACCCATTACAAGAACAGTCACATTATCAGCAAGAAATCTCGTGCTTATCGGACCATTTGGCCTCAACGCAGCAATTCTAGCCCTAATTCCTTCATGGAACTCCTTCCTAATCCCCTTGAATTCGGAAGGTAAACCTGAAAACGGATCTTTCACTGAATTTAGTAAACCAGAACACAGATTCTTCATCGAATTACCAACGCGATACCAAAACGCCCAATCGGAGAACTCTTTCAACGATTCAGGAGTGATATACCTGAAATCGCCGTAAACATTCATGATTTCGTGATTGCCATTCATGGTGATGATTTTTCCGCCGGATTTCTCGGCCTGTCGCTTCAATCTCTCAAGGAAATAGAGAGCCTTGATCTCCTCGCCGCCACGATCGAGGACGTCGCCGACCTGGACGACGGTGGAGGTGCCGCCGGACCAGTTGCCGGCGGCGTCGATGAGTCCGGCGAGGCGGAGGGATTGCTTGCACTTTTCGAGGTCGCCGTGGATGTCGCCGACGGCGATGAGGCGGTCCGGCGAGGGGCGGAAGGTCTGGAATGGAGCATTAGAGGTAGGGTTAGGGTTAGGGTTAGGGGAAGGGGAGAGAAAGAGGCCGCCGCTGACGGAGAAGTCAACGAAGGCATCGACGAAAGAGGAGAGAAGGTTGGGTAGTTTTCTGCAGGTTTCATTTTGGGTTTGAGATTCCGCCATTGTTGGTGATGTGAAGGTCGTGTGGCAGTGAATGATTAGTGTTGAATGGATGCTGATTTTTGGGACAAAAATAGTTGTTGGATTATTTGATAATTATCATTTTATGTATCATCATTGCCAATTACCGAAGCAGGTTGCTCCCGAGCTTAACTCAATTGACATTGGGGCACTCTGGGTAGCCAGGTAGACCTGTTGTAGAGTTCTTGGATAAAAATGTCACTAAATTTTACAAAAATTACAATTTTGACATCTGAAAAAAATATGTAACGGAAGTGCCACTAATTTACGTTAACTGTGACAAAAATGTCATTTTACCGGTTTGTGACTTGTTTTAGTCGGTTATAAACAGGTTAAAGGTGTTTAATGTTTTGATTAACTATTAAGATTCCCCTCCCCCATCCTAAATTACATACCCAAATTAATTATCCTACCAAATTAATCATCCTCCCAAATTTTTTACTGCCCCTTATCTCAACCCATATTCTTCATCTTCTTCTTCCTCCACCCTCCTCTTCAATCTCCTTTGCTTTGTCCTCCATAACCCACCTCTTCATCATCTTTTCTTCTTCATTTTCTGGGCAAAAAATTAGGGTTTTCAGTCAAATTCTTCATCTCTCTTCCTCATCTCTTCTTCTTCCTCAGTTTGAGCTCTTCTTCGCTGAACAAATGCTCATCTTCTGATTCAACAACTCGATCTTCATCTTCAACCTTGGATTTCTCCTTCCTCTTTGAAATCGAAGTTGCCCTGAGAATCAGACACTTTTCAAACTCCTTCCCAAACCCAGCTTCCCATTTGAGTAAAGGAACCATGGCTTTCTGATTATTATGATTCCCCCCAATTTCACCCCCGAAGCAGGGGAGTTCAATCTGCAATGTCTGAGTCTCGTTGAAATCTTCATCACAGCTCCGATTGATTGATGCACATCAAACCCACCACCTCGAAAATTCAACCTCTTCCCAATGAGAAACTGATTGGGTTGAACACAAACTTGGATAAAAAACCCTTGAAGAAATTAAACTTAGACCCACTTCGAGAATCCCTCCTCCATAGATGGTGATTGTTCATACGGATTGAGAGGGAATCGATCTGGGGAACCAAGGATGCGAAGCATGTGGAGACGAGGATGCATCTGCACAAGGACTTTGCATCGAGGGCCCTGTTGAAGATGTCGATAAGAATGGGATCAGGAAGAAGATCGAAGTAATCTACACCTTGCTCTGGGATGTCCACCATTGATGTCGATTAATGAGCTTTGAATTGAATAGAGGCAAAAAAAAATTAGGGTTTTCAGTGCAAAAAATTAATGTGAAGAATTTGACTGAAAATCCTAAATTTTTTTGCCCAGAAAATGAAGAAGAAGAGATGAGAAAGAGGTGGGTTATGGAGGACAAAGAAGAGAAGATTGAAGAGGAGAGTTGAGGAAGAAGAAGATGAAGAATCTCGATTTTGGGGATGGTGGAGCAGAACAAGAAAATGAAGAATAAATAAGAAAGCCCTAATTTTTATGCGCTCAATTGAAGAAGAAGAAATGAGGAGAGCTAGGTTTATGGCGGAGAAGATGAAGAAGTTGCAGGAATTAAGAAGATGGAAGAAGAAGATGAAGATGAAGAATCAGGGGGAAAGGGGGCCAGTAAATATATGCAGTAAATAAGGGTGGAGGGTAATTAATTTTAGTTGGTAAATATTAATAGGGTAGGTAAAAATTAAGAGGGGAAATATTAATATTTAATGAATATATTAAACACAGAACCAAGCATATGACTGACTACTGCAGGTAAACAAAAGGTAAAGAGGAATTTTTGTCACAGTTAACATAAATTAGTGACACTTTCATTACATTTTTTTTCGGGTGGCAAAATTACAATTTTTGTAAAGTTCAGTGACATTTTTATCCAAGAACTCGCCTGCTGTACGTAGGGCGCAAAGAGAATGCCTGAATGTGATATGGTCACTATTTAGTGTTTATTGTTCACTCATATATAGAGGTGGGCAACGGGCCGGGCGGGGCCGGGTTCGAGCCAGCCATAAACGGACCGGGCCGGGCCGAGCAGATGGTTATTTTACTGGGCCCAAGTGAGTTGAGTTTTAACGGGCCCTAAACGGGCCGGGCTGGGTTCGGGTCGGCTGAATAGAGATTTTTCTTAATGTGATAAACAAATGTTCACCCACTTGCTTTATTCCTCTATTACTGAGCACAGTTTCAATAAAACATTCATGATTTAAAATTATGGGATATTCGATTTTGTATTTCCCATAGTTGTCCTATAAGAGAGAATTGTTGAGTAATGGGCAGAGACCATTACTGATGCACAAATTCGGTTTCTGTTTACTCTAATAGTGTTTCCAAAATAATAATAATAATAATAATATTTGGGATGGAGGTAACATATGTTTCGAATCGTAGAAAAAGTGCGATGACGCGAGATAAGTAGTAACATTTGTCACTTGATAAGATGAAGAAAGTGAAATTGAGAAGAAGAGTTTAGCAAATGAATTTTCAGAATGAAGGAAGATAATGCAGTCTTCTTATCTGTATGAGGTAAAAAGAAAGAAGAAAGGGAGGTGATACGTGGTGCGAAAAACAACCACAAAGAGCACCAATAATTGACCAGTTACAGATGCAGCCAAAAGAAATGACTTCTCTGTGTAGCTTTCATTATTGTATGGCTTCAGTTACTGCTAGCTGTGATTACGATTATAGCAGAAACTGACACACAAATTGTTGAGGAAGACCCGTTTCTGTTTACTCTCAAGCCCAAATTCAGCTCGCGGGGGCCCGCGAAATAATATAAACGGTTTGACCGTTAAGGGTCTGGCTGTTTTTCACTTTAAACGGGTACAGCCCGCATTTTGCAACCCATTTACAAATGCCCAATGGGCAACCGCCCATTTGCACAGGCCTACTCATATGTATATGGAACATATATTTCAAATGCATGTACCCCCTCTGTCCCTTAATGAGTATCAATTTTCTTAACTACCTTATCCATTTTTATTTGTCAATTTTACATTTTCAATAATCAAAATACTCATGTTACCCTTAATTAATGAATCAAATTTTTATTTTACCTTTTAAAATTTTTCTTTATTCCTCTTTTTCCTTGATGAGGGGTACACTTGTCCATACATATTTTTCACTCTATTTCCAAGATGCATTGGTTTTGTAAAGTTAGTTTATTTGACACTTAAAAAGGGACGGAGGGAGTAATATATATTGCCAAAAAGAATGCAGTTTTAGAAATCTTCGTTTCAAAATACATGTCTTTCACACTTTTTTATATTCATCTTTATTCAATAACTTTTCACAAAATATTGTATCAAAAAGTTTGGATTTTATATTTTTCTAATAATATCTTTTACAATCTTTTACTATGAATCTAATAATATCAATTTTGTACGATGAATAATTGTATAATATTGAAAAATTAACAGTTAAAGTTTTTGACACAAAAATTGTGGCAACACTTAAATAAAACCAAAGAAAATACAATGTAAATTGTACGTGGAATTATTTAGACAACCAGACATAGGGATCCAAACTAAGGCATGTTTGGTTGACAACTCTGGAATGGAACTTGATACTAGGAACGTTCATTAGTTCAAAATCAAATCAAACCAAACCAAACCAAAAAGAGATTAAGACCTAAAATCGGTATCAGAAATTTTCGATTTAAACCGAAATCAAATAAAAGTAGCTGAACCAAACTAAATAAACCGAATAAGAATCGAATGCTTTTGAACGTCATTTCCATACTTCCATTTGTAACACCCTCATAATATTTTCTTAGAAAAAGTGTGGTTATAAACATTATAAATCATTGGGAAAATTTCTATGTCAATATTTATGTAAATTATGTATGTCAAAGATGTCGGTCTCGGTTGATAGCGGTACTTTATGATAGAGTCAAATGAGGAACAATAATTTGGAAGTAATTATTCATAAAACATGTCAAGTATGCCAAGGTATGCATGTCTTTGATGATCAAAATTTATGAAGCACATAAATTACAAAAATAGGAATTTTGCGCACTTTATCCACCAAAGAAAATTGTGAGTTTAATTATCAATATTCTCTAGTAATTCCCCCCCCCCCATGACTTCATATAGGAAAGCAAACAAGGAGAAAATTCAGCTATGAAAATCAAATGGATTAGTAAAAATGGTTAGTAGGAGACTAGGGGATTCTAGAGGCTAGCAAATAAATAAAATCAAACAAAAATACTCCGAACTTGCATGTAGCCCTGAGGAGTGATTACTTGCAAATCTCAAACAAAACCCGATGCATGATTTGAAGTCTAAAGAGATAGACAAGAGAGGAAAGAGAAGAATCCAACAAAATATTGCTTAATATTTTGCTTGATCTTACACTCCAAATCTCACGCAATCTTCCTCATTCTCTCTCTACTCAGCCACCCCCTCCCTTCTCACTATTATAAAAACCCCTCATCCATCACAAATCAGTCCAAAAACATCACTACATCAAACATTCCCTTCAAACACAAAAAGAATTACATTAAAAATAGAAGAAAAGAGTTCTAAAGAAGGTTTTTGTTCTCAAATATCTAAGGTATCTCTTCCATTCACTCTTGTCACTCTCAAAGGATACCCAAAATATACCAAAGAAGCCAAGGTATGAAGATATAGATTTTTAGCACCAAATGAATGTGTGCTAAGTGTCTAAGATAGGGCCATAAGGGCTGAAAATCATTATATTTATGCAAATTTTATTTAGTTAATTATTTGCATTTGATGAGGTTTATGTTTTACTTGTTCATGATGAATGTGGAGTTTGATGTTAGAAAGTTGATGATACTAACTTTTACTACCAAGTACGCGATAAAGAAACCTATGAAATCAAATCATATTATTCCATATTTTATGTGATAATCTTGATGTTACCATGATTCTATGACAAAAAGTTATACTCCCTCCGTCCCAAATAAATTGTCCACTTTGCTTTTTCACAGTCTTCGATGTTATACTTTAACTATTAATATTTTACGTTTTATCTTAGTAAGACTTGTAATATTTTGTTTAAATGAAAGTATTTTTCATCACAAATCTAATAATAATAGTTTTACACGATAACTCAATATATAATTTGATAAATTAACGGTCAAACTTTATAAAGTTTGACCTCATTAGTCAAACTGGGACAAATTATTTGGGACGGAGGGAGTATAATTCTAAGTTTATGATGCTACTTATAATGCTACTTTATGATACTTATGATTTAAGTTTATGATGCTACTTATGATGTCACCACAAGATATTTAAGTTATTATGACAAGTCCTATAGAGATGTTTATGGTTTTAACTAACGAATAAAAGTTATAATGCATGTTCTATGTATTCATTGCATCATCTAGTATTTCATGCATTCATGGCACTAGGGGAGAATTCAAAAAATTACTCGGAGGTACCCCAATATTTGGGGAAACTATTTTTCGGTACCCCAACTTTTTCAAACTAATTTTGAGGTACCTTTACTTTTTGGGTTAGTGATTATTTGGTCCTTTTCTGGCCATCAATTTTATTAAGTGACCGAAATACTCTGATTCTTCTTCTTTAAGGGTATTTCTCAAAAAATAGAAGAACAAGGGTATTTCGGTCACTTAACCAAATTGATAACCGAAAAAACACCTAATAATTTCTAACCCAAAAAGTAAGGGTACCCCAAAATGAGTTTTGAATAATTGGGGTACCTGAAAAACATTTCACCAAAAGTTAGGGTACCTCCGAGTAATTTTTTGGTGGGAATGGATGGGTACTGTCCATACCCACATTTTACCCATACAGTATAAGACGCTGCCTATACCCTACCAATGTCTATTATTACCCACATGGATATCACCCACATGGGTAATACCCACTTGGGTATTACTTCTATGGGTATTACCCATGGGTATTCATGAGCATCCAAGTATTCAACTAATTATTTTTATTTTATATTCTAATGTTTTAGATAATAAATTTATATTTGGAATTCAAAATTCATATTTGATCTTTTTTTAATCTATCCTATTATATTATAATGTAACAACCCGCCCTAAACCATTCTTATTTAAATCTCTTAATCGTATTAATTAACTAATTTGTGCCTAAAATTTTTCTTTTTCTTTTTAACCCAGTGTGTGTTTTGCAGGACTTGAACAGTGCAACGATCATCCATGGTTCAGTTCAATTTTCTTTTTACAAGAAATCTCTACCGATAAATTTTTTTATGATGATTTCCGATCGTATCTGAATTCTTTTACCGAGACCGATATTTCGGGTCCTCCTTTATTCGATTAAATTTAAGGTTATAATTATGAGGGATTTTATGGAGGTGTTGGATATATTTATTTGGGTTCCAATAATAGTTTTACGGTTTAAGAGATTTCGGTAATTTGGGAAATTAGGGAGATATAAGTATTAGAGGGGAAATTAAAAATGGATCAAATATTTTTTCCAATTGGGCCAAGTACTCGGCTAGGCCAGAGGAGGAAGAAGAAGAAGCTTCTTTTGGGCCTAGAGTAATATGATGTTTATATATATATGTTGATATTGGATGTTGTTTTCTTTTTAAATCACACCCACTCAACTCTCTCATCTCCTATGCTCTTCCTCTCCCACGCCCTGCCTGTTGTGCGGCCGCTCAGTGAGTTTTTCGGCCAAAATTCCGGCCACCATCGTCATCATCATCTCACCTCTCTTGTCCTTCCATTTCAAGTGGTAAATCAACTCTTTTCTTCTCTCCTTCACTTTTAAAATGAATCAAGAGGTTCTCTAAGTTATTGCTCTTGTTATTGTTATATTTTTCCAGAATCAAAGCAAGGGTTTTTAAGGTTTTAAGTAAAGTTTAGTGTGGATGAACTCAAAGAGAGGAATTTGGGTAAGTATGTCAAAGTTCTTGTTGTCTTAATGTTTCCTTTGTGAATTCATTGCAAATAATGGCCATGCATGTGGATTTTATGGACATGGATGAGTAATTTCTGGTCAATTAATTTTGGAAAATTAGGGTTCATGCTTAAGATGTATTTTTGGGGTGAAATTAGTGTAAGATTAGTGTGTAAAGTTACATGCAAGGCTAGTTATGTAACCTATGTTGGTTCTGGGTGCAATCTGAAAATTCCAGGGAATATAAAGTTTGAGTTTGACTCAATTTATGGTATGATTAGGTAGCCTAAGATGTTAGCTAACACCCGGCTTTTGAATTTCGGGATTTCGATATGTATATTGTGAGTTTTGGCCAAAACCGTGAAGGTGTGTAAATTAATACGTTTTCTGTCGACAGTTTAAAGATTGCTGTTTTTGGAATAGTTAGATATCCCTATGAGTTAAGAGTTGAACATGAAAGTTTTAGAGGACATTCTGAGTTTTCCGAAAAGGTATAGTATGCGTCCATACGATATCGGGAGAGAGAGATATGAGGTTTTTCCTGAAGGGCTGTAATTTGGGTTCTGCCCAGAATTTTATTTACGTGTTCTGACTTAATGGCTATGGTTCACCTCCTTCGGGTGTTTTACTCAATTTTTGGTCAACATAAGATTTGAAGTTTGTTCTGTAAGCTTTCCGAATTGGGGTTTTAGGCCTTCATTGAACATCGGGAGTGAGATTTATGAGTCTCCGATTATTGGTTGGTAATCTGAGCTACCCCAGAAAATGTTATGTGACTACCCATCTTTGCCAAAAATCCGACTTGTTCCCATGATCAAATCAGTGGGTGGTCTAAATAAAAATTGTAGTATGTGAACCAAGCTTTCCAAAAAGTCCTCTTATGTGAGATTTCGATAAGTGGAGTTCGACATATGATTTTCCGAATAATTGAGGTTTAAATGGTTATATCTTTTGGGCGACTTGTAAAGACAATAGTATTTAACATCCTTAGCCATGTTTCTAGTCTTTATGGTCAACTTCAAAGTTGAGGTGTATGTTCTAAGCTTCCTGAAAGGTCCTTTTATGCCGTGGTCCGATATCCGAAGAATGGAATAGGACTTTAGGAGTACGCCTTAAGGAGCGAGTTCATTATTAATGTTTATAGGGAATTTCCCAAGTTATTACTTCATGGCTCTACCTAGCTTAGATCCTAATTCATGGTCTTTATCCTTTTTAAGTTTCCTCAAGAGATCGTTGCACCACCGTTCAAGTCCCTGCTCGTGTCGGACGTGTTTCAAGTTTTCAGGTACGCAAATTGTCTAAATCCTCACTTTAATTCCAATATCTATTATTTATATTTCAAATCATGACTTATGATCTATGTTTCATGTTTTAAGTGATCCCGCCCCATTTATTCTAGCTAGTCACGTGAAGTGCTAGCTCCATGTTTAGACGCTCCTGATCAGAGTGTCCTAATGACTGCCGTGTCATCGTTTATCACCACCCAATCCAAACTTAGATCGGTTTGGGCATGCGCGTGTGTGAAGTGCTTAGCACTGATCGTAAGGGATACCACTCAATTATCTATCGCAAGATACATTTATTCTACTTATTTATATATATTCAACAATTTATCTCATTTCCCCTTTCCCGTTTTCGAAAAGTTTTAACGGCCATCAAGAAAGTTTGTTGCGAAATGCATTTTACTTATTAGAGGTTTGTATACTGAGTGTTTCCCCCACTCATTTGCGAATGTTTTAATGTTTTGTTTTAGGCGGCCCGATCACTCAAGTCAAGCGAGATCAAGTGGAGTGTTTCTCCTAGTCAAGTAGAGGAGGTAGTGATGCTCTTCGGAGTGGATTTCAATGGGTGATATGGATTCTAGGAACCAAGTATGGTAATTGATGTATAAGTGTATGAGTGTTTAGTTGCTATCCAACTTTATGTTTGTATGGTGGTTTGTGTGATTGCGATCTTGGAGTTTAAGTTGTTGTTGTTGTTGTCTGGTGGTTGCCTTGTCCGTTGTTGGACGGCGGTAATACCCCTAATCCTTGAGTTTTTCGCTGTGCTAATCACGGGTTTGCGAGCGATTAGTGAGTAACCCCGTGATTATGGATTTGGGGCGTTACAGTTATGGTATCAGAGCGGAAGTTTCTGGACATAAGTATTGTAGTGAAGTGTTAAGATAATGAGAAGGGTAATCAAGTAAATATGAATGGTCATCTGGAGAATATGAGTTGTCTTCTTGATGCTTAAGTTGAGTGTCTGGTATATGGAATTCAAAGTCAATAGGTCTATATACGCATAGTTAAGGTAAGCATGAAATGAATGTTGTGAAATAATGGTGGAAGTCAAGAGTTTAGTTATGGCTTAAAAGAGTGTGTGTGATTGATGGATTGATAAAGTTATTAAATTGGTTTATGATTGGAGTTGATGGTTTGATCCTTATTTAAGTGCTCTTGTGATCTTTAAATGGGAGTCCCACCAATTGGAATGATTTTGAAGTTAATTAACTTGGTTTTGAAGTCAATTGGCTAAGTTCATAAATGTGAATTATTTACTACTCGTTTTTGTCTTCTTTGATAGATGACCTTTTCAAGAGTACCAGACCCCTATTTCAAGTAGCACAACACGTTGCTTAACACTTACTGCTTGTTCTTTAATCTTCCTTTTGGATGTGTGAGTTGACTTCAAGGGCCTGCATCATAGCTTCATCGTCACGCGCTACTGGGAAATATATGGAGCAAGACTTTAGGCCTTAAGAGCCTGGAACGTGATTGCTTTTGAGCTATTAGTAGAAGGGTGAGTACCTTTCCGATTCTTTTTATGCATAATTGGTTTAAGGATTGAGAATTCTGTAGTGGACAAAACTATTGGATTGTGATTCTTGTTGAGGCTAAGTGGGCGTGTGGCCCCTTATTGTATCCAATTGAAGTTAAAATGTGTTTTGGCAGATTGTGATGATTACATATAATTTGGGATAGTCCATATTACAGAGGAAGCTCTGCCGAAATTTCCCTAGGATATTAAGAAAAAAGAAATGGCTATGGTTTTCCGATTGCCAAATTAGTTTTAAGAGTTTTTCATAGGGGTTTAAGAGGTAGATTCATAACCTTATAGACCCAGGAGATGCTGTAGAATTATTATCATGGGCACAAGGATCCTGATTTTCTTTGGGTTCTATTAATATTATGAAATCTTGGTGTAATGAATAACACTGGAGGAAATTATTTTGGGTAATGTTTAACTTGATTTTGGGATTTAAAAGCCTCCCTCATCCTTTATTCAATTTCCAATATTTATATACCTAATCATTTCCCTTAAATAGCCCTTGTGTAAATTCAAGCATTTTTTTTTACTTAACCAGCACACTCTATTTCTATTACCTGAACCAATTGTCTAATATTCATGCTTGATTTTTAGTTTATGCTCCCCACCAATTTCATCAATCAATCTGATTAATCCAAATTTTATTCCCTTTTCTTTAATATCATGTTTATTCCATTACCTTTCACAATGAATCACACTTGATCATTTTGTACCATTGCTCATCTTTATATGATCCCGTGAATTCTTATGAGATTATATAATTCTTGTTAGTCCATTATTCTTGTCACCTAACAATATGTCTTTACCAATTTTGTAATCAACTGATATTAATGTTCTCATTACTAATTCCTTTATCTTCAATTACTATCAAACCATATTCTCGTTGGTAATTAATTTTATTTACTTCATATTGCTCTTCACTTGGCGTGTCCCTCTCTTTCTCATGAGCACTCATTATTCTCTTCAATTAATTAGCACATTGAATTCAAAGTTTATTCTTAATATATGTTGAAATTCATTCAAGTTCAATAATCTAAACCTTTGGGTTGTTTCAAGTAGTTACTAATAGCTGTCATTCCGAATAATTCCTTAAGTTTCAAATTCTCATATTTATCTTGATTTCTTATCATTTATACTATCCTTAATTACTATTCATTTATCACAATCATTGTTTGTTCTTATTCTAAAGATCAAAAGCTCGCCCTGATATTTTCTTTTCCAAATTAATTCAAGTTAGTTATTCCTTGTTGTTTGTTGTGCTATGGAATAATTATGATCACTATCATTCCCGAATATCTTTTATTAATTATCATTCACATCTGTTATTTCCTTTGAACTCATAGATCGATTCTCCAAATTCCACCATGAATTACTAAAGCCATTGTTATAGATCTTGGCTCCCCCATTATCCTTAATATTCATATTTGTACTTATCATCAATCCTATTTTCTTATCTTTTCATTACCTTACTCATACCCACCTATTTTTACTACAATTTTCTCCTTCTCTGTCATCATCTTTCGGGAAGGAGTGCTAGTGACAAAGAAATGAGGTGAATTATAGGAAAATAAAAGTCCTATGAGTTAATGCAATAAAATAATGGGAGGATTATACATAACATTTTATAAGAAGTTTTGGTGGTTGTCTCGGGAGAATCGTGATAGATTATGAGGAAGTATGCGAGGACCTTGAGTACTAAACAATTTGGGATTATCTTATATGTCCATTTAGAAATATAAATTACTCGGAGAATTCATGGTTGTCTTAAAAGCAAGCATGGTGGACCTTTTATATTGAGATATGTAGGCATTATGATATATATTTTTTTTATAATTCAAAGAGGCGAAACGGGTGAACCCACATAGCCAAAATGATGGAAACCCAATGGGTAAGTAGCAAGTAAGATTAGCATTCAAAGGCAATAACCTATTTCAAATAGTTATGTGAGAATATGAGTTTGCAATTCGTGGAGTAAACCAATTCAATGACTCATTCAAGAATAGTGGCAGTCCATCAGTGAGCAATAAAATCGTGGCAACATGCCCAATGTAGTATCAATCCGGTAGCATATCGCTTAGATTTACCCCCCAACCTAGGGCGTATTCATGACGTTTTTCACGTTTCCCAACTTCGCAAATATGTGTCGGACCCGACGCACGTCCTTGAAGAAGAACCCCCACTATTGGCAGAGGACCTCACTTTCGAGCAGCAACCGCTCTGAATTTTAGACCACCGAGTCAAACGACTTCGTTCCAAAGAAATTCCATTAGTCAAAGTCCTTTGGACAAATCAAACTACCTCGGAAGCCACATGGGAAACCGAGGAAGACATGTGGAAAAACTACCCGCACCTCTTTTAAAGGTATTTCGAACACAATTTATCCAACAACAAGTTTCGGGGACGAAACTTCTTTTTAGGGGGGGAGGGTGTAACAACCCGCCCTAAACCATTCTTATTTAAATCTCTTAATCGTATTAATTAACTAATTTGTGCCTAAAATTTTTCTTTTTCTTTTTAACCCAGTGTGTGTTTTGCAGGACTTGAACAGTGCAACGATCATCCATGGTTCAGTTCAATTTTCTTTTTACAAGCAATCTCTACCGATAAATTTTTTTATGATGATTTCCGATCGTATCTGAATTCTTTTACCGGGACCGATATTTCGGGTCCTCCTTTATTCGATTAAATTTAAGGTTATAATTATGAGGGATTTTATGGAGGTGTTGGATATATTTATTTGGGTTCCAATAATAGTTTTACGGTTTAAGAGATTTCGGTAATTTGGGAAATTAGGGAGATATAAGTATAAGAGGGGAAATTAAAAATAAATCAAATATTTTTTCCAATTGGGCTAAGTACTCGGCTGGGCCAGAGGAGGAAGAAGAAGAAGCTTCTTTTGGGCCTAGAGTAATATGATGTTTATATATATATGTTGATATTGGATGTTGTTTTCTTTTTAAATCACACCCACTCAACTCCCTCATCTCCTATGCTCTTCCTCTCCCACGCCACCATTGCCCTCACGCTGTGCAGCCGCTCGTGAGTTTTTGGCCAAAATTCCGGCCACCATCGTCATCATCATCTCACCTCTCTTGTCCTTACATTTCAAGTGGTAAATCAACTCTTTTCTTCTCTCCTTCACTTTTAAAATGAATCAAGAGGTTCTCTAAGCTATTGCTCTTGTTATTGTTATGTTTTTCCAGAATCAAAGCAAGGGTTTTTAAGGTTTTAAGTAAAGTTTAGTGTGGATGAACTCAAAGAGAGGAATTTGGGTAAGTATGTCAAAGTTCTTGTTGTCTTAATGTTTCCTTTGTGAATTCATTGCAAATAATGGCCATGTGATATGCCGCAAGTGCACGGGTGCTCGTGTAGCAAGTATCAAGGTCGATCCCACAGGGACTTTGCTAACTACGCACCAAACTAGCCTCCTAGGTGATTACTAAATTGGTCGGGTTTTAGATTGAGAATAACTAATTCTAGTTCTAGTCACTAAAAAGGTCAAATAAATCAAATATTCACACAATTCACAAGTTGAAATCAATATGAGAAAGACGTTCAGGGGATAAAACCTAAGTCACTTTATGAATCAAACAAGTAGATTGAACATGTATGTCACTAATTTGGTACATTTTAGGGTCGATAATCGCATAAATTTTTCCGTAGCGAGCTTTTGTCAATGAAACGGATTGCTTAGTAAAATTGATCTCTTGGACTCTTTATTGTGTCAATTTTATCTAAGTTAAATATCAAATTATCCAATGACCCCTAGATACAAAGTCTTCTATCTCTAGTTCACTTCATATACTAGTTTAATCCTAAGGGTTCCGATTATCGAATTTCTCCGTTCGGTACTTCACTCAACAATCTATAACCATGCTAATGGTGATCAAGCAAAAGCAATGACATACAAAATCAAAGGATAAATAAAATGCATTCAAACAAGATAAACAAACTTGTTCAATCCAACAATACTCAATCCATAAGAGAAACTTGAAAGAGATTATCCCCCAAACTGAAAGAAACTACTCATTACTCATGTTCAAAACACAAAACATATCAAAATCTATTCTAGAAAGCATGAAATCTAAAAGAAAGAGAAGTAAACCGAGATAGAAATCATTCCTCGCTTGAATGGTAGTCGGTGGGGACTTTTGCTCCTCCACTTCAATGTATTTCTTGAGAATCGATCTTCGAACTCTAATAAACTCTCAATCTTCAACTAAGGATGAATGTGGATGGATTTGTGGAGGAAAGGATGGATGATGGTAGAGATGGAGATGGATGGTGAATGGGAGTGAATGACTGAGCCGAATCTACAATTATATAGCCATTAAGAGAAGTTGAAACGGCCAAATCGTCATAAACAGTGTCAACACGGACCGTGTTGGTGTCAACACGGACCGTGTTGGTGTCAACACGGGTCGTGTTGATCGTTTCTAGGGAAATTGAGCTCTCTGGAGGCCAACACGGGTCGTGTTGATTCTGGAGTTTTTTGGGTCGTCTTGTTTCGGCCATATCTCCTTCGTCCGACGTCCAATTGACTTGGTTCTTGACTTTTCGGAAAGCTCTAGGAGTCTACTTTTCATTGGCATAAGCCTCAAAGTCATAGCATACTTGTGGAAATGATGGTGACCAAAAGAGTGGGAATATATCAGTTTTCGCACACTTTCTACTATCTTACTCATAACTCCATCATCTTAACTCGGAATTTACCTTATAATATATCGTCGGAAAGCTCTTTTAGTGATGAATCAAGTAATGGATGTGAGCTTTGAATTTTATATTATTAATCTGCACGAATTGAACAAAACACACAGAACTCAGTTAAGATAGTGAAATAAAGGCATAAAAGATCAATTAAGCACATTAATCCCCAAATTTCACTATCAAAATGCTCCCAATATATAGTCACTATGTGCCCTCATTAAATTCCCCCATGCTTAGTTCTTGCTTGTCCCCAAGCAAGTCTAGACTCACTAAAAGAAAAAAAAAAGAAAAGAAATAAAAACACGGGGACAAAAGATTCAAAAACAAAACAAAACAAAAGACTCAAAATGAAAGCAAATGTTTTATTTACAATCCTCATCAGGAAAGCATCAACAGGATCATTCAATCAACTAAATCTAATCTAGAACACCCCAAAAGAGAATCAACGTCCATATAATAGAGAAGGAAAAGCTTTGGAAAGATTTACAAGCACTACACTTCTCAAGTTCAAATCAATCACCCCCTAATCACAAATGAAGCAAGCAGGCACATGTATAAGCATGAAACTAGGTGAATCAGAGAGCAAACTCACTTTTTGGGAATGTGGAAACGCTCCTCTCATGTGTTTAAATGTGAATAAATCATTGAAGGTTCGCTCAATACTCAAACCAAAGCAACATCCTACCATAAGCTTGCAAAACATCTCAATTCTCTACCGCTAATATGCAATGCACAATGACAATCAAGAGAACTTTCAAAAGGGTTGTAATGGGGCTAAGGTTAAGGGTAAGAAGTTGAAATATATTTGCGGAAGTGGAGCTAAAAACCCAAGCTTGGAGCATAAACCTCACCAAATTTGCACAAACAAAACTTTCACACCTTATATTTACTACAACGCATCCAATAATCAAGTGGAAATCGCCTCAAATCAAAGAAAATAAACTAACAAACTACTAAACACTTTATTTCTACCTTTTTTTCATTCTTTTTTTTTTCTCTTTTTTCTCTTTTTGCTTTTTTTTCTTTTTTTTTTCTAAATGAACTACATCTCAAAACAAATAAATATACAATTATAAGGCAAATTTCCACCTCAACCCATATCAAGCTACAATGGGGAACAATCTCATGATATTCAACTTCACAACATCCCCAACAAAACCAAACCACAAAAACACCACAATCAACCCAACTCTTCACACTCTAACACTCCAAGCATAGGCTTAAGGGTAGAAAATTCAATATTTGGCCACAGCTAATTATATAGGTAATTGTAGACACCGGAAATTGGATCAGACCGTTTTTTTTTCAATTTAACCCGGGGTCAAGCCAACCCGGACTGCGGGCTCTCGCGGATCCAGGCAAAATACAGCCCAGAAAATGACTGTGGGCTCTCGCGGATTTCACCCAGTTCAGCTGGGAATCTCGTGGATCCAGCTCGGAAATCAGCCCCGGAATTATTTTTTGGGCTCATGCGGATTTCAGCCCAGTTCAGCTGGGAATCTCGCGGATCCAGCTGGGAAATCAGCCCAGAAATTCGGGTCAAACATAAATCCTCGCGGATCCGGGTCTGGGTCAGCCCAGAAATTCACGCGGATTCGGATTTTTTCCGGTCGGACCGGATTCTCGCGGATCCGGGTCTGGGTCGGGTTAAAATCCTCGCGGATTCATGCGGATTTGCAGCAGTTTTCAACAGTCAACAACTGCCGAACCCATGATCGAATAACCGCCAGAGCTGCGCGGATTTCTGGCAGAGTGGGGAGCAGACTGGAAAACTGCTACCGATCTGCGTCTATAAATGGAGAATCTCGCGGATTTGGCAGGGTGGGAAAATTTTGCTGGGGGAAAAAACGTCTCTAGGGGAAAGAGAGTACTGAAGAACGATAAAAATACTGTGAAGGCTTTTTTGGAATCTCGCGGATTTCTGGGCAGCAATTCCTCAACTCTGAGCCTCTGATCATTTCTGGGTTGACTCTGCAGATCCGCTAGGATTCGGTAACCTTTTTTTTTTAGTTCATTTTATTCGATTTCTCCGCAACTTGTAACAATGTAGTTGATAAATCCCCGCCCGTTGTAATTTTGTTTTTCTCGTTTTTTTTTGTTATTTCGTTTATTATGCGAATTTTGTCATTTCATTCTAAATGCATGCATTCTTCGTTTAATTCGTGACAACTTCCTTTTTTTTCAACATGTAAAACCCGACCTAGTAAAGGCCGCTTCGGCGGGCGGTGCAAGGGCATCCCCCTACACCGACACCTTTACCCCCGAACCCGTTCTTTTGGTTCAAGACCGGAGTCAAGTTTTTTTCTTTATAAAAAGTTTTGTTAATTTTTCTTTTTAAAATTAACTGGCGACTCCTCCTGACTCAAAATGGATACGGAATCCGCGTGGATCCGGGCCCCTTTTGGCCGGTTTTCTTTCCTTTATCTTTCCCAGTTTTAAAAAAAAAAGTCTGTCTTGGCCCAAACAAGTCCCGGATCCGCGTGGATCCGATCCTTGTTAGGTCCTTTTTTTCGTTTTTTTTTCTTTCTGTTTCGGCTTTTTTTTATCTCGTTTTTCTCTTTAGCCCAGAATGGTCCTGGAATCCGCGTGGATCCAGGCACCATTGAGCTCAGCTGGTCACAGGATCCGCGTGGACCCAGGTACCATTCAAGCCCAGGCTGGTCCTGGAATCCGCGTGGATCCAGGCCCGGACTCTTTTACCTTTTTTCCTTCTTTCCTTTTTCTTTTGTTTTGTTTCGAAAATAACCTCCGAAAAATCGAAAATCTTTAAATTTGTCCCTTAGGAAAATAAGCAACCCTACGTCGATCGACACTCCGCGGAGGACCGTGCCCTCCGGGCCGCGGGCCCTACAGTGGCGACTCCACTGGGGACTTATTAGTGGGTAAGACTTGAAAAGTCGGGTTTTTTTTTTTAAAAACAAAGTTGTCACTTTTTTTACTTTAGGCATTTGCATTTTTCGGGCCTTCCCCTTTGTTGGGCACAAAAGGCACCGTTTAGGTTTTATCCCTATTTTTGCCATTTTTGGGAAAACAAAACCATTCAACTCGGTGGGTCCACTTAGACCTTCACTGAGCCGATGGTTGTTTTTCCACTCGTGCACCATTCCTCAGTCCATATGACAAAAAGGGAGCAACCTAAGTGTATTAATCTCACCATGCACCCCATGGGAGACCAAACACTTAGGACACGAGCTAGAGGTTAGGTTAACCAAACCCTTGACCTTGAACATAGACCCTTGGTTAGGTTGGAATTCACGTGTGTGCTATGTGCTTCGAACCTGAGACCATGCCTTAACGCTTAGAAAAAAAGAAAAACATAAAAAATCGGCATTTTGCATGTTGGACCGAGATAACTGATTTGGTCCATACAAAGTCGGAGCCAGGCGGATCCTCGCGGATTTTGTTCACTGAATCAGTTTTGTATGGCCCAAATCAGTGGTCTGGTTTTCTGTTTAGGTAGTCAGCTTTGGTTTAGGCCCAATAGGGAACTTGAGCCCAAGAAATCCGCGTGGATCTTGGCGCGCTCAGACCCTACGGGGCCTAACCCGAGGCGTGTCGGGTTTTTGCATTTTGGGTTGCAGATTATGATTTGGCCCATGCAAGGGCCAAGCCCACCGGATCCTCGCGGATTTTGGGAACGGGCCGGACTTTGTATGGTCCAAATCATTTCTCTCCTCTCGGTTTAGGTGTTTAGAACATGAATTTGGGCTCGGAAGTGGGCCTGAGCCCAAGAAATCCGCGCGGATTTCTGGAGTGCTCGGTCCCTCTTGAGTCCAAGTTCGGGTTTTTCTAGTGGTGTTGGTCATCATGCATGTGTTTTGGTCGGTACCGGCAGTCCATTTGAGTTGCACAAGTCAGCTCGGGCCTCATGGATCCATGCGGATTTTGTGAGCGAGCCCGCCCTTGTGTGGTTCAAATGGGCTCCTTGGTCTGTTTAGTCGGCTAGAAACGGTATGTTTAGCCCTTATGTGAGGCCTGAGTTCGTTTTTTCAAGCTCGGTCCGATAAGGTCTAAATATGTCAATCCAGGCCAGAGTCTGCATTTTGCATAAGAACTTTATTTGGGCTTCGCATATGATTTTGAGCTTTAGTTCGATCATCCGGGGTTCAAATAGAATTCTTCATCCATTGCATGCATGCAGTTTTTTTTAGAGTGACATTGAGCTGAGTCTTCGAGTTCATCCACCTTTCAGGGGCAGGATAGGTTGGTTTCGGGTTTATCAACGAGGCGAGACAGGTCGGTTGGAAACTTTTGACATCCATTACGACAGTAACGAAGATCGGGTATCATCTGAGACAACTGATTCAGGAGCAACTGACGAAGAAGCATCTGAGGAAGGGGTTGAGTCTTTGGTAATTGACCCATCTGAGATAATGTCGGATCCCAATGATTATCATCCTGAAGATCGTCCTCCTAGTGACCATGGAGAGGAACCTCCTCCACCACCTCCACATAATGACATGGAGCAATTGACTAACATAATTCTGAATATGCAAGTCTCTATGAATGCTCAATTAGAGGCACAAAACCAAAGAATCGACGTTGTCATTCATGCCATGGAGGAGGTGAAAAATTCGACTGTGAAGAATCCTCCTACGAGTGAAGTAGAACAATCTGGAAGAAAGAAGGAAGGATCAGTCCACGAGGTTTCAAACTCGAGACTTGATCGCATCGAGCAAATGTTGAAAGAGTCTACACTCTTTAACAATCAATTCATGGATGATGTAGGTTTCACGCCCGTCCCCCGAGGCAGATTGCCTCCGAAATTCAACATGCCTGATATCAAATTTCATGGTGTAGAGAACCCGCATCAACATGTACGGAATTTTCTGGGGGCTATGACGCTGAAAGGAGTTGAAGAAGACATTTATCACATCGTCTTTCCTTGGACTTTAGGTCCAGATGTCATGAAATGGTATAGTACGCTCAGTCCCGCCAAGACTTCACAATGGAGCTCACTTTGCAAGGAGTTCCTACATCAATACTCCTACAATGTCGACATGCCTGTCACCTTAAGGGACATGGAGCTAATGAAGCAAGGAGAAAGAGAATCTTTCTCAGATTACTTCGCTCGGTGGAGATCAAAGGCGGCTCAAATGGTAGATCGACCTTCGGAGGAACACCAGGTTGATATGCTCATTCGGAGTCTGCAACCCTCGTACAACACTCATTTGAGATTTCAACCTCTTAAAGACTTTGGCACACTGAGATTGGCTGGCACGAAGATTGAGAGTGAGTTTGCTAAAGGAGTCACAACTGGGGGCTGGAAGAACACTTACACTGGCAAGAAGTCCGCTGGCCCGTCTACTTCAGCTAATAAGGGGAATGAAGTGAATGCTTTGCAACGCTACACTGAGTACACCCCTATAGACACCACGTATGCTCAAGCTTTAGAGCGTTTATTAAGCAAGGGAATGATTACTCTTCCTGACTTAAAACCTGAGCCGAAAGAGAAGCCGCGGAATTGGGACGCAAGTAAGTTTTGCAAGTATCACCGGGCTCGAGGTCATGACACCGAGCAGTGTTTTACCTTGAAAAATCGAATGGAAGAGATGTTTAGATCAAAGCAACTACCTTTACCCAAGGCAGCACAAAAACCTAGCAACACCAAAAACCCACTAGGTTTACTACATATACATGCTATATTTGAAGAATGCGAATGGGATCCTTCTGACTTCATTACAGATGAGAAAAAACCGGCTTATATCGCGCGATATTTCCGGGGGGAGTATGAAGTCAATGGTTTATGGGCAAGTGACGAGGACGATGTTTATGGTGAACCTCATATCAATAATGCTAACGACAAATTTTGGAATTCCGATAGCGACGATGACTTTTGGGGAACAGCAAAATCTAGTGAGACTGAAGCCCCAAAGGTTTCCTTCCTTACACGGTCTGGACGTCACAATTATCCAGGAGGACCGTCCCAAGTCCAATCTCAAGACAAAGGGAAGGAAAAGGTGGGAGAGACTGTAGTTCCTACTCCAGCAGAAGATCTAGTATTGAAACAGTTAAAGAAATTAAAGATGGATGTTACTGTTTGGCAATTGTTGGCCGCGTCACAGAAGCATAGGCAAGCTTTAATCGAGGCTTTAAGCAAGATTGAAGTGTCACCTGAAACCACACCCGAGGAAGTAGTATCTTTTGTCACATCAGGCAAAGATACTATAACCTTTAGTGATGAGGATTTACCCAAGGAAGGTCTTGCACATAACAAGGCCCTATATTTGACTGTGGGATGTTCTAACAAGGTGATCCCTTTGGTGTTGGTCGAAAATGGATCCGCTGTAAATATTTGTCCATGGAGGACAGCTCAAAAGCTTGGCATTCAGTCCCACCAGCTTACTCAACAAGCTATCCAACTTAGAGCTTATGATAATACTCCTAGACGAATTTTAGGATCAGTTCTTTTGCCAATCACCATGGATGCAATCTCTAGCAACGTCGAGTTTTTGGTACTGGATATCCCAGCATCCTTTAACTTACTACTAGGGCGCCCTTGGTTACATGAACAACGGGCAGTGTCATCAACCCTACATCAGAAGGTGAAGTTATTGGTTAAGGGACAGGTGGTGGCCATCAAAGGAGAGGAGTTATCTGCTGTGATCACTTCTAAGAAACCGACACTAGAGGTGGAGCATAATGCAAAGGACGAGGAGTTCCATCATTTTGATATCGTAGCTACTTTAGAGAGGGATGAAGCACCATTGGACTTTGATCCTTACTCTAATCGAAGGGTCAATGCTATCCTTAAAAGACATGGTTATTTTCCCGGGTTACCCTTGGGGAGGAGAGCTCAAGGCACTACATCTTTTTCCTTGACTCAAAAGGGCAATTACCGTTTTGGATTAGGATATATCCCAACAGAAGAAGAGCGAAGGTTAGCTGGAAGGACTATGAGGGTTAAGAAGGATGAGCTAATACCGCTTTACAGTATAAAGCCGTATCCACTCACACTTAATGGTCAGTTTGTGAAAGAGGGCGACTATTTCCCTTACTTTGGCTTTCCGGAGCCATACTACTTAAAGAGCAAAGGAATCCTAGTACCGGGGCTAGAGATTTTCAATGATTGCATGCTGCTTGAGGAGGAGCTCTTCACACCAGCGCGAAGGAGTGATACCCCATTAGATTGGACTCATCTAACCGGGAGTAGCATCTTTGGAATTCTGTTTGGTCAAGAGGCAAGGAAAGAAGAGAAGCCGGTTGAAGCACTCTCTTTAGCCTTATCAAGCCTGGATTTCGATCCTACTAAGCTCATCGCTACATGGGGTCAAGAGAGCAAGCAGATTACTTGGATCGCGGCTGATGGCGACAAAGAGTTCACTCTAGCTTTAGGAGAGTCGGCTCATGTGTCAGGGCCTAGTTCTGTTTCTTTTCCATTTTCCGGGTCTGTTTTAGAGTCAGGTCTTAAGTCTGTTGCATCTTCATCAGAAGGGTCAGTTGAGTCAGCTGTAGATGTCATTGTTTCTCCATCTAATGAAATGAACTCTTTTGCTTACGACTCTTCTCACCCCCCTTCCCTGAACTGCTTTGCCTCAAATAAAAATAACAACGATGCTGTAAACGAAACTGAAATCCCTAAGGATCTTTTAAAAGCAGTGGAACATCACGAAAATCGAATTTCGGTAATCGAAGAGACAATAGCTATAAATCTAGGTACTTCGGAAGAGCCTAAATTTACCAAAATCGGGAAATCTTTAACCCTCGAGGAGCAAGAGCAATTTACTCTACTTCTGCGAGAATTTGTAGATGTCTTTGCTTGGTCATACCAAGACATGCCTGGCATAGACAGAGAGATAGCTGAGCATAGAATACCGCTTTACCTTGATGCTAAACCGGTGAAACAGAAGCTTCGGCGCATGAAACCAGAATGGGCGTTAAAAATTAAGGAAGAAGTTGAGAAGCAATTGAGTGCAGGTTTTATTAGGGTGTCAGAGTACCCACAATGGGTAGCAAATGTAGTCCCGGTCCCAAAGAAGGACGGGAGAGTACGAATGTGTGTAGACTTTAGAGATTTGAACAAGGCCAGTCCGAAGGATGACTTCCCTTTACCTCACATTGATATTTTGGCAGATAATACTTGTGGTCATACCCTTCTTTCCTTCATGGATGGGTACTCGGGTTATAATCAAGTCAAGATGTCTGAGGAGGATATGGAGAAAACAACATTCATCACTCATTGGGGTACGTTCTGTTACGTAGTGATGCCTTTTGGGTTAAAGAATGCAGGTGCGACTTATCAAAGGACTGCCACCACATTGTTGCATGATATGATGCATAGGGAAGCAGAGGTTTATGTGGATGATATGATTATTAAATCCGTAGATCGCGAAACACATCTAGACAGCCTTAGAAAGTTTTTCCTCAGGCTTCGTAAGTACGGAATGAGATTAAATCCACAAAAATGTGCTTTCGGAGTGACGTCTGGAAAGTTACTGGGTTTTGTAGTGAGCTCTAGAGGTATTGAAGTTGATCCCGCAAAAATTAAGGCGTCTGAGAAATGCCGCCTAAGACAGAAAAGGAAATAAGAGGTTTCCTAGGACGATTACAATACATTAGTCGGTTCATTTCGAAATTGACCATGATCTGTGATCCTATATTCAAGAAGTTAAGGAAAGGAGTCAAGCCGGAATGGGACGGAAAGTGCCAAGCGGCCTTCGATAAAATTAAGGAATACTTGACTAATCCACCTGTTTTAGCTCCGCCTATGCCTGGAGAGCCGCTGCTTTTATATCTAACCATTACTAAGACAGCAATGGGGGCTATGTTGGCCCAAAGATTCGAAGGAGAGGAACGAGCAATATACTATTTAAGCAAGAAGTTCTTAGAATACGAGACTCGGTACTCCAACATAGAGAGGTTGTCCCTTGCTCTCGTTTGGGCAACGAGGAAATTGCGTCACTACATGCTTGCGCATACCGTGCATGTGACCGCCCTCATGAACCCTCTCAAATATCTGATGGAGCAACCGTTGGTCAATAGTAGAGTAGCTCGTTGGATGGTTATGTTGTCGGAATTTGATTTACAGTTCGTTCCGCAAAAAGCCATAAAAGGAAGAGTGGTTGCAGATTTTTTGGCTGATCTACCCACAAAGGAAGCTCATGAAGAAGAATTAGAATTTCCAGATGAAGAAGTATTTCAAACTCAAGAAGATATTTGGGATATGTATTTTGATGGGGCTTCAAATCAGTGGAGTGCAGTAGGAATCATCTTGATTTCACCGAAGGAGCACATACTCGATTTCATGAAATTAGATTTGAGGTAACAAACAATGTAGCAGAATACGAGGCATGCATTATTGGCATGCAAGCCGCTATAGAGATGGGTATAAAATGTATAAGGATATTCGGTGATTCAAGCCTTATAATAAATCAAGTATCCAACAAGTGGAAAGTAAAGAATGAAGCTTTGGCACCCTACCAAGCTTATGTAAGGGATTTAGCAGAACACTTTGATCAAGTAGTGTTCACTTATTTACCTCGGGAGCATAATGAATTAGCTGATGCCTTAGCTAAGCTTTCATCCTTGCTTAATATCCCGAGAGGAGTTGTGTCTATGCCTATATGCATAGAGCGAAGAGATCAACCGGCTTATGTTTATTCCTTGGAAGTTTGTGAGGTGGATTCATCTTGTTGGTATTATGATATATATCAGTACCTGACGAAAGGAGTTTATCCTGATGACTCCACCACAAGGTCGCAAAGAGCAATCAGACTTTTGGCTTAGCGATTGTTTGATTCAAGATCAATTATATAAGAAAGCGACATGGGCATCAATTTGCTTTATGCAGGCGAGCGAAGTCCAAAACTTGATGTGAAGTTCACGGGGAGAATGCGGTCCGCATATGAGCGGACGGATGCTATCTAAGAAGATTCAAAGGATGGGGTATTCTTGGTGACTATGGAAGTATCGCACGACTATGTGAAAAGGTGCTACAAGTGCCAAATCTATGCAAACTTGCAACACCAACCTCCTTCATTCTTGACTACGTTAACTTCGCCATGGCCATTCTCTATTTGGGGCATCGATATCATAGGGAAGATCACTCCTAAAGGAACAGGAGGACATGAGTATGTGCTTGTAGCCATTGACTACTTCACAAAATGGGTGGAAGCGGCATCTTATGCAAAATTGACTTCTAAGCACGTCGCTAAGTTCATACTTGGAAACATAATATGCCGTTATGGGGTTCCGCATGAATTAATAAGCGATAACGGAGTTCACTTCAAGAAAGAGACGGCTGAGTTGTTAGCGAAATACAAGATCCAACATCATAGATCTTCGGTATATCGACCTCAGACCAATGGAGCGGTTGAGGCAGCTAACAAAAATCTCACTAGGATAATTGAGAAAATGGCCGCGACTTATAAGGACTGGCCAGATAAGTTACCTTTTGCCTTGTGGGGTTATCGAACTTCTATACGTACATCCACTGGAGCAACTCCCTACTCCTTGGTATACGGAATAGAAGCGGTGTTGCCCGTAGAAGTGGCAATACCTTCATTACGGATTATAGCAGAAAGTCAGATTCCGGAGGCGGATTGGGCTAAAGCTGGGTATGAGGAGTTGGTCAACGTCGATGAGAGAAGACTTAGAGCCATGCATAATGTCCAGATATACCAGAATCGTGTGTCCAGGGCGTTTAATAGGAAGGTCAAATCAAAAGACCTTAGAGAGGGTGACATGGTTCTGAAGGAGATAAGGGCGCCTATTCAGGACCCGAGAGGAAAATTTAGACCCAATTGGATGGGTCCCTACGTCATAAAGGAGATCCTTCCCGGAGGAGCGGTGAGATTGGTAGACCTAGAGGATGAAGAATGCGCTCAGCTGACTAATTTGGATCAACTAAAGAAGTTTTATGCATAAGGGTAAAGTGGACTTAGCAACTGGTGACAAAAACCAGCAACTATCCTTAAGAATATCAGCTATTGGCTCATTAGACCAGCAATTTATGTGTTTTCTTGAACTACGATGGCCTGATTCCACGCATCGTGGATACGTAGGAAGCTTTTTCTAAGAGTCCGGCCCAATCAATAAATTTCCTTGGTTTTGGTTGTCTATTTCTAGTTCTTAAAGCAACATTGGACCCTCATGGATTCAATGAAACTTGAAGTCGTACATAGGGCTCAAAATTTCAAAAATCCCACCCAGATTCCAGTAGATTCACGCGGATTTCTGGGATCTGAATTTGGATTTATGGGTTTTCTGGCTTATTTCAGTGTTGGGCCTCAAACGTCCTTAAGATCCTCGCGGATTTTAGTAGACTTGATTCCCGATTTACACTAAATGGTTGTCAGTTTCCAATTCACTCAGTTTTTTTATGCGATTAAGAAAATCCGCGCGGATTTCATTCATTTTAGGCCTGAAATACTCATCTTGCATTTTGGAGCCGTTTGGGCTGGATCCGCGCGGATCTCTCATTTTCTGGGACAAAGTTTTTCGGTGAGGTCTACACGGATTTACGTTGTGACCCGGAGTACTCTGTTTGAGAGCAACTGAGGGCAGACCCGCGAGGACCACGCAGATTTCGTGTCTTCCCTAGGCCTAATTCCGTTTCTTTTCTTCATCCTTCTTAATTCGATTCTCGTTTTTTTTTATGATGTAAAAATCTTCACGGGTTTTACATTATTTTGATTGGGAATAAATTTTCTATGTGCAGAAGTCCACGCGGATTTCACATATGTAAAAGAAAATACTGGAATTTCGTGAAAAGCGATTTTATTATTTCCGATAAACCTAAAGTCTAAAAATAAAAAAAAGAGGGAGCATGCAAGTTTATGACTTGCAACTCAACGTTCATCAGCATCTAAAAAAAAAGAAAATAAACACTAAAAAAAAAAAACTAAAAATAAAGGCATGCAGCATCAGTTTCCTAGTCTTGCTTCAGCTTCTTTCCTGGTTCGAGAATAGTACTCGACCTAGATCCTTCACCAGTTGAAGATGTTCTTCGCTGTCTTTTCCTAATAACTTGGTTGTCAAGAGTCTTTTCTTTGCTCTTCTCAGTATCTTTTTGAGTTTGTTGTGGTGAAGTCCGATCGGGGTCTGGTTCCTGTATCACTACAGGCCTTTCCTTAGGGCGTGTTATAGTAGTTGATCTAGGAGGACGAGTCCCTGTTGATGATGGCAGCCATCCTTTCTCTTCTCTTCTTTTCAAGTCTTTTCTAACAGCCGGGTCTTTCTCAATTATCCAATGGCGATAAGCCTCAGATACAAAAGTACTCCCACCTATTGTAGGTACAATAAGGGTAGGCCTGCTCATCCAGTAATCCTGCCAGGATCTGACTTTAGCATCATTAGTTATGATCTTTGGATTGGGAGGAATGCAGTCCAGTGAAGGAATTGACTGTTTCCTTCTGATCTGACGTTTGGCCCGCTCGGGGAAATAATAAGTAGTGTGGGTGAGACCCACAAGCCGTACGAAAGGGCACCGGTGATCAACAGTTACCACTTCTCTCATTCTCCACCACGTAATATGCCACTTGACAATCATCTCTTCAACAAACCATTTCAACCATCTGTCTGTTGAGCGTTCTTTGTACCTACGGGCACGTTGGCAAAATTGGGACATCCGGAAAGTTGGTTCGTTCTTGGGCGGCTCTAGGAAACGAGTATGCTCCATCAACCAAATCTGCAAAAAAAAAATATATAGGAAGAAAATTTAGATCTTTGATGGATCAGATCCACGCGGATTTGTCCAGAAAAACAGTCTGGAGGCTCACGCGGATTTCTGTGAAATTTTAGGCAAAAGGTGAGGTTAGGTCCTCGCGGATTTCGCGGCGATATCGAAGGAAAAGTGTTCGAAAAATCAGAATCTTCGGAGATTTCAATAAAATTTTACCTGAAGAAGTAGGGGGCTTCCCGAGAACTCGCCCTTCGGTTCCTCGCAAAGCCGATCCAAGCACAAGATGGTCTCGGCTACGATCATTGGCGCTAGATTTTGGTCACAACGGAGACTCTCACTGATGTTGATTAACGAGGCAGGACCACTATTAGTACCACCATGATGGAAACAAAATCCTCCTAGCATACATAATGTTAAGGCTCTGACTCTTTTCTCAAGGTGGTTCCGACCGTCGCCGTTTTTGAAATAAGAAATCAGAGGCAAAAAGTTCACCCTCTCCTCTTCAAGAATTTTCTCAAGAATGTCTTTTTCCAATCCAAGCAGAGATGCATATTTTGGGGCTATATTTTTAGAGGAGGTTGGGATCACAGGTGTGGAAGTAAATTTGAAGCCTAAGATTGCTCCAAATTCTTCAGGAAGGATGCATAACTCTTTTTCCCCGAACCTAAACAGATGAAGTTCAGGGTCCCAGAATTCGACAGCAGCTCTCAAGAAGTCCCACATAACTCTCACTTGCCTCAGGCTGATTAAAGTGTGTAGGTTGTATCTTTTCAGTTCCTCCTTTTCAGCAGTCGGGAGGGAAAGCATCCACTGCTCTAGTTCTTTTTGAAACGACATATTTGGGGAGTATGTGAGGAGATTTCTCGTGGATTCGAGGAATAGGCGAAAAGATTGAGAAGGGTATTGTAAAGTCTGTGGATCTATGGTGAATGGGATCACGCGGATTTTATAGGTTAGCAAGTTCGAAGCAGCTAGAAGTCCTCGCGGATTTTCCCTGTGTAAAGGGTAGTATTTTGCAGTTATCAGTCCTCACGATAAGCAAGAATTACTGATAGGTCGGAACACTAGAACCACGCGGATTTGGTGGCCTTTGAGTTTTGGCAGACTTCATCAGGTTCACGCAGATTCATTTTTGGGGTGGTGAGTCCACGCGGATTTTGGTTATTTTTGGGCTGTGTCGGATCCAGGCGGATTTATGGATTTTACTCAGTGTTGGGTCAGATTTTGACGAGGGTCCACGCGGATTTGGGTCAGATAATGTCTGGGCTTAAAGCTGCGACTTTGACGAAAGATGGATCCTGGCGGATTTGCTCAGTGTTGGGTCAGATAATTGTAGTGTTTGGGCTCAAGATTGCAATTTTTACGAATGTCGGGTCCACGCGGATTCGGGCCCAGTAGGCACTGGATTCACGCGGATTTGTGGACTTCACTGGATGTTGGGTCAGACTGGTCGTCAGGTGGATTCATGCGGATTCGCCAAATGTCCAGATGGATTGAAGTCTCGAGCTTGTATTTGCAGGAGTTTCTTTGTGTTATATGTTCAGTGATGTAAAGAGGAATCAAATCATTTTATGAAATCTCTTTTGACCACAGCTCAATGTCTTTCCGTTGTGTCCTGCATTTTCTTTTTGTCTAAAATATAATTCATAAATAGTCATTAGTTTTTTTTCAAGCATACTAGCTTTCATAGTACAGGCATGCATACATGTTTAATAAGTTACATTACAATCGGATTGATAAAGTTTCTAAGCGTTATACATGCTCAATCATCTTCCTCGTCAGAAACCAAATCTATAAGTTCGGGACCTGAAAAACCAAAGCGCCGGCCTGTTAATGAAGGAGTAGGGTTTTCGCCAGTAAAATAGTTCCACCCATCAGTTGCCCAAGAGGAAGGTTGCAGAGTAGGGTCGGGACGGTATTCGTCAGCAGTGGGTTCCTCCGCCAATGAAGCGCTGGGGGCTTCGTAAGTATGAACTCGACCCGATTCATCCACGTGATAAGAACCAGGATAGTGGCCTTGCAAGACAGGAGCTCTCAACACCGGGGTCAAGCTCCAATCATCACCATATTCCTTTTTGACAGATTCCTCTTTACCCATGAAGTACGAAGAAGACGAGTCGAAGAAGCTAGCAGAGTTGGGGGCAGGCATAGCCCGGATAGGAGTTCCGGGAGGAATGTCTTTGAAATCCGTAGAGGATTGGTATGCATCATGGGGCCACCCTTGTTGGGAATATTCAGGGTACCCCTGAGAGATGGTTAAGTTACCGAACATTTGCTCCAAAGTAGATGTATCGGTGGATTCATAGGTCTGTGAGGCGTCACTTTCGCTCAGATACCTCCCATAGTTGCGAGTCCTGAGCGATCCCCGTGCAGACTCGAAAGCCATGGAAGATTCCGTGGAATCCTCAGGCTCGTCCTCAGGAATTACAGGGATGACGGGCGTGTAGTTATCGAGTTGCATCCCACTACCACTACCAGAAGGACCGGCGCCCTGTGGAGAATACGGAGTAAGCGTCATACTACCTCCTCCCAAGTCGAGGTCTTGCCAATTATTTTCATAAACCCCATGATCATGGTGACTACCACTACTAGAAGGACCGGCGCCCTGTGAAGAATACGGGGTAGGCGTCATACCACCTCCTCCCAAGTCGAGGTCTTGCCAATTATTTTCATACACCCCATGACCATGGTGATCACCGCCACCTAGGAGACCAGCGCCCTGTAAGGCGAAAGGAGCTATCGGCATGCCTCCTCCCAAGTCGGGGTCTGGGCCGTCATCGCCCTCGTCATCATCATCATTTTGGCCTCCACGCTCTCTACCATAAGGACCGCCTCTGCCGTGGTGCCCATCACCATGAGGATGTCCCCTACCTCCGTGCCCGCCACGTCGAGGTCCGAAGCCCATCCGGCGTCGGAATCGTCTTCTCATGTCTTGGAGCTCATCACAGAGACCGTAAATGAGGGCGATCACCTCCATAGTCTGCTCACGGCTCCACTGAAAGGGAAATTCAGCAGGATCAGAACACCAGATATTAGGAGCAAATTATGTATTATGGCGAGAGAGAAGGTCTTACCCCTGGACTGTTTGATGATAAAGGAAGCTCAGGGCAGTCTCTCCTACGACGCCTCAAACCAAGAGGGTTGGGAACTTCAGGAGTTCCAGTATCCTGCAGGTCAGTTAAATTAGCCACAGCAATAAGGAAGATATAGGTAAAGGGGAAGAATGTTGTACTTACCATGGGTCCCATAAGACGAGGACGGATGGAATTTGCATAATCGACACCCATGATTAACAAATTCTCGACTGGGATCCCCATAAGATTAGCCTCAAGTTCTTCCAGAGTTAATGAGCGAGGATAGAACATCTTCGCTGGTGGGTCCATTGGTACAAGAGGAGGCCATACATGAAGACATTGATGAGTAACTCTCTCACCACAGTACCAGATAAAGGTAAAGGGGCCCTCGAACAGGATCCTTCGACAGTTAATCTCCTGGAGGACGTCAAGGTCGGGAAGTTGGTCTTCCGTGACCTCATAGGCAGCCCAAGGATTCAGGGCACCCTGAGCATACAATGAATGGGAGTTTCAGATGATGAAACAACGACAGAGAAGCGAAAGAGAAGGTAAAGGATACTTACCTGCCCGAGGTTGTTCAAGAGGCCTCGGAAGAGCTCCAGCTGTTCTACCCGACGTTTCCTCTCCAACAAATCAAGACTGCCCCATCGGAGAGCTATAGGAAAGACATTTTCAGCAGTGGATTTCGGGGATAGTCCCTCGAAATATTCATAAAACCAGATCTAAGGAAAAACAAGGGATTAGTGTCAACAATTAATGAAAGGATGGGAGAATGACAAAGTAGTATACCTCAATAACTTTCCACAAGCCAGACAGATAAGTGTTGTTCTTGTCGACTTTGGATTTTGGGACTCGTACCCCGGAACGAAGCCCTCGGATAAGGCATGTGTAAGCGGCAGCACCCCAAGCCAGATTGGGCAGATTTTCAAGATCTTCCAAGTTCCCCAAGTAGTGGAAGTAAACGCGGCTACCGCGTTCCGCAAAGATGGTGGTACATAAGAAAATGGCGAGTAGTACCCGCCGCCGTTGGTCCTCGGTGTATATGTCGTCCCAGAAGTTTCCTTTTTGGACCTCGTCAAAGAGAACCGAGTACCGAAAGCTAGGGGTATCGGTCACTGTTGCCATTATAGGACCGAATAGTGCCAGTTGCTGAGCTTTATCCTGGCCCAGATCGTCGGAGTACTGGAGAGGATCTCCACCGAAGGATAACCCCGTAATCATTGCGAAATCCAAGGGGGTAATGGTCATTTCACACTGTGGGAAGTGGAAAGTATTGGTTGTATCCCAGAAGCGCTCGCTTAGTGCACGTACGACGCAATGACCGGTAGGCTCTCGCATAGCTTGAAGGGCGTTGAGTAAATACCCGAATCCCGCATCCTGTATTATCTCCCTAGCTGGATAATCCAGTTGCTCCAGCTCGTCGATAAGTTTCATCACTTTGCCGATAGCCCCACAGGCTTGTATGTTATCAGCCTGCAAGGTAAAAAACAAAAGGAACACACAGAAAATAGAGTTGACCAAGTAATTTGTTGAGATTATATACATAGATTAAGCTGTAGCTTCTCAAAAAGTACATACCGGAATTTGGGTGGCATGATGCGAAATGTGTGAAATGCGGCAATATAATAGGTCTCTATTGTCCCACAGATCGGGGCCAGCCCATTCCTTGCCCATATTGCCTTTCTGGGCAATATCACTAGCCCACGCTGCTTTCTTTGGGTGGTACTTCCCAGGTTTAGTAGGTGCCATCAAAGGTACTGCAAAGGTTACATATGATGCAATTGAAGTTTACATGGATTTCAGCAACAAAATAAAGTTAAAAACTGGTTGATCTGTTGGAATCTCATGATTTGGACACAAAAAGAAAAAAAAATATTTTTCATTTTTTTTTCTTGCTACTGGAATCTCGCGGATCCCAGACACAAAACAGAGCAAAAATTGCTCCTTTGCAACTGGAATCTCGCGGATTTCAGACACAAAAAGAAAAAAAATATTTTTCATTTTTTCTTGCTACTGGAATCTCGCGGATCCCAGACACAAAACAGAGCAAAAATTGCTCCTTTGCAACTGGAATCTCGCGGATTCCAGACACAAAACAGAGCAAAAATTGCTCCTTTGCAACTGGAATCTCGCGGATTCCAGCAACAAAACAGAGCAAAAGTGCTCAGCTGCGCGCGGATTTCAACCAAAGAATAAGCAACATGTGCAGTTTATGCAAATTTATGTATGGCATGCTATATTTTGACAACAGTATGGTTCAGTTCAGCTCAACCAAGGTGCGTATGTGACTGTGGATAGTTGGAATCCACGCGGATTTTAGTCAGCTCAATTCGACTCAAGTTGCCTCGAATGGATTTTGGTTAGAATCATGCGAAAATTAGTGCAGCTCAAGTTACAAGCTCAGCTTAAGTTGAACAGTTTGAACAACATGCAGTTTCCGAAATATGTTGAGCTAAAGCAGGGAACCTCGCGGATTTCACAGGAAAATTTGAACAAAATTTTGCTCGGTCTCACGCGGATCTGAGTTTCCCAGCAAAATCTGGCAAAATTTGCATGAATTCACGCGGATTTGTGAGGGAGAATGAAGAAAAGTTTACCTGTTGCAAGCGAAGCTCACGCGGATTTGTGTAGTCCTCGCAAATCTGCACAGAATCAACAGTGAGAATTTGAGATACACAGCTGAAAATTGGTAAGGGTCACGCGGATTTCAGCTGAAAGTGCAGCAAAATCGGCTCAAAATCTCTGAATGACATGCGGACCTAAGCTCAAAAATGTCCAAATTTGTAGAGAATCACGCGGATCCCACGAAAATTTCAGCTGAAAGCGCAGCAAAATGGTGGAAATGTCACGCGGATTTACCTGAAGTTGAGCTGAAAATGTGAGCTTGGTTGAGAGTTGCACGGATCTGGTGTGCCGGGGCTTGCGCGGATTTCTGTTGGGCTTTGAGGGAATGGAGTTCAAATGGGAAGATGATGAATGAATGGTTGAGAGAGGAGTTGAGTGCTTTAATGCTATGTGGATAAGGAACAAGTGGCCAAGGAACAAAGGGAGTATCCTCATTTTTATCCTATCTTCTTTTATTTACTTTTGTATTATTTTTCATTTTTTATTTCATTTTATTATTTTTCATTTTCATTCCATTTTTATCTCTTTTTTATTTTTATGTTCTCTCATTTCATTTTTTATTTTTATTTGTCCTTTTCAGGAAAAAACGTACTAAGCCTGGACAACATCCAGCATTCAAGCTAGCTACAAATCAGTTCCGGATATCTTTCAAGCTAACCTTGAAAGTTGAAGCCTGGACAATATCCAGCCATTTCACTAGCATCGGACTACCTCCGGTCGAATCGAAGCTACCCTTCGATAGTTCAAGCCTGGACGACATCCAGCAAATTGGGTTAACATTCGGACTACCTCCAGTTAACTCTGAAGTTATTTCCAAGATGTATACTTTGACTTTCGTCTTATTCGCACTACCAAAGTGGGGCTAAATCAGACACCGGAAATTGATCGACCGCTTTTTCAATTTAACCCGGGGTCAAGCCAACCCGATCGGGCTCGCGATCCAGTGCAAAATACAGTGAGAAAATGACTGGGCTCGCGATTTCACCTCACCGGGAATCTCGTGGATCCAGCTCGGAAATCAGCCCCGGAATTATTTTTTGGGCTCACGCGGATTTCACGGCCACCGGGAATCTCGCGATCCACCGGGAAATCACCGTAAATTCGGGTCAAACATAAATCCTCGCGGATCCGGGTCTGGGTCAGCCCAGAAATTCACGCGGATTCGGATTTTTTCCGGTCGGACCGGATTCTCACGGATTCGGGTTTGGGTCGGGTTAAAATCCTCGCGGATTCATGCGGATTTGCAGCAGTTTTCAACAGTCAACAACTGCCGAACCCATGATCGAATAACCGCCAGAGCTGCGCGGATTTCTGGCAGAGTGGGGAGCAGACTGGAAAACTGCTACCGATCTGCGTCTATAAATGGAGAATCTCGCGGATTTGGCAGGGTGGGAAAATTTTGCTGGGGGAAAAAACGTCTCTAGGGGAAAGAGAGTACTGCAGAACGATAAAAATACTGTGAAGGCTTTTTTGGAATCTCGCGGATTTCTGGGCAGCAATTCCTCAACTCTGAGCCTCTGATCATTTCTGGGTTGACTCTGCAGATCCGCTAGGATTCGGTAACCTTTTTTTTTTTAGTTCATTTTATTCGATTTCTCCGCAGCTTGTAACAATGTAGTTGATAAATCCCCGCCCGTTGTAATTTTGTTTTTCTCGTTTTTTTTTGTTATTTCGTTTATTATGCGAATTTTGTCATTTCATTCTAAATGCATGCATTCTTCGTTTAATTCGTGACAACTTCCTTTTTTTTCAACATGTAAAACCCGACCTAGTAAAGGCCGCTTCGGCGGGCGGTGCAAGGGCATCCCCCTACACCGACACCTTTACCCCCGAACCTGTTCTTTTGGTTCAAGACCGGAGTCAAGTTTTTTTCTTTATAAAAAGTTTTGTTAATTTTTCTTTTTAAAATTAACTGGCGACTCCTCCTGACTCAAAATGGATACGGAATCCGCGTGGATCCGGGCCCCTTTTGGCCGGTTTTCTTTCCTTTATCTTTCCCAGTTTTAAAAAAAAAGTCTGTCTTGGCCCAAACAAGTCCCGGATCCCATGGATCCGATCCTTGTTAGGTCCTTTTTTTCGTTTTTTTTTCTTTCTGTTTCGGCTTTTTTTTATCTCGTTTTTCTCTTTAGCCCAGAATGGTCCTGGAATCCGCGTGGATCCAGGCACCATTCAGGCCCAGGCTGGTCCTGGGATCCGCGTGGACCCAGGTACCATTCAAGCCCAGGCTGGTCCTGGAATCCGCGTGGATCCAGGCCCGGACTCTTTTACCTTTTTTCCTTCTTTCCTTTTTCTTTTGTTTTGTTTCGAAAATAACCTCCGAAAAATCGAAAATCTTTAAATTTGTCCCTTAGGAAAATAAGCAACCCTACGTCGATCGACACTCATGTGACCGTGCCATGTGCCCTACAAAGAATCAAAAGAAAGAGTTATTAAAGGTTAAAAGAGAGGTTAAAAGCGGATATTCACATGTAAAGGTGGCTTTTTGGCTATGTAGCTAAAATATATATAACAATGCCTCTATCATATTCTCAAAGCACAAGCACAAATGCAATTTCAAAGAGATACATTGCAAGTTCTAGAGAATGAAACTAAGGATGAGTCACACATGGAAAATATGAGACTAATAAAAATGATTAGTCATTTTAAGGCTTTTTGGTCTCACGGGTAAAAGCTCTCAAATAAACCTAGCTCAAATAGATGTATATGCCAAACTCACACCAAAAGATCATAAAAGGGCAATCAATCATCGCTTTCAAAATGCAGTGCTTAACTCACTAAGCTTTCCAAACTCTTTTCATGACTGTTATTTACAAATGGGCTACTCAAGATTAAATCTAGTTAAAAGAAAACTTAGACTTTTTCCCTCAATTTTTTAATTTTTTCTAATTTTCTTATTTTTTGGAATTTTTTTTCGAAATAAAAACTAAAACTAAATTAAATGCAAACCTAGAAAATAAAACAAACTAAAAACTAAGAAAAAAAAATAAAAATCAAGGATGAATCTAACTAATGCAACTAGGTGGATGCAATTATTTATAAATAAAAAAATAAAAAAACTAAGAAAAACAAACAAAAACAAACTTAAGACACTACTACACATTTATACAATTCCCCCCATGCTTGGACAAAGCATTGCCCTCAATGCAAGCAAAATAAAATAAATTGGAAAAGGGGAAATAAGGAAAGATCTCACCAGGTTAGGTGCTAGATGCACCTAAACTATTGCCTCTTCAAGAATGGGGCGAATGGAGCATCAGCTACTCCATCAAGAACTCAACACCAGGCCACCACTTCGGACGCACTCAATGCTCTTAGAAGCTTGTCAAACTCTTCGACATGCGGTTTACAAGCTTGCAAATAAGAGAGCAACAAAAGAGTTATAGTAGAAAATGTAAGTATCGCTCTCTGAAATAGATCAAAGGCCTTAGAAAAATCAAAAGAATCAAAATAAGTTGTCCACATGAGTTTTCCAGGCAAGTCCTCTAGGTAAACACAATATGAATCAAGAGAGGACTGGTACCCTCTTATTGTACCTATGGACAAATAAAGAGTATTGTTGTTCCCATTAAGCATATCACAAGACTTAGCCACATAGCCCACATCAACATGAACACATATGGTCTCTTCAACAAAAGTGGGCTCATTTAGGCACTTAGGGGAATAGGAAGGTGGTGAACAAGGAGTAGAAACATTGAATAAGACATGGGAAGTAGGGAGTACAACATCATCAAATTCTTTGCTTGAAGGATCTAATCCACCCACAACCCCCTCACAAGCCTCTCCATCAATAGTATCAATTGACCCATGAGAAAAATCATCATCATACCTAACATCAAACCCATAAGACTCACTCACCTTAAACCCTGTCGACTGAGAAAAAGGTAAGGATGCATCATGAAATGTAGAGACACCATCAGTAGTGTCTCTAGGTATGCTAGGGTAAAATGGAGCAATGGTTGGAAAAGATGCCTTAGAAGGGTCAAATATTTCCTCTAGTCTAGCCTTTAAAGGGACGGTATACTCACCATCATCACATAATCCAACATTCAATTTGAAAGAACTAGAATTATGGTCAAGATTATGCAATGGACCAAACCCTCGCATCAAGTCAAGTGTCTTAGCTTGTTGCTCTAATATTGCTCTCACCAAAAACTCAATTCTAGCATAACTAGGGCATGTAGAATCATCATGGTCAAAAGAACAACATAAACCACATGGAGGCAAACAATGGGGTCGAGTATAGGAGTTAGCATGAGAAGCACAAAGATTAGGGTAAGAGTACCCAGATGCACAATAAAAATTTTCAAAATCGAATGTATCTTGTGTAAGCCATTCAAGCAAGGTCCAAGCTTCATCAACAATTTTACTATAAAAACCAAAATACTCTAAAAGAGTGCGAGTCTCTATATTCACCCCCTCAACAACAATATCAAGAATATCTGATTTCCCAGGCTCAATACCACATGGAACAGGACAAGCAAGTAATCGAACAAAATAACGCCAAAATAATTCCTGCTCAAATTGGGGGAAACAGATAATTGCCATTTTTTTAGATTTTTTTTTGAGATAAACAAAAAGAAAATGATCTAGTCAATCTAAGGATATTCGTTCGGTGGCGGCTAGGGACAAAGTCCCCGGCAACGGCGCCAAAAACTTGATATGCCGCAAGTGCACGGGTGCTCGTGTAGCAAGTATCAAGGTCGATCCCACAGGGACTTTGCTAACTACGCACCAAACTAGCCTCCTAGGTGATTACTAAATCGGTCGGGTTTTAGATTGAGAATAACTAATTCTAGTTCTAGTCACTAAAAAGGTCAAATAAATCAAATATTCACACAATTCACAAGTTGAAATCAATATGAGAAAGACGTTCAGGGGATAAAACCTAAGTCACTTTATGAATCAAACAAGTAGATTGAACATGTATGTCACTAATTTGGTACATTTTAGGGTCGATAATTGCATAAATTTTTCCGTAGCGAGCTTTTGGCAATGAAACAGATTGCTTAGTAAAATTGATCTCTTGGACTCTTTATTGTGTCAATTTTATCTAAGTTAAATATCAAATTATCCAATGACCCCTAGATACAAAGTCTTCTATCTCTAGTTCACTTCATATACTAGTTTAATCCTAAGGGTTCCGATTATCGAATTTCTCCGTTCGGTACTTCACTCAACAATCTATAACCATGCTAATGGTGATCAAGCAAAAGCAATGAAATACAAAATCAAAGGATAAATAAAATGCATTCAAACAAGATAAACAAACTTGTTCAGTCCAACAATACTCAATCCATAAGAGAAACTTGAAAGAGATTATCCCCCAAACTGAAAGAAACTATTCATTACTCATGTTCAAAACACAAAACATATCAAAATCTATTCTAGAAAGCATGAAATCTAAAAGAAAGAGAAGTAAACCGAGATAGAAATCATTCCTCGCTTGAATGGTAGTCGGTGGGGACTTTTGCTCCTCCACTTCAATGTATTTCTTGAGAATCGATCTTCGAACTCTAATAAACTCTCAATCTTCAACTAAGGATGAATGTGGATGGATTTGTGGAGGAAGGGATGGATGATGGTAGAGATGGAGATGGATGGTGAATGGGAGTGAATGACTGAGCCGAATCTACAATTATATAGCCATTAAGAGAAGTTGAAACGGCCAAATCGTCATAAACAGGGCCAACAGGGACCGTGTTGGTGTCAACACGGACCGTGTTGGTGTCAACACGGACCGTGTTGGTGTCAACACGGACCGTGTTGATCGTTTCTAGGGAAATTGAGCTCTCTGGAGGCCAACACGGACCGTGTTGATGTCAACACGGGTCGTGTTGATTCTGGAGTTTTTTGGGTCGTCTTATTTCGGCCATATCTCCTTCGTCTGACGTCCAATTGACTTGGTTCTTGACTTTTCGGAAAGCTCTAGGAGTCTACTTTTCATTGGCATAAGCCTCAAAGTCATAGCATACTTGTGGAAATGATGGTGACCAAAAGAGTGGGAATATATCAGTTTTCGCACACTTTCTACTATCTTACTCATAACTCCATCATCTTAACTCGGAATTGACCTTATAATATATCGTCGGAAAGCTCTTTTAGTGATGAATCAAGTAATGGATGTGAGCTTTGAAGTTCATATTATTAATCTGCACGAATTGAACAAAACACACAGAACTCAGTTAAGATAGTGAAATAAAGGCATAAAAGATCAATTAAGCACATTAATCCCCAAATTTCACTATCAAAATGCTCCCAATATATAGTCACTATGTGCCCTCATTACCATGCATGTGGATTTTATGGACATGGATGAGTAATTTCTGGTCAATTAATTTTGGAAAATTAGGGTTCATGCTTAAGATGTATTTTTGGGGTGAAATTAGTGTAAGATTAGTGTGTAAAGTTACATGCAAGGCTAGTTATGTAACCTATGTTGGTTCTGGGTGCAATCTGAAAATTCCAGGGAATATAAAGTTTGAGTTTGGCTCAATTTATGGTATGATTAGGTAGCCTAAGATGTTAGCTAACACCCGGCTTTTGAATTTCGGGATTTCGATATGTATATTGTGAGTTTTGGCCAAAACCGTGAAGGTGTGTAAATTAATATGTTTTCTGTCGACAGTTTAAAGATTGCTGTTTTTGGAATAGTTAGATATCCCTATGCGTTAAGAGTTGAACATGAAAGTTTTAGAGGACATTATGAGCTTTCCGGAAAGGTATAGTATGCGTCCATACGATATCGGGAGAGAGAGATATGAGGTTTTTCCCGAAGGGCTGTAATTTGGGTTCTGCCCAGAATTTTATTTACGTGTTCTGACTTAATGGCTATGGTTCGCCTCCTTCGGGTGTTTGACTCAATTTCTGGTCAACATAAGATTTGAAGTTTGTTCTGTAAGCTTTCCGAATTGGGGTTTTAGGCCTTCATTGAACATCGGGAGTGAGATTTATGAGTCTCCGATTATTGGTTGGTAATCTGAGCTACCCCAGAAAATGTTATGTGACTACCCATCTTTGCCAAAAATCCGACTTGTTCCTATGATCAAATCAGTGGGTGGTCTAAATAAAAATTGTAGTATGTGAACCAAGCTTTCCAAAAAGTCCTCTTATGTGAGATTTCGATAAGTGGAGTTCGAGATATGATTTTCCGAATAATTGAGGTTTAAATGGTTATATCTTTTGGGCGACTTGTAAAGACAATAGTATTTAACATCCTTAGCCATGTTTCTAGTCTTTATGGTCAACTTCAAAGTTGAGGTGTATGTTCTAAGCTTCCTGAAAGGTCCTTTTATGCCGTGGTCCGATATCCGAAGAATGGAATAGGACTTTAGGAGTACGCCTTAAGGAGCGAGTTCATTATTAATGTTTATAGGGAATTTCCCAAGTTATTACTTCATGGCTCTACCTAGCTTAGATCCTAATTCATGGTCTTTATCCTTTTTAAGTTTCCTCAAGAGATCGTTGCACCACCGTTCAAGTCCCTGCTCGTGTCGGACGTGTTTCAAGTTTTCAGGTACGCAAATTGTCTAAATCCTCACTTTAATTCCAATATCTATTATTTATATTTCAAATCATGACTTATGATCTATGTTTCATGTTTTAAGTGATCCCGCCCCATTTATTCTAGCTAGTCACGTGAAGTGCTAGCTCCATGTTTAGACGCTCCTGATCAGAGTGTCCTAATGACCTGGCCAGTGTCGACTGTTTATCAGTCACCCAATCCAAACTTAGATCGGTTTGGGCATGCGCGTGTGTGAAGTGCTTAGCACTGATCGTAAGGGATACCACTCAATTATCTATCGCAAGATACATTTATTCTACTTATTTATATATATTCAACAATTTATCTCATTTCCCCTTTCCCGTTTTCGAAAAGTTTTAACGGCCATCAAGAAAGTTTGTTGCGAAATGCATTTTACTTATTAGAGGTTTGTGTACTGAGTGTTTCCCCCACTCATTTGCGAATGTTTTAATGTTTTGTTTTAGGCGGCCCGATCACTCAAGTCAAGCGAGATCAAGTGGAGTGTTTCTCCTAGTCAAGTAGAGGAGGTAGTGATGCTCTTCGGAGTGGATTTCAATGGGTGATATGGATTCTAGGAACCAAGTATGGTAATTGATGTATAAGTGTATGAGTGTTTAGTTGCTATCCAACTTTATGTTTGTATGGTGGTTTGTGTGATTGCGATCTTGGAGTTTGAGTTGTTGTTGTTGTTGTCTGGTGGTTGCCTTGTCCGTTGTTGGACGGCGGTAATACCCCTAATCCTTGAGTTTTCCGCTGTGCTAATCACGGGTTTGCGAGCGATTAGTGAGTAACCCCGTGATTATGGATTTGGGGCGTTACATATAAAGTTTCAATTTAAATCATTAAAATTGAATTTTGAAGTTTCAGTTAGTTTTACCGGCAACAAATTTTTATATATGTTGTGATATTTGTTATTAGATTAAAATATTTGGGGCTCAAAATTTATATTTGAAGTTTTTTTAATATATCCTATCATATTATAAAATTTCGATCCAAACCATTCAAATTGAATTTCTTCTTAAGTTTCACTCAGATTTAACGGTAAAAATCTCGACATAAATCACTGTATATGTTATAAATGAAAATATTTGGAGCTCAAAATTTTTATTTAAGTTTTTTTATTCCATCCTATCATATCAGAAAGTTTTGATTAAAATTATTAAAATTGAATTTTGTTTTAAAGTTTCAGTTGGTTTTAGCGGCTAAAAATGTTTATATATGTCACGATATATGTTATCAAATAAAGATATTTGGAGCTCAAAATTTACATTTGAACTTTCTTTAATCCATCCTATCGTATTATGAATTTTCAATTCAAACTGTTAAAATTGAATTTTGCTCTTAAGCTCTAGTTTCAGTCAGTTTTTTAGTAGTGAAAAATGTCTACACATTTAGTGATATATGTTACAAATGATAATATTTAGTGCGTATAATTTATATTTGAGCTTTTTTACTCCATCCTATTATATCAAAAAATTTCGGCTCAAACCGTTGAAATTGAATTTTAATTTGAGGTTTCAGTTAGTTTTAGCGATAAAGAATGTCTATATATGTCGCGATAAATGTTATCAGATAAAAAAATTAGGAGCTCAAAATTCATATTTGATATTTTTTTAATCAATATTATCGTATTACAAAGTTTCATGTCAAACCGCTAAAGTTGAATTTTCCCTTAAATTTTAATACATAAACACAATGCAACATGATATGAAATTCTCACATAGTTAAGACATAAATGAATATATGGATACCCATGGATAATGAGCAAATTAGGATTTTACCCATTGAAGTTTAATGAAAGTGGAAATTTACCCTCAAGGTTTGGGAAATTAGGTTTATCCTACTTGAAGTTTGGATCTTTTATTATTTTACTCCTTTTGTGGCGAATGACAATTTTATCCCTGTAGGATGGTATGAAAAGTAGGGGTGGGGAAAAAATCCGTAATCCGCGATCCGATCCAAAAATTCGATTATCCGATACGAAAAAATGGATAAATAGCGGATAATTTTTGAAGTTGAGAGATCGGTTAACCAATTCGAATTTTTTCCCGGATCATGGATCGGACACGGATCGAGAGTTGAAAAATTCGGACAATCTATCGGTTATCCGAAAATAATTAATTTTCAACTTTTAAACTTCAAATGTTTTTTTTGTGGTAAATTAATAGTCATTAGCGTAGAAAACTAAAAATGTAACACAATACATAAAGTTTACCATTTTGAACCCATTAAGGTAAGAAGGACAATGATTATTATTGTACAAGTGTTTTATAATCCGTGAATATACGGTTATCCGACCCGAAATTCGGTTAACCGAGACTTTCGAATCGGATACAGATCGTAAATTCTATTATCCAACAATTCGGTTAACGGAAACTTTTGGATCAGATACAGATCATGATTTTAACTATCCAAATATACGGTTAACCGATCCGAATTTATGATCGGATCAGCTAACCGATCCATGCCCACTCCTAATGAAAAGTCTAAAATAACCCTAATTAAAAAATGAAAAGACAGCTTTACCCCTCCAAAAAATTAATCAGTTAATTTCACTGTGTGTTGCCTCCTCTTTCATGTTCAAGTTACGTTTCATTGCTGTAGAAATTTTTTGTTAAGGGCAATTTGTCCATTAATATAAATTTGATTAATAATTTAATCTGAAAATGTTGTATTTAATATTTAATACAAAGGTTAGGTAGGTTAATTATTAGTTGATTCAAACTTAAGGTAGGATAAAACTAATTTTTAAAACCTTGAGGCTAAAATCCTACTTTCACAAAACCTTAATGGGTAAAAACCTAATTATTTTCATAGATAATGGATACCCACACCAAAATATGGGGTAACACATACCCATCCTGCCCATTACCCATCTGTAATGGGTTTTATTCACCCATTATGGGTGGGTAAAAGTGGGTACCCAATATATGGGTATCAATTCCCACCCCTACATGGCACTAGTAAGATGATCTTGAGTCATCTTTAGTAAGTCCTCTAGGGTGTATGGTTGTTTAAGTACTATCAGGCAAGAGTGATGGTCTATAAGAGCATGTGCAATGCTCATTTCAAATTTTTGGAATTTTGGTGGGGGACCACCCTTCCACGTCATATAAAATTTCTACTTTTTGGAACTTCATTTCACTCTACCTACACCCATAAGAACTCATTCCTCTTTTTTACCTTAAAATATTTAATTTGAACCCATTTTCTCTTGTACTTCAACCAGAATATATATATATATAATTTTCCTTTTAAAATTATAAAGTTCATTAAAAATTATTTTATATCCAAGAATTCTAGATCTGTGCAGAGTTCCTTCTCATGTGCCTCTTATTTTTCATTCATGGGTGCAGCCCTCTCACTTGGAACACTTTCCAAATTCCATTAACTGTGTTCTGTGGTGGATGTGCTCTAAGGCACACTCATTTTATGATCTTTCTATGATTTTTTTATGGTTCTTTTATAAAGCTTTCTATGGATCTTTTATGATCCTTTTATGATCTTTTTATGGTTATTTTATGATCCTTTTGTAATTTCCTCACGATGCTTCTAAGATTGTAATTATATGGTCCTTCTATGGTTTCTTCATGGACCTTCCATGGTTCTTTTATGACTCTCCAAGTCTCATGGGCAGTATGACAAAGTATGATAAGTGGTACCACTAAGTCCCGTAGACATCAAGGTTTATAGTATGAAGATCCTCACTATGAAATCCTATAAAGGCATCATGGACATCCAAGTGCTTGGCCAAGCTGTTTTATGAGCATTAAGCATCTATATCATGGAGCATAAGCACACAAGGATCATGATATTGTATGTATGCATGTTTATGTATGTATATTTGTAATACCCCGGATATATGCTTAAAGTGTGGCTTAAAATGATTGAAATGACTACTTATATCACCAAGGTGCACCTTCTTTTATGGTAGCTCATCCTTTGGGAACTCCTCAGTTAAGTGTGCTTAGCTGGGAGTAGTCTCAGGATGGGCAACCTCCTAGGAAGTTTTCCCAGGCAGCGTATGAGCGAGAACGAAGCACGCTGGAAAGACTCGTGATGATTTGTAGGGTCAGTCAACGATCCTTGAAGCAATTATCAGTAATGTCCGCGGCCTGAGAGGGGTTGGGGCTTATTAATGATGATGTATGTTTACGTATGGTTAAGTTTACGTATATGAATGTTTATGTATGGTTATGTTTATTTGTATGTATGTAGTTTAGCCATTTTTAGGTATGTATATGTATGTTCATGTATGGTTGTGTAAGCACATATTTGGTCGGGTATGTTATAATCTTCATACTTAGCTTCGGCTAATCCATGTTTATGTCCTCCTCTTAGGTACCAATCCTTCTAATGAGGCATGATGTTGAGAGATCTTCAAAGGAGAAGGAGACATTGAGGCTAAGGTATGATGATGGGAACCAGTGGCTTACTTCAAGAAGACATGAATAAAGACTAAAATTAATTAAGTACATATAATTTCTCTTTCTACTATGACATGAACTTTACTTTACTTTTCATTGCTAAAAAACTTACATGTAAAGTGACTAATGAGAAAAGACTACTTTCCCTCCCCTACTACAAATCGTCTTAATAATGGACTAGGGTGTGTAAAATTTATGGGTAAAAGTTAAATTTTGGTAACTTATGGTAAATTTTGGTAAATTTACGCTAATATATCAAAATTAATTTTTTTTGGTTTTTTAACTTTGGTAATTTTAAGTAAATTTTGGTAAATTTAGGCAAAAATTGGTAAATTTCAGTAAAATAAAATTATCCATGAATTTGACAGGGTACGGAGAAAGTTTAAGCCATGGGTGCATCTCCTTGGGGGTGTAAGTAGTGTGGACTACCCACCTTACTCCATAGGTAAGATAAGCCCCATTTGGCTTAAGGTTAATATGTAACATGATCTTCTTAAGAAATAATATTTAGTTTGGACATGATCATTACTAAAGTACTTGATGATGTATGAACTTTATGGACCTATATAGATGTTATGGACATGCATGGTCTTTTATGAACAATATGAACTCAAATGGACCATGTATTAAACGAACAAAATTGGTAACTAAAACAACATGACACACAAATAAAAAAAAGTACAGCCGTTATATCATTGGTATTTCTTGATTTTTATTCAGTTTTTTGGTTTGAATTGAATAAACCAAATAGGAAAAACCTAATTAAAACTGAACCAAATAAACCATTCAATTTGGTTTGGCTCGACTTTTGTTTTTTTTTTTTTGTTTTAGTTTAGAACCGAATAACGCAACCTTACTTGATACCTTTGGATATCAAGTTCCCATCATTTTTGTTTGTTTTGGCCTTTTGGGGTTTAGGACTTGAAGCCCAAGAGAATCATGTTTTCCCTCATTAGGGGTGTCCCATACATCTCCTTTTTGGGAGATATGAAATTTTAAAATATTCAAATAAAAAAATAGCAACAAACATTTGTAATTCTTAGAGCCCTCCTATCCTATGTTTCTATTATTTCCTTTTCTTCCATGCCCCTTCATCAAACTCCACACCAAAAACTCTAACTATCTTCCGAGCCTCGTCGTCCGCCGCCTAGAGTGAAGAAGATGAACGAAAAATTCGCCGGTAAGAGCGATATGTAACTGCCGCCGCAAAGTTATACAATTTTCTTCCTTTTATTCTTCCCCTTCTCATGTATGCCTCGATCTGGGCTTCCTTCACCATTTTTCATGTTTTTCTTCTTTCCCTTCTCACTTAGGTTTCAATATGAGTTAGGTATTTTTGTGATTTTTTTAACTGCAATTTGCCGATTTTCATCTTCTTTGTAATTTTCTACAATTTTTCTTTTTTATTCTGCATTTTTTGCCGTTTTTAGGCTTGCAACTTGCACCATTTTTTCGCCACTTTCATCTACTGACCTACTACATAATTACTGCGATTTCCATCCTCTCTGTACTACACTGCAATATTTTATACTTGCCATTGCTAAAAGTTCTTTATTTTCCTTCCCTTTGTTGGTTGGGTAGATAGGTGCGTCAACGTATGAGATATGGTTAGCTCACGACGAGCACCACCAACTTGTTAATTTTGGAAAGTGATAAGCCTACCACTTACAAGCAAGCTTTCGTCCATATTCCAAGAAATGGCTTGAAGTCATGAAATTTGAAATGGACTCCACGTACGAAAATCAAATTTGGAACTTGGTTGACTTGCTTGAGGATGCGAGAACCACCAAGAACAATTGGATCTTTAAGGTATCACCGACATGGATGGTAAACCTAGCGTTTACAAAGCACATCTTGTAGTAAAAGAGTTCACTTAAATTCATAGTATTGACTATGAAGAGCCGTTCTTTCCAATAATGATGTACAAGTGCATTAGGATTCACCTAGCCATAGCCGCATGGTATGTCTATGAGATATGTCAAATGGACATCAAAATTGACTTCCTAAATGAGATTCGGAATATGAAGTATACATGATACAACCAGAAGATTTTGAGGATCCGAAATATGTTGGTAAGGTCAGTAAGCTGTAAAAGACAATTTATGTTCGTAAGCAGGCTTCTAGGAGTTAGAATCAAAGGTTTAACAAGGTTGTTAAAGAGTTTGGTTTCCTGAAAACCCAGACGAACCTTGTGTTTACAAGAATTTCAGCGGGAGCAGTGTAGTCTTTTTGATATTGTATATAGATGACATACTCTTGATTGGAAACGACATTCCTACCCCTCACATGCATAGGTCCATTGACAATGAAGTGATAGGATCTTAACTAAATGAGCAAGAAAAGTTCCACATAAAAAATTAAATACTGCTCAATTGCAAAAAAAAAAAATGGAGCTATTTTTTTTTAATGTCAATTAGGGTTGTCCATACTCTAATCAAAACTAAAAAAAGAATGGTATCAAATGGATTGAGAAAAGTTAGTCCTTATCACAAGAAAATTCTAATATTGGAAGAAAGTTAGATTTAAATAATCTACACTTTGACCCATAATAGACTCAATAATTTGAACTTTAAATTTGTTTCTCAACAATCTGAACTTTGGAACCCTTAGATTCTTGTCGCACACCACCGAGTTAAGAACTAAACAACTTGATGATGCGCTGACATGGTGCCGGAGGAGTGTGTGTTGACTTACCCGATCAACTTTGACTTGCCACTTCGCCTCCCCATTTTTATTATCTCTCTTCCAACCCCTTTCTCTTTCCTCCTCCCTATCCTCTCCTTCAATCCACCCACGTTCAGCCCTGACTTCTCCTCTCGTCTCTCATTTCCTCTCTCTAATCCATCCCCCTCCCTCTTTTATCTTTCTTTCTCTTATCCTCCTCTCTCATTTTCTCTAATAACCAAACAAACTATTAAAAGACTTAGAATAAAAATGACTCAATTGCTGATGAAAAGGGTGAGCGGTCCTAGATCCGGAACCTGAAATTTGATGGAAACGGTCAAATAGGTAGGTTCCGTAATCTGAACCGGTTAAATGGGTAAGAGTAAGGTTCCACAAATTCAGGAACCTATTAAACATGTAAGGGTAAGGTTATTAAACCATTACCCTGAACCAAAACTTGGAAACTATCAATTACGTTAGGTACCGGATTCACGAAACCTAGAGCCTGTAACCACTGGGTGCGTGAAACCTGGAGCCTTATTTTAATAACAAAATAAATTTTTACATTTATTTTAGAAACCATTTTTACCAAAAAAAGCAGTTGTAATATTCGTTGAGACTTAATTTTTATTAACAACATTTGTAATTTTGTATCAGTTTTTTGATTTTTTCATACTAGACGCCAATTACAAATTCACGGCAATCGATGACTTTTTTTGAAACCAATGTGTATAGATAACAAACAATATAGTACAACAAACTTGTAATTATGCATGTTAAACATCAACGTCGTGTGAATGGATAAAAAAAATCCGTGACATTTTTTTAAAAAACGTGGCAGAAAGTATAGTTAGTGTATTATATGTGAGTACCCAGAATCAAACCTAGAACCGCGAGTAAGGGAAAGGTTCCTAAAAGTTACATATCAATTTAAACGGGTAAGGGTAAGGTTCCTAAATTTTAGAAATCGGTCAAACGGGTAAAGATACAATTCCTAAATCTTAAGAACTGATTAAATAGATAAGGGTTTTTTATCCTAATATACTGAACTTTTGGGGTGTTGGACAATAATACACTGAACTTTAACCATGGACAATAATACACTGTACTTTGGGGGTGTTGAACAATAATGCACCCAAAACGATTCCATCAGTGGCTGACTCAGTGATAATCCTATGTAGCAGTAGAGGAGATGAATTGGCCAAAAAATATTTAAACTTATGACATGCTAGCTAATCCATGCATAACCAAAGGGAATCAACTTTGAAAAGAGTAGAAAAAACGTAAAATCACATATACTTAAACGTGTTTTATCTAAGATATCATTGTTGTAGTCGTATAAAATCACCTTTGATTGTGTAAATTAGTTGACATGTCATAAATTTAGGTATTATATAGGCAATTTATCTTCTCGACCTGCCATGTAAAATCGCCACCAAGTCGAGCACCGTCGAAATCGTTCCAGGTGCATTATTGTCCAACACCCCTTAAAGTTCAATGTATTATTGTCCAAGGTCAAAGTTCAATGTATTCTTGTCTAATACCCTAAAAATTCAATATATTAACAAAGATAAAGTTCCTAAATTTGAAGAACTGATCAAATAGGCAAGGTAAGATTTCTAATCGGAGGCAAGGGTATCTGCCTATCTGGAGTCTGGACCTCGCTCACCCCAGGACAGACGACTGGGTTCTAGATTCCCGTATATTGTAAAATCGCACCCCCTTGCCTATTCGTTGATGACTCCAGTTTACAAACCGCTTACCTAAAACCCTAAACCCTAAACCCTGCTTTCTTCGGCTTGCCGGTGTTGAAGACAGACTGTGAGAGATGGACCACATTGCAGGGGCTGAGGAGCGAATGGTGACGGAGAGAATGAGGAGAAAACTCGATGAAGTAAACACTGCTGCCCAAGCTCAGCTTTCTGATGTTCAAGACCATATCAATTTCACTCTCCAGGTTATTCATTTTGCCGATTCTCTCTATTTCTGGATTTTTATTCAATTGCATTTGTCTTTGCCTGCAAAATTGTAATTTGCCGTAAACATCTGGGTTTTCTGGAACTGATTTTGGTAAAATTGAACTGAACACTGAAACTCTCTCGGCTTGTTGAATTATTTAGTTTGGGTTCAAAGTAATTAAACATTTGTTCTTTAAACACTGGAAAATTTGAAATACGCAGCAAGCATACTTCAAGTGTGCGTATGAGTGCTTCGATAGGAGAAGAAAGCAAGATGAGATAAGCAACTGTGTTGAGCACTGCAGCGTCCCGGTTATGAAGGCTCAGAATTTTGTTGAGAGCGAAATGGCTACCTTTCAGGTATAGTCTCCTTCCTTCCTTTCAGGTATTTTTTTTTTCTTCTACTCTATTTCTCAAGAGGAATCGTGTTAGTTGTTATCCAGTTGATCACCAAATTTTCTTTTATTTCCTATCTATGTGAATTTTCTTATGTTCTTAATAAAATGAAACCATTAATTTTGAACAACAAAGACCAATTAATCAAGTCTGTCAATGGATCTTCCAACAAGTCTTACAAGGAGCTTGAGGAACTCTTGAAGACATGCTTTTAGGTTGGAACTCCAAAACTTTGGAGCCTATGGATAATATACAGAATTTCAATATGGATAGTTGGGATAAAACTAGTTAATCCTAGCTATATTGTGTAGACTAGATACATTAACTTTAGGCAATCCAAAACGTTACGTAAAATCCTCCTAAGTGTCCTAAAAACATGATTAACATGTGCTGGAAAAACCAAGAGACACGGACTTGAAAAGTTCCCTTTGCAAAAATCCGCCTCACGGGAAAAACTGCAACTGCCTCGTTAGCATGTCGAAAGTGACGCGGCACGTGTTGCCTGCTGCCTGCTTTACCTTGCTCTCTAGACTCTTACACGACCCGTTTAGGTCTGTACCTATTTGTGCTTCCTTTGCTGCTCGTGCTACGCATCACATGACCCTTGCAAGCTTCCTACAACACTCTAATGAGCTTCTTCTTCACATGTTTGACCTTGACCACTTATCTTGGCTTCAATGAGATTGATTACTTTAAGCCTTGACCCCATTAGATTCCAAATGCCAACATATCCCACTTCGAGGCTAATGTCAAATCAACCTTAAATCCATTGTTCACCTTTACTTGTCATCATTGCATACACACCATCACCACATACACAAATCGTCCTAGTGCATTCACTCGACCTCAACAAAGATCACCTAAGGTCTCACTTGACCTCTCAACATCATCCTTTACATGCTCCCATGTGGACCGATCAATATCCTGCAATTTTGACACACAACCCGTCAACAAACTCAAAAATGTGGAATATCTTTTGGGAGTTTTTCCTTTTGTTGACCGTGCTAGTTTTCCATGTAAGTTAGGTGATCTTTGTTGAGAAGGTCAAGTGAAACCTTGGGTGATATTTGTTGAGAAGGTTGTGTGAATGCACTAGGAGGATTTGTGTGTGTGTGTGTTTGGGGGGGGGGGGGGGGCGTGTGATGGTGTGTAAGTGATGTTGGCAACTGGCAAGTAAAGGTGAAGAATGAGTTTGGGATTGATTCAACATTAGCCTCCAAGTGGGAGATTGTTGGGATTTGGAGTCTAATGGGGTCAATGCTCAAACTAATCAATCTCATGGAAGTCAAGATAAGTGGTCGATGTCAAACATGTGAAGGAGAAGCTTGTTAGTGTTGTGGGAAGCTTGCACGGGTTGTGTGATGTGTAACACGAGCAGCAAGAGTAACACGGATAGGTACAAACCTAACACAGGCCGCATAGGGGTCTAGGGGCAAGGAGAAGCAGGCAACACGGACCGTGTCACCTTTAACACAGACCGTCTCATTGTGGCAGCCCAGTTATTTTTGCATGAGGCAGTCTAATTTTGCAAAAGGGGTTGTTCAAGTGTCTGACCTTTGATATTTTCAGCACATGTTAACCATGTTTAGGACTCTTATGAGGACTTAATTATGTTACCCTTTGTATTGCCTAAAGTTAACATATATAGTCTACATAATGTAACAGGTTAACTTGTCTTTTTTTTAGTATCCATATCGAAAGTTCACATATTGTAAACATGAAGTTGTAATCCCCAAGTGATACTACATTGGTGTTTTTCTCCATGTTGGATTTTTCACATAAATCCTTGTGTTCAATCTTTCTAGTCTTTGTTATAAAATCCTAAGTTTGTTTGTGAAGGAGCTCTTGATCATAACAGGCAGGGCCATAGAGAAGCCAAAATATTTCTCCAGTTCCGTAGAGATAGCATCAATGCTGGGGATACCAAATAGGTTGCATGTAAGATATCACTTAAGGACATAGCCATTGGCCCAGTCTTCCAGGTTGTGTGATTCAGCATTTAGTTTGAGACTTGAGAGTAACTTCTCTAAACCTTTCAGGGGTGATAGCTAGGCAGGGCCTTTGAGAAGCCAAACGTTACTCTTTGTGGCTTATGTAAAGATAGTACCAGTTGCTGGGGTTAGCACCAAGCTAAACGACCAATCTGGTGCTTGCATTTCACATGATAAATTGGTTCTTTCTTTGAAAACTGACAACTTGGGGGAATGCTGAATTGCTGATATCTGTTTAATGAGCTTGAAAATATTATTTGGAACACCTTTATTTGATTTAATGAATGTGTATGAAAAGACTTGAAATCTCTTATGAGATAATATTTGCCACATGCCATGGCTATAATGTAGACATCACCTTTCCTATAGTTCAGCTTTCAATATTTCAGGATTATTTGCTACCTTGTTGGCAGCTCTCTGCACTTGCCGTTGCATTACAATGAAAGTATCATTCTTTTGGCCCCGTCTAGATCCATTATCATTCTTAAATGCTATTAATGCAGCAGCCACCATTGTCTTTTGAAGCACTGCTGACTTTGTTTTTAAAATTTCTTCAATAATAACAGCAGTAGTAATAGTAGTAGTAGTTGTTAAAATGTAAGTGCCCTTACTCGGGTGCACTGCTGGACTATTGAGACAAAGTCTTCCCGGCTGGGTAGTGCACATGCTATTCTAAGCTATTTGCTCCTCTGGTTTGAGTTGCTCCTCGCAGGACTAGATGTGAAGATGTTGAGCAAATGTTATGAGCAAATGCTATTCTAATCTGTGTTTGCTTCCATATTCCATAGTGTTAAAAGGCCCTTTTGTAATATGAGCCAATATCTCCATATGACCTCTTGAGGTCCTTGTATTATGACAGGTAAATCATTATGGTGACTAGACCTGGCAATTCTCGACCCGACCCGGAAACCCGACCCAAACCGACCCTGAGTTTTGAACACGAAATTCCGACCCGGGACCCGAAAATGACCCAACCCAGAGAACCTGGTAAAAAACGGGTCAGGTTTGGGTCGACCCGTAGGGTCAGACACTTTAATTTTAATTGTTTTGTCTACTTTGGCCTTGTGCAAAAAAATGGGCCCATTTCATGAAAATTAAGGCCCAAAAGTAAAATATTGGGTGACTTTGGAAAACTATGCGTGGAGAGATATACAAATGAAATAATCAAGTATCTAATGACCAAAACAAAACCCTAACACTGTCACTCACTCTTTCAGTGAACCCTCAAACTTCTGCAGTCTCGCCTCTCTCCTCTCTTTCAGTAAAATAGTGTATTATTGTCCAAGGTCAAAGTTCTGTGCATTATTGTTCAACACCCCAAAAGTTCAATATATTAGCATCCCAAAACCCTATATATTTCATAAGTACTGTTATTCGTGGATTGTTGACGTAAACCGCATAATACTTGTAGACTTGAAGATTGCCAAATTTTGTCCCTTAGGTGTATAGTAATATGTCTATACAACTATGACATATCGTGGTGGTCGAACTTGGAATGAAATGGTACATTATATAGGTGTCTTTGACTAATTATAATCAATTTTATTAGTTGTAAGTGATTGAGAAAAAGGCTGGTTATGACCCGTAAACCCGACCCAAACCGCCCGAAACGGAACACATCCGACCCGTATTTACCCGAACCCGATATATGACCGACCCGTAACCCGCCCGCCCGCCCATATTGACAGGTCTAAATTGGTGACCCCCCCCCCCCCACCCCAACAAAAAAAAAAAAAAAAAAAACACAGAGAAAGACAGTTTCATAGTTGCTAAGCTTCTAAGCTGATTACCAATGAGCAACATAACACATCACTGAGTAGACACTCCTGGGTGACAAATAACCTGGGGTGTTTGTAGACACACTCCTATAGATGTTCAAGGGAATTAGAGACGTCACTATTAGCTGGGTTTTTGGGATTTCAACGTAGCATATAATGGGTTCAGGCTTGGAGAAACTTTTCACTAGATGTTTAAGCTCAGGGCATTGCCTTGGGAGATTAACCTATGCACACCATTTAGTTATAGGGGGACAATTTAATAGGAGTCAAGTTGCTGCATGTATTCATCTTGGCATAATCAAAAAGTACAAGCTCTGGTTTGAATTTGATGCAGATAAACTGTCACGTAAAGTGTCTGGTCTCTGATGTTGGTTTAACAAAGCTTGTCTTTCCCATCCAGAAAGTGGTGGGTGTTGATGCCGTTTTGTGCTTGTAAACAATGGCCTGGCTTTCAGGGAGTTGTTTCACACAAGAAGCCAATAAATAATGTTCTTATTGGGTCAAGAGTATCATTCTTGTCCTTTTGCTTACATATGCCTTGTATTTGGGGTGCAGGAAAGGTTGCAGAGATCATTAATGGTGTGCCAAGACAAATTCGAGTCTTCTAAACTCAATCCTGGTAAATCCCATGCAATGAACGACTTGGAATCTTGTGTTAACCAGTCAATAGACGAAAGCATCAGTACTCTGCCCCACCTTGTTGGCAAACTGAAGACCGCCCTTGGTATATAATGGCACCAGAGATGGCACAAGGCTTACAGGATCTCCTTCAATCTTTCTTTTCCGCAAAATTCAACATCTCTAAACACCAGTTTGGTAGCTTAAGACTTTGCAGGCCTGTTGATAAGGATGAATCATTCAAATTATTGTGGTATCCATTTGTGCTGCATTTCGATACTGCAAGTCTGCAGCCACTCTGAACATTATTTTGGACGATGGTCAGCTTGTGGCGCAAGTGAGAATAGAGATGCAGTTAGGCCATTAGGGTGAAGTTTGGATCAGAGAATTGACTGATACTATCTGTTGTTGTCGAGGCATGTATGTCATCATGCTTTTTTTTTTTTTTTCAGTTTGACTGAAGTAGTGATTTTGCTACAAACCCTGTTAGCTTTGGTTCGATATCTTTCTTTCTTTTTTTAATAAAATATATTTGCAAACAAAACAACAAAGTAATAAAAGATAAGAACCTTCTTTTTTTGATAATTGGAAGCCAATAATGAAAAAATTTGCATCAAAGATATTAAAGATGTCCGCAAAAGCAGCAAATTATCAGAAAACAGCGAACAAACCACAACCTTAAAACATAAGAACCTAGTCATAATTGAGGATAAAACCCTTTGTAGCTTGTTAAGCAAGTTGTGGGCTGCCTGAATGTGCTGTTGATCCTATATCTCTATCTTACATTGATCGAGATGAAGCATAAGCTGTTTGCACCTTGATGCAATGACATTGCGGTGGTGTTTATGGCAAATTACAATGGAGCCAACTCGAAATGTATTTGACCAATATTATTCTTGTTATGAAGGAACAATTCTGAATTGGTTGGAAAACTTGAATGACTGTTTATATCTCTATCTAGTCTCTAATTCTAGATATCCAAAAATAAATGTTGCATGCAGATACTTATGCAGGTCTTTCCTCTGCTTATGAAATTATACAAACAGCAAAAACATCTAAAACATTAAGTTTCTAAGGATTCAGTCAACATGAAGCAATATATAATCCTTACAACATTCTTCTGCTACTATGTAAAATGAAGTGCAGTGGCACTGAACAGAAAAATGTGAAAACTAGGAAGCTAGCAATCCATCTGCTGACTGCCGTACCAAATTCCTAGAGTGTTGTCTTTGAAGCTTATTTTGATTGCTGCTCACTCTTGTGTTTGAGCTCCTCAAATTTGTCAATGGCCACCTGAAGTTCATCAGTTCCTCAACTGCTCTCATGGTGTAGAAGTACACTCCAAACACAAATGCTGTCAGCCCCCCTGCAACAATCACATTCCTTGTTTTCGGTGCGAGGGCACTAAACCTTGAAACTCCAGCCATTTCTCAACCACCTTACTTGACCTAAACAAGCCTGAATCTGCAAAAGCTTCAGTGTTTTAGTGTTGATTCCATTACACACCAGACAGCAAACATCTCTAAAGTGTGCAGCAGCCACACACCAGCAGCAGTTAATTCAGGTAAAGGACTACAACTCTGACGGCTGAATGGAATTCATCACGTTCAAATAGCAAATTTCAAATAATACACTGCATGATATTGCAAGAATGTCTCCACATAGATGCAAAAGAAAAGACCTTGAAGAAGAGTCGCGAGCAAATTTTCTGTGATAAAATTGCACCAGCAGGTTTCATTTTTGCCGTTTCTTTTATATATATAATATAGGGTTATTGGATTCTAATAATACGAACTTTGGGCCATATAAGACTTAATAATACGAACTTTCGATTTGGTTCTGAATAATATGAACTTTGACCCCCTGTTGCCCCCAGTAACACGCCACCGAGTTAGGGTTTTTTTTGACTCGCCGGTAAAATGACTTGGCAGGCCAGGCATGTGTTCCCTCTTGTTTGACATTGCCACCTCAGCCATTGATAAAAAAAAAATGCCAACTCACCCTTTTATTTTTTTTCCCCTTTATTTTTTAACCCCCTCTCCCTCTCTCTCTCTCTCTCTCTCTCTCTCTCTCTCTCTCTCTCTCTCTCTCTCTCTCTCTCTCTCTCTCCATTTCAGAGGAATTTCCAGCCTCCCCCAAACTGCTTCTTCTTCCTCTTCTTCTCATCACTCTCTCATTTCTTCCCTTGTTTCCTTTTCTACTCTGTTTCAAAAATCATGGGGTCCAAGAAAGGAACATTCTAGTAACTGGAGGAGCAGGTTTTGTGGGTACCCACTGTGTTCTTCAGCTTCTGAAGGAGGGTTTTAGGGTTGCTGTCATCAATAATCTCGATAATTCGTGCCAAGAAGCCATTAATCGTGTCAAGGAGCTTGCTGGGCCTCAATCAGCATTCGAAACTCGAATTTCATCTGGTAATTTTGGGGTTTGAGTATCTGGGTTTTGGTATTTTGTTCGGATTTTGGTTAATTGTGAAGTTATCTTTCTGGGTTTTTGAAAGTTCAGATGAATTTTCGGTGATTTCTAAGTGGAAACCATTTGGGTTTTGATATTTTGTTTGAATTTCAATTGCTTGTGAAGTTATCTTTCTGGGTTTTGAAAGTTCGGATGAATTTTGGGAAATTTGTGAATTTTGCTTTCTGAAAGTTCAGAAGAAATTTGGAAGTTTGGATGAATTTTGGGTAATTCGTGAATTTCGCTTATATTTGCAGTGACTACTTGCTTTTGTGTAATTCCAGAAATGGCTAGCCATTGCCAAAACTGTGAGATAATTGCTAAGTAATTCAAAGAGTTGAAGGTGCGACAAGTTGAAGCAATAGAGCAGATAGAAGCAATATCCAACTTCACCAAGATCGTCCCCAGCAAAGCCATCGGCAGTTGCTCCAAACCCATTGCCTCCCCTTCAACTTCTCTCTCCATCTCCTACCTCTCTCTTTCTAGATTTGATTTTGCGATTATCCAACTGGGTTGGGTTTTGATTCTTTGGGGAATACAAGAACCTTTTGTTGAGGTGATGATGATTGCGTGGGTTTTGATTTTCTGATAGAATCTGGGTAATTCTTGAATTTTTCTTTCTGGGTTTATAAACTTCGGATGAATTTTGGGTGATTTCTAAGTTTAGCTTTCTGGGTATATAAAATTCGGACAGAATTTTGGATTTTCTGATAGAATTTTGGGTGATTTCCAAATGAAAAGCTATTTTGCTTGAATTTCAGTGCTGATGGAATTAATTAATCAATTAGCTTTCTGGGTTTGAATGTTGCAACGGAGAAAAATGAGAGAGTGATGAGAAGAAGAAGAAGAAGAAGCAGTTTGGGGGGAGGTTGGAAATCCATCTGCAACGGAGAGAGAGAGAGAGAGAAAGAGAGAGGAGAGAGAAAGAGAAAGAGATAGAAGGGGTTAAAAAATAAAAGGGGAAAAAAAATAAAAGGGTGAGTTGACATTTTTTTTGGTCAATGGCTGAGGTGGCAATGTCAAACAAGAGGGAACACATGCCTGGCCTGCCAAGTCATTTTATCGGCGAGTCAAAAAAACCCTAACTCGGTGGCGTGTTACTGGGGGCAACAGGGGGTCAAAGTTCATATTATTCAGAACCAAATCGAAAGTTCGTATTATTAAGTCTTATATGGCACAAAGTTCATATTATTAGAATCCAATAACCCTAATATACATATTGAAATAGGACTGGATACAAGGCTCAAGGATCATTTTCACTGGAAGAAAGTTTAGTACCAACCATGATGGATTTTGTGCTGCGAAGTGACAGCAGTTCACCCACAACATACCTTTCCTATGTTAAAATAAATCATCCCCCAACTTCTTCAAGGAGAATTATCTAGAAAATAATATCTAGAAAAAAAATACTAGAAGCAAGATATAGTTAGAGAAAAATCTAGACAAAGTAATATCTAGATATATGTATAAGTGATATCTAGATATTTACCTAGATAATTCTAGTGCCTTAGTAATTATCTAAGATATTAGTAGAAATATCTAGAATGTCATTAGGGTAATGACATGTGGCTTAATATCCACCACACATTAAGGAGGTGGAACAAGTATAAATATAAGTTTAGGCTACTTATGTAAGCATACAATAAGAGTGAGGCATTCCACAAAGTTGAGAGCTAGAGAGGTCTCCTTGAGTGTTAGTGAGGTATCCCACACATCTTTGAGTGTTTGTGTGTTCTTGTGGAGATTGCCCTTGTAGATTTTGAAAGTGATAATAAGAAGTATCATTTTTCAAGTATACCTTATAGCTCCCTTCTCAACATTTGGTATCAGAGCTAAGGTTGCAAGGGCCTTCTTGAGCTAGCATTCTTTGAGTGCTCACGGTCGGGGACTGAAGCATAGGGGAGACTCTGCCGGTTCAAGGGTTGAGATAGTTTTTGGTATGGGACCACAAGTTCTTGGTTAAGTGCGGGGCGCTTACCAAGTTAGTATGGCAGATCTTTCGGCATCAGCTAGCTCGATGGAGAAGCTTAATGGGAGCAACTATAGTAATTGGAGTACACGTATCAAGTACTATTTGAAGGGCAAGATTTGTTGGAAGTAGTTGGTGGCAATGAGAAGGAGGCGCCATCTGACCCAGGGACCAAGAGGAAATGGGAGATCAAGGTCGGGAAAGCTATGTACGTTCTCTCAGTCACAGTGGAAGATGAGTACTTGCATCACATCAAGGATTGTGACACACCACAAAAAGCTTTGGGATGCCTTGGCAACACTATTCACCAAGAAGAATGAAGCAAAGCTACAACAACTCGAAAATGAGCTCATGTCCATAAAGCAAGGAGACATGACGGTGAGTCAATACTTTACTAAAGTTAAATCTTTATGGGGGGGAAATAGCAAAAGTAGATGCGGAGAGTGCAATAAGTGAAGCTAGATTGCGTCGAATTATTATTAGAGGCTTAGACCCCAAGTATAGTGGCCTAATCACAGAAATTAGAGGTTGGGCTACTCAACCTGATTTGGCCGAACTAGAAAGTATCTTGGCCAATCAGGAAGAATTGGATAATCAAATGTCTAAGACCTCAATTAAGAATGAAGAGAAAGCTCTATTTACAAAAAGGAGAGCCCCACAAAGACAAAATAACTTAAGTAAGGGCATGAGACCGTATCATAACGGAGGAGATTTATCAAGAAGAAGACCATCCAAATGGCATGGACAACACGGACAAGGTCCACCTCGAGGGGGAGCACGTCAGTTTCGTGACATGCGAGAGGAGAAGAAATATCGCCGTCAAGATGATCGATGCTACAAGTGTGGGAAGAAAGGACACTTTGCTCGAGACTGCAAGTCACTCCCACTAGAAGGTAATGCGGTAACCTTCACAAATAATGATAGTGAGGAAGAATGGGATTTACAGGCATCCTTTGCGATAGAAGAGTCTATCAAAGTCGCCAAGGTAGAAGAGGCCACATATGCAGAGGAGTCTAAAGAAGAAATTGCACTCGCTGTGACGAGCAACAAATTCGTCAATTATCAAGAGGATTGGATCGTAGATTCTAGCTGTTCCAACCACATGACAGGCGACATGAGAAAGTTGCAAAGCATGTCCGAATACAAGGGAGACCGAGTCGTAGTCACGGCAAATGACTCAAAGTTGCCGATTTCACTCATCGGCAAAACATTAATTGCTCCTCGGTTCAGCCCACATCAGGTGCAACTTCAAAACGTCTATCATGTGCCGGGAATGAAGAAAAACCTCTTGTCAGTATCTCAACTCACTTCATCGGGCAACTATGTGGTGTTCGGGCCACACGATGTGAAGGTGTATTGCAACTTCAAGCCTACCTCTACCCCGCTCATGGAAGGACGCCGTTTGGAGTCGGTATACGTGATGTTTGCACAAGATGCATATGTGGACAAAACAAGAAGGAATGAAACAGTCGATCTTTGGCATGCAAGGTTTGGCCATGTGAGCTATCACAAGTTAAAGGTGATGATGCAAAAGTCAATGGTGAAGGGCCTTCCACAACTTGAAGTTTGAGATAATATAGTGTGTGCAGGGTGCCAATATGGGAAGGCACATCAACTCCCCTACGAGGAGTCTACGTTCAAGGCTACTGCGCCACTTCAACTAGTGCACTCTGATGTATTCGGGAAAGTAAAGCAACCATCCATTTCAGGATACAGGTACATGATTACCTTTATCGATGATTTCTCAAGATATGTTTGGGTTGCTTTTATGAAAGAAAAATCAGAGGCACTAGATAAGTTCATGGAGTTCAAGAACAAGGTCGCAAGGTGGCTTGCCTACGTACAGATAATGGGGGAGAGTATACATCTAAAGAGTTTTCAGAATATCTGCAAGCTCATAAAATACGGCGCCAGCTCACTTGCCCCAACACACCTCAACAAAATGGCATAGCCGAAAGGAAGAATCGGCACCTTGCAAAGACTTGCAGAAGCATGCTACATGCCAAGAACGTGCCACCGCGTTTCTGGGCTGAATGTATGAAGACTGCAGTGTATGTCACAAATAGGCTACCACAAGTAAGGCTCGGGTTTGTTTCTCCATATGAGAAGCTATGGAATATCAAGCCAACAGTAAGTCACTTAAGAGTTTTTGGTTGTGTGTGCTATGTCTTCATACCAGATCATTTACGAAGTAAATTCGACAAGAAGGCCATACGTTGCATATTCGTGGGCTATGACAATGAAAGAAAAGGATGGAAGTGTTGCGACCCGACGACAGGACGTTGTTACACATCAAGAAATGTGGTGTTCGATGAAGCATCTTCATGGTGGTCTCCTCAAGCATTAACACTTCCCGACTCTAAGGAGATTGAAGAAAAGGTTGAACAAAGACTGGAGGAGCACTTAAAGGATGATGAACAAGGAATTGGTCTTGAGAAAACATCACAAGAAAAATCCATAGAAGAAGAGATAAGAAGGAGACACCAACAAAAGAGAAAAACCCATGGCACACAGGTGTACGTCATGAGATTTCAAAAGAAGAAAGACTGAGCCAGCTTGAGGACACGGTAGCAGAGATAGCCTCGGAGCCATTGGTAAGAAGGTCTGAAAGGACACGAAAACCAAACCCTAAATATGCCAATGCTGCATTAGTGGAAGGACCATATTTCAAGGAACCGAACACTTACGAAGAGGCATGTCAAAAGAATGAATGGCGCCAGGCAATGGAGGAGGAAATGCAAGCCTTAATTAAAAATGAGGCTTGGGAATTAGTACCAAAACCCAAGGACGCAAAGCCCATCTCATGCAAATGGGTTTATAAGTTGAAGGTACGTCCCGATGGTTCAATTGATCGGTACAAAGCTCGATTGGTGGCTCGAGGCTTCTCTCAAACCTACGGTTTGGATTATGAAGAGACATTTAGCCCGATAGCAAAGATCACCACAGTGCGTGTTCTACTAGCACTGGCCTCCATCAAGTCTTGGAGACTATGGCAGATGGATGTGAAAAATGCTTTCCTACATGGAGAATTAGACCGGGAGATATATATGGAGCAACCTAAGGGATTTGAAAGCAAGGATCATCCTAACTACGTATGCAAATTGAAGAAAGCATTATATGGACTCAAGCAAGCACCTCGAGCATGGTATGGCAAGATAGCTGAGTTCTTGGTTCAAAGTGGATTCACGATGTCATCAGCAGATTCCAACTTGTTCGTGAAGGCTCGAGAAGAAAGAGTTGTTATAATACTTGTCTATGTGGATGATCTCATCATCACCGGCGACGATGAAAGAGAAATTCGGCAAATTAAGGCTAACCTATCAGTGCGCTTCCAAATGAAGGATCTCGGTGAGTTAAAACACTTCCTTGGTCTTGAGGTTGAAAGAACTGAAGATGGCTTGTTCTTGTGCCAATGCAAGTATGCTCAAGATCTTCTTAAAAAGTATGACATGCTTGAATGTAAACCAATATCAACTCCTATGGAGGTAAATGCTAAACTATGCTCGTGTAAGGAGAAAGAACTTGAAGACCCGACTATGTATCGCCAATTGGTGGGAAGTTTGATCTACCTTACGCTGACTAGGCCAGATATTACATATGCTGTCAGCGTAGTAAGTCGGTACATGCAACAACCAAGGAAGCCTCACTTGGAAGCAATACGAAGAGTATTAAGGTACATAAAAGGAACGCTTGATTATGGTATATACTACAAGAAAGATGGAAAGCTGGAATTAGTTGGTTATTGTGATGTCGACTATGCCGGTGATCATGATACCCGACGATCAACTACGGGCTACGTGTTAAGTATTGGGTCAGCAGCTATTTCATGGTGCAGTAAGCGACAACCAACGGTGTCATTATCAAGCACGGAAGCAGAGTATCGTGCAACAGCAATGACAGCTCAAGAATGTGCATGGTTGATCCAACTACTCGAAGATCTTCATGTTCCTATCAATGAACCTATCAAGTTAAAGTGCGACAACCTCTCTGCCATACGACTGGCAGAGAATCCAGTTTTTCATGCAAGAACTAAGCATGTGGAGGTACACTATCACTTCATATGAGAGAAAGTGCTAAAAGGAGAGATCAACATAGAGCACACGAGGACAGAAGACCAAGTGGCAGATATCTTCACGAAAGGGCTTGGTGGCGGAAAGTTCGAGGAATTTCGAGCAAGCCTTGGCATGGTTTCAAGAACTACTTTGAAGAAAGTGGGTGCTGAGGGGGAGTGTTAACATAAATCATCCCCCAACTTCTTCAAGGAGAATTATCTAGAAAATAATATCTAGAAAAAATACTAGAAGCAAGATATAGTTGGAGAAAAATCTAGACAAAGTAATATCTAGATATATGTATAAGTGATATCTAGATATTTACCTAGATAATTCTAGTGCCTTAGTAATTATCTAAGATATTAGTAGAAATATCTAGAATGTCATTAGGGTAGTGACATGTGGCTTAATATCCACCACACATTAAGGAGGTGGACCAAGTATAAATATAAGTTTAGGCTACTTATGTAAGCATACAAAAAGAGTGAGGCATTCCACAAAGTTGAGAGCTAGAGAGGTCTCCTTGAGTGTTAGTGAGGTATCCCACACATCTTTGAGTGTTTGTGTGTTCTTGTGGAGATTGCCCTTGTAGATTTTGAAAGTGATAATAAGAAGTATCATTTTTCAAGTATACCTTATAGCTCCCTTCTCGACATCCTATGATGAGGATAACCAGCGCAAGTAATTGCACCACCATGAATATCAAGAGAGGTCATGCGTGATCCAAACATAGTTTCCATAATGTTCGCAGTCTCTCCAAGCTACGCTCCAAAGTTGAGGAACTTGAAGACAAAACTAGGCTAGGTTGTAGGACAAGTAGTTGTTGAGATCCCTCCTAAGGCATCTACAAAGCATTTCTAGTTTCAAAAGATAGTAGTACTCTGCAAACAAGTCAGTTACTTTAGATCCTACAGGCTATCATGTCTAGTCATGTTGGCCTCACAAAATAGGCCAATGAAATAGTTGATTTGGCCTTGTTGTCACCAAGTTTAATCTTACAATTGGTCCAAAAAATTTACGTCTTCAAATTAAAAGCAATGTTGATCATGGAATTTTGCATTGGACTCGGATGCTTCAGGCAGATCAACGTGAGCTTGGATGAAAACTATGTTGCCACATTCAACATATCAATGGTGTCTAGTTTCTAGTATGCTCAACTTTGGTAACATATATAAATACAATTCAATCTTAAAACTCCGGCAAATATCCACCCGACATCCACTAATAAGTCCTGAAAAACTACCAAAGAGAAGATGATACAACAATCAAGCTTAGAATTCACTTGCTAATATCGTAAGAGAGGGGAGAAATGCGTTTATGAGATGACAGAACAATTTCAAAAACATGAAGCCGTAATTCACAAATGTGTCATCAAACATACCCCAATTGCCTTTGAATTAACAAGCAATATCTAAACTTGGATTTGTCACAGATACTAAGATAAACTGGTCCGATTGGACCAATTTATACAACAAATTTCTACGTTGCGCACCCACAAATCATCAAGACAGACAATACCCTTCCATGGAGGATATATGAAAGAGTAACATGATAAGGTACCAAAATAAAGCTATATAAACTAGGGCAGTTTCACATTTCTCCAAAACCAAAACTTCCAAGAAATGAACCCATTTCGAGTCATTCAATACCCAATTCTCAACCAGTAATAGGCCCAAAAATATCTTTGCAATCCTTAAAAAAGAAGCTGTAGCAAGAAGCCTTCAAATTGAAGCAACATACCGACATAAAATTTGATTATAATCTGGAATCAAACTAGTTAACAACATCTCAGAGGCATACAAACTATCCAAAATCATTGGGGTTGTTACATAAGTTGGCTTGTGAAGGTACACCAAGTAAGAATAGATGGGTCGCAGTTACCAGGTATTGACCTACTCCAAGATGAGAAAGAGAAGTAGTTTCATACAGAAATCAAATTAGATGACTAACTTTGCTTGATTTCAGCCAACGAATGGATGAACGGCATTGCAAGACGTTGAGAGAGAGAGAGAGAGAGAGAGAGAGAGAGAGAGAGCGAAGAAGATCGTGAGACGCGTGGAGTTCATCACGGAGTATCGAATTTGGTGAAATCAAATCGCAAGCGATGGTACATACAATTGAAATTCGGCAGGTCTCAAATGAAAGGGTCTTACCGTAAATTTCTTGTCACCCGCATAACTTTGGTGCTCATGTCATTAATGTCGTCAAAATTGCCACATATTTTCTTACCAAGTGCCACTCAACTTGGAAGCGGGTGACCGAGTAAACCTGCTCATACGGATCCTGATATCGGGCTTCCGGGTTTGTTGGATGTTGCTCCTGTGCCCCTATTCCTAAGGGTACAAGATTGGTGGTACGTTTGTTAGGCCGACGTCGAGCTGCCCCATGTCCTGATGAACCAGGATCGAGTCGCCGTCGCCCTCCTATTGATTCTGATGAAGATGCTGATTCTTCAGATGGAAAACTGAATGTTGGTGGCCAGCCACCTCCGGAACGTTGGGTTTGTCTCAATCGTAATCCTAAAGTACTACCTCAAGGAGGGGAGGGCTCTATGGTGCATGGTGGGAATCAAGCACAAGCTTTCCTTGCAAGTGAATTTGGCTTACCTGAACCAGATACACTATAAGCGCTTGTCTTTTCGGGTATGCAGCCTGACTTGTTGTCTACGTCAATTCTGGATGAACGTCAATGGGGGTGCATGTTAGGATCGAAGAACACTCAAACAACCACAAACAATAGGAATAATAGCGGAAAAGAAATCAGAAATTGATACCCTTGATCCTTGATCCACTGACTTATCCTTGATCCTGTAGACCCACTTCTTCAAGGCTTTCTTCCCTCAAGACAACCTGATCAGCTCCCAGGTTTTGTTTTCCTCAAGTGACACAATTTTATTGACCATTGCGTGCTCCCACTTGAACCGAGCCTTCGCCTGCACAACCTTAGTATAGGACTCTGGCTTACCAGCATCTCTGGTAGCCCTCATGGATCTTCTCACAGTGGGTGGTGGAGTGTTCTTATCTTCACAAGAGCTTTTACCTCGCTCCTTTGGTTTAGGCTCTTCAATAGCCTGATTTGCAATCTGTGGAGCTTCCTGTGGTTCCTCTGTTTCCCTCCTAGGCACACCAAGCCTAACAGAAACCTTGACCGTCTCAGCTCCCACTAGCTTCTTATATGTCACCTAAGTCACTCCATGCCTCCTCAGGTTCCTTGCCAGTTTTGGTGAAACTGACCCTCTTCTCATTCATGTGACCAAGCCTGCAATGCCATAAGCTAGAACAAGAAACATTAGAAATAATGTTAGTGCTATCCTTGGTAGAGTACAAAGTACCGGACCTCAATCCCTTCGCCACTACCATAGCACCCTTCACGATCTTCCATCTTCCATTCCCAAACCCTGTAGTGTAGCCCATCTCATCGAGTTGATTCACTAAAATCAAATTCCTCTTAATTCTAGGAATATACTTCACATCCTCCAACTTCCAAAGACCACCATTAACAATCTTAATTGTCACGTCTCCTTTACATGTTATTTCATAACACTTGTCATTGGCAAGATACACCTTGCCAAAATTCTCACTCCTGAAATTACGAAATAACTCCTTATCGGAGGACACATGAAAGGATGCACCATAGTCAACTATTCATGAGTCTTCAGGACTAGACACACTCAAAATTAGGGTTTCACAAAGGTCTTCCTCAGAGTTGATAGAGTGTCGGTCATCATTACCCTTCCCCTTCTTAAGTTTTGGGCAATTCCTCTTAAAATGACTTGTATCACCACAACCATAGCACACAACATTTCTCATGTCCCTAGGCTTACCTCTACCCCTAGACTTTGACCGTTCCCTTGAATTATTCGAATTCTTGTTGTCATTCCTACCCCTGACACTTAAGGCACTTCCCGAAAATTCCCCACTAGAATTCTTCCTACGAAGGCCCTCATTAAGCAGCACAGACTTGACCTCATCAAATTTTATCTCGTCAGTACTTTTAGCACTATTAACATCAATTACAAGAATTTCCCAAGAATCAGACATAGAAGACAACAATATGCAAGATTTAACATTCTCAGCAAAGGTCATATTTACTGAAGCAAGTTGTGATAATATCTTAATAATCTCATTTATATGACCAACCACATCACCATCCTCAATCATCTTACAACTGGTTAATTTGTGGAATAAATATACCTGGTTTGTTGCGCTTAGCTTCTCATACATCTCTTCTAGTGCCTCCAACAATTCCTTCGTTGTCTTTTTCTCCATAACGTTGAACCTGACATTCTGAGCCAATGACATCCTGATCAGGGACACCACATGACGATCAAGCATATCGTACTTGGCCTGATCCACGTCATCTGGCTTCTTCTCCAGCAGCGGAACATGCAGCGACTTCGAGTACAACAAATCCTCAATCTGCAACTTCCAGTAGGTGAAGTCGGATCCGCCAAATTTCTCAATTTTATAATTATCTCCCGACATTATTTGAAAGCGAGTTCTCTTTCAACAACCTGCAGGCTCTGATTCCAATTGTTAGAATCGAAGAACACTCAAGCAACCATAAATAATAGGAAATAATAGTGGAAAAGAAATCAGAAATCGACATCAGAGGTTTAACGTGGGAAAAACCCAAGGCGGGAAAAAAAACCACGGAATCGATGCATTAGTAATAGGAGGATTACAATTACACATGTTGTGTTTCTCTCTATCTCACTTGATGATTTAGGGGGGGGAGTTTTGACCCCTATATATATTAGTGGTACAAGGGAAACTTGGTTATAATATTAAGGAAAACTGCCGCAAAAAGGAAACATTAGCAAAAAGGAAATATTCCTTCTTTCCCTTTATTTTCTACTTGGTCTCAACACATAACAGTGCATGCATAATGGGCTTGGAGGTACTTTGATTTCTTCTTTTGTGCCTTGTGGGACTGGGTCAGACCTGTCTGATGTTGGGCCACAGGTTTTTGTTTTGAATTCATCTGGGAACATTATTCGGGATTGGTCCCTCCCACCTCTGGATATAAACTTTGGGCCTAGATATGCAAATTTCTGGAATGGGTCAGGCCTGTCTGATGTTGGGCTACCGTTTTTTTTTTGAATTCATTTGGGAACATTATTCGGGATTGGTCCTTCCCACTTCTGGATCTAAATATGCAAACTGTCTAATGTTGGGCCGCAAGTTTTTGTTTTGAATTCATCTGGGAACATTATTCGGGATTGGTCCCTCCCACATCTGGATCTAAACTTTTGGCCTAGATATGCAATTTCTGGAATGAGCTTGAGCCTCTAATACTCAATCCATATCCTAAATGATCTTCTGCTTGATCCGGTTGACCCTCATTATAGTCCAGTTTCGCTGTTGACATTTAAATTTTTCAGAAGATTCACTGTCTTCTAGCGAGCCAACGCGTACCCTAGCTCCTATTGATGAGCATTTGTCATCTTCTTCTCCGCCAATCCCTTCTTTGAGTAAATCTTCTTTTGAAGATGTGCATCGTCAGGAAGTTTTTATTAGGGTTGTCAAAAAATTTGTGCAAAAATTGAAGAGCATTTGTCATCTCGCCGCCTTTGTCACCATCCCGTTCACTTAAATGTTTCCATTCTTTCTCAATTGACATTTGTGCAAATAGTGAGAAGGCGGATCAATGACAAATTGACTCACTTATTTTGGAATTTGAGCAGCTTCAGGTAAAGCGCTCACGTGCATCAACGCAGATAGCTCCATATGTTTCGGAACTATTTTTCTTGGGCTTGTTTGAAAGGGTGTCGGGGGGCACCTTTCAAAAGTCCTAAAGTTTGGTGCTTATTGAGAGATTAATTAAGGACAAATTGACTCACTTACACCACTCTTATTCAGGATCTAATTAGTTTCGATATGAATAAGAGAGGTATATTATAGCTTCAATATCAGTTTTAACCTTACTCCTGAAGTTTAGTGCTAATCGGGAGATAAACTCAAATATAAGAAGAAAAAGAAAAACAGTACACAGACATTTTTTCAACTTATAAACTTTAAGGTCCTTTTTTATTTAACCCATAAATTTTAGGGTTCAAAAAATAAATAATGAAAATTAAGAGCCCAGAAAATAAATACCCCTATACTTCGGGGTCCAAAATGCAAAAAACCCGCTTGTGTGTAATGTTTTTTGGTGGTAGAAAGGTACGTAAAACTAACTTTTCATTACTAAAAGGATCTTTCAAGGTAGGAGACTTGCTTATTACATGTAGTGACTCTCTAACTGACATGACGAAAGGATCAAATTAAGAAGCATTTCTGTTTAACAATTATATATAATCCCTTATACTTCTTAGCTAAATATAAAATTTTAACTGTGATTTGGTACTATGCATAATCTGCTGTCATTGACTCGAGCCTCTTAGAACTTCTGACTTATTTCGTGCTTCCCACACAGCATATATATGATGGCTAACAACCATGATGCAGCTACATACTACCTTCATCCCTAAATAAGTGTCAATTTGACTGAGTTTTAACCGTTGATTACTCATATATTACAATGAGTTATAATATAAAATTACTACCGTTAGAAAGATATTGCACTAAAAATATCAACGGTGTTAATTTTATATGGTAACTCATCATAATTAGCGAGTAATCAATGATCAAATCTTAATCAAATTAACACTTATTTATGGAGGAAGGGAGTACTTGATTTACCGGCTAACATGCTTGTTTCTCCCGCTAAAATACATAATAATTTATTTAAATTTTATTTTACTCTTAATTTTATGTTTCTACATTTTCAATCATATATTTACCATATAAAACTTTGTAATATTCCCTCCGTTTGTTAATATGACTTAATTTTTACCCAAATATTATTGCATTTCATATTATTTGTCAATTTTACAATCTCTATGACATAGTAATCATTACTTTTTTTTACTCATAATATTCAATAACACTGAAAGTTGATTTTAATTAATAAAATATATTTAAATAATTTTCTTATTCCCGTTCTTTTATGCGTTAATACACCCAACGCAACGCAACCCTACCGCAACATAACGCAAATTACCATTATTTTTTAACTATTTCCACCGCAATTTAACGCAACGTAAACGCAAACGCAACGCAACGCAATGCACAAAAGAACGGGGCTAACTACCTTATTTATTTTTGTAATATGAATTTTACCCTAATCTCATAAAATGACAGAAAAAAAAAATAAAGGTACATAGTATTAGTTTAATTTGTTAATGTGACACCAACAAAAACATACTTCTAGAAATATTAATTAGCAATATGAATTATGAAAGTTAGTGACATTTCCTTAACCAGATCGAGAAGGACTTTTTTTTATAAATAGAATGTCCACTAACAAGAAAAAGCAAGTGAGAAAAGCAAAAAGTTGAAAGGTGGTTGGGTGTGAAGGTTTATGAACTCAAGAAAGCATTTGAAATAATTTCCAAGGACATATATACTCAACTTTAATAAAGTAAGTTCAACGAGTTGCATCCTTTTCCTTCAATATCCATGCATGCAAATTTGAACAATAATGGTAACTTGACTCTTGCATCTATATTTGATGAACGTTTATAGCATTTTGCACGAATATTCACTTATTGAGCTAACTATCTACTGGAGTAAACTACTGTACGTAGTAGCACTTCAGTTCAGCCCACTAACTTTTTTCTGATTAGCTAATCATTATAAGCATTTGCATAATAATAAAAGGGAATTTTGCATTTTGAATCCCTGTAAGTTAATTAATTTGGATCCTAAAGTTTATGAGATAAATAAAAAAGGACTTTAAAGTTTGTGGGCTGAAAAAAGGTATGTGGACCGTTTTTCTTTTTCTTCTCATGTTTGAATTGTTCTCCCAATATTTGACGCTAAACTTCAAGACTCAGGTTCAAACTGATATTGTAGCTATAATGCACCTCTCTTATTTATGTCGGAACTACTTAGATCCCTAATACTTAGTCATCATTAATTATTGATAAGTAAGCAACATACATCATAGGCAGATTTAGATATTAAAATCAGGAGTTTCCACTTAATAATAGCTACGGTTACATACATCTAGAAAAGGAAATCCTCCCATTCATAATACGCTATTAAATTTTTTCTAATGGATAGTCGGGTTGTTATATTAAATTGGATACCACAACCAATATTTTGGACATTTTTTAAGATGTCCACTCAACATAAATATGCAATGCCCGTCCATGCCTTACACTGCCTAATTTTCAAAACCTTGAATAGAGAAAGAGGCTTTGGCCCATGGTGAACTTGCCAGTTTGAAGGTGATGAGATGGTAGAAGGGCAAGATTGGCTCCAATTTGTGCCGCAATATCAGGAGTTCTACTCCCTTTTCCACCAGTCATACCAGTTTGAGTGAACCCTGGACAGAAGCAATTGACAATTATGTTTTCATCTCTTAATTTTCTTGCTAAAACCCTTGAATAAGCATTCAAAGCCACCTTGGAAACTGCATAATCAGTCCATATTTCTGGCCAACCTCCACTTTCCCATGTCCCATCCTCAACTTGCTTAAGGAATAGCTTTACCATCCCCTCTATTTTCTCTTCGGTTAGGTTTTCTTCATCCTCTAGCATCGCTCTTATCTTGGGGTTTCTCACCTTCTACATTCAAAAATTATTATCAACACAATCAGTACTTAATCATGTCACCTCATTGACAAGAAAAATATAGTTTCTCTTTTTCGACTGATTTATCTATTGCCGTTTTAAATATTAGCTAGACTGATGTACTTAATTTTAAGATCCTTTTCTTATAACAACAACAAACTTTCGGTGAAAACCCATTTGAACGCAATCTGAAGGTCCAGATGTAGTCAGCCTTACCTTCTTAGGCCATGTTCTTTTATGCGACTGGCAACCTGCGGTGCCACAGTTCACCATACTTTGCCACAACCCGCCACAACATACCATTCCACCACAATTCAGCACAACCCACCACAAATACATTTTCAAATTTATTATATATCTTTAATATAAATTTTCAATATATCAATACTTTTTCAACTCACTTTTTCCAATACAATACTTTTTTTAACCATTTTTTTAATCATCCAAAAACAATACTCCCTCCGTTTGTTTTTATCTATCGCTTAGGAAATTGTGTTAAAAACTTTGACCGTTAATATCTTAATTTATATAATGATTCATCATATAAAATTGATATCATTAGATTTGTAATAAAAAATACTGTTCAAAAAGTATAATACTACCTCCGTCCCAAATTAACTAATTTTACAAAACCTATATGTGTTGGAAATAGAGTGAAAAAATTATATATAGACAAGTATACCCTTCATTAAAAGAGAGGAATAAAGGAAAATTTTAAAAGGTAAAATAAAAATCTTATTCATTAACAAAAAATTATTTAGAGGTACCCTAACTTTTGAAGAAACAATTTTTTGGTACCCTAACTTTTCAAAACTAATTTTGGGGTACCCTAACTTTTAGGATTAGAAATTACTAGGTGAATTTCCGGCAAAACTCCGATTGATTCAAATCATTTTCGTCCACGAAAACAAAGGGCATTTTCATCCACAAAAACATTTAATCAATTTCCCGCCTAAAACTCACCGTTGAATTCAAATAATTGGCCGAAAATTCACCTAATTATTTCTAATTCTAAAAGTTAGGGTACCCCAAAATTAGTTTTTAAAAGTTGGGGTACCAGAAAAACATTTCACCAAAAGTTAGGGTACCCCTAAGTAATTTTTTGATTAATTAAGGGTAATATGAGTATTTTAATTATTGAAAATGCAAAATTGACAAATAAAAAGAGACATGATAGTTAAAAAAGTTGACACTCATTAAGGGACGGAGGGCGTATTATTTTTTTTATAAAAGTTTTATATTAGAAATTATTGATTAAAAATTGATACTAAAAACCGTAAATGACAGATAAAAAAGAACGCAAGTAGTACATTGTTTCAACTCACTTTTTCCAATTATTTTTTCACAATCACCAATACAATATATATCTATATATATATATATATATATATATATATATATATATATATATATATATATATATGTATATATATACAAAAAACCACCACAATTTACCAATAACTCACCACAATTCCACCATACCCGCCATTATTTCACCACACCATATCATAGCACCCGCATAAAAGAACATGACCTTAATAATAATAAATTAAAAAAAAAAGTGTTGTAAAGGTGTTGAGAATGAATGACTTACATTGACTAGGCCAAGCCTTGAACTAAGGTTGAGAATGCGACTTTTATTAGCAGGAGAGCGTCGAAATAAGGGCAGTAATTCCTCGATTAATAACTTTGGCCCGCTGAAATTGGTCTTTACTACCGTTTCTGCGTATTTCACTGAGTTTTCATTAACGCCGTTAAATGATACCGCTGCATTGTTTACCTGATAATTAACAGAAAAAGATATTATTAATTAGTAGTAATAAAAATGATATTTTAACGGTTATTACAAAATATCTGTAAAGTTATTGGTACGTTAAATGCAGAACTTCGAGGCATACTGAGCATGTACGCTCATCAACGCTTCTCTGTCATTTTTTTTCCTCAGTGTAACATTTTGTTACAGAAAAAGAAAAATATTTCTTTAAAGCTTAATTTGCTCAAAATTTTACAAACATAATGTGTATATAATAATGCTTATAAAACTCAAATATAATGCTCACAAAACACTAAAATAATATTCTTAAACAAATCATACAATATTCTTAAGGCCTTATTCTTTTGACATGTTAAACCTAACTTATTCTAACTTATTCAAACCTAACACAATTCTCTAGAAAAACATTCACTCTAAAAACATAATTCCTCCAAAAAAATATCATAACTTATCCTAGCCTAACTATCCTAACTTGAAAATAACTCATCCGAAGAATAGGGTATAATACTCATGAACCTCATAAAAATTTTCGTAAAAATGCACTATAGAAACTTTGATCATTAATATTTTAATTTGTATAATGATTTATCATGCAAAATTGATGTCATCATATTCGTAATAAAAAATACAATAAAAAAGTATAATAATATAATTTTTTATAAAAATTTTATATTAGAAATTATTGATTAAAGTTTGGCACTAAAAACTGTAAATGACAGATAAAAAAAACGGAGGGAGTAGTACTCATAAAACTCAACAATAATGCTCATAACACAAAAGTATTTTTCATAAACAGATCATACAATGTTCTTAATCTTGATAATCAAATCAGGCAATGTTCTTAAATGCACAACAATACTCACAAATTTCTTGAAAAATATTTAGGATTTATATAACTCATGCAGTGGTCGATTGTACAAGCAAAAAGAAAAAAAAAAGAAAAAAGGAAAAGGAGAGTGCATAAGAAAAGTAGACGTAAGATATAACACAGGAGGGGTGCACAAAAGGTTGGTTTGCCCCAGACATATTATTGTGTTTATAATTCAATGTAACTCATAATCAAGCCATCCGCAATGGTGAGTTTAAATTCGACTCACTGCTGATATAACATGAGATGAGAATGGAGTGAAGTCGTGTAGAACATTTCAGTGGTGAGAATAAGACTTGTCTCACGAGAATCTCGCCGCCAGTCTCGCGAGACAAGTTTGAAAGCGAGTTTAACATACTAATATTTTAATCATGTTTTTTTACTCTTTCCTCATCCACATCATTTTTATCAATATAACCAAATTAATTATGTTATTTAATAGGACCCACTTACTTATTATAATTAATATGAGTCAAACTCATGCTCACCATTGGAAAGCTAGTTAAATAAAATGATAAATTTTGACTGTCTTAATAAGGTTCCACAGATTACACATCATCCAATTAGCCAAATTCAAACTCACTATTACGGGTGCTCTCGTATCATCATAGTTTAAAGGAACATCATTTTATTTTAATTTTAGACAATAGAGAAATATTTTAATATTATATAATCAAATAGATAATTTTGAAACTATTATAAAAAGAAAGATGAACTTATAAATATAAAAGGAAAGGAGTATAAATATAAAAAGTTTATTATGCATGTGAGTGCCCTATTTTTTATGAGTCATGTGGTCTACTCCGTACTTGTTTTTTAAGTGTTAGAAATTATAAACAAGGATGTCTAGCTGAAAAGCCAACCACTCCCCCTCTGAAGTCTCATCCCCCAAAAAGAATCCTTTGTTCTTGACCCCCTACTTGCACTTTAAAAAAAACCCCAATGTGGACGGTCACCACTCAGTCACCCAAACAAACAAAAAGGTATTAGGAGGTATATCTCACATCAATAGGGAAAAAAAGAATCTCAAAGGACATGGGATACCAAACATTTCTCTCTTCCTCCTACCATTTTCACATCATATCTTATCAAAGGTAAGCGGTCCAATCTATTGAGTCCCCTATCTTAGAAATATAACACAACAGACCTGTAGCGGATGAGAAACAGAGATGTCAATAACCCAAAGTTGAACCTGATCACTACTATACCCACAATATTCTCTGAATAAGTAAGGGAGAAATGCTTCGTCCAGGTTCAAACCCTGAATAAGTGGACGACAGGAATAAAAGGTGAACCACTTGAAACTCAGCGAAAAATGACAATTGGCCATAGTTATATTCTTACAAGTTGTACTTTAATTTGTTTGAAAATCATATTACCTAGGAAAAAGTGTGTTGTACAGTATGACTCATGAATTTAAAAAATTGTAAATTATTGATTGTATTTTAACAATTTTGTATTGTAAGTTTTTAATTAGGTCGAATGTATATAGGCAATTATTATGACAAGCACAAAATTAAATAGCACAATCATATCATTGGCAAACAACATATATATAATAAATAGATAATTTGTGCACCGATCACACACTTAAATTTTAATGTTTCTGGGCCCATATTGCAAAGGACTCCATAGAAATAGGATCACAAATATGAAATATAATTTAATTAATTCATGTTGCGATAATGTAGATGATGCTTCTATAATTGTCTGACTAATTCAAATATAAGGATATACTTATACAACCTACTGACTAATTCAAAGCCTGTCTTGAGGATAACCAGGTATACTATATCCCATATACACCAGGATACGACCCTCCTAACAAATTACATTTTTTTTTTTCAATTAGGTAAATCTTGCCCCATTTTTTGAACCTGTCTTAGAGGTCATTATTAATAAATTTTATAGATTATGTGAAAAGGGAATGAACAGTATGACCCATAAGCTCTACAATTCCTACCTAAAGGGAAAAAGAGTATGGAAGATGGAGGTAGTAATTAACTATTTCTTTGGTAATCAAACTTTGAAAATATTAACTGTTAAGTTTTAGATATGTACAATGACTCATCATATGAAATCATTGTTATTAAATTTAAACTAAAAAATATTTTTAATAATTTTTGTAGATATATATATATATTCTTTTTTTTTTTACATCGGTAAGTCGGGCCACTTATTGAGCCATTTTCTCAAGGAGAGTCTAATGGGTCCACCAACCATAGGGAATGGGAGAAACCAGACATACACGTATGTTGTTGTTCCTAAGAATCAATCTAGGGGATTTGTAGGTTATCACACAGTGCACCAGATATCAACTGAGTTAAACGTTAATTGGTAATTTTTTGTAGTTATATATTTATAGAAAACGATGGTAAAACTGTAATCTTACACATTGTAAAAGGTGAAAAGTTACGACAATAGTTGTGTTGTACATTTCAAAGATGAAGATTAATTTGATCATCATGTGAAGAAGAACTTACAAGAATGTCAAGAACCCCAAAGTTGTGTTTGAACCAAGCAGCAAAGGCTCTAATGGAGTCGGGCTGAGAGACGTCGAGCTCACAGAAATGGAGATTACCACCCACCACTTGCCCCCTCAGTTTCTCCAAAGCCTGAATACCTTTGGAAGCATCCCTTGCTGTGAGGATCACAGTTAGTCCTGATTCTGCAAGTCTCTTTGCAAGTGCAAACCCAATCCCTCTATTTCCTCCTGTCACTATGCTTATTGTCTCCTTTCCCCACCACCTGTACAATCATACATCATTCAATTCTATGCAGAAATTTCTTCAAGATTCAGGTAATTAGGGTTTTAGGGTATCCTGATCTTGCATGCATGTATATGGAAAGAACAAGGAGGAAGGGATTACCTTGTTGAAGAAGAGGGGTCCATTGCTTTCAGCTGATTGAAGAATGTTTAGGGGGGAATGCCACTCTGTTGAAGGTGGGAATGATGGCAAAAGAAGAGAGAACACAAAGCTGTATTTATATACAATAATATGTCAGCTACAACTAGATCAGGAGACTTGGTTGTAAACTAGCATACAATATTAAACTGCTATTATTATTTTAATTTATTAAATAAAATTTGGCATCAGTTAGATCAGGAGGCCAAAAAAATAATGTCAAGAATTTGATATACTGGCTAGATTCCACTACTTGGTGAAAGGGTGCTTTCTTTGTTTCACATTATATTTTCTTATTTTACTAAGGCTTAGTTCTTTGAAAATAAAATTGGAAAAATGTAAAATAACTTCCTTTATTATTATTATTATTATTATTATTATTATTATTATTTCTATAGAGGCTCTTTTTTTTGTTTGGCAGCCAGGCATCAAAGATAATACATATATACGGAGTATAAAATATTACTAAGGAAGCATTGTTCTATAGGGGCTCTTTAACGTTACGTAAATACGTATAGGACTATTGAGATTTAAATATGAAAACTCTCACTTAATTTGAAATTGTTTCGATCAAAAGCTTAGATTAATAATTGAAGTCTAAAGACAGTTTGCACTCTAAATATTTGATTCAAGTAATTTATAATTTAATTAATCAAGTAAAAAGATTTGAGTGAGACTTTAATGAGGTTTACAATAATTAAGACAAGGGTATAAGGGAATTTGATTAGGTCATGGTCGGGTAGAGCTTGACAAAGTCTAGAATTGTTAAGTCAAGGGTCTAGAGGACCTTGACTAAGTCATGAGTGACCAAGTCAAACATGTTGGTAAATCTCTTTCTTTAAATTTTTCAAAGTTTGGTAAAAGTAAAAAAAATTCAACAACCTCTTTAACGAGATTACACAAGACATCATACATTACTCAAAACTATGATGACACCCAATAAGAAAATAATGAGAACCCTAAGAATATGCAAACAAAAATTTAACCAAGCAACGTACACACCAAATGTAGACCTACATAAATGTAATGCCTCCTATATGAAACGCAAACAACAATGTTATTGACACCAAATGAAATACCTCTCAAAAAAATTTTAATGTATGTGTACAAATTAAAGGGCATCAAATAACACCTTTCGAGCGTCACATTGAACCCTACTTCATTAATGCTCTCCTTTCATCAATGAGATTATTCCTTAAACTTCATAGGTTACTTCTTGATCACCAATAATCTTCAAATCCAATAAATTGTCGATCTCTACATATCTACAAGCAGCCTATTCCAGGCTTGCAGAAGAGCTCTCCTTACAAATTTTAATTTACTACCCTCCCTTTGCTTCATATTCTCATCATTTATAAAGATTAGATGGGAATTTTAACAAATTCATATTCTCAAATTATCTTGCAATGATCAACAAATTTATTTCCTTCCTTCCACTTGATCCGAACTCTTGGCTATCACCTTGTGTCTATCTTGCTTAGTCTATATACCAATATCTTGCGTTTAGTTGTGCTTCTAAACAACTTGTACTTTTATATCTTTCAGGATAACATCTTCAAATATGGTATTATTATTAAATCAAGAATGGAAAATAGCTTGAATTTTGGGAAATTTGAAGCAACATGGACAGTATCAATAACGACACATACTATATCGCCTTGGTCACGATCGTGACCGAGCCGGGAAAAATTTTCCAAAGGTTGTATGAGGTCAAGGCCGTGATCTTAGAAGTAAGGTTGTGAGTTGTGATCTTAGAGGTCATGCCCGTGACCTATGCGTATAACCGACTTAATGTTGATAGTTTTGCTATTTGATAATAAGGAGGGTGGAAGGTGAAAAGTCCCACATTGGTAGTGGAAGGGACTTTTCACTAGTTTATAAGGTTTAGTACTACTTGGGCTTATAATTAGCTAATGGGCTACTATGGAGCTAGTGGTGGTACTAAGGTTCAATGCTCCATTGAACCGCACGCGCGTGCGCGTGTGTCGGTTGGCGGCTTTTGGCGTCTTATTAGACGGCACTTTGTGCGCGGTGCCGGAGCCGGAAACTTATAATGTATTAATTACATTATAATTTTCATTTCAATTATTTATTTAATTTGTTTAAATAAATAAAATCAGTTATATATCCAGATTTTTCTGGATATTATAGGGCAGTTATTGAATTAATTAATTAAATTAATTAATTCTAATAACTGCAAGCCAAACTGTCTAAACCACCCTATCTTCTTCACATATAATTCACAGAGAGAATAAAGGAACTTCTCAGTTTTGCTCTTCTGAGATCTTTACAAGGCTTGATTACTCCTGTAGGGATATTTGCTAATCTTGAGAGCATCTGAGTGATAGAGGGCAAATAATTCCTTAAAGACAGTGAATTACATTCACGTTCAAGTTTTTTCTTCTTAAAATTTATCAACACTTAAAAGGCAGTCTCTTGAGACTATAAAAGGGAGCCCGAGGCATCATTATTCACGACACCTACGAAGACCCTTGCAACAATAATACTGAGAAATGTTCTCTTGAGTTATTCTCCTGTTGTTGATTGGTTTATTGATTAAGGAAACAAATTAAACACATAAACATATCCTATTATTGATATTTGTCTAAATAATTCCAATCTGTCAATTGGGTTCCTAGAGTAGCTACGTCAACCTATAATAGAGGATTTCTGATTGGAATATCAATGGTCAACATCTACATCAGCCGGAATTGCATCAGGTATAAATTTATAGTCTCTGTAATTATGTTGCCTGGGTTGATTAATTGATTCATAATAGTTAGTTATGAGTATTCCACCAATTAATCTGTATCAGTTTAGGAAATAGATAACCTAAAACCCAACAGTGATATCAGAACCGCATCGCATGCTGATAATTTATGCCTATTTAATATATATTTGTCAATTGTTCATGCTGATAATTTATGTCAATTGGTAGATTTAAGTTTATGCCCCAAAGATATGATCTTTGATTAGACTTGATCTATATTAGTATATCATTAATTTATTGTATCTTCGTGTTTTGATGTTATTCAGTTTGCCCTAAACATATAATTTATTCCCTTAATTGTTAAATTAGCATAACATTAACATAACCAAGATTGTTTAGGAAATAATCTCATTTAAACTTGTTAAATAATGGGCAAAATATTACTAATTGGCGAGAAGAATAGTTTTGATAACTTGTTCCTAAACATTCAACCCTTTTTTTAAAAAAAAATTCCTTCCAACGTTTTGCAAACAAACTTCACACCTCCTGACTCTCTTGCGTCTGACTCTCTTGCGTCCCTCATCACTTTGCCTTTTGCCTTGTTCTTTTCTGCCGATCAACCATCACTAGCAGTCGTGTTGACTACCAGGGCTGCGACCTGCTGTTCGGTCTCTTTTTGAGCCAAATAAAGACCGTAAATTAAGTAATTTTGGTTGTGAATTCTTCACTTGATTGAAAAATTAAGGTAATTTACAGGTTTTAGTCAAAATTTATGGAGAAGTGAAGAAAGGAAGGAAAAAGATGAAAGAAAGGGCGAAGAAGAACAGCTCGCAACAACCGCTACCAGCGCTCCCTTTCGAAAATCCAGCGCGAAGAGGACAAGCATTGCCAGCGCCAAACAGGCGCTACCAACGCCCGTTCCAGAAACATCCGCTTCGTCGATCAATATTAGGCGCTGCCAGCGCATACTCAAACGCCACCAGTGTCTGATTTATTTTGGGCGCCGCTTAACCACGTGTAGGGTTTTGAGATTTTCTTTCCTAATTTCTTCTATATATACTTGTTGATACTTCACTAGAAAGAGAGGGATAGGGTAGTGGAGTTTTAGTTTTTCTTTACCATTAGCTTTAGTTTTACATTAGTTTAGGTTAGTTTAGTTTTAGGTTTTTAATGTTTTCTCTTAAGTTCTTTCATTGTAATTTACTTTTCTTTCGAGTTTCGATTCAAAGCAACTTTATCTTTCAATTTCTCGTTCTCCTCGCTTTTATTCACAGTTATTTTCAGTTCTCGTTATTTCAATCTTTTCAATATACATTTCAACCCAAAAATCCAATCTTTAGTGAAGAGAAGGATTAAGGTACCTCGAATTCTCCTTTTAAGTGAGGATTCGGACAGTCTTAATAATCCAAATCACATCTTTCTTGTTTGTTCGGGAGATTAGTATGATTCAAGATTCAAGAACATAGTGAAGAGATCCAGGTTAATGTTTTCTTTTCTAAATTTTAGTATTCAATTCAGTTTTTATATTCGTATCCATGATGCACTTTCTTGAATATGAATTAGTTTTGCTTGTTCAGTTTTTAGTTCTTGTTAAATTAGGTTAAGTTTATTCCTTCGTTCATGTTTTAGTGTTTACGCGTTGCCTTTAATTGATCTTTTAGTTATGAATTTCCTTGGTAGTTTTAATTTCCTTAATGTTTAGGTTAATTTCTATTATCTTATTCATGTGTTCCTTAGTTATTATTATTTTAATTTTCTGCTTAGTTTAGTTTAATTATTATTTACTGCTTTTCGCATTTGAAACCTTAACAAACCAATTTTATAAACCTAACACATCATCCCTGAGGATACGACAACCCTTACTTTTTAACCTAAAATACTACAACCGAACACCTGCGCTGCTCCAGCCTCCTCCACCCTCTGCACCAACTCCCCCTCTGTTGTTTTCTCATTCCTCCATTTAAGGTAACCTAAACCCTTTCTCTTTAAATCAAAATTCTTTGCTTTAAATTTCAAATTTTGTTGTTTTTCTTTGTAAATTATGTAAGTGTAATCTTGTATTAAATTATCAATTTGGGTGGTGTTGGATGTAAATTTGGGCATAAAATGTGTTAGATTTTGAGAAGAAATTATGTTTGATTATGTGAGATTTTGGAATGCATGATGTATTCATGGCTCAAAATACTCTTAATTGAAGTCTTGCATGCTGGATGTTGATGCATGAAGGATTCTTGATGTTTAATTGAGAATAAGGGTCCGTTTGGAACTAGAAAAACAGGATGGAAAAAAAATCTCATGGAAAAAAAATTAGGAGGAAAAAATTTTGGGGGTAAAATAAACTTCTTTCTCTTGTTTGGTTCAAGTAAAATTTTGAAGGAAAAAAATTGATTTTCTATTCAACTTTCTTTTCCTTATTTGGTTTGAAGAAAAATGTATGGAAAAAAAAAACTTTGCATGAAACTTTTAAATGTCAAGCTTCATTTTTGAGGAAAGTTTTATTGTTCATCATGATGTTAATCCCTTGAATTATGCTCATGAATCAAGCCCTTTGTGAGGAAAGTTTTGATGTTCATCAACACTAGAGAGCTTCAACATTCTCTTCTTCTTCTTCTTCAATTTTTCTTCTTCTTCATCATCATCTTCTTCTTCTTCTTCTTCTTCTTCTTCTTCTTCTTCTTCAAGTCCTAGAGAGCTTCAACATACTCTTTGAGGTATTGATTGCAACAACTTCTTAAAGAGTTCTTAAGAGGTTTTGTGAACTTATTCACAAGCAAGTTAGGTTTTACTCTGTAGACTCTTCACGGTCTAGTGAATAAGTCTTAAGGGGAGTGGATCTTAACCCTCAACTCCTAGTCTCCTAAAATGACAACCCTCTTGTGTGTGTAATCGTGTGAATTGAAACTCCTTTTTTCCAATAGTTTACATATTTTCACTTTTTATACTATTTGTTATGTAATTTATGTTTGTTTATATTGTTTGCTATGTTTATTCTAATTTCATTTAACAGTGTATGTTACTTTAGGGATATTGGATATGTGGGGCACGTTCTTTCTAACATTTGTGAACCTGCACCAGCACCAACCTGCACCGATCTGCATCAACTTATACTTACATGCACTTACTTATACTCACCTAGACTCAGTCTAAAAATTAACTATGTTGACAAATATTTAAACACACAAATATTTATACATCAACTTATACTTACATGCACGTTCTTTCTTTTTTTTCTTTTTTGAGGAACCAACCAAGGGAACACTTTTCATTCAAGAAAATATGTTTGCAATACAAAAGCTAGAAACGCCACTAGGGTAGTTCCCAACCAAACTCGACTCTATTGTTGAAAAAGTTGCACAACTAGCAGCTCATTTGCTCCAATCGACTACCACTACGCTATCTAAAAGAAAAACAAATAAAAGTGATATGTAATGTTAGATCCAAAATCTCCTTGATGATTTAACTAACATAGGAATTATCAATCGATTTTGCCTTCGACTTCTTAAAAAATTGTGAAAAAATTCGTCTCTACTTCTATCCTCATGACCCTTTTTCTCCTTTGCAAAGCTAAGACCCTTCCTCATCGTCATGACTTTCATATCCTCAACGTCCACCCTCCCTCCATAAAGCATTATTTAGCTTCCGAGATTTGTCCAGTTGAGCCCCGGAGTATTGCTCCAATACTAACAGAACCATCCTCAAAACGAGAGGCATATGTGTTCAGGCTGCACCATTCCATGGCTGGCGGTTTCCACCTACCTTCTTGGATAGGGTCTGCTTCCTCCCCACTCGCCCTTTATTTACTTGCTTGACCTCATGAAAAAGATTCAAGGCCTTGTTGTTCACCTTAACTTTTCTCTCAAACACCCACGTGTCTTTAGCCTTCCATAAAGTTAGATGATGGTGTAGTACAGACCTTGTTTGGTTAGATTCATGCCACCATCCATGCTCTCTATCTAGCTTATAAAAGTATTTTCAACAAGCTTCTCCACAACCCACTGGAAAGGAGGAATCAACTTCCACATAGTATTTGCTACCCAACACTCAAAGAACATATGTGTTAGAGACTCATATCCCTCCTAGGGATGTCAATGGGGCGGGGAATCCCCGAACCCGTTGGGGCCCCGCCCCACTCTAGGGAAAAATCCCCGCCCCCATTGGGGAAGGGGACGGGGACGGGGACGATTTTCCAAAATCCGCTCGGGGCCGGGGCGGGGATGGGGACAAAATTTTCCCCATCCCCGTCCCCATTTTCCCCGCCAAGGTGAATTCCCCGTCCCCATCCCCGAAAATGTTAAGATTACCAAATAACCTTTATTCAAATTTAATATATATATTAATGGGAAGGACAAAGTAGTAATTTTCCAATTTATTCTCACTTGTTGATGTATTATTGTTTGATTTTGATGTATGATTACTTGAGCAAGTTAAATACGTTGTATTTTGAACATGTTAAAAATCGGGTTCGATTAAAAATCGGATCCGATTAAAATTTAGTTAAATTTAGGATAGTTTTAAAAAATCCCCGTTGGATCCCCGTTGGGGATGGGGAATCCGTGGGGATGGGGATGGGGCAAGAATCATTCCTCGAAGCGGGGATGGGGACGGGGATGGGGATGAGTTTTGGGAGCGGGGATGGGGACGGGGGTATACTCCCCCATCCCCGATCCGCCCCGTTGCCATCCCTAATCCCTCCCTACACACTACGCATTGTGTAATGAGGTTCTATCTCCATTGAGTGCTTTAAGAGGTCCCTCCCCCACAAAGTTCGCACTATATATGCAGTGAGGTTTTATCTCCATATCGAGAGCTTTAAGAGGTTGGCTTAGGTTGGACAAGCATCCCACCACACTCTCTACAGACAGTGGTTAAGTCTTATTGACGTGTGAATGTCCCAAATAACCTTCCAAATTCACAAGTTATTCCTAAAACACCTTTCACCATCATCAAGACTTCACTTGGCTTAAGTTCGAGCCGGGTTATATGCTGATTTGACCATGAAATTTTCGGCCTTTGTATACCTTCCATATTACGGCATCATCATGCGTGGCAAGGATTAGTGAGATAACTTGAATTTCTCTGCTTTGATCTTAGACTAAGGCATTTAGCTCCAATAAAGTCATTGGGGTTGTCACCTTATTCCTAATAGATTTTGGGAGCCAATTATCGCCACAAATCCTCACACTTCAATTCTTCAATTCCCAACACGCCATGTTACTCTTTTCTCTTGCAAACTTATAGCTTCCAAGAGACTCCTCTAAGTTTAGCGTGTTTGATAATCAAGTTCGACTTCTCAAAAGCTTGTCCTCTTGAAGTATCTAGCTTCAAGCACTCTAACCACAATGGAATTCAGGTTTTGGATAATACGCACCCTTGTTTACAAAGGAAGGGCTTCTTGAAGCTTGTAAATTTCCTAAAGTTTGTCCCACCATTCCTTTTCGGCTCACACGTATTATTCTGAGGTACCCAGCAAATGTCGATATCATCGTCGTTGTTGTTGCGCCAAAAGATGTGACATTGTTGTTTTTTCGCTACATATTGTCTTTGAGGGTGCAAAACATTGCATGGCATAGGTCGTGATTGCTTGTATAAAGGAGCACTTCCTTCCCTACTCTTGGTAAAAAAATTTCCACTCCTTCGGCTTCTTCAAGACACAATCCTCAATCTGTTTGAAGATCACTCTTCTAGACCTTCCGATGGAAGTGGGTAGCCCCATGTATCAGTTGTGAGCTTACACTACCTTAAAACCAAGTCTCTCTTGGAGCAATAACTTCATTTGTTCGTCCATGATCCGGTCATAGGAAACCCTATACTTGTCCACATTGATCAGTTGTCTAAAAGCCTTTGCATAAATCTTCAGGATATCAAGAACTTCGGTGGCTTCTTCGAAGGTGGCCCTTACAAACAACAACTATTCGTATGTAGAGTTTCTTTTCTTCTTTGTCCCTAATAAAGGCATACAAGCCTTCTGCACATAACTATAATAAACAACGAGAAATTGGGTCTCGTTGACGGAGACCTCTTTAGGGGACAAACATGAGAAGGCTTTCCATTCACCAACACTTGATATGATATAGAAGTACACCTCATAATAATATTGATAAAGTTCTCCTCAAAATCTAAGCACCCATAATATCATGCACAAATTTCTATTCCACCCTATCATACACCTTGCTCATATCAACTTTCAGAGCCATATTCTCCTTCTTAACACTTTAATTTTGGGCCTCTTTCCAAGATAGTTAAAGTGTTCAAAAGTCATCAATACATTATTAGTAATGAGTCAACCATGAGTAAAAACATTCTGGGACACACGAATGATGTTAAGGAGACAAATTATGGATGTCAATGGGGGTGGGACAAGAGTTAAGATAATAAGATAGAGAACTACCAGGTTGTTGCTACTGGTGTTGCGTCTGCATAAACTGTCATTTGTTTCTGTACCTGATTTTGAAGCAAAACATAAGGAGAGGGAACGCAACCACATGGAATGGAAGAGGCGCCTTGTGCTGGGGATAACCTCTGGTAGTACATCATGATGTCGCTACAAAGTCAGAAAAAAATTTTATCATTGACATTGTATCCTCCAACCACCTTGTAGTACAACATCTAGGCCTCAGGGGAGTTGTCCTGAAGGTTAAGATCCGCCAATTTCACCTGATATTATTCATGTAAATAAATTTTACGGTGTTAACAAAGTTGTTATCATATTCACAAGAAACATATTAAAAACCTCAATTAAACCAAACTATAATTTCTTTAAAAGAAAGCATGATGAAACTATTAATTCACAATCAATCAAATACTCAACAATCCATGCATTAAAACATAATCTTCAATTTAACACATAATTTCTCCAAATTAATCAATTAAATACTCAAATTCATTAACAAATTTCTATTCTAAGCAATTAAACCACAACAATCCCACCTAAAAATACTCACAAAATACAACTGAATTTCAAGCTTAAATTATAAATTAATGCAATTCTCCATAATAACCTATCAAACACTCAATTTCATGAATGAATTTCTATCCTGAGCAATTAAACCTCAACGATCCAACCTAAAAATACTCAAACAACACAACCTATTTTCAAGCATAAATTCTAAATTAATTATCAATTCTACATAAAACCTATCAAACACTTAAATTCATAACATTACTATTATGTTAGACATTTAACATTCATAAGTCAACTTAAAATTTACTTCACAAACCCTAAACTAAACTCAAGCCCAAATCCTAACCTAACTAAAAACTCTAAAAAATTAACCAAACAAATTACTCAAACTTATTAGAAGTTCAAAATTCTAAAACACTAAACACCAACATTTTTAAATTTAACACAATTGCTAATAAAAAATGTTGGGTTTGTGTGGCCCATTGGATCCTCGGGGTCCAGATTGAGGGAGGAAGATTGGGGCACCACCAAAGTCACATGGGACGCTAGCAGCGCCCCTCACAGAAGGTCACAAGATGGGGACGCCAACAGCGTCAAAAATGACGCTACTAGCGTCTAGCTATAAAGGACGCCACCAGCGTCTTCGTATGAAGGAGACGCCACCAGCGTCTTTTGGACGCTACTAGCGTCTAAGTTACGGAGTCGGCGCTAACGAGGGGCTATGACGCTATCAGGGGGTGTTTTGCCGCTGCCAGCGCCACATATAGTGGCCTTGAATCCCAAGACGCGGCCAGCGCCTAAAAGGCGCTGCCAGCGTCTCTTTTGAGTCTGTTTCAGCGGCGGCGGAAGTTCTTGTGTTTTATTCCTTAGGTTATTTATTTTAACCTAGTTTTCTTTCTCCTCCACTAGTATAAATACGGTATATGTTTCTCTATCTAAATAACATCTGTAAACACAGAGAGCTAGAGAGAGAAAATATTGAGAGAGAAAGGGGTCTCACCAATATTTTCCCCAGTGTATCATGAGAGATTGTGAATTGAGTGTTGAGAGATTGTTATTGTAATCTCCTTTGTGGATCGCATCACACCCTGTGATAGGTGATCAAGTTGTACTCCTCCTTTCTCATAGTGAATTATTTTCTGGCTGTCGCCGTCTGTGGGTTTTTCTCCGAGTTCTTCGGTTTCCCACCTAATTCTGGTGTTTGATTTTATCGCTTATTTTTCATTCCTAAATTTTGTCGTAATATCGTCATCTCATTTTCGATTCTATTATTCGCTTCCGCTGTTACCTTGCTACTCACTTTTCTCTAACAAAAAATACTCAAATTATAATCAAAATTTACCACAAAAACAGCTGTAGAATTCACCTTGAAAATGGAAGGAGAAGGATCGGCGGCGGGGGCTCGACGGTGGGGTGCAGCAATGTTTTTAATTTTAACACAATTGCTAATAAAAATATTCAAATTATGTTACGCCCCGGCCCCTCCCGGGCCGTGGACATTAACAATAAAAGCTTTTGGGATCGTTGAATGGTCGCACAAATCACCACGAGTCTTTCCAAGATGTTTCGTCCTCGCTCACACGCTGCATATCAATTCTACATAAAACCTATCAAACACTTAAATTCATAACATTACTATTATGTTAGACATTTAAACATTCATAAGTCAACTTAAAATTTACTTCAAACCCTAAACTAAACTCAAGACCAAATCCTAACCTAACTAAAAACTCTAAAAAATTAACCAAACAAATTACTCAAACTTATTAGAAGTTCAAAATTCTAAAATACTAAACACCAACATTTTTAAATTTAACAGAATTGCTAATAAAAAATACTCAAATTATAATCAAAATTGACCACAAAAACAGCTATAAAATTCACCTTGAAAATGGGAGGAGAGGGATCGGCGGGGGCTCAGCGGTGGGGTGGGGCAATGGTTTTAATTTTAACATAATTGCTAATAAAAATATTCAAATTATGTTACGCCCCGGCCTCTCCCGGGTCGTGGACATTTCCAATAACTGTTTCTGGGATCGCTGACTGGTCGCACAAATCACCACGAGTCTTTCCAACGTGCTTCGTCCTCGCTCACACGCTGCCTGGGAAAACTTCCCAGGAGCTCACCCATCCTGAGACTACTCTCAGCCAAGCACGCTTAACTGAGGAGTTCCTAACGGATGAGCTACCTTAAAAGAAGGTGAACTTTGGTGATATGAATAGTAATTTCAATCCTTTTAAGCCACATCTAACCACATATCCGGGGTGTACAGTCACCCACACTTAAGCGCACAACGTCCTCATTGTGCCTCAATCCAATCCAGAATCTTTGCCCCGCTAGGTGACTGCCCATGGATCTCCTTGTCCACTGGCGCAGCTCACGGTCGCAGGTCAGCTCTGATACCATCTGTAACGCCCCGACCTCTTCCGGGTCGTGGACATTACCGATAACTGCTTCTGGGATCGTTGACTAGCCCCATAAATTACCACGAGTCTTTCCAGCGTGATTCGTCCTTGCTCACACGCTGCCTGGGAAAACTTCCCAAGATGTCACCCATCCTGAGACTACTCCCAGCCAAGCACGCTTAATTGGAGAGTTCCCAATGGATGAGCTACCTTAAAAGCAGATGCACCTTGGTGATATGAGTAGTCATTTCAATCCTTTTAAGCCACACTTAACCACATATTCGGGGTGTTACAAATTATAACCAAAATTGACCACAAAAACAACTTTAAAATGTGACCTTAAAAATGTGACCTTAAAAATGTGAGGAGAGGGCTCGATGGCGGGGGTGGGAAAGGGGTTGGCAGTTGAGGCAAGCAACGTTGGTGGGCGCAATAGCGAGGCTCGGTGGTAGGATAGGGCAATGTGAGAAGAGTGAAGGAGAGAGGGAGTTGGGTCACGGATGTCTGGTTACGAATGAACAGCTACGCTGTTTTTTTTTTTAAAGCTCAACAACCGACAAATTATTGGTCGCTAAATGAGTGCTCTATAAAAAAAATAACGCCCAATACTGGTTACAGACGTTGTAGTCGTGTTATGTTGTAATGGCTTTGTCAAAGAAGCAAGGTTCTCTATCTGTAACTCTCTCCTTGCCTTTTGATCTCTCCAATGGAGTAATTGAAAAAGAAAAACATGTTATCCACTTTCCTGTGCCTCAAATTCGCTATTTAGATGCCCAATCTTCTTCATTGTCATCATGAATGTATGAGTGTTACATTTTTCAAGTGCCCACAACTTGCCTAGTAAACATAACCTAAGTGTAATTCCTCCTTCTGCTTCGCATCATCATCCAACCATTGAACCACCACTTTTCCCTCCCCCTAATTATTACCATTGTTGTTTGTGTTGTACACCATGATGATGAGAAAATTGCTTGGATGCTCAACATAAACCACATGGAAATACTGCTGACAAAACCTAGGAAATTCTAGAGAGAACTTTCACCAAGCCTAAGTCTTGGGAGAGATGCATCGAAAAGATTATTCTTTCTTTCTTTTGTTTAGGGGGAGCTACCAAAAATATGTAATCATACAACAATAAGTTATTATTATTATTAGACCACCCTATAGACAATTCTTGCTCAACCATTGAAATTTATAGGTAATAAATATTGATGTTTGGTAAAATACAACCATGAACAGTAAACAGAAAATAGTGTATACATATATCTACTTAAAATTGAATAATCTCGAAGTGATTAGCTCGATAAAAATATGATCCTAATAAACTTCAAAAAAAATAGTTAGTGCCATATATAATATTCCCTTTGTCATAGTTGGCCAAAATTTGAACAATTCATATATTTAAATATTGTTGACATGAAAAAAATCAGATATGGTTAAAAATTCTTCATCACGATTTTAATATTGATAAACTTGATTGAAAATTCAAGCTAAGCTTAATATTTTCACTTATTTTTATTTATTTTGTCCGCACATGATTTTGATACATATTTAGGCTCCTGAATAATACGACCTTATATGACTTGAAAAAACTACGTAACAAACTAGCCACCTGCAATCTAAATTTTAAAATTCACTGATTTAACAAAAAAAATTATTCAAATATATCAAAATGAAGAACATGTTCCTTATCGAATAGATAATGATTGATTATAAATTATTTATTAATTAAGAATTAAATTACTAAAATTATTATTAAAATATAAAATGATGAATAATAACAGACATACAAAAAAAACTTGAGGGAGTACTTTTATATAATGATATCTGTTTTGCGGCAATGCACTACTTAAATGTCTTATTTTTCAAGAAATCAATATTTATTATGATTTTGATACTGATTTTTAATAAGCACTACTAATTATCAATTATAAGAAGTTTGAAATGTATTGAGTACACTAACAATTACAAATAACACCCTAATCGAATGAATCGCATCTGTTAAACATATTTAATTTAGACATCATTTTACAAATTTAAAATATTACAGACAAAAATATAATTTTACACAATATATAATTTAGTTATAAAAGTAGGTCATATCATTTTTTGAAATTTAATTTAAATTATATAAATTTTATACACCGATAAAACACTCACCATGGTTATTGCCCCAACCCTCATATCAATTTCGTATTTCTTTTTTTTCAATTATTTAAAACTTATTGTAAAGCTCTGATGGAGTGCAAACCTTATTTTATCCTCCAATTGGCTCTCTGAGCAGCACTACATACATGCTCGCACGTACTCCGACCCAAAAGTCAATGCAACCTAAATATTTTTTATATTTAGTTTTAACTAAGCATGCTCGAGCTTTTTTTAAACTACTTGTATCAGTATATTAATTACTTCAAAAAAGAATCAAGGATTATCTATTAGTACTCCCTTTTCTCTAAAATAACTTTTGGTGTTTATTCAATCTGGGTATGTATAGACTTTTTAGAGTTTGTAGATGTGAAATCTAAAATCTTAAATAGGTTATTTGTAAGCAAAATCACTAATAATTACTCAATTTATACTTTCTCCTTCTCATTTTATTTATCACTTAGATCAATGTACCACTTAAGTTCTAAAAACTTTAACAATTATTTTTTCAACATTTACAATATTCTATCATATAAAATAATATATATCATTAAATTCATAATGAAAAATATTGTCATAAAGTAAGTTGTAATGTTTTCAGGAAATACTATATTAGAAATTGTCAATCAGATATAAACACTGTAAAACATCTAATAAATGATAGATAATGCATGTGTAAAATATTTGAAAAGGTTTTTTTAAGTTGACCAGCAATAACTTCGAAGAACTGGGAGAAGATTTTTTAGTTTAACAGATAAAAAAATATTATACAAAATTTGAAATGCGTCTAATAAATAATATCTATGTTTAACAGATAAATAATAGATAATAGATAATGCATCTAATAAATAATAAATATTATACAAAGTTGACCAGCAATAGTAGATAATGCATATGTCCCAAGTTATACAAAATTTGAAAAGTATATGTATGCCTTCACCTTGAAAACGTTGTCAAATTCAAGAATAATATTATGTAATTAGAAAAGGGTGACTTCTCCACGTTGATATCACTGGCTGCAAAATAATTAGGTTATTTATAGATATAACAAATTAAAAGCCAAGAATAACATATATTTTTTATTATTAGTGGGAATAAAATTTATAAATTAGTTTATCATTATAAACAGTAAAGTTAGATTTGATTAAAGTGTTGGGACTGTGGGTTACAAGTAAAGACCTGTGGATTGCGAGTTAGGTCGATGGGACAGTTAACCCTCAATAATCAAAATATAATTCTTTTTTTATATTTACATCAATTTCCACGGTGTAAAAGCTCCCAATTTTTAATATTAAACACCAATCTATAAAACAAAAAGTCTAAACTCCAAATAAGATGAGGATATTTTACAAAATATCCAATAAATGAAAGATCAAATAAAAGAACAAGTTCCAACATTGAACATTGTAATTGCTAGAGCACTTAATCAAATCAAAGTCTAAACCTAAAACTACATCAACAAGTGCAATCATATATATATATATAGAGGAAAATTGGATTATAATAATCCCTACTTTTACAAATTAGACAGCAATAATTTTTACTATCGATTTAGATTCTGGTGATAAAAAAAATTGTATTGTAGTAGGACGGCACCGAGTTAGAGGGTGGTGACACGATGGTTTACTAACTTGTCACGGCAGGCTTGTGTTTGACTGCGTTGACCATGGATGTGGATGTCATGTCAGACTAAAAACACATGTCTCTATATTTTTTCTTTTTTCTTTTTTCTTTTTCCAAGTTGGCACCCAAATTTTAAACCTAACCCCCCCCCCCCCCAAAAAAAAAAAATTCTCTCTCTTTTGTCTCCTTCAAACTCCTCATCCTCTATCTCCTTCTCAAACCTCTGCGAAAACTAGAATTTCTCCCCAAATTGAACCTCTACGACAAATTCAAACTCCTCAACTCCTCCATCTCCTTCTCAAACCTCCTTCATCACCTCCCTCTCACTCACGAGCTTCTCATTCTCCATCTCCACTTCCAGAACCTTCTTCTTCAACCGCTGGATCTCATTGTCCTTCGCCATGATCTCTGCCTTCAGCAGTGGCATAATGGCGGCGGACTGTCGGATGTGTTAGCTATATCAAGAACTGACAGTTAGTTTGTATCAAGATTAGTTTTTTTATAGTTAATTAGTCTTCTTGTAACAGAATTAATCTTCTGTTAGTATAAATACATTTGCTATCCTTTGTATGATTCATTCATTCAATGAAATGATAAACACATTCTACATTCTATGCTTCACTTTGTTCTAATCTCTCTTACATTGTTGATCGATTAACATGGTATCAGAGCCTCCACAAAGAAAGATTGTTTCGTTCCAGGTTTTCCTTATCCTACTTCTATCTTAGAAGTTCTGAGTCTTCTGTTTCAGTTTTTTTTTCTAAGCAATGGCAGTAGGTAATTCTGCATTGTATGTCGGGGATATGAGCAACCCTGTTCATATTCTTTACTTGCATCCTTCAGACAACCTGAATAATGTTCTTGTTAGTGAATTGCTTAATGAAGACAATTATGGGCATTGGAAAAAAGCTGTAGAAATTGCTTTGATTGCTAAGAACAAGCTGGGGTTTGTTTTATTAACACATGCTAAGCCTACTGACATTCAGTGGGAACGATGTGACAAGATGGTTCAATCTTGGTTGATGAATGTTGTGGTTCCAAATATTGCACAAAGTATTTTGTTTTCTGCCAGTTCTCGTGATGTGTGGGTTCAATTGGCTCAAAGATTTGGTGAAGCTAATGGGACAAAGATTTTTAGAATTCAAAGATATCTTGTTAACATTTCTCAAGGGAGTTTGTCTGTCACTGAGTATTTTACCAAGATTAAAAAGATGTGGGATGATTATAATACTCTAATAACTATCCCTAATTGTTCTTGTGGTCTTGAGTGTGCTAGTTTAATAGCAGCCCAAAGCTTGATCAAAGACCAACAGCTTATGCAATTCCTTGTTAGTTTGGATGAAGGTTATAAAGTAGTTCGAGGGAATATTCTCATGATCAAGCCTCTGCCTAATATAGACCAGGTTTATCAGATGATCTTGCAAGAAGAGAAGCAACACAATTTGTGTGGTAATACTCAGTTTTTCCAATTCTTCAGCATTTTACTCTGATATTGCTTTAGTTGTTCAGCAAAGAAATTATTCAAGGCCATAGTATCAGTCTCAGTCGAGGTTTCAATCTCAATCCCAATATGGGTTTCAGTCTCAAAGGAGTTTTCAGAAAATCAATCTCAGCCCCAATCTGGGTATTCATCCCAGAATCAAGGACAAGACAAGGCTGTGCTGAGAGCTGTTTTGTTTTGTGTCTTTTGCAAGAGAAATGGTCATACTATACAAAGATGTTTTAAGCTTCATGGTTATCCACCTGGGAATAGGAATAATAAAGCAAAACAAGTTGTTGCTCTTGCACAAACAAATGACAATTCAACAGCAATGCAACAGAACTCACCTTCAAGTCACAATCAAATTCTTGCAATGACAAGTAGTCAGTATGATCAGCTTCTGCAACAAGTTGTTCAGTTATTCCAATAGCAGCAACAAATCAATGACAAGAATCATTATGAAGGAGGAGTTGTTGGTTTCTTTGCAGGTACCTCTAGCTATTGTCTTTTTAATAAAGATGATAGTCAATCTTGGATCATTGACAGTGGAGCCAGTAATCATTTCTAAATGGTTCTTTCTCTTGACATTTGGATTGATTTGATGGTGGTGGTGAGTATTTTAGTGTGTACTACGTACTATTGTTTCTTGTTTAGTGTACGTTACTTTCTTTATCTTGATTTGATGCAAAACCTCAAAGGGTGGGCAAAATTGGCGGACCAAGCACGTCCTTGTCGCAGTGATGGATTTTGAGGAGAGAGAGAGAGACAAGGTTGTTAAAATCGGGATCCTAACTCGGTTTTATTGGTTAGTTAGGATCATGGATTGGAATGTAGATAATAGAATCGCATCAAGGATTTTGAATCATAAAATCGTAGGATCGTAGATCGGGATCAGGATTTTAATAACTATGGAGAGAGGGCAAGGAGAATAAGGAACTATCGTTGTGGTGTTTTTTTTAAGGTTGGATGATCCAAGTATGAAAAAACAAGACAGAAGAGAGAGAAATGAGGAGGCTAAATTTTGGGTGCTAGCTTGGAAAAGGAAAAAATATAGAGGCATGTGTTTTTAGTCTGACATGACATCCACATCCATAGTCAACGCAGTCAAACACAATCCCAACATGACAAGTCAACAAACCATCGAATCATCACTTTCTAACTCAGTGGCGTCCCACTACAGTACAATTTTTTTTGGACCTCAAAATCCAAATCGATAGTAGAGATTATTATTGTCCAATTTGTAAAAGTAGGGATATTATAATCCAATTTTGGGAACATGTGTGTTTTATGAAGGGTGTTTGGGGAATATTATAATTGGTGATGTTTACCTTTTTTTTTAAAAAAAAAAAAGAAAATTCATTATGTACATATTAATTGCTAATATGAGTTAGTACCAACATTTAACTAATTAAAAAAACACAATAATATAATTAAAAAGAAAATGACCTTTCATTTAAAGTAGTTGTTAGTAAGAGAAATATAATTACTAAAAAGATATTTTTAAACATAAAAGAGAAACAATATAAAATAATATATACATCAATATATAATTAAATTTAGGGAAATTCCAAATGGTAGGCTTGAACTATTGTCTATTCCAAGTAGTAGACACCTTTTTTTTATATTACAAATGGTAGGCTTACTTACAAAACAAATCCATCCCGTGAGCCTACTGTAACATACCGTTAGAAACAAGAAAAAAAAACGAAAATAAACCGTTTGAATTGAGAATCAGTGAGTTGCCCAGCCAGCGACGTTCGACATTATTGAACAACACACAGCATCTCCTTCCTCCTCCCAACGCCCAGCCATATCCTCCCTTGAACGTCTGCCCCACTCGGCGTCGTCGCTCCCCGTCGTCGATCGCCGTAGATGCTCGTCGGTGGTCGATCGTCGCTCCCAGATTCTGTCCAGTTTGTCGCCTGAAACTCGAACGGTTGCAAACCCACTTGGCGTCGTCGCTCCCCGTTGTCGATCACCGTGGATGCTCGCCGGTGGTCGATCGTCGCTCCCAGAGTTTGTTGCTCAGGCGTCTGTTCGATCTACAGGTATGTTTAGTTGAAACTTTTAGGGTTCGAATTTTTAGGGTTTTTTTAGTTGAAAATTGATACTAAATTGGTACGAAAATTGGCCTGAAACTTGTAGGGTTAGAATTTTTAGGGTTTAATGGTATGAAATTTGGGTTCAGGCTCAGACCTTGCAGTTGTCAATGTTGTGGTGCTGTTGAATTTGCTATATCATTTGATGAGTTTGCTAGGATCTGTGTGTTCTGATTTTGCTATATCAAAATTGCTCTGAAAATAATTGAGCATCTGTGTACTAATTTTGCTATATCAAAATTGCTCTGAAAATTGCTACCAGAATACGATATTGGGCATTGGAAGGAGGAAGGAGATGCTGTGTGTGAATTGGGGATAGCTGGAAAAATATCAGGGCTATAACTGGGGTTTTGAATTGGGTAAACACAAAATTGAATACTATCCCGGTTACTTTGTCTTTGGATTGTGTTTTGAATTGCCTGTTCTATACAATGTTTGAATACAATGCTTGAAATGGCAAAATTGAATACCTAAATACCACTTGCATCTCAAATCAATAACTGGTAGCATATCTAATTAGGGTACACAGCTTGTGACTTCTACAGTATGCATTGCTTGACAATTTAATTGAGTCTTTTGCAAATAGGCGCACCCCTTGTAGCAAAGCACCATGCAAATCATTTATAATATCTAACAAGTCCTAAAACTAGCTTACAGAAAAACTTTGTTTTGCTTAACATTATATGTACACGAATTTTTGTTCTTTTGCCTTTCTAGTATGTTTTCTGTCTTCAGTTTTTCTGCCCTTAACATTATATGACACATTTTCCTCCATGTACCTCTTCACCCAAAATTTCTTTGTATGCCATCTTCTACCTTTTCTCCCTCTCTTTTATGCAATGATGATGTCAAATGGAATTCGGTTTGAGTTATTCAACATTTTCAGAGCCTATTAGCTCAATTGGTAGAGCATTTGTGCTCTAGCACAAAACATGTGGGTTCGAATCCCACATAGGCTACAACTTGATATGGTACATTGCTTAAGATCATGTATCATGAATATTTGAATTTTGAAAATTTGATCATGTATTGTCAGTTCCTTTGATGTATATTCTTGAGGTTGCTCACTTTTACTGGAGACCTTCTACGTGGTAAAGAACCCCTACTCAAAACATGCTAGTATTTGGTTGCATGTCTTCATGATCGCTTTAGAGACTCACGATGCGTGAACTCATTGTGTAAGTAACAGGACAAGCACGGATGTCAATTTACTCATTCATCACTGGTAATGTAGGCTAAATGGTTAGCATATAGATAAGTTATTCAGAACGGAGTCTAGTTCCATTGTAACACTTTACATGCAAGTCGTATTTAGATATGGTACCAATTATTGAGTTTTGCAAACTACTTGTCAAATATCTGTCAAAGAGCGAGCTTTGTCAACTACTAATATAGCCTATGTGGGATTTGAACCCACTCCTTTTATGTGTATGTACACACAAATGCTCTGCCAACTTGAGCTAATATGCTTAGTATTTTTTTTCTTCATGATATGATGATAAATGAAAGAACCCTAGTGTGAATGAGCCAGCTGTCAAGATTATTGTCCAGCCAAAGATTATGACAATCGCCTAATCATCAAACTCCTTAGAGTGCTTCCAAAAAGTATATGTAAATATTGTTCCCGCCAGGGGTTGGCCAAGCTAATATAGATTAGTTTCAAAATAATTTCTATGTGAGAATGGAATTTCCACAAGTGTCAATACAAACTCAAGCTTGTTGAAGCAAATATTAACAAAAGTTGCATTTAGACATGATGTCTTACCAATTACTTGACAATTTCACAAATTAATCCATACTTTTAGTGCTCAATTGCTTATAAACATTACCTAAGGATACAGTTAATGTGCTTCATTGGTCCCTTGTGGTAGTATGTATGAAAAATTATCTAAGGATACAGCTAATGTGTTTCACAAGTCATACTTCTGGTGCTCAATTGCTTATAAACAATTTTCCTAGGGATGGCAATAAAACTCGTACCCGCGGGTACCCGCCTCAACCCGCCCCGCAAAAAGCGGGTAAGGGTACAATTTTTTAAAAAAATACGGGTGCGGGTCGGGTAAGGGTACGGGTCGGGTACGGATACGGGTACAGGGTAGTACCCGTGGGTACCCGGCCCGACCCGCCCCGCAAATACTTTGAAATACTTTTTAAAAAAAATTTAGTTTGCTTATTTTATGTTTAAGGCCAAACGTTTGAGGTTTTACCTAAAATTTGTGTGATTGTGTTTGGTTAAAAAAAAAAAAAAAAAAACTTGGAACGCAACATGTCCTCTTCATCCTCTATTGATGTAAAATTTGAAACAAATATTTTGAGCATTGAGTACAACATTCTACAGGATTTATCGAATGCCCAGAAATAGCAAATATTGCTCAGTTGCTGCCCAGATTGCCACCCACATATAGGCTGCCCAGAATCAATAGCAGATGCTGCCTTCTACCGGGGCGAATCAACGATGAGTGCGCATAATCACGCCGAATCAACAGAAATCATATAGCCCCAAAAACTCGAAAAAGTGGTTAAATAACTCGAATACAACCCGGTAATTTGTGCATATGGGTATAAAATGGGTGGTAAAATTTAATTTTTATGTAAACCCACATAGTACCCGTTGTACTCGCATACCCGGTGGATACGGGTAAGGGTACAAATATTTAGTACCCGCTAAATATGGGTAAGGGTAAGGGTAGTGATTTTAAAAACGGGTACGGGTACGGGTACGGGTCTACCCGCCCCGAACCCCACCTATCGTCATCCCTAAATTTTCCTACAAAAAATCTCACATCAATCATACTCCTTTAAATAACACAAATAAACCATCATAAGACGGATTAAGCCACAACCCATACAAGATATACCGTCAAACAAGGAGAAAATCATAATCTAATTTTAAAATGTGAATATGACAATCCAGCTACCTCTAAATAAACACTATCTAGCAAAATACTAAAATACTAAAGCTTATTAGAGAATGACAATATACAAGCAGTCATATGCTTACAAGAGAATAACAATATACATGTCAAGCAGTAATAGCTAACAGACACTTGCATAGAGCAAAATACTAATTCAAGTTGCTCACTTTGATAATTAAACCTGGACTTAGGGTACCAATACTGGCCCAATTGGAAGAAAATGCATCATTGTAGAGCTTATATAAGTAAGGTTTCTAAAGAAAATGATCAAGTTGGCCAATCATATTTGGTGGAGAACGAATTGGGCGTTGTTACTAAGTTCAAAATGTATGATTTTGAGTTTTCTGATTCTGTTAGCTTGGACCTTGGTGGGCGGGTACTCTTTTTTGCTCCAACTTTGATCTGTTTCTTACAAAAACACTTTAGACTCAATATCCATTGTATTCAATTTTGTATTAACCAATTCATAACCCTAATTTTGACATATCATCTCCCCCGATTCACACCTTAAAATTTTTCAGATTTTACACCAACTCAAACCCCGATTTTCATCATTTCTTCCACCAATTCAAACACTAAAAATTTGCGGAATTCATACCTGTTTCAGTTGTACCCTAATTTCTCGTCAATGGTTGTTAACAGTGATGAAGTGGCTGCTGCTGTGGATTAGGACAGGCACAGGAGTCAGGGATGTCGACGAAACAGACCTTAGTGAGATTTCAGAGGACGTCAAGCGCTGAGAGTTTCATGGGAGGAGTTCAGGGGAAGAAGGCAAGTTTAAGCAGCAACTGAAAAACGCTCGACTGAGTTTGAGTCTCAAATCAAACCTTTTTTTTTTTGAAAGTTCCCAACGGCTGTTAATTATACGCCTACAGAATGGAATATTTTTCTCATTAAGCCTACCATTTGGAATACTTCATAAACTGGTTGACAATTTGGAATAAGCCATAACTGGTGCCTACCATTTGGAATTTCCCTTAAATTTATTATATATAGACTACAACGCTTTAAATTATTTTAACTCTGTAATATTTATATATATATATATATATATATAATATTTTTTTGAAAATATTAGAAAGTGTTATATATTATTAAATCTTTGTATTTTTTAAAATTATAAATACAATTATTGTATAATAATCTATATACATTCTTATATATGTGTTTTTAACAAAGTTTGTTTTATTATTATCTCGTGCAATGCATAGTTGCAATGCACGGATTTAAGTACTACTTTTGTTTATTTTCTACCATCAAGTTCAGTAGATTTGATTTTTTTTTTTTTTTTGTTGATGAACAGGTTGGGTCAGGACAACAACCCTTTGCCCAAACCCAACCCTCACCAGTTGTGGGTCCCCTGTTGATAGTTTTGCTATTTGATAATAAGGAGGGTGGAAGGTGAAAAGTCTCACATTGGTAGTGGAAGGGACTTTTCACTAGTTTATAAAGTTTAGTACCACTTGGGCTTATAATTAGCTAATGAGCTACTATGGAGCTAGTGGTGGTACTACCGCACACGCGCGCGCGTGTGTCGGTTGGCGGCTTTTGGCGGCTTATTAGACGGCACTTAGCACTTTGCACGCTTGTGCGCGGAGCCGGAGACTTATAATGTATTAATTACATTATAATTTTCATTTTAATTATTTATTTAATTTGTTTAAATAAATAAAAATCAGTTATATATCCAGATTTTTCTGGATATTATAGGGCAGTTATTGAATTAATTAATTAAATTAATTAATTCTAATAACTGCAAGCCAAACTGCCTAAACCACCCTATCTTCTTCAAGTATAATTCACAGAGAGAATAAGGGAACTTCTCAGTTTTTGCTCTTCTGAGATCTTCACAAGGCTTGATTACTCCTGGAGGGATATTTGCTAATCTTGAGAGCATCTGAGTGATAGAGGGCAAATAATTTCTTAAAGACAGTGAATTACATTCACGTTCAAGCCTTTTCTTCTCAAATTTTATCAACACCCCCTCACTTAATAGGTCAAGTCGGTCAACCACTCAACCCTAACACTTGAAATTTCAACCCCCAAAAAGAGAAGTAAAACAAATTATCACAATCATCACTAAAGCTTCATGGCAAACAATAAGAAAAACAACAAATAAAGAGATTGTTGTCACTTATAAGCTCAGTCAAGTTGCATGTCGTTGGTTTTGAGCTTCCAAACTTTTTTGATGTACTATTTACAATTGCTTTCTTGTTTAAGGGGTTTAATTTCAATAATTTTCTAAATTGCACTTACTCACATGTTGAACGCTCTTTTTAGAATAGTTTGTGTTGCTGGGTTCATGTTAGTACAAAATTTAGATCAAATTGTCAATTTCTTTTAGATAATTCCATCATTCTATTGTAATTGCCTTCAATCACATCATTGGCTATTGAAATCTATACTTAATTATCAACTTTAATAGGTTGAACCTTAATTAAACTTTGGCACCAATCACCACTGTATTATTCGAATAAAACTTCTAGGTCTTGTAACTTACAACTTATGTACAATCACATCGATATCCCATAATTGACAATGTAATTCTCATCTACAGTTTGATCACATGAAAGGGTTTTGTACATCCCCGGTAGGTCTTAATCACGTCTAAAGCTTTCTAGAATGAAAAGAGAGCACGAACATGATTTTCAGGAACCTTTTCTAAAAAAAAATTAATGAACACTTTACTTAGTGCATGTTTGGCCTATTTTCTAAAAAGGTGTTTTTGCTTCTTACAAATAGATTTTATAAAAGCTATTTTTGGAGAGGTATTGAAGTGTTTGACATAGCTTATGAGATAAGTGGTTTTACTAAATTAAAGTGTTTGGCCTAACTTATAATATAGTGTTTTTATTAAATTTAATTATTTAACCTAACTTTTAAAATTATCATGTGTTTTTGGGAGTAAAATTATCAGATGATTATTTACATTTTTCTCTTTTTATTAATTTTTAAAGAAATTATCATGTTTTAATTTTAGCAATAATTATAATCATATATTTATAGTTATATTTATAATAATTATTATTATAACTATATATGGTTTTATTTAACTATAAAATTCTTTAAATTAAATATTTATATATCAAAAATTTACTAAATACCATATTTGTAGAGAAATTAAATAATAAAAATGTCTACATAATATTAAAGGTTCATAATATTAAAATATTTAAATGTTATCTTTATAAGAATCAGAATATTTATTTGAAATTATTTTGAAATTATGGAAACTAATCACTAAAGAATCCTATAGATTGAGTAGAGATTGGTTTATAGGAAGTAGAAGCAGCAATTTACTGCTTCTGCTTTTGGAGCTGTTTTTGGCTAAAACAGTTTTTGGAAAACAATTATTAACTTCTAAAAAAACACCGTTTGGCCTAGTTTGTGCTTTTTAATTCCAAAAACACTTCCAAAAGCTGGGCCAAACAAACACTTAAAAAAACATTCTCTTCCCATGTTCAGCTTTCTAAGTGATGGTGGTTGTGGCGGCGAAGGTGGTGTGGCGGTGGTGGTAGTGGCGGAGAGGAGGGTCATGATGGGGATGGAGTGTTGGAGAGAAAGTGAGAGGAGAGAGGTTGGGGGATCTGGCTAAAGGGGAGAGAGAGGGGAGGTGAGATGGAATTTTTAAAAAAAATGAAAAATGTTGAATATTTTTTAAGTCAAGTCAACAAATAGCATGTCTAATTTTTTTTTTCTTTTCTTTTTGCTTAAACAACCGCCACATAAGTCATTGCCACCGCCACGTCATACTTCCGACGAGTTGAATTCATTGGAAAAAATACGGTATAAATGTTAGTTCGTCGAAAACAAAAAGTTGAAGGTTGGTTCGTTATATTCAAACACACATATAGGTTGGTTTATTAGATTACAGTAACCCTTTTGATAATTATGTTGATCATTACTCCATTAACTTTAGGCACCTTGGTTATAGCAAAACCTCTTCTAGCGTCATGTACTCTTGCAATTCCATACTAATTGTCGTATTTGAAAATTGTATCATTAAATAATCTTAAAAAATTCTATCATAAGTTTCAAAATATATAGAATGACTTGCTATATAAAGCAATTTTTATTAGATTCGTAATACAAGCCTAAATGTATAATGTTGCAATTGTTAATCAAATATTATATAAAAAAAAATTATCAATCAAAGAGTAATGTTGGAGAGCGTAATAGTCAACTACTCCCTCCGTTCCATATTAATTGTCGTCTTTAAAAATTGTGCAGTCAAACTTCAAAATTTTTGACCATAAATTTTTCAATATATACAATGTGTTGATATATAAAATTATTACCGTTAGATTCGTAACAAAAAATATTATCATAAAAGTATAATATTGCAATTGTTCATAACATATTATGCAAAAAGTTATCAATCAAAGAGTGATATTGGAGACCGTGAAAGTCAAAATTATAACAATTAATATGGAACGGAGGGAGTAAATAACAATTAACATAAAACTGAGGGAGTATATACATCCGAACAGAGGGAATAATTATCTGGAAACTTATTAAAGGGGAATAATCAATTATGTTAAAATTTTAAATTTGAGAAATTTGTAAATAATATAAATATGAAAATAATTTGTGCGAAGTATGTATATAATAAGGCTAGGATATTATATACTCCCGTAGGCCGTGAGTTTATGCTTCCGTCAATGGTACACCTTAGAGTATCTACTTAGATTCTACGAAGTATTAAATTTTACAAGAAAAAAAATCAATATTATTAAAAAGTTCATTGATAATTTTGGTAACTTTTGATAAATTTTGATAACTTTTGGTAATTTTTGATAACTGTTGGTAAATTTTGGTAACTTTTGACAAATTTATGCTAGTATATCAAAATGAATTTTTTTTTGTTTTCTAACTTTGGTACTTTTTGGTAAGTTTTGGTAAATTTTGATAAATTAAATTTACTCAGCAATTTAACAAACCCTTAAAATTTATCAATTCTTTTCAATTCATCAAGTAAAAAATTAGCCTATTTTAATAGGTGTGGTGGACCTAAGTAGGGCATCCACGGTAGGCCAGACAAATTTTTGCCTGACCCATTTTTTCTACCCGAAAAAATCTGGTATGGTTACCAACAGTTCGTCCGAATTTAAAAGTCGGCCAATGTCCAATTTGAAATCAGCTTGGGTCCAAGTAAAGGAAACTAGATCCGCGTTGTCTGAATTTTTGGGAAAATCCGAGTTTGGTAATTTTGGAAAATCAAACAATGTTCGAAACCTGGCTCATGGGTGAACTTGGATGGGTTTTTAATTACTTTTATGTATAATCCAGACATTGAGCAATTCGAACATCGGACAATTGTACGATGTTACGATTATTTCAACGATAAAATATGAGTTTGTCTTTATATACAATTCCAACCCCACGCAATTTCGGGAGAAACTTTTTTTGTTATTTTTGCAACACCATTAAGTTTCTTATCAAATTTTGAATAATTAAAAAAATAACAAAGTTACAAATAAATCAAATAACACTTCTAGAAAGCATACCAAAGAGAGAACTCCCAAATTTCCCTCTCAAAATGTTCAAACTTTAATCCAAATCACTCGAACACAAGCAAACCCCATGTCCCATACCCGAGCCCACTCTCTACATGGGCACCATCCCAACGATCTCCATCGTAGAACAAAACAACCGTTACATTTGAAAAGCAGCCTTTTCCGCAACGTTAACCTTGGGTCCCTAACCTCCATCATTTCTAAAATGTGACCGTTGGCCTCTACTCCCAACAAAACCCATCTCCATATAAACTTCTCCCAAATTCCTCTCATCCCACCCAATTCCCAAATCAAACACACTTCCCCCCACAATCCCATCTCCATCCAACAATTCTTTCATCATACCCATCAATCTTCTTCAATGGGTCTGGAAGCAGCTCACAACACCACCCACAAGATCTTCCTTCTATGCAACTACATCCTCCTGGGAGCCGCCTCGAGCTGCATCTTCCTGACCATCTCCCTCCGGCTCGTCCCCTCGGCAGTCGGCTTCCTTCTGATCCTCCTCCACGTCATCACCATTGCCGGGGCGGTCTCGGGTTCGGTCTCCTCGTCGAGCGGGTCACACCAGTGGTACGCTTTCCACATGGTGGCAACAGTCCTGACCGCCATATTTCAGGGTTCGGTGTCGGTCCTTATCTTCACCACCACCGGGAACTTCTTGGCCGCGCTGAAGTCGTATGTCAGGGAGGAGGATGGGGCTGTCATTCTCAAGCTTGCTGGGGGACTCTGTGTATTGATGTTCTGTCTTGAGTGGGTTGTTATGACTTTGGCGTTTGTTATGCGGTACCATGCTTTTGTTGATGGGAGTCATGTGGGGAATGCTGATGTTGGGAATGGGAAACAGGATGATTTGAAGAACTGGCATTGGCCCATTTGATGACATTTCAAGTTATTTTGAGATAAGGAGAGGTGTATTATATGGATTTTTTATTTATTCTGTTGGGGGGGGGGCAATCTGTTTCTTCATTATAATTATATCATGTATGAAATTATTTGTTGGTTTATTTCTGGATGATTCTTGGATTGTTGATTGAAACGCTCTGAATTGATGTTCTTCATCCCAGATATCTGTGTATGATTTGCTATTTTCTGCTGTTTTGAGAGTCAGTTAAGTGCTGCTACTGAATCTTGTGTGTAATACCTGAAGACGGCTGCAAAAAACAGAGAGATGTCGAACAGGGATGATTTCTGACGAGGCATAAAAGCTACTTAATGTGTCCTGTGACTTTGATGTGAGAATGTTGTAGATATTGCAAACTGCAAACAAAGAAATTGACCCATACAGCCAACATCTATATATTCCTGCTTGCACACAGAAACACTCATCAAGTCTTTCTTGGCTAGAGCAACAATGCTGACACTGAAACAAGTCAGTGACAGTGACAAATAATATTTGTATGAATCCCAATTGCAAATTTTACAAATTATTGGATGAATTCCCGTAGCTTTTGCTTTATAATGGCCGTAAAAAGCAGCAACTATGTTACAAGTGTCCAGCTTTTACATTAGTCACTCATTACCAATGTATTGTAGTTGGGCTAGGAGAAGAGAGGAGAGGAAAAGAGAAGGACAATGCATTCAATAACCTTCTTTCACCTGTTAATGATACAATGCATTCAACAAGCTTCAAGATGGTAATAACCATCATGGAGAGCCGACAGAAATTGACCCGCCCGAAAGTTTAAAGTTAGGCCCGAAATTTCCAAATCTAAAACATAAAATAAACCCGAAACAGACCTGTACCAAACCCGACCCAAAAACCGACCCAAACTCGCCCGAAAGTTTAAGGTTATGCCCAGAATTTCCAAACCTAAAACATAAGTAAACCCGAAACAGACCTGTACCGAACCTGACCCAAAAACTGACCCAAACTCGCCCGAAAGTTTAAGGTTATGCCCAGAATCTCCAAACCTAAAACATAAGTAAAACCCGAAACAGACTTGTACCGAACCCGACCCAAAACCGATCCGCCCGAATTGATAGATGGTTAATAACCATCTTGAATTGTCAATATTTCACATTTTTGTAACTTTTATTAATATTATTATTTTCTCTAATAATTATATATATTTATCAACTATAAGAGTATACTACTAATACACATTTTATCAAAACATATAAATAATAGCATAATTTTATCAATTATAGTAAAAATATACATTTTAGGCATAGTTTTATATTTATGAAAAAATATAAATAAATAATTATTTGTATATTGTTTATAAGTTGTAATTAACCCTTACAATGATGAAACATAACTTTTATAGTGATTTGAATATGCCTGCATTTAACTTTATAAGTGATTTTGGTGAAATAAAAAAAAAAGTTATGAACCATCTTGCGGCGAGATGTTTATCATTTTGCTATATTTTATTAATAAAAAATATTGGTTTTTTAATTAGCTTGAATAAAAATGTCACTAAACTTTTCAAAATAATCAAAATTGTCATTAAACTTGAAAAACTGTCAAAATTACCCTAAATCTTTCCATAATGATCAAATATACCCTTTTAATTTTTTTAACTGGCTGTAGCCAGTTTCCAAGTGAAAACACTTTGAAAAAATTTGAAAAAAAAGTAGAAAAAGGTATATGGGAAATCGTTGGGATCCATGTTCCCATCTTCCATCCATTCTCATCTCTCTCCTCTGCACTTCAACCCCTTCTTCTTAAATGAACAGACCCAATCAGCTTCAAAACCCTAAACCCTAAATCGGAAAAGTGGTGAAGCAAACAGTAGCGGCTTTGACGGACGGTGGCCCAGTGGTCAGAAAGTGGTCTAGTCTTAGCTGATAATGTTGCATTAGTCGATCAAAGGTTGTGATCAAACAGTGCAAGTTGAAATCAGGTAAGATCAAATGTGTAATTTGTTCGTGACGGTGTGTAAAATTTACCAAAATTGAAATTTTTTTTTTTTTTTTGTTCTTGTTTGTGGTTTGCTAAAATATGATACTGTAAATGAGTGGTTTGCTGAAATATGATACGGATTGGGTTGGACATGGTAAAAGAGGTCAAGATCGAGGGGTTTCTTCCACATTCACAACGAATGTCAATTTTTGAGATACAGTAGTACCGTACACAACTTTGTGGATTCCCATTGATACCATGAGAGTGACCAGATGAGCTTGACAATGTGGGAAGATGAAGAAGATGAAAAAGAAATTAAAACAGGGGATGAAGAAGTGGAACAGGGGAAGAGAAAGAAAGAAAATGAAGAAGAGGACGAAGAGGAATATGGGAAGAAGAAATGGGAGAAGATGAATGGGGTTTTGGTGTGAAGGGAGGGAGTGTGTAGTAATAGTTTGGTGGTAGAGATGTGATGGGTGCCTCGGGAGTCTTCACATTGAAAAAGGGGGTTTTGGGTTTTTTTTTTTTTAAATTTAATTGAATGGTAACCGGTTATTGTAGGTAAAAAGGATATATTTCATCATTATGGAAAGATTGAGGGTAATTTTGATAATTTTTCAAGTTCAGTGGCATTTTTTATTATTTCGGAAATATTAAGTGGCATTTTTATCGAAGCACTCCAACTTACAAGCCAATAAAAAATGCAAAAGAAAAACATTAAGGGTGTGTATGAAGAAGATATTGTTAGGAAAATATTTCTCTCTTTTCTAGTGTTTGATACAAAAAAAGATCGGAAAAATAACTTGTAAAGAAAATTATTTTTCCATAAATGACAAAATTTGACTTCCTTTGTTCAACTTAGAAAAAATATTTTCCACCCTAGATTGTTCAATTAATTTTTCAGGGAAACTTTATAATACAATAGAAATTATAGAATTAATCAAAAAAGATAAATTTCAACTCCATTTTTTTATTTTACAACATATATGGGTACCATTGTTGACATTTTCACTGCTAAATAACAAAAAATGAGTCAAGTCGGAGGTACTTTACATTTCGTGGAAATTATTTTAAGACATCTATGTTCCTAGAATATATTTTGCGGTACTGTATATTTTGTTGAAACAATAAGCGAAAATTGGATTTCAATAATCTGAATTTTGACACGTAATAGATTGAATAATCTGAACTTTAAAAATATCACTGAATAATCTGAACTTTGACCATATTTGATTATAGTAGCATGACAAACATTAATTATTTACCTAATCCTTATTCTCTTTAAAAACCTCCTCTATATCTAGGAAAATGGGTACCTTAAAATAATTTCCATAAAATATAAGGTACCTCTAACTTGTTTTTGACTAAATAATTTAACTGAAATTTAAAGGTGAAATTCAACTTCAACGGTTTGGCCTCACACAATTATCATATCAAGGTTATTGCTCAGAAAATTCTTTTCATTTTCTCCTTATTCTTAGTAAGCAAATGGGATAGTTCATAATTGATATATAGCAAGATATCAAATAACCCAAAAAAGAATTATGTCTATTCAAGTTTATATGATAATTGAGATTACTACCAGGGTATCATACATCCATACAAAAGCCAGAAAAATTGCAACGACTCTCCCAGTAACATATGGTATCATACATCCATACAAAAGCCAGAAAAATTGCAACAACTCTCCCAGTAACATATGCATCCACAGAACAATGATTACCCGAAGCTTTAACATAAACGACTGCTATTTGCAAATACCCGATTTTGGTTTGCAGCTACAACAACACTTATTTTGCAAAGAGATCTCGCAAAACTACAGCAGCATACGGGACAAATGCAGCCAATCAGGTGATTGGCCCTTCCACAAGGGAGGATTAGCCTCGAGATCTACATATGCAGGAACTCTTCCTATAGATTTCAGGAACTTGCCCAACCAGTAGTATTAAGTGTGGTTGACATGCTAATAGATAATGATTAAGTGTTTGTTTAGCCTAGTCTTTGAGAGTGTTTTTGGAGTTAAAAAGTACAAACTAGGCCAAACATTACTCTTTGTAGAAGTTAATACTTGTTTTCCAAAAATAAATTTGGCTAAAAACAGCTCCAAAAGCAGAAGCAGTAAATTGTTGCATCTGCTTCTAAAATATTCTAATTCTTATAAAGATAACATTTAAATATTTTAATATTATGTTAGAACCTTTAATATTATGTTGGATATTTTTATTATCTAATTCCGTTAAAAATATGGTATTTAGTAAATTTTTGATATATAAATATTTAATTTAAAGAATTCTATAGTTAAGTAAGACCATATGTAGTTACAATAATAATTATTATAACTACAACTATAACTAAATGATTATAAGTATTGTTAAAATTTAAATCTGATAATCTGTTTAAAAATTAATAAAATAGAAAAATGTAAATAACCATATGATAATTTTACTATAGAAAACACATAATAATTTTTAAAAGTTAGACTAAATAATTAAATTTAGTAAAAGCACTATATCATAAGTTATGCCAAACACTTTAATTTAGTAAAATCACTTATGTCATAAGCTAGGCTAAACACTTCAATATTTCTCCAAAAATAACTTTTATAAAAACTGTTTGTAAGAAGCAAAAACACTTTTTTAGAAATTAGGCCAAACATGCACTAAAATAAGTAGCACTTCCGAGATTTAAATCCTTGATTCAATAAAACGGAGACATCCCTGATAGATTCATTTATAAGTGCAAATGGAGTCATACAACCTTGTCAAAAAAAAAACTCAGAAAGTCAAAATAACTTAGAATTAAGGTAATCTTTAATTCGACAAAAGAATGTAAACAACCCCTCAAAAATGACTTCTTCCATCAAAATAAAGTTGATCGACACCAAGGTATGAGAAATTAAGGGTTTCAGAGAGAAACATCCTTGAATTCTAACTAATTGTGAAACCATGCCTAACCCTAACAGTGATACATGCTGCTCTATTTCACGGATCATAATTCCATAAGAGTGCAAGCATATGGTGGAAATAGTCAATATGTTGCTAGTTATAATATGAGTTGTCTTGGATGAAAATAAAGCAAAAATGGTCACTCCAACAATACAATAACCTTTATGAAAGAGTTGTGATAAGACAACCAGGAAATTAAATAGGAATGCAAAAAGTTACAATAATATACATATAACAATGTGACAAAAAAGTGAAAAATAGTAGAAAATGAATGCCAACCAATTCATTGTACAAATGTTAAACACCACCGTAACATGTACTAGAACCAAATAAAATGGCGTATTTAAATACTAATGTTAGCATTACTCAAGGAAATAAATCAATAATAACTAGAGATGTCAATGGGTCTTAGACCCACCCCAAACCAAACAACAATATTTTTTTTTTTTGCGCGAATATGGACTATATTTTGGAGGGTTAGGTTTGGATTTGAAATGGGGATAGAAAGAGATGAAAAGGTTTTTTAGTAATTGGGAATTCTTAATCTCTGGCCTCTTTTCAATTTGTTGGCTTTATTATCAATTTAATGACCTGATTTTGAAAAGGGCATATTAGTCTTTCTCTTTAACAACATTAAGGGCGTTTTAAGAATTCTTACTCCCAAGTTTTAACGCTACAGTAAACTAAGGCCCAAAAATGGTTAGAACTGCGAATATGTTTAATCCACTACTTTCACCTCAATTTTCCCTTATTCTTTCGATGAGCATGTAGAAGTTGGGTAGGTAAGATGTTATAGGTTTTTGTTGGTTTGTGTTGTTTACCTAGAAATAGGTAATAGCGTATTAAAAATAGAAAAATTACTCATATTTTTAAGTTCAAAAAATCAGATAGAGATAAATAGAAAAATATCACAAATAATTTTCTTTTGCATATAACAAGGCCCGTTAATCTTGTAGATGACATGTGGGCCTATAAAAAACATGGGTAAAATGAGGTAATTGCTTGATTATACCCTTATTGAAAAAAAATGTTATTTTCTATGTAAATCTAATAAATATTTAGAAATTTATTTGATTTTTTATTTTAATCTAGAGAGTTTTAAATTTTAAAAATAAAAAATAACTGAGCCAAACCCGAGCCTGGATTTCCAAACCGAGTCCGAGCCCAAGTCATAACTTTGTAAGGTTGATGAGCTTTGAGCTGGGGCTGGGTTTTTCTTAATCGAGCCGAGCCCAAACCTAGGTGGGCTCGACTCGTTTACACCCCTAGTCGCAATCGTAACCCATTATGTTTACCTGAAACGAAATATATTGTACTTATTTACTCGAAATACCCAACCCATATTTATCCGAATCCAATATACACCCCACCCGTAACCCATCTGCCCGTCTAGATTGACAAGTCTACATTATGTTGAATTTGACAAAGCTTACTAAAACTTGTCAAAAATTACCAAACTTTTACTCAACTACCTTTCACATATGAACATGACGCCCAAAGTTACATTGAATTTCCTTTTTCTTCTCAAACTTTCCTTTTTCTTATGAAAACCAAAAAAAAAAAGTGGCGCAACAAAGGAGAGTATTTGAATAAAAATGTCACCTAACTTTCCAAAATAGTCAAAAATGTAATTCATTTTTACAAACTGTCATTATTGTCACTCAACTTTCCAAAATAGTAAAAAATAACATTGAAACCTGCTATAACAGGTTGTCAACAGGTTAAAAGATTGTTTGGGCAAAAATGTCACTCAACATTCCAAAAAATTTAAAAATGCCACTCAATTGTCCTAAAAAATAAAAAATGCTACTACCATCCATTAAAACAAAAAAATATCACTAGCTTTAATTTATTTAAACTAATCTATAAAAATATTCAATTTAAATTGGAGATTCACTAGAAAATAAAAATTTTGTTTATAAATCATGTAATTGTAAATTTATTTTTTTTACGATTAGGATTGTATATAATAATGTTGAGTTTTTTATGTTTTCTCCATAAATTTTTTTTATTTTATTTCTTAGTTTATTCTTAAAATATATTTATAATAATATTCTCTTTATGACTTGTTCTCTGTCACCTTTACCTTACTATAATCTATAACTGTAAAACCCCGAAAAATCCGATTATGATTACCGTTACGTCGTTAGTATTATTGTACGTCCGTTAATTATTTTGTCTGTTTAATTGTTAACACTTGAGCTCGTAGGACCATCGAGGGAATATCAAGGGTAATATAGTCTTTTCTACGTGCATGGATATGCATGGGAATAGGGGTATTTTGGTAATTTCAATGTTAATATTTGATGAATATGTGTTAGTTTTATTTAGTTAATTATGTGACTATTTTTTAGTATTATTATTATTATTATCATTACTAGCAAATACCCGGGCGTTGCCCCGAACCAAAAAAAATACCCGAGCGTTTATACATAAATACATTAAAAAATGGAATTTTGGACGTTAATATACTGAATTATCGGGGTATTAGACAATCATACACTAAACTTTCACCTTGGACAATAATACACTGTACTTTAGGGGGTGTTGGACAGTAATGCACTCGGAAAGATTTTGACGGTGGCTGACTTGATGGTAATCCAACGTGGCATGCCTGCCACGCGGGATCGCCACCAAGTCAGCCACCGACAGTATTGTTCTGAGTGCATTATTGTCCAACACCCCCCAGAGTACAATATATTATCGTCCAAAGTCAAAATTCAGGGTATTATTATCCAATACCCTAAAAGTTCAGTATATTAGCGTCCAAAAACCCTAAAAAAAATATTGGAGCGTTGCCTGGTACGAATATGAAGATACATTTAGATGAAATTCAAAAGACTTAACCAGGAAGAAACAATTGTTTGATCAAGTAAAACAAAACTACGATAGAAATATAGGTTCAATAATAGTTAAGATGTGGATGAATAAAAAAAAACAATCGTTAAGATAAAAGGAATATTATAAATGGGATGCCAAATGAGTGAAGGAGGGTTATATGTGGTCAAAATGCAAGAAAATCATAATAAAATTATGAAATATGGACATGCAAAATTAAGTGGATGTCGTCATAGAATTTATAGCACTAATGACAATTCTGATGCTTCGACTCTTTCCAATTAACTGACGTGATTAACTAAATTAAGAGTTATATTGATCATTAAAATGAGATTTACGGACAAAAACTCACGATTGTTGTAATTAAATAATATGACATATAACGTACATAGTGTTTCTTGCAATATGGGATGAAAGGTAGGGATGCTAATTATTTCAAAATAGACACGGTCAATTAGACAGAAGGAAATTATAATACTAAATTCACCATAGAAGCAACCTAAATCACTTCGGCAAAAGACGTTATGTATTAGACATTGTGTACTTGCTATTTGGGATACATTGTCTATGTAAACAAACCAGCATTGTGAAATTTGAGAAAATTTGTATTATTTATGTTGGTTGTTTATGAAAATAAATCAAATAATAGGTGCCAAAAATTATGAAAACCGGGACTAAAAATTTCCCGGTTCGATTCCCGCCTGCGGTTAATTTCCCGGTTCATTATAAAAATAAATTTTTACATTTGTAATATCTATATAATTTAATACCTATAATGTAACTGCAATGTAATTTGACTCTCTTAATGTGTGATCATCAATGTTCTTAAACATAGGCATAACAATGGCCAAATCCTCAATCAAACTCAGACCAATAATAAATTAAAGATGTATGCCATAGTGATTGGAATAAAAATTTATTTTGACTATACATATGTTAGATAACCACACCCAATTTATGCACCGTTCTTTTGTGCGTTTAATTTACGTTGCGGTTTGTTGTGTTGCGGTAAATTGCGGTAAGTTGCAGTGGAAATAGTAAAAAGGTAACGGTAATTTGTAGTAGATTGCGGTTAGTTGCGTTACCACACAAAAGAACGGTGATAGGAAAATACTGTAATTCATTAAGTGCAATTGAAGCGTGTGCTTCAAATATTATAATTGTTCACTCTAGTTGCTATGATTTTTCAGTTTTATTAGTATGATTGTTTACTCGCAATATTTTGGAGCAAATGCTCCAAATACATGCAATATTGATTTGGGAAATACTTTTTATTTAGAAATGAATTTTCTTTAAAAAAATAAAATTTAAAATATTCAAGAAATATTATTATTTTTTACAAAATCAAGAAATATTTTATTCATAGATCAAATGGTCATCATTGATAATTATAAAAAAATAGTTAATGGTATAATTAAGAAACCAATTAAGTCATATGTATGTTGTATTTTTTTTTATGGGAACATATGTACTTGCTCTATTTTTTTATTTGTTATTTAACTTCTTTAGATACATGCATCTATAATTAATAGATTCTCAAATAATATGTTTTAAGAAATACATTATTGAGTTGGATTTTTTTTTGACCCGAAAAACCTGAATTGTATGACCCAAAAAAAAAACCGGGTCCATAGATAGATTTGTCGTCCAAATTTTGATATTAACCGAATTGACTAAATATTTGGACATTATTTTTCTCTTTTTTCTATTGTCCAATTCCGATTCTGACCCAAATCTTCGTCTGAATTGTCCGACAAAAATGGGGTTTGCCCATGAATTTCTCGTCCGAATTTTGACTTTGACTGAATTTGACCGATCCGAAGTTAATTGGACCCAAATTTTTGCAACATATGTACTTGCTCTATATTTTTGCTTGTCATTTAACTTTTTTAGATACATCTATAATCAATAGTTTCTCAAATAATATTTTTTACGTATACATTATTGTTGTAATTAAGTACTCGGGCAATATGGCATATAACGTACATAGTGTTTCTTGCAATATGGGATGGAAGGTAGGGATGCTAATTATTTCAAAATAGACACGGTCAATTAGACAGAAGGAAAGTATAATACTAAATTCACCATAGAAGCAACCTAAATCACTTCGGTAAAAGACGTTATGTATTAGACATTGTGTACTTGCTATTTGGGAAACACTGTCTATGTAAACAAACCAGCGTTGTGAAATTTGAGAAAATTTGTATTATTTATGTTGGTTGTTTATGAAAATAAATCAAATAATAGGTGCCAAAAATTATGAAAACCGTGACTAAAAATTTCCCGGTTCGTTTCCCGCCTGCGGTTAATTTCCCGGTTCATTATAAAAATAAATTTTTACATTTGTAATATCTATATAATTTAATACCTATAATGTAACTACAATGTAATTTGACTCTCTTAATGTGTGATCATCAATGTTCTTAAACATAGGCATAACAATGGCCAAATCCTCAATCAAACTCAGACCAATAATAAATTAAAGATGTATGCCATAGTGATTGGAATAAAAATTTATTTTGACCATACATATGTTAGATAACCACACCCAATTTACGCACCGTTCTTTTGTGCGTTTAATTTAGTAAATTGCGGTAAGTTGCAGTGGAAATAGTAAAAAGGTAACGGTAATTTGCAGTAGATTGCGGTTAGTTGCGTTACCGCACAAAAGAACGGTGATAGGAAAATACTGTAATTCATTAAGTGCACTTGGAGTGTATGCTTCAAATATTATAATTGTCCACTCTAGTTGCTATGATTTTTAAGTTTTATTAGTATGATTGTTTACTCGCAATATTTTGGAGCACATGCTCCAAATACATGAAATATTGATTTGGGAAATACTTTTTATTTAGAAATGAATTTTCTTTAAAAAAATAAAATTTAAAATATTCAAGAAATATTATTATTTTTTACAAAATCAAGAAATATTTTATTCATAGATCAAGTGGTCATCATTGATAATTATAAAAAAAATTGTTAATGGTATAATTAAGAAACCAATTAAGTCATATGTATGTTGTATTTTTTTTTATGGGAACATATGTACTTGCTCTATTTTTTTATTTGTTATTTAAATTTTTTAGATACATGCATCTATAATTAATAGATTCTCAAATAATATGTTTTAAGAAATACATTATAGAGTTGGATTTATTTTTACCCGAAAAACCTGAATTGTATGACCCAAAAAAAAACCGGGTCCATAGATAGATTTGTCGTCCAAATTTTGATATTAACCGAATTGACTAAATATTTGGACATTATTTTTCTCTTTTTTCTATTGTCCAATTCCGATTCTGACCCAAATCTTCGTCTGAATTGTCCGACAAAAACGGGGTTTGCCCATGAATTTCTCGTCCGAATTTTGACTTTGATTGAATTTGACCGATCCGAAGTTAATTGGACCCGAATTTTTGCAACATATGTACTTGCTCTATATTTTTGCTTGTCATTTAACTTTTTTAGATACATCTATAATCAATAGTTTCTCAAATAATATTTTTTACGTATACATTATTGTTGTAATTAAGTACTCGGGTAATATGGCATATAACGTACATAGTGTTTCTTGCAATATGGGATGGAAGGTAGGGATGCTAATTATTTCAAAATAGACACGGTCAATTAGACAGAAGGAAAGTATAATACTAAATTCACCATAGAAGCAACCTAAATCACTTCGGTAAAAGACGTTATGTATTAGACATTGTGTACTTGCTATTTGGGAAACACTGTCTATGTAAACAAACCAGCGTTGTGAAATTTGAGAAAATTTGTATTATTTATGTTGGTGGTTTATGAAAATAAATCAAATAATAGGTGCCAAAAATTATGAAAACCGTGACTAAAAATTTCCCGGTTCGTTTCCCGCCTGCGGTTAATTTCCCGGTTCATTATAAAAATAAATTTTTACATTTGTAATATCTATATAATTTAATACCTATAATGTAACTACAATGTAATTTGACTCTCTTAATGTGTGATCATCAATGTTCTTAAACATAGGCATAACAATGGCCAAATCCTCAATCAAACTCAGACCAATAATAAATTAAAGATGTATGCCATAGTGATTGGAATAAAAATTTATTTTGACCATACATATGTTAGATAACTACACCCAATTTACGCACCGTTCTTTTGTGCGTTTAATTTACGTTGCGGTTTGTTGTGTTGCGGTAAATTGCGGTAAGTTGCAGTGGAAATAGTAAAAAGGTAACGGTAATTTGCAGTAGATTGCGGTTAGTTGCGTTACCGCACAAAAGAACGGTGATAGGAAAATACTGTAATTCATTAAGTGCACTTGGAGTGTATGCTTCAAATATTATAATTGTTCACTCTAGTTGCTATGATTTTTCAGTTTTATTAGTATGATTGTTTACTCGCAATATTTTGGAGCACATGCTCCAAATACATGCAATATTGATTTGGGAAATACTTTTTATTTAGAAATGAATTTTCTTTAAAAAATTAAAATTTAAAATATTCAAGAAATATTATTATTTTTTACAAAATCAAGAAATATTTTATTCATAGATCAAGCGGTCATCATTGATAATTATAAAAAAATAGTTAATGGTATAATTAAGAAACCAATTAAGTCATATGTATGTTGTATTTTTTTTTATGGGAACATATGTACTTGCTCTATTTTTTTATTTGTTATTTAACTTTTTTAGATACATGCATCTATAATTAATAGATTCTCAAATAATATGTTTTAAGAAATACATTATAGAGTTGGATTTTTTTTTTACCCGAAAAACCTGAATTGTATAACCCAAAAAAAATCGGGTCCATAGATAGATTTGTCGTCCAAATTTTAATATTAACCGAATTGACTAAATATTTGGACATTATTTTTCTCTTTTTTCTATTGTCCAATTCCGATTCTGACCCAAATCTTCATCTGAATTGTCCGACAAAAATGGGGTTTGCCATGAATTTCTCATCCGAATTTTGACATTGACTGAATTTGACCGATCCGAAGTTAATTGGACCCGAATTTTTGCAACATATGTACTTGCTCTATATTTTTGCTTGTCATTTAACTTTTTTAGATACATCTATAATCAATAGTTTCTCAAATAATATTTTTTTACGTATACATTATAGAGTAGGAATTTTTTTTCCCGACCCGAAAAATCTAATTGCATGACCCAAAAAAACCGGGTCCATACATAGATTTGTGTTCCGAATTTTGATATTGACCAAATTGACAAATATTCAGACATAATTTTCTTTTTTTTTTCTATTGTTTGAATCTGATTCTGACCCTAATCTTCGTCCGAATTGTCCAACATAAACCGGGTCCGCACATGAATTTATCATCCAAATTTTGACATTGACTGAATTTGACCGACCCAAATGTAATTGGATCTGAATTTTTACCAGCGCTAATACATTATTATATTTTTTGAATAATATTTTATGATCATGATGACATCAATTTTATATTATGAATTATTATATAAAATAAGATATGAACAATTAAAAATTTCAACACAAAAATATTTGTGATAGTTAAATAAAAATAGAGGAATTAATTGTATTGTATTGGTAATTAAAAAAAAATAGCTTATTGAGTGATTAAGAAAGGAATAAAGTCATAATTATATGTAATATATGTGTACGACAACTAACTCCCTAATTTGGCATGACAAGAAAAATAAAATTAATAATTTTATGATGAATAAAAAGAAGTTATAAGCGATAACTGAATTCCAAACGGGAAGCGCAATATCTTTTTATTCTAAAAAAAATGCATGTATATATTTAAAAGTCAAAACCCTACAATTAATGCGATGAGAGTTAAAGTTATTCTCCTACTATTATATGTAGATGTAGATGTAGATTTCTTTATTTAAAAATGTTTTTAAATAAAATTATAGGTACTTTGATGACTATAATGTAATTTTACTCCCCAATTTATAATTATCATTATAAGATGAAAATAGATTTTTACATTTGTATTATCTATGTAATTTATTATTATATAGGAGTATAATGTAATTTTACTCCCTCAATTTTTTATTATCAATTCTTTTTATATAATTGATACGTGTTATCAATTTTTTTATTTTATTTTATTTTAAAAGTTTTATTTTGATTTGTTATTATTAAAACAATATTTAATGGATGCATGGGGGTAGGGGGAAGGTCATGCGTGGGATTAAGGGGGAGGGATGGTTAAGGGAAAAAAAAAATTGGGAAGGAAGTTAATGTCTTTGTTTTTCATGAAAAGAAAAAAGAAAATGATAAATATTGCTAGAATTAAGGAGAGAAGAGTCCAAAGGATTCTCCTACTATTATAGGTAGAATTTTATTTTAAAAGTTTTATTTTGATTTGTTATTATTAAAACAATATTTAATGGATGCATGGGGGTAGGGGGAAGGTCATGCGTGGGATTAAGGGGGAGGGATGGTTAAGGGAAAAAAAAATTGGGAAGGAAGTTAATGTCTTTGTTTTTCATGAAAAGAAAAAAGAAAATGATAAATATTGCTAGAATTAAGGAGAGAAGAGTCCAAAGGATTCTCCTACTATTATAAGTAGATTATTATTATTTTCAGAAATTAAAAAAAAAGATCATATTTTTCCCCTATACTATTTTTAGTGTCGGTGATTGGCAACTTTTTCCCCAAGTTTTATTAGCTTTATTAATTAGTATTTTTAAGTTAATTAAGTAAACTAATACAAACCCTAAACCTAACCTCTCCTCTCCCCTCTCTCTGCATTCCCTGCGTAACCACCACCGCAGCCTGTCGCCAGAGTAACCGCCACCACCACCGTCACGTCGTAGTCGTCGCCGGAAACCGCCTGGGCAACACAACCGTCGCACCTTCGCAACCACCGCACGCCCTTTTTCTCTCTCTATTCTTGTCTTGTACTTCCTCGGAGGTACGGCAGTGACGCCCGCCTTCTTTTTGGCTTTTCCGTTGTTAATCGTTGGCCAAAGTTAGGTTTACCGTTAATTTCTAAAATCGAATTTCCAGGGCGTTACAGTAACACATCACTTTAACGTTGTCAAAAATTCGAGTTCGAATGAATTGGACTTCGGACGAAAACTTGATGTTCGATACCCAGTTTTTTGGAACATTTTCCGGGTTCGACTCAAGTTAGATAAATTGGACAAGCATGAATTCAGGTCTAAACCGGGTTCGGACAATAGAAAATTGGAAAATATTGTGTTTGAAGTTTCGATCAAATCGGTCAATGTAAAAGTTCGGACAAAAATTGTATGACCATGACCGCTTTTTCCGGGTCGGACTGTACCGGGTTTTCGGGTCGGACATCTTTTGACAACCCTATATGTATGTATGTATGTATGTATGTTTGTTTGTTTGTTTGTATATGTACGTGTATATAACGTTGAAGTAATGTGTTATAGACTATAGTAAGACAACATAAAAATATTATTATAAGTATTTTAAGAATATATTATTATAAATATTTTAAGAATAAACTATGAAATAAAATAAAATTTTATAGAGAAAATATAAAAAATTCAACATCACTATATAAAATCCTAATCGTAAAAAAATTTACACTTTTATAAACATTTTTTTTACTAACGAATATCCTGTTTAAATTGAATATTTTTATATATTAATTTAAATAAATTAAAGCTAGTGATATTATTTTTATTTTAATGGATGGTAATGACATTTTTTATTTTTTAGGAAAGTTGAGTGACATTTTTAATTATTTTGGAAAATTGAATGACAATAATGATAATTTGTAAAAATCAATGACATTATTAACAGTTTGTAAAAATTAGTGACATTTTTAATTATTTTAGAAAGTTGAGTGACATTTTGATATGAAGCACCCCAACATGGGAGAAAGGGAAGTCTCGCGACTATACTGGATTTGATGTGGGTCGCTCGCCTTTACGCGACCCTAAACCTAATGCGTGCGAAATGAACCCAGATAGCAAACCTGTGCTCTTTAGTTGGAGAAAAAAGCAATCACAGCCGTCTATCTCATCAAGGACAATCTAGATTTAAAATAACACGACCCTGATCTGAGGTCCACGAAAACAAAAAAGGGCCTGTCACACAGTATCATCACTCACTGTAGCCTGAACTGAAGCACCAAAACCCTCCCCCTCTCCCCCCAAATTTTCTCACTCAAAACCTCTCTCTCTCTCTCTGCACACTTCTACACTCTTCTCCGCCGGCGCTCTCTCTCCTCCGGTAGGCCGTCGCTGTTTCTCTATCTCTCTTTTTTCTCTTTCTAGGGTTCGCGATCTAGCTTCCAATGCCATGTTTCGATTTCATTCGCTTGTTTTTCTTCTTCGCTATGTTTTGCATTTTTGGGTTTAGTGGGTAATAATTGGGGCTTCGAATTTGATTTGTTGTTGTGGTCGTCTTCTGCTTCAGGTCCAGTTCGGGTTCCACTCAGTCTTCTACTATGGCGGTATGTTCTGGGTGCTTCTCTTCTGTTCAAATGTCGTTAGCTTTGTTTTCTTAGGTGGGATTTTAGATTGATGGGTTTTATGATTTTGGTTTTGTGATTAGGTTGATAGAATCTTGAAAGATGAAGCTTCTGAGGAAAAGGGAGATCGTGCTAGAATGGTAAGTTTATGCTGAAACAGTAGACCCATTTATGCTAAGTATTCAACTTTCATTTTTAAAGTTCAAGTGTCTTTTGCAAAGTAGAATGTGTACTCAGATTCATCTGTGGTTTTTGCTGATGGGTATATTGGTTCATGGAGTATCCTTTTGGCTGTGTTCTGATGGTCCCTTTTGCTTGCCCACTTGGATAATTTACCTATGTTACTATACACTGCCTTATTGCTTGGATACTGGTTAATGAATGTTTATGTGCGTAATTTTGTTGCATTTGAGCTTGGCTAGATGTGCTTTTCTTTTGGTTTTGGGTCTTCAGTCTTGGCTGATGATATTTGATGTTTCCAGGCAACTTTTGTTGGTGCCATTGCAATCACTGATCTAATCAAGACAACTTTGGGACCAAAGGGAATGGTATGTCCTCATGAACCTCTAAACCCATTTTTTAAGATCCCAGCAAACTGGGGGTAAATCCTAATTCATTTTACACTTCACCCAATTAGATTGACATATTCTGTGATATATTGGCATGTGTCTTTCACAGGACAAAATCCTGCAGTCTACTGGTCGTGGGCATAATGTTACAGTCACAAATGATGGGGCTACAATCTTGAAGTCCCTTCATATTGATAATCCTGCTGCCAAAGTCCTTATTGGTATCCTTGAAAATTGAAATTTGTGTTTTAATATGAACATATTAATCCTGCACTCCCACATCTGATCTTGCATATAATGGAAATATCGCTCTTTATGATTTATTTATTTACTTTTTAATCTCAATAGAAGTATGTTATCATATAAAAAAACTCTTTCTGACTATCTTTATTTGGAGGATTTCTGTGTGTGTTTCTTGTGTCATAATTTATCCTTAATTCGAGGTTAGAAATTTCAAAGACACAAGATGATGAAGTTGGTGACGGGACAACATCAGTTGTTGTTTTGGCTGGAGAGCTGTTAAGAGAGGCTGAGAAGCTGGTAGCGATGAAGATTCATCCTATGACCATAATCTCAGGTGAGTGGTTAAAGATATTATAATTTGCTGTGTTTATCATTGTTTGCATGTGCATTCAACTGCTGTTTGGCTTCCACTTTTTCTTATCTTGGCTGGAAGAGATTAGCCAAAGTGCATGATACCAAACTCATGGACTCTGAAGTATATAGCAAACTAATTGCTAAAGATATGAATGATGCAAACTCCTTGGATACCAAGTGTGTAATTTTTTGTGTAGATACTTGGGGTGTTTTAATAAATAGTGTCATGGTAAAGGTGTGTCCTGGAAGCTATGCTCAATAGCACAAGGATGTGATTGAGGTAAGCATAATCCATTGTCAAGATTTTCCAAGAACTATCCTAAAGGGCCTCATGCATAGAGGAATACCATAGAGGTGTAATGCTAGTTTTTGATGAGTTACTTGTAGACATCCCTTAGTTGATTTGCTCCATAGAGTTACGACTTAGAAGTTTGAGGGAACAACTTTATGATTGAAGTCAGATACTTGCAGATAACAAGGAAAAAATAAGGGGGACAATGGTGTTCCTAAGGAAGGAGGCTTGCTTCTGGGAAGATTAAATGCAAAATGGTTTTGAAAGTTAATTTAAGAAAATTGAGATGAAAGAGCTGATAGTGGGCACTCTCAAATTTTCATGTGTGGTTTACAAGTTGAAATTAGATGCTTAGTTTAAAAATGCTCGAGGTGCACAGAAGCACAAAGGGTCTATGAACCATGGGTTCTGGCTTTTTAGATTTGAGGGCACTTATACTGATGATTAAAATCATTCCCAGCCAATCCTAGGCCATGTTTTTTGTTTTTCTTGAAAATAATAAGTTAGATATGGCATCAAAGAATTAGCAAGATTCCATTATAACTATGAAAAATAGCACGTGCTTTGCATTCTATTTGGGCTAGGAAGGATACAGAGAGAGATAAAAACCTGGCATTACAGAGAGATAAAAGCATGGCTTCGGGGTGTCAGGCTTGATGCTTCGAGAAAGTTCCAATCCAATCTCTAGCATAAGGTTAAGATTTTCTATTTCTGGGGAGAGAGAAAGAGAGTGATACACAAGAGAGATATATTACAGAAACAGAGAACAAGGAAAAATAAAAGCGATGATGTCATTGTAAGACGAGCTTTTGGCCTTTGTCCGAAGTACCAAAAAGCGCAGGCTTTTTCGAGGGCTTCAAGCTTTTCTGAGCTAGGCATGCTTTTTTTTAAACTAAGATTAGATGACTTCGCTAACTTGATATTGGCTGTTGCCGATGGAAAATTTAATTTAGATTGGTTTCTTGCAAATGACTACAAAATCAATGCTGCCCTGTCTCTACCCGATTCCCCAATTTCAGAGACTTCTACAGCTAGGTTTCACCTGTTTCAGACTTTGTGGCAAAAATATCATCATTCATAACTTAGTAATTAGTGTCTAGGAAGCTCGAGTAGTGATCCTTTTTTTTTTGGGTGGAGGGGGGGGGGGGGTGGGTTTATATTTGTAACTTGTTGTTTAGTTCACAGCATTACTTGCCCTGACTGTTTTTGCTCATGAAATGTATTTAGACGATTGAGCAAGTCTTGTTGCAGAGTAATTGCTTCCAAAATTTTCACATTGTGCCCATGATCTGACCTCTTCATCGTACTTGTCTTTGGTTTCACTGCTTGATATATCAATGTTAGGAATGGAAGATTCTATTGATTCTCTTGGGTTCCTGATTCCTATTGTTCCAAAATTCTGTTAGCTGCCTCTCTTGATTTACTGGTTCCTGTTCAGTTTGTGGGATTAAGATACTTCATATGACTTATTTTTGTCTAACTCAGGTGTCTGATTCTGTTATACACGTGTTCTTGTTTTATAATTTTTTTTGGGTGCCTCATCCAGGTTATAGAATGGCAGCTGAATGTGCTCATAATGCATTGCTGAAAAAGGTTGTCGACAATGGCCAAGATGCTGGTACTGCTTATTAACTATCTGTTTTTCAAGCGCTTCTTTAGGCTTTCTGCATGATTACTCTTTGATGCATGACAACTACAATGTGTGATGCAGAGAAATTTAGATCAGATTTGATGAACATTGCAATGACAACACTAAGTTCAAAGATATTGTCCCAAGACAAGGAACACTTTGCCAATATGGCAGTAGATGCAGTAATGAGACTGAAGGTGAAAAGCCTAAATCCTTTTAGCTTTAGATGCAGATTTCAGATTTCTCTTCTGGCTTAATGTGCATTTTTCTTTTTGTACATTTTTGGTATTCACTTGGCTATGATATAATTTTTTTAAACTTTTTTTAAATTTTTTATTTAAGAATCACAATATGTAAGTTTGGTGGTGTTTATTGAGTTTGTTTCGTTCAAACCACTTTGGTTAAGAGAGAATGTGAATAGGAGAGCAACTAATGTTAAGCAAAGTGGGTTGAAATATACAATCATGGACAATGTGAATTTTGAGCAGTACTTGAATTCTGGATGGTTGATGGTTGAATGTATAATGCCTTTTTCAGAGTATCGAGTCATTTGCCCTTGTTTCTCTGACTGTGGTTTCGTTGTGCATTAGTTAGATTGCCATCAGGATCATGGATTGGAGTCTGTGGTTTTCAACGTGCTGTTAAGTACTGTTGTCACTCGGATTGATTTCCTGAGTCATAAGTGTCTTCGTTGTGGTTTTGACATAGTGTTTAGGGTGTTTTGGAACCAGAAGCTGCTCGTATATACTGTCTTGGACCTCTTGGTCCCAAAGTTGTAGTTCATCCTGAAATCATGGGCCAGCTTTTGTGGGATATATAGGCTCTGTAATCTAATATGGACTATAATTTTATGACAGAGGTAGTAATAGAAAAGGATGATCAATTCATTGTAACATATAGGGTAACCCCTTGTCAACGAAGGTGTCCATAAATCTAAGAAGCGGTGCTATGTGCTCATGGGTTCCTCTCCGCCCCCTCTTGGTCTGTGTTTTGTTCACTTGGGTGGACATCACTTGCTCTATAGAATCACTGCTCTAAACAGCCATGAATCAAGGATTATTCTTAAGTTCTTTGTTGCTTCATGTTGCTTATAAGATTGTCTTTTGGAAATGTGCAGGGCAGCACAAATTTGGAGGCCATTCAAATTATCAAAAAGCCTGGAGGTTCACTTAGGGATTCATTTTTAGATGAAGGGTGAGTGTATTTGTCAAAGCATTGCCTGATACGAGTGTGCTTGCCTTCTTGTAATTTTGTTAATTAGCTTGTTCTAACCCATGTGATGCACGGAAATGTTAATCAAATGAAGCTATTAATTTGCGAAATATATAGCAAATGTATTAGAAAATCTTGATTTATTTTTAATATTTAGACATACTTGAAATTCTCTATTATTTTCGTGAATGTCATCTTCACAATACATTAAAAATGCTATTTACATATTAAACTTTGGTACTTATATATGGCTTTCTTCTGTTTTCAAAGTAACATTTATGACTAATAAATTGTATGGGTTAGGGATTACCTTAGGAGCAACCAAACCTATCTAAATGTATCATTTACCTTTGGATTCTCCATAGGAACTTATGTTTTAATATATTTATAGATTTGCTTAGATCCAGCATCTGGAATACTGTGCGAATCTATTTAGACTTCATGATTACACAAACATCTGTCTGTAGAGAAGCCTGATATTTTTTTTTCCTTCTATATATGTAAGTTAATGCTGTTATATTATGTACAGCTTGTCAAAAGGAGTAATTGGTGGTTCATTTGATTTATCATTCCAATATATTCTTTCTGTGAATATTTGGAATGTTTGATCTTTAAGATTTGGTTTTCTGTGGCAGATTTATCTTGGACAAAAAGATTGGTGTTGGGCAACCCAAGCGTATTGAGAACGCAAAAATTTTGATTGCTAACACTGCTATGGATACCGATAAAGTAAAGATTTATGGGGCACGTGTCCGTGTTGATTCAATGGCGAAGGTTGCAGAGATCGAGGCTGCAGAAAAGGAGAAAATGAGAGAGAAAGTGAAGAAGATTATAGCCCATGGCATTAACTGTTTTGTGAACCGGCAATTAATTTACAATTTCCCAGAGGAGCTATTTGCAGATGCTGGGATCCTTGCCATTGAGCATGCTGATTTTGATGGTATTGAACGCCTTGCACTTGTGACTGGTGGGGAGATCGCATCAACATTTGACAATCCTGAATCAGTGAAGCTTGGTCATTGTAAGCTGATTGAGGAAATTATGATTGGCGAAGACAAGTTGATTCATTTCTCTGGTGTTGATTTGGGGCAAGCATGCACAATAGTGTTGAGAGGTGCCAGGTAAAATTTCAGATTAAGCCACATGTCCTTTATCGGTTTTTTCATTTGCATTTCGTATTTTACTTGCATCCATTTATACAGTGCACCTACATTGTCCCAGTCCGTGAATCTAGGTCTCTTGTTTTGGGTACATGTTCAAAACTAGACCACCTGCTCATCACAAAGGAGAATATACCTGTACCCGGAGGAGCTAATGGTGCTATGATCAGTAGTGGCCCTCTAATAATTGATCTAGTGGATACTGAAGCTCTTGTCATAGTTGTGGTTTTCTGTAGTTTTCTTGTACATCTGTGTGAAACGATTTAGTTAAATTAGATCTCTTTTGGTACACATTTGAATTATGGTTGGCGAAGATAAGTTGATCCTGTTTTGGAAATAAATCTGTGTTGATTTCTTTGAGAGAGGAAGAATGGAGGTCAACAGCTTTTTGTTAGGGTCTGTTAGATATCAACCAAGACCAATACTCCAAAATCTCACGCACGCCAGGTATGTGGAGTGGTTGGATGTAGCTGTCTTATCCTTAAATTTTGCAATTTAGAGAGAACGCTTCCAATTGAGCTAAGATTTAGAAATTGTTCACTACCTACTACATGGAGTGGTCTGTCAGATAGGATCTAGGATAATGATATAATATCTGTGGACATCATTTAGACATAATCAACAAAGCTACTATAGATAATTTGCTGATGTTTGTCGATGTTCGTTTGAATCTCATCCATGTGAATTCTTGTCAAGTTGTCCTTTGTTTTTGTGTTTTTGATCTTTATCTCTTGCCAGTGTCGCTATTTACATACGTAATTCATGAGTTGACATATCTTGTTTGTTTGTAGTGAGCACGTTCTTGACGAAGCTGAGAGGTCTTTGCATGATGCCCTGTGTGTGCTGTCCCAGACAGTTAATGACACCAGGGTTTTGCTGGGTGGTGGGTGGCCGGAAATGGTGATGTCTAAGGAGGTGGATGAATTGGCCAGGAAAACTCCTGGAAAGAAATCTCATGCAATTGAGGCCTTTTCACGGGCTCTTCAGGCAATCCCTACTATTATTGCTGATAATGCTGGACTGGACAGTGCTGAGCTCATCTCAAAGCTCCGTGCTGAGCATCACAAGGAAAACAGCACTGCCGGGATAGATGTCATCACTGGAATGGTAAGTACAGATATCTTGTTTCCACTATCGCAATTAAAAACTGTCATCTGCTCGACTTTGCAATTGCACCTGGCAAATCTGACCTGATTGACTCGATTTGAACACGAACCAAAGTAACCCGACTTAAACTGACCTTTTCATATGCAAAAACAACGAAAGTCAAAGAGAAGAAAAGTTTGGACATACCATGACATGTTAGAACATGATTGATGAGTGTAGGTTGGAGACATGTCAGCACTGGGAATTTCAGAATCTTTCAAGGTGAAGCAGGCCGTGTTGATGTCTGCAACAGAGGCAGCCGAAGGGCTTCTCAGAGTTGATGAAATCATAAAGTGTGCACCCAGGAGGAGAGAGGATAGGATGTGAAGCTCAGAATGCTCGGATGTAGCTTTATGTTGAGGACTTACTGTTGGCAGTTGCTATGTTACTAGTAGTAGTATTCTGTTTGTTTTCCTCATTTTACGAGGAAATATGGGTTTTTGTGACTAAAATGAACGTTTTTTTGGTGGGTTTTACGAACGTAGTGCTGGTTTATTTATTTACTTGAGCTCAGCTTTAAGTTTTGATCATGTACAAGAGAGGATTGTACTGTGAATCACTGGGTGGTTTATTTTTATGTAAAAGGGTTTTAGTTCAGGAGAAATATGAGGGATTTTGGGTTTGGCCGTTGAAAAGCATTTGGAAGTGGAGGATGGGTTTGAAACCTCGTAATTTTAGCTCCATGTTACGAATATTAAATTGCATGAAACAGGCCACTGAGTGAAAATTAGATTTTCTTTTCCTAGATTATCCTGAGTCTTTCAACTAAAGGAAAACAACAAACAATACACGCTTCTTCTTACCGTGGTACATACATGAAGATCAAAGAGTTACTTTTAGGCTCTGTTGGGTTGTTTTGTGCGAATGTACGGTTGGTGAAAATGTGAAATGTGAAAATGGTTCGGTGTGATGAAATTGTGAAATGATATGATAAAATTTGTGAAAATATAGTAGACTAGTAGGTAATTCCTTCTTTAACTATCCAAATATTGGAAAGCAACTTGTGTAATTTAAATTTAAATTTAAATTTTCAAAAGATAACTAAGATCCTGTTCTTTTATGCGGTGTGGTGTGGTATTATAACTCATTATACCACTCATTTTTCCACACTTCACCACTTTTTACTGCATTTCATCACAATCATTATATCAATATATCTCTTGATTTTTTTCTTTCCTTACTTTTGTACTCTATTTTTCTCCTTTACTTTTCTCATTTTTTCTCCTCGCCTACCACATCAACCACACTTTTTGCAAATCTCACCATATCATTTCACATCGCACCGCACTTTCCACAATTTCATTACACTGCATCATTTCCACATCCTACCAATCATAAAAAAACAAGGCCTTTAAATGATTACTACTTCCGTCCCAAAATGTTTGTCCGTTGACTAAATTTTGACTGTTCATTACTCACAAAATATAATGAGTTACAATATAAAATTACCGTCATTGTAATCTTTAGTAAATTATCTTTCTAATGGTAGTGATTTCATATTTTAATTAACAGTCAAAATTTAGTCAATAGACAAATATTTTGGGACGGAGATAGTAGTCGGTGAAATCTGTCAATGTAATCACTTACCACTGCATATAAGCAGGTGTCGACGAGTGCCAAAATTGAAGCAGCTTACTCCTCCACATCACCCAAAACTCCAAAACTAAACAAGTGGAATTCTTCCAAACGGGTCCACGCAATATACAGCCTTATCTCATTTCAACCAATGAAATTCCATGCATATCCGTCTAATTTTTCCAATTTTAATTTCTATCATGAAAAAAAAACAACACAGAAAAAAGAAAAAGACAGAAAAAGAAAAGAACTAATTAGTTGAACAGGCAGAAGAGGTGTTGAGTAGAAGCCATGGCCATGGCCACATTACATGGTACTCCAATCCCAACCTCCATAGCCACTACTACAAGATCACAATCAGCTCCTTCTAAGACTTCTTCCAACGCCAAAAAACCTCCATCATCTCTTCATTTCCACACTTCTTTGCTTTCTCAGGAGGTCTCGGTTAGTGTCCAACGCAGGTACGTCTTAGTTCTTTGTCTTTGATTGAGGCTCTACTTTTTTTTATAATGCGGTGCGGTACTATAACTCATTCTACTACTCAATATTCTTCTGTACTTCATCACATTTTTACCACAATTATTATCAATGTTATATGCATTATGTCTAATTATTTTCGTTAAGGGCTTGTAAAATTCACGTTTAAAAAGCAGTTGGGTAAAAGTTAAATTTTGGTAAATATTGGTAACTTTTAGCTAATTTACGTTAATATATCAAAATTATTATTTTTTGTTTTTTAACTTTGGTAATTTTTGATAAGTTTTGATAAATTTAGATAAAATCTAGTAAATTTTAATAAATTGCATTTATCTATAAATTTGACAAGGCCTAAAATTGGAGGTTTAATGAGACCATATATTTTTAATAGAAAGTGACTCTAGGATGTGATTTTAGTCCCTTCAAATGTTATATGCATTATGTCTAGTTTTATATGGATAAAGCTCCATGATCAGTGATCATATATGTCGAGAATTGTTTCATAGGAGTTTCTGTATGGAAAAAAAAAAGGTGGGGTCAATTGGGATTTCCAATCGAGGACACCAAATTTTGTAGCTACTTGATATTACAAATAGCATGCGAAAAAAATGCGATAATGATGGACTGCCTTTGTCCCTAAATAAGTGTTAATTTGATTAAGTTTAGACTGTTGATTACTCACACATTATAATGAGTTGTAATATAAAATTAATACTATTGTAATTTTTAGTACAATATCAAATTAACACTTATTTAGGGACAACCTTATATACTAACTCATTGTAATTTGTGAGTAATCAACGATCAAAGCTTAATCAAATTGACTCTCATTCAGGGGCGGAGAGGCAGTACTATGTTAGGTATTGGCCCATTGGGTTTGATTTTTCAAAACCTCCTTCACGTGGTAATTCTATACCACTTAAGTGTTGTAATATTATAATGAAAATGATATGAGTTTTAGGGTAAAATATCTATCAGGTGTATTATCTTAATATAAAATCTATATATTTGTATATTAAATTGAAAAAGAATGATATAATTGACTTTATAATTATAATATGTCATATAAATCGTATAAAATTATATTTCTATCTATAATTTTCAAAATTTGTAAAAAAAGTACTTAAAATATGTCTAATCGATTGAGTTTATTCAATTACAATGTCATTTGTAATTATTAGCATAGTTAACATATTCCAAAGCTTCTTATAATTGATAATTTAATAATATCTATCAAAAATTGGTGTAAAAAAATTATAATAAGTATTAATTTCAATAAAAGCAAAACACTTGAAACAATTTTATTCTATGGTCATAAAATGTTAGTCAGACTGTAACCAAGATGAGGCTAGGAGACCTTATTTATCACTCAATCGAGCTTGTATGTAATGTGGGTAGTCCTGGTAGAAGCTGACCCGACCCAAAGTCGATCCGATTTTACAAACTTGGAATACGAAGCATACCAAACCCGATCTGACCTGACCGAATTGACAGATCTAAAAGTAGGTGAAATAAAATTGGAAAAAAAATTTGCGATGCAGGAATATCATGAGTGCAGCAATAACAGGTGCAATTGTGGGCTTAATTAATGTGGATGACAAGAATGCATGGGCAGCAGCAAGACGACCACCACCGCCACCACCGGAAGAGAAAAAGGATCCAAATATAAGCGGGGTTCAAGCCAAAGTTCTAGCAAGCAAAAAGAGGAAAGAAGCTATGAAACAAGCCATGGCAGAGGCTAGAGCAAAGGGAAAATCAATCCAAGAGCAATGATTAATTTCTTGTTAATTAAATCCGTCTCTAAGCATCTGTTTAGTTACGCTTGTAATTGTAAACATTTGAGCGAATGTCCATCTTAATAATAACAACGCACAAAACAATTGTTTGACTAGTTTGTTCATTCTTTTGGACGTGTTCGGAGTTTGGTTTCCTTGTGTGAAACATTGGTTTGTTGAGGTAAAAGTTAAAAATGTAATAGAAATGAACAAAAATGAAAAAAGAAAATTGGATTCTAGTAGTCCCCATTTTCACGAATTGTACAATAATAATTCCTAATTTTTTTTTGTACGTGAGTGATCTAAGAAATCGAAATTGTATTTTTTTAGTCCTCCCTTGAGTCAAATGGCAGTGACTCGGTGGATGGATAATATTCCGGCATGCTGACATGATTTGGCGAAGTTTGTGTTGACTAATTTTTATGTTTCACATGCCACTTTGTGTCTACGTCATCCTTTGTATCATGACCCATGCTTTTGTGATAATTGCATAATGCGTTTGCATCCCAAGTGTTTGGCTTATTTTTGGGTTCCGTTCTTGGTAGGGGAAGTTCTATCACATTCTTCTTTAATAGACGGGTTAATGCTCCAGTATGGTATAGGTTTCAACGCTTTTAGGAGGGTGGTTGTATGCACCAGTAGCCCTCCTATTCATGTTGGAGTTCTTCCATCCCTGAGTAGTGGCTTTCTCATTGTTGATGGCCTTGAGCTCCGCGCAGAGGTCTTTCACATACTCGAAGTCCTTGATCACGTGATAGTTCAAATGATGGACATGATTAGCTTTTAGGCTCTGTTTGAATGTTGACAACTGAAATTCTAACACGATGGGATCCACGATCTAAGCCAGTTTGGCCTGACATATATCATAATAGTCCAAAGAGGATTCATCCTCATTTTGCTTGATCGCGGTCAGGTCAGATGTTTAGGACCTTTTCCTGTGAATACAATTGAAATATTGACAAAAGGCCTTTTGTAGAGAAGGTCAATCATTTGTGCTTATGTTGGTAATGTATAGTACCAATCTTTGGCCTCATCATTAAGAGTAAAAGCAAAAACTATGGTATATAAAGCGGAATCAAATTCCCCCTTAAGGGGATGAACCTCATGAACTCTTTCATGTGATGCACTGAGTTCTCAAAGGGTTTGAACTTCTTGCCTGGAACCTCAATACCTCATACCTATCGAGCAACAACTTTAGTAGGGAGCCCAACATCCACATATTCATCTGTAAACATCGGCAAGTTACTAAGAGCTTGCTGCAAATGGTTCAGTTTGTCATTGACCCGAGACATTATCAATGCCTCTATGTCTTCCTTCTCCCTAGGAGGACCTCTAGGTGGCTCAGAATGGCTCATGACCTTGTTGATTTTGGCTCTTTGGCTTTTTTATAATAGAAATGGCCGAGCTTGCTTAGCTTCATCTTCTTTGGACCAATTGTCTTCACTTTGGCCTTTGCCCTTATCAGGCTTCTTGAGCTTCTAGGGCTCATTATTAGATCCAATCTTCTGAACGAGGGGCTCTCCATATTGCTAGTCTTTCTCTTTTTGTTGTTGAGTGAACCACTTTTGTTTGGGAGGATGTAAAACCCCGGAAAATCCGAATATAATTACCGTTACGTCGTTGGTATTATTTTACGTCCGTTAATTGTTTCTGTATTTAAATTGTTAACACTTGAGCTGGTAGGACCGTCGTGGGATTACTAAGGGTAATATAGTCTTTTCTGCGTGTATGGTTATGCACGAGACTAAGGGTATTTTGGTAAAATTACATGTAATTATTGTTGATTATGTGTTAACTTTTATTTAGTTAATTATGGGATTTTTTTTTAGTATTATTATTAGTATTAGTATTAGTACTATTATTATTATTATTATTATTATTATTATTATTTGTATTATTGTTCTTATTAGTATTATTATTGTTTTAGGATTTTTTTTTTCTTTTAAAAAATCAAAATTTGTTTTCCCTAGTTTTTCTCTAAGTGGCCGATTAGGGGGCTTGTTCCCCAAGTTTAAGTCCACTAAATTAAGTTACTAATTACCTTTAATTATGTTTAATTAACCTAAAAACCTACAAACACTAACTGCCTCAATCTCTCTCTCATTCCTCCCTTTGAATAACTGCTCAACCACCACCGCACCACCGCTTGCAACCTGCCGCCACCGAACCTCGCCGGAAACTGCCTCCAACAGCCACTCCGACCACCGCAGTGACCACCGCACTCACTTTCTCTCTCTATTCTCTCCCCTTCGTTCCTCTCTCTCTCACCGTCATCCGCCTAGTGGTGCGCCACCACCGTGGCCGCCCAGTTGCCGCCGATCGCTGTCATCGACTCCCGACCACCAGGCGACACCCAGAACCACCGCACGTTGTCGTTGCCCAGAACGAGACGAAGACAAAAGCCCCACCATCGCTGCCGCTCAGATCGAACACGAAACCGCCACCACCGACCATCTGCGACCACCACGACTCCACTGACGCCGCCTGAACGTCCGACGACCACCCCGACGTCGCCGCCGACGGCGTCGCTTTGCCTTGCGATTCACGTAAACCCTAAAACTCTTCTATTATTTTGGGTTCCTTTTACTGATTATTAGTGTATTACTTTGGGTCTTTGGCTAGGAGGGAGATTAAGTGCTTATAAATTGAGAAACTGCTTTTCATTAGTATTACTATTCCGTTAGATACACATATATGATTAGTATTGTGTTTGCAGTATGAACATGAGTATTAGTGTAATCGAAGTAGTAGTATCCATTAGTAGTATTAGCATACTTAGACTTATGATGAGTATGGTTATTATTTTCATGTGTGGGTGTAGGAGTATTGTGATAACATGAGAAATATCTGAGTGGCTGTATTTTCATTAATTAGCATTAATACTATGTCCATACCATAATTAGAGTGAGTTGCGTATAAAATAAGTGAATATGCTATTCCTACTGCTTTCCTTAGTATGCTTGGAGTATAATACGAGTATTATTTATCATTTGGATATGTGTGGCTCATCAGTATGACTATTGTGATGACTAGGATTAGGATTGTTTCCCATAATCGGAGTATTCGTGGTTCATTAGTATTATTATCATGTTCAGGTTACGTTTAGGATTAATATTATGTTTATGTTGGTAGGATAATCTGATTAATTGCGCTCCATTGGTGTTAGTATCATATTGGGTATAAGAGTATTTTTTTTATTATTATTTTTGCAGTACGATTTATTTTTCTATGATGTTTATTGTCAAAGAATTTATTTATTTATTTATTTTTCTTTTCTTCTTTGTTTTATTTTGATTTCTAAAGTTCGTTAAAGAAAATGTTTAATGAAAATTATGTGTTATTGTGAGATTTTTGTGTTAGTTTATGTGTAATTCGACCTTGATTATGTTAGGGGAGTGAAGGGGGATGTCTTTGCCTTTAGTAGACTGTTTAGAATCTCAAATTGGAACCCCGGGATAGTGTGGTTGGAAATTAGGATCGACAAACCCAAAATGAAAACGGGTCAGATTGGACAGATTTCATAAGTCATACTAAATTGGTCACCATATAATGTAGAGTTAATGTTTAACCCTACCTTTTGGTCTGGAAATACCTAAGGATGTTAGCTTTCATAGGAATTTTGCGGATCGGGATTTCGAGGTGTATATTCTGAGTTACGACCCAAATAGCGCACCTAGGTCAGAACTGGACAGGTTCTGTAATTGGCTGTTTTTGAGGACCTTAGAAGGTGTTTTAGGTCTCGAGGTCAACATAAAAGTTTTAGTAGACATCCTGAGGTTTCCAGAAAGTCCAAAACCATACCCATAGGAGGTCGGGAAGTCAAGTTATAGTTCGTTTTATTTGAGTATTGAATTCTGTCCAGTTTATCCTTTTGAATTAATGTGTTGTTATGTGTGAATTATTCGAGTGATTGTAATATGGGAGTGTTGTGATATGTGGTAGTTTATATTATGTAAGATATGTTTAAAATGTTAATTTATGAATGATGGGAACTTATAGTGTTCCTAGGGGTGGGCTAGGTGGAAAGTAGATTTCGTTAACTCCGTACGACGCGTTTTAATTTTAGAAATTTCGTTATTTTTAGGCGCGTTCTAAACTATTCGATCTAGTGAGCTCAAGTGTGTTCAAGTAAGGAGAAGAATTGTCGTAATGTCTATGTCCTAAATCCTACTGGGTTGCACTTTAATTGTTTTGATTGTAAGTTGTTTTGCGATTTGCATCCTGAAGGGATTTTATGATGAAAATTGACTGTCTATTTTGGATGTTCATTATGTTCTTGAGTTGGTAAAATGTGGACAGTCGTTTATGTGTGATTTGGAAATGGTTTTGGAAATTTGGGATTTGATTGGATTGGATTGTTGAGTTCGGAATGGTGTGATATTAAACCTGATTAATAATTCAAACGTGACGTAAATGCGGGTTCGGGCAACACCCCCGAAGATCAGGATGTGGTATCCTTGAGGGGGGGTTGTCAAGAGATCAGGGATGCCTGATAGGTGCTACTTCCCCGGGGTTAGTTTTATGCACGTGTGTGAAATGGATGGCCATTCGTATATTGAGATTGTGATTGATTGGGTTTGAAATTGAGATTGAGATTGTGATATGATTATAGCGAAGTCTTGGACTTCGAGGGCCAAATAAGCAAGGTCCGCCCGCTTAATAATTCTGAAAGATGGTTATGGTTGGTTGGGAAAGAAAACAATTTATGAAAAGATTTGAGTTGTTCACTTCTCCCCCAAAAATGAATTGAAATGGATTTTCAAAATGTTTTGACGGTTTAGGGGTAGACATTATTGAGTCCTCCTCATGTTTTTAAATGTTTTGTTTTCAGGTGAAGAGTTCTATGCTGGGAATGGGAACTAGCAAGTGAGGACGTTCGTTAGATTTTATTGTTTTGATTAAAGAGTTTAGTTGTGTTGATTAGACTTGAAATCTTTCAGTAGTTTCTGTTATGTCTTGAACTCGGATTTTTTTGCTAAGTTTAATTCGAAGTTGGTTTGTTTAGTTAATCTCTGTTCTTGCCTTGTACTTCTCCGGAGGTACGGCAGTGACGCCCGACTTTCCTTTGACTTTTCCGCTGTTTTCGTTGGTCAACGTTAGGTTTGACCGATAGTTTTTAAAATAGAATTTCCAGGGCGTTACAGAATGGTATCAGTGCTCTGGGTTGCGACCTAGTAGCTTCTAAAGTCACCTAAGTGTCTAGCTTAGGGCTTAAGTAGCTAATATCGGAGTGTGGAGTGTAGGATGGGAAATGGGTTATTTATGTGTTCTTTATGCTTAATATTTTGCATGCTTGCTTATTTGTGTGTGTTCGGCTGCCAGGATGAACCCTAACCTTCGGCATTGTCGTGACCTCGGGATAGCGGACCTTCACCTGTACTGGATACGGAACGCTGGTGAGTCTTTGGGAGATTTTATGTCTAGATTGCACCAGGAGGTGGAGGAGGAAGCTGATGGTGACTTGGAGGACACATGTTTGGAATGGAGGAGGCCTTTTGTTGCCTCTTCTTATTGGCCTTGAGAGGAGATTCGGTATGGGGGTATCGAGCTACTCAGACACTGCCGCCGTTAGTCCAACCTGGTCCCGACCCCGACCAGCACCATGATCAGAGGTGTTGCTGGTGTGGGAGGGTCCCGATGGGGTTCGACGCACTGTTCTTGGTGACCCAGATGGAGATGTTGACTCCGGCTGATTTGATGGACGTAGTGTGGAATGAGGAGTACCCACCACCCACCCTGGATAGTGATGAGGAGGATGACTCGAGCTGTGGGGATGGTCTTGAGAAGGATCCAGAGGGGGATCCTCAGCCTGTTGTGGATCACGATGAGGGTCCTGTAGAGGATCCTGAGGCTGAGGTAGACCCCGAAGAGGATCCTGAAGAGGATCCCGGGATTGAGGAGGGCCCTATAGGGGACCCTGGGATCGCAGCAGACCCGGAGGAGGATCCTGAGGAGGATGAAGACCCGAGAGAGCATGATGGAGAGGACCCCGCCCCAGAGGGCGAGGCCGACCCGGAGAAGGGGGCCGATGAGGGCGTTGAGCTTGAGGATAACCCCGAAGTGGGCTCCGAGCTTGGAGAGGACTCGACCTCATCTGAGGACTCTGACGAGTCCGAGGAGGACTCCGGAGATGAGTCTGATGACCCGAGCTGGAACCCGGAAGCAGCACGCAGTAACCCTAGGTGCCGGAGGATTGTTTAAGGGAGTAGTTGCTTAGTAGTTAGAGGGACTAGATCCCAGTAGATGCGGTGAAATCAGTTTTGGTGTGTTTATTATATTCGTTTTCCTTACCACGTATAAACCCTGTTGGGAGGGGGTATGAACTGGATTGCATATATGAATTTTTTTTTTGTGGAATGGAATAATAAGAATTCTGTGCTTATTTATGTGTCGACATTGTGTGATGTGACATTATTGATGCGTTTTTTTATAGAAGTATTATTTACTGAGATACTAGCATGTTATACTATTACTGTTGTGCTTTTAGCCCTTTCTCTTGATTAAATTGTATTATTGTTAAGAAAATACGGCCCTTGTGCGTTCCTAGCATAGTTGAGATAATAAGAGTAGGTCGTGGAGTAACCCTTTAGCTTTGGCTTCAGAATGACTCAAGGAGACAATGCTAGACCCAACGAGCCTTTTGGCATGCCTACCCCAACACCTGATGAGCTGAGACAGCGTTTCACCAACCTGCAAGACACAACATCTGCACGGCAACAGCCGCGGCTTAGCGCCAATTAACGGAGGAGGGGACCCCCAACCTGCAGTCCCCGACCTAGCACAACTGATGATGCTGGAGATGATGGCTTGACAGACCGAGCACTTCCAACGAATGTCAGAACAACGGGTTGAACCAAGGAAGGACAATGAAGCCTCCTTATTCAAGGAGTTTAACAGTCTCAACCCTCCCGCTTACTCTGGGGTAGCTGACCCCAAGGTGTTTGAAGAATGGATACGGGATATCGAGAAGAAATTCGATGCTCTCCCCTGCCCTGAAGAACGAAAAGTTGGTTTTGCAGCCTACCACCTAATAGGAAAGGCTGACATTTGGTGGATGAGTGTGAAGGAACGACAAAACGAACCAGAGTTCAACTGGAACTGGTTCAAGGAAATGCTGAAGAATCGTTTCTATCCCATGGCACTCCAGAAAGCTAAGGAGAAAGAGTTCCTGGAGTTGGAACAAGGAAGTGGAACAGTGCTGCAATACTCCGCCAAGTTTGCGGAGTTGTCTCGTTTCGCGCCGGCCTTTGTCGCCAACGAGACCCTGAAAATGAATCGTTTTGAGAGCGGCTTGAGCTTCGATATTCAGGACCGTATGGCTGCATGGTCCTTCTCGTCATATGAAGATATGCTGGACGTGGCCCTCAACATTGAAAGAGTGGCCATTGCTCGGGAGGCAGACCAGAACAAACAGGGACTCAAGAGGAAGGACCCTCCTCGCTTCAACCCTCCCCCATCATATCAAGACAAGCGACCCCGTCCTAGCAACTGGGTAGGAAACCTGGGACGTGGACCTTCTAACATCCCAGCCTGCAGGGCCTGCGGAAGGCCGGGACACTTCGCCCGGGATTGTAAGGCAGCCGCAGCAAGAGGATGCTTCAAATGCGGCAACCCACGACACCTGGCAAGAGACTGTCCTCGCGGGGCACAAGGTGGTTTTAACAATGGAAACGGGGGCAATCGAGGACCACCGTACTACGCAAACCAAAATCGCGGAGGATACAACGGGAACTATGGTCAGCAGAACCGTGGGGGATATCAAGGAAACCCGGGCCAGCAACAACAGAACCGGGGCGGATACCAAGGGAACTCGGGACAACGCTATCAGAACCGGGTTGGCCCCGGAGGGAACCAAGCTAACCAGGGGCGAGCACCCAACCCACCCCCACCCCGTCAACAACAACAACCACCTCGGAACCAAGGTGGAAGGGTGTATGTGATGAGAAAAGATGAAGCGGAGAACGAGGTCGACGTTGTGACGGGTACTTTCTCTCTCTACACCTATCATGTTTATGCTTTATTTGATTCGGGAGCTAGTCATTCTTTTATTGCCCCGGGAATTGTGGAAAAAGCTAAGATGAAACCATCGAGAAATAGTATACCCATGTCTGTAGCTCTACCCACAGGAAAGTCTGTTAATTGTGGAGAGCTGTATAAGGAGTGTCCAATAGTTATAGCGGGTCAAGAGTTTGACGCCGATCTTTACCAGTTCGACCTGATGGAGTTCGATATCATTCTGGGGATGGATTGGTTATCGAAGTACCAGGCCCAGATAGATTGTTTTAAGCAAAAGCTCACGCTAATTGGACCAGATGGAAGAAGTGTGGAGCATCGAAGCGACCGACATCTCCATAGGCCGAGAATCATCTCTGCCCTCAAGGCTAGGAAACTATTGGGTCAAGGGTGTAAAGGGTTCTTGTGCAATGTGGTGAACACCGAAGGGGAGGAGCCTACCATAGAAAATATCCCGGTGGTACGAGATTTTCCAGACGTGTTTCCTGACGAGATTCCAGGAATGCCTCCGCCAAGAGAGGTGGACTTTTGCATTGACACCGAGCACGGAGTCGCCTATCTCAAGGCACCGATCGAATGGCGCTCACGAACTTAAGGAGTTACAAAACAGCTAGAAGAGCATTGGAAAAGGGTTACATTCGACCCAAAGACGTCACCTTGGGGCACGGTCGTTTGTGAAGAAGAAAGACGGTAGCATGAGGTTGTGCATTGACTACCGAGAGCTGAACAAGATAACGATCAAGAATCGTTACCCCTTACCTCGGATCGACGACTTGTTCGACCAGTTGAGGGGTGCAACGATGTTCTCTAAGATTGACATGAGATCGGGTTATCACCAGTTGAGGATCCGGAATGAGGACATCACCAAGATCGCCCGAACTCGTTATGGCCACTATGAGTTTGTAGTGATGCCGTTTGGGCTAACGAACGCCCCAGCTGCCTTCATGGATTTGATGAACCGGGTATTCAAACCCTTCCTGGACAAGTTTGTAGTGGTATTTATCGATGATATTTTAATCTACTCAGCATCCCGAGACGATCATGCGACCCACCTAAAGAAAGTGTTGGAGACTTTGCGAACCAATGAACTATATGCTAAGTTCAAGAAGTGTGAGTTTTGGCTGGAAAAGGTTGCGTTCCTAGGACACGTGGTGTCTAAGGAAGGAGTAGCAGTGGACCCTCAAAAGGTGGAAGCCATCACCAAGTGGCCAACCCCGAAGAATGCCACCGAGGTGAGAAGCTTCTTAGGATTAGCAGGCTACTACCGGAAGTTCGTTCAGGATTTCTCTAAGATCGCAAATCCGTTGACCAACCTGACTAGGAAGTCAGTGAAGTTCGCATGGTCAGACAAGTGCGAGCAAGCCTTTCAGACGCTGAAGGAGAGGCTAACCTCGGCCCCTATCCTCGCTTTACCTCAAGGGAATGAAGGATTCGTGATATACAGCGATGCCTCGCATAATGGATTGGGATGTGTGTTAATGCAGAATGGCAAAGTGATCGCTTACGCGTCTCGACAGTTGAAAACTCACGAGAAGAATTACCCTACGCACGATCTGGAGTTAGCAGCAGTGGTTTTTGCCCTCAAGATTTGGAGGCACTACCTCTATGGAGTGCACTGTGAAGTGTTTACCGACCACCAGAGTTTAAAGTACCTTTTCACGCAGAAAGAGTTGAATCTTCGTCAAACCAGGTGGTTGGAATTTTTGAAGGATTACGATGTGAATTTCCAATATCACCCGGGAAAGGCTAATGTGGTAGCAGACGCCCTGAGCCGAAGACCTTATCCAGTCTCAAACCACCTGGTGACGTTACCCGTGTGTGAGGAGTTTCAAGGTCGAGATTAATGTGGTTATTCCAGGGAGCGAAGTGGTGTTGAACGCAATGGAGGTACAACCCACTCTCTTGGAAGAGATTAAGAATGCACAGGAGCTGGATCTACAGCTGCTTAAGATTAGGGAAGAGGTCTCACAAGGAAAGGCACCAGGATTCGTAGTGCATGAGGATGGAACTCTTAGGTTCCACAACCGAGTCTGTGTGCCAAACATGGAGGAACTAAAGAGGAAGATCTTGGATGAAGGGCATAACACACCATACTCGGTACATCCAGGCGGAAACAAGCTCTACAAGGATTTGAAGCAGACATTTTGGTGGAGTAACATGAAACAAGAGGTAGCTGATTTTGGCCAAATGTCTCACTACAACGGGTTAAGGCTGAACATCAACGACCTGCTGGATTGTTACAACCATTGGACATCCCAGAATGGAAGTGGGATTCAATCTCCATGGATTTTGTAGTAGGGTTACCAAGGACAAGAAAGAAGAACAATGCTATATGGGTGATTGTTGACCGATTGACCAAGTCCGCTCACTTTCTCGCCATGGCCACCACTTGGACGTTGGACCAATTAGCACGAGCTTATGTGAGCGAAATAGTACGGTTGCATGGAGTCCCTAGTTCCATAGTCTCGGACAGGGACACAAGGTTTCAATCGGGTTTTTGGAAGAAGCTGCAAGAAGCTTTCGGTACCAAGCTTAATTTCAGTACCGCCTTTCATCCCGCCACCGATGGTCAGACTGAGAGGACCATCCAGACCCTCGAGGACATGTTAAGGGCATGCGCTTTGGATTTTCAAGATTCGTGGGATGATGAGTTGACACTGATTGAGTTCTCCTACAACAACAGCTTCCATGTCAGCATCGGAATGACCCCTTTTGAAGCTTTATATGGGAGAAGGTGTAGAACTCCCTTATGCTGGCAAAATATTGATGAATCCCTCACAATAGGACCTGACCTGGTGCAAGCTACGACACAAAAGGTCCGAATAATCCAGGACAAGATGAAAGCGTATGAAAGTCACAAAAGAGCTACGCAGACAAAAGGCGTAGACCCTTGGAGTTTGAGGTGGGTGAGCATGTATTCCTAAAGGTCTCACCGACAAAAGGAGTCATGAGGTTTGGGCAATCTGGGAAATTGGCCCCAAGGTACATCGGACCGTATCCAATATTGGAGCGCATAGGAGAAGTTGCCTATAGGTTGCAACTACCTGGGGATCTGCCAAGGGTGCATAATGTATTCCATGTATCCCAGCTAAGGAAATATGTACCCGACCCCACGCATGTGATCGAGCCTGAGCCCTTGCAGCTAAGAGAGGACCTGACTTACGAGGAACAGCCTGTGGAAATCCTAGAACGCCGAGAGAAGCAGCTTCGAAGGAAGACCATCCCACTCATAAAGGTACGATGGGCGAATCATGCTACAACAGAAGCTACCTGGGAAGCGGAAGAGGAGATGAAATCGAAATATCCACATCTGTTCAACGCTTAAGGTATGTCGAGTTTCGAGGACGAAACTCCTTTTAAGAGGGGAATGATGTGAAAACCATAAGTTTTAGAAGTAGTTGGACCGTAAGTGCGAGTAAAATCGTTAGTGGTTAGTCGAGTCATGAGTCAAGTTTCGAGGACGAAACTTCTTTTAAGAGGGGAATGATGTAAAACCCCGGAAAATCCGAATATAATTACCGTTACGTCGTTAGTATTATTTTACGTCCGTTAATTGTTTCTGTATTTAAATTGTTAACACTTGAGCTCGTAGGACCGTCGTGGGATTACTAAGGGTAATATAGTCTTTTCTGCGTGTATGGTTATGCACGAGACTGGGGGTATTTTGGAAAAATTACATGTAATTATTGTTGATTATGTGTTAACTTTTATTTAGTTAATTATGGGATTTTTTTTAGTATTATTATTAGTATTAGTATTAGTACTATTATTATTATTATTTGTATTATTGTTCTTATTAGTATTATTATTGTTTTAGGATTTTTTGTTTCTTTTAAAAAATCAAAATTTGTTTTCCCTAGTTTTTCTCTAAGTGGCCGATTAGGGGGCTTGTTCCCCAAGTTTAAGTCCACTAAATTAAGTTACTAATTACCTTTAATTATGTTTAATTAACCTAAAAACCTACAAACACTAACTGCCTCAATCTCTCTCTCGTTCCTCCCTTTGAATAACTGCTCAACCACCACCGCACCACCGCTTGCAACCTGCCGCCACCGAACCTCGCCGGAAACTGCCTCCAACAGCCACTCCGACCACCGCAGTGACCACCGCACTCACTTTCTCTCTCTATTCTCTCCCCTTCGTTCCTCTCTCTCTCACCGTCATCCGCCTAGTGGTGCGCCACCACCGTGGCCGCCCAGTTGCCGCCGATCGCCGTCATCGACTCCCGACCACCAGGCGACACCCAGAACCACCGCACGTTGTCGTTGCCCAGAACGAGACGGAGACAAAAGCCCCACTGCTGCTGCTGCTCAGACGAACACGAAACCGCCACCACCGACCATCTGCGACCACCACGACTCCACTGACGCCGCCTGAACGTCCGACGACCACCCCGACGTCGCCGCCGCCGCCGACGTCCGCTACCGCCTGCCTTGCCCAGTTCACGTAAACCCTAAAACTCTTCTATTATTTTGGGTTCCTTTTACTGATTATTAGTGTATTACTTTGGGTCTTTGGCTAGGAGGGAGATTAAGTGCTTATAAATTGAGAAACTGCTTTTCATTAGTATTACTATTCCGTTAGATACACATATATGATTAGTATTGTGTTTGCAGTATGAACATGAGTATTAGTGTAATCGAAGTAGTAGTATCCATTAGTAGTATTAGCATACTTAGACTTATGATGAGTATGGTTATTATTTTCATGTGTGGGTGTAGGAGTATTGTGATAACATGAGAAATATCTGAGTGGCTGTATTTTCATTAATTAGCATTAATACTATGTCCATACCATAATTAGAGTGAGTTGCGTATAAAATAAGTGAATATGCTATTCCTACTGCTTTCCTTAGTATGCTTGGAGTATAATACGAGTATTATTTATCATTTGGATATGTGTGGCTCATCAGTATGACTATTGTGATGACTAGGATTAGGATTGTTTCCCATAATCGGAGTATTCGTGGTTCATTAGTATTATTATCATGTTCAGGTTACGTTTAGGATTAATATTATGTTTATGTTGGTAGGATAATCTGATTAATTGCGCTCCATTGGTGTTAGTATCATATTGGGTATAAGAGTATTTTTTTTATTATTATTTTTGCAGTACGATTTATTTTTCTATGATGTTTATTGTCAAAGAATTTATTTATTTATTTATTTTTCTTTTCTTCTTTGTTTTATTTTGATTTCTAAAGTTCGTTAAAGAAAATGTTTAATGAAAATTATGTGTTATTGTGAGATTTTTGTGTTAGTTTATGTGTAATTCGACCTTGATTATGTTAGGGGAGTGAAGGGGGATGTCTTTGCCTTTAGTAGACTGTTTAGAATCTCAAATTGGAACCCCGGGATAGTGTGGTTGGAAATTAGGATCGACAAACCCAAAATGAAAACGGGTCAGATTGGACAGATTTCATAAGTCATACTAAATTGGTCACCATATAATGTAGAGTTAATGTTTAACCCTACCTTTTGGTCTGGAAATACCTAAGGATGTTAGCTTTCATAGGAATTTTGCGGATCGGGATTTCGAGGTGTATATTCTGAGTTACGACCCAAATAGCGCACCTAGGTCAGAACTGGACAGGTTCTGTAATTGGCTGTTTTTGAGGACCTTAGAAGGTGTTTTAGGTCTCGAGGTCAACATAAAATTTTTAGTAGACATCCTGAGGTTTCCAGAAAGTCCAAAACCATACCCATAGGAGGTCGGGAAGTCAAGTTATAGTTCGTTTTATTTGAGTATTGAATTCTGTCCAGTTTATCCTTTTGAATTAATGTGTTGTTATGTGTGAATTATTCGAGTGATTGTAATATGGGAGTGTTGTGATATGTGGTAGTTTATATTATGTAAGATATGTTTAAAATGTTAATTTATGAATGATGGGAACTTATAGTGTTCCTAGGGGTGGGCTAGGTGGAAAGTAGATTTCGTTAACTCCGTACGACGCGTTTTAATTTTAGAAATTTCGTTATTTTTAGGCGCGTTCTAAACTATTCGATCTAGTGAGCTCAAGTGTGTTCTGAAGTAAGGAGAAGAATTGTCAGGTAATGTCTATGTCCTAAATCCCGCTGGGTTGCACTTTAATTGTTTTGATTGTAAGTTGTTTTGCGATTTGCATCCTGAAGGGATTTTATGATGAAAATTGACTGTCTATTTTGGATGTTCATTATGTTCTTGAGTTGGTAAAATGTGGACAGTCGTTTATGTGTGATTTGGAAATGGTTTTGGAAATTTGGGATTTGATTGGATTGGATTGTTGAGTTCGGAATGGTGTGATATTAAACCTGATTAATAATTCAAACGTGACGTAAATGCGGGTTCGCAACACTCAAGATCAGGATGTGGTATCCTTGAGGGGGGGTTGTCAAGAGATCAGGGATGCCTGATAGGTGCTACTTCCCCGGGGTTAGTTTTATGCACGTGTGTGAAATGGATGGCCATTCGTATATTGAGATTGTGATTGATTGGGTTTGAAATTGAGATTGAGATTGTGATATGATTATAGCGAAGTCTTGGACTTCGAGGGCCAAATAAGCAAGGTCCGCCCGCTTAATAATTCTGAAAGATGGTTATGGTTGGTTGGGAAAGAAAACAATTTATGAAAAGATTTGAGTTGTTCACTTCTCCCCCAAAAATGAATTGAAATGGATTTTCAAAATGTTTTGACGGTTAGGGGTAGACATTATTGAGTCCTCCTCATGTTTTTAAATGTTTTGTTTTCAGGTGAAGAGTTCTATGCTGGGAATGGGAACTAGCAAGTGAGGACGTTCGTTAGATTTTATTGTTTTGATTAAAGAGTTTAGTTGTGTTGATTAGACTTGAAATCTTTCAGTAGTTTCTGTTATGTCTTGAACTCGGATTTTTTTGCTAAGTTTAATTCGAAGTTGGTTTGTTTAGTTAATCTCTGTTCTTGCCTTGTACTTCTCCGAATGCAGCGGTGGCCGACTTTCCTTTGACTTTTCCGCTGTTTTCGTTGGTCAACGTTAGGTTTGACCGATAGTTTTTAAAATAGAATTTCCAGGGCGTTACAGGCCCCCTCAAGCGCTTCGGGGCTTTCTTCTTCATCCTTGGTTGTAACCCAACTTTTTGTTTGAGTTTCTCAATGGCTTGCAACATGTCATCCATTATCAACTATTTTTGCTCCAGTCTACGATCTTATTTAGCCTCCTATTGTTTAGGGGCCGACTTTTCCAAAAGACCTTGCATTTGCACTAAGAGGTCGTTCATATGTTAGGCTATCTCAGTCCATTCAAGGTTGGATATGAATTCTTCGACTCGCGACCTAGCTTTTGTCAAACTATGAGGGACTCGAGGATTGACTGGTAAAAACTCAATGTATTAAAAAGAATTGATATTAAAAACTCAATGTAAAGAAAAAAATGTAAAGAAAATAAAAAGAATGCTATAAAAACTATAAAAATTTAAAAATTTAAAATTCAATATTTATAAACTTCATAAAAAAATGTTCATAAAAATATATGCTCATAAAACTTATAGAGTTAGAATATGTTTTTTTAAAGGCGACAGAACATATTAATAACAACAAAAAATTTAAATGAACTGAATTAAAAATTCATAATAAGCTTAGATTAAAATAGCAAAATGAGCCTTATTAAGTATGTTTGGTTGAAAGGAAAATGATTTTGAAGGAAATTGTTTTCTAGGAGAAATGGAGTGATACGATAAAAATGCCACTCATTTTTCTCAAATAGTCAAAACTGTCATTAATATTTCCAAATTGTCAATATTGCCATTACAATTTATGAAAGTGTCAAAACTGTCACTCATCCCATCCTTAACCTGCTGCTGCCGGTAATCCCTCCCAAAAAATTTTTTGAAACCTTTTGAAATTAAAAATGAAAATGGAAGTTGAAGTGCCAAGTTCGTTGCTTTGCTTCCTTTCCCTCCATACAGCTCTCCGCTCCTTCCTTCTTCCTCAAACCACAACCCAGAAAAAAAAAACTTTCAGAACCATAACCCTAAAATATGGAGTTGAAGTGCCCAGTTCGTTACCTAAGGTCTTCAAGGTGCACATCAGAGGGGTTAGACCACAATCACATGCCTTGATTTCCTTTGGAAACAGTAACAATTGACACAACTTCTTAGAGGTAATCCCTCCCAAAATTTTTTTTGAAACCTTTTGAAATTAAAAATGAAAATAGAAGTTGAAGTGCCAAGTTCGTTGCTTTGCTTCCTTTCCCTCCATACAGCTCTCCACTCCTTCCTTCTTCCTCAAACCACAACCCAGAAAAAAAAACTTTCAGAACCATAACCCTAAAATATGGAGTTGAAGTGCCCAGTTCGTTACCTAAGGTCTTCAAGGTGCACATCAGGAGGGTTAGACCACAATCACATGCCTTGATTTCCTTTGGAAAACAGTAACAATTGACACAACTTCTTAGAGGTGTTTGGAAGTTTTGATTGTAACTTCTAGATCCAGACCCAAAATAAGCCATGGTCACTGTTTTCAAGATGGTGAAGAAGAAGAACAAAGAAATTGCAGAAAATGAAGCCCAAAAGAGAAGAAGCTCGAAGAAAAAGAAAAAAGCGGGTGAAGAGCGATGAAAATGGCGAACAAGAAGAAAAAGAGTGATGAAGGAGAAAGAAGGAAGATGATGAAGATGGCGACTGGTGATTACAGAGGCAGGTGAGTGGCCATTTTTGGCGGGCAGAAATGGGGGAATTGGGAGGGAGGAAGTTTATGAGGTTAAGGAAAGTAGGATGACATTATTAGGGTATAAATAATGGGGTTGGGTTTTTCCTTTTTTTGTTTGACATATTTACCGACAACAACAGGTTAAGGATGGGATGAGTTGCAGTTTTGATATTTTCAGAAATTGTAATGACATTTTTGACAATTTGGAAATATTAATGGCAGTTTTGACTATTTGGGAAAAATGAGTGACATTTTTATCGCATTACTCATGAGAAATGGTTTTTCAAGGAAAATTGTTTTCGATGTCAAATTTTCCCTTGTTTGGTAGGAGATAATTCAATTTTCGAAAAATGACCATATATGTCGACATAAATGGCAATATATATTACAAATGAAAATATTTTGAGCTCAAAATTCATATTTGAGCTTTTTTTTTAATCAATTATATCGTATTACAAAATTTTGAATCAAACCGTTGAAGTTGAATTTCATTCTTAAAAAACTCGTTCCAACAATTAAGGATGGAAAATATTTTTCCTATGTTGAACAAAGAAAATCGATTTCCTTCATTGAGAGGAAGATAATTCTTTGAAAATGATTTTGCGAACGATTTTTATACCAAATATTAAAAAAATAGGAAAATATTTTCTAAAAAAAATGTTTTCTCCAGGCCAAACACACTTCAAGAAAAGAAAAAGAGAAGGGAAAAAAAAAGAAAAAAAAAAGAAGAGGAACGTCCGGGCGCACAAATGCATCGAACACCAGGGGAGCATATTCGTTTTTTCACAACTTTCCCCATCTTAGTAGTCATTTTCTGATGCTGCTCATCCCCTTTTTAAATCTTAGTGGTTGACAATCTTCACCGGGAAAACATGGCGATTCCCAACTTGGGTGTTTCGTTTTCAAACACTCCCGATGCTCAGCTTTTCCAGTTCTCCACTGGCATTCAACACATTGCTCAAACTCATCGCTTTAAGGTCCAAATTTCTCTTTCAATTCATTATTCTACTTTTCTTCTACTCAATTCCAACTTATTATTGCCCATCACTATTTGACCCTTCACAAGTTTCAAAATTTCTGTAAAGAGTGATGCCATTGGACTTTAACTTACTTGAAGAAATGAGCAATATCCTACATTTTGATGCAACTTTCTGATTGCTTAACATGCGAATTCAATATATGCCTTAAACCAAATGGTGAAATAGGTGGTTGTTGGCAACCACTCTCCCCCTCCCTTTATTCTTGTGGAAGCAACAAATTTTCCATAGATGCAAACTGTGGGGTTAAATGGGTCATGCTTGTGACAGTCAGTTTAACAGTAACCTTTCATATAGTCACATAAGTGCTGAATGGGCAGGCCTGCTTTACCTGGTTAAAAGAGAAAGTAAAATACAGATGCCTTATTCTCCTTTGGGTTTGAGTCCTATTTGAAAGTGATACTTCCCAAAATGAATTATTGAACTTGTCCATATTAGTCCTTTTCACTGTTATTACAACCAATAGTTTTGAGATATAGAGTACTGAGTATGCAAGAAAATTAGGTTAATTATACTATGATTAAACTGGGCCAAACTGTCCACCCACACTCTGCATGGTTTCAATGGCTTATGTGACAGGACTTCTAACTAAGAATGTTGCTTTAAGTAAGCAGATTAATGTTGTTTGATTTCCATTTTTTTTGGGTGCTTGGTAATATTTATACACACCATTCCCATTCCTAAATCCTAAGTTTGATTTGAAGATTTCGGTTTTGGTCATGTATTCATAGGCATGGTTTCTAGATCAATTTGGAGTTCTACATGATGGGAAAAAGCCGTACCCCGGTGCTATTTCAACATGTATGTTAATGTCATGGTTGGTTTCTTTCTGTGGCTGTATTGATATGATCCATGTAGCCATTCTTGTGGTCGTGGTGTACTTATTCTTGAAATTACCTCCTTTGCAACAGTGGAAATGCTTGCACAATCCGGGGCCAAAATGGTGGTTATAAGCAACTGCTCAAAACGAGCATCCGCGACTTCTGAGAAACTGAAAAGTTTGGGATTTGATCCTTCTCTTCTTCTAGGCGTCATAACTGGTGGAGAATTGACGCATGAATACCTAGAAAGGTTGATGACATCTAAGGCTATTTGTTAGCACTTAAAAGCCATATTCATGAACTCAGGGCTAGGCATCTGACTCGCTTTGATTTTCTGATGTTATCAGTATTGTTACTTTTATTCTTATGGCCATTATGATTGTCCTCTGTAAGTGTGGATCCTTATTTGAAAATTTTCCTTTATATTTCATTTGTTTGATAGGCGAGATGATCCTTGGTTTGCTTCACTCGGAAGGTCCTGCATCCATATGACATGGAATGACCCGGGTGCCGTATCTCTTGATGTATGTTTCCCGTTATCTTCTGTTGTTGGATTCGACTCAACCCCCCCCCCCCCAAAAAAAAAAAATCTGTTTGCAATCTTTTGCATTCCATTGTTGAGGTTAACCATGAGTGTAATGGAAGACCTCGAATGTTCTGTCATCAGTACTCTGTTAAGCACTTAAGCATGTATGATGGCAACAGCCGTAAAAAATATCAAACAAGGTGAATAAAGATAGTGTAAATTAGGGCATGTTCCTTTAAGAAAATAAGTTCAGGAAATAACTTCAGAATAATATCTGCAAACAGCCCTCACAAATAAGTTCATAATTCAGTCAAAATAAGCCAAATAGAACAGGCTTTTAAGTGATGAGAGTTATGATTATGTGAAGGGGCTTGGCCTGAACGTTGTGGATAATATTGAAGATGCTGAATTTATTTTAGCCCATGGTTCCGAAGCAATAGGCATGCCATCTGGATCTGCAGTTCCGAAGAAAGTGGAGGATCTCGAGAAGATATTGGAGCAGTGTGCTGCTAGAAAAATTCCAATGGTGGTGGCTAATCCAGATTATGCCACTGTGGAGGCAACAGATTTTGTCATGCCTGGTATGTCTGCTCTTATAATGCTCAAAAGTATTGTTGACTAGCAGACGTATGCTAACTGCCACCATCTATTTGAGACCAATGGAATATAGTAGCAACGCACAGTATAGTTCTTACATTTTCTTGTGTGACCTTGTTTAAAGTAGAACTAAAGCTTCTGCAATTTTCTTCCTGTAAATTTTTCTCGCAGGAGCACTTGGAGCAAAGTATGAACAACTCGGTGGGGAGGTAAAGTGGATGGGAAAGCCTGGAAAGGTAGCCTCTATACCTGTTTTTTTATGCTTTTTCTTTCTTTAGTTGTCTTGATAGTATTCTAGTGACGCAAAAGGATGGATTCCTAATCTACCTGACACTGGAGGTATTGCAATAATATATGCTCTTGTCAACTGTCATAAACTTGGGCCAAATGAGTTCCGTGTTTACCCTCTTATCGACTTTCCATTTTCAATTTTCCAGAAGAAAATGTAATGTGTTCAAGTAATAACATTTCCAATAGCTGTTAGAGCATTTGAAACTAGTATTGTGAATCCAGGTCTGACTCAACATGAGCCTGTCTTTTACTATGTGATGAGTTTTCTTGTCTTATTATCATAAAAGTGTTTAGTAAAATTATATGTTTCTGAAAAGTTATTTGGTAAAATTCCATTTTATACCCTTCGTCACTGCTTCAATGTAAGTATATGGTAAAATTCCATTTTATACCCTCTGTTTCTGAAAAGGGTATTTCGTAAAATTCCATTTTGGAAAAATTCTGTATAAAAAGAATTGTCATTTCTGAAAAAAAACTATTTCCAATATGTTACTCTTCTTAGCCCATTGAAAATTGACTGCTTAGACTTTTGAATAGGTTGTTTACCAAACACCAGTTTGGTTCTAATTAAGTAAAAACAGCCACAATCTTCCAAAAGCTCGTTTTTTTCCTAATAGGCTATTGAAGATGCCATTTGCCGAATACTATGGAGTGCGGAGTGTCAAGTTTCGTAAAATAGAACAAGGGTGCAATACGAAAGAGTTGGAGTGACATAGTCAATAAGTAGCAAAGACAACAAGTCAACAACAAACTCTCAGCATAATCACGTTTCCATAAAATTAAGTGTTAAATTGAATCTTGATTTGAACGTCCAAAGTAGGAGCATATATACCTTTCCTCGTATTTACCTCTGTTGACTTGCTTGCTTGTGAATTGGATTTGAATCTGAGACTCGAGGTTACGAAACATATGAAATGGGCAGATCATCTATGAAGCAGCGATGGCGATGGCGGGTGTTGACCCATCAGAATGTGTTGCTGTGGGGGACTCCCTTCACCATGACATAAAAGGTGCAAATGCAGCAGGTGTGCAGTCAATACTCACTCCAGGAGGCATCCACGCAACTCAACTGGGCCTCCATCATTTCGGACAACTCCCAGAAGCTTCAAAACTGCGCGACCTTGCATCCAAATGCAACGCTTATCCCACATTTGTGGTACCTGCATTTACATTATGACTTGTGAGACTTTGCCTCTCATATCATAGCTGCAACAAAGGCTTAATCCCCAGAAGAAGAAGAGCTTCAGTGTGTTCATTTACCTTTCTTCTGATTGTGAACAAATACCCCTGATTGAACAGGGCATATTATTACATATATATGCTCAATCTTTACTGATTTCTGTAACCTTAGAGTATGAGCAATGCAAGGTTTTGCTGATTTCCATAATGATTGTCTTCAGAATAAGAGACGGCATCGATGCGAGATAAAGACCTGACCAATACACCTACTCATCTGATTAGAGATAATCTTAGGCTGATAGTTTTGTGGAATATATTTAAATCTCATATGGAAAAACCTAATAGAATGTTGACATCCCAAAAAAAAAACCCTACAAATATATACAAGCACAAAATAAAAAGCTATCAAGTACCTAGGATTAAGGTCATGTTTAGTAACCAGATTATGGTGGTGTTCCACAATGATTGAATATTAATGTTTAGTAAGTGTTTTAAGTAGGGTTAACTCGTTAAGTGGTTTGTTGTGTTTCAACCGGTGTTTCATGTAAGCTATCCATCAATAGCTAATTTGGAAGTCTAATCGCTACTGAAACGATATCCATTGTCTAAACTATTGATATTGTTGAACATAGCCTAAACCACCTTTTTCATGATAAAAACAAAACCAAATTTTCTAAAGTTTATGTAAACTTGTTCAAATACAGGAAACTTATCTGAATCTATATTTACTCTATCTACCCATAATTGTGGAAAAACTGCTCTCATTCGCAAAAAAAAAGTTCTCATATGTCAGGCAAGCGTAAGATCACATGTAGTGCTTGGAATAGGGGATGGGTTACTGTGAGACCCTTGTTGTCCCAAGCATGACATTGTCGCCAAAAGACTTGTCTTGACAAGCGAAAGGGTGGGTGGAGCCTAAGTCAGCCAGACAAGCTTAGTGTGGGCATGGTCCATGGTATTGGCGAAGGAAGCCTATGGCTGACACAGTGTTGGACAACAATGTTAACGTTGGAGGAATGCTTGGCATCTGATGAATGTCAAGAGCGGTTGTAAGGATCCTTGGCATGTCTAAAGTACGGCCATGACAAGGCTAAGTGTGTAGACTTGGCCAAAGACAAGGTTGGAGGACTTGTCGATGTCCGAGGACGCTTGGATGTCACTTTGACATAGTGTATGCCTTTGATAGGAGTAAAGCTTAGCTCAAGTTAGCTACGGCATAGTGTAAGAAATATTTTAGAATGATAAGGTTGGAATAAGTTTCACCACCTGATGTAGAAAATGTAAGAGGGTAGAATGGTGTATAGCCCAATTGCCTAAACCCAAGACACATAATGGGTGTAGTTTCAAGGCTCCAGCCCATCTCAAACACAGCTACGTGATGCTCTTGTGGACAAAAATTTTGGGCATGGAAAAATTTGTATCAGACAAATTTGGTTAATGTTAAAATTTGATTTTATTTTATGTCCAACTGGGTTTGACAATTCATACGCAGATAAATCCAAGTCGAAATTGGATTCGGATAATAGAAAGAGAAAAATTTTAAGTCCGAATATTAGTCATTATCAAAATTCGGATTAACGGATTTTCCGAATCCGAGGGTATTCCCGGTGGGACAAAAGTTTGCCCACTCCAGATGCTCCCTTCATCTTCACTCCCTGCTCATCAGCTTCGTGACTGAGATTCTTCACCCAGAAAAGTTGCGCAACATGGCGATGCCCAATTTTGATGCTCAGCTATTCCAGTTCTCCTCTGGCATTCAACACATTGCTCAAACTCATCGCTTTAAGGTCCATTTTCTCTTATTATTCACCCAATTATTGCCCATCTCCAATTTGGTTTTGGATTCCATTGATTACCCTTCATTTTCAATACTTTTCAAAAGCTCTCGGATTTACTTGGGGTATAATCTGGGTTCTTTTCTCTTAGTTTCCTTGAAAATTTTCTTCTTTTTCATCACTCTCGATTTATGATCATCTGGGCAAACTTGTATTACTGCTCATAATTATCAGATTATGACATCACTGCTAATAATTATGGAATGAGAATGTTTATAAGGCTACTCCTACCATTTCCTGTTGCTAGGGCATCTATGGGATGGTAAATAGACTTCAAAAGTTCTTCAAATGGTGATGTTGTTGGATATAAACTAACCACAGGAAATGAACTGTATCTTGCATTTTGATGCAATTTTCTAGTTTCTAATGGTAAATATCAAATGCACATGCCTTGTTCTCTGTTGGGCTCAGCCTTATTTTAAAAAGTGATATTTTCCAAATGAATGATTGAACTTGCTCATATCAGTCCTTTTCAATGTTATAACAAGGGCAATGGTTTTGAGACATAAGAGTGCTGAATATGCAAGAAATTGTGGTAGTTACTCCCTCCGTTCCAAATTAATTGTCATTGTGCTCAATACTAATTACTAACAAATTACAATGAGTACCAATATGAAATTACCGTCATTAGAAAGATGTTTAAAAAAAAATTACAATGGAGGTAGTTTCATATTGTAATTCATTGTAATTGATGAATAATTAACGGTCAAAGTTTAGCCAAAATGACAATTAATTTGGGACGGAGGGAGTATACTATGATCAAACCAAGCAATACTGTCTTCTACACAGTGCAAGTCATGAGGCTCCTATTTAAGGGTTTCAATGACTTATGTGGGACTTTTGAGGGAGGGCTAAGATGCATTAGGAAAGTTGCTTCACAAATCCTATTCCTGAATCTGATTTAAGGATTTGTTTTTTGGTCATGTATTGACAGGCATGGTTTCTAGATCAGTTTGGAGTTCTACATGATGGGAAAAAGCCATACCCTGGTGCTATTTCAACATGTATGTCATGGTTGGTTTCATTCTGTATTTGGTAAGCAAGTTTTGTATTGATCCATGTAGCCATTTTTGTTGTCATGGTGGTCTCCTTATTGTCGAAATTACCTATTTTGCAACAGTGGAAATGCTCGCGAAATCAGGGGCCAAAATGGTGGTTATAAGCAACTCCTCCAGACGAGCTTCCGTGACATATGAGAAAATGAGCAGTATGGGATTTGATCCTTCTCTTCTTCTAGGCGCCATAACCAGTGGAGAATTGACGCATCAATACCTAGAAAGGTTGATGACACTTATGCATAGTCAAACTTGCAAAATTAATGTTGTCCTATCAACATTTTTAGGCTGAATCATGATTCTCTCAAAGGCTTGTTTCCAACATCTGTGCCTACTGTTCTTGCTGTTGATATCAGTTGCCTCATGCAAAAAAGAAAAGGAAGCCAAGCATGCAAATTTGCATTGCCTTTTTTTTTTGTTGCATTATCTTCCACAATTAAAACTTCATGTATGCATGTAAACAACCTTTTCTGTTTCTCATTATATAATGCCCTGGACTCCTGTATATATAAAGAAAGCTGCCTGATCTCTTTGTTATACTTTCATTCTTTCTTTCTTTCTTTAATATTATTTGTCTATGCCTGGGCTGCTCATGCACATTGCACACATCTCTCTTATTATAGTCAGAACTTAGAAGGCTATTGCTTTGTAAATTGTAATGTGTTTTCTTGTTGAATGTCTACACGCAGATTGTCCTTGGGCAATTATGTGGCATGCCTTTAGAACATTATTTCTCAAATGCTTCACATCTCTTATAACATTATAACACATTTGTTAGAACTTAGAAGCCATAATCATGAGTTGTTGTTAAACTCAGACATCTGCCTTACTTTTATTTTCTGATGGTAACTCTTGTGTTAGTGTTATCGTCATGAGCATTACGATTGTCTTCTGTTAGTGTGGAACCTTATTTGAAAACTTCCTTTATCTCTCACTTTTTTTTGATAGGCGAGACGATCCTTGGTTTGCTGCACTTGGAAGGTCCTGCATCCATATGACGTGGAATGACCGGGGTGCCATATCTCTCGATGTATGTTTCATGTTATTTTCTGTTGTTGGATCCTGACTTGACCCCCTTCCCCCTCCTTCAAAATAAATGTTGTTCAAACATTGATGTTTACCCTCGTCTAGTATGGAAGACCTCCATTGTTTGTTAAGGATGTATGAATGTATGATGGCAGCGGCTCTAGACAATATAAATTGTGGTGATAATGTAAATAAGTTGATCAGAGCTATGGTTTGTGCAGGGCCTTGACCTGAAAGTTGTGGATAATGTTGAAGATGCTGAATTTATTTTAGCCCATGGCACCGAAGCACTGGGCACACCATCTGGATCTGCAGTTTCTAAGAGCCTGGAGGATCTCGAGAAGATATTGGAACAGTGTGCTGCCAGAAAAATTCCTATGGTGGTGGCTAATCCAGATTATGTCACTGTGGAGGCAAGAGATTTACGGGTCATGCCTGGTATTTTATTTTTTTCCATATAATGCTCAAAAAGTTGTTGAATAGCCAAAAACATGCTAACTGCTGTCATCCTTTTGAGACCAATGAAATGTAGCAGCAATGCACAACACAGTTCTCACATGTTCTTACAACTACAAGCTTCTGAAATTTTGCTTCCTGTAAATAATATTTCCCCACAGGAACACTCGCAGCAAAATACGAACAACTAGGTGGGGAAGTAAAGTGGATGGGAAAGCCGGGAAAGGTAACCTCCATCACCAATTTTTCTGCCTTTTATTTCTTTACTTGTCTCTATAGTATTGTGAAATGTTATTCTGAGTGAGAGGCGAAAGGATGGATTTAGTTTTAATGATGAATGAAGACTGATGAAAGGCAAGGAACCCAAATCTTTATACCCTAGTAGTTCATTCTTCCAAATCTACCTGACATTGGAGATTTAACGATAATAAATGATCTTGTAAACTAGAATGACACCACCTTAGTATCAATTTTCTTGATTACCCTCTTTTTTGTTTGAAATACCTTGCATATTTTCAAATAATGTGGGGTGTGAAACTTCCATACAATAAAATAAGGGTGTACTGCGATGAGAACTGAGATGAAGAGTTTGAATGAACACAATTAACAAGTGCTAAATTGAAGCTTTGATTTGAAGGCTCAAGTAGCATGCTTGTCTGTTGGATTTTGAATCTGAGACTGGAGATACATGAATTGGGCAGATTATCTATGAATCAGCAATGGCGATGGCGGGTGTTGACCCATCAGAATGTGTTGCTGTAGGGGACTCTCTTCATCATGACATAAAAGGTGCAAATGCAGTAGGAATGCAGTCAATATTCATCACGGGAGGCATCCATGCAACTGAGCTGGGACTTGATCATTTCGGACAAGTTGCAGAAGCATTGAAAGTGCGGGAGCTTGCATCCAAATGTGATGCTTATCCCACATTCGTCGTACCTGCATTTACATGGTGAGAGTTTGGCATTCGTCGTTACACCCTGTAGTGTTCAGGAAGCCCAAGAAAGGCTTAACCCCCAGAAGAAGTGTGTTTAGTGTGTTCATTATTTGGGTGGCATTTTTTTTACGGGATATTGGATTCTGGTGGACCGGAGTATTGGCTTTTGTATGCCGGTGGACTGAACTTTCATTTTGGATTCTGGTGGACCAAAATTTCAAAAAATTGTATTTGAGTGGACCGCCACCGAGTCGAGGGGCGGTGACTCGTCGGAGATCTGACGTGGATGTCGGAGCTCAATTTTTTTTGCCATGTCATCAGCTTAGCACATGTCTATGTTATTTTAACTTATTTTTTTCATTGCCAGGTCAGATTAAAAACCCAGCCCCCTGCCTTCACTTTCTTCTTCACCCATCTCCACTCTTCTTCATCTTCTTCGCTCTTCTTCTTCTTTACTCTTCGTCTCTTGCCTGTCTCTCTCTAACTCTCTGATTTCAATTTCCCCTTTTCCTTTCTTTCTAATTTCTTTCTAATTTCAATACCCCAATTCCAATTCCCCACTTCTAATTTCAATTTCCCCTTTTCCTTTCTTTCTCTTGCCTGTCTCTCTCTAACTCTCTGATTCTCTTTCTCCTTCTTTCTTTTCTGCCCAGAAGCTCTTTCTCCATCTGGGCAAGCTTCTTCTGGGAAGATTCGATCTCCTTCATGATGAGGGAGACTTGTTCGGTGATCAAAGACATGTTCTTGTGGGCTTGGAGAAGAGGGTTTTCGTGGGTAGAAGAGTGGGTTTTGGGCCTCCAAGTGAAGGCATAGAGAGCGAAGAGATTGGTGGTGAGGACGGAGAAAAGCATGAGGCCATTGACAGCAGAAGAACAGATGGTTGCTCTTACGAACTGCGTTCCATCTCCACTCTTCTTCATCTTCTTCACTCTTCTTCTTCTTTACTCGATTCTTCGGATTCTTCTGCAAGTTTCCCCTCATCTTCTCTTTTCCTTCTAATTTCAATTTCCCCTTTTCCTTTCTTTCTCTTGCCTGTCTCTCTCTAACTCTCTGATTCTCTTTCTCCTTCTTTCTTTTCTGCCCAGAAAAGACCAATCCCCAAACCATCCATCTCTCTCTTCGTCTCTTTCTTTCTCACTCTTTTCTTTGTCTTTTCCAGATTTGGGAAGAAAGGCAGACTCAAAGTACACCTGCAGCAGGCTTCTGATCCCGACTGCTCGATTCAAGAAGATTCAGCCAAGATTCGAGATTGAAGGTAGCAAATTGAGTATAAATGCAAGAGGAGACCGTTTTTGAAGCTTTATGGTTGGTTTTGGGGAAGTGACGACCCATACCTTCCATCTCCATTTTAGGGTTTGTTCTTTAGATAGATGTTAATTTTAGGATTAGATTAGTTGTAATTATCGTTTATTACATGTTTTAGTTTTGATTTCAGTTTTTGATTAGGATTATATTCATGTTTTAAGTTTGTGTTGTTCGATTTAGTTGATTGTGTATATAAATTTTATGTCTTTGATGCCTTCTCTTTCTCTCTGTTTCGTCAGTCTCATTTTCCTCTGTTTCTTTCCTTTTCCTCTGTTTCTTTGTTTTCGGTCAGATAGTGTTCTTCTCCATTGTTGTGTTGGTGAATTACTCTTGAGTTAAGGGCCAACTGAAATATAGAAGTAGGATGCTTTTAATGGAAGAAGAAGGGACGATAAAGATGAGGGGAAACTTGCAGAAGAATCCGAACAGAAGAGTAAAGAAGAAGAAGAGTGAAGAAGATGAAGAAGAGTGGAGATGGGTGAAGAAGAACGAAGAACAGTGGAGATGGGGGAGGGGTTTAATATTTAACGGATCTGGGTTTTCAACGGGGCTGGGTTTTTAATCTGATCTGGCAATGAAAAAAATAAGTTAAAATAACATAGACATGTGCTAAGCTGATGACGTGGCAAAAAAAATTGAGCTCCAACATCCACGTCAGATCTCCGACGAGTCACCGCCCCTCGACTCGGTGGCGGTCCACTCAAATACAATTTTTTGAAATTTTGGTCCACCAGAATCCAAAATGAAAGTTCGGTCCACCGGCATACAAAAGCCAATACTTCGGTCCACCAGAATCCAATATCCCTTTTTTTTACTGGGTATGAACAAATACCCCTGTTCAAGATGTAATGCTACATATGCTGAATCTTTACTGATAATGTGGAGATTTTTGGCCTGCAAATTTGTAATGTTAATGATGGAAGATTTACAAATCAAATGGTGTAATTTTCTCATGTTCAAAAGACATTTGGAGAAATCAATCGGAGAGCCCTTATTTCTGCCAGACTTTATATGTCCAAGTATGCTTAGCCTTAGACTAGAAAACATCTTCGAAGATGCGAGTGAAGGCGGAGACACATGGGCTTAGACAGGGTCTCACGCCGATCAATGCAAGTATGGACTCTTAACAGTCAACTGATTTGGATTTAAGCTCAAACTCGGATCATTCAAACTATTTTTATTCGTTTATAGCTCACTCAAGAGGAATTTTTATCTCCCTACGCGTTAAATAGCAGTTCCTACTTCATACAAAGTGCTTTCAGGCTGTTTCCTCCAAAGCCTTTCGTAGAAGTTACAAATTAGCTCTTTAAACAAATAACAGTATGCTCAACTGTGAATACACATTCATATTTTCATACAAAAGTACATCTAGACCAAACTCAGAAGCCTTCCAACAAATTTGTACAGATATCAAGAACCAGCAACAACTCTACTCTTCAATTGCTAACAGTGTTGTTTAGTGAAGCCAATGCATGAGAATTTCCATCTGAAACTCCTTGTCTAGGTTTCTTGTACCCAAGCATCTTGTTCAAAGCACTGACATAAGCACGGACACTTGAGACGACAACATCTACTTCAGACCCACTCCCGCTGCCAGTAAAAGGGTGCCAAAAGAATGTCATTGTCAGAAGTCTATTACATTCCATTCAATTGCACCATCCATAGTCCATTCACATCCCCATCGATAAACAACACCCCCCTCCAAAAAAAAGAATTACCTGAATGTTCGCTGGATTGTTGCCCCAGTGGCATGAGTTGATGTGAAACCATCATCTCCCCTTATCAAGACCCTGGTGGTGGCTATAGCATCTATGCCTTCCGTCACTGCTGACAAAGAGTACTCAAGCAGAGTCACAGGAACCTGTAAATGAACAACATTCAGATTCCGATAGGCAAGAGCAATAACTCGCTACTGTTCTCAACAAGTAAAATCAACTAGTCAGAGAACCGAATGAGAAAAGGGCCCACTTGCCACGAAAAAAAGACTTATTTCCGTATCTGAACCTTCATAATCTTAGCCTTTTCACCTCTAATATATTGCCTTATACTCCAATGCCCAAGTTGGACATTCAACTGAAAAGCATACGCCTCATACTGCCAATTGGACCCTTCAATTTGCACTCCAATGCCCAAGTTGGACATTCAACAGTCAATGATCAGATATGAATGCACTTGTACATTTCAAACCTCGCTACAAGCACACAATTTCTTAAAAGAGCCACATATACATGTTGAACACAAGTCCTTGGGTCATGGTGGATTGGTCATATACTAAGGATTTATAGCATGCCTAAAGAAGTGAGACAACTTTGTAATTTTATAACCAATCATCAATAAAAAAAAATTTAAAAAAAAAACCAATGTTTAAACGGATCATAATTATTCTGATGGAGCAATTGTGTTGCATGTCTCAGTTGTCATGGGATAAAAGCTGCCTCTCAAGTCTCAACTTTAAAAGCTTTTCTAATGTGACCATTTCATTCCAAACCAACTCTGACATATGCAACATTACCTCCGGAACTAACAAAAATACTCTATTTCCATTCGAACCTAAATTCTTCAAACATTAAGGTACTAGTCCACAAGAGAACTGGAATCAAGCACATATATCAGTTAAAACAGTCATTGATAGTCGTACAAAAAGTGCATGTACATTTTTATTAACAGTATCCATAGGCTTTAGTTTCCAGAATCCCCACTACTCCGTGGAATGCATATAGACAGTAGTGGCTTTTATTGTTAAAGGACCGTCCTAGGTCAAAGTGGTATGGACTTCTAAAGTCTAACTATGATTTATGCATGCATGTAAACGAAGACTAACTCCAACAACTCAGAATATTAGATGGAAACTAATGAATATTCAGCGTTCTCATTGCAAACCTTCACAATTCGATCCACAGCTTTGTATGCTGAATCAACTGGGCCTGTTCCAACTGAGCATGCAACATGTTCCTTCCCTTCAACATCTATGAGCTTAACTGTTGCTGTAGAGAGTCCAAGAGATCCACAAGTAACCTGTCCCACACAATAAAAACTGCAAATGAGGAATTCTTCGATCAATGCTAACATATATAACTATATAAGTATACCTTGGCCCAAGAGATTACCTGGACATCACCAAGTGACCAAACCGAATCTGGCTGGAATAGCTCATCTACTACCAACGCTTCAAGGTCCTCATCTAACACGTGCTGTAGAGGTCAATTAACAGTCAGAGAACCATATATAGTGAAGTGGGAAACCTTGCAATAGCGCAGTCCATAGGAAGTAATCAATACAATGAATCTCAACTACATGACTATTGGACGGTTGACATACATTGACGATTATCTATTATATGATCTAAAAGGGAGCTAAATTCAGCATGGAAAATGTCAGAACAGTGAGGCATTTTACCAAAAAACGCATTCCAAATAACCTTTTCTTTCCTCGGCCATGAAGACTGGCCAGGAAACTAATTTCAACAATAGATGGAAAACCACATAGACAGACGCCTTCAGCATCACATATTGTCATCTTTAAATTTCAAGAATCAGAGATAGCTGTACGTGACAACTACTACTTACCTTTTTCTTTTCAGCAACAGATTTGAAGCGCCAAAAGACATCATCAAGCTCCTTACCCTCAAAGTAGTAACCAAGCTGATCAAGGGAAATTAACAGATTGTTAAGTGGTGATTTTAAATGTGTTCCAGGAAGAATTCATAGTTTGCAAGTACCAAGCAACTACCTGCTCAAGTCTTTTCTGTAATGCATGACGTCCACTGCACAGATGACAGGAACAAACTTCTAAGCTCTAGTTGTGAAATAGCAAACAACAAAACAAAACAAATATAAACAAAACCCGAGCTGATTCCTAACTAATCTATATTGCCTACATCAGGGCATGCCTTCATGACAATAAGCAGAAGACGCAACCACACAACACGGGCACATCACCATAAATCTCATCAACAGTGAATAAATAACAACCAGCTGGAAAATTGGTATATTTACAACCACCCCAGCCCCCCACAAAAGAAAGAACAAACTTTTCCTTTACCATTTCAATATTCATTTGAGCCATCTGCAAAATATTTTCTAATTTCAGTTTAAGAAAATTGAGTGAAATATAAAAAGTTAGGAAATAGGTGGGAAGTTTGTGATACCAATGTTGAAACAAGACAGATAAAACTCAGCATCAAGCACAGATAAAAATAGAGAAGGCAAAACAATGGCCCCGCAGCCCTAACCATGAAGCTAAGTTTGATGAATTTACTTGAAAAACAAATCCCACCGCACTGTTAGCAGCATACCTTAGCTTTCCAAGAACCAGGCCAGTTTCATCAGCCCGCTGAAGCCCTATATCTTCCGGAGATATAATCTCATATGTGCCTTTGTGTTTCAGCATTCCATGCTACATGAAAAATAAAACCCCTAAGTTTTAGATCAAAATTTTTCCAACAGTGAAGTGCCAAAATGATTTTTTTGGGAGAGGGGGGATGTGTTTGGTATACTTGAAATCATACAAGTGGAGAGGGGAGACTTCAAATATACAAAAAAAAAAAAACAATTAGTCAATTGGGAGCAGGGAGCGTAACTACATTTTAGCATTAACCAAAGAGTTAATACATTCACAGGCAGAATAGACAATTGGCCTAGGCAAATATGGTGTTAGTTCTCAGTCAAATAAAAGTCATGTTAAGGATATGGCTTTCTCCTTGAATACTATTGGAGAGGGTTGATAGAAAATGCATCTCATTCATAGCCACTTAAGTTGTACAACCTAGCGAGTTCCTAGGAGAAATACTTTTGTCACCCTTCTTAATTTGTGGCTATGAATTGAAGTAGGATGCTCGTCGAGCAGTTCCTACACTGGGAAAATTTCACAAATACTCAATAAACTCAATTCAATTGATTCAATAATATTAAACTTCGTCTTTCCCTATTACATAATACTGCTTACATAGCCTAGGAGGCTAGGGCCCTTAAGAAAGAAGGAAACTAAACAACTAAAATATAAAAGTTAGATATGTAATACCTTTATTGCAATGTAATACCTTTATTCCAAATATACTCAATACATTTTTGCATCAAAACCAAAACCAAAACCAAAACCAATTCTCCGAAATCCCACCCAAGCGAGGAATAGAGAGGTCTTACCCCTAAATTTTGCATTTAGAGGCGCTGATTCCAACTGGCCCAAGATTTACAAATCATTCGCTACCTACTATCCAATGGAAAGAAGCATATGAGATTTGATGAAGCATTTTACTTCAGTCCATTACAATCTAAGTTGAAAAAACATGATACTTTTCAACTATCTAGATTATGTATATAAATACAGCTAAGTATCTAAGAAGATATTACGAAGATATAAAAGTACCTTATGTTAGCAACTATAATAATATATCTAAATTTCCTACATTTTACCCTTTTACTACTATTAATCTCCATCATGTACTAACATGTCTGTTGGACTTGTGAGCCCCTGAGCAAAAATGCAGTACATTTTTGCTGATCTTATGAGCCCAAGGAAAAGAATGCAAGGGACAAATGAGCCGCAGGACAAAAGTGCAAGAGACACATGAGCCTTATCCCTTAGGACAAGAATAGATGGGTGATATGCCTTGGCGACAGATTTTGTAAGCAGATATGCTTATCTGAAAAACAAATGCATGGCCTGTGAGCAGACTATGCTTTACAAAGAAAAGTTGAGCAGAAAGCCTCTTAAACACAAAATAAGATGTGTTGAAATGACCTAAATTTACTAACTAAATAGAAATGTGGGATTGGCAGCTAATTATCTCAGCAGAATCACGGATCCAGTCTCAGAAAATCTACAAGATGCTAACCTGGTGAATCCCACTCTCATGCTTAAAAGCATTAGCTCCAACAATGGCCTTATGAGGCTGTACAAGCAGTCCGGTATACTCTGCAACCTTAAGAGAAAACATAACGACACGGTGTTGAGTGTTAAGTACAAATTTGCCTAGCATTCAAAAAAATAGAAAAGGGCATGAACTTTCATAAATACCATCTTGCTGGCCTTAACAATATGCTCTGTCCGAATCCCTGTGTAAAGACCCCCGAGTGATTGCCCGCGGCACTTTAAGGTCATGACAACCTACTCTTCAAAGGGAAAGATAACATAAATATGAACAATAGAATTAACCAAAAACTGAATTTGTTACGAAACAGACACGGACAAACCTCTTCTAATGAAGCATTTCCAGCTCGTTCACCGATCCCATTGATGGTTACCTCTAATTGCCTTGCACCGGCACATGCCCCCTGAAATGGGATTGAAAAGATGAGCAACGTCTCGATTTTTGTATTCTAATCAAAATCACATCAACACGAGCAGCTAATAACTAACATACAGCTACTGTGTTGGCAGTAGAAAGCCCAAGATCATTCTGGCAGTGAGTTGAGATGATGACATTCTCAATTCCAGGAGTGTTGGCCTTAATATCAGCAATCAGTTGTCCAAACTCACTAGGGACTGTATAACCAACAGTGTCAGGAATATTTAGAGTAGTAGCGCCGGCTTTAATAACTTCCCCTAGGATATGATACAGAAACTCCCTGTCTGACCTGCAATAAAATGGAAACTACATTTTTTAAAATAATAGTTGCAATGTAATGAGAATCATGACAAAATACGATATCCTCCTTTCTTCAAACATATAGGATTGTGAATTATGTTTAGGATGCTGTACAATGTTAATAAAAGAACCCCAGCTGAAAAACATGGAGTTGCAAAAACTCTACATCTTCTGTATCAAATACAAATCTTGGCTAGGCTATGGAGAGGGGCCAAATGTAGTAGTCATAGACTGTTTTTCAGATTGTTTAATGCTTCAATATAAGATGTGGGCGAGTATTTTCATGAGCCCTTTGCTGTAGGATGATCCAAGCTGAAAACTTGCCCAAGTGACTTCTTAAATTGTCCAAAAAACATACATACAGATACAGTAGATGTTAAAAGTGGACATATTTTGGGCAGAAGATCATGAAAATGGTAACCATTAGGCTCCCTTCTTTAATGTGGTAGGTTGCGGTGCGGTACCACACCGCACCGCACTCTTTAATTTCTGCCATACTTCACCACATCACACCACAATCATTACCAATATATCTCCACTTTTCTCCTCTACTTTTCACCTTCTCTCTCCTCACCTACCCCATCTACTCATCTCAACTCACCACACTTTTTCAAATTCCAACGCACCGCACCATTACCACATCGCAACAACCGTATAAAACAACGGAGCCAAATAAGGCAAATCAATCTGATGTTAACTTCAATTCTGGAATATTGGGAAACTTCTAAATTTTGATACTGGGTCGAAAAAATACCAAGAATATGCATATCCACACATTTCCAAAAAGAAACAACAAGAAAATGCCGAATGAGGCAATCATAAAGTTGACCACTTTTGCAGTTTCAATTAAGAGTGAAGACAATAGCAAATTGCAAATGCTTCTCTACAACCTAGGAGGCAACAACCCCCTCTCCCCTGAAACAAAAAAGAAAAAGAAAATGCCAAAGCAGGAAATCAAAAAGAAATTAATGAAGACAGATACCCAGAACCCACTAACAGTCTAATACCACTTTTCACATCAATCAATCATATAAATACTAGATTCCATGCATACAGAAAGATAAAGTCGTTATGGTTTATGTGCTCAGCGAGTTATATTATATACCTGCCAGCATCTTCAGGGCTGAACTCAACGTCATGGCATCCCAAACTCCTGGCATACTCAACCATACTCCTCGCAATTTCCACCACCTCATCCTGAGTCTTACCCAACTTATGCTTCATATGAATCTCGCTGGTCGCAATGAATGTATGAACCCTAGGTCTCTTAGCCCACTTCACCGCCTCCCAAGCAGCATCAATGTCGCCCTTATTACACCTTGCCAGCCCGCAAATCACCGGCACATACCCTTCCCAATCGACGGCGTTTCCTACTTCGACGGCGATCGCCTTCACCGCCTCGAAATCAGCCGTGGAAGCCGCCGGAAATCCGGCCTCGATGACGTCGACGCCGAGCAGTGCTAGGGTTCGGGCAATGTCGAGCTTCTGGTTCGGCGTCATGGATGCTCCGGGAGATTGCTCGCCGTCTCGGAGCGTAGTGTCGAAGATCCGGATGTAGTTGGGGTCGGGGATTTGGTTGGGTTTGTATTCGGGACGGCTCCGACGAGGGATGCCGCCAGAGGAGCATCGGATCGCGGCGGAGGTGGCGGAGGAGGAGCGGAGGTTGACGGTGGGTTTTGCGGAGGAGGAGAGAGAGAGGAGGGTGGTGAATGGGGTTTTGGGAATGAGAGATTTGGTGGATGGGGTTGTGATGATGGAGGATGGTGGTGAGGGAGAGAGAGTCGCCATTGATGAAGGTTGGAGTAGTCAGTCAAAGGTGTAAACTCAGAGGTTTATGGGAGGGAGAAGGTGCAGGACTAGGACGAGGAGCATGAGGCATCTGCCATTTGCCAACGATTTGGTAACAAATGCATTCTGTTTTTTCAAAAAGTGAAACAAATTCGCATTTGACTTTGCGACGTGTCACCTACTCTTGGGCTAACTTTAGCAAAGTTACCGGTACAGTAAGAGCATCCGTAATGGTGAGTTTTAATTCGACTCACTGCTGACATGGTATGAAACGAGAACGAAGTGAAGTCGTGTAGGACATTTCAGTGGTGAGAATGAAACTCGTCTCGCGAGAATCTCGCTTTCAGTCTCACGAGACGAATTTGAAAACGAGTTTGAAATATTAATATTTTAATCATATTTTTTTCTCTCTCCTCCTCCATCTCATTTTTATCAATATAACCAAATTAATTATATTTTTAAGTGGGATTCATTTACTTTTTTTAATTAATATAAGTCAAACTCATTCTCACCATTGGAAAGCTAACTAAATAAAAAGTTAAATTTTGACTTTCTTGATATGGATCCACAGATCCTACGTCATACAATTAGTCAAACTCAAACTCACCATTATGGGTGCTCTAAGGGCCTCTAAATTTCAGTGGTAAATATAGGTATGGTAAATGTTACTTTTTGGTAAATTTCAGTAATTTTTGGTAATTTTTGGTAACTTTTGATAAGTTTATGTAAGTTTAGATATGTTTTTAGAAATACGAAATGAACAAATTAAAAGTTAGAGTTTCAAAATTTATAATTTTCAAATTTTTAAAGACGTAAAAATTAAAAAATTAAAAATTAAAATATTTTAAAATTTTCAAATTTTCAAATTTTAAAAGAAGAAAAGAAAAAAAATAAAATTAAAAAAATTAAAATTAAACTTAGAAATTAAAAAAATTTAAATTTATTATCAAAATTAAAAAATTAAAAAATTAAAAATCAAGAAATTAAAAATTTTAAAAAATTAAAAATTAAAAAATTAAAAATTCACAAATTCACAAATTAAAATATAAAAAAATTAAAAAATTAAAAATTAAAAATAAAGAATAAAAAAATAAAAATATAAAAAATAAAGAAAGTAAAAAAATAAAAAAATATTAAAATAACATTTTTAATTTTTAATATTTTAAAATTATAAAAATTAAAAGTTAAAATTAAAAAATTAAAATTAAAAAATTAAAAATTAAAATTAAAATTAAAATTAAAAATTAAAGTTAAAATTATAAAATATAAAATATAAACTATAATATTTAAAATTAAAAAATTAAAAATTAAAAAATTAAAAAAATACAAAATAAAAACTTTGATAAGTTTCGGTAATTTTTGGTAACTTTTGGTAAATTTCGGTAACTTTCGATAATTTTTGGTATTTAATTACCTACCACAATATACCCATGAAATTTACAGGGCCTAATATAAAAAAATGAAATTTTTAGTAATAATTTTTCACGTTGCTCTTTCGAATTTTATATCGTAAGATGATGGTTATTAGCTATTTTGAATTTCACTTAAATCACTCATAAGTTAAAAGTAAGTATATTTAAATCATTCTAGAGATATATTTCATTACTTTGAGAATTATTATAACTTATAAATAATATAAAACTAATTATTTATTAGTATTTTTCTAATAAATATAAAACTATGTATAAAATGTATATTTTCTAATATGATTGATAAAATTAAGCTATTATGTATATTTTTTGATCTAGTTAATAAGTATTGTACTCTTATATTTGATAAATATATATAATTATTTGAGAAAATATTATTAAAAGTTACAAAAATGTGAAATATGGACAATTCAAGATGATTAGTAACTATCTTGAGTCAATATGTGTATAATTGTCCTTTTATATTTATCACCTAAGGCTTAAGGGTCCATTTGGTTGGTTAAAAATTTTGGAGGAACGGTCAACTTTTATAATTAGACTTTTTTTTATGTTTGAATGTAGGTAGGTTTTCGAAAAATTTTAGGGGAGTCACCATTTTCTAACTTTTCCTAGAGAAATTTTCCTTTTTAAAGGAGTTAAGGGAAATCTCTCTTATGGAAAAATTTCTCCAAGGTTCCCCTACCAAACACTTCCTAAATTTATTTAAAATAATAATAATTTTATATTTCTAAAATAATTCATTATATGTTTTTATATAAATTACTCAAAGGTACTTAAATTTATCTATATAATCTACCCAGCTTTTGTATACCCATCAAAAGAGCAAGGCTTTAGCAATGAAGAATCGGGTAGTAGATATTGATTATTGAATAATCATCCTAATGAAAACTATGTCCAGTAAATTTAGTATTAAGCTACTTAATCAATATGAATTATCATATAGGAATATGGATAATTTCCAAAGATAAAATTTTCGAAGGTTATGTTTTGACCAGAAATAAACATTAATTGTATTGATGTTTAAGACAACGGTACTTGAAACGCCAAACACTACTTAAAATGTTATCTTGTCAAACATTAATATTTGTGCAATTAAAATTTTGATTTGTTCAAAACATTAAATGTTATTCCAAATGCTATTATCGATCCTTTTATCTATCACTATTTCACAGTTTTAGTGCCTTTTTTTTTAATTTAATCGATAATTTCTTACATAGTATTTTATTAAACATTATAACATTATATTCTTAATACACCATTTTTCATTAGAACTCTAATTGATAATTAATATTTGACTACTCAGGTGATGCACAAGAAATTTTTGAGTAATTTTATTTGATTTTTTTTAGTAATTCTATAACAATTATCAATCCAAATAATAATTAGTAATAATGAAAATTGTACAACAAGTGTATTGACATGAGTTATGCATTTTCTTTAAATGAATTGTCTTAAAAATTAATTTAAACAATGAAAACATAGTAGTAGAAGGTGTAGACACTAGAATTTGTCACCAGTTTTGTAATTAAGTAAAATTGTAATTTTATTGGAGGTATGCAAGTAGCATGGCAAAAGGAGATATCCACAAAAGAATCCAACACGCAAATAAAAACACGAAGCCACAAAATCCAAAGTGTTGAAGCGTAAACCGCTGGTTACACCAAGCAAGAAAGTTCCATCTTCGAATCCAACTCACAATGCCAGTCCGACTTGGAATCCTACAAACATGATGTAACTCGTTGGTTACACTAAGCAAGAAAGTCCCCTCTTTGAATGGCACTCACATCGCCCAGTCCGACTTGGAGTCCTACAAACATGGCGTCAGTTACGACAGGCAAGTGCAACTTCTTCTTGGATCCCACTTTCGTCTCGAGAGTTTGATGCAAATTACACTGTGATCGTGAACTTACGCTACCTACGTAGTGTAATCTAACAGTTACGGTTTTTTCCCAAAGCAATCCCTTTTGGCTCTCTTTCTCATCAAAACGCAAGCTTTAAGGTGATTAATTCCGATTATATCATCCTCAATTAGATATAATCAGATTAATTACCGGTATTTTGTATAATTTTAATCCTCTTAAAATAAAAATAATAATAATAAAAAACTTCTTGCATGTGGAACTGTTGTCCAATGTTTCCCAAGAAAGAGAAGGGACGTGGGAAAAATAAAAAGAAATTGTTGTGAAAAATAATTAAACAATTGACCTTAAACTATTTGTAATTGAATATTTTGACCAAAGAGAAAAAAAATGGTATTGTACCCGCTCTGATACCATGTGCAAATATGATTTATAGGAATAATGTAGGACACTCTGCAATTGAGAGGTCCTGGGTCCATATATTTATATTGACATATATCAGCATAGAAGATCCAAAGAATATTCTAAAAAGATCTTGACAAAGGTATAGCCTACTCAGCTCCAATTATTTATTGCATGAAATTTCTATGAAACACCAATAATGTTTTCTTAACTCAGGTCGGGAGGTTGTTGGTCCAAAGTGCATGGCATGAATGTGGTTGATGAGGGATGCTTAATATGGAGGTTGGTTTCTCAAACTTAGGGGAAGGATGTCTAGAAATAAGGACAATAATAAGAAACAATGTAGATTTGATTTGCTTTCAGTTTGAATTAGTTTGGTTTGTTTTGATTTGATTGGGTTTGATTGTGACTCTTTCATTTGATTTTGAATTTTGGAATCGTACTACTGTAGCCATTCCGTGTATTAGGACGTTACGTCACTTGTGTTGATGTTCGACGTCAGCACAATGTGCTCCAATTAATTCAAAAAAAAAAAGTAACCAATGCTTATTAGAAAAGGTTGCTCTAAAGATGTGAGACTAAAAATAGTTAACACTAATTATTGAATAAGTTTCTGTGACTGAAGTTCAGTTAAAAGTGTGCAATATATGAATATTGTCTTATCAGTTATCCCCACCTTCCAATAAAGTATTGTATATGGTGTCACTGTATATAATGTAGAGTAGTTCGATGTCCAATACGTTTTTTTGGCAACGGAGTAAGAAAACATGGAAATAAACTACCTAGGCCAGCCTTTGATGACAGACCCTAGGGGCCAGGTTTTAGGCTGAGCTGGACTGGTACAAACTCCCACAAAGTTAGAAAATTATCACAAACATAAACAATACTAAGAGCATTTTTTATTCTTTTGAGACGATCTTGGACATCCCCTGAAACTGAAAGACGTTTGTGATCCTTCTTCTTGATGGTTGACTGAATATCGTTTTCTCGTTTATTTGCATTCCTGTATCTGTTGCCTCTTTCACCTATACATGCATTAGTCCTACACAGACCTCTAAGGGTCTTACGAACCTTCTTAAAGTATACTGTTGGAAAGAGCTGAAAGTTTCAGGAATAAGCGACTTTATCCTCCTCATTACTTTGATCTGTTTGAGATGCTACTTTGTTACCTACATCCTCCTTACTTGGCTCACATTCTGGTTGAGAAAGTTTATCTTGCTCCTTAAATTGCGACTCATGATGTTTTTGGCTACTGACGGGCAGATGATCCTAACAAGATGGTTGAGATGACACCTTCTTGATTGTCTTATAGCTTAGACTGATTGAATTATAAATCTCAACGCATTTCCCGACGATGACCATTTCATACATGTGATGAGTTAAGGGGAGATATTGGGTTTTCACTCTTTTTTTTTTTAGAATTTCACTTTTTTGATACCCCAAGGGATGTTCCCCTTACAATGATTCATCTTCGCTGGAGATCCCCTAGAACTAGAGGTGGGCAATGGGCCGGGTTGGGCCGGTTTAGGGCCGACCCTTTACTCTTATGGGCTAGGGTCGGGTCAACACTTTTGAGACAAGGAGTAGGGTCAATCATGGGCCAACTAACCCTGACCCGTCCATGACCTATCCATTTACATTTGATTTTTTTTTCTGCTGCTGTTTATTATTAAAACTGAATTTTTTTTTAAAAAAAAAAATTAGAATATAATAATACAAACTTTAGTAACAGTAATTTTTACCGAATGAGTCTCCTCTAGGGCCTGCCTAGTGGGAGTTTTTCCTAGTCTTCTAGGGTCTGTCGACAGCCGACGGCCGCGCTTCTGTCCGGGATCCTTCGGTGTTTTCCGGGAGTAGAGTCTCCACCATGGGAGATAGGGAGAAGAGCTGGGACGTGAATTCAATGGGAAAGAAACTTGTTCTCTGGGCAGACGAAGTGTCGGATGAGGAGGAGGAACCGCAGTTAAACCTCTGCCTCATTGGACGCTTGTGGAAAGAGAAGAGATTCAATAAGTTTGCGTTCATGAACACAATGGAGAAGGTATGGAACCTTGGGCATGGGGTAGAAATAAAGGAAGTTGCGGATAACCTGTTTTTGTTTCAGTTCTACCACTGGAGGGATAAGGCGAGAGTGATGGAGGGACAACCCTGGACTTTCGATCGCGCTGTTGTCTGTATGAAGGAGATAGAAGGGGAGATTCAACCATCAAAAGCATTAGAAACCCTAACGCACACTCCCTTCTGGGCTAGGGTTTATGATCCTCCCTTCAAAGGAATAAACGAGAAAAATATAAAAGCTTTGCCGATCATCTAGGAGTATGGGTCAAAACAGATAATTCGGAAGGAGGGGCATGGGAGAAATCGCTACGGGTTAGAGCGTTGATGGATCTCCGCGAGCCGTTCCCAAATTATATCCCTATGCATACTTCAAGTGGACAAGCTATACAACTTCAGGTCAAGTATGAACGGCTCCCATCGATTTGCTACTTCTGTGGAAAATTAGGGCATAATGAGCAGGAATGTAAAGCGAAAGAGGAGGCAGGGGAATCGGCGGAATTACACTATGGGGAGTGGATGAAGGCGTCTCCATGGATGCCGAAGCGTGGCCTCAAAACAAGGGAAGAAAATAGAAGTAGCTCAGTGGCAAAGAAGCTCTTTTTCCCTACTGAAAGGAAGTCAGGTGAGCCAAACAAGAAGCAGACGATGGGGGTGCCGAGTGTAGAAGAAATCATGGAGAGCCTGGGAAGGGTGAACGTTAATGGGAACGAGGGGGAGAAGAAAGAAAAGGAAGGCGCTGGGGAGAAACGAGAAGAAAGTAAAAGTGATAATATCAACAACAATAAGGCGGATGAAGAGAAGGAGGGAGAGCCTCAAGGGGTAAGTGAAGAGGGGGTGCAAAACTCAGTTTCATCGACGGGGAGGACGAGAAGTAGTTGGCGAAGAGTGCAAAGAAAGACCGGTGGAGGAGGGGGAGGGGGAGAGGGGACAGGGAATGGAACAGTACCATGCAAAAAGAGAAGTGCACCCGAAGATGCCATGCAAATCGATGCCTGGAAAAGAGCGAGGATGGAATGCAACATGGAGGTTACAACAACTTTGGAGAAAGTAGCGGAGACCGAAACCCGGCCCCGTGAACAACAATGAAAACCTTCGCCTGGAACTGCCGTGGGCTCGGGAACCCACGTGCAGTGAAGGGGGTGCGGCGCCTCCTAAATGAAGAAGGTCCGGATATTGTGTTTTTAAGTGAAACCAAATTATATGAAAGGGAAGCAGAACAACTAAGAATTCGACTACAGTTGGAGAATGGGATTTACTAAGTGGAAATTTTATATTTGTAATTTTTTTTTTAAATGTTGTTCAATTGTACATTGATAAATGATAGACTGATATGGATACAAAGAATAATATAGAAATGAGTAGCAAAATTAGAAGTGTCAACTAGTCCACCCAAATAACCAATAGGTGCCACATGCATGTAGTAATTAATTAGTTAAAAATTGTACGTGCGAAACACTGCTTACTAGAATTTCAACGGAGAATATAGACATCTGAAGAGAATATCCCACCCTTGGCTTGGCTATATTCAATTATACATGATAATTAAAATTAATATACAGTATTAAATGGAGTTTTTGGCTTAAAATAATCTGAAGTCGGAGATCATTGGCTGAAAATAATCTAAACTCACTTTTTGGCTGAAAATAATCCAAATTTTTAATCTATTTACTCGGACTAAACCGAAATTTATTCCGACGTCAGAATGCTGACTGGGCAGCCTGAACACCTGTTTCTTTAATTGATTTTGGTTTTGAATTTTTTTAAGCTATGTAAACCTCAACTCACTTAAATTTATAATGACATTGCAATTGATTAAAAATAAAAACACTTTAACATAATAAATTTAGTCTTCCAACCCCAAAAATTTAAACTATTAAATAGTTGGTTTAAGTGAGTTCGGGTCTATATAAGCTTTAAGAAAAATTCAAAAGTGGAGAAGGAAGATCAAGGAGCGGGGGTCTTGCCCTATTTTGGAAAAATTCCATGAACATAGAGTTGATATCCAAGTCTCCAAATCACATTGATATAGTCCACAGGGGCGAAGGTGGTGAAAGGGAGTAGAGGTTCACAGGTATATATGGTTTCCCAAAGGAAGAGGAAAAAGGAAAAACTTGGGAGCTTCTCATGATGCTTAAGGAAGAGGGAGATGGCCCATGGTGCTGTGGGGGAGATTTCAACTGTATCTTGAGTCATGCAGAGAAAGAAGGGGGTCCCCAGAAAGCAAATGGGGAAATTCAGGGATTTAGGGAAGCCGTTGATGCTTGTGGGTTGGAGGATATTGGCTTCGAAGGGCACCGCTTCACGTGGACAAATGGGAGGAAGGAGGGGGAGAATGTACAAGAAAGGTTGGATAGGTTCCTAGTCAACCAACAATGGAGGGCCCTTTTTCCATGGAACCACGTTAGTCATCTTTACAAACGTAGGTCAGATCACTTGCCAATCACTCTCGTAAGCTCGCACCATGTGAACAACTCGAGGAAAACAAAGCAGAAACGCAGGCCTTGCAGGTTTGAAAAAGCCTGGATGACTGATGATAATTGCGAACAGGTGGTGAAGGAGAAATGGGAAGAGGGAGAGGGTACAAGTATTAATCTGAGACTGCAGAACCTGTGCAAGGGGACAAAGGACCGAATGGGGCTCAATGTGAAACAGATGAAGGAGGAAGCACAGGAGTTAAAAAAGAGAATAGAGAATGTACAAGGTCGAAGTCCTACTGAAGCAAGTTGGGCACTTCTAAGATCCATTCTTTCGGAACTCGAAACCATAGAAGAAAAAGAGGAGCTTTACTGGGCCCAACGGAGTCGTCAAAACTGGTTGAAGAACGGTGATAAGAATACAGGCTTCTTCCATGAAAAGGCAACTCAGAGAGAGAGGCGAAACAAAATAGCAAAAATCAAAGATGAAATGGGGGCCTGGAGACAAGGGGATGAGGAGATTGAGGGAATCTTTGTGCGATACTTTGAACATCTTTTCTCGACCCAGGACGCAATCAATACGGACCCGATTACCGACCTTGTTAAGCCAAGAGTCACTGAGGAGATGAACACCAAGCTTCGACAACCCTACACTAGCGAGGAGATCATCCAGGCTCTCAACCAAATGCATCCGACTAAGGCCCCTAGGCCGGACGGTATTCCTGCTCTCTTTTACCAATCTTTTTGGCATATTGTTGGGAGGGATGTCATTGCTTATGTTCTGAATGTGTTGAACGAGGGAGCTTCCTCTACAAATGTTAACCAGACTTTTGTGGCCTTGATCCCTAAAGTAAAAGTTCCGGTAACAACAAAAGATTTTCGCCCTATTAGCCTATGCAATGTTGTGTATAAGCTCATTTCGAAAGTCATTGCCAACAGACTCAAGTGCATCCTACCACATGTCATTCATGAGTCTCAAAGTACTTTTGTACCGGGCCGTCTCATAACGGATAACATCCTAGTGGCTTTCGAACACTTCCACTTCCTGAAGAAACGCCCGAAGCACACCAAAAAAGGTCATATAGCCTTAAAGTTGGATATGAGCAAGGCCTACGATAGGGTGGAGTGGTGTTTTGTTGCAAATATGATGAGGGCGTTGGGTTTCGAAAATGGGTTTGTGGAGCTTGTAATGCGATGTATCTCATCCGTTTAGTACCAACTTTTAATTAATGGGAAACTCAGATATAATCATCCCTCAAAGGGGACTCCGACAGGGGGATCCTTTATTGCCTTACTTATTCTTGGTCTGTGCAGAGGGATTATCAGCAATTATCCGTGATAGAGAGGAGCGTCATCTGATCCACGAATTGAAAATAGCACGAACAGCCCCAACAGTGTCCCATCTGCTGTTTGTCGATGACAGCCTGCTTTTTGTTAGAGCAACGGAAGAAGAAGCTCTGCAGGTTATGGACATACTTAAAAAGTACGAGTTAGCATCTGGACAGGTAATTAATGTCGATAAATCAGAAGTCTCCTATGGCCGAAATGTGAGCGAACAACAGCAGAATATGCTCCAACGGAGGTTGGGTTTTAAGGCAGTGGAGTCTCATGATAAATACCTTGGGATGCCAACTTTTATCGGGCGGTAAAAAAAGAGGGTGTTCCGTTCAGTCCAAGAGAGGGTCGAAAAGAAATTAAAAGGCTGGAAAGAAAAGAAATTGTCCAAGGCGAGAAAGGAAGTGCTGATAAAAGCTGTGGTGCAAGCAATTCCTATGTACGCAATGCAGTGTTTTGAGATCCCGGCCTCAATATGCGACGATTTAGAAGGGGCTTGCAGGCGTTTTTGGTGGGGCAGACATGGTTCAGAGAGAAGCATCAATTGGGTTGCTTGGGATAAGCTATGCGAGTCTAAGAGTACGGGGGTCTGGGCTTCCATAAATTCCAAGCTTTTAACCGGGCCCTCCTGGTGAAACAAGCATGGCGGATCATACAACACCCAGAGTCTCTGGTGGCAAAGGTCCTGAAAGCAAAATACTTCCCGAAAGGATCCTTTTGGCAAGCAAAATTAGGCCACCAACCCAGCTACACGTGGAGGAGCATTCTAGGGACGCGAAGCTTGGTCCAGAATGGTAGCCTTTGGAGTATAGGAGATGGGCGCAATGTTCGAATTTGGGGAGACCGCTGGCTTCCATCTATGGAGGGGGGATGCATCCCAATGCAACCCTGTTTTTTGGAGGAGATGAGTATGGTGGCGGAACTTATTGATCATGACAATAGGTGTCGGAGAGAAGATCTGTTGAACATCTGCTTCGATGACCAGACAAGAAAGGAAATAATGTCCCTTCCTCTAGGTGACGTCCCAGAAAAGGATGAACTCTATTGGAAGCTTACAAAAAATGGATGCTTTTCTCTCAAATCAGCCACCTATCTTACTCGTGATATGGAGAGAAGAACTCAGGCGAGCGATGGTTCGAATTCAAGAAGAGCACAAGGAATGGGCCACTTGATTTGGTCAATGGAAGCAATGCCGAAAGTCAAACACTGCCTTTGGCGGATGTCAAATGACTCACTGCCCACCAAAGTAAACTTGAAGAGGAGGAAGATGGAGTTAGACCCAATTTGTAGCATGTGTGGAGAAGATGTAGAATCCAATGACCACATCTTCCTCGATTGTGAATGGGCTAGAAGAGTTTGAAAGTGCAGCATTTTCCGCCTAGCTGTCGAAACCCACATAACCCAGGACGCAGGGAGATGGATAGAGGAGTGGTTGAGCGAAATCGACAAGAAAGATAGAGGGTTAATAGCCACGCTGGTGTGGGCAATGTGGAAGGCACGAAACCGGAAAATTTTCGACAACTTCCTCTCAGACCCAATGGTTGTCGCAACCAGAGCAGTTGACACCCACATCAGCTACACTCAAACTCAGGTGAGAGAAGGGGCGGCGCCGCATCCCAGGTCCAATCATGAAAGGTGGGAGAAGCCAGAGGAAGGATGGCTAAAGGTTAACACAGATGCATCCATTGAAAATAATGGAAATGGAGGTTGGGGAGCTATTATTCGTGATCACACGGGAGCCTTCAGATTTGCTGAGTGCCAAGCTAGGAGTATCCCGTGGAATATTGAACAAATGGAGGCTGGTGCAGTAAAGTCTGGGCTTGAGCTAGCAAAACGCCATGCGATCCGAAGAGTGGTGGTGGAATCCGATTGCAAATCGGTGATTGATTGTCTCAATGGGCAAAGAAAGATGAACCCCTCCTTAGAAAGAATTACTAGAGATTGCATTCGTTTAGTTCAATTTTTTGAGTCTGTAGTCTTCCGTTTTTCTTCCCGGGAATGCAACAAGGTGGCACACACCTTGGCTCATTTAGCGTCGATAAACAATCTTTGTGAAGTTTGGAGTGTTGTTTGCCCTCCGGAGGTTGCCCATCTTGTGACCTCCGAGGGTGAGAATCTTTCAATCCAATAAATTCGCGTGTTTCGCCACGCTTCCCTCAAAAATTGATTTTTTTATTGGATGATTTTATTTTTCTTATTATTAAAATCAGTGATTTTCCTGCTATTATAATCTGTTTTTTTCCTGCTATTATAATCTGATTTTTTCCCTTTTTATAAAAATTTGATTTTTTTCAGCTATTAAAATTTGATTTTTTCATGCTATTAAAATCTGATTTTTTTTCCTGCTGCTTAGACTTTCTGCTTCCCCCACCCCCTTTTTTAATATCCACATAATTATATCCAAAATAGTAGGACCAAAATTACATAATTATATCCCAAATAGTACGACCAAAATTACATCCAAAATGACATAATTACATCCGAAATAGCTAATTGTATATTCTTGATAAACTTGATTCATATTCTTGAGAACTTCATGAACTGGCTGAATAACCTGGAGACCAATTTTTACACATATTATAAGGGATTACTAGGTAATTCAACCCAAAATACAAAAACTTTGAATGAAGCATTAAAAAAATAAACCTTGTGTGATTAAAGACTTCAAACACCGAATAGGACCAAAAACTCAACCTTTTATAATGAATATATTAGATTGATTGACCGAAAAAAGAACTGGAAAACACCCAAACCCGAAACTGATTACTGCACCAATATTTACATTGTGCACATAATCAACAAAATTCACATAATTCACAATATTTGCACATAATAAACCCAAAAACAATCACACCCCAAAAAAACAAATCAAGCAACCCAAATTTCAAAAAGTTCAAATCAACACAAAGCAACCACATCCCAGAACAACAAAATCCCCAAATTGAGAATTCAATTAAAACCCCTAGCTCACACAAATCAAACAGCCCAAATTTCAAAACACAAATCAAATGAGACCAAATCAACAAAACCATGACAAATTTTACCGGCCATAATCAATCCTGGAAGAAAAAGGGTAATTGGGAAAACACAAAGGGAGAAGAAAAATAAGAAGGAAAAAAATAGAAAATTATACCGATGATGAAGAAGAAGAAGAGATCTAAAAAAAAGAGGAGGAGAATAGAGGGAAGAGAAGTATGAACCTCATAAACAAGGTAGATGGAGATCGAAGGAGGACGATGAGAAAGCGTTTGTTTGTAAATCTATGGAGATCGAAGGCGGACGGCTATGGTGTTTACTAGGGTTTCCCGGCGATCGGCGACGACTATGGTGTTTACTAGAGTTTCCCCGAGAGAGAGAAGGTGAGATGTGAGAGAGTCAGAGAGAAAACCAGTCTACTTTGGCCCCATTTTTTCGACAGCGTTTGTTTTTTCTGACCCGTCAATAGCCCGCCCCTTTTCAATTTTGAATGGGCTTTGATCCTTAAAATCCAATCTTGACCCTTGCCCATTGTCCATCTCTACTAGGACTAAGGTTAGTCATATCCTCCACGCATGGCATAATGTTTTTCTGTGACTTTTTAAATAGAGTGGATGAATAATCAGACAAACTCATCTCTGATAACCGTCCATGCTCCTGAACATAGGAACAATCCTCCATATATACCGAAGAAACAGTAAGACAACTAGATACGACATCCCCATCACATATCTCCCTATTGGCCCTAACACCTCCAAGAACCCAATCAGAAGTTACACTTTCCTTATCATCCATGTGTGTAATAAAAGACTCTCGATCCCCTTATTCTTCTGACCCCACAACTAAATCCCCTTCCTCCATGGTGCTAATTCCTTCCTCCTTTACGGAGCTATTTTGTTCATTTTTCTCTCTACCTTTAGTCTCTTTAGCTAGAAGGTCGTCCTCCTTTTCCAATTTACGGAGCTTCAACAATACCGCCACATTATCATGCTCGATTGCAGAAGCCAATTGCAAATCCATCACAACCTTATCCTTGCAGTTAAGCTGCTCATATGATTTAGCTCGTCGAAATAGGGCTTTAACATTCTTCCCATCAACCTTGACGACGTGGGAACAATATATAATAACCTTGTCAAATTGTTCTAATTTGAGGCTACAAGCAACCAAACTTAAAGCCAGAGCAAACCCAACTTCATGATATATCATGACTTCGTCCAAATTATTCCACAAGGCTACATAAAAAATTTTATGGCTTTCTCATACAATGGAATAGCCTCGAGATAGCGTTGTTGTTTGGAAAGCCTGTTTCCTTCCTCTTTTAAATTGTTTGCCTTGAAGTATGGATCCTTGCCTCTAAACATCAACTCAAAAAAATCACCATTTAAACCACTCTTCACGCAATCAGGAATAAGATCTAACAAAACTCCGTCAGAATCCATGGAGCTAACAATGACCAACCAAACTTAACGAGGAGGGACAAAACCAATACACTAAACTAGGAGACTTGGCACCTCCCTTAACTCTACACAAAAGATTACAAAAAGCCAATAATGATCCTTCCTAAACCAAGACATTAAACTAGGAGACTTGAAATCTCCCTTAACAACACACAAAAGATTACAAAAAACTAATAAGAAGCTAATGATCTGTTATAACAAGACAATACCTGTAACACCCCAGGTATATGGTTAAGTGTGGCTTAAGAGGATTGAAATGACTACTTATATCACCAAGGTGCACCTTCTTTTATGGTAGCTCATCCGTTGGGAACTCCTCAGTTAAGCGTGCTTGGTTGGGAGTAGTCAAAGGATGGGTGACCTCCTGGGAAGTTTTCCCAGACAGCGTGTGAGCGAGGACGAAGCACACTGGAAAGACTCGTGGTGATTTGTGGGGCCAGTCAGTGATCCTTGAAGCGGTTATAGGTAATGTCCGCGGCTCGGGAGGGGTCGGGGCGTTACAGATTGTAACACCCCGGGTATATGGATAAAGTGTGGCTTAAGAGGATTGAAATAACTACTTATATCACCAAGGTGCACCTTCTTTTATGGTAACTCATCCGTTGGGAACTCCTCAGTTAAGCGTGCTTGGCTGGGAGTAGTCAAAGGATGGGTGACCTCCTGGTAAGTTTTCCCAAGCAGCGTGTGAGCGAGGACGAAGCACGCTGGAAGACTCATGGTTATCTGTGGGGCCAGTCAGAAGAGCCTGATCAAACACCCCACACTTTTAAGAGCAAGCAACCCATTCACATCAAACATACTGAAAAAAGCCACGTTTAATAAGAAAGAGAAAGAGTAAAACACGATTAACCAGCCACACACGGAAGACTCGGAGTTCAAACATTACACACTCAGCGAACCACAAGGCCAACCAAGAAAACACCAAACACACTGAGAAAAACCCACCTAAGAAGGAAAAAAACCAAGAGAACTCGATCACTCAACAATCAAACAAACACATACAGAGGACTCAACCAAGAATGTTAAACAAAGGAAAAGAGAGAGGGATAACTGACGGGCCTTTAACGGAGCTCAACACCCACTGGTACAACCAAACAACCGACCAACTTCCTATGAACACACCTAGAAACCTGATCCCCTAATTCGTCGAAGCCCGAGCAAATTTGCACTCGCCAAGCAGAGGCGAAAACGACGCAGAAAATGGACTGAGCCCCAAAGGATCAACCAACCCAACACCTCCATAGCCCAAACAGACCGTCAGATAGCCACTAGTTGCAATCATTGAAGGGAAAACAAAGACCAGATATAGAGAGATGGGGATAAATAGGAAAGGAACAACCGCTCTATTGCTGACAACGACAAGGAGAAGTCGTCGCCGACACCAGTCAAAGGCGAGAATGCGCAAACTTTACGTTTGGCTCCCAAGTTTCTCCAGAATCCCTGTAACGCCCCAACCTTAATCACAAGATTAAGACTATACTTAGAATCCCAAACCTGTGATTAGCGCAGCGGAACACCTTAGGTCGAGGCATTACCGCCGTCTCCCAAAAGAGACAAGGCAACAACACCAAAGAAACTTCCAAAACCACAAGATAACTTACTAACTTAAAAACCTTCACATATAAAACTTATACAACCCTTGGATAAAGCATATAAACTTAAACATAGCTTAAAACTAAAACAACTTCTTCCATAAACATGGTTACTTCAAAAACATGCGACTCTCAAGCCGACCCAAATACTTCAACCATGACTACCTTGCTTGCAACACGTGATTACCCCTGCTTGCCTTTGCCTTTACCGGTGCTCGGACCCTAAAACAAAACATTAAAACATCATAAAAGTGAGTGGGAAACACTCAATACGTAAACCTCCAACACGTCAAACCGTTCGAAAACGGTTTTAGTGCCGGCATTTAAATTCATTTTGAAAACGGGGAAGGGGTAATAAAACATTAACTTGAAAAGACATGAACATAGACTTATACATGAGTAAGAGTAACTTGAGTTCATAAAGAAAGAACATGTCACATGAACTTAGAAGTAAATACATAAACTTAAGAGTTTTGGGTCCCCTTTAGATCGATGCAAAGCATCTCACAAGCACGCCCAAACCGACCGAGTTTGGATGGGTGATCGGTATGCAATCGGACACCGGCAGTCTAGGACACTGATCAGAGCATATAAAACATAAAAGGCTAGCACTTCTCGGAACTAGCTAGAACATAGAACATAGAATCCATAAAATGGGACCACTTAAAACCATGAATAATCATAAAAGCATAAATTAGCATAAACTGTAAACCTTTAACATAAATCGTAAACATTTATCATAAACCGTAAACATAAACATAAACCGGAAACCTTTAACGTAAACCATAAACTTTCAACATAAATCGTAAACATAAAACATAAATTATAACCATAAAACATAAACCGTAAACATTTGCATAAACCGCAAACATAAAACATAAATCGTGAACATAAAGCATAGATCGTAAATATAAAGCATAAATCGTAAACATAAAGGAGCGAAGAGTTGGACAATTCGCGTACCTTGAACGTGTGGACTGCTCGGGGGTGATCTCGGCCGGGGAATGGCTCGGGTCGAGGCTGGACTTTGAGCTTAAAACGATAGAGTTCGGTATTAGAATAGAAGCTATGAAAAGGTGAGGGCATAGGGCCTCACAAAAGAGTTTTGGAAATAAATCGTATAAAAATTTCAGGTTTTTATGACAATAGTATTTTGGTCGTAACTCGGGCTATAAAATTCGGATTTCGCTATGCAGTACTTTTCGGAAAGGGAAAAACATAATCCACAAGTTTGTCAACTGGGCCAGAGGCTAAACAGGGTGAGAAGAGCCCGAAAAAGGCTCCGGACAGAATGCAGTAAAATACCAAGATATATTCATGTGCGGTTTTGGTGCTTAGACAAAATCAATAGAACTTTGTATATACTCTAAACTCATAGAAGCTTTATGATTCAAAGAATACTTGTAAAATATAGACCTTCAATTTCTCAAAGAGACTTTAAAAACTCTAAAGTAAAACGAACTCATTTCACTAAATTTATGAGTTTTCGGTAAATTAAAACGATAAACGTAAAATAGTTTAAAGATTTCGGGGTTCCTTAAAACCTTTAAAACCGAGTTCCATGGTTCCTACTTATGGGATATATCATAAAGGTCATATGACTTAGGTTACACACCCATAAAACCAATTATAAGCTCAATATAATAACCTTTAACCCAATTAATGCATTTATCAATTACCCAGAAAATTCCAGTTTCGCAGCCCCGCTTCCGGGTGCTATAACTCACTCTCCCGATATCGGTTTGACTCATACCATACATTTTTGGAAAGCTTGAAACGTCTCCTACAACTCTTATGTTGAACACTTTCTCAAACTCCAACTCCATATGGACGGAAAATGCCCAACAAAACACTGACTCCAAATTCGTATATAAAAACATACCTTTACGGTTTTGGCTCTAACTTGAGCTATACAAATCGAAAACCCGAAATTCCAAAGCCCGGTGTTTACTAACATTCTTGGCTAAATTTTTACACCATATTCTGGGCTCAAAACTAATTTTAACATCTCCCATAAAAATCATATTTTGGGCAGAATGTTTAGGGTCAGATTTTGCCCTCATGCATAGCTTACTTGCATCCAACCTTTACACTAATGAAACACCTATTGCAATATACCCAATTCCTCATAAATTTCCAGAATTTAAGCCTCTAAAATTAGCATCCACACTTGTAAAATTCACATGCAACAACACCAAGTTACATGCACTTAGATCACACCATAGCTTTCACAATTTTCCTCACTAATTACACATAAAAAACCCAATTAAACATGATTAATCTATTTACCCCTTTCAAAACAGAAACTAACCTTCAAATTGTTATCAAATACCACATGCAAAAACCATAAATATCAATCTCTTCAACAAGAAACACAACTCTCTCAAAAGATTCACCAAACCTCACTAAACACATGTAGTTTGTCCCTAAAATCAACTCTACTAACATATACTTTGAAACTTATGAAAAAGAGAGGTGATTAGAAGGATGAAAAATAAATTAGTACATGTAAAACATCAAAACTCAGATTGTATATCAATGGAGATGAAGGAATAAGATGAATACCACTTGAAAGGATGAATAAAATGGACTAGAATGTAGAGGAGAGTGAGAGCTCCAAGTGGGTGCCGGAAAAATGGCCGGAAAACCGCAAAAAAACAGAGGGGGCTGATCGTGTGGCTCGGTGAGAGAGAAGGAGGAAGTGAGGTATGAGTGGAGTTGTGTGGGTTTTGAAAATAAAAACCCCTTGCTCTTCCTAATTGCTAATATAACCCCTCCCCTTTAACTTAAAACAATAACAATAAAAATTATAATATTATTACTCTAATCATAATACTAATATACATAGTAAAGAAAATAAAATTAGTAATGTATAATAACTATAAAATGTATTTAATTTATGCGGGTTAAAAAGACGGTAAAATCGGTAAATTAAATTTAAACCGTTTGGCCGTAAAAATCGAAACAGTAATTAACCCGACCTTAAAATAAAGTCATAGAACCTACAATAATTATATAATAAGGTCCAAAATATACTGTAACAAAATTCGATTAAGAATTTTGATCGGTAAAATTTGCCGCTTCGCCATTCCTCCGAAACCTGTCACCGTTAGCTAACCACAAGGTTCAAAGTATTTAATTAACAAATTATAACTAATTAAAATAAATTAACTACTGTAATACGTATGATTTAGGGCGGGGTATTACAATCCCCCTCTCTAATTTTCTCTCTCGAAAACGTGGACATTACTAAACTTTTGATGTCCAATACATTGACAACTGCTATCATGCAAAATGGTTTTAATGTCCAATTATGAAACCCTTTAGAAAAATATATTGTCATATACTTGTTCTTTATCAGGATGTAGCAAATTTTAATACAATATCATATAGTCTACCTATACAAAAAATTGCTGGGGGGTGCCACACATCTTTTTTAATTGACTCGCGGGTCACAACTTTTTTTTAATGCATTCCCGGGGGACATTAAACTTACTTAAGTGGCTGAGGGGTGACAATCCAGTTATTTTGATTGAAATCCGGCGAGATATGTTGAAAAGGACGAAAATACCCTTATTTTTCTCTCTAATTTAGCTTACCATGCCATTCATCCCTCTTTCTCTCTTTTCTTCATCCTCTTCCTCCATAATTCAATCCTCTTCCTCCAGAATCAATATCCAAACCCCAAATGGATACCCAACTCGAGTTCCCAACCAATTCCCAATCAATACCAACACAAAATCAAAACTTTGGTAGCTACAACAAAAATTCAGCTCAAACAGATACTATCCTTCAACAAAAACCTCCTAATACTAACATGAACAAACAGAGCAAACACCCTAATAAAAACACCTAATACTAACAGAACCCTAAGAACTAACCTAATGAAACCCTACTCAATTAACCCTAATAATCCTAAAATTAACTGACCCTAACCCTAATCTAATACTCGACTAAACAACCAAAAAAAGGAATATTAAACCTACCGCCAAAACTAAACAAAGAAAGAAGAAGAGAAGGAAAGAGAGTTCTACTACTGCTGCTCTCTATTACTGCTGTTGATTGACGAGAAAAAAGAGAAGAAAAGAAGAAATCAGAAAGGATCTTAGAAAGATATGAACAAAAGAAACAGAGATGAACAACAAGAACAGGGGAGAAAGGCAATCAAAACATGGGGGAAACAGATCATGAATCCAACCCAGAACAATTCACTAACAACTCGAAGATCGCATCAATATCAAATTGAAATCAAATTCAGACACATCAACCCAATACATTTAACTCATTACATTCCCAGAAATTTGAACATTATATCTAACTCAAACAGAGCAAATTGTTCACAAACCAAACCAGATGAGAAACTAAATGCAAAACTCATCAACATGCATTTCCAAATTCAATATCTCAACATTCAAGAACAAAAATCGCAATAATCGATCCACAAAAGTAACAAGAACAGAGGTTCGTAACTAGATTGATTGTAAGAAACAGAATCAAGCAAAAAACCAAATCAAAGCATTCCCAAATTCGAAGCTCTCAAACAAGTTCTACTTGCATAATTTTATAAAAACAGAAATAAAACCTAAATCTAACCCTAGGATTTGACGATCTTCGGGATCGACTGCCCCTGGATCGACTCTGATTTCGTGCTTCCTCATTCTTCCTCTTTTATACTTGAACCTGAGCATCTCCATTTACTATCCTTCAACAAAAACCTCCAAACATAACCAATTTTCCAGCTCAAACAAGCAAAACAACAGTACCCAGAACCCCAAATGCACATGCCTAATTCAAATTCACACTCAAAAACAACAAAAAAACCCATTCATCCTTCTGAAAACAAATTTCGCTCAAAGAGATACTATCCTACAACAGAAAACTTCCCAAATTTCAAGCTCAAACAACCAAAACAAAACAGTACCCAACATAAACCCAGCATAAACCATCGATCCCACAACGAAACCAAGTAAAAGAAATCAAATTCATACCTGCACAACACTCTCTTCAAAACCATCACGAATCTTCTCCTTCTTAACTTTGGACCCAAACCCAGCAGCCTTCTTGATCTTGGAATCAATGTCGCCCTTTTTAGCGGTGTGTTTGGCGGAGATGTTGATGGTGGTGGGAGGAGGAGAAGGTGGAGAGGAGAGAAGTGGGTTTGGTGGAGAAGAGGGAGAATCAAGGGGGTTGGGGAAAGTGAGAAGAGAGAGAGGAGGAGAGAGAAGTGGCGGTGGACGCCATTGAAGAAGAAGAAGAAGAGATTGTGGAGTGAAATTACGGGTAAAAGGGTCACTTCACTCAATTTTCAAGGGTAAATAAGACTTTTCCTTTTTTCCGGCCAAAACATACCGGATTGTCACCCCTCAGCCACTTAAGTAAGTTTAATGTCCCCCGGGAATGCATTAAAAAAAAGTTGTGACTCGCAAGTCAATTAAAAAAGATGTGTGACACCCCCCAGCAATTTTTTGCTACCTATATATATGTCAGTATAGTTGCAGTTTTTGTTATATCAAATTCAAGTTCACAAGTCTGAAATTGAAACGGATCAATCTCAGACCAAATTCATACCCAATATCCACCCTGAAACTCTTGAAATCAATCGACTGATACTTATGAACTTAATAGCTTATACCTTTGATATTTATTACTTTTCATAAAAGGCTTCTGCTAGTTACTTGTTTATTACATCATTATGCCTGTTAGACATCCAGCAACTTAAAACGGAGGGGGTCACATACAGCCTTCGCTAGGCTCAGTTCAGTTAAGCATTTCATCGAACACTTGGTGAGTGTTAACATAAGCAAGCATACAGCATCATAAATTAATGAAAATCAGCCAAGCATTTTGTCAGACAGTTGGTGGGCATCGTAGTAAACAAACATAATCGATACAACATTGCAATTGAATGATACTATGAGAATATTGATAGACATATACATGTAGATTTACCTGGAAGTATCGATTGGAAACCGTTTTCAAGTATAACTGCTCAGATGCTTTTACTCGAGTAGCCGATTAAATGACGATGGTGGCGACAACAGGAGGGGTTTTGCAAAGAGGGAGTTGAGATGAAGTCAGGTATGAGCATGGATGGAAGAGCATGGACATGGAGATGACGATTATGGGTAATGGACAACCTTTTATGAAGAGAGGGCAACGTGTCTTTCTATTTTCTAACAACGTGTCTATGAAAAGCGGAGAGAAGGAAGCTACATACATAATGAAAACGATACTCGGAAGTGCTTTTTGGATCAGAAATTTTTTTATTCTCAAATAGAGTATCCTACAAATAAAATTTAAAGGAAACTGATCATATGAGCCTGACATTTTGGTGAACAAGTGAGTAGAGATGAACATCAAGTATCGGAGAGATGGACATCAAGTTGTATGTTGAATATTATGGAGACATCAACTATCCATGTCCATCTCTGCGATATATAATGTTCATCATGCTCATATGATTAGTGCCTAATTTTAAAATATCTACTAAAAATTTCCGATTTAACAAACCTTAGTTTAAAAGGTGAAAATAGAATGAATAAAAGAAACAAACATCTTTTAAAATGCATAATAAACTGGTAATGAATGTTGTTAATATTTATTTTGAAAAGGTCCTATGATTATTATTAGTATATTGCCTTTTTTGTTAATTTCTTGTATTTATTTGTTACAATTATTATTTATCTACGATCTGATTAATATTCTATTTATTTCATCTTGCGCAAAAGCAGCCTGAGAGGAGAGAGAGAGAAGGAGAAAAGGGGAAAGAAAGAAAGATCCCCTTCCCCCCCACTATTTCCAGTTTCTAGGGTTCATCATTTCATACCAATTCATTGAATCGAAACAACTACCACCATCAAACTCCTATCTCAGCCATGGATGCCGCTACTCAACCCGCCGACACCGAGATGGCGGACGCAGCTCCGGCCAATCCTCCGGCGAACCAACAGCAACAACAACAGATTAGTATTCCGGCCACTCTCAGCCATGGTGGTAAATTCATTCAATACAACATCTTCGGCAACATCTTCGAAGTCACCGCCAAATACAAGCCTCCTATTATGCCCATTGGCAAGGGCGCTTATGGCATCGTCTGGTACTCTATTTCTCTCTCTAGCCCTCTCTCTCTTTCTCTATCTTGCTTCGTGAAGAAAAAGAATGGTTTTGATGTGTGAAATGTGATTGGTTTGATGAAAAGCTCGGCGTTGAATTCGGAGACGAATGAACATGTTGCGATCAAGAAGATTGCGAATGCTTTTGATAACAAGGTGGATGCCAAGAGGACTTTGCGTGAGATCAAGCTGCTTAGGCATATGGATCATGAAAACGTCAGTGAGTGATTAGATATTGATATTGTTAGTTAATATTCCCGCTTTCTGTTTTTGTATGTGCAGTTTGACAATTTACTCATGCTGGATGTTTTCAATAGGACTATGATAGTGTGTGGTTTATTAAATTTAGATAATTAATTTGCCATGAATGCAACATTGATTAACATTTTCGGTAATTAAGTTTTTAGTTGTGAGTGTTTCATTTGCTTCTGTTTTTAGTAACTGAACCTGTATGATTTATAGAGTCGAGGTTCAAGAAAGACAAAGATTATTTCCTTCTTTTTAAAGTTTTTTATTTATTGTTTTGTTAATCTAATTTCTCTGGCGTGAGCCGCGTGATGTCAATGAGTAAATGTAATGTTTGACTTATACATGGTTTAATACGTCTGAAATTTACATAATTACATTTGAAATTACCATCTTTTGATTTTGGTTCTTCTTGCAGTATGTTCCTTTTATTAATTTTAATTCCTTCAAGAAATTGGAATATTTGAAATTGTTAACTAATGAAGCTCACTGATCAGTGTTGACAATTGATTGAACCTTTTTTTCTGGGGGAGAGAAAAAGGGGGGGGGGGGTTGCTACAAGGTAAGAGTATCCAAATCCCTTTCATTATATTGACAATGTTAAAACTTTAACATTCAAGTATGAATTTTTACTTAATTACTAGTATTTTCTTTTTCCGTAAGCACAACCCTTGAACCAAAAGTTGCCAAAAAATGTCACTCAAAACCGTTTTCCCGAATTTGAAATCAGAATCGCTTCTGTGAGCATTAGGCTTTGTCTGTTCCACTAGTGACAGGTCATCACTGCTATGAAGTGTGTCATTGAAGAAATGACTAGGATGGTAAAAAACCACCTGGTTTTTGCTTTTATGTGCATTCTTATTTTTGTCTCGTCCTTTTCTCTTGTTGGTGTGTGTGGATGGGGGTCATGAATCTATTATCCATATGTATTATCTTGTTCAGCAGGATTATTGGGCTGGATCAAGTTTACTTTCTCTCTCTCGCTTTTGGGTTGGGTTGCCGGGGGTGGGGGTGGGTTGGGTTGGGTTGATTGATTGCAGGCGGAAGGTTGGATATATGTGAAACATCCAACAAAAATTTAAAGATATTGTTTCGCTCTTGTTAGAAAAAACATCTTACTAAACTTTGAATCGGATTTACTTTGTTAAAGAGAAAAAAGATATTTTAACAGGCAGCGTGTAACTGAGGAAATGCGGCATTATGGTTTACGACTTATTTGGATACATCATAGTATTAACTTTGTGGATAGTTCCATGAGATTACTGAAATAGGCGAGGATATTACTAGCTGCATTGGTAAAGGAAAGATGATATAAAAATGTGCAGAGGGGGGACAAATTTAGGACAACCTAGTAATGTCTCTTGATATGGATCATTACAAGATGATAGTTTCATAACATTTTTTTTTGTTAGGAAATGATAATGCCATATCAGTTAGTAAATCTAACGCGATGGTTATAAGAATGGTTTTACACCAATATATATGATTCTCAACGTAAGTACTTGAGAAGTTATAATAGTTTCCTGAAAAGGAAGAGCCATAGATAGAGGGCTTGTAAGATGGTTCAATTTGGACCTTATGGTTGCCACAGTGAGTTGCAAGGATTTCACTTATATATGGAATTGAGAAAGGTGAGAACTTTGTATGTAAACGATTACACTGTGTTGGACTCAAATATATTCCTACCATGTCAGTCAGATGTAGGATCAAACCACGAATTATGATTATGGAAGTGTGACTGGGAAGGGGAGGCTGTTTGGTGAGAAGTGATTGAGACTAAGTATGGCATTGGTGAGTATGAATGGTGTAATAAGAAGTCCACCGTAGCCCGTGGAGTAAGTTCTTGGAAATCTGTTATGAGAGGGAGCCTTGGACATGGAGTCAATTCCTTAATCTTTTTAGGATTAGTCACTTGAACGAGGCAACTATCCAAGATGTGGTCTCTTGGAATGATTCAGAAAACCATTGGCGCATAACTTTCTTAAGAAGTTCGAATGACTGGGAGATGGCAAGGGAAGTTTGCTAAATCTTTTGGTTAAGCCAACTGATATTTAGGTTGCTTTTGAAGATCATGATGACATTCTTTGGCCTTTTTGTACAAGTGGGCAGTTTACTAGTGAAGAATTTCTGTAAAGAGATGTTTAAGAAGGTGACTTGGGTTTCTTTATCAAGTTATTAAGTGGGCTAGTAGGTGTTCAATGCGTTGAAAAGGAAGATGCTATAAACCACTTCCTCTCCATTGCAGATGAATGTCTGCTTTATGGAATATGCTTTTTTTGTTTGATGGAGGTTCAATTTGGTGCAACCTCAAGAGTTAAGTGAAGGTCTAGTGGCTTGGAAAAGAAGATTTAAAAAGAGTTAGCCCGTGAGAATTTGGCGGTGCACTTAGAAGGGAAGGAATTCTTGCTTTTTGAGGACAAGGTTAGAACTTGAAATGATTTTAAGCTTCAATTTTTGATAAGTTTGTTTGGTTGGTGTAAAGTTTTTGATGTTTGTACAAAGTTCACCTCCTTAGATTTTGTTGATGAGATGTCTATAGAGAGCCTCGGGTTTTTAGGTTTTGTGAGTTTTTGAGATCGATTCCTTTTGTAATTGGGTGACATTTCCTTGGTGTGCATCATCTTTCGGTTACTTATAAAAAAAGGGGGAGGGGCATCTCTTCTTACACCTGTCACATTCAACATGTTGTCTAGTTTCTCTATGCATCGAACTGACCAAGAACGGAAGCACAGTTACTGGAAGCTGGAAAGCATAGTACCTTAGTCCTTAGTTCAAAAAGGCACACCTTAGGTGTGCCTAACCCAGTGAGGTGCGAGGCTCAGACCTTGGCACCTCAGACAGGGTAATGCAGGGCTCATCCCAAAAGCCCTCAAAAAGCGCAACTTTTGCATGCCTTTGGAGTGCCTTTTATGCGCCTATTTGTGCCTTTTGGTTCCCAGTGAAAAGGAGATGTAAAAAATATTCCTTTTGCTGTGTTTCCTTCTAATTCGATCCCCTCAATCCCAAAACGTCTCCATAAATACTCACTACTTTTATTTTTTTCCACTACATTCCTAGGGGAATGATTTTCATGCTAAGAAATATAGATATATGGAGTGCGCATCACGTTCAAAAGGTGTGCACCTTCGCCTCGGAGCCCGCGCCTGTAGGCTCCAGGACCCTCATGCGCTTTTCTGTGCTGTGGGCTTTTTTAATCTAAGCCTTAGTGATGGGACAAAAATGGTTTGCCATGCTCTGCCTTCAAATTCTAATTTACGAGGTTCATGAGACCAAACTGAGAACAATTACTATATTTGTTTGATCTAGAACTTCAAGTAGGTGCTAAGATGAAAGAATCCCCTTCATTTCAACTTGGGACTCTGTTGCTTTTAAAAGCTGATTTTGCTTGCTTTGATTTTCTTTGTTCACTCGTTCCCCTTGTATTATGTTTTTATGGTGAATTCTCATCTCTTTCTATTTTTACTTGCCCTTTATCGTGCAACCTCTTGGGTTTGGTATGTGAGGAGTACAATCTTCACTATAATGATATCATAATGAACCAGTACATATTTCAACCAACTTGTTCTGATGGTGTGTGGGATAACTTGGCTTTCTACGTATCACAAATATGTTTACGAGCCAGTAGTTATTTCAACCAACTTCTTCTAATGGTATATTGGATAACTTCGTCGGCTTTCTACATATTGCAAATGTAGTTTACGGCTAAAAGAGCAAGAAACCTTGAAATGAGTAGCCCCCTTTCTATTTCTCCCTTTTTTAGGCCAGTTATAGGCTATAGCAAGATGAAAGGCATCCCATTCTGACACAAATTGTCTGGTGACTTATTAATTGGTCGGTGGAGTTGTGGAAACTGTCAAGGGTTGATCTTATAACTGCTTACAAAAGACACTGTGCAGGATATTCCAAGATTGCACAGCAGATAATTCCTCTGATATGATGCTTTTCTGCTTGTTTGTGAATTAATTTGGTGGCACTTCTAAAATATCTTGTACTCAGCTACTCATATTTCATTTATCTTATAAGCACTAGACTGGCTACTAGCTAGCTTAGTACAAGGATGTCAAGGCCAAGGAGAGTGTCAACTGTGGAGTTATACTGAAATGGTCAAGCCAAATTGTGTCGTGATTTCTCTGTAAAATTGGGTTTCATATACAATGGTCTGCATTAAATTTCTTTCCTAGCATATTCAGTCTGACCAGAACTGCTGGTGGCATCTTTGAATGAGAATAGCAAGTGCAAGTCTTCAGAGTTTTGGTCAATCATCTCCAAGTTTCTAGCTTCTTGTGTTACCAAGTCAACCACCAATGGATACAAGTCCTTTAACCCAGAAGTCCTTTTTTCCCCATATTCTTTTTCACCAGTTCGTGTACATATTCTATTTAAATTAAGCTTGTAAATTTATGTAATGACATGTACGCAACATCATAAAAGAATGCTTGTACCTCTTCGCATTTCTTGTTTGATAAAGTGGCTATATACAAGCAAATAATTGGTGTATTCCAAGGAAGCTAGAGCAATATGACATCTTCAACCACCATCCAAATGACCCAGTTCAGATCTGGTTGAGCCGTTGAGAACTGGTTTCCAAAGACAAAGATGATGTATACTGTGCAAAGTGCTACCTTAATAAACCGTGTTATGTTGGCAAATGGGTGATAAGATCATTAAGATGATATTCAAGTTAGAAATTTTTTGTTTCAAAAACTTAGGTAGTGATACCAAGGGGGAGGGTCTTGTCAGCCAAAGTTCTTTTTGAAGATGTTGCTTTTAAGCCATATGCTTCTAGGGTTCTGATTGTTGTGCTTAACAAATGTGGGTCTTTATATAAGGAAAATGAAGATTATGATAAATGCGGTGTTTTTGTCTTGTTCTTTCCTTTACTCTTGCTTTTCTCTTTTATGGACATTGCCTCCTGATAATGTATATTCTGATTCTCTTCTTAAACAATTAATTATTTTGCGTTGCTCTGCAGATTGTTGCAATAAGAGATATTATACCTCCTCCACAAAGGGAGGTATTTAATGATGTATATATTGCATATGAGCTGATGGATACTGATCTTCACCAAATAATTCGTTCCAATCAAGCATTATCAGAGGAGCACTGTCAGGTATTGCCTCTTTGTGCACAACAGAATAACCATTTCATGCGACCTGAAAGGTGACTTGTCAATGCATGTTTGGATTTTCGTTGGTGCTCTCTTTATCTTTTCATTGATGGCTGGATCACTGAAACTATTTTACTTCAATTCTTTCTTCTTCAGTAACTTTGTCATCAATTTCCCTATTTTCATGCTTGGGTTGAGCTATGCTCCTCTGGTGCTATATGATAATAGTGGAGAACATATTGATCATTTATTGGCTTGATACTTGGTGTGTTGCAGACCTGCAAGTTTTCTGATTAAGGTTTACATTTTAGGCAGAACAGGGTCTGTATCAACTATGATTCAGTCTGTGCAAGCATCATTTTAAAAAAAATACTTATAGTAATATCCATAACTATATTTTTTTCTCAGCATATATTAATAAAAGCTCATTTTTTAGTCATTTCACAATGCATCTACCAAACCCCCCCTCTTACTAGGCCCTTTACTCCTGTCGCATGATATTGTTGAGATGCACTAACAGTCTGAACACGTAAAAGTGCATGAAAGGATACAACCGTCCACCAAAAAAAGGGCTATACTGAGGGCGAGGACTGATTCATTCACTTCAAGTAGTCCTGTAATTCACACACGCTAAAGTTAAATGTCACTGAAAAGCTGATTGTTTCCATGAGTCCATGTGCTTTGCTTTTGAACATTGTGTGGACAATGGACAATTTATTTTTTTGTATATTTTTCTGCTGATAAAACAATGGATATTACACACACTGGAAATTAGTCATAGTTTGTGTGCGCTATATTACAATCTGCCATCCCTGTTGCAGAACTTATTATATGAGCGTATTACTGAAGCATCTCTTGGCTGACTATGACCAAGGGTCTTAGGCATATTATAACCACTGCTTTTTATGTGATATTATATACCATGAAAAACTTGCTATAATGTTGTATGTCAACTTGCTAAATGTGTCACATGATTGCTCACCTTCACTTGCTCTTTCTGAAATCTCCTGCATATTTTGATCCTTTTGAAGAGCTCTGTAGTATTGTTTTGTACACTGTCCATGCTGAATGCTAAGAACTGTATGTGGGCACTAAATATTGAACAACTGTCATTTGCAGTATTTCCTATACCAGATACTTCGTGGCTTGAAGTACATACACTCTGCCAATGTCCTTCACAGAGATTTAAAGCCTAGTAATCTCCTGCTTAATGCAAATTGTGATCTGAAAATCTGTGATTTTGGATTAGCTCGTGTCACATCGGAAACAGATTTTATGACTGAATATGTGGTTACAAGATGGTATCGGCCACCAGAGCTATTGTTGAATTCTTCAGACTACACTGCAGCTATTGATGTCTGGTCGGTAGGGTGTATCTTTATGGAGTTGATGGACCGTAAGCCTCTTTTTCCCGGCAGAGATCATGTGCACCAATTACGCCTGCTGTTGGAGGTATTACAATGATATGGTTCATTCATTCATGCATTATTGAAATCCCCATAAATCTTTTTATTTTTTTTTCCGATTTTATATGGCACGATTTGTTCTCCTAGTTTGAAACCCCACCTATGCTTTATTTGGCATGAGTTCAAATTCAACTCAAGGATTTGAAATATGGTATCACTATTGGTATGGCAAAATCGCTTTATGGGTTATCAAGAAGCATATTATGGATGTTGCAGGCTGAGAGAGTGATTCGCTTAGCTTCAAAACATTTCTAATGTGGCCCTTTTGTTACTGAATGGCCACCTTTTGAATATATGATCTAACCTTCCGTGAATGATGAATGGTCTTTTTGGCGAGTGATGTTGTATCTACTGTTTCTGGCTTTTGAGATTGAGTGCGATGCATCGGACAGTCCTTGGATGATGAATGCATGAATTTTAGGTTCAAATTTGCAGAGTGGTTGGTATGGTCTAATGTGTCATGTGTTTGCTGTTGTTGAAAGGAGCCTTTGGGTCACTTGACAATCTTCGCTCTTGCAAGTTTCATTTTATTTATTTATTTTTCATAATGTACTGCCATCTTCTCTAAAGGAATATGCTTCATAATGGCAGCTGATTGGCACTCCTTCTGAGCAAGAGTTAGGATTTCTTAATGAAAATGCGAAAAGATACATCCGTCAGCTACCTCAGTTCCGCAGGCAATCATTTACCGAAAAGTTTCCGCATGTCCACCCAGCTGCAATTGATCTTGCTGAAAAGATGTTGACATTTGATCCAAGAAAAAGAATAACAGGTGAACTTAGTCTCCCATTCCCATTCCCTTTCTCTTGTCATTGCTGCTGGTCTTCTTTTTCTTTTTTCCTTTTTTCCTTTTTGCCCTTTTTGGTAATACAGTGAGGCTGAAGTTTATGACTGGAATCTTTGAATTTTATGGAATTATATTACAAATATTCCTTAATGGAGCTGAAGGGAGGGTTGAAGGGAAGGAGAACTAGAATGAATTGGAAATATAAAATTCGTAAAGATAAAGCTGGTTATGAGGAAGAAGTTGACAGGAACTTACAACTAGAATGCATGGTTATAAGACCACCTTTCGTTACTGAATGACGACCTTTTCTAATGTAGTTATTTTGCTCACATATCCTGTCCTTGATAGGAGCTTTAAGAGAGGCAACAAGCACTCGCGTATACCTTATTGCTTCATTAGTCCAGACTAGACCTGTCAATTTGGTCGGGCAGGTGGGTTTCGGGTCAGGCGTATATCGGGTTCGGGTAAATACGGGCGGTACATTTCGGTTTTGGCTCAACCCAACGGGTTATGATTGCGACCTTTTTATGTTTTTTTTCTTTTAAAAATGGGGTCTTATACACTACTTTTTGTACAATATGCATAATTTAATATGATTATCTTCTAGTAACGATAGGTTATTGTTACTATTTTAATTTAAATTAGAGAAATAACAAATAAATAAGTTGTGCTTATAGTTTAATAGTTAAAAATTACAATGAAAAGTCACAAATTCTAACAAAGTTGAACTTAAAAAAACTAATGTTTTGGGTCAAACGTGCGGATTGGGTTTGACACGCTAATTTTTGGGTTCGTTGTATGTTTGGATTTAGTTGAGAAAATTGTGTTCAAAACCCCGAAATTTCGGGTGGGCTTGGGGTCGGGTCATAAATTGGCAGGTCTAGTCTAGACATAGGATACTCAGCGAAGTACTTGTTTTCTCATTGGTTCCTGCCTAGATGATTGTGAAGTACTGAAAGATGACGAAAGGCTCACAAATTTTTACCCTAATCCCTTGCTAATAAACTTTCATGCATTTAAAACTTTGAGATGGTTTTAACTTTGTTCACATACAGGCTCTTTCCAAATTTGTGATTTGTGATGGAACATTATCCTACATCTTCCCACTCCCCCCCCCCTCCCCGTGCATGCATTAACTTAACCAGCTTGTGTCTTACTACCCTTTTCTGCTGATGGTTGCTTACTTTCCGAAACTTTGTACTAGTTGAAGGAAAGTTTTTGGTGGTTGAATTTTTGGTCATGACAGTGAACTTTTCTATTTCAGTTGAGGATGCACTGGCACATCCCTACCTAAACTCTCTGCATGACATCAGTGATGAGCCTATATGCATGACACCCTTTAGCTTCGACTTTGAACAGCATGCTTTGACTGAGGAGCAGATGAGGGAGCTGATCTACCGTGAAGCTCTTGCATTTAATCCCGAGTTCCACCAAGACTGAAAGCTCTGCATCTTTGTTGTTGTGGGCTCCAAACAGCATGGCTTCTCGCTTGTGTATATATCATGTCCTGTCTAGAGCTTCCTATGAACTTTTGTATTTTTGCATTTGATTCGGCTAACACAGGGCATATATGATTAAAATGTTGTTTGTATGGGGTGCTTTCTTTCTTTCTTTCTTTCTTTTCTTTATTTATTTCTAGAGGGCATAATATTATGTAGAACAGCTGAATTGGTGGCCTTTTGCCCTCTCTTCATTTCCATTGTCTTGATGTATGCATAAGCTTGGAGTTGTATCAGGTGTTTGTTTTAAGAGTAAAAGGCTAACACAGCCATGATGACAAACTCCCTTGACTCTCATGCTAAAGTCTCCCCCCTCCCAATTTTTGTGGATACACATCGATGAATGGCCAGCGTATTATGTAAAACTCCGAATTTGAATGCATTTGAGGTGGATTATTTCATGTTTCCATTCATTGTGGCCGTACAACTTTGCAGTACTGGCATTCCAGCATTTCATGTTGGAGGGATGTGAATCCAAGAGACCAAGACAGGAATGCAACCATTGCAAATTTGCAACCAAACCGTTAAGAGATTTTGTTTAACTATTCTTGGAGATGAAGTTTTAATCTTAATGCATTTTGCTTTTTGATCATCTGTTTTTACTCATTCCTTGACCATGACATTTGTATGATTGTGGTAATCTTGACCAAATTATTTACACTATTGGGTTTCTGATATCATAGAAGGTAATTAAGGATAGCAAAATTGATGCATGGCTGCAATTTATGAGCACCAATTACATATTTCTGCAATCTATTCCAAACACGGAACAATATTTCTCATACTTCAACTGTATCATGCAGATTGCATCTGCAATGAGTATCATGCCAGTTCTAGGTGGCATGAACTTAAGTATATGCTTTTTTACAATAAATGAGCTGTTAACTGCTTGGTGAAAGCTTCTAACTCTTCTTACAGTCCTTTTCTTGTGCAACTTTGTACCAACATTTCCCAAGAGCAAGCACAGTTGTGGGTAAAATGGGTGGATGTCATAGGTGTGCACTGATTTAGGGCATTCTAGTGGCAGAAGGTTAAAAACTGAGGCCACAGACAATGTTGGGGGGACAAATGTTGGGCCTAAGCCTATGTTCCAGGCAGGCACTTCAAAAAGATCATCAGACATTCCAAATCTCAGATCTCAATTACACTCCTTGTGAACTTGCCATCTGCATTCTCAAATAATAAGGTTCTGCAGTCATGAACACATTGATCTACAAGTAAACTCCCAGGAGCAAGTATACATCCAATGAATTTGCGCTTTCTCAGATAAATACATGAAGTTATACATTATCTCACAGTAATCATTCAGGATTCTGACAACACAGTAGGTAAAACAGAAACCAACCAAATCCTGCAAAATAATGGAGTCTCCAGTTTAATGATAAACTAAAGCATAATACAACTTGAAAAAGACTCCGTCTTCTCATTCATCAGCTCTTTATGTTGCCAAAGAACCTAGAAAGCGGCAAAGGACCATCAGCTTCCTCGCCATCACTACTGGAGTTCTTGCTCCTAGACCTAGGCTTTCTCTCTTTTTTTCTTTTAGACCTAGATTTCGACCTTTTCGACTCCCTCTCTTCATCGTCACTGCTAGATGATTCCGATGATGAGCTCGAGGAGCTAGAATCTGACGATCTTCTTCTTGACCTCTGCAAAATACACGCATGTTTTTACAAAAAAATGAGCGAAGGAAAAAATCCAGACCTGTTGACACACAGGCCAAACAGGTATATGATACTGAAAGATTCATATATATATTTATTTTAATGCAAGTAAAAGGACTAAAAGATCTGCTAAAGTGGTAAACTATACCAACCATAGGAGGCACAGCCAGAGAAACAAGAAGTGCTTCAACTGCACCAATAGGTTGACAATGCATAATTTCCTCATCCATATCTGAATGATTGGATAATCAACCCGCCCCCCCCCCCCCCAAAAAAAAAAAAAGAAGAAAAATAAATAAATAAAAATCCCTGGCCTCTCTTGACTATCATTTTGTCATCTGCTGCAGCAGAAGGCCATCTACTGTTCAACAGTGACCAAATCTTGATTTGTAAGTGGTGGGAAGTTATGACAATTGCACTTACGAGACATGCTATGCATGACATGGTCTGAACTCCGAAGTGACAGCAAACAAGGAAAAAGAAGCTACTGAGTACTGATCACTTAGCACTATACACAATGCAACAAAGGTTTTCATTGTTCAAGGGTTACATGAATATTTAAAGAACCAATTTGAGCAGATTTTTTGTCTTGCAGCAAATGTGAACCTTGAAAAGAACATAATCTAAGGTGATCACAGATTCCTACAGACAACAGACAGCAAGAAAGAGCTTGGTTTCTTTATCTGTGAGTCAATTCTTTACTTCCCGAACTTGGTGCTCAAGTATATACAATCAAACAGGACACGGTGCCTGCAGTTGGGCCTGTCCTTGTATTACCGGCCCTCTTCTTTACAGTTCCGAGCCTTTTCATCATATACATTGCCCTTTTGTTCCTCATTTATTTTGGCTAGAGAGAGAGAGAAAGGCGGGGGAGGGGGGGGGTGTTTATATTTTGGGCTTCAAGGAGCTCACTCATAAAAACTGCCCCCAAAACAGGAATAAAAAGGGAAAAGAAAAGAAAAGTATATTGGTTGATGGTGTATAAACGATAACATTCACAAAGCTAAGTGGATTGGAAGATTGAACAGTCCTTCCTCTGGCCAAATATTGCACATAATGCAACCAATTGAAAGGTAAATTGAAAAGCTCAATCATGCAAAACTCTACCCTTGTTAGTCGAGATCAACTATGCAAGTCACTTGCTAGCACATCTCTAAATATATCCAAAAGAAGTGGATTTCCTTCAACATTTACCAGAACAGAAGGTGTCACATCAGATGGAATTGAAAGTACCTTTCGCTTCTTGCTGCTATGCCTCTTCGAGTTCTTATCTTTATCTGCCAAAAAGAAGGAATCATTTCCATTACCAAAAGCTCAAACAAAAGGTTGCAATATTTTACAGAATTTACTGACAACTTTTATTTCGGAAACACCATCTTTGATTACCTTTAGAAGTACAATAGATGCTATGTCACACAGCATTATTTTACAAAGATTCAGGACAAATAGTTTAACCTTATAGCCTCATCAATTTCTTTTTCCTTTTTAAATAAAAAAACTACTTATCTCTTTCTTTAAATTGTAGAAAGAGAATAATACCATATCTGGTGCATATCATGGTAGTTTAGCTCATTTGAGACAACTGTATGTATAAAGCAAAGCGCACTTACAAGTTTTCAATGAAGTAAGGAGTGCATAGGGATACCAACATTATGCCTGCATTGATTCTACCAACACTTCATTATCACTAGGTATTTCTAGCCTTCTAGGGAACCACTAGGCCAAATTCTGTGCCTAAGAAGCCATCTTAAGATAGTACTGACACATATTATAGTTTGGTCAATACTTATAGCAGAAGAAAAGCCAGAATGGGAAAAGAAAATCCAACAGATTTTTTTTTCTTTTGCGCGCTTGCCTTTTCCGTTAAAATGTTCTCCATGTTTCATTTCCCCTCCATACCTTTTCTATGTTTTGACTTGCTGGAATGGTTTCTCCCTTGAGCAAGCTTCCTTTCTCTTTCTGCATCTAATTGTGCTCTGTATTCTCTCATCATTCTGTCTTTATCGGCTTCCCGTTCACCCCTTTTCAATGCTTCTTCCTAGACAAACAAATAAATAAATCCTAATCACAATTGTTCTTTTCTTTTTCTTTTTTAAGAAGAGAAAGGGGGGGGGGGGGGATCATGAGAGCCTGATAAAAGTTTAAAGGATTAGTCAGACAGAGAAAAAATGGAATTCATTGTATTTATGTGTAACTTAATCACTCATTGTCAAGATAATTCTTGGACCAAACACTTGTGAGTCATGACATTCGACACCTTTGGGAGGGGAAAGAAAAAAACTTGGTCCAAAATATAAATCCCTTCAACAACTGCTTATCAGACATAGATAACTGAAAATAAACTGTTCCAGAACACTGCCAATCTAAAAGGAAATCAGGTATATGCATGTAAGATAATGACCAGTAAATGTCTTAAATTTCCAAATGCCTCAATTGAACTCCCTTTATAGTCGCATTCATATGTAAACTCTTAAATTGACAGGGACGTTGTAACTGCAATTTATTACATGCTCCTGCAGCATGTGCTCCAAATATGATCATTGTTCACTTTAAGTAACATAATTGTTCACTCATACCTCACTCTCAATAGGATAATTGTTCACTCATACCTAGCCGGAGTACATGCTCCAGGTGCATATAATATGTAGTACGTTGTAACCAAAGAGAGAGAAGTGCTGGTTATAGATCACATGCACTGCTTTATTTATAATCAAGAATAAGTATATAACTTGTTGGTTGCACATAAAATTATAAATTGGCGAACTTGAGCATGGGCACAGTGCAGCCCATCAATGTCAAGTGAGTCTGAAGTTAAAAAGAAGACCAAAAAAGTCAAAATAAAATTTGGGAAGTCTAATAGATTAACAAACATTTGAAACAAAGGATAGAAGTCAGGGGTGAATGAAACACAGCACAGAGGCAATAAAGCTAATAAAGTATCCAAAACCTTAAGTATAGAAGACGCCATATGCTACAAAACTGTATGGCTGCTCATAGCCTAAAATGAGAGATATAAAACAATGCAAAGGAGATGACTATGAGAAGTAGTGTAAAGGCATCACCAGAATATTCCAAATTCCTTTCATTCCCCCAAATTGCGCTATGGGGGTAATCCATATGCAACAACAACAACAACAAAAACACCAACAACTAGTGTGGATACTGTGGATCCAAAAGCAAGCAACCTTACCTATACAAAACATCAGTCTTGTGGAGAGGTTGATGCCATAAGACCCACAAAAATAATTTTTAATTTAGAAGGCGAAACTTTGAAGAAACAAGAGCGCCAACTTCGAATGATTTTATCCTTTTTTAAAACTTGGAATTTCATAGCACACATTGGAAAACCTATGAAAGCAAACAACGTAGTATTCTCGAAACCTCTCTAGAACTAGGCACACAACACATGAAAACCTCAAAAATGAACATAGGCAAAAGCCTAAATAAATGTCTAATTATGGTTTGCTACCTTAATCCTTACCTTCATAAACTCCTATCATAAGCCATTTCCTTTCCTAGATATTTCAAATCTTGGTTAATCACTTCCTTCAAGCTCTTCTTAGGTCTCGCTTGATCTATTTACGCTCTTGCAAGTTGATCCTCATCCACGCCACCATGAAACTCTGAAATGTGAATATTATATTTCTTAATTGGTCAACACTATGCACCATATAACAATGTTGGTCTAATAGCCACACGGTAAAACCTACCTTTATTCTTAACCCGAATCCTCTTATTGTATAACACCACATACACAGTATTCCATTTCATCAAACCAGCCTTAACCCAATGATTAATGTGCTCATGTCTCATCAATGATCAATCTCCCTATTATCTTGGATAGTCGAATCCACGTACTTTCCACTTTTGAACCCTGGGCATTGCCACACCATCCATCTTACTCCAATTGTAACTAGACATTTAATCCATATGTCACTAAGTTCTGGAAATAATCAAAATGTAACCAGACAAAACTGATGTGCCAAAGCCCAAATCACACTGTGGCTGAAGCCACTAAGATTAAATAACCATTCAGGGATCCAAGGCTTAATGTTCGGTTTATCAAACAACAAGAGGAGATTATCAGCCGAAAGGGGATAAAGAAGTAATGGAATCCAGATTCTGGTTTAGTATGTGACGACCTATGATCACAAAGCCACAGTGGACTACTGTGGATAGTGAAAGGTATAGGCATACACACTGTCTATCCGCCATCCTGTCCCAATTTTACGGAACAAAATTAACTCCGTATCCTAGTACTCAACCCAAGGGTTCCAATACCAAATCCTTGGAAACAACTAATAGGGCTCAGGAAAATCAATTGACCTTAAACGTTATCCCAAAGCAATTGCAACATTACAGTTATTGACTCAACTTTCCGCATACACATTAGATAACGAGAATCATGTAGCTTGGACCCAGCAGAACCCTAAACCATTCAGAACCTGTTGGGTCCTAACTATAAAGAGGACGCATACGTGATACCCATGACAAAATGTGACGGATGGCTCAGTTAGGTTTCTTAGGTATTTTGCTTTACTCTCAATACACCGTGATGTCATCATTTCATCGTAAATGTTAAGTGGTTCTGTCATTTTTCAACCGAAGAAAAGTCATTGCCAAGAAAGATAAAAGACAAATGCTAAACGAAGACAATGGAAATTGAAGGAGCCAATAAACAACAAAAAGCATGTGAAATTATGTTTTCCCCCTTTTGCTCACTAAACCAGACTTGAGAAGATGAAGGTTAGGAAAGCCACAATCACAAAGGAGTATATTATTCTTGAACGAGTTAAAAAATGCAGACAACAATAAGCACAAGCTAAAAGCAGACAGTTCTGCCTCAAACAACTGTATTGAAGAGACCCTTACTAATGAGGAAAAAAAACTTCAATGATGTTACAAATTCTACTAATGCGCTAAATAAGAAACAAAATTGCCAATAATTTAGCACAGGAGTCACTGAATATAGAAGTTGCAGATTCTGAGCAGAAACATTCACTAAAGGAAATATAAGGTAAAGCAGAAAGGGTTACCTTTTGCTTCCTTTTAAACTCCTCCCAGGTAACTGTGTGAGACGTGTTTAGGTTGGCCAAACGAGCAGCATGCCACTCTGGTGTATGAAATGAACCATCCACCTGCGACTCTCCTCATCAGTAAAAGTATGGGGATCATAATTAAGAAAAGCTTCCCTTATACTAACTACCATCTACAAGAACACAACACGCGGCAACTTATGAAAACTTTAGATATAACAGAGACAACACACACCCTTGATATATGTTTGTTTTGACGTCTTTGGTATATGGCGGTTTATTTTCTTAAAATAGTCAAATGTACCTTGATCTCAATTTAGGTTGAAGAGATAGGGTGCATATGTATGTTTATAAGGTCCAAGGAAAATGGTTTCTTAGAAAGGCCACATATGAAATACCTTAGAGGAAAATGAACCATGTCAGTCCTGAAGTAAGAGTAGCATTGCGACACAAACAGGTGCAAAACCAAAGCACCAAACACGTACTATCTGAGCATCAGCTATGCATCATGTTACTAGTAGATTCTAGTCAACCACCATAATTGAATAGGCAATCAGATGAGTTTCTTTGTTCATACACTGATACACATGCCTTGCAACCTGACTTAATATTAAAGGAGGCCTGCACCTGATAAAGCAAACTCATATGAAAACATTCCATTCTATCCTCAGAATCTTATATCAAAGAAAAGAACAAACAGGGAGATGGTTACCAAAAAGTATCAGATCCTAATCCTAAGACAGAAGGAGCCGATTATGAACAACCCTGGTTCCTCAAATGACTGGCATTTCCAGCCAAAGTGACACCGCAGTGGCGGATCTATTAATGGGTTGGGGGTGACCATGGCCACCCTTAATCCATAAAAAATTATAATTTTATTATAATTCGGGATAAAATTGTGGATTGTATGTTTACCAAATGAGTGAAATAATGTATTGGCCACCCCAGATCTAAAGGCACAGATCTGCCATGGACTGTTCATTTTATCTTGTGTGACTTCAACATAAGTTTTGATACTTTGAAACTTGATGTTAGACCAAAAAGATGCAAAACTCACTGTCATTCTCGACCTGTCTCACACAGATTCAACGTATGTAAATATATGGTATACACAACTCTCCCTCATTGGTATGGGCATAAACAAATGCTATGTTTTGGAACGGTCCTATCTGAAACGAGGACATGTGCTTGTTAGTTACGATACTTGTAAGAAAGCTCAATTACAATTATCTTGGTCATCCAAAGCATAAAAAATCAGTAAAGAATCACAAGATGGGTAATCTCATGGTGAACCAGCTAGCCAACCACCGACTAACAAGCTTGTCAAAGTATTCAGGAATAACCAGACATCATGAGCTGAAACAGATAGGAATAACACTGGTAAGTCCAAGGGACCTGAATGGTATAGCTTAAAGTTCCTTTTTTTTTTTTTGGTGTGTGTTTGTTTGGCGATGTAGGATCAGCTTAGCCAATACATAAAATGTGTAAAATTCCAAGTCAAAATTGATACCCACTTAGAAATGTACTTGCTTTTCATGAATCCACTGCTAAGATGTTTTCAGATAGAAACTAAGCTTGGTTTCAACATACCAAAAACCTCCGGACAAAACATTATCTAGAAAACCACAACCAATCCACACATTGACTATAAATTATCCTACCTGCTAACCCCAAATCAAAATAAATTAAGCACCCAATTAACATGAAAAGAATACCTAGAAAGAAAAAGATCAGCCAAATGAGTAATCAATCCGTAGAGAGACATAATGAAGAAAGGCAAGTTAGAGTATGGAAGGGTACAAACCATGCCATCATCAATCTCTTCGGGAGCAGAGCCAGAGCCAAGCCTGGCTCTTTGCATAGCTTTGTAAGCTTGATTTTTGCCCATTTCTTTTGCTCGTTTAGGAGAGACCCACCCAGATGAGATAGATTCAAAAGAAGAGACAAAATTAGGGCAAAAAGAAGAGCCCAGAAGAAGGAAAAGGATAGAATTGGAAGAAAGTAGTTGATGGGGGGCTCCCAAATGTCAACGGTGAGTGGAGCCCGTGAAATTGAGGTCGGAAAGTGGAGGGTGGAGCATAGAATGGATGCGGGTGGGTAGGGTAGACGGAGAAGAAGCACAAGGCCGGAAGAACCAAGGGAAGGGATGAATGGGTGAGGATTGAGGCAAACTCACTTGGTAGAAAAATTGATAAAATACCAAGCAAGGCATTCGTTAGAAGAGGAGGGCCTAAGAGCATGAGCCATGTATGACCCTTTTTCTTAATTGTCATATTTCATAATTTTACATATAATTTTACATATATCAATATTTAACTAAAAAACTACTTAGAGTAATTAAATATTATTATTTTTTAATGTGTTTTTTGCATATCAAAGTATGGGTACTAGGTAGTGCCTAGTGAGAGAAGGTGAGTAGAAGTAGTTTTATTGATTGGAAAAGTAAAAAGTTAACACAATTATTAACGTGAAAATAATTAAGTTAGGTATTGGAAAATGGAAAGTGACAATTATTTTGGAACAAAAAAAGTTAGTTTAAGTGTCAATTAATATGGAACGGAGGGGGTAATTGATAACAAATTTGTTGATGTTAAATATTTTTAATGTTGGCAAAAATTTGGGTTCGTGTGAATTTTGGTTTGTTGGTTAATGTCAAAATTTAAATGAGAAATTGATGTCCGGACTCAGTTTGCTTGTGGGTCGGACATGGTTGGACAATTCAGGTTCGAACAATAGAAAAAAGAGAAGTATTGTGTCCAATATTCAGACAATGTCAAAATCGGCTTCGTACCAAACTAGATTTTCCTGAGTTGGACAAATTCAGGTATTTGGGTCAAACAAAATTTTGTCAATGCTAAATCTATAATAATAACAATAATAATAATAATAATATAAAAGTAATATATTCAAAAATTTGAAATACTCAATCCAGAGTGATTGTAGGGGTTATTGGCCAATCATATTAAAGAAAAAAATCGATTTAAAAATACAGTAAAAATTCCCGCTCATGAAAATAAAAAAAATTGATTTAAAAAAATAATAAACAAAATTAAGAGTCTACCTTATCTAATTAAAATATACTTCTCAACCCAATTAGAAGTCTAACTCCCACCCAAATCTAATTAGGATTCTACCTCTCAACCAAATCTAATTAGGACTCTATCTCCTGACCTAATATATAAACATCGAAACATCTTTCATTCTCTTCTAATCTGTCAACTATTACCATTTGAATCAACCATTGAATTCTCGGCAAACCTGCAAATATAAGCAGGTTAGTTTTCGAAAAGCACTATCAATATATACCACATCAATATATTTTAGCATGTATTTGCATGTTATAATTTTTTTCATAAAATTTTGCATGATGCATTAGCATTCTCGATAATTTAAAAAGATTGAAAGTATATAATTTCCGTAATATCTGTGAAGATATTCAACCCCTCTTTTTTAGTTTTTTGTCTCATGTGTTTTGTTGTCCCTCAGTCCTCATCGATTGAAAAATACGTACGTTGCGTTCTCAGTTTTTGTTTTCCTTAATTATGAATTATTAATCCACAACATTTTTTTCAACACAGACCCAATTTTCTCATTCATAAAGCACCGGCGAAGCATCACCAAGTAAGTCTTCCTACATCTTCGTTTTTCTTATTTTACTGTGATCACTGTCAATGTTATTGCACACATCAGCCCAGTTTGTTTGATTCGACTTCCATCCTTATATTATCAATTTTTTTTATTATAGTTTCCTTTCTATATTTATTATCATCTATATAAACTTACAATTATTTAAAAATTATGTTGATAGCGATGACTCTTCCAATTCCTATATTTATATTTCACTGCCTCAAAATTTTGGAAAGTGATATAATTGATGAGATACACTAATGTTTTAAAAAAAAGAGTAGACATTCTCCTATGCATGGGTATATTAATATACTAATAAAAAGTAGAGTGTCTTTCCAAAATTTATAATAATAAATGTCTACAGTCAACAAATATTTGCTTTTTAATACTCAAACCATATTAATCTATTAATATATAAAAACAATATTTTTGAATTTTGAAATTGTGAGTTGTGATGAATTTGGGTCTTTCTAGCCAATGAGAATTTAGACAAATAAAAATCAGTAACCACTTTTCCCGCCCATAAAAATACACTACAATTTTACCCAAAATCAAACTCTAAACCTTTGCAGTTATTATCCCTTAATTTTTGCAGTTATAACCACCTTCAATATTTAATTTTATTATCCCTTGATTTTTGTAGTTATAACCACATTAAATATTTGATTTTTTCAATTATAACTCTTTATATTTATTCCTATCAACATAGATAGGCTTCTGGGCAGTTTTAGAGTCGTCTCCCCATCTCTGTCCTTTCACGTCCCTCTTTGTCTCACTCCTCTTTTCGGACTCACCAAAACGCCCAGTACAAAAATCATCCCTCCCATTCCTGTTGGTGGCCATTAATGACAATACATGAAATATAAAGATTGTCTGATTGTCGGTGCTTATTCACGTTCTGCATCATCATTGTTTGATGACACGATGAGGTTTGTTTTGGGTGTGGAGACCAAATTAGGAGAAGGGAGGAAGAAGGAAAGGTAGAAAGGTGGAAGAAGGGGAGGAACGAGATGCGAGCGACAGGCGCTGCCAGCGTCTAAGCCAGCGCTCCCAACGCCTCTTCCTGAAGGCGCACTTCATCACACGCTGCCAGTTTTGAGCTCCCCCTTGCTAGCGCCTGTTTGTGTCGTAATTGCTTTGAGTCGGTGCCAACACAAAGATCTTGTTTCCTTTTTCTGTTGTTTCCTTTTTTGCTGGAGATTTCTATATTTTTAGGTTACTGTCATATTATAACATAGGTTTTCCCCCTTACCCCTAGTATATATAGGGGTTCAGGTTCTCCCTATTATGTATCCCTTGAGACAGAGTGAGATAGAGAGAAACACAACCATTGTATTGTAATCCTCATACTACTAGTGCATCGATTCCGTGATTTTTTTCCCGCTTTGGGTTTTTTCCACGTTAAACCTCCGGTGTCAAATTTCTTATTTCTTTTTCACTCTTATCTTACATTGTTTGTGGTTGCTTGAGTGCTCTTCGATCCCAACAATTGGTATCAGAGCCTGCAGGGATGGTGAAAGAGAACTCGCTTTCAAACAATGGCGGGAGATAAGTATGAAATCGAGAAATTTGGCGGATCTGACCTCACCTATTGGAAGTTGCAGATTGAGGATCTGTTGTATTCGAAGTCGCTGCATGTTCCGCTACTAGAGAAGAAGCCAGATGATATGAAGCAGGCCGAGTACGATCTGCTGAATCGACAGGCGGTGTCCTTGATCAGGATGTCATTGGCTCGGAACGTCAGATTTAACGTTACGGAGAAAAAGACAACGAAGGAATTTGTTGAAGGCACTGGAGGAGATGTATGAGAAGCCAAACGCAGCAAATCAGGTATATTTGTTCACCAGAGTAACCAACTGTAAGATGGATGAGGGTGGTGATGTGGCTGATCATATTAATGAGATTACTAAGATTTTATCACAACTTGCTTCAGTAAAGATGATTTTTGCTGAGAATGTAAAAGCTTGCATATTATTATCTTCCATGCTTGATTCTTGGAAAACCCTTGTAACTGTTGTTAGTAGTGCTAAGGAGACTGACGAGATGAAATTTGATGAGGTCAAGTCTGTATTGCTTAATGAGGGTTTTCGTAGGAAGAATTCTGGTGAGGAGTCTTCGGGAAGTGCCTTGAGTGTCAGGGGTAGGAAGGACAATAGGAATTCGAATAATTCCAGGGGACGTCGAAGTCTAGGGGTAGAGGCAAGCCTAGGGACATGAGCAATGTTGTGTGTTATGGTTGTGGTGATACAGGTCACTTTAAGAGGGATTGCCCTAAATCTAGGAAGGGGAAGGGTAATGATGACCGGGACTCTATCAACTCTGCGGAAGACCTTTGTGAAGCCTTAATTTTGAGTGTGTCTAGTCCTGAAGAGTCATGGATTGTTGATTCTGGTGCATCCTTTCATGTTTCCTCCGTTAGGGTGTTATTTCATAATTTCAAGAGTGGGAATTTCGGCAAGGTGTATCTTGCCAATGACAAGTATTATGAGATAACAGGTACATGAGACGTGACGATTGAGACTGCTAATGGTAGTCTTTGGAAGTTGGAGGATGTGAGGTATATTCCTGGAATTAAGAGGAATTTAATTTCAGTGAATCAACTCGATGAGATGGGCTACACTGCAGGCTTCGGGAATGAGATGTGGAAGATCGTGAAGGGTGATATGGTAGTGGAAAAGGGATTGAGGTCCGGTACTTTGTACTCCACTAGGGATAACACTAACATGATTTCTAATGCTTCTTGTTCTAGCTTATGGCATTGCAGGAATGAGAAGAGGGTCATTTTCGCCAAAACTAACGGGGAACATGAGGAAGTATGGAGTGACCCAGAGGACAAGAAGCCAGTGGGAGCTGAGGCGGTCAAGGTTTCTGTTAGGCTTGATGTGCCTAGGGAAGAAACAGAGGAACCAAAGGAAGCTCCACTGATTGCAGATCAGGCTGTTGAAGGACCTGAACCACAGGAGCTAGGTGAAAGCTCCAGCATACCATCCACTGTGAGGAGATCCATGAGGGCTACCAAAGATGCTAGGGAGCCAAAGACTTATACTAAGGCTATGAAGGCGGAGGCTCGGTTCAAGTGGGAGCTCGCAATGGTTGATGAGATTGCGTCACTTGAGAAAACCTGGAGGCCGGTGCGATTGTCTGCAGGGAAGAAGTGGGTCTACAGGATCAAGGGCAAGTCAGTGGATGTTGGGAAATTAAGGCCGGGTGCGGTCTCAGGAGGCCTCACGGACTGATGAAGAGGTCGCTCGATGCACTGAGGAAACTTGTGGAGAAAGTTGAGGATGGTTGAGGTTTGGTCTCCAAGTGAGAGATTGTTGGGTGTGGAGACCAAATGAGGAGAAGGGAGGAAGAAGGAAAGGTAGAAAGGTGGAAGAAGGGGAGGAACGAGACGCGAGCGACAGGCGCTGCCAGCGTCCGAGCCGGCGCTCCCAGCGCCTCTTCCCGGAGGCGCACTTCATCACACGCTGCCAGTGTTTGAACTCCCCCTTGCCAGCGCCTGTTTTGCCGTGATTGCTTTGGGTCGGTGCCAACACAAAGATCTTGTTTCCTTTTTCTGTTGTTTCCTTTTTTGCTGGAGATTTCCATATTTTTAGATTGCTGCCATATTGTAACCTAGGTTTTCCCTTGTACCCTAGTATATATAGGGGTTCAGGTTCTCCCTATTATGTATCCCCTAAGACAGAGTGAGATAAAGAGAAACACAACCATTGTATTGTAATCCTCATACTACTAATGCATCGATTCCGTGGTTTTTTTTCCCGTTTTGGGTTTTTTCCACGTTAAACCTCCGGTGTCAATTTTCTTATTTCTTTTCCGCTCTTATCTTACATTGTATGTGGTTGCTTGAGTGCTCTTCGATCCTAACAGTTTGGTGAGGGCGATCCCTAATACAACTCTCAAATTATATGTGTTGAAATTAAAGTCTTAAATTACTTCCATTTTGTTGGTTAATCTTGAAGGCAATTGGTCCAACTTAATAAAATGTCAAACATCAATGGTGTTTTTGAATGGGTCTTGCCAAACAGCATATCGTAAGATTTTAGTGCTTACACGTAGTTTTATTTTTGTTTTTTTTTAATAGTTTTTTTACGCGATTTTCCTTTTAATTTGGTACTTTATGAGTGTTGATTCATGTATGTCTCATGCATTTTGACAATGGGTATATATGCTTTTATGGTTTGTAAATTCGTGCTTTCAATCCATTTTGTAGGATATATTACTACTGATAGCAATGGTATTACGGTATTATGTTATGGCCTCTAGTTTCTTACTATAAATTCTCTTTAAGTATTTGAAGCAAATTCTCTATGAATTTTTTAGCATTAAACACTTCAACTCATTCAAGATTTGTTCATTCCGGGCATTAGTATGGTAATTGGCCCAAGATTGGAAGGAAAAATAGTTTCACGAAGAGCTATATAACTTTCACACATTAAATTCAATTTATATGATGTGTTTCATGTAATTATATAACTGAGTAAATGATAAATTTTAGTTGCAGGTGCAAGAAATATGACATGATTCATCATTGACGCCACTTTATTCAACATTCGTAGAATATACTTTTTATTGGAATATTTTATTATGTCATTCTTTTATGTGGTAATACTGTTTTTGCCTTTATCCTTCAAAATTTGTATATAGATTATATGTTAACCCATATCTAATGATATTATTTATTTATTTTAACTTTATAATCTCCATGAGTATTTATATTGTTGTTATTTTTTTATTATTAAATTTGTACTTTTTAGTACACCCGAGAATCACGAATATTGTTACACTTATTATGAGTAAATATGTATTATACTATTTACACCTATGAATTTTCATTACAAATATATATACATTTATATTATAATTGTCTTTTTAATTATTAGACATTTACTTTTTAAATTTTAATACACCCGTGCATAGCACGAGTTTAACACTAGTATATTGGAATATGATAAATTCAGCCCATGATAAATTATTAATCATACCCGTATAAAAAAAAATCATTAAAGTATCATTTATTAAACATGGTAAAATATTAAAAAAAATCATCAATAAGAAATTTATCTCACGATAAATTTAGTTAATACGGTCTCACATCAGGAATTGCAAACTAAAAATTCCAATAGCCAAAATATTTATATTCTTTTCCTTTTCTAAAATTTTAAATTTTAATTAAAAAATTATTAAACACAAAGCTTGTCCCGCAATGCAGCAAAGATTATTCTCCCGTGATTAAATTTTGGGTAAAATTCCACCCAAAAAAAAAGCAACGCTATACATGCTCTAAGGATGTATACTTGTTCCCAACTCTCTCTCTATGTGTAGTCTCACTCTCAGAACCATGTCATGGGATAAAAATGATAGAAGTTGGAATAAAAAGTCTTAACAGAAAAGTTTCAACCTATAAAAACACCTAAACATAATACACCACAATACTTTATGGTCTAGGGACCACAATTTAAAAGTCGTAAAAGTGTCACCTAACTAAATGAAAGTTGTAAATTTTTCATCCGAAAACAAACTTTAAACTCGGTGCCATGAATTATTTGTGAATAGAGCAAAGATGTCCATGTGTCAAAAAATGATCGGCTATAGTAGGTATTGAGGTTTTTTTTTTTTTTTGAAAAATTGGGATGTTAATTTTTTTAAATTTTTTTTGGCAATAGTGATAGTAAAAAAGGAAATAATCTATACCAGCCTTACTTTAGCCTAGCCTAACGACTAAGCATCAAACTGAACCTACCCGATGCTTTAGAATTTACTGGCTTTAAGATAAGACTCACACATAACCCATCTACAATAGCAGATAAAGTACCATCCGAATTATCTAAGCAAATAAGATTAAGACTCCCCTTTCGTCATTTGCAAAAGTGATGGCCATTAGCTGACGAAAACCTTTGCCCCTTTTGTTTTCCCTAGGTTGCACTGGCTTTAGTAATACGTTGTCACCTGATCTTGTTGCTGCTGTTTTTGTTTCTCAGTTTGTCACCTGCATTTCTACTATTGGATAGCTTGTACACAATACAGTTCCTCACAATCCTAATTGCTTGCATGCTGAATTCTGGAAACATGGCAGCCATGACCAAGACACAATTCTTTCCTTTTGCAAATGTATTCTTGACCCACTTGGGAGACATATTGTTCCTATAAACCCATTTTGTCCTCCTGACTATAGTCTGCTTTAGGTTATGAACATGTAGATGCTTTCAAAAAGTATATGGGTGTTCCAACAACAATCACCAAACATAGGACAAGCCAACTAAGTTTCTTGTACGATATCATTGTCAACAGTTGCAAGGGTGGAAGGTCCCCTCCATCTCCTTAAGCGGTAGACTTGTCGTGATCAACGCAGAATCAACTCATACTTTTGGTCTATAAGGTACCTTTAACCATTGCAAGGAAAATCGACAGCATGGTCATCAATTTTTTCTGGTGGACAAGTGCTGGGAAGAGTGCCAAACACTGGGTGAATAAAGATTTGTTGTTCACTCCGAAAGGAATGGGCGGTATGGGGATTAGGAAAACCGAATGGATGAATGACACCCTTTTGGCCAAACAGGCGTGGTGAATACAAACTCATTCCCCTACACTTATTCCCCTACACTGGCGATTGAAAGACACAAATCAAAGGACTCTTATGGGTGGAAGGGCTTATGTTGAGCTATTCAAGCGTTGAGGCATGGTTTCTCCTGGAAGGTGAGGAATGGAAGAACCACCTGAATTCTGGAATACGAGTGTGCAGGAGACCATGTTGAATTACAAGATGGGCAAGATTCCCTATTGTGGCAGAACATACTAGTCAGTGACTTAATAGGCCACAAGCAAAAATGTTGGAGATACGACTTGATCAGGAGAAGCTTCTAATGGAGGTCTTCCAAAAGCATTCTAGCCACTCCGCTTAGAAGGCTGGATAAAGAGGATTCCTTGATTTGGAAAAGGGCGAAGGATGGGTCGTTTAAGGTTAAATCAAGATATTTCTTTGCATGGCTAAAGGAAAGAGAGGATGAAGTAAAGGAATGACAGGATTCATGAGAGATTGGCAACCATGGTAGATCAAAAATTTTGGAAAAAATTATGGGCCATCAAGGCCTTAGAGAAATGGAAACACCTAGTGCGAAAAATTTACCACAATGCCCTTTCAACTGCGGAGAACTACAAACATTGGAAGGGGGACTGAGATATCAATTGCCACTTGTGTGGGAGGTGGTAGAATCAGTCGGACATCTTTTCAAAGATTGTTCACTAGCTAAGGCCTCTTGGTTTGCAAGTGAACTAGGAATCAAAAGTGAGCTAGCTTCAACAGTTCCAATAACGAATGGGTGAAAGGATGGCTCCTCCATTTTGGTAAGGATAGGGAAGGAGGAAGAGATAGAATAATTAGCTTCCTAGCTAGCCCTTTTGTTGAATCTTTGGACCTCACGTTGCGATGTGGCGTATAACTAGCGACCAAATTATCCTTTGATTGTAGCGAAAAGAGCCAGAATGGATAAACGGACAGTTGCCAGCCATTGCGACCTGGTTAACCGAAAGTTGAAATAGTAGGAAGGTGTTCAATAGCAAGAAGGGCCGGATGGTGGAGTTTGTATGGCGTCTGGACTCACAGAGGTGAGTCAGGATATCTTTGCTTGTTATGGAGCGTGGTATAAGGAAACATTGAAAGTGGGTATAGCTTGGGTCTGGGTTAAGAATGATTCAAAATGGTAGGGGAACAACCAATCTTGCTTTGGGCAATCAACTACTCAGGTGGAGCTTTTGGCTGTGGAAAACACCTTTCGCAAAACTAGGAGCGCAAACATTCAAAACCTACAGATCTGGACGGATGCAACGCTCATTATAGACTACTTCAACAATTCCACATCCACACCTTCAGAATGTCAAGACATCCTAGAAGCATGCATACAATTATTAGTGTCGTTTAATATTTGTTACATTAGGAAACTTAATAGAAGTAGGGTCAAGGAAGCACAAATCCTTGCTATAGCAACAAGGAAACAAGTCCTTCATTGACATTTTTATTTATTATGCTCTGTCCAACTGCCAAAAAAAAAAAAGGAAAAAAGAAAACGACAATTAGTGTTAAAATAATTATATTTATTGAAAAAATATTCATAATGACACCAAGTAAATTTATTAGTAATTACAAAGGGAAATTGGATTTAAATAATTTGAACTTTGCCCTATAATAGACTTAATAATCTGAAGTTTAAATTTGTTTTTCTCAATAATCTGAACTTTAACCATCTTGAATTCTAGTAGCACGCTCCGAGTCAACTGAATAATAACTTGGTGGCGCGCTGACTTGGCGGCGAAAGAGTGTGTGTTGACTTGTCCAATCAGCTTTGACTTGCCACGCCACCTCACCCTCACCCTCACCCTCACCCTCACCCTCACCCTCACCCTCCCTATTTCTATTCTCTCTCTTCCAACTGCTTTCTCTCTCCTCCCTCTCCTCTCCTTCCTTCCAGCCCATTGCCATGGCCATGGCCATGGCTATGGCGCGCTGCTTCTCCCCCTCCTCTCTCCTTTTCTCTCTCTAATCCAAGCCCCTCCCTCTTTCTCATTTTCTGATCTCTCCCAAATCCCCCCAAAATATCCCTTATTAGCCACTCAAATGTCCGATGATGTGACCCGACCTATTTCCCTTGTCAAACCTCTTCCGTTCTCTTTCTCTCTTCATCTTGTTGTGGTTGGTGGTGGTGCATGTGTTTCTTTTGTGCTAAATCCTTGTCTTCATTCAACGACACAAACTGACTCACTGACCTGTTCTTTTGACCAACAGTACTAATCCCCATTTTAGCTCCACAATTTGGTCTAATTGATGATCTTGAAGTTGGTATACTGATGGGCTCAATTACCCCAACTACACACTTGCAATGAATCAAAAACCCACCCCCATTTTTGTTCCCATTAGTCGAAATTTGGCTTTCCCTTTTTTGGGTTTCTACCAACAAATCACCAATCTTTTCACTCTATATTTTGACCCCTTTGCTAGTACGGCTCTGTGCCTTGAGATCCTACAGCTCAATCTCGGGCGTACGCACAAGCCCCAGCCTCAAAACTTGCCACACTGTCGACTTCGACCCGACCCAGTTGGCATTTCGGGTCCCCGATGCCCGAATCTGCGGCTTAGGGCTCCGGCACGAGTGGAAATGGTTCTTACCGTCAAATCACACAATAATAAATTAGAATGCTGCAGACCTAATACAGCTTTACATGGCTCTGTTGCATTCAATTTTGCAATGTAGACAATAATATTAGTAATAACCACCACGCTTACTAGAAAAAAACACAAGATTTCAACCATGGATATTATTGACATCATTTTCAGGTCCTAGTCAGACGATGACTATTAAAATGCAATTGCTTAAACAACGCATGTGAGCATTAGCAAGGCGAGTCCTCCAATTTCTTAACTTCTGCACAACTATAAAGAAAATTAAGAGACTCATAGCTTTATAAATAGGTTGCTAACTTAACTCTCCAATAGCAACGCTCTTCAACAAATCATTCCTTCTATAACTGAAGTTGTTATCTCAACCCTTTCACAAGTTATTCTTGTACTCCCCATTAGAGAAAGGAATCGAGGGAGGGGGTTGGATTAGAGAGAGAAAAGGAGAGAAGAGAGGGAGAAGCAGCCATGGCAATGGGTCTGAAGGAAGGAGAGGAGAGGGAGGAGAGAGAAAGGAGTTGGAAGAGAGAGGTGGCAAGTCAAAGTTGATTGGGCAAGTCAATACACACTCCTCCGCCGCCACGTCAGTGTGCCACCGAGTTATTATTTACTTTACTTGGTGGCATGCTACTAGAATCCAAGAGGGTTAATGTTCAGATTATTGAGAAACAAGTCTTATTAAGTTTATTATGGGCCCAAGTTCTGATTATTTAAATCAAATTTTCCAATTATGAAAGTAAACTAAGTAGTAATCTATGAGGCAAAACAACAACAAATATTGAAGAATACAGTGTATCTGACATACTAATATACCATTACTAAGTGTATCTTTTACTAGACATAAGGATTTAATTAAGGGTGTGTCCCATTTTTCGGTGTTCGGTGACCGGAAAATGGAGAAAACCATTTTCCAAGAAAATGATTTTCCCTCACCCCTTTGTAAATTATTTGCTTCCAGCATAAGGAAAACTATTTTTTCGCTCTCTCTCTCTCTCTCTCTCTCTCTCTCTCTCTCTTCTTTCGTTCTCTCTCCCTTCTTTCTCTCTCTCCACCACACTCTCTCATGCACCGATTTGAATATATTTTTTCTCTCTCTCTCATATACGCGTTTTAATATATTCTCTCTCGTTTTCTCTTTTCCACCACTCTCTCTCCTGCACCCCTTTTAATATTTTTCTTTCAGCTTTCTCTCTCTCGTTTTACTCTCTCCACCACTCTTTCTCCTACACCCTTTTCGATATCTCTCTCTCCACCACTCTATCTTACACCTGTTTTAGTCTGTCTCTCATGCACCCTTTTTAATATTGCTCTCTCTCTCTCTCTCTCTCTCCACTACTCTCTTTCACACATGTATTTTAATCTATATCTCCTTATTGTCAAACATGTGAAAATCGTTTTCTAGAAAAATTATTTTAGTGTGTATCAAACACAAGAAAATATCAAATGAAAATTCATTATCTAAGAAAACAGTTTTCCTTTGCACCAAACATACCCTAAATATATTTTAGCTTAATTAAATGTTATAAAAAAATGAAATTGCAAGTTATGTATATATATTTCAACTAGTATGTTTTTTTTAGCTATGTAATTCAAAATAGTAATAGAATATACTCCATAATTGTATTAAGAAAAGTATGAATATATAATGATAGTATAACTTTAATATTTTCAATGACAGTAATTACTAAATATAGATTGCTAGTTATTATAATTTCATTCTAAAAGTAAGTTTAAAAATTAATAAAACTAAAATGTGTATTGCACAGTAAAAAAAACAGTTTTGCTACATGTCAATAGATAACAAGGAATCTTATTTATTAAATATTATGAAATTATCTATATATGATAAAAAAATATCTATATATAATAAATTTTTTTTACCAAAAATTACCAAACACTTTCAAAACTTAACAAAAATAACATATACCATTTACCCTCAACTTTACCTGCCCTAATTTAAACTAGCGCTGTGGGAGTAAACAACTTGGGCAGTTGGGTATTCTTGGAGGACAGTCAAAGGCCCACCCCCAAATTATACAATACTAGATTTGTGGCCGGTCCTACGGACGGGTTATGGCCCTGTTCTTTTATAATATATGATAGATTTGTCTTATCTATCATATTCTTAGTTACATTATTCCATCTTTTTTTACATTATAAATTCTTCCTTATCGATTTTACATAATATCTATTTAAAAATTTATATATTAAATAAATAATGTAATTGATGTGATTTGTCTTACTCACATTACCTTAGTAAAAATTATAAACTACTATATTTAAAAATTCATATATTTAAATGACGTGCTGATGTGACCTAAATTTTGAATCACTATCCTATCCACCAACTTTACTCTACCTAGACCTGTTCAGTGGGCTGGGCGGAAAAGTGCGGGTCAAGGCCACAATTTAAGACGGTGACCCGGCCCGGCCCGAAAAAGTCAGGGCCCCGAAGCATAGTCAAGGGTATGTGACCTGACCCGGCCCGATGACCCGACTAAATGCATTAACTTTTATTTTTTAAAAAAAAAAATCCTAGATTAGGTTTTATTTTTTGTGACCCGACCCCGCCCGGCCCGACGACTTATATACACATTAACTTTACAAAAAAAATCCTAGATTAGGTTATACTTTTTGTGACCCGGCCCGACCTGACCCGACTAAATACGTAAATTAAATGCGTAAATTTTTATTTTTTTTATATAATATAATAAAAATTTATATTATATAGTTGTCGGCCCGTTGACCCGGCCCGTGGCCCGTAGGGTCTGGGCTCAGGCCGAATAACTTGACTTGAATGTCGGGCCGGGTCGGGCTCGGGCCGACGGGTCAGAACTTCCGACTCGACTGACCCGACCCGCGACCTGCCCCGGCCCGACCGTTGAACAGGTCTAATTCTACCTTTCCCACCCACCAACTATCTTACAATTTTCTTGTATATATTTGGTGTATTAATGCATATGAAATATATTATATAAAACACATTGTAGTTTACCTTACATTTTGATCAGTATGAAAAGTTACAAAGAATAATACAAGTATTTATAATTTTATATGTAATACTATGTTTATTTTTCAAAAACAATGCACATTAAAGTTTGCATACATAAAAATTATACTGATTTAAAAATGGTCATATATTAAGACTCTTAACGTTTTCTATTGTCAAATAATATCCAACCCGCATTTACTCGGATGATCTGAAAATATACGTGACCCATATTGACCCGAACACGGAATACACTTAACACATATTTACTTGAGACTGTATTTACCCGAACCCGAAGTATACTGGACCCATATTTACCTTATCTAGATATACAACCAACAGGTCCAACACGTATTTAACCTACTTCCCGAATTGATTGATTGGTTTTGGACATAAAATTTTATTTGATGCTAGACTCCTTAGTTATTGTAGCAAGAGTTAAAATTTATAGTTTTATCATATATATTTGGTGTAATAATGCACATAAAATATAGTTTATTAATTTACCTTGGATTTCAATAAGTATGATAAATTAAAAACAACAATACAAATATTTATAATTTTATATGAAATACTATATTCATTTTTCAAATACAATGCACACTAATTTAGTTTACATACTTATAAAAATTATGACGCTTTAAAAGTTGTCATATGTTAAGACTTTTAATGTTTTCTATTGTCAAATAATATCAAACCCGTATTTACTCGATCCCGAAATGTGTATACATGACCCGTATTGACCTGAACTCGAAATATACTTAAACCCATATTTACTTGAACTCGAAATACAGATAACTGGTACTTATCCAAATCCGAAATATGTCGGACCCGTATTTACCTTATTTAGACATACACCTGACATGTATTTAACCAGCTTAGTATAAATTCGAGTGTGAACACAAACTATAAGGTAAGCTGGTATACAAACAGCTCTTTCAAACATTTTTTTGTCCCCCATCCCCCATTAAGCCTCTTTTTATTATTCCCACTATTTCATATTAATTGTCGTCTTTGAAAATCGTGCAGTCAAATTTCAAACATTTTGACCATAAATTTCTCAATATATATAATGAGTTGCTACATAAAATTACCGTCATTAGATTCGTACTGAAAAATATTATCATAAATTTATAATATTGCAATTGTTAATAACATATTATGTAAGAAATTATCAATTAAAGAGTGACATTGAAGACCGTGAAACCAAAATTATGACGATTAATACGGAACAAAGAGATTATAATAAAGGAAAAGAAAAATAAAAAAAAGAGGATATGCAACACGTGACAAGCCAGCGCATAGAAGTGAAGCACCAGGAACCAAGATTTTTTCAAACATTTTCCAGTTTGCTTTTCGTCGCCTCCATTTTTACTAATGTCGCCCACTTTTTTATAATAATTTTCAATATCGCCCTTGACCCTTCACTCTCTAACTTTTCTCTAGTTTTTCTCTCTTATTATAATAATAATAATAATAATAATAATAATAATAATAATAACAATATTATTATTATTATTAACAAAAAAATTAATAATAATAATAATATTTAACAAATTTTTTTAAAAAAATTGTAATTATTATTATTGTTATTATTATTATTATTATTGTTATTATTATTATTATTATTGTTATTATTATCATTATTAATATTAAATTGCAATGTTATTATTAAATTTAGGTTGAATTTCAAAAACCGTTAATTTATTAATAATAATATTACAATTTAATATTAATAATAAGAATAATAATAATGTTAACAATAATAATAATAATAATAATAATAATAATAATAATAATAATATTTACAATTTATAAAAAAATCGAAACCGATGGTTGCCGCACAAAACGTGCGGCGTCACCGCGGTGGTGCCGTCGCACGTTTTGTGCGGCAACCATCGGTTTCGATTTTTTTTAAATTGTAAATATTATTATTATTATTATTGTTAATATTATTAATATTATTATTATTAGAGAGAGAAATTAGAGAGGAGAGAGGAGTGAGAGAGGAGTGAAAAAGGATAGGGGTAAAATCGTCATTTAGGGGGGGCGACATTAGTAAAACGCGGGGGGGGGGGGGGACGTTAAGCAATACCCAACATTTTTCGTCCTAATAATAATATTAACAATAATAATAATAATAATATTTACAATTTAAAAAAAAATCAAACCCGATGGTTGCCGCACAAAACGTGTGGCGTCACCGCGGTGGTGCCGCCGCACGTTTTGTGCGGCAACCATCGGTTTCGATTTTTTTTAAAGTTATAAATATTATTATTATTATTGTTAATAATATTATTATTATTATTATTAGAGAGAAATTAGAAAGGAGAGAGGAGTGAAAAAGGATAGGGGTAAAATCGTCATTTAGGGGGGGCGACATTAGTAAAACGCGGGGGAGGGGGGGGACGTTAAGCAATACCCAACATTTTTCGTCCCTCAACCACCCATTAAGCCTCTTTTTATGTACAGAGACATTACTCTACGCCTAAGGAGTAAGGTGTACGTACATGCTTGTAATAGACTCACATCTGTTGTGATTTTGTGAAGCTTTAATTTACATTAATTAATTTTCCAAAAGACGACTAATAGGTGTTTATATTTTGATATAATTATCTTAAGGGTCTTATATTTTGACAAATTATTATGGGGTGATATTATTTTTGTGGTAATTATTTATTGAAGACATTCCGATCAATTTTCCGGTCTAAAAATGTGCGAAACAATGACTTTTGTATTTAAGGTTGTTTTAATTGAAATCAACTATCATTTTAGGCCTTAATATTTAGGGTTGGTCAAAGACACATAACCCTAATCAACAATAAATATTACAATTATTGCTTTGTTCGCCGGAAAATAGTTTGGAATGTCCCCCAACAATAATTATAATAAAGATAATAGGGATGACAATGGGGTGGGGAATCCCCGAACCCGCTGGGGCCCCACCCTGCTCTGGGGAAAAATCCCCACCCCCATTGGGGAGGGGGACGGGGACAATTTTTCAAAATCCGCTTGGGGACGGGGCGAGGATGGGGACAAAATTTTCCCCATCCCCGTCCCCATTTTCCCTACCGGGGAAAATTCCCCGTCCCCATCCTCGAATCACCGTCCCCGAAAATTTTAAAATTACCAAATAACCTTTATTCTAATTCAATATATATATTAATAACAAGGATACAGTAGTAATTTTTTTCCGAATCACACTTGAGGAGGATGTATTATTGTATTTTTTTTCCGAATAGCACTTGTTGTTGTATTATTGTTTGATTTTGATGTATTATTGTTTGAGCAAGTTAAATACGTTGTATTTTGAACAGGTTAAAAATCGGGTCCGATTAAAATTTGGTTAGATTTTGGATAACTTTAAAAAAATCCTCGTTGGATCCTCGTTGGGGATGGGGAATCCGCGAGGATGGGGCAAGAATCATTCCCCGAAGTGGGGATAGGGACGGGGATGGGGACGAGTTTTGGGAGCAGGGATGGGGATGGGATATACTCCCCATCCCCAATCCGCCCCGTTGCCATCCGTAAAAATAATGTCACCCTACAATTATTTATCAAAATATAGGATCTTTAAAATAATTACATTAAAATAGGAGGATCCTTTAGTCGTTTTTTTTAATTTTCTAACCTAACTTTTCAACAAACGTTTGAATTCGCCCAACCAATTTTCTACAACTAACTAATCCATACAATTATTTCTTCATTTCTTCCATTCTTTAAACGACAGATATTTCTTATTATATTCAATAACAATAGTACCACTAGCTTGTTAGCAAACAGTGGCGGATCTCGACCTTTATTTTATATGATAAGCATAAAATTCATAATTTTTAATTTCAAATTATACTAATTTATTAATTTTTTTGGAGTTAACGGTCGCCGTTGCCCGGGATCCGCCAGTGTTAGCAAATATTCTTTTCAAATGAAACAAAAAAAAGTGATACTTACAACGAAAATAGTTAAATACAGAGTAATAATTATAGATTTAAAATAAATATATAAAATTCAACTCTTAAATAACTAACACTAATCTTAATAACTACTCTCTTCGTTTCATATTATTTGTCCTTTTGTTGACTGTCACGATCTCCAATATCACTCTTTTATTAATAATTTCTTATATAATATCTTATTAACAATTGCAATATTATAATTTTAGGATAGTATTTTTCGTTACGAATCTAATGACATTAATTTTATTTAACAAATCATTGTATATATTGAAAAATTAATGATCAAAATTTTTAAAAATTTGACGGCACAATTTCCAAATAGGACAAATAATATGAAATGGAGGTAGTAATGCTCGACTCCAAAATTATAATAATCTTGTCATAAATCTTCTATGAATGTGTATCTTTTCTATAGATGAAACCATGAAGGGTACGTACTACAATGCGTGTTATAGGGACATAAAAATTGATTTTCATCTAATTTAGTAGATCATAGAAATTGCAGAGTGACGATCCTGCTCTCGGGAGTAGGATGCATGTGAGCCCATCCCATCAATTTTCTTCTTTTTTTTTTTACTTTTTTTTATTTCTTTTTGAATAATATTATATTTTAAAATATTTTTGTGTTATGCTTTTTTATTTTTTTACTATAATATTTATAAATTAATATATGAATGTTCATAAAGCTAAATTATAATGCGGGTTATTTGTATTTTGGACCTCGAAGTATATAGGGGTATTTATTTTCTGGTCCCATAATTTTCATTGTTTATATTTTGGACCCTAAAGTTTATGGGTTGAATAAAAAAAGGACCTTAAGTTTTGTATGTTGAAAAAAAGGTCCGTATACTATTTTTCTTTTTCTTCCTATGTTTGAATTTATCTCCCGATTAGCGCCAAACTTCAGGACTAAGGTTAAAACTAATATTAAAGTTGTAATACACCTCTCTTATTCATGTCAGAACTAATTAGACTATGAAGTAAGAGAGGTGTATTATAGCTTCAATTTCAGTTTTGACCTTACTCCTGAAATTTGGCGCTAACCGGAAGATAAATTCAAACATGAGAAGAAAAAGAAAAACAGTACACGAGCCTTTTTTTCAACCTATAAACTATAAGGTCCTTTTTTATTCAACCTATAAACTTTAGGGTCGAAAAAATAAACAATGAAAACTGTGGGACCAGAAAATAAATACCCCTATAATTCGGGGTTCAAAATGCAAAAAACCCATTATAATGCTTATAGATCAATATATGAATGTTCATGAATTAATAGATAAATGTTCATAATTAGTAATAGTCTTGCTCACAATCTCTAATGGTCTTTGCTAATATAACATATCTCATACAATTAATGTTCATAATTTATAATGTAGATGCTCATAAATCTATACTAAAGTGCTCATAAATCAGTACATAAATGCTCATAAATCTAAACCACGATACTCATAAATCTATATTAGATTGCTCATAAACCGGTACATGAATGCTCATAAATCTATATTAGAGTGGTCATAAACCAGTACATGAATGCTCATAAACTTAAAACTATAATGCTCATAAATCTATACTAGAGTGTTCATAAACCAATACATGAATGCTCATAAACATAAACTATTATGCTCATAAATCTATACTAGAGTGCTCATAAACCAGTGCATGAATGCTCATAAACCTAAACGACAATGCTCATAAATCTATACTAGAGTGCTCCTAAACCAATAAATGAATGCTCATAAACTTAAACTACAACGTTCATACATCTATATATATTAGAGTGCTCATGAACCAATAGAGGAATGCTCATAAAACATAAACTACAATGCTCATAAATCTATACTAGAGTGCTCATAAACTAGTACATGAATGTTTATAAACCTAAACTTCAATACTCATAAATCTATACTAGAGTGCTCCTAAACCAGTACATGAATGCTCATAAACTTAAACTACAATTCTCATAAATCTATACAAGAGTGCTCATAAACAAGTACATGAATGCTCATAAATTTATACTACAATGCTCATAAATATATATTAGAATGCTCATAAACCAGTACATGAATGCTCATAAACTTAAATTACAGTGTTCATAAATTTATATTAGAGTGCTCATAGACCAGTACATGAATGCTCATAAACCACTAGATAAATATTGAGAAATATATACCACAATGTTCATAAAAAAATGAATATTGTGAATTGAAGGCACCTAGTATTCTTAAGAAAATGACTCAAAAATACTTATTCCGTTCCATATTAATGATACGTTGTCGTCATTAATTTCTCGACATATACAATATTTTAGTATATGAAAGCACTATCATTGGATTAATAACGAAAAATATTATTTTAAGAACATAAAGTTGTATTTTTTTGATAGAATATGTTATGCAAAATTTTAGTTAAAAAAAGACATTTAAACAATTAATATTAAATGGAGGAAGTACATGTATTATACCCAAAAATAAAAACAAAAACAAAAACAAAAAATTAATGTTGATGGACTCACAGAGCAAGGTGCTCCTTACCCAAAAATAAAAACAAAAACAAAAACAAAAAATTAATGTTGATGGACTCACAGAGCAAGGTGCTCCTGGGCTCATCATCTTCTTTTTTATAGAAATTGAGGAATCTATTACCAAAAGAGACAGAAATCATGTCATATAAAGGATACAATAAAACTCATAAATTTAATTTATACATAACTATAAGTAGACAATCGATTAGCATTAAGATGAGTAAAAAATAAGGATTACCATGCATCAAGGATCCCTGCATGCAATCTGTCATTGACAAGGGCAAATTATACGAAAGCCTGAATATTATTCTTTCCAAGATCGATGGATTTATCCGGATACTAGGATAGATATTGTTACTTCTTCCTTGCCCATTCTGCATGGTGGGTGTCCTCTAAACCCGAAGTTTCGTCGTTTAGTTAGCTTTTGGTCGGTAAGTTTTGGTTTATTATATTAGTACCTACCTATACTTGAATAATATTACTGTCATTAGCAAGTATTAGGTGGCCTGGTGGGCGGTTTTAAATTGTGTTTGTTGTAATTTCTCTATTTAACTTTGATCGATAGTTGTTCACTTTTGTCTTTTGACATCCAATAATCGAAACAAATTCAAAAGATCAGGTAGATAGAATGGAGAAAAAAGGTCACGTATTGGTGGTGCCTCAGTCATGGCAAGGTCACATAAACCCCATGCTTGAGTTCTCTCGGCGGCTGGCATCTAAGGGTGTCAAGGTCACCTTCGCCATCACTCACTACCTACTCAACACCCTTAACCACCTGACATCCGAACCCCACGGCGTCACCTTTGTGGCCATATCCGACGGCCATGATCACGGCTGGACTCCTATGGCTCACAATCTCCAGGCTTACCTGGACGACCTCGAGTATAACGGCTCACAAACCCTAGAAGACCTTATTCAGGCGTATGCTGTGACCCCTCACCCTGTGACTTGTTTAGTTTACGACACACTTTTACCATGGGCCTTTGATGTTGCTACCAAACATGGCCTTGTGACCGCTCCTTTTTTCACCCAAGCATGCGCGGTAAACCATGTTTTCTTTTTGGTTTATTGTGGAAAGTTGTGTCTGCCGGTTTCTTCGTTTCCGGTGGAGGTTCCGGGACTGCCACCGTTGAGGGTGGGTGATCTACCGTCGTTTGTGGGCTCACCGGAGTCGTATCCAACTAACCTCAAGTGGGCTGTCAACCAAAGTTCCAATCTGGACAAGGTTGATTTTGTGCTTGTCAATAGTTGCTATGAATTAGAGCACGAGGTAAGCACATATTCCATTTGTTCCATATTAATTGGTCATAATTTTAACTTTCACGGTCTCAAATATTATTCTTTGATTGATAATTTCTTGCATAATATGTAATTAACAATTGCAATATTATAGTATTTTTCGTTACCAATCTAATGGTGGTATTATATTGATAAATTTATAGTCAAAATTTTAAAAATTTGACTACACAATTTTCAAAGTCGAACGGTTAATATGGAACAGAGGGAGTATATTCACCATTTTGATTATTTGTCAAGCGTGCAGTGGTTTTATAGTTACATAATCTTGTTGGGGAAATTTTATCTGAGTTTTAGCCGTTCACTGACAATTAAATGCGTCAGACTTAAAGTTTACATATTGCTTTGGGTTTGTCTTTTACTATCAGTCTCTTCCGTTTTATTTTTCACTTTGATTCATGTGTTGGTAAAATTTAAAAGATTTGACTACTTCATCCGTTTCTATTTAACTGTTATCTAAGAAATTGTATTAAAAATTTTGACTGTTAATATCTTAATTTGTATAATAATTTATCATATAAAACTGATATCATTAGATTCATCACAAAAAATAATATTAAAAGAGTACAATATCGTAATTTTTATAAAAATATTGTGAGAAATTATTAATCAAAACTGAACCTAAAAATTGAACATGTATACAAGGTGTTAAGTTATTTTACCCTTTAGCATTGATTTCTTGTTGAATAAAGGCTCCATTAAAATAAAATTATGACATGGACCCTACAGCCTATCGCCCCCAAATTTTAGTGGTATATAATACGGTGTTCCTCGTGTAGGGTCCGATCTAATTCAGCTATGTCTGATGAACATGTCAGAAAGAAGGGTAAAAATGCGAGCTTGCTAATTGATTCGTCAGAGCGTCCTCAGGCTCTTCTTGCGGATATGGCACGCAGAGTTGCTAAGTTTGGATGTGGTTCGGGCTTTATTCGTGGGGACCCTGCGACTATTGCGAAGCGGCTTAAGGAGACTTGGCGAAGAGAGCGAAAGTGTTAATTTTCTGTGTTTCATTTGTGCTGTTTGTCCTGATTTTGTTTGTGTGACTTTTTGTTGATTGTTGTCCTTTCATTGTAGTTTCCCCTGCGGCTTTCGCGGTGCTGTTGCTGTTTCTTTAGCCTCTTTTGACTTTCAATAATCAAAAAAATAATATGGTGTTCTTCACCCATGGTCAGGTGATCACTGCAATGTCAAGGGAGATTACAACGCCAGTATTGACAATCGGGCCAACAATTCCATCCCTGTACTTGGACAACACGATTAAGAATGACAAAGACTACGACCTTAACCTGTACCAGTTGGACGACAACACTAGGATAACTCACTGGTTGAGCACCAAACCTCCCAAGTCAGTAGTTTACGTCTCGTTCGGGAGCATGGCTTCTCTATCAAACACCCAAATGGAAGAGCTGACATGGGGGCTGAAGCACAGCGGCTTCTACTTCTTGTGGGTGGTTCGTGCTTCCGAGGTGTCCAAGCTTCCCCCCGGCTTTGTCGAAGAAACTAAGGATATTGGTTTAGTTGTCAGCTGGTGCCCGCAATTAGAGGTGCTGGCGAATGAGGCCGTAGGGTGCTTCTTCACTCATTGCGGATGGAATTCGGTTTTGGAGGCGTTAGCTCTTGGGGTGCCTATGATCGGAATGCCTCAATGGGTCGATCAGCCGACGAATGGTATGCTCATACAAGATGTTTGGAAGGCGGGTGTTCGAGTGAAGGTGGATGAGCAAGGGTTTGTGATGAGACATGAGATTGTGGATTGCTTAAAGCAAGTTATGGTGGGAAAGACAAGTGAAGAAATGAGGGAAAATGCTGAGAAATGGAAGGACTTGATTAAGAATGCGTTTTCCAAAGACAGATCTTCCTATAAGAATGTTGAGGAGTTTGTATCCAAAATCCAAAGCTCAAAAGTTTAATATTAATAATAAGTAGTAATACTGTATTGTTCGATTATGAATTATGAAGTTAGCAAGGCATGAGATGACATGTTTTCGAAAAACAATCAATGTTATTTTGCTCTAACTAGTAACTACAGATGATAAACTATATCAGCAGTTTCATTTATCAACAATATTCAATATGGTCCTTATGTTCATGATCACAAGAATCATGGAGACCTGTTATATGGGAAAATTTGCATATATCATTCTTCATGTTTATGACGGGAAAATTTCATTTATCTACTTTTTGTTATAGCAACTTTTTTCGTGAGTATGTGATATGCGATAAAATTTGTTTGTTAAAATTATATCATTTAAACAAAACCCATCATAAATTATATCTTCACCAGAAAAATTGTTATATTTACCGGAAATTAGTTAAATGAAATTAGTTCAAAACCTTAGGGCGGGTAAATACTAACTTAAAAACGCCAGGGTCAGATTTATCACTGCAAGAAAAGAGAATAAGGTCGGTGAAGTTTGAGTAAGGGTGTCCAAAAAAGATTTCTCGTATTGGTTTAATCAAAGTTGATAAGGTGTTGAATAGTTCAACGCGCTTCAAGAATGGATTAATTTCCATGAATCATGGCACATCCGTAGGCGAATCTGATTGTCTTGAAGCAATTAGGAGACCTTTTAAACAATGAGACATATAACTCGTGCTTTAGGCATGAGATTAATGTATGTCACGTGATGTTCAAAGCCTAACATAACATATACATTATGTATATGTATGAACACAATTAAGGTCCTCAATCTACAATAGTCGATAAAAGCTAAGTGTGAAGAGTTACATTGATGCTACGTACATCTATGTCAGAAATGTATGATTATCTGAAAGGTCAGAGAAAATTGTACAATCTATCTGACTGGTTTTGAGGTGAGTTGGAAGAGGTTCCTAACATGACACGAATTTGATTATACAAATAAGACAAGTATGGCGCGACTTTAGAAGTTGCGACAGAAACTGTTAGGATTATGAAGTTCGTTTTAGAACTAGGTGTTGTTTCTAGCCTTACGAGAGGAATGAACCTTTGTTGATAGGACCCATCATTCAAGCAAAAGAACTAAAGCTCACTTCGAATCCAAACATGAGTTCCGGAGATATCACCCCATACGAAAGGTCGTTAGTGGAGATGATATAAAATGTGCAAGGTTCACTGCAAGTATTGTGGACTAAACCCCTATTGCAGTTAGAGCATGATAGTCATGCATGGGCAATACGTATTTCAGAATATGAACAAGTCAAATTTACATGAGTTGTTCATGAATTATGACCTTGTCGATTCATCAATAAGAATAAAATTCAAGCTTTACATCAATTGTGGTTTAGAATTATGTAAATGTTCAAAAGGGTAAGCGAATTCAAAATGGGAAATTGAATGAGGTATAATTTCTGAAACCTCATTAAGTGAACTTGACAGCACTAATCCTGGTCGACAGTCGACTTAGTTCCTAATTGTATTGTCGCGCAGGGACAATGATAATGTCATAACAATTAGCATGTAGGGTTGAGGTGATGATCAAGTTTCGTGGTCATCGTGATGTAAAGACATCATAAATCAATCACATGGGTAATATTGAGAACAATTACTGAACTGACCCGCAGTGGGAGCTCTTTAAGTTGTGAATGTCATAAGAGTTCTCGCTACTCAAGGATAATTCCTAAATCCTGAGTTCATTACATAAACTACATGGTCTTTTGTGACTTTGGAGCGCGTCTAACGCCTTTCGTAACAGAAGGCCATAAAGGCAGTGTCTGGGTTGCAGTTGGATCATGTGAGAATGTGTAGTTGAACAAGATGACATTGTCCTCCCTATTAGGGACCTTTGTCTCATTGGCCACTCGATGGGCTTAGACTAAACATGCTTGGCCGAGCTTAGATGAATCCATAGATGGTCATCTGCTTTTCAAAGTCTAACTCGGAGATCGAGGAACACTCGGGTTTTACATAAGGATGACTTTAGCTTACCTTATCCGAACATGAGACAGTAAATGACAAGGGAATTCGAGGAATCGAAAACTTGTGGGACAAGTGGGGGATTGGTGGGAGTGTCCCGACAATGTTCGATATACTTAGAGTTTAAGCCAAAAAAAATATAGTGATTATATGTCTTGCTATAAACCTCCATATTCGGTAATTAAATATGTTTAATTACAACTATATTATTTGGTCCTACTGAGTCACACAAGTCAGTGTCCTAGAATAATGTATGTAGCCCAACATAATAAAGTATTATTGTGGAAAGTGTTAGAAGTTGATTTCTTGGAGAAATCAACACAACACGGACCAGGTTGGGCCTCAGACCTCAGACGATGTTTTAAGCGAAGTTGGTTACTAGGGTTTTGTTAACCCCTTCTCCAAGCCACCAACCACTATAAATAGGGAGTCTATATGAGATATTCCAATTGAACTGTTTTAAGACTTCTAGAGAGATACCAGAGTGATTTCCTGAGTTCCTTTCTCTTCTAGTTTACAGTTATTGTTTCCTGAAACAACTCACAATATACCTGTAGACACCCGAGGAGTGTCTTGTAATTATGTAAATTTCATTACGTGCATTTTTTTGTTTTATTTATTTTATCATAGAAAAATGCAAAGAAAAGTAAACCACATAAATGAAAAAAAAAGAAGAATAAAGGAAACCCAAAAAAGCAGCCCAATTTGAACCCAACACGCGACCCAAGGCACGAGTGCAACATAGATCTGGGTACACCCGACTCGCATACCTGGCAGTATTTAGGCGGGCTGTACCCGACTCGGACTGCCTCCGCGCGCCTAGGGAAGCGTGCAAACCTAGAAAATCGCGCAGCCGGGCCTCGGTATTGTGCTGGGAATATTCCCTCCTGTTAACCTAAAATTCTATTCCCATTTCACCAATAAATACCCTAACCTTTTTTCACTTCAACCTTACACCGAAATTGACACTTGGTGATTTCATTTTCTCTCCTCTCTCCCTCATTCTTATTCATTTTGCATTCACTTACTTGGCATTTTAGTCACTCTCTCTCTCTACTTCTTCACTTTACTTGTATTATCTTGTAACACGGTTAAATAATAAACTCGACCTAATTAAATTTGAATACTTGTAAATAGAATTTATTCATGTTCGTTATCGCTTTCACTGCTATATTTATTTATTTCTCGTATTTAATATCGCATTTGTATGTAACTAAATAATATAAATTACACTAATCCTCTATACTCTTCTTTTTTCTTCTTTTAAATGACAGGTTTAGTAGAGTATGTTCGTTGAACAAGCAAATTCGGGAATTTTTATTCTCGAATTCGTAACCTTACCATTGGATCTGAATCTCATGGTTCGTTGTTTGTGGAGTCATTAAATTTGAGTTTATTAGGTCTCATACAAAAAATTAATTGGCAATTCTTTACTGAACTTTATCCTTTAATTTATTTCGTTTTTTTGGGTTGTATTTCGAATTTTAGAAATTAGTCTTCAAACAAAAAATTGAATTTCGACGGAATAAATTCAAAATACGGAATGGATCTCCCCTAAAATCCTGAGCCCTGGTCATGCAGTGAAATACCTGCATGTATCCTAGCCAATCCCCTGGCTTGGAGTCTGACTCCCAGCCTCAGAAGCCGTTCCCGGGCCACTGATTGGCAGAATACCGTCAGGTATTGTGCCTGGACACTAGCCTCAAGTTCGATCTCGAGTCTTTTTGTTTTATTCCTTTTCTCGCTTCTTTTTTTCGTTTTTTGGGTGGATAAAATTCTAAAATGTTAAATAAAATTCGAAAATTTGACTGAACATAATATTTGTTTAATGCGAAATTCGATTAAATCCCCTAAAAAAAGACACCCCTTTCGACTCGTCATACACTGCGTGGGACACCATGGAATTTTTCTTGGGTCCTACAAATGGCGACTCCACTAGGAACTTACTTTAAGTGGGTAAAACTTGAAAAATCAGTTTTTTAAAATTTTGAGTAGAAGGGAGAAATTAATTCGTGTAATTTTTATTATTTAGTTAGGCATCAAGCATACGAGCCTACATCTTGGTTTCTTTCATGAACCAGGATAAATCCAAAGGCACCGTTTAGGGTTTTAACCCAGATTTCCCTTTCGGGAAGAGTATACTTCCGCTTCATAAAGGAATGAACCCCACATTTCAAGAAGATTGCAAGTTGCTTTCGCACTCATGAAGCATTCTAAAATTCTCGGGATTATGAATTTACATCTTCCCTTTAATTTTGCGAGAAACATAAGGGTCACATTAATCATTATTATGAACTCCATAACATTTGTGGTGCGTGAGGGACATGAGTATGTTAGTTTTAGGTATTCAACCTTAAACCATTGGATATAGAACCTTGGTTAGGCGCTTCCCTCACTTGTATGCTATGCGCATTCTCTCTCTCTCTCTCTCTCTCTCTCTTTTTTTCTATGTGTAAATTATGTGCTACGTGATTCCCTTTCCATTTTAAAAGTCGGTCTCATACCCCATTCCCTCCAAATGCCGCTTTAGTTTGGATTATAGTCAAACGAAAATCAAAGAAGACCTAGAAGTCTCTCTTGGGCCGGAGTCAAAGAGGTTTGACCAAGCCGAAGATCCTAGTTTGACCTCGTCCAAACCTTAGTAGCATTGAATCCCTAAAGTGTGTATCTGGTCATTATTCAAATCTGAGTTCATTAGACCTTAATGTTGACTAGATCTCATAACGGCTTGATGGACCTTCCCCTTCCTCCTACATAGCATCATCCGAGTACTCTAGCCAAGTTAATTCGGTGATTAATGAATTTGCTAGAAGCCTCAGTGATTGAATATGTTTGATCACAACCGAATTATTTGGTCCCACAGGGTCACTTAAGTCGGCGGCTTGAAGGCAATGTATATGTGGAAAAAGGTACGAGACAATACGAGATTGGACCAGGGGAAAGTGCAGGGCTTGTTTAGGAGAAAACAGGCCATCACAGTCCGTGGTGGCTCTGCCATGGTTCGTGGTGGGCACGGGAGCAGCAGAATTTGATTCTGCTGTTCACCACGGTCCGTGGTGAAGCCCAAGCGCGTGTCCCACATCGGTGGAGGAACTCTTCCTGCCCCTTTCTTTCCCCTATATATATGTGAGTCATGTGACCCATGAGATGCTAAAGAGTGTCATTCCATCCCATGAGGCCCCGTTGGGTAATCTCCGTTTGCACATTTTGGGAAATCGGGAAAACTTTCTATGAGAAAGCTTCCGGTTTAGGACTACGAATGTGATTCCTCGAGGTCCTGGAGTAGGAAAGATCAACCGTATTTGATAAGATCCACATACTCATTCGGTCTCGATTGGATCGAGATCAGGCGGTCTAGCAGCCAGTGTCTCAAGTGCTGTGTGGGGTGCTGTGGAGGTCTCTTATTTTGGAAACTTCCCACTCAGTGTTCGGATTGGCGCGTTCTAGAGTTGAAAAGATGCATTCAAGAGTTGAAGGTCGGCCGGGGCTTGTCTATTCAAGAGACTGCTAGGTAAATAGTTCAACCTCTGCTATTTATTTTCTTTCTTGTTATTTATTATTTTGGGTAAGGATAGAATAGGGATTAGGTGAAGTCCTAAGTGTTAGGACTTCTTTTACCCCTAGCCGAGTAAGGATAGATTGGATTTGGGCCCAGGGGAACCCCTATAACCCATCAGTGATATCAGAGTCGTGGATAGCGTGCTGTAGCTTTTTATGGTTTTCTCTAGCATGTTTTCAATCGTTGAATTCATGTTAGGTTGTTAAAAATTAATTATTTATGCACTTTTATATTTTTGTCTTGGTTGTTAAAATCGCGATCCGGATCGTAGGATCGTACGATACTACGATCCAAAAAAGACCAAACGATCCAACTCGTTCCTGGATCGCTACCTTGTTAGGATCGTACTAGGATCGGACCAGGATCGGCCAGGATCGTCAGGTTCGGTAGGATCGTTAGGATCGGCTCGATCCTAACTATAGCCTATTTTTGTTAGAATGGTCACACTCTCCCTAGAATTGGTTAGGATTGTACCAGACTCGGTTAGGATCGTTTAGGATCGTATTAGGATTGGTGAAAATATGGATTTTTGTACAATTTTTGAAAAACAATGTTTTTTCTTGGGAAACTTCAAGTCACTTATAACAATTTTACTTTATTTGTAGAATCTTACGATCCTCGATCCGATCCTACGATCCCGATTCTAAGGACCCCTATCGATCCTAACTAGAATCCCGATCCTAACAACCTTGGATGGAAATGATCTGTTAGGATGTTTTCATGCTAGAATTAATTATTGATTTGGCATGTTGTAAAAACTTAAACCTAGATTATTGTTGTAATGATCTTGTTTATTTGACAAACCTAGGTAATTGAGAGCATTCTTCACCTCTACCCCTTCCCTAGGCTGTGAGAGTCCTTTAGAGAGTAATTTTGTCTTCAGTATATTCCCGCTGTGCTATTAACCCCTTGAGATCTTGCCATCGATCCCCTTGCGTTATATAGCCTGTGCTATTAACCCCTTGTGATCTGGCCGTCGATCCCCTTGCGTTATATAGCCCCTTGGGAACTCTCTTGTAATCTCTCCCCTTATACTAGTGGATTATTGCTCCGTTGCCGTCCGTGATTTTTTCCTGATTTGGGTTTCCACGTAAATCGTGTGTCTTTATACTCTCTATCTTTTAATTACTGATCTTGTTATATTTCTTCTTAATTTATACATCCTGATAATTATCTCTTTCGCTGCAAATACTAGGTTATCTATTACCTCGATCCTAACCGTATCAGAGCGAGGTTTAATCTTTTTTTCTGCCTAGTTCAGGATGTCTGCTGTTAAGTCTGATATTGAGAAGTTCGACGGTGTGATCAGTTTCAGTATCTGGAGAGTTCAAAAAAATATATTTTGATGAAGGTAACTCCATTATTATTGATCTGGCAAATTTGGAGGTTACTATTGAAGATGAGGATAAAGCTATCTTCGTTGGTTGTCTCTTTGCCCCATTGCTACAAGCACTTTAAAGAAGTCATATCATATGAAACCCTGTCTTTCGAAGATGTCAAATCTAATTTGATCTTGAAGTGCTTTCTGATAAAGCTGAAGGCTTGGTTTTTTAGAGGTGAAACCACTAATAATGGGGGTTCTAGTAAAGCCAGATTGAAGTTTAAAGAGCGTTCCAACAATACCTGTTCTACAACCTCCAGGCAAGACGATTTTTATGTTCGACAGGGTTCAACTACTGCAGGTTCTACAGCCGTATCTACAACCTCATCTCTTACTGAGTTCAAGGGTGACTTGAATTTAGTTGATGCTCATCACATCTAATTGCCCTTCGGGGCTCTATGACGGTACCAGAGATTTTGCCCCAAGGTGGAGTTTGTTGGGTTTATAGCCCAAAATCAGCCTCTTGATCCCACAATTATTTGTTTCCTAATTGTATTATGATATTATTTAGGTTTCCTTATTATGTTAGGTTTCCTAATTGTATTGGATTCCAAATTTAATTGGAGTGGGAGTCAAGTTAGGTTCATAGGGAGTTTTTCCTATAAATATAGGTTGTTATCAACCTATACACTTATGGCAATGTAACACACACATTGAGAGCATTCTTTACCTCTACCCCATCCCTAGGTTGTGAGAGTCCTTTAGAGAGTAATTTTATCTTTAGTATATTCTCGCTGTGCTATTAACCCCTTGAGATCTTGCCATCGATTCCCTTGCGTTATAAAGCCTGTGCTATTAACCCCTTGTGATCTGGTCATCGATCTCCTTGCGTTATATAGCCCCTTGGGATCTCTCTTGTAATTTCTCCCCTTATACTAGTGGATTATTGCTCCGTTTCCATCCGTGGTTTTTTCCCGATTTGGGTTTCCATGTAAATCGTGTGTCTTTATACTCTCTATCTTTTAATTACTGATCTTGTTATATTTCTTCTCAATTTACACATCCTGATAATTATCTCTTCCGCTGCAAATACTAGGCTATATTTTATCTCGATCGTAACAAGATCGTTTATAGAGTTGATTGTTGGGTGATTCCATTCGATACTCTGTGAAATGATTCTCAGTGTGATAATGTATCAGCTGAGTTAAAATTTGCTTAATTTTGGAAATTAAGCAAGTGAGTATGTGTCTAGCCCTTGAAATTTTAAATTTCAAGAAGGAAAGAGTTTCCTCTCTCACCTAAAACTGTTTTAGGTTGGAGATTTTAAAACTTGATAAAACTTGATTTTATTGAATTATTGCATGCGTTTATTCTTGCTATGCGAATGGGATCGCTTATGTTGCTGAAATTGTTTTGGCGAATTGTTTGATTTGGTTTGATGCTTGCTTGTTGGAAGCCTTCTATAATTGTTATTGAAGCAGGGTGTGACATATATTAGATATGTCTTATTGTAATGCTACCAAAATGTTAGCTTAAATTGCATGCGCTCTTGGTATAGCCATAGCTAGTTGGTTTTACCGGTCTGTGTACCGAGTTGGGTGAAATATAAACTACATGCCGTCAATTTCGAATATGTATAATTTAATTTGATTAAATTTGTAATTATATTTGAAACCGTTGTAACTTCATGAGATAAGGACCGCTTGTAATTCTTTTAATTGATGTACTTGATATTAATATAATTAATTCGAAAACCAAAAATGGCTCATCACCCTTAAAAAATTGAAATAGCATACAAGTCATATATTTCCTTGTCAAAATCAAAAACCAACATACACAAATAAGAAAACATTCTCTATGTAATAGATATGTAGTACAAATTAAAGTCTGAATCACAAGTCATTCATAAGACTGTAAATGTAACGTTTACACCATCAAGTTTGCAATGTAACATAACCAAAACACATGCAAAAGCCAATACATCCAGTACCCACAAACACATCTTTTTAGTTGATGTACTTGATATTAATATCCATAATGACAATACATCCAGTACCCCAAAACACATCCTGTTAGTTGATCTACTTGATAATATCCATAAAGCCAATACCTTATGTATGCCAAAAAATTCTATAGATTATGTGTAGCAGTCAGCAACCAAAATGTCTATATCTACTCTTCATACATACCTGCAGATATGAAAGTAAAAAGGTCTTATGATCAAATCTTCATACATAAATACCTGCAGATATGAAACCAAAATGCCCCACTGATATCGTGTTCTAGAAACATCAAAAGCGATGCTTTCAAACTTCCTTTTGTATCTTTTGACTTTAATAAACTCTCTGGGCATAAAATAAACACATAATAATGCCAACCACCCAAAATTGCAATTTAATAGCACTTCAAAGAAAACATCATCTCTCCAATTACACAAAAATATGGAGGAAACCCACTAAAAACCAGGCCTATGATGACTAGACTAGGTGAAAATTTTAATTTAAATACTACTCACCTAACCAAAGCAATATAATATATTGGAGACATCAATAGAAGCATTGCGCAAAATGCTTATTTAAAAGAGTTGAACAAGTTAAAGTTGGGGAAATCAAAATGTCTACTTCCATAATTCTTTTTCTTAAGAAACTCACAAATCACAATCAAAAATTCAGTGGTTAAAAGACAAGTAGCAAAAATCCGACTCTTATGGAGGAAGAGATTTTTATTAGTTGACATACAAAAGAATATAGAATATAGAATATCCAGAAATCCTACTCTTATGGACAAGTATCAGAAATCCTACACTTACGGAAGAGTTTACTACGAACTATGTTGCAGAAGTGGAGGAGAACCTAATCCTTTTTATTAGTTGATATACAAAAGAATATAGAATATTAACAACATGTTGTGGACACAGTTTGGGAATATGCCCCAGTTGAGCAACTTGAGTGCATGGGTCATTGTCTGGGGAAGATGGCCTACCTGATTAACTAGAGGATAGTTCTGTGGATAGATGACATCCTAAAGCAATAACCTGAAATACACTTCAAAAGGGAAACAATAGAAACTAAAATATATACCTAATATGCCAAACTGTGTGCAAACTGATGCATAAAATTGGGCAATATATCTCCTTACTAGAGGCTTGTCAGAACTTGAGCCTTAAGCCTGAACTTCTATTGTGTTGCATCACATAACAGTAGAAAACATGAGCAAAAACCACTTTAACCCCTCATCAAGTTCAATCCAAATCACTCCCGAACAAATTTGAAACACTCCACTACTCACTCAAGCACACGCCCAACACCAAATATATACCAAAATCCATGCCGTACGAGGGATGTTTGGACCAAAAAATTCATTGTAAAGTGAATTCATTGTCAAGAAGAGAGAAGGTGCACTTACCTAATTCATCACCAAAACACTAAGTAGGATTATGAAGATGGTGACCCGGTTGATTGACCTCGATTGATGAGGTCCTTCAGCATCTTGATTTCATTGTAAAGTAATCCAATATTTTTTTTTGTGAGATGCTTCAATATCAACAATCTTTTTTTGATGCACTTCTTCACGATCCTCAACGTTGGCCAGTCGATCTTTCATCTCAAGAATGATTTGGTCCTTTTGTTGAAGCTCAGCTCTTAAATCTGCCTTATTTGGTAGATGGCCCCTAACGTCCCGAGGTGTCACCCCTTCTCCTGAGCAACTGACGCGACCCGTTGTTTGAAGCCTAAAACATTTCTCCACCGTATCAATAACATAAGGTGTTGGATTCTTTTCAGATTCTTGCTGAATGTCATCCTCTATTCAAAGTTCAATATACAAACATAGATACATAAATAAAAATCCAATGCTAAGAATAGTTTGACGAAAAAATGTAGCAAATGAAAAAGTTTAAATAATACATGTTTTGTTGCTGCGTCTTCAGTCAATGTACCATCCTTCCTTCTCCGGGTTCCTTCGAAGACATCGACAAGGATTGGTACCTTCCCCTCCTTTCCCCCTAATATAAAGATGTGAAAGGCAATAAAAGAATGATTCAAAAACACATTAGATTACCAAAAAAAAAAAACAAAACATAGCGTCTTAGGAAGATGGTACATATACCAACTCATCGTATATAATTTGCTAGATAGGCTTGCTGCCTGGTACGATGAAGCATAGTCAAGTTAGCTTGATTCTCAGAGTTTCTAACACTCTTTATCTACAATCCACACAATTCGATGAGTTATACAAGATGGAATATAAGACAATGACCCCTTCCCCCAAAACATAAAAAAATAAAAAAGAAACTGACGACTACACAAAATTAAGTTGTCATATTATCGAGCACGCACAATAAAATATGGGTCTAAGTAATGCTCAATCACCAACCATTCCCAATTTTCTTTAAGTAAACCTTTAAGAATGTTCTCTGGTTTGAGTGCATCGTCAATATTGGCCGCATGTTTCAGGTATAATTGACTCATTTCCTCGTGCCATTTGTTCGATGTAGTCCTAGCCTTGCTCATGATGCTTGTACAATATTGTTGGAGACCACCTATATGATATGAACTCGAAACCCACATAATAATAGACGAACATGGCAGGCTACCACTAAAACATTTATTTATCATATTAAATGGAGATCGAGAGACGAATTTTGGTTTCTAACCTCAATGGCTTTCCATAATTTATCTTTATCTGCAGCAGGTATTTCACTCCAGCTACGCACTTTGATTGGTAGCATGTTTCGATCACGAACAAGTTTGCCGATATGCCTTGAAAGGGGCATTGGTTGTCACCCACTGGACCATTATTGTAGAAGGCTACTTCAAGTTTTAGCCCATCCTTAGGGTGGTCACTTGCCTAACCTTGTTCCTACTTGAAGAAACAAGCGCAGACTCACAACGTCCTCCACAAGACACTCCTGAGGCCCTCAGAAGATAGTTACATATTTTGATTGAAAGAGAAAAATTGTAAAATATTCAGGGTAGTATCCGAAAAATGATATCATATCTCCTAGTATATTCTCTTAATTATTCTGCACTAGTATTAAAGATTATTTTGCAGATTCCAAATCAACGCACAAGACCCAAGCTTCCGAAAGAATGAAAATAGAGAATCAGAGCTGAAATGGAAAGTATCAACGAAACAAGGAAGGAACTGGATGAAGCCGTTGCTGCTGGAAATCGACATATATAAAAGGCTATGCCCCTCCTCTTGGAAAAGCAATCGATTCCAAGGAAGATAAATCGAAGTGTAGGAATTTTAATGATAAAATTCTAAGTGTAACCACCAGTGTGTTAATGGTGAGTTTTGTAGCCAAAAGAGTGATTTTGGTGAGGCCCCCAAGTCTGTGTAGGTAAAGAAAGAGTGTACAACCTTTAGCGAGTTGAATTTTCACCAAGTTCCTTGGTGAGATCATTCTGCAGAAGTTGTGTTCAAGCTTCTGTCCTTGTAAGCAGTTCCAAGGACCTCACAGTCCTGAAACTGCTAAGTAACTTGATCCCCTTATTTTTCATTGTCCCTCAAAGCTTTATTCAATAAAGAAGCATTATTCAGTCTAACTAATATGGTACTATTAACGTCCTTGTGTTGTCTAAGTGCAGGAAATTTTATACAATCCTATTCACCCCCCTCTAGGGTTCTTTCAATTGGTATTAGAGCAGGTCCACCATTTCAAAGAGCTTAACAACTCTGTGGAAAAAATCATGGCTGAAATCAGTGCAAAAGAAGCCCCTCAAGGACGCTCATGGACAAGAGCACCATTACTCACTGGTGAAAACTACAGGATGTGGAAAAGACAAATGGAAATCTTTCTTAAGGACCAAGATAAGGACCTATGGACTGTGGTCACTGAAGGAGACTACCCTACTGCCACAAAGAAGAACAGTGACAACCAAAATGTCCCAAAGAAGATATCTGAAATGATGAATGAAGAGCAAGAACCATTGAGAAAAAACACTCGTGCTCTAAACCTAATTTATTGTAGTTTGAATCCCAGTGATTTTGAACATGTATATAATTGTGAAACTGCAAAACAGGTCTGGGACTACCTGATAGCCATCTATGAAGGAACAAGTCAAGTCAAGGATACCAAAGTGGAGATTCTTGTTTAGAAATATGAGTCCTTCAAAATGGAAGAGAATGAATCCATTGAGGAAATGTTCAAGAGGTTCAGCAACATCGCTAACCATTTCAAATCACTCGGGAAGAACTATTCAAATGAGGAACAAGTTAGAAAGATCCTCAGATGCCTACCAAGAAGGAAATGGGGGCTAAAAGTTACAGCAATTAAAGAAGCAAAAACCTCAAGACCCTCAAGCTAGAGGAACTTGTTGGAAAGTTGCTTGCGCATGAAATTCAATTGTAAGACTCCTCAGAACAGAAAGGAATTGCTCTCAAAGCAGTATGAGAATCAGATAGTGAATTTGAGGATGATGAAGAAGACACCATGGCGATGCTGGAAAAAGGGTTCAACAGACTCTACAAGAGAAACCCGACCTTTCGAGGATGCATCAAGGATGCCTAGAACAAAAGGATAAACTCAAAAGGTAAGTTCTCAATAAAGGAAGAATCTAAACCATTTACTTGTTATGGTTGTGGCAGCTCAGAACATCTGGTGAAAGACTGTCCTCACGGCAGAAGAAATAGAGACAAAAGAAATGTAAGGCCCAAGCGACCAAACCGCATGACAATGCTGGCAACCTGGAGCGACAATGATTCAAGTTATGGGAATAGTGAAGTAGAAGAGATTGCAAATGTCTGTCTGATGGAACAATCAAGTGAGGATCAGGATCCAACCACATCTAATGACGAGGTAACATTAGATGAGCTCCTCACTTTTCCTCCTGCTCACCTTGCTCATAAACTGTTTCACCTCTTCAAATATTCTAGATCCTTAATTGAAAGGTCAAACACCTCACAAAACATACCAGACACCTGAACAGAACTATAGAAAGCTTGAATGCCAGAAATGGTGTATTAGTGGCTGAAAATATCACTCTCTGTAGAGGTCAAAGACTGCTATGAGGACATCACTCGATTATCAAATGAGGCAGTCACAAAATCTCATCTGTGTCAAAAGGAACCCATCCTTCCAATGCCAAATGTTCCACCTTTTGGTAAACCTTCGGTCCGAAAGCCCTCTGAGTCATTCTCATAAAGGACCTCCCTACTCCAAATCTGACCCCTCTCAGAAAACAGGCTCGCATAAACTTTCCAGAGGCAAATACTCAAAAGACCTCCTAAAGTCCCTCATCCAAGTCCTCCAAATCCCCAAAACCTCCCCAAATGAGCAGAATATGGATTCCTAAGATTGATCTCCTCTTAAGGCACAACTTGTTTATCAGAAACCAAGAAAGGTATAATGTCCTCTGCTGCAGGTATGCTTCAAAACTCACAGCGATCTATGGTATTTGGATAGCGACTGCTCTCGACACATGATCGAACATCCAACCAAGTTTTGCGAGTTGAAAACCAACAAGACAAGGAAGGTAACATTTGGAGGCAAAAGCCAAGGCAAGATCCTAGGCATTGGAAAGGTCGGTAAGGACCTCAACAACTCTCTCAATGATGTATATCTTGTAGAAGTTCTAGAATACAATTTGCTTAGCATTTCTCAGTTTTGTGATAAAGGAAATAAAGTCAGTTTTGATAAGCATGCATGTGTAGTATCTTTAGAGTCACATCAAGTTATTTTGCAAGGTCATCGCATGAATAATGCTATGTTATAGATCTAAGTGAGCCTATAAAGGACATGTCCTACCTCAAGGATGGAACTGAGAAAGCCTGGTTGTGGCACCATCGTCTAGGTCATGTTAGTGTGAAAACATTGCATAACTTACATAAGTCGGACCTAGTTTGGGGTCTCCCTCCTCATAAGTTTGAGAAAGATAGGGTGTGTGATGCATGTGTCCAAGGAAAATAGACCAGATCTTCCTTCAAACCTATCAAGATTGTGACCACCACAAAATGTCTTGACCTCCTACACATGGACCTCTATGGACCCATCCCTTACAAAAGCCTTGGAGGTAGTCCGTATATTCTTGTTATTATTGATGATTTAATTTTTCTAGATTCACCTGGGTTTTCTTCCTAAAAAGCAAAACAGATGTATTTGAGGAATTCTCCCAACTCTACAAACAACTCAAGGTCCTCATAGGAGATTTAGTCAAAGTCATAAGGACTGATCATGAAAGGGAGTTCGATAACAAAGACATGTTCGGATCATTTTGTGCTAAAATGGGAATAACCCACAATTTCTCCGCACCGAGGACCCCACAACAAAATGGAGTTGTTGTACGGAAGAATAGACACTTGAGGATATGGAAAGAACCATCATCTGTGCAAACAACCTCTCCAAGTTCCTATGGGCAGAAATCATCGACGCATCAAACTACATCCTGAACAGATGCACCATCAGATCCATCCTGAATAAGACATCCTAAGAACTGTTCAAAGGAAAAGCACCTAATATCAGCCATCTCAAGGCCCTTGGGTGTAAGTGCTTTGTGCACAACAATGGGAAGAAGCCCATCAGCAAGTTTGATCCTCGCAATCAAGAAGGAATGTTTGTTGGATACTCCAACGCCAGCAAAGCCTACAGAATCTATATGAAGTCATCCAAAACTGTCGAAGAAAGTATCCACGTCATCTTTGATGAATACATGGGATCCCACACACAGCCATCCCTCACTGAAGCCAAAACCAACCCTCCTGCTGCTGCCAATGACAGTGACGATGAGCCTCCCCTGAAACTCCCTCCCGTCACTTCAAACCAGGAGAACACAACGGTCTCACCATCTCAGACCCCTCCAGCTGAGGGTCCTCCTTCACCGCTGGCATCACCTCCACAATCCTCACCGCCTGTGCCTCAAGGCCTTGACGTCTCATACAATTTCAAGCCTACCCATAAGGTAGATAATCTTCTCTCTGACATCAACACAGGTTACAAGGTCCTCCTTAAGAAATTTCTATGCTTTTAATGCGTTTGTCTCACAGGTTGAGCGAAAACACCATCATAAGGCCTTACTAGATCCATGTTGGATCAATGCCATGCAAGAAGAATTAAATCAATTTGAGAGAAGCAAAGTCTGGACCCCGATACCTAGACCTCTTCCTCATCCAGTCATTGGTGTCAAATGGGTATTCAGAAACAAACTGAATGAAACTGGATCCATCACAAGAAACAAAGCCAGACTCGTAGCCAAGGGCTACAATCAAGAAGAAGGAATTGACTATGACGAGACACTTTGCCCCTATTGCTCGCCTGGAGGCCATCCAAATCCTCCTCATTTATGCATCAGCCAAGCGCATCAAACTCCACCAAATGGACGTCAAGAGCGCCTTCCTCAGTGGAGACCTTTCCGAGGAAGTCTATGTCGAGAAACCATATGGGCTTGAGGACATTACATCTCCAGATCATGTTTTCCTCCTTCACAAGGCCTCTATGACTTGAAACAAGCCCCAAGAGCCTGGTATGAATGCCCTGGCAAATTTCTCCTTCAAAATGGATTCACCAGAGGACAAATCGACATAACCTTGTTCATCAAATCAAAGAACGGAGAGTTCATAATTACCTAGATTTATGTTGATGACATCATCTCTAGTGTCTCTCATTCCGACCTTCTTGATGAATTCTTTCACCTCAGGAGCAAAGAATTCGAGATGAGCCTTGTGGGAGAATTAACCTTCTTCCTTGGTCTCCAAAACAGACAGTCAAGTGAGGGCATTTTCTTGAATCAAAGTAAGTATGTCACTGAGCTTCTCAAGAAATATCAGCTTGAAAACCTGAAGCATTAATCCACCCCGATGTCCTCCACTCTCAAGCTTGACGCTGACGCCACAGGTAAACCTATATCCGAAAACTGTATAGAGGTATGATTGGATCTCTTCTCTATCTTACTGCAAGTCGTCCTAATATTATGTTCAGTGTTTGCCTATGTGTACACTTCCAAAGCGCCCCAAAAGAATCTCACATCTCTGCTGTCAAGAGAATTCTTAGATATCTTGTAGGCACCAAACATCTTGGACTATGGTATCCAAGACAACGTGATCTGCAACTATATGGCTATACTGATGCCGACTTTGCTGGGTACAAAGTCGATCGGAAGAGCACCTCAGGTGGCTGCCAAATGCTTGGTGCCTCACTAGTTTCATGGCAATCAAAGAAACAAATCTCTGTTTCTCTCTCCACTGCGGAGGTAGAATATGTGGCTGCAGGATCCTGCTATGCCCAATTGCTATGGATCACTCACCAACTGGAGGACCTCGGACTCCAGTATACTCAAGTGCCGATCGAGTGCGACAACATGAATGCCATCTAGATCACAAAGAATCCTGTTCAACATTCTCAAACCAAACACATTGAAATTCGTCATTATTTTATCCGAGATCATGTGGAGAAAGGTCATGTCTGCCTAGAGTTTGTGCCAACTTATCTCCAACTAGCAGACATCTTCACCAAACCTCTCCCAAAAGAGCAGTTCTCCTTCATCCAACAAGAGCTTGGAGTGTTTCAATTGGAAGACTGACCTTGGCATTCATTTTTTGGGGGGGGGGGGGGGAGGGGAGGGGGGAGCTTTAACACTTCTCCCTGAGGACCTCAACATCCCCTTTACTGCCTTCATTGAGGGGGAGCCTGGCCATGAGGCCCTCACATCTCAGGTACACTCTTTCCAACTCTCAATAAGATCAGCTGATGTCTTCATCTGCTTGATCCCCTCGCTTTATTGACAATAATATTGGTCGAATCAATGCTCTGCATACAGCTTCCATATGCATGCCGGACACTGATGTGTTAAATTGAATTTCAAATCTTTTCAAAATCAGATTTTACTATCCCAGTTTCCAAAATTCTTTCACTCTTTCCAAACCTCTCTCTTCCTCTCTCCGTTTTTACCAACTTCCTTTAATAACCATCACATCACCCCCGTTAACCCCCCGTCTCTCTTCTCCATCTATGCTCCCTAACCACCCGTTGTTAGCGTCACCTTTTTTCATCTAACTGCAATCATCACCTTTACCTTCTCTCTCCCGATTTAACTCGGTCCCCACCGCCAATTCTTACCACACTTTCCTCTCTAGTCTCTTTCACTCTCTTCGCTGTCTCTTTCACAAAATCCCTTCAAGTCTCCACTCTCCCTACCACCATGACCAAAAAGCAATTTCACCCTACGGCCCCCTCCAGTGTCGCTAAGCGACTTCGCTCAAGCAAACCTCCTGCCAAACAGACACAGTTTCCACAAACTCCTCCACTGAGGAACTGGCCATCATTCCTCGCCCAGCCGCCATCTCCGCCGCCTCTAAGGAAATGTTGAAAAAATGTCTCAAAGCCTTCAAAGCCCCCCCCACACTATGAAAAGGTCAACTTAGATGACCTTCGAGGTACAAATTTCTTCTTTCTTACAAACCTTTCTAATATAGGTTGTCAACTCTTCTTTCAAGGGGATGAATTATGCTACCCTGAACTTGTCTACCAGTTTTATGCCCATCTTCAGGACACCACTGTTAACCCATCTAAGCCCTTTTACAAGTCCTTTGTCCTTGGCCGAGACATCCACCTCACCCCTCTTACTATTGAGCGTGTTTTCAATCTGACTCCTGATCCCTCCAAACATGCCTTAACAAACACCTTCGAATAGTAGGAAATAGGACGGTAAGAAAATTTTCCAACCATTTTAGCAAAATTGGTTGGAATTTCCAACATTTTTCCCACTATTTTTTTGAAAAATAGTTGGAATATCAAATGGTTGGTAAAATAGTTGCACCTCAAAGCTTTATTCAATAAAGAAGCATTATTTAGTCTAATATGGTGTTATTAACGTCCTTGTATTTTCTAAGTGCAGAAAATTTTATACAACCCTATTCACCCTCCTCTAGGGTTCTTTCAATTGATATAAGAGCAAATCCACCGTTTCAAAGAGCTCAACAACTCTATGGAAAAGATCATGGCCGGAATCAGTGCAAATGAAGCCCCTCAAGGACGCTCATGGACAAGAGCACCATTACTCACTGATGTAAACTACAGGATGTGGAAAAGACAAATGGAAATCTTTCTTAAGGACCAAGATGAGGACCTATAGACTGTGGTCACTGAGGGAGACTACCTTACTGCCACAAAGAAGAACAGTGACAACCAAAATGTACCAAAAAAAAAGATCTGAAATGACTAATGAAGAGCAAGAACCACTAAGAAAAAACACTCGTTCTCTAAACCTAATTTATCGATAATGTCACCGGCCCGGGAGGGGTCGAGGGCGTTACCGATGAATGATATCAGAGTCGACCCGAAACCAAGTAGTTCATCCGTTGGGGACTCCTCAATTAAACATGCTTGGCCGGAAGTAGTATCAGGATGGGTGATCCCTCCTGGGAAGTTTTCCTAGGTAGCACGTGAGCGAGGACGAAGCACGCTAGAAGAACGTGTGGTGATTTGTGTTGCCAGCCATTGATCGTTGAAGCAGTTATCGGTAATGTCCATAGCCCGCGAGGGGCCGGGGCGTTATAGTTTTTGTATTCTAGTAGTCCAAAAAAATTGTATTCTTGTGAGATTTCACCGAGTGTATTTCTCCTAAATATCATAGAATTTGACTTTCATTTGATTCAAAAATTAGCACAACACTATCCCACGATTTTTAATGAATTTACAATGTTTGTCCCAATTTTTTTTTATTTTTTTCAATTGTCTCACTTTTATTTCTTTAAAACAATAATAGTAATTGTTCGGATTCTCAAAAAAATAATTTAAAAATTCTTTTAGTAACTATACATCTTAACCTTTCTAGGGGTAGGAATGAGAAAAAAACAATACCAGGCAAGAATGAAAAAAATAAAAGAATGTGGAGCTAGATTTGATACCACCAAAATGCAAGTATTTTTTTTTTGGACCACTAGAAAAAAAATAGATATTATTGACATACAAAAGCTGAAGTTAGGGATTGTTAGAATCCAATTTTCCTAATTTTTGTGTAAAATAAAGATCGATATGTTTTTTAAGAAAATACATAAATAATTACAGTACAATTATTTTTCATTTACCTATTATTTTCCATTAATTATTATCAATTTTTTTTTCCTAAAAATAAATTACATAAAATGATGCAAAAATTTGTGCAGTGCATGGATTATCAAATGCTAACTACCAATTACTCAATACTCTGATATCTCTTAACAATAATAGCTTCGCCAATAAATTTTTATTTTTATTTTTTTACAAAGGGAAGTGTTCCAACCCATTGGACCTCTATCTTATAAGTGTATAACCCAACAAGCTTGTGGCAGACTGGGAATAAGGCTGCCAATGACCCAAAATTAGGCCTCACTCCTACCCACAACATTCTTCGAATGGGCAAAGAAGAAACAACCCTCTGAGAGTTTAAACCCTGGACAGGTGGGAGAATTCGAGTAGCGATAGGAGGTGAACCTCTTGCCACTAAAGTAAGAGATGATTGGCCCTACACCAATAAATATAATAGCATGACAATTAAATAGATCTTTCAATTATGACATATTTTACATGTAATTTATAATTAAAATAAAAAATATGCATATTTTTTATATAATTTACAAATATGAAAAAACAAGTCTTTTAATATGGTCAATATAATTTCCACACTAACATAGGAAATTTAGTAACTACTGTTCTTTTATACGGCCGACTGCGGTATAGTGGGATGCGGTGTGGTGAAATTGTGGTGGGTTATTGATAAGTTGTGGTGAATTTTGTTTTTATAATTATAAATTGTATTAGTAAATGTGAAAAAGTAATTGGAAAAAGTGAGATGAAATATTATGGTGGGCTGGATTGGTATATTGTGGTGGGTTGTGGCAAAGTACTGCGGTGGGTTGTGACACCGCAGCCAGCCAGCCATATAAAAGAACATGGCATATAGTGTGAGGTAGGAAATGCTTATATTTCTTTTTATATATAGCTATGAATATATATATATATATATATATATATATATATATATATATATATATATATATATATATATATTGTTGGTAATGGCTAAATTTAGCTGTTTTCCTTTTTTAGTCACCTTGTTGGTAATGGCTACAATTAGTCATGTTCCGTTTTTAGTCAGTCTTTTTTTTGTGGTTCTCCCTTTTTACCTTTTTTTTTAGTTCCTGTTTTTTGTGGCTGTTGGCTTCCAGTTTCTCCTATAAATTGGAGCCTCTGGAGGACTGTGTTCATCATCGAATACAATTCTCTTCTCTTCTCCTCTCCTCTCCTCTCCTCTCCTCTCCTCTCCTCTCCTCTCCTCTTCCCTTCTGGGTACACAGTTTTGCATACCCCAAGCTCTTAGCCTCGAGTGCACGGGTCTAAGGGTTGTCTGAGTTAACCTTGGGGAGCGACTGGCGTATTCGATTGGCACCGAGGTCGAGCCGTAATCGCTTTCAAAGCAGTGGTCCGTCCACGGCTCAGATTTGTGTCCGTTCCGTAGCCTTGATCAATCCTCCTTTTCCAACAAATTGAAAGCGATTAATCTGATCAATGGCTGCTCCACAAAAAACCCTCTCTGAAATTTATAGGTTCGATCTTCTTGATGGAACCAATTACAAACGTTGGTCTCAAAAATTGCTTCTCTGTCTTGAGCAATTGGAGATCGACTATGTGCTGTCTTCTCCTCATCTGGACGCCGAAAATGATGCTACTGAGGCCGAGGCTGATCCAGAGAGCACCCCTATGAACACTCCGGTCAAAAATCCTGATGAAGCCGAGTTGAAGAAATTGGAGAAAGACAACAAGGTTGCTCGGAGTCATCTCCTCAACAATATGACGAACCCGCTGTTTGATTTGTTCGTCAATTTCAAATCAGCGAAGACCATATGGAAGAAACTGCAGATCAAGTATGGCGCTGATGATGCTGGAAAGAAGAAGTACGTGGTTGGCAAGTGGCTGCAGTTCCAGATCATGGATGACAAGCCAATCACGGAACAAGTTCATGAATATGAGAATCTGTGCGCTGAAGTTCTAGGTGAAGGGATGAAAATGTGTGAGATTCTGCAAGCCAACGTTCTTATCGAGAAATTCCCTCCGTCTGATGCGATTCTGAGGAATCATCTAAAGCACAAGAAAAAGGATCTCACCCTTCAAGAACTGATCAGTCATATGAGGACTGAAGAGGCTAACCGTTTGAAAGATAAGATGATCTCTCTGTCTTTAAATTCTGTTAAGGCTAACATTGTTGAATCTTCTGTACCCTCTAGTAGAGACAAGTTCAAAGGGAAAAATAAGAAGGACCAGAAGCAAACCAAGCGTCAGAAACAGGTCAACAAGCCTAACAAAGATATCCAGAAGTCTGTGGTGTATTGTTACATATGCGCTAAACCAGGGCACAAAGCGTATCAATGCAAACAGAGAAAGGAACCGATGAAATCCCAACACAAACCTGCTGGACAGAATGGTGGACAGAATCAAGCCAACTTGACTGAGGATTCTGAGGTGTTCTGTGCAATGACAGTAGAGGCCAATCTCGTTACCAACAACACCGAGTGGATTCTGGACAATGCGGCAACTAGGCATTTCTGCACCAACAAGGACCTGATGCATGATTTTGAAGAAGTTTCTGCTGGTGAACAAGTGTTTATGGGAAATGTCGCTACTTCCGCGGTGTTGGGTAAAGGAAAAGTTCTCCTTAAATTTACTTCTGGAAAATCACTGTGTTTGAACAATGTGCTGTTTGTCCCTTCCCTTCGTAGAAATTTGGTTTCCAGTAGTTTACTTGATGTTGCTGGGTTTGAGGTGAACCAAAAGGCTGGAAAAATTGTTATTCTGCGCAATGGGGTTTTCGTTGGGAAGGGGTATCTTAGCAATGGCTTGTATGTTCTGAATGTGATTTCTGATGCTAATGGAAATGCTTCTACTTCTGCCTATATTACTAAGTCTGTTGGTTTATGGCATGGGAGACTTGGACATGTAAACTTAGCATCCCTGAACAGACTAAAGAATATGAGACTGATTCCGAATGTTAGCACAGAAAATTGCACTAAATGTGAAGTATGTGTTGAGGCCAAATTTGCCAAGAAACCATTCAAATCTGTAACTACGAGATCAACAGAATTGCTTGACCTTATTCATTCGGACTTAGCAGACTTTAAGAACACAATCAGCAAAGGAGGGAAAAAGTGGTATATCACCTTTGTAGATGACTATTCTAGATATACAAAAGTATACCTCCTAAAGTCTAAAGATGAGGCTGAAGAAATGTTCTTAAAGTATAAAGCAGAAGTTGAGAACCAACTAGGCAAAAAGATCAAGAGACTTAGGTCTGACCGGGGTGGTGAGTATGATACAAATTCGTTGGCTGTTTTTTGTGAGAAAAATGGTATAATTCATGAGACCACTGCCCCTTATACACCACAACAGAATGGTGTAGCTGAACGTAAGAACCTTACCCTTAAAGAGATGATGAATGCTATGCTTTTGAGTTTTGGACTATCTGATAATATGTGGGGGGAAGCTGTTTTGACTGCTTGTTTTGTGCTTAATAGAGTACCCCATAAGAAAATAGACCGGACCCCATATGAGCTTTGGAAAGGGTATGCCCCAAACTTAAATTATTTGAAAGTGTGGGGGTGTTTGGCTAAAGTTGCTCTGCCTGGTCATAAACGGACCAACATAGGCCCTAAGACCTTTGACGCTGTTTTCATTGGTTATGCTCAAAACAGTGCGGCATATCGTTTTATGTCTTTAAGTGATTATTCTATTTCTGAATATAGAGATGCTGAGTTTTTTGAGCATGTCTTTCCATCGAAAAAGGATGTTCCTAATGTTGTGCCTGTTGTTGTGCCTAATGCTATGGCTGAAAGTATGAGCTTACCCGCTTCTAGTTCTAGAGATGTTGTCATTGAACCTAGAAGAAGTAAAAGACAAAGGACCTCAACTGTTTTTGGACCTGACTTTGTTACTGCCTTTATGGTGGAAGTGTGTGAAGAATACAAAGTTGAAGTTGTGTCTGAAGAGTTTGTTTCTGTTTTCCTTGTTGAGCAAGATCCAAAAACCTTTGAAGAGGCTGTTAGGTCTGTTGATGCAACCTTCTGGAAAGATACCATTAAAAGTGAGATAGATTCCCTAGAGTCTAATAAAACTTGGGAATTAACTGATTTGCCTAAGGGTTGTAGACCTATTAGCAATAAATGGATCTTTAAGAAGAAATTGAGGTCCGATGGTTCAATTGATAAATATAAGGCCAGATTAGTCATTAGAGGCTTTGACCAAAAGAAAGGGATTGATTACTTTGACACTTACTCTCCTGTGACTAAAATAAGCACCATCAGAGCTTTGATTGCTTTGGCTGCCTTGTTTGATCTTGTTGTGCATCAAATGGATGTTAAGACAACTTTTCTTAATGGTGACTTAGAGGAAGAAATTTATATGACCCAACCTGAGGGGTGTGTAGTCTCGGGTCAGGAGGATAAAGTTTGTAAATTGAGAAAATCTCTTTACGGCCTTAAGCAAGCTCCTAAACAGTGGTTTGAGAAGTTTAATAATTCTCTTGTGGAAAATGGCTTTAAAGCAAATTTTGGTGATTCTTGTGTTTATTCAAGGATGTTTGGATCAGATTGTGTGATTATATGCTTATATGTCGATGACATGTTGATCCTTGGTCCAAATTTGCTTGTGGTAAGTGAGACTAAGAAATTGTTATCTTCTTTATTTGAGATGAAAGATATGGGTGAAGCTGATGTGATCTTAGGGATTAAAATTCAGAAGACTAGGTCTAGTTTTTCTTTGTCTCAGTCACATTATATTGAGAAAGTGTTAAAGAAATTTGACCACTTTGATGTGACTCTTGTAAGAACCCCTTATGATCCTAGCATATCTTTAAAGAAAAACAATGGTTCTGCTGTGTCTCAATCTGAGTATGCCAAAATTATTGGAAGTGTAATGTTTTTGATGAACTCTACTCGTCCTGATATTGCTTATGCTGTGAGTAGATTGAGTCGTTATACACATAACCCTAGTAAAGAACATTGGAATGCACTTTTTCGTTTGCTTAAGTATCTTAAAGGTACTATGGATTGGTGTTTGCATTTTAATAAATTTCCTGCTGTTGTAGAAGGATATTGTGATGCAAACTGGGTTTCTGATAATGATGAAGTTAGTTCTACTAGTGGTTATGTGTTTACTTTGGGTGGAGGGGCTATTTCATGGAAGTCTGCAAAACAGACTTGCATAGCCCGCTCCACCATGGAATCTGAATTTATTGCTCTTGAGTTGGCAGGTCAAGAAGCAGAATGGCTTAGAAGTTTGTTAGCAGACATACCTCTTTGGGAGAAGCCTGAGATTCCTATCTCTATACATTGTGACTCACGCAAAGAATTGGATAGCACATATGATGTACAACGGAAAGAGGAGACACATCCGTGTTAGACATGGTACTGAGGCAATTCTGAAGCAAGGTGTAATAACATTGCATTATGTGAGGTCCGAAGAATTTGGCGGATCCTCTCACTAAGGGATTAACCAGACGAGTTGTTCTCGAGGCGTCGAGGGGGGTAGGGCTTAAGCCTATGGCTTTGGCTTGAAGAGGTATGGTGGATATCCACATGTGGTCAAACGAAGCCATACTAATCTTCAAGATGCACTACATTCCTATCCCTATGGTGCCGGTAGTGCTTTAAGGATGAGTTTATATACTCTTAATGAATCCACGGTTATGGGGTGCTTGTGAGATCTTTTGAAGGATTCACCGACTTTGTGTGTGAGATTGAGCTATCTTGCTCTTAATAATTCCATAGTCACAATTTCTTTTGTGGTGGTCTATATTGAGATAGACTTGATGGAATTATCTAAGTAAGTGTGAAGGTTTGGCCGCCTTCTATGAGAGACTAAGGCTGTCTCTCTAGAACACTTATGAGTCCCAAGGTGTGCGCATGGCCATAAAGGCGCAAGTATATTTTATCGCGGAGTATGTTCTTCTACAGGGTTGATATGTGTTGTGAGTAGACCTGTCAATACGGGCGGGCGGGCGGGTTACGGGTTGGTCGTATATCGGGTTCAGGTAAATACGGGTCGGGTGTATTTCGGGTTCGGGTAAATACAGGTCGAGTGTATTCCGGTTTCGGGCGGTTTGGGTCGGGTTTACGGGTCATGACCGCCTTTTTTCTCAGTCACTTACAACTAATAAAATTGATTATAATTAGTCAAAGACACCTGTGTAATGTAACATTCCATTCCAAGTTCGACCACCACGATATGTCATAGTTGTATAGACATATTACTATACACCTAAAGGATAAAATTTGGCAATCTTCAAGTCTACAAGTATTATGCGGTTTACGTCAATAATCCACGAATAACATTTCTTATGAAATATATAGGGTTTTGGGATGCTAATATACTGAACTTTTAGGTTATTGGACAATAATGCTAATAAAATTGATTATAATTAGTCAAAGACTGCAGGAGTTTGAGGGTTCACTGAAAGAGTGAGTGAGTGACAATGTTAGGGTTTTGTTTTGGTCATTTGTTATTTGATTATTTCATTTGTATGTCTCTCTCTACGCATAGCTTTCCAAAATCACCCAATATTTTACTTTTGGGCCTTAATTTTCATGAAATAGACCCATTTTTTTGTGCAAGGCCAAAGTAGACAAAAACTTAAAATTAAAGTGTCTGACCCAACGGGTCGACCCATACCTGACCTGACTTGACCCGTTTTTTACCGGGTTCTTTGGGTTGGGTCATTTTCGGGTCTCGGGTCGGAATTTCGTGTTCGAAACTCATTTTTTGCGGGTCGGTTTGGGTCGGGTTTCCGGGTCGGGTCGAGAATTGCCAGGTCTAGTTGTGAGGGTCTCAATCAAAGTCTTTCAAGTTCAAGGCCTAGTCCACTTGACTAGATCGTTGGTTGTTGCCTCACATCACTAATGTGTCAATTCAAATCGAAAGATATTGACACCTAAGTATCTGACCTGTTTTGCCCAGTTTTTCCTTTTCTTGACTACTTTGTAAGCCATTAGTGGGGGATTGTTGGTAATGGCTAAATTTAGTTGTTTTCCTTTTTTAGTCACCTTGTTGGTAATGGCTACAATTAGTCATGTTCCGTTTTTAGTCAGTCTTTTTTTTTTGTGGTTCTCCCTTTTTACCTTTTTTTTTAGTTCCTGTTTTTTTGGGTATTGGGCAGGTTTCTCCTATAAATTGGAGCCTCTGGAGGACTGTGTTCATCATCGAATACAATTCTCTTCTCCTCTCCTCTCCTCTCCTCTCCTCTCCTCTTCCCTTCTGGGCACACAGTTTTGCATACCCCAAGCTCTTAGCCTCGAGTGCACGAGTCTAAGGGTTGTCTGAGTTAACCTTGGGGAGCGACCAGCGTATTCGATTGGCGTAGAAATCATCGATTTGTGTCCGTTCCGGAGCCTTGATCAATATCCTCCTTTTCCAACATATATATATATATATATATATATATATATATATATATATATATTTATTTATATATTGGACCAACTTCTAGAATCCAATGGAAAATTTAAAGTAGGCCTCACAAATTATTTGTGATTGGCTGTTGAAACAAATTGATGATAATAACATATCCCTGCTTGCTATATTCTATATATATGCAACTGGACCCTTCCAAGGGGGAGGGATCAGAAGAGAGACAAATAGAGAGAAAGGCAGGCAGAGTATGGGCAAGAGAGAATCCAAAAGAGGGCATATCTTGGTTGTCCCATTTCCAACCCAAGGCCACATTAACCCAACCCTTCAATTCTCTAGGCGTCTCGTTTCCAAAGGTGTCCACGCCACCTTAGCCATCACAAACTACGCACTCAAAACCACCAACCCTACTTCATCCCACGACCAAGTCGGCCTGGCCCCCATATCCGACGGCCACGATGAAGGCGGGTTTGGGTCCGCGGACAACGAGGGGGCCTACCTGGCACGCTTCAAGGCGGTCGGGTCCCGAACCCTCGGAGATGTTATCGAGGCATATGCTGCCACCCCTTACCCTATAACTTGCGTTGTTTATGACTCATTTATACCTTGGTGTTTGGACGTTGCTAAGAAATATGGGCTTGTTGGGGGACCCTTTTTTACGCACCCTTGTGCGGTGGATTATGTCTTCTTCATGATCCATAAGGGTTGGCTGAGTTTGCCGCCTTCTTTGGTGGCGCCGGTGGAGATCCCGGGGTTGCCGCCGTTGGAGATGGATGATCTGCCGTCGTTTGTCAGCTCGCCTGAGTCTTATCCGGCTTACCTAAAGATGGTTGTCAAGCAGAATGCCAATTTGCACAAGGCTGATTTTATGCTGCTCAATACTTACTATCACTTGGAGGAAAAGGTAACAAGTACTGCTTATTAATTGGTAATATTTTGAGAAAGATTCTTTTGAAAAAATTTTCGGGAAAGACATTTTCTAACCCCCTCTTAAAATTATTTGAGTGAAGTAATGGATTTTACATTAAGATTTTCACATGCAGATGAAAAACATGGATCTTAAAATGGTTAATAACCATCTTACATTTTACATGAATCACTTATAAAGTTAAGGATTATTATAACTTATAAACAATATACAAATAAGTATTTATTTATATTTTTTTCATGAATATAAAATTATACATTAAATGTGCATTTTCTGTTATAATTGATAAAATTAGACTATTATTTATATTTTTTGACCTAGCTAATAAGTATTATACTCTTATAGTTAATAAATATATACAATTATTAAAAAAACATTAAAAATTATAAAAATTATGAATTATAGACAATTTAAGATAATTATTAACCATTTGAAATCAAGATGTGTCACTATCCATTCCATATCTATTAATGACAATAGCAACAAACTTATATACTACCATCAATGGGAAGTCTCCCCATCATCCACGATAGATGAGATTTCTTGGGGACTAGATCGATTCGGTGCAAAAGTTGGTACTACCTCTGTCCCTAAATAATTGTCTATTTGACTAAACTTTGACCATTAATTATTTACAAATTACAATAAGTTACAATATGAAATTATCACCATTAGAAAGATATTGTACTGAAAATTACAATGATATTAATTTTACATTGTAACTCATTATAATTTATAAGTAATCAACGGTCAAAGTTTAATCAAATGGACAATTATCTAGGGACGGAGGTAGTATAAAGTTATTGAGAAGTAGTACAAAAAAGGCAGTTGCATGAATGATACTCTTTGTGGTAATGATAGGAAATGTCTAGAAACCGCATCATAATTAAAATTTTATATGAAAATATAATTTCATACATTTTATATGGTTGTGTTATTCTATTTATGCAATATTTGATTTCAACAAAAAAAAATATATTTACGCAATTTAATTGTATCATTTTCATGTTTGATGTACAATAATACTTCATAGTCGTAATTATTGAAACATTCTCGAAGTCTTTTAATAATGGAGAAACCTAAGCATTTCGTCTGCTAGATAGAAATTATGTTAAAATAACGAGCCACTAATTGTCCAATGTACAATACAACTCTAAAAAAATTAAAGCTAACGAATATTGTCACAATGGACTTTTAAATGTTTAACCTTAGCATGCATACATGTACATATTAAAAGAACAAACCCGGTGATTCCACAATACCAGTCTAATTTACAACTCCCAAAGACAAAATAAATTTGATGAATAATATTGTCACAATATACTTTTTAAATATTTTGATTTAGTTTACTTGTGTATATATACTTTTTAAATATTTTTAAATATTGTGTATATATACATATATCCTAAGCATGTAGCCTAGTTAACATAAATTACATTAACAGAATGAGCCAGTAATAGATGAGAGCAGTCCAATTTGCAATTGCAACCATTCCCAAATAGCATATATATATATATATATATATATATATATATATATATATATATATATATATATATATATATATATATATATATATATATATATAAGCATGTAGCCTAGCTGCTATAAACTATATATATTAAAATAATGTGCCAGTAATGTACAAGTCTCAGTTGTGGTTACAACAGCTCCGATCCCAACCATAAAAACAAAAATGATGAATTTCCTCACAACGAAATGTGTGACCTTAATGAGCATACACGTACTCAACAAATTACCCCACCCTACACACATCACAACCAAAAAAAAAAAAAAAAATATTTGCACACACTCACACACATGAGTAGGAATCAGAAGAGTTATCAAACATGTGGTTCTCCTGAGTCCTTATAATTGGTGAGAATTGTGGAATTGATGAGTTATGTTTATTATTATTGATTGATGCAAACGTATTAAGTTCATTGATAATTACCCAACTGGTAAAATTGGTATTACTGAATGAGTAATTTATTTATTTAATTTTTTAAAAGGATGCCAGATGAGTTTGGTTTGATCTATGCTATTTCTGTAACCAAAATGGCTTGATTGAGTTATAATTGCCCTATTAATAAAGTGGGAGGTTGGACTTTTGTTTGGGTACAATTTTTCAAATATATAATGGGCAAATTTGCTTGGCAAAACTATCTATAATACTTAGTGCGGCATATAAACGTGCAATTACCATATTTTACTCGACAGAAGTACATAAAAAGTACCACGACAGATAAATGATTTCAAAAAAAAAAAACAAAAGAGTACCATGATAAATAAGCTGACAAAAACTATGGAAAGTGTTACTATATCTACGTGTCTTTGTTCTGCATGATTACATAATAAATATGATAAACTGTACATGAATTCTACGAAATTACTGTTGTTAGAAGCAAAATCTTGAAATACTCGCAGGTAGTAGATGCAATGTCAAGGGAATGTCCAACTCCGGTCCTGACAATCGGGCCAACAATTCCATCCCGTTACTTGGACAACACCATTGAGTATGACAAACATTATGGCCTCAACCTGTTCAAATCAGACAACAACACAACTAACACAACTCATTGGCTAAGTACCAAACCACCAAAGTCAGTGGTCTACGTCTCATTTGGGAGCCTGGCTTGCCTCCAAAACACCCAAATGGAAGAACTTGCATGGGGGTTAAAGTCCTCTGGTTACCACTTTCTGTGGGTGGTTCGAGCTTCTGAGGAGGACAAGCTGCCCTTCGGCTTTCTGACAGACATGGGAGACACTGGATTAGTCGTCAGGTGGTGCCCTCAGCTCGAGGTGCTAGCGAGTGAAGCCGTAGGGTGCTTCTTTACTCATTGTGGGTGGAACTCGACAATGGAGGCACTCGCTCTTGGGGTGCCTGTGGTAGGGATGCCTCAATGGACCGATCAACCCACCAATGCTAAGCTCATACAAGATGTTTGGAAGGTTGGTGTTCGAGTTAAAGTGGAGAAACATGGAGTTGTGACGAGGAATGAGATTGGGGATCGTATCAAGGAAGTGATGGAGGGAGAAAGAAGCCAAGAATTGAGGGAAAATGCCAAGAGATGGAAGGATTTGATTAAGAATGCCTTTCTAAAAGGTGGGTCATCCGGTAGGAATATTAACGAGCTTGTGTCCAAATTTGTAAAGCCTTCTTAATCACTTGATTGATTAAAGTACAACCATATAAATTGTAGATGTACTTGTCTTTTTCACACCTTGTAATATTATATATGTAAAATAATATGATGGGACAAGTCACTTTTTAAATGTTTTATCTTAATAAAAAGGTCATGTATATATTTATTAAATTAAAAGAAATTAAAATGATATGAAGGATTGTTATAATTATAATATTAAATATAAATTGTATAAAATATTATTTTTATTCATAATTGTTCAAATTTATAAAAAATCGTATTCACAATATACCTAACATATGTGGTTCATTCAAATAAGTCAGGTGTCATTCGTAATTGTTGACGTAGCCAAACACATTCTATGTTTCTTATTTTTTTATAATTAATAATATCTATAAAAATTAATCTGTCATGGTATGGTAGTAATCGGGTTTTTTGCATTCGGACCCCGAAGTATAGAGGTATTTATTTTCTTGTCCCACATTTTTCATTGTTTATTTTTTAGACCCTAAAGTTTATGGGTTGAATAAAAAAGGACCTTAAAGTTTTAGGTTGAAAAAAAAAGACTCGTATACTATTTTTCTTTTTCTTCTCATGTTTGAATTTATCTCCAAATTAGCGCTAAACTTCAGGAGTAAGGTCAAAACTGATATTGAAGTTATAATACACCTCTCTCATTCATGTCGGAACTAATTAGATTCTGAAGTATCCAGGGTCTAAGTAGTTCCGACATGAATAAGAGAGGTGCATTACAACTTTAATATTAGTTTAATCTTAGGTCCTATTCGGCAAAAATAACGGATTCAGTAGCAGATAGCTATTTGAGTAGCTGATAGCTGTTTGAGCAGCGGGTAGTTGTTACAATGTAGCGGATAGCTGATAGTTGTTTATGTAGTTATTTTTGAAGTGTGTGTTCGATAAAATCAGTGGATAGATTCATGGATAGATGTAAAATTACCAAAAAGGATATGATTATTATTTTTTTATTATTATTTTCTATCACTAGTCACTACTACTATTAACATCCAATTCTTTCTCACTTCCTGTCCACCTGTGAGGCTTCTTTCTCACAGCAACATTCAATTTATGATAAAAGTATTTGAAATCAAAAAACTAATGCTTATCTTTAACGTCGAGTTATTGCTTATCTTTCTTCTCATTATGCAACCCATCACCACATATTCATCAAAATTACACACGTAAATTGAACACCCAATTGTAAAAATGCAATCAAATTAGGGTTAATTGACAAAATATATAGAGGAATTTGAAAGGGGAATATTTATGTTGAGAAGGGGAAAAGAGGACGAGGATGCAGCTCTTTAAAGAGTAGAGAGTTGAGAGAAAACATTGCCTTTGCTCTATTCTTAGTTTTTTTTTTTTTTTTTTTTAAAAAAATAGTTTGTTTATAGATCTTATGCTTCCATGCTTGGTAGCTTTCCCTGATTCTGTGTTTTTTTCTTGTTTGGGGATGGCGAGAAAAAAAGTCAAGAAGAGAGGTGTTTGGATATTTTATAGTCATGGCATAGGTTGTAATTTGAGAGAAAAACAAAAGGACAATATTGGAATACAATTCTCCAAACACTACTGGAGAAGTCAGACGTTAGTAATTGTAACGTATGGAGATTCATACTAAACGCTGGCTGAGACGCTATATATTTATTCCAAACGCTCTTTCACCCAACAGTTAAAATTTAATAAAATAATATTTTGACCGGTCAAAATGTTAAAAGTTAGAATGCGCCAATTTGTTCTTTCGAGCACTAATCGAAAGATGTAAGCATGGAAAAAGAAAAATAGTACACGGACCTTTTTTTTAACCTACAAAATTTAAGGTCATTTTTTTATTCAAGCATAAACTTTAGGGTCCAAAAAATAAATAATAAAAATCGTGGGACCAGAAATAAATACCTATACTTTGGGGTCCAAAATACAAAAAACCCGGTAGTAATCTACGAGAAGGTAACTCTTCTTATTGAATCATATTATATTCTAGGTGATTGTCACAAAAATAAATTAAAACTAAAAATTAAAACACATAGCTTTACATTTCGAATAGTCATGTGTTCTTAATAACTTGGACGACTATAAAGTCTTAAGTCACCTTTATGTTTATTTAAACAAATCATCAATTATTCAATATTGAAAAAAAAATCAAAAGTCTTTTTTATTTTTAATTTCATAAAAAAACATAATAAAATATCCTGTTTCTAAATTTATGACTATCAAGTATATGTTTAATATGTTTTTCTAAGAATCAATCATTTAAAAATAAAGATATTGTAAATTGTAATAATTGTTATCCTCTAGTATGATTCTACTGTCATATTATTGAAATTAAATTAAAAAATGATTTACGCGCAAAAAAGAAAAATGTGAGATGATGATGGTGCAATTGCTCTATAATTTTCATTGATTTTCTAATAATGATTTGAATTGATAATTGAAAGAATCCTAGAAGGGTGAATAGGGGTATCACACTTTCTGCACATTTGAGATAAAGGACGCTAGGTCTCTTAATCTTACACAAATTAAGAGATAACTTTAAGCAATATAAAGGACAGTAGAAATATCAATGGATAACTTTTTTTATTGAGTCAGAATAGAGTACAAAAATACAGTAACCTGGTTGCTCAAGAAGTAAAGTCCTTATAGCAACTGCTAGAGGAGTGTCTTACTAATAGGCACTTTCAGAGATTATTTAATAACACAAAGCACCAACACAGCAATGTGCTTTCACTCACAGAACCTAATTCCCTTTAGGTTCTGTTACCAATAACACGCCAGTGTCCTTCTGCTACTGCACACTTAGAACTCGTCTCTCACAGACTACACCTCAGAAATCCCTTGGATTTCCTACCTTGCGATTACTTCCGTGGAATCGCTTAATTTAACACAAGATAATGTGAGATGTATTTATAGTTTTCTTCCTTGCTTGATTGGCAATTCTTCCAACGGTAACTTGCCTTCTGTATTGATTCTTCCCTTTTGTGTTGATGCTTCCTCAATCATCAATCAGCCAACGGATTCTTTCCTCTGTATTTGATTGCACAATCCTTGCTGATTTGTTTTCCTTATGCTTTCCTTATGAAAACGAATCACACATAATCAGGATATATAATATATAATCAGAATATATTATATACACATAATCAGGATATATAATCAGAATATAAAGATATTTCTCTTTTCTAGATTTTAGCTTTCATTCAAAACTGATCCAGTCGTCAAGGTTCTTGAGCCTGAGACTGTCAAGGTCCTTTAGCCTAAGTTCTAACAATAATATTTCTAAATTTACTCTAAAATATAAATTACGTAAAACTACTAAAACGATTCATATACATCTCACAGGTTGTCAAATATGAGTTGTCTTAAAATATTTAGAAATTATCTGCAAGTGAACTCATTACATCTGATATAGTCTAATATTATACTTATATGGGCAATGATATATACGAGTCTTACTTAGGGAAAGACAATGTTTATGTGTCTTGCTTTTGATGAAATTAATATTTATTATAATTTTTACAATAATTTTTTTTGATAAATAATATTAATTATCAATAATAAAAGGTTTGGAATGCATTGGCTACGCCAACAATTACGCCAGATGACACCCTAACCGAACGAACCTCATCCGATAGGTATATTTTATGCACTTCTTTGTAGCTTTTTAAAAATTATGAATAAAAATATAATTGTACACAATTCATCAATAGTATTTTAATTATAAAGTCATTCCTATATTTTTTTTTTTCAATATAATATTTAAATACTGAATTTTATATTAAGGTAAGACACTTAAAAAATAAATGTCCTATCTCAAAACTCATATTATTTTTCAAATTTATATTATAATACTAGACGAAGAAAAAAAAAAAGAAACGGCCGGTGGGTGTTAATTACTATTTGCTTTGCAATCTCGTAAAAAAAAAGTGACTAGTTTTCTAAAACTAGAATAAGGATAGGATAAATATAAACATGAGAGATGGGATAATATAAACATTGATGGTGCAAAGCTGACATGATTCAGGGAATTAGGGGTATTGTCCCCGGAAATCAAGATCTAGTGTCGTTAATTAATATATTGCTAATTTATGAGTACAACTTTGACGTACGTGTATGTTGACTATTTCTATATGTTAATCATATTTTATGTTTGATTAATACCTAACTCTTTGATTATAAAGGTTTGATCTAGCAAAGCAACATATCAAAACACTGTTGTACTGTAAGCAGTTTCTGTGGCAAAAAATGGAAATGAAACCCAAGAGAACAGCAGATGATGCAACAAATATCCATGTGATAGTGTTCCCATTTCCAATTCAAGGTCACATTAATCCCATGCTTCAATTCTCAAGGCAACTAGCTTCAAGAGGTCTTAGAGTTACATTTCTCACTACTTCTCCCTTTGCCACGAAATTCAATCCGTCCGACTCGAATTCAATCACCATCGAAATCGTTTCAGATGGCACCACTGAGGTCGCGAGTGCACAGAACAGTGACGCTTATATATCGATGTTCAATGATGTTGCGCCCCACAGCTTGGTTCGACTAATTGGCGAGAAACTCCAACGCAAGGGTCGTGTCAAGTGCCTCGTATACGATTCGGGATTTCCATGGTGCCTTGACATTGCTAGGAAATTCGGCATCTACGGGGTGCCGTTTTTCACGCAATCTTGCCTTGTTAGCTTGGTGTTTCACCAAGTGTACCATGGTATTTTGAGTGCCCCAATTGAGGAAGAAGTGAGTATTTGTGTTGATGGGGTGGAGTTGATTGAAGCAAGAGATGCCCCGACCTTTGTGCGTAAGGTGGGGGTGTTTCCTGTGCTGGAGAAGCTTGTGCTTGATCAATTCTCAAATTGTGAAGATGCAGATTGGGTCTTCTTTAACTCCATTCATGGCCTTGAGACAAAGGTATGTGCTCCCCTTTCCTAGCTTCAATTCCCGTTCAACTAAACTTGACTGAGGTAATTTTGGTATAATAATTGTAGTTGGGTTTCTTCTATGATGTTTGTATGATTAGAGACAACTGGCCATGCTGGGTTGGCGGCTGCCTATGGGATTGTTGTTTTAATTGTAGTTATGGGGTCCAGAGTTCAAATCCAGTGATATCCAAAAAATGATTTATAAATTTTTTTAAAATTTGACAAAAAAAAAATCATCATAAGGTGAAATTTATGCTACCTTCTTGATATGATATATAGTAAATGTTTTGATGTTACAATTGAATGAAATAATTATTAAAATTATGTATAAAAATTATTGTTGTATAAATTATGTCATTCTTCGATCTCCTCCATAAATTAACAATGCGATAAATATTTATAATAATATTTATGATTTACAGAGTAACATACTATATCTGTTTAGTTTTATAAAAGTATTATTAACAAGAATATGGAATGAATAGTCACATGATCACATTTCATAATGCAACATTGATTAACAATTTTACTAAGCTATTTCATTGACAAATAAATAAGTAAATAAATTAATAAAAGAAAATATAGAGTTGACTCAATCACATTATTGGCTAGTCTTTTCCCAACCATTTCATTTGTCATTATAATATTCAAATCTTCTTAAAAAAAATTTAGGCAAACTAGTTTGAAAATTAGATAATTCAACCCTATAAGCTAGCATGAAAATGTTACTATTAGAACTTCATTTGAAATTTCAATTTCTCATACTAATTTAAAATTACTCTCTATTGCATCAAAGTTTGTCCATTAACAAAAGTTCGACTATTCAGATAACAAAGTTAAAAACTCTAATTGTAAAAGTACCAATTACTTAGACAAAGGAGATCGAGATTAAGTTATTAAAATCAAAATTAAAATCACTAAAACTCTCATTAATATATGAGGTTAATAATGAATTATATAATAAAATTGGACATCATATTAGTAATAAAATAGAAATTAAAAACACAAAAAAATCTAGTCAATTTACAAATAAAATTATAAATAACAAAATTGAAAACAATATTTGACATACCGAGAAACGAAGAAACACACAAATGAGGGAATTGACATTGAGACATGCAGAGAAGTCAAGCAAGAGAAAAAATTAAGCCTGGGACAAGCTTTGAACCTAGGACCAATGCAAAAAGTAAGATTTCAAACACACATTAAGCCTGCTGCAACTAAGGCATTTCACTAATTGTGATTAAATTTGCATTCACTGTTAATATTTATACTTAATTTTTTTTCTCCAAAAGTTCAGTTAAGTCACTTGACTCCACTGATTGTGAACCAGATCCGCCTCTTAACAGTATTAGTAGCACAAATAATAATAAAGATTGTTGATCAATTTTGTTTTCATTAATTTTCAACATGTTGGGGGGGGGGGGGGAGGAGGGAATGTTAGTTGCTCATGCTCTTCTTGCTCATGTCCACTACCTGTGTTGGGAAAAAAGTATGGATGGGGGCAGTGTCGGGTTTCATCAACGACCTAGTAGAGGTTCATATGTGTAAGTCCATCGAAGTTTTATCAATATCATCCCCCGAAGCGGGTTTCTTCAAAAAAAAAAAAGATAAAAAAAAAAGTAAAGATTGACACAAAGTTTTTAACATGGGAAACCCAAATAAGCGAAAAAGACCATGAACACCGATGCAATATTAGAGGATAATAATGTGTTTATCAGAGTTTCCCCAATCTTTATCAATCTTCTCACAATCTCTTACTAGAGTTACAACACAAGGGTTCAACACTCACATTTTATCTTCCATTCACAACTCACACAGAGGTTTAGCAATACATATTTTATGCGCCTGGAACATATATCCTGAGTATGTGTAAGTAAACAATTATGCTATTAACAGTGAACAATGACCATATTTAAAGAATATGTTCCAGGCTAGGTGCATGTAATAAACTACAAAGGTTTAGAGATACAATACAATCTCTATGTGATACAAACGATGATACTCAATGAATCTCACAATAAATGTTATATCTCACTCATGTCATTCAAGACAAAATATAATATATAATAAAGTGGTTCCAACAATTAGGTCAAGAAAACTGCATCAAGGAAAACTGACATAACCAAATTAGCCTGCCACCACCATAGTTTGACATGGTCCAAGTCTATACAACATATATAGCTCGTGTTTGGACACAAACATAACATGCGTCTGTACGACATACCCCGTGTCAATCGTGTGAGTAACACCCCCAAGTAAAGCAATCATCAGATTACAACTAATCACCTTTTAATCTAAAGATTAGCACAGCGAAAAACTAAAACCCAAGGGTACTACTACCGTCCCCATACCAAAGACAAAGCTTAACAAACCATCCAAAATTCCAAACAGCAAATAATAACGGCAAATAAGAGTTTAACATCATACATGATCACATTTATACCATACTAACCCTTAATCATCATTTTAATTGACCAACGCAAGAACATACATTCATTATAGTCCCCTAATACATTAAACTATCGTAAGGAATTTCACACCACCAAAGTAGTTGATTTCATACAAACTCATGAAATTCCACATCTTCTAGTCTAACATGACTTCTCACCCGAACCTGATTTAGCTAATTAGGAGTACCACCTAAACATAACACAAAAACAATTTTCGCAAATGAGTTGATAACTCAATACGCATACTCCTATACAGTTTGGTAATTCATTTTATTTCGTGCATTTCAATTCATTTGCAAGCAAAAAGAAGAAAAAAATTAAATAAATACATAATGCATGATTAATTTTATTTGAGTGTTCCCTTGGGATCATCAGACTAAGCTTTCATATGCGCATATTAGGATCGATCGGGAGGTCCGGATGGAATTAACCGGTTGACACTGGCCAACAAGCCATGTTATGAAATAAATGATACACTTTGGCATATAAAGTTGAGCGGGACCACATTTATGTGAGAAAACATGTAAAGAAATCAATTAATCATGATAAATAACATTCAAGCTTTAATTGAACTAAATGAGTGAGTTTGGGTAGGGTACAGACTATATGTGTACCTTTAGTTGCAAACTGCAGGTAAAATGTCTTGAAGACTAATTGGAAGGACCCGAGTGGGGAATAGCAACGACCTCATGAACAACACTTGAGATGCAAAATTAACAAAGTAAATAAATTTTGGAGTTGTGGAAAGGATAGTGTTTCTAACTCTAAATAAATAAGAATAAAACTTTAGCGAAAAGGCTTGTAAAACTTCAGATTTTTGCTGTAAGTTGTAAGAATCATAACTCTTACAAATATTCAAATACCTAATAAGATAACTTTTCGGAAAGCTAGAATTATAGAGTACAACTTTCAAGTTGAAAGATAAGACTAAAAATGGGTGTAAAGACATGACAAAAGGCAATACTTGTTGCTGGTCTGTACTACTGAAAAATCGCAAGCAAAATTTTAAAAATTAATAATTCAAAATCTAGACATTGTATGAACAAGAGTGAGCAGTCTACGGTAAACTTGAAGTGTGAGCTAAAACTATTATGTTGGTCAAAATTTTTGAAAAGATTCGGAAGACACCAGAAAGTGGCTTGAAAAAAGGTTACGGGGCTGATTTTGTTGGGGCGTAACTCATTACCCCGACATCCGATAAACGCGTAAAGTCCTCATTTCGAAAAACTTGTGGAAGGTACTACAACTTTTATATTGACCACTTAAGTTAATAAGGCCTCCTTGATACCGTAAAACATCCATGAACCTACTCCTCCAAAAACGTATTAAAATAGGGCACGCGAATTAAATAGCCAAAACTCGAGTTATACACATCAGAGTCCCGAAATTCCAAGCATGAATGGAAGCTATCACCACAGGCTATCATTCCATATAATTATTTTGGTCATAGAATGCTTCGGTTGTCCTGGGAAATCCAGAATACAAAATACAAGTTACTTGACTCAAATAGGCAACAAAGACTCATTTTTTATGGATAACCCAATTTACCTTACTAAACCTTTCTGAAATGAATGACTCACAATGATTATACCCATCCTCAATAATCATATGGATGCCCAAATCACATAACTCATTCATAACTAGGGATAGCAATGGGTCTTAGACTCGCCTCATACCCGCTCGGACCCGTCCCATTTAGGCGGGTTGGGTCCAAAAAAATTGGACCCATTGGGTTCGGATCGGGTCTGGATCCATTAAAAAATTGGTGGGTCCGCGTTCGGGTCTAGGCAAGGACCCGTGGACCCGACCCATGGACCCGTCAAATTATATATTTATATAATGAAAACCCTAGTGTATTTGTATTCTTAGAGTTGTATAGTGCTATAATCACGAACTTTGTGTTTATTTATTTTTTTTCATTTTAAGTTGTATAATTGCATTCTTAAAGTTGATGCGTGAATGTTTTTTATAATGTTTTTATGTTGAATTTTGTTCATAGCCTCGTACATTGAACTATATGTTTTTATTACGTTAAAAATATGTGTAATTAAAGAGAATAGTTATTATTATACAATTGCGCACATATAAAATTAACTCGAAACATTAATAAATCTAGTAAAAAAATACATGAGAGTGTTGGACCCAATAAGGACCCGTGGACCCGACAAATCCGAGTCCGGTCCAAGTTTTTGGGACCCATCGGGTCTCGGGGCGGGTGTGAGTCCAAAAAAAATTGACGGGTCCGGGTCCATCTGGACCCGCCCTAGACCCTACCCATTGTCATCCCTATTCATAACAAGTATAAGTTAAGTTAATACACCTCTCTAATTCTTTAGTTCTTTCCATTGAGTTACTCAAAATGTTCACCAAAAGCATCAACATAATTATTATAGCAGCTAAGGACAACAGTTAAAACTTTACATTTTGGAGTAAGTCATTGCAAATGGGCGGTTGCCCATTGGACAGTTGTGAGTGGGCTAGTAAATAACGGGTTGTACCCATTTAAATCAAAAAACAGGTCGGGCTCTTAAGGGGCACACATTTTATTTCATTTCGCAGGCCTCCGCAGGCCGAGTTTGGGCTTGACAGTAATTAGAAACGGGTTAGAGTTGTGTCGTCCCTCGTCTGCAATCACATTCACTTAGCCTCACAAACTCTAAGGTTTTGCCTCTCACTATCACTCTCCCTGTCAAGTCTCTCTCTCACCCGCCATCACTGCCACCACCAGTGCTATCTTCGGCGAACTGCGTCGACTCCGGTGAGTTGTGTCGTCTCTGGCGAACTGCTACCCGCCTCACAAACGCTAGGGTTTTGTCTCTTACTCTCACTCTCCCTGTCAAGTTTCTCTCTCTCACCCGCCATTGTCGCCACCACCACTTCTATTACCGGCGAACTGCGTTGATTCCAGTGAGCTGTGTCGATTCGGATATCATCCTTCACTTGTTTGTGGTTGTTGTGTTTCTGGGTCGCATGTATTTTGCGAATTACAGAACGTTTCCTTGGTAAACTAGTCCTACTTTGATTATTCCAAGTGTTTCCTTCATATGTCCCTCCCAATTTCGTTGGATTTTGATCTATATACTTGATTTCATTTGGGGGTTAGAGAGGGAAGTCTTATCTCAGAATACATTTATTCTAGGTTTACTTTCACTGTAATGGTTTCAATTGTGGCTTTTCTATTACTGTATTGGTGAAATTTGTGTGGATAAATTGAAAAGATTGTGCATTTGTGCCTTTTTTTTCTGAGGAATTTGGTATTTTCTGCCATCTGGGTGGGTATGTGCGTTTTTTGTTGAAAATTGAAATGGGTAAGTTTGCCCCTTTTGATTCTTGGATAAATTGGAATCTTATTGCCATCTGGTTTTCTGATTCTGGTGGAAATTGTAGTGGGTTTTTTTTGGTTCTTTTGAAATTTGTGTGGAACTGTGGATGAATTGAAAGATTGGGTGTATTAGTAGAGCTGGTGGAAATTGTAGTGGGTTTTCTGATTCTTGGATGAATTGAACTGTGGATGAATTGAAAGATAAGTTTTCCCTAGATTGTAGTCTTTTTTTTGTTTTTTATCCGTGTCAGAAGTGCAAATGTTGATAATCTGGTGCTAACATGCCAAGTGGTCGAGGAAGTACATTAGTACAATGTAGATATCCTCTGATCAGACCAGCCCAAACCCGACCCGGTCTGTGTTAGGGCCCGTTAAAACCCAATCCAGTTGATCGAGGTAAAAACCATTTACCTGGCCCGACCCGTTTGTGACTGGCCCGACCCGTTGCCCAACTCTATTTTGGAGATTTCACACCAAAATATTACATGTATAACAAGAGACATCCAATAATAATCCACAATTCTATGAGCCATTTTATCAAGCAGGTTTTATGGAGTTCCAAATTCATCAAGTCTCACATACCCATCAGGCCATCAATCATCACATTTCACATAACAACAAAATTCTTGTACTTTACTAATTTTCATCCAAATTACTACATATGCAAGCTTGGGACAACAACAAACCATTCAAATTTTTGGAATTTCATGTTAAAATCAAACATACATCTTCAATCAAACTAGATTCAATTTCATACCAACATCTCAACTCCAAAATCCAACCAAAATATCATCAAAAGTAACCTAATCGTTGTCCAATTTACATCCTAAACAACCCAAATTGATAAATTCACATAATATTATACTTAAAAACTAAATTAAACTAAGGAAAACAACACATTTATAAACTTAAAATTTTAAATTCAGATTAGGAAAAGTTAGGGTTTTAACTTAAAAGAGGAAAGATGAGGGGCAGATACTAGAGTAGGACACTTTTTAAACAGTGTCTTGTCCTAGAATACGTATCATCACTCTTATAATAATTAGAAAAGGGAAATGCTAATAAATAATATAAATGACAGAAAGATACTACCTCTGTTTTTATTTAAGTGTTACTTAGGTAATTGTGTCAAAACTTTGACCATTAATATTTTAATTTGTATGATTATCCATCAAACAAAATTGATATAATTAAATTCGTAATAAAAAATATTATTAAAAAAGTATAATATCATACTTTTTATAAAAATATTATGTGAAAAATTATTAATTAAAAATAGACTTCGAAAGGCAGGAATGATTCAAAATCAAAAACAGAGGGAGTAAATAAGTGGCTCATGATTTAGCATAAATCAATGATTGATATATAGAGCACTGTGATTAAACTAGACCCAAACTATCTAAAAATATCAAAATTATCACCATAGATTATTTTTTGTTAAAAGTGACACTGAACTTGTTAAAGATGGTCAAAAATACCATTTAACTGGCTGCAACTTGTACAAATAGAAAATAAATTGAAAATTTAATTTTTGAAATTCGTCAACTGAAGAGAGAGACACATGATTCTCTCTGTCTCTCTTCTTCTCAACCCTTCTTCTCCTCCTAAATCATCTGAAGAACCCAAAAATATGGATGAAATTTGAAAATTGTTCAAGTAAATTGGTAGGACTATGAAGAAGGCAATGTAAAGACAACACTTTGAAGATAATCAAAGAGGTAAATTTTTTTACAGTTTTGCTCAAAGAACTCAGTAGGAATGGAGATGGGTAGAATGGGTGGTTTCACCATGAAAAAGAAAGAAGATGCAAAAAGAAAATGGGGAGGGGTAAAATTGTATAGACGAAGGTGTGAGGGTAGAGAAATCTTTAAAGAGGAGAACTCGTTCAAAAAACTAGTTTTAAAATGAAAATGCAAATTATATAGTAGATTGTTGAGGACTAATCTAGATTTACAACATGAAAATGATAAGTGATTTCAAAATGATTATGAATTAATCATCTTGAATTTTACAAAAATTGTTCTAAAACGTATATTCATGCATTTTTAAATTTTAAATAAACGTTTCATTGTTTTAAGTGTTGTACAACTCATAAATCACATAAAATTTATCATTGGTTTATTTTTTTGATAAATATAAATTATACATAAAATATGCATTCTTTATAATAGTTGATATGATTAGATTATCATTAGTACTTTTTTGCGTAGTTGATGATTGTGATACTTTTATATACTTGATAAACATGCATAAGTACTCAAAAAAATATTATTAAAAATCATAAAAACATAAATATTAGGTTTGATCTGGTTATTAACCATCTTGTTTCAAGACACATTTCATAATCTTTTACAACGTCTATTAAGATATCTCAACAGTTTATGTGAAGAATATGTATTATAAATTAATAAATATTGATAAATTTTATTATAATATTAATAAATTTACAAAAAAATTTATAAGAAATATGGATGCACTTTTTTTATTGTAAAATTAAACACCTTGGATAGATACTTCACAATGTACCACAGTAACAATAGAGGTGAAAGGGAGTACTTAGTTTCTTATTACTCCCTTATCAATTGTCCATACATGGTACATGCGATGTGGGACAAGCCCTATACCACATACTCTGAGTTTTTGTTGTCACCACTGTGCTACAGCTAGGTAGATCTCATAGGCCACTACTTTGAAATGGCTTTTCATACCAGTTTGTAACATAACAAACAAGAGAACTTAGCCTAGGAAGAGTAGTTTATTTGGTCTACAAAACCCATATTAGTTGACTGTAAAATTGAATACGGGACAATTATGCTCTGCTTGGAAGAAGAGTTAGAGAGGGTTTGGGGAGATTAAGGGGGGTGCTTACTCCTCCTTACCTTTATTTGGAAATAAAGTAAGAAGGGGTAAGGGGGAGTGGGATTTGCACTCTTTTACTCCTTTTAACTTTTATTTATCTTACACTCCGATTTGGGGAGTACGGAAGAGTTCAATGACATTATAACATACATAACACATAAATTGACAAATTTACCCTTCTGTTTCTTTATGTCAAGCTAAGAGAACTTTCTCTCTCACACACACTCATCTCTCTCTCTCTCTCTCTCTCTCTATCTCTCTTACACATACACGCACGCACGCGGACACACACACACACACATCTCACACACAGGGGGTAGAGAGGGAGGGGGAGAGAGAGAGAGAGAGAGAGAGAAGGGGGGGGGGGGGGAATATAGAGAACATAGGTATATAGTTAATGTATCTATCACTGTCATTGTATTACATATAATATGAAAGGGCAAGTATATCAATTTAAAACTTACTCTTACAAACTCTTCTAATTGATGTTCCAAACATGGGTAAATAATTTACCTTTATAAACACTCTCATACCATCACCCTTCTTTACTCTTATGAATTTTTACCCTCATTTTTAACTCTATCCTTCCAAGTTATCCCTTAGAGACAGAGGTAGTGATTTGATGCCTTCTAATTTTTTGGAAGCTTGGGCTAGAGAGAAAGATGATGTTAGCAATTAGAAAGTCTAGCTAGGGATCTAGGGATAGGCTGAAAGGGGAAGAGTTGATACACAAAAGGGGTATTTGGATGACTTTTGGGAATATTGGTTATTTTGACTAGTCAAAAATTATATTAGGGTTCTTGGTATGGGTGGGCAAAAAATCCGTAATCCGTAATCCTATCCAAAAATTTGATTATCCGATCCGAAAAATGGATAATTAGCGGATGAATTTTGAAGTTGGCGGATTGGTTAACCGATCCGAATTTTTTCTCCATATCACGGATCAGATATGAATCAGGGGTTGAAAAATCCGATAATCAGTCGGTTATCCGAAAATAATTAATTTTCAACTTTTTTTGTTCAAATATCACATTAATTTTCAACTTTGAACCCTTCAAATGTTTTTTTTTTTTTTTGTGGTGAATTAGTAGTCATTAGCGTAGAAATGTAACACAATACATAAAGTTCACCATTTTGAACCCATTAAGGTAAGAAAGACAATGATTATTATTATACGAGTGCTTTATAATCCGTGGATATACGGTTATCCGATCCAAAATCCGGTTAAGACTTTCGGATCGGATACAGATTGCAAATTTTTATTATCCGACAATTCGGTTAGCCGAAACTTTCAAATCGGATACGGATCATGATTTTAACTATCCGAACATGTGTTTAACTGATCCGAATTTATGATCGGATCGGTTAACCGATCAATGCCCACCCCTAATTCTTGGTGATATTTCTTTTTGATATAGCTTTGACCTCTAAGAAGTCATTCTATGAAAGCTACTTTTAGTAGCTTTTCATGGTTAGCTTTTTGAGTTATTAGCTAAGATTAAATTACTATATTTTTCAAAGTATGGTTGAAACTATATTATTTGTCATTTACTTTTACAATCCTCAATTTTTTAGTGTTTGGTTGAATGACTTTTGCAAGTAATTTACTTATGATGCATGCAACTTTTGTAATTTTCTCTCTCTAATCCGTCACCCCTCCCTCTTTACTCCAACCAACATTTGAGAGAGGAAATGAGAGAGGAAAAGGAGAGGCCATGGCCATGGCCATGAACTTAGTTAGATCGAAGGAGAGGGAGGAGAGAGAAAGGGGCTAGAAGAGAGAGAATAGAAATGAGGAGGGGGAGATGGTAAGTCAAAGTTGACTGGACAATTAATAAAAGTTAACACATACTCCTCCGTCGCCACTTTAGCACGCCACCGAGTTGTTTAGTTCTTAACTCGATGTCGTTCTACATGAATCCAATAAGCCCAAAATTCAGATTATTGAAAAACAAATCTAAAGTTCAGGTTATTAAGTATATTATGTGCCAAAGTTCAGATTATTTAAATCCAATTTCTTTTAATAAAATTAAACTATTATTTATATTTTGACCTAACTAATAATTAGTATTATATTCTTATATTTGATAAATATATATAATTACTAGATAGAATATTATTGGGAATTTAAAAAAATAAAATCCGGGCAATTCAAAATGATAAATATATATAATTATCTAGATATCTTCACTCCAAAAATCTGGACACTTTTGGAAAGGGTCAATCGAAAATTTCTAGACCCTTTTTAGGGTCTAGATATGGGAAAAAAGTGTTTAGATTTGGCATATTTTCGAGTAGTGTAACCATCTTGAGTATGATATGTATCATTGTCCAATGGTAAAATACCATCGGAGTTAACAGGAAACTAGCACCATACTCGTTTTGTTATACAGTTCTGGTAGTTGAGAGAGATGATCATGCGGAGCACTCCATACTTTGACAACATTAATCAACCTCCATAAACCAGCTATCTCATAGATGCCTAAACTATCTGTGACAATTCTTTCTTCTACCAACCTATTTGACTACGTACGTACGTGCTTCAGCTCCTTAATTAAGAAAAGGAAAAACTGATCTAGCTACTGACACCACTTCATCATCAATCATGAATAAATACATGTGAGCCCATGAGTAAATGTACAATATTATTGTACAAAAATCTCCCCCTCTTCGAACCCTGTACACCAAAGTAAAAAAAAAAAAAAAAAAAAAAGATGGAAAAGAAAGGGAGTGGAGGACATGAAACCCATATCATAGTTTTCCCATTTCCACTTCAAGGCCACATTAATCCCATGCTTCAATTCTCAAAGCAACTAGCATCAAGAGGCCTTAGAGTAACACTAGCCATTGCTTCTCCCACTGTCTCTGAACTCACCCCATTGAATTCAGATTCCATCACCATAGAAACCATATCAGATGGTCCATCTCAAACAGCCACCAGTGAGAATATCGATGTCTTCTTCAAGAGAGTCTATGATTTTGTGCCTCACAGTCTTACTCAGCTTATTGAAAGAAAACTCCAGCTGAAACATCGTGTTAGGTGCCTTGTCTATAGCTCGTTGTTCCCGTGGGGCCTTGACATTGCTAGGAAGTTTGGTATATATGGTGCGCCTTATTTTACTCAATCTTGCTATGTTAACTTGACATATTACCAAGTGTACCGTGGGGTGTTGAGATCTCTGGTCGAAGAGGAAATGAGTGTTTGTGTTGATGGGGTGGAATTGTTTGGAGCTAAAGATATGCCATCGTTTGTTCGTAAACTGGGGTTGTTTCCTGTGGTAGAAAAGCTTGTGGTTGATCAGTTCTGCAATTGTGGAGATGCTGATTGGGTCTTCTGCAACTCCATACATGCCCTTGAGACCAAGGTAAGTATGTGTATATCAACCCTTCCACAACCCTTCCAAGGAGGACATTTGGTCTACAAATCTCCTATAAATTGCACACACTGACACAACTAGCTATGTAGGACATATCTCATACGTTCTATTCGTATAGTCCATTAGTCCATCACATAACTTTGAAAATATGGGTAACTTCTTGAATTAAATTAGTAAAATTAAACTAGTACGTTGTGTATTGTGAAATAATATAATACGCTGTGTCATATAGTACGTTGTATTGTGAAATCGTGGTCCATCATTTCATTTGAATGTCTCCAAGCTTTATCCATTAACAAAACATAAATAAATAAATAAATCAAAACCTAATATTGACAAAGTAGTTTATCTATTAGTTACTATGGAAGAGGAAACAAATGTTTGTCTAACCGATGAGTTTGAATATGACCCAAATAGCCTAAATATTCCCAAGATATTAACCGGCGGTATGGTGCTACATGTCTTGTCCCAAGGCACTTCTTAAGTGTCTTACCCTTCACCAAATTCGTATTTTATAGATTTTTTGTACTAATTTTTTTAATAATAAATATTAATTTTCAATTACAATAAAGTTTGAATGCATTGGCTGCGCAAATGGACACCTTTGATACTTTCATCAGATTGACCTCATACGTTAGACATATTTTAGGTGTTTTTTTAAGTACAGATAATGAATTAATAATCAATAAAAGTATAATTTTATACAATTTGTATGTAATATTATAGTTATAGAATTCAATCATATCAAATTTTTCTATTTAATATACAATAATATAGTTTTAATAATATGGCAAGACACTTAAAATGTGTTTGCCCCAAGAGTCCTATCATTTTCGAATACTAAAACTATTAATGAGCTAGATTTTCAACTTGGGGGGCAAGTGCTGCATTTTTCATGAAATAAGATTTATGTAGATTTCTGACAATTTTTTCTTGTTCGAATACACGCTTATCAATGTAGTTGGAACAAATTAAAAAACGCGGTAACTTCATTAATAGTATGCGGGTGTGTTTGGTGAACATAAAAGGAATGGAATAGATAAGGAATGGGTTGTAGTTCCTATTTTTCTGTTTGAAAAGCAGTTTCTGGAATGAAATTGCAATTCCAGGGGATTTGCTATCCCTCCCAAATAAAGGGATTAGAAACCTCCCAAATGAACATTAAAGTTGCAGGTCATGAGCAGGCTTGATGTAAGCATTATGAGCATAACAGTTATAAGTTATTAGCATAGTAGTTATACAGTATGAGCATTGGTGTAGAGGCTTATGAGCACAATAGTTATAAGTTATGAGCATAGTAGTTGTACAATATGAACATTGGTGTATAGGCTTATGAGCATTGGCTTTGTAGGCTATGAGCATAATAGTTATAATTTATGAGCATAATAGTTAGTAGTTAAGGCTTATGAGCATTGGTCTTGTATGTTATAAGCATTAAAGTTGTAGGTTATGAGCATTGACCTTGTAGGTTATGAGCATAATAGTTATAAGTTATGAGCATAGTAGTTGACTAGTTGTACAGTATGAGCATTGATGTAGAGGCTTATGAGCATTGGCCTTGTAGGTTATGAGCATTATTGGTGTGGGTGGCCACTAAGGTCAGGCCATTGCATTTCCAGTATGGCTTTGTTGCATTGTGGGAATTTTGGGCACTTGCATTTTGGCTCAATAAAATTTGGCTAATAAGCCTTACTTATCAAAAAAAAATGAGCATTATCGTTTCATGCAATGAGCATTGTCATAATAGGTAATGAGCATAGGTTTTTAGATTCATGAGCATTATGGTTTTATGCAATGAGCATTGTCGTTATAGGTAATGAGCATAGGTTTTTAAATTCATGAGCATTATGGTTTTATGCAATGAGCATTGTCGTTCTAGGGTATGAGCATAGGTTTTTAAATTCATGAGCATTATAATGTAACCGTTTTTCCTCTCAGATTTGATTTGTGTTCTAGGGTTGCTAGGTTGGGGAAGCACGTGTGGGCCAGGCGAGCCTCTTTCATTTCTTTCCTTTTCTTGGGCCGCGAACTTTTCTTGGGTTGCTGGGTCGGGGAAGCACGTGTGGGTCGGGCGCACAATGCACCGTGCTCCCGGGCTCAGCATCTAAGCGGTGGGGAAGGGGGCGGGGTTTAAGGCCCACCTTTTTCATTTTATTTCCTTTTATTTATCACTGATAATATTTCAAAATTTTCAATATCCTTTCTAAACTGTAGTAAGCTCTTATAATCGTATGTTTCATTATGAACCTACTGATAATACTTTCATATAATAGCAAATTATTAATATTGAAAAATTAATAATTAAAATTTTTAAAATTTGATTAGCATATACACAAGACACAACAAACAAAATAAAAAGAAAGAAACACTAATTAGTAACCTAACCGACAACCGGCAATTCTATCTAATTTAATTATTTTGATATTAGATAAGCCCTGAGATAGAGGCCTAATAGGGTAGATTGATCTTACTATGATTTAAAAAAAAAAAAAACCTAAACCGACAACCATCCTAGCTATCTTTCAAACTTGGTACTAAAACTCAAATCATTGTTGTTTTATACGAAAGATATATTACAAGGAAGATAGTAAGTATGTATAAGTCACAAGTACAATTCGATCACATGGTAGGACACAAAATTACAAGAATGTGACCGTGCCATTGCAATTTGTGTCAAAAAGGACACGATTCTTCTCAACACCTGCATCTCTTTTCGACCATTATCACTTTCAGGAACCATCAATCCCTCTTATTTTCCTCCTATTGGTGCGGGTGCTTTTGTTGTGGTTCTGTTTTGCTTGCTTATCTTGTACATGTGTTGATCTTTTCCAACTTTAGCCTTTGGGCTTATTAATAATAAACAAAATTATATGTTGGAAACTTTACATAATCTTGGGTTGGAATTAACTAATACTTGCTAATTAAAAATTTTACATGTCTGTTTAACTTTTAGTAGATTACAAATCATTGGTTAACCACCAAATCCAAGTCTTATAACATTTGTTAGTATCCAACAATCACCATAACTATGTTGAACCAACTCAACCAAAAGCTTAAGTTGATGGTTTTAGCCTCAAGAATGATTTTGTAGTCTCACATGCCCCATCACGCTTTTTTACCTTGCGCAAATGAATATGGGGGGTGTTGAGACTCGAATCTAAGACCTCTTGTTTTTTGGTCTGGCTCTTATATCATGTGGAACCATCTCAACCAAAAGCTTAAACTAATAGTTTGAAGCAACCACGAATGGTTTTGTAGTCTAACAAACTAAAGGAATATGAGTGTAGACTAATATGAGCGTTCGTAGATTTAGTCTACATTTAATATTATTTTTTTTAATACTATCTTATTCCATAAAAATATTTAATAAAATTTATTTAGTATTATTATAATTTGGGTTGTATTTGATTGCGCAAAAAAATTTCACCCCATTCAATAGAAACTATTTAATTAATACTTTCTTCAAAAAATATCACCTACATCATTATATTATTTTCATTTTAGTTTCTATACATAATCTTAATTTTCAAAATATTAATTTGTGTTTTTTAGTAAAATTTAGATATGAAGACTGGGTGAATCTTTTTTTGCACAACAAACACAACCTAAATTATAATACTCAATTATTTTTATCAAATATATATTTTTTTGAAGATCATTATATGTATGTATGTATATGTATGTATGTATGTTGGATAACATATGAAAAATTAAATTAAAATAATAAAACATATGGATAAGATTTATTTATACTAAATTTAATTTGTAGCTAAGATTTGTTCGATTATGAATTTATGATACTTGTGGAATAATCACTACAAGTTTTTGAAAATCTTACTATTCTTAAATAGACATGAAGACTCCTAAAATCAAAAGATAGTTTGAGAATATTATATTACAAACTCATATTTTTTTTTCAGTTTATCTGAGAACCATTTTTAATGCATAATAAACTAGTTTACAACCTGAAAAGTTATGATCTGTTTTAAAAGACTAATTTCTTTTACTTGCTTTGCTATCTAGCTAGCCTCGATATGCTTCCAACAAGAATGTAAAGATATTCTTCAATGAGACGACCTCAGCAACAAAATAATTCCGGACCTCTCATATTATATAATCATGGTATAATTAAATTTTATTACATACGCCTCCTTTGAACCCAAACCTAAAGAAAAGAAAATCTACACATGCCATGTATATTTACACTTGTATCCCATATTTCAGTAAAATGATAAATATCTTGACACAAGATGCTTGTTAACCATCTTGTAGTTCACCTAAATCATTCAAAAAATTAAATGTAAGTATTTTTAAATCATTATAAAGGTAGATTTCATTACATTAAGGGTTATTATGACTTATAAATTATATAATAATAATTATTTATTTACTTTTTTCATAAATATAAAAATATGCACAAAATGTATATTTTCTACCATGATTGATAAAATTAAGTTATCATTTATATTTTTTGACTTAACTAATACGTATTATACTCTTATAGTTGATAAATATATATAATTACTTGAGAAAATATTATTAAATGTTGTCTTAGTCTAACAGGCATTTCCTTCCAAGTGATTAATTATGACGTCTTTGAGGACGTACGATAAAGAAAAGATACCATTACAATGAGTCATCATTCACCCATCACATTGCAAGTATATATGTAATGCAGTGAAGGAAAAGAATCATACATGGCACATTTTATTAAGAATCATACATGGCATATATGTAATGCAGTGAAGGAAAAGTATTCATTTGGATTGTAGATGACACAAAAATCTATAAAAATAGTAAAGTGATAAAAAGATACTCCCTCCGTTCTTTTTTATCTGTCATTTACGGTTTTCAGTGTCAATTTTTAATCAATAACTTTTAATATAAAACATTTATAAAAAGATATAATATTATACTTTTTCAACAATATTTTTCATTACGAATATAATGATATCAATTTTGTATGATGAATCATTATACAAATTAAGATATTAACGGTCAAAGTTTTTGCCACAATTTCCTAGGCGACAGATAAAACAAAACGGAGGTAGTAAATTGCTAGACAACCGACAAAAAACAATTCATCAATATTTATCATAAAATTCATCACAAATTTCATCAATATGATTATAGAATTTATCAATTTTTTTAAATTTATCAAATTTTTATAAAAATTCGTCATATGAAAATTTAACTTATTTTAATGCATGTACTAGATGCTTAATGTACGATAAAATTTACAATTATTAAACCTACCTTGTCAAGACACTAAGATGAAGACCCCAGAAAAAGAACCCACCAAACATACAATATAATCCTTGCATGGACATAATTTGTTGCCAAAACTAATTAAACCTTGATATCACCTTGGGGAGGCTTGGGATTTATTTATATCTTACCTTATTGGCTTGGCTTGCATTAGAGAAATTAAGTAGTGGAAAGAAAAGAGAGTTTGCAATGGAGGGAGTTGAGAACATAGAGCAAAAGCCAACAAGAGGGGCTCATGTTCTAGTAATTCCAACCAATCTACAAGGCCACATTAACCCAATGCTCCAATTCTCAAAAAGATTATCCTCCAAAGGCCTTCAAATGACCTTCATCTTAACCTCCAGCATCCCTTGTCAGTCACCACTGTCCTCCCTACCGTCTGTCGAGTTCGTTCGCATCTTCGACGGCTTCCGAGAGGATCATAAAGTAGTGGACTTGGATGCCCATGTCAAGAGGTTGAAAGCATGCATTACACAAAGCATGCTTGACCTCATTCACTATTACAAGCAAAACAAGGAAAGTCTTAGCCCTACACCCAAAATGGTCATATATGATTCTTTCATGCCTTGGTTTTTGGATGTGACTAAGGAAACTGGCCTCATGGGTGCCCCTTTCTTCACCCAATCTTGTGTGGTGAATTCTATATATTACCATTTTCATAAGGGGGCCTTGCCAATACCATTGAATGGATCCCTTGTGACATTGCCTGCCATCAAGGAGTTTTTGAGGGTTGGTGATTTGCCTAGTTTTATATCATCTCCTACCACTTACCCACCTTTGTTGAGAATTTTGTTGGAGCAATTCTCGAATTTTGAAGAAGCAAATTGTACATTTGTCAATACCGTGGATAAGCTTGAATTTGAGGTACGTCATTAATGAAAAATTCTATTTGTTTTCCATTTTGTCTATCACGATTTCTAATATCTTTCTTTAAATAATAATCTCACACATAATATCTTGTTGGAAAATTATAATATTAGACTTATATGATATTATTTTTCTTCGATAATAAGAGCGATTTGAGTGGCGGATAACTGTTATTTACTAGCAAAAAAACCAATAGCTATTAAAGTAATTATTTAAGAAGAATATGTTCAGTAAATTAGATGTTGAAATTGAAGATAAATACAAAATTACTAAAAAGACATTATTATTATTATTATTATTATTATGATCAGCTTAGAGGGTGGACCATCCTTGATTGAGAGTCCATCATCCGGCGGCAGATTGCGAGGTAATTTGTTTGCTTTGAGTGGGTGAAACTTGAGAGGTATATATGACTATTTATTTCTTGTCTTGCCCTATTCTTTAGAGTAATAGGACTCAAGTTAAGTTTGGTAAGATAAAAAAAATGAAAGGAAAGGTAAGGATAAAATTTGTGGTAGGTAAGTTAGTGGTGGATAAAGATATCTTATAACCAAAATTTTGACTTTGGATTGAGTATTTTTTAGGGAATCGTGGTAAGTTAAGTTAAGGTAATGTTAGATAAGGATAAACCTAACACTGTGTTTCAATTGGGGTTATAGGAGGGGAATGGAGGGGAAAGGAGGGGAAGAATATTAAGTAATCTTCTTTACCCTTGTTTGGAAAAATAAATAGGAAGGGAGGGGAGGTTAACCATTTACCTTCGTTCCCTTCCATTAACCCTTTTTCATTAACCTTCAATATGAGGGTTAACAGAGAGGAGGAGAACTTATTATGCATTAAAAAAAATAACTTTATTAATATAATAACTATTTTATTTTCCTCCCCTCCCCCTCCTTCCCTCCCTTTTTTTAATTCAAACACAACCATTAACCCTTCTTATCTCTCATTTTCCTCAACTTATAATCAAAATAAGATAAAAACATCTCCTCCCCTCACCTTCCCTCTCCTCTAGTACCCTCCCCTTTCTTTCCACTCTAATGCCCAAACAGACTATAACTTACCGCTCTAAATAATGTGACTCATTATGTAGCAAAACCACAAGGGCTCAATTGCAAATTCCCTTTGCTAAACGCAGAGCAACAAGTTTGACTAATAACGCCCAGAAAAATAGTCGTCAAATGCTATCCACTGCGAAACACTAATTAACTGAATATTTAAAATTTAATAAAATTACGTTTTGATCAACTAATACACTAAATACTAATTCAAACTTAAAATTTAATAAAATGACGTTTTGACTTACTAAAACACTAAATAGTAATTCAAACTTTGTTGTAGAAAAGAGTCTTAGTGACCCATAAAATGAAAAGAAGGGAGTAGTCAATAACGGTCAAACACATATTCTTTCTAAGGGTTTTGACTCAAAATAATCCAAAGTCAGGGTTGAGTGAATAAAAATAATTCAAATTGACTTTCTGATTGAGAATGTGTCAAAAGATTACTTGCTTTGTTAGGTTGTTAGCTAGCCCGGATATTCTTCCCTAATTTGTTGCCAAAGGTAATTAAACCCTATGTATTATCTCCTTAGGGAGGCTTGGCATATATATCTTCCCTAATTGGCTTGGCTTGGCTTGCATTGGAGAAAGTAGTGGAAAGAAAAGAGGGTATTGCAATGGAGGGAGTAGAAAACATAGAGCAAAAGCCAACAAGAGGGGCTCATGTTCTAGTGATTCCAACCAATCTACAAGGCCACATTAACCCAATGCTTCAATTCTCAAAGAGATTAGCCTCCAAAGGCCTTCAAGTGACCTTCATCCTCATCTCCAGCTCCCCTTGTCAATCATCACTCTCCTCCCTCCCGTCTGTCGAATTCGTTCGCATCTTCGACGGATTCAGAGAGGGCCATAAAATAAACGACTTCGAAGCCCATATAAAGAGATGGCAAGCATGCATTACCCAAAGCTTGCTCAACCTCATTCACCATTACAAGCAAAACAAGGAAAGTCTTAGTCCTACACCAAAAATGGTCATATATGATTCTTTCATGCCTTGGTTTTTGGATGTAACCAAGGAAACTGGCCTCATGGGTGCCCCTTTCTTCACCCAATCTTGTGTGGTGAATTCTATATATTACCATTTTCATAAGGGGGCCTTGTCAATACCATTGAATGGATCCCTTGTTACATTGCCTGCCATCAAGGAGTTTTTGAGGGTTGGTGATTTGCCTAGTTTTATATCATCTCCTACCAATTACCCACCTTTGTTAAGAATTTTGTTGGAGCAATTCTCGAATTTTGAACAGGCAAATTGTTCATTTCTCAATACCGTGGATAAGCTCGAAAATGAGGTGATATATTCTCGATCTTCTTCTCATTTTATCCGTCATATATGAAATTTTTCGTATGTCCAATGTCATTCTTTGATTAAAAATTCACATAATAATATCTCATTTAAGAATTACAAGATAAATTATAATACAAAAATATTCTCCACTACAGATATAATGGTATTAGTCTCGTATTCTAAAACAATGTATATATTGATAAATTAATAGTCAAAATTATCAAAATTTAACTAACGTATAGATCTAGTAATAGATAAAATGGAAAGGATAGAGTAGTTGAGAACTAGCAAACATGTATTCTTTCTATGTACTTTTATTAGTACATTAGCTTCACGTTATGCATACATCTTAATTCTTTTTTTAAAAAAACCAAATATTAACGATTTCATTAATAGCAAGTCATATGGCACTTACAATGAAAATCGTGATTGAACAATTGTAGATCTAAATCATAGATATGAAATTAAATTTCCAAATAACTAATACTAATCTTACTGACGTTCGGCTCCGATTTTTTCCATGACTCTACATCTTTCTTCGATGACCCTCCATCTTTACCATTGATGGAGAACCTCACAACCCGTGCTATAGCGATTCGAAAGTCAATCTTCATCCAATATACTAGACCACACCAACTGAACAAAAACTTCAGAAATAGACTAAAAACCCTAAATAATGGTACAAAAAATTCTTACAAAAGAATAAACTAACTTTCTTTACGTAAACGTAAAACCAAACTAATAATTGGGATAGAAATCAAGCAAATTGGGGCTTACCATCGACAAAAAAATCGATGGCAGCCCCTCCAATAAGATGGAGACTAGTGTTGTCCAGATAGAGAAAAAAAAAGCGGCTAGGGTTTTTTACAATAGCTTACATCTTAATTCTTACATGAACAAATACTGGGAATAAAAATATCTGCACAATAATTGTTCCCTCTATGTAGGTTACTTTTATAATTATATAAGATATCACAAGTCATTTGGTTAAGTATACTTTTGCTTGTAGGTAGTGGATTGGATGGCAAGCAAAATGCCAGTGAAGACAATAGGACCAGCCATTCCATCAATGTACTTAGACAAACGGTTACCCGACGACAAAGACTACGGCCTGAGTCTTTTCAAGCCAGAGACAGACATCTGCATCCCATGGCTCGACTCGAAGCAAGAATGCTCGGTCGTGTACGCGTCAATGGGCAGTCTAGCCTCCCTCGGCGTATCCCAAATGGAAGAAATGGCTCTTGCTCTCGACAACTCCGACAAGTACTTCCTTTGGGTTGTCAGGGCTTCTGAAGAGGACAAACTCCCCCAAGGTTTCAAACAGAGGACATCTGACAAAGGCCTCATTGTCCACTGGTGTCCTCAGCTGGAAGTCTTGGCTCATCCGGCTGTCGGCTGCTTTGTGACACATTGTGGGTGGAATTCGACGTTGGAGGCCATAAGTCTTGGTGTCCCCATGGTGGCATTCCCTCAGTGGACCGACCAGCCCACGAATGCCAAATGTATTGCTGATTTCTGGAAAGTTGGAGTGCGAGTCAAGGCAGATGAAAAGGGAATTGTCACCAAGGAGGAGATGGAGTTTCGCATTCGACAGGTCATGGAAGGAGAGACTGGTAAGGAGATCAGAAGCAATGCTAGTAAACTGCAGCAGGTTGTTAGAGGGGCTATGGAGGAAGGTGGTAGCTCTGATGCCAATATTCAAGAATTTGTTGATAAGTTGTTAGGTTCCCAGCTAATTATTTGAAGTTGATTTTGTGCTTGACTTTTGCTTATCATAGAGTACTTTATTGTGCCTACTATTGTGGAAGGATACTTATCCTGTACTAAGTAAACAAGGCCAGGCAAACACCTGTTTGTGTACACCAGCTTATTAAATTTTTAAAATAATTTATCAATATTAAATATAAAACTAATCATAAATATATTAATATTATTACAAAATTAATCAATGTTTTTTAAAGTCATCAAGTTTTTATAGAAATTCATCACATAAAAAATTGGAAAATTGGATTCTAATAATCCCTGCTTTCACAAATTATATAGAAATAATCTTTACTTTCATTTAGAATTATGATGGTCCAAAAAAAGTTAAATAGGATTTTTGTAGAACATTATTGTGAATATACCCTAAATAACATAGATTATGAACTGAATTTGATCCGAAGCTTAGTATAATAATCTACTATGATTTTTAATGAATTTATGACATTTTTCCCATTTTTTTAATTTTTTAAACAATTTCTTTTATGATTTTTCACTTTTATTCCTTTTTAAAAAATCATAATAATTGCTCGGAGTCTCAAAAAAATACTTTAAAAATTCTTTTAGTAAATACACTTCATTACCTTTCTGAGTGCAGGATTGAAAAAAATAAATAAAAACAATATAGGGCATGAATCAAAAAATAAAAAGAATGTGGTGGTGGATTTGGTACCACTACGATCCAATTTGTTTTTTTCTTACTATCAGAATCCAAAATGAAAGTAGGCAATTTGTGAAAGTACAGATTATTAGAATCTAATTTTTCTAAAAAATTAATATATTTCAACACATATGCTTTACTTAGTAGCAGTGGCAGATCTCAAGTTAGTCCTGGGGTGGCCACGGCCACCGATAAAAGTTTTTTTTTAGTGTTTTGGTATAATCTGGGATAAAAAAATTACAGATTTTATGTGTATCAGATAAATATGTCAATGTATTGGTCACCCCTAATCAGTAGACCTAGATCCGCCACTGCTGAGTAGATACACTACGGAAAACAGTATGATTTAGGCATATAACCGGGAACACGTACGTGCAAGCCACAAACTCTACCTCTGTTACTACATGGACCCCCATAAGCATTCATAACTTGAACTTGGAAACTCAACTGCCTGATCCTGAGCTGCACATGAGCAACATAGCTGTATACAAGAACAAGACAGACGAAAATCACAGCAGAAAATTAAAACCCCAGCTTTTGATTCATCATTTGTTTTTGGTAGTACAAGGGAAGGAGTAGTATTGTAATAGTTGAGGATTGAAAAACTTGTTAGAAAAGTCCAGGATTGAAAATGACACTAAACACACGAGTAGCTCAAGGATCTTGATTCTGTCAAGGTCAGTTGGTTCCCAAAAGTAAATTAGATTATTTAGTCCCCGTTCTTTTATACGGTTTGTGATGTGGTAATGGTGTAGTGAAGTGGAATTTGAAAAAGTATGGTGAATTGTGGTGAGATCAATTATGGTAAGTGAGGTACGTGAGGAGAGAAAATATGAAAAGTAGAGGTGAAAAGTGAAGAGATATATTGATAATGATTGTAGTGTAGTGTGGTGTGGCGAAGTGTCGTAAAAGTTAAAGAGTTGTGATATGGTGTGATACCGCACCGCAATCTACCGCATAAAAGACGGGGCCTTATGAAAATTTTATTTTCTGATATAATTTTATTTTTTTTGAAATACTAATTTTCTACTTAAACACTAAATACACCACAATGTCAATTACCATGACCACAATACCACACTTGATTTTAGCGTTGACTATAAAAATTGAAGGATAAATACATAATAATGCACATATATTTTAATAACATTGTTATCTATATTAAAATTAGGTTCCATGTTTCACACATTAGTGGGTTACAGGTTCCTGGTTCCAAATACTCGAAACTTAAATATATTTTAGGAACCTTGCCCTTACCCGTTCGGACAAGTTCCCGACTTTAATTAAGAACCTTACACTTATCCTTCGACATGTTCTAATCAGGTTCCACGTTTCAGTTTCGGAACTGGTCACCCCAATCAATGATCAAGTAATTTTGGCATATTGTTTACCCACAAGTACTTTTTTGTTGTCTCATGCATATATATAACGTAACAACTGGCTTATTTCAGACAAGGCCGCGGAATGCAATTGAACACTCTAATCATATTTTGTGAACCCAAAAAACTTAAGATAACCCACATTGTAAACCAAATACCACGACATTACTTGTGTGGATCAGAATCCTGACCGTACTAATAAGCAAGCGACAGACTGCCATGCTGGTCACGGTAACTTGTTTGTCATCTTGGTTAGGCCACCTCCCCCCCTAATTTGGTGCCCTCTTGTCTTCATGACAAGCATACAAACTTCTGGTCCTGATTAATTGACATCGTTTGTTGCTATCATAGACTCATTATCACCTGATAGTTAACTATTCTATCACCTAACTCATATTTCACTAGTGTCCTTAAACTTATATGACTAATATGCAAGAAACAATCTCCCAAGTCCCAGCAATGGAGGCAGAAACAGTAATTGATCAAAAACCGAGAGAAGGCGCTCAAGTTCTCGTAATTCCATACCCTATTCAAGGCCACATTAACCCAATGATTCAATTCTCAAAACGCTTAGCCTCAAAAGGTCTCAAAGTCAGCTTCATCACCACAACCAGCACATCTAAAACACTACCTTCTCAATCAACACTCGAGTTTATTCGCATCTTTGACGCGGCCCATGAGCGCGAGCAATCAAATGACTTTGAATACAGAGTCGAGCACTTGACAGGGTTTCTTTCCCGTGGATTGGTTGAACTTATCGATCATTACCAGCAAAACAAGGCAAATCTCAGCCCTACGCCCGCGATGATCATATATGACTCTATCATGCCTTGGGTGTTGGATGTTGCTAGAAAAAGAGGCATTGGAGGAGCTCCATTTTTCACACAATCTTGCATGGTGAACACGATTAACTACCATGCATCTAAAGGGGCCTTGACAAACCTAGCAAATGATGGGTCGCTTGTGTCATTGCCGGGTATCAAGGCATTGTTACAAGTTAACGATTTGCCGAGTGTTTTGTCCTCCCCGGGCACCTATCCTACGATAGCAAGGCTTTTGTCAGATCAATTCTTAAATTTTGAAGAGGCAGAATTTGTGTTTGTCAATACTGTGGACAAGCTGGAAATTGAGGTATTCCTTTGATTCAAGTAGCTCATAAGTATGCTTCTTTTTTGCAAAGTTTCTTAGATGGTCTCTTGACAGTTGACATCCAATCCCAGTGGCTAGCAGCAATAACCTGTACAGGGTAACTGGTCAATAGGTACAAACTTGTGAGGATAAGTATTATATATCTCCCATTCTTCCCAGACACTAATCCTTAAATGGACTCTCAGTGTCATTCCCAAAATGCCCTTCAGAAGACACACATATTACGATCTTCACCTTTCGTATCTAGAAATATATATATATACTAGTCTTTAGACCCGAAACACTAATAAATTGTATATTATTGAAAACGTTGCTTAGAGTATGTCTGCAATGATCGTAACTTTGTAAATATAATTTTCTAATGCTTTTCGAAAATGCAAAAGTTTTAGCTCAAAATATTTAAGTCTACTAAAACTAATCAATACAATTGTCTTCACTAATATCATAACTTTCTCACTGAACACAACACCCAAACACTATAATATTGGTTGTAAATAATAAAAATATAATGGTAACTTTTATTTCTTATATAGGAAGAAATGAACGAAGATACAACCATTTTTTATCTACGATACTCTTCATATGATGCATCTCTTTAAAGTTAAATTGAAGATATAAATTCCATCAAAAAAAATTGAAGATATATTACCACTTTATTTATTTATGTTACAAACATTCCTAAAAGATCTAAATAGATTTTGTGTTTATATTTCTTAACAATTGAAAAAAGTGTTGAATCATGATAGGAAAACGTTAGATACATCATATAGTAGGGTTTTTTTTTGCATTTTGGACCCTGAAGTATATGGGCATTTATTTTCTGATCCCACACTTTTCATTGTTTATTTTTTGGACCCTAAATTTTATGGTTGAATAAAAAAGAACCTTAAAGTTTGTAGGTTGAAAAAAAGGCTCGTGTACTGTTTTTCTTTTTCTTCTCATGTTTGAATTTATCTCCCGATTAATGTCAAACTTCAGGAGTAAGGTCAAAACTGATATTGAAACTATAATACACCTTTCTTATTCATGTCAGATCGAACTAATTAGACTCTGAAGTATCTAGGGTTAAAGTAGTTCCAACATGAATAAGAAAGGTGTATTACAACTTTAATATTAATTTTAACCTTAGTCCTGAAGTTTGACGCTAATCGGGAGATAAATTCAAACATGAAAAGAAAAAGAAAAACAGTACACGGGCTTTTTTTTTCAACCTACAAACTTTAAGGTCCTTTTTTATTCAGCCCATAAACTTTAGGGTCCAAAAAATAAACAATGAAAAGTAGGGGACCAGAAAATAAATACCTATATACTTCAGGCTCCAAAATGCAAAAAACCCTCATATAGTATGTGATCATAATAATATTAAAGTACCATAATAGCTTATAACTCGAAAATTATGGTGATAAGTGATAACTAACCGTACCCATGATACTTTGTTGTGGTTATAGGTAGTAAACTGGATGGCAAGCCAATGGCCAGTGAAGACCATAGGACCTGCCATTCCCTCCATGCATTTAGACAACCGCTTGCTTGAAGACAGAGACTATGGCATTAGCATCTTCCAGCCTGAGACCAACGTGAGCATCGCATGGCTCGATTCAAAGGAAGACGGCTCGGTTGTCTATGCATCAATGGGTAGTCTGGCATCCCTAGGAGAAGACTAAATGGAAGAAATGGCCATTGCTTTGGAGATGTGCAATAAGTACTTCTTATGGGTAGTTAGAGCCTTGGAAGAGAACAAACTCCCCACAAATTTCAAAGGGAGGACATTTGAGAAGGGTCTGATTGTCAACTGGTGTCCTCAGTTAGAGGTTTTGGCTCATCCTGCAGTCGGTTGCTTTGTGACTCATTGTGGGTGGAATTCGACGTTGGAGGCCATAAGCATTGGTGTCCCCATGGTGGCTTTTCCGCAATGGTCGGACCAACCCACAAATGCTAAATGTGTAGCAGATGTTTGGAGAGTGGGAGAAAGAGTGAAACGTAATGAGAAGGGCATTGTGACTAGGCAGGAAATAGAATGTTGCATTCAACAAGTTATGGAAGGGGAACCAGGGAAAGAGATCAGAAGCAATGCTAGTAAGTGGAAACAAGTAGTTAAAGAGGCTGTGGATGAAGGTGGCAGCTCTGACATCAACATTGAACAATTTGTAGCTAAATTACTAGGGTCCTAATGTTACCTATATGCCAAATAAGTTGGATAATTAACTCATTCTTATTATCATTGTCATGGGAAAAAGGATGAATTTTGTAAAGCCAAACTAAGAGAGACAGCAAATAAGAGACTAATTTGTATCATATTTAACAATTACCTACTTTTAAAAATCCTTCTTCTAAGGCCCCTTAGATTGATCAAAACATAGTCTATAGCTATGAGGTAGTATTCCCTACACACAGAGGTGATGACTGGTAAATCATTGGCATGACTGATAATAGCATGACTGAGTTATTTGTCCAAGGGCGCTGCCAGCGTTTTCAGGCCACTGTCAGTACTTCTCCTTATGGGCCTTTCACGTCTGCGGCATTTCTCCGTTTTTGTTTTTAGGTTTTGTAATATTTAACCTTGTTTTCCTTTCCTTCATTCTACTATAAATAGAGGTCTTTATTCTCCTTGTAATATGCGGTAAGCGACCAATGTAATCGATGTGAGAGCCTTCAAAACTCCCCACGAGGGAGGTACGGTATTATTTCCACATCTTCACTCTACTCATCCCTAGGTTACGAGAGTCTATAAGAGTTCACATAAATTTTACCTCTTGTAATATCTCCTTTTCTACTAGAGTTCTTCGGTTTCCCACGTAAAATACTGTCTCACCCATATATCTTTATTCTTGCCTCTCATTTATTATCCTCAATTCCATAATCATCCTATATTTCCTTCCGCTGCATATATTGCTCTATTTTACACCCTAATAAGTGGCTAACAACTGGCAACAGATTTGAATTCGCCCTAAGAACAACCAATATCAACTCCAATGGAGACAAAAGCTAAACTTTTCTTGTGTGAAGAAAATACCTTGAAGGCCCGACAATGTATCAATAAGTGGTTCCAAGTTTGATCTACCTTACACTGTTTAGGCCAAATATTACATATACCATTACTGTAGTAAGAAATATATGCAATATCCTAGGAAGTCTCGCTTGGAAGCAGTATAAATAAAGAATACTAGGTGATATGTTATAGTTCGTTATCATGGTTTTGTGTTTTGTTCTTTGGCTGCTGGATTCTAGGTGTTCTGCTGTCTTTGCGGTCTTGTAGCATCTTTGATGCATCCTTAGCCTTTTTGGCTTGCTAATTATCGGAAAAAAAAAGAATACTATGGTAGATGATAGGAATGCTTGACCACGGTACATTCCATAAAATAATGATGAGTTTGAATTAATTGGTTATTGTGAAGCTGACTATGTTGGTGATGACGATTAATTAGTTAAAAGTTACGTATCAACATTAGGTCTGCCGCAATCTCTTGATGCAATAAAAGACAATCAATGGAGTTGTTTCATACCTACTGCTTTCACACTAGAGGAACAACATCAGAGTATCACGCAGCAATGATGGTAACTCAAGAATGTAATGGTAGATCTAACTACTTAAAGATGTGTAATTTCCCATCAATGAACCGTTGAAGCTAAGGTGTGACAACCTTTTAGCTATACGACTTGCAAAAAATCCAATGTTTCATGCTAGAATCAAACATGCAGAGGTACACTATCACTACATACGAGAGAAAGGGTACACGGATGAGACAATGCCTCATTTTGATGATCGAATAAGGTTTAGGAGGTGTGTGTCTATTGTTATTTGGATAAGATAAGTGTTATAGTTATATCGAGAAAATTAATTTGCGGAAGCGAAAATAAGATGACTACAATAAATCGAGAAAAATAAATGCAAGATTAAAGAGGACAAGAATTTAACGTGGAAACCCAAATTGGGGAAAAATCACAGGCGGCACAAGCACAAACGAATCCACTATGGTAGAGAATACAACGAACGATCTCACCCTGAGATCAACACCAAGAGAGTAGAACAACCCATACAAACTCTCACAATTACTCTTACCAATGGGAATACGAAAACTACTGAATTTTTGGGATGATTACAAAAGATGGAGAAGACTCCCTTTTATAGGGAGAACACACCTAAAACCCTAACCCTAACTTGACTCACACTCCAATTAGATTTAGAATCTAATACAATTAGGAAACCCAACATAATAAGGAAACCTAAATAATATCCTAATACAATTAGGAAACAAATAATTGTGGGATCAAGAGACTGGGTAATTTTGGGCCACTTTCTAACAATCTCCACCTTGGACCAAAATTATTCCAAATCTTGTCGCCGCCACCAAACCCCGAAGGGTAGAACCCCGTAGGGCAACGCCCAGAAGGGTACTCAAAGATTACCCGCTAAGTCCAAGCTCCTCTTAGACTTAGCTATTCCTTTCTTCTTCACCTGATCCAACCATACACTAAACATCCGAGTTAGATCATCTTCAAAAGAGTTACCTGAAACTGCTGAACCTTGCAGGATATATAGACCTTTGCGCCTCAAACCCTTTAAAAGAATTTCAGAACCCTTGGACACTTTCAAAACTCCACCTTCACCTAAGTACCTTAACCCTTTGGAGTCAAGTACACTTAAAGAGATCAGATTACGCTTCATGCCAGGGACATGTCGAACTTCTGTTAGTGTCCTGATAGCACCATCCTGAGTCTTGATCTGAACTTGTAACGCCCTGAAAATTAAACTCTAAACTTAACGGTCAAAGTCAAACATTGACTAACATTAACAGCGGAAGACTTTTTTTTTTCTTTTTAATTGGGCGTTACTGCCGTATCCCCGAAGGAATACAAGGCAAGAAAGGAAAACTAACAACTAATCATTAATTACTTCCATTTAACGAACGAAAGAAACTTCAAATTCTAAAGACAAAACTCAACATAAACTAATTTCAAGTCTAAACATAACTAAACTTTTATTCTCAAGCTACTAACTTCAACGTCCTCTCTTCTAATTCCCGTTCCCATCACAGAACTCTTCACCTGAAAACAGAACATTTAAAAACATGAGGAGGACTCAATAATGTCTACCCCTAACCGTCAAAACAATTTAAAAACCATTTCAATTCATTTTTGGGGGAGAAGTGAACAAGTCAAACCTTTTCAAAATCAACTTTCTTTCCCAACCAACCAAACCATCTTTCAGAATTATTAAGCGGGCGGACCTTGCTTATTTGGCCCTCGAAGTCCAAGACTTCACAATAATCAAATCTTAATATCAATCTCAATCATTCACAATCACAATCATACGGATGGCCATCCATTTCACACACGTGCATATAACTAACCCCGGGGAAGTAGCACCTATCAGGCATCCCTGATCTCTTGACAACCTCCCTGCAGGAACAGATCCTGGTCTAAGGGGCATTGCCCGAACACATAACCATATCAGGGCATCCCCCGATCTCTTGACAACCTCCTGAGAGCAGATCACGGTCTATGGGGCGTTGCCCGAACCCGCATTTACGTCTCATTTGAATTATTAGTCCGGTTTAATAACACACCTTTCCAACTCAGTCAGTCCACTCCCAATTCCAAAACCATTTCCAAATCACATGTAAAAGACTGTCCACATTTCATCAACTCAAAAACAACGTAACCAACATCCAAAATAGACAGCCCATTTTCACCATAAAATCCCTTCGGATGCAAATCGCAAAACAACATAAAAATCGACAAAATAATTAAAGTGCACCCCAACGGGATTTAGGACATAGACATTACCTGAAAATTCTTCTCCTTACTTCAGAACACACTTGAGCTCACTAGATCGAACGGTTTATAACGCGCCTAAAAATAACGAAATTTCTAAAATTAAAACGCGTCGTACGGAGTTAACGCAAAAATCTAATTTCCACCTAACCCACCCCTAGGAACACTATAAGGTTCCCATCATTTATAAAATTAACATTTTAACATATCTCGCATCATCTAACTATCACATATCACAAGCACTCCCATATTATAATCAATTGAATAATACACACATAATAACACATTAATTCAAAAGAATAAACTGGGCAGAATTCAATACCCCAATAAAACGAACCATAACTTGACTTCCCGACATCCTATGGGTATGATTTTGGACTTTCTGGAAATCTCGAGATGTCTACTAAAATTCTTATGTTGGCCCCGAGACCTAAAACACCTCCTAAAGTCCTCAAAAACAGCCAATTACACAACCTGTCCAGTTCTGACCTAGGTATGCAACTTGGGTCGTAACTCAGAATATACACCTCCAAAACCCGATCCACAAAATTTCTATGAAAGCTAACGTTCTAAGGTACTTCCAGACCAAAAGGTAAGGCTAAATATTAACTACAAAATAAATGATGACCAATTTAGTACGACTTATGAAATCTGTCTAATGTGACCCGTTTTCATTTCGGAATTTTCGATCCTAGTTCTGACCATACTATCCCGGGACTCCAAATTGAGGTTCTAACCAGCCTACTAGGGTCCATTACTTCTTCTTTCACCCCCATAGCATCATTAAGGTCGGCTTGCACATATAGACTAACATAAATTGCGACGATGACATACTAATTCTCAAACAAACACATAAACTTAAAATTTACACTAATAATCGAAATAAGAGAAACGAAACATGGACCCCTAAACTTCAAAACACATAAGAAATCAGCAAGGTGCTATTTTACTAAAATATAAACAAATTAAACCTTTTTAAAAAATATAAAGAACTCGATAAACCTCTTAATAACGATATAACAAACAATAACGATTCAAAAATCATACGATTACTATATTAACTCAAATCTTTATTTATCAGCGTAATTTAATTTGTAAAAACAATAAGAACATTTAACGAATACCCTTTTTAAAAGATATAAGATAATCAAAATAATTATAACCAAGGTTTTAACTCAAAATATTCCAAAATTAATTCACACTTTGTAAAATACCTTTTAGAATATACATCACACATAAATCACTATGCATAAAACCAATTGCATAACTCCAATCAACCTAACTCATGCACAACGTTAGTGAAACAGTGACTATTTGAAACTATTGCTTGCAACTTACGACTTTGTAAATATTATACATAAACAGAACACTAAATCATGCAATTATCACATAGGAATTTAGGTACCATTACAATTTGAATAGCACCTTAAATTATAGGTTTGAAAGTACCATGAAACCAAATTAATACATGGATTAGGTAGGACTAACACAATAACAATCAGATAATATGAAAAATACTAAACTAATCAACATCAGGATAATAATACTAATAAAACAGTGAAAGACCAAATAGTAGAAGGGGTTAGGGTTTACTTAAAACTGGCAACAAAGGCAGCAACAGTCGGAGTGGGGTCGGAATCGGGGCGGTCGTCGGGCGGTGAGGCGTCGCCGTGGTCGAAGTTCGAACCTAGCAGCAATGCTCAACAGTGACGACAGCAGTAGTGCACGTCCCTTTGCGTCTGGGCAGCGTGCGACGGTCGTCTGGTGGTCAGAAGGCGGCGACGATGGTCACGGTGTCCCTGGGCGACGGCGAACGACGGGGGCCTTGGTGGTGGTGGCGCACAGCGACTCGACGGAGGGTGAGAGAGAAAGACGGAAACAGAGGGAATAGAGAGAGAAAGTGAGCGCGGTGGTCGTTGCGGTGGTCGCCGCGGCTGCTGGAGGCATTTTCCGACGAAGTCCGGCGGCAGGTTGCAAGCGGTGGTGCGGTGGTGACTGAGCAGTTATCCAAAGGGAGGAACGAGAGAGAGAGAGATTGAGGCAGTTAGGGTTTGTATGTTTTTTTTTGGCTAATTAAGCATAATTAAAGTAATTAACCATCTAATTTAGTAATTAGTGGCTTGGGAAACAAGGCCCTTACCGGCCACTCACAAGAATTTAGGGAAAAAAAATAAATTTATTAAATTCTGAAAATAATAATTATACTAATTTTATACTAATAATAATGATAATAGTAGAAAAATAAACACATAATTAACTAAATAAAAACTAACACATAATCATCAATTATTAACATGTAATTTACCAAAATACCCCTCTTTCCATGCATATCCATGCATGTAGAAAAGACTATATTACCCTTGGTAATCCCACGACGGTCCTACGAGCTCAAGTGTTTACCAATTTAGATACAGAAACAAATAACGAACGTAAAGTAATACTAACGACGTAACGACAACTATAATCGAATTTTCCGGGGTTTTACAGAACTGTACCGATTCCAGCAATATCACATTGGCTATCATTAGCCAAATTAACAACACTAGAATCCACAGGATCATATGTAGAAAACAAATCTTTGTTAGGACATACATGATAACTAGATCCAGAATCCAAGACCCATTCAGACATACTTCCCTTCTCTTGAGAAGCAAGAAAAGCATCACCATCTGACTCATCTTCCACTATTGCAGCTTCACCTTCTTTTTCCTTTCTCGATTTCAACTTACGACATTCAGAAATTTTGTGTCGGGTTTCTTACGATGTAGTGATCACCCTCAAATTTAAACTTAGAGCTTTTCTTTTTCGACCTACTCCCCACAACTGACAAACCTTCAGCTTTGCCATCAGAACACACTTCAAGATCAAATTTTTCTTTAGACAGTAAATTTGGCTTAATATCCTCATAACTCAAAAATTCAGTATTACTGTAGAGCATAATTTCCTTAAACTGTCTATACGAATGGGGTAGGGAAATAACCAAAAGAATGGCCTTATCCTGATCATCAATTTCCACCTCCAAATTTTCCAAATCTATCAAAATCGAATTAAACTCATTAAGATGGTTTTGGATAGGTGTTCCTTCAGCCATACGAATAGTGTACAAACGCTCCTTCAGTCGAATTTGGTTAACAAGACTCTTAGTCATGTAAAGTTGTTCTAACTTTAGCCAAAGATCAGCAGTAGACTTACAGTAAACCACCTAACGAAGAACTGAATCTGCTAAACATAACTAAATTGCCGTAAGAGCTCTATCATCAAGCTCCTCCCATTCCTCCTTTTCAATATTGGCTGGCTTCGTACCGAGTGCTTTCTTCAATCCACTCTGCGTAAGAACAACTCTCATCTTGATCCTCCACAAACTGAAGCTGATCTTGCCATCAAACTTCTCGATATCGAATTTAGTGACTGTAGACATCTTATAACCAAGGCTCTGATACCACTTGTTAAAGTTATATCGAGAAAATTAATTTGCGGAAGCGAAAATAAGATGACTACAATACATCGAGAAAAATAAATGCAAGATTAAAGAGGACAAGAATTTAACATGGAAACCCAAATTGGGGAAAAATCACAGGCGGCACAAGCACAAACGAATCCACTATGGTAGAGAGTACAACGAACGATCTCACCCCGAGATCAACACCAAGAGAGTAGAACAACCCACACAAACTCTCACAATTACTCTTACCAATGGGAATACGAAAACTACTGAATTTTTGGGATGATTACAAAAGATGGAGAAGACTCCCTTTTATAGGGAGAACACACCTAAAACCCTAACCCTAACTTGACTCCCACTCCAATTAGATTTAGAATCTAATACAATTAGGAAACCCAACATAATAAGGAAACCTAAATAATATCCTAACACAATTAGGAAACAAATAATTGTGGGATCAAGAGACTGGGTAATTTTGGGCCACTTTCTAACAATAAGGCATGAAACAACATATCCATGACCCAAAAGTTACCAACAATCAACCACCAAAAGGCACAACATAAACCAGAGGGGGGAAAAAGGCCCGAAACATGCTTTGCATACCATCCGGCCAATGTCTATAAAAGATGCATGGTAGCAATGTTGTAACGCTCCCAGATTCATAATAACCATATCAACATAAAAACACCTCCTAATCCAACGATTAGCGCAGCGGATTAAGAACCCGAGACTATTACTTTCATCCATCATCATGGACAAGGCTTAACGAACCATCGCAAGACCCCAACACAACCAAAAATCTCAAAGAAGAACTTGAACTTTATACACAAGCCACAAGCAATATAATTCAACTAGATCTTAAGATCGACTTATTACACATCCATAATAATAAAGTACAATCAACTTCCAAAATTGATAATTACAATGAACCATAGCCACATATATCATAAGTAGACAGCTTGACTTCGGCCAAATAAGTACTTCTTGGCTCCTAACCCAACAGGCTTGGTTACCGGTGCTAGATTTACAACCACTAGAACGCTATATACCTTAAACATAACACGTAAAAACATATTTTCACAAATGAGTCGAAACTCAATACACATTACCCTTGTACAGTTAAATAAATTTTAGCAATTCATTTTATCTCGCGCATTTTAATTCATTTTGCAACAGAGACAACAATAAAATAAATTAAATAAATAAATGTTGCATGATTATTTTCACGTTAGATACCAACGATTTTCTTAGGTGATGATATGAGTTTTGCCCCGAAACATTTTTTATGTGTTTTACCTTTCACCAAATTGATACTTCTAATGATTTTTGACATTCTTTTTTTAGTAGTAACTATTAATTATTAATTATAAGAAGATTGAGACACGTAAGTTACGTTAATGAACACAAATGATATTCTAATCAAATTAACCTCTTCCATTAAGCTTATTTTAAGCTTCTTTTGAAATATAAAAAATAATAGATAAAAGTATAATTTTATGAGATTTATATGTGATATTATAGTTATATAATTCAATCATATATATCATTTAATTTCATTTTAATATATAACTAGCGCTATATATCCCGTGTCAATTATTAAACTATTCAAACTTATGTGTTAAACTTCTTTTTGATAAGAATATGTGTGTTAAGCTAATTAAAATTGAAATATTTATTTTTCATATATATAGATGATATATTTGGAAAATATTTATCAAATAATTTACTTTTCAATTTAGTGAATTAAGTATTATTATTAATATGATAAAAAAATCAATAAATATGTGTTATAATTTTTCTTAAACACATATAATAATGAATAATAGTAATTTTTATTTTAGTTCATTTGAATAAATGCAAACAACTATATAATTCTTTTTGATACCATAAATAAAAAAAAGGTAATAGGTTAATTACTATTAAAGAAAAATAAGAAGAGTAAAAGTGTGAATGTGTAAATGACAATGTCTCTTCATTTTTTCATGAAGATACATTTGTGTATTTATTGGTTGATAGCTATTATTAATAGTAACTTATTTTATTAATTAACAACTATTAATACTTACTAACACCTCTAATGAATATATTAAATAAATTAGTCGATAAAAATTTTCCAACTCAACAAAAATAAGTTTTTTTTTATATGCATGACACACGGCAACATCTTATTCAATTTATTTTGTTTTAATATACTTAATAGATAGATAATAGATAATATCACTTTAATAATAGAAAAAGTCACTTAAAAGTGTCTTATTACTAGACTCATATCGTTCGTTTTCTTAAACAAAGCTTTAATGTGTATGTTTCCAGCCTTTATGGCAGGTTTTTATGGGTTTTTAATGTGTATCTTAAGAACCCAAGTGCAGTGTCACATAGGCCGATCTCAAGCCATTGTAGGAGTGTCCACGGATACCCTTGGCTTAAAAAAAAATTGCGATTTTTTAATATTATTCCGAAGAAATTTTTTTAATCGGAGTAAGTGGACGCTGTAAAAAAGTTTCAAAAAATATAATGGAGATGTCCAATTTAGTAGCAACATTAAAATATTACTCCCTTCGTCTCAAATAAATTGTCCAAGTATGACTAATTAGGTCAAATTTTTAAAATTTTGACCGTTAATTTATCAAATTATATGTTGAGTTATTATATAAGACTACCATTATTAGATTTGTGGTGAAAAATATTTTTACCCAAATACAATATTATTAGTCTTGTTAAGATAAAACGTGAAAAATTAGTGGTAAAAATGTCACGTCGAAGACATAAAAAAGTAAATTGGACAAATTAGTTGTGACAGAAGGAGTACCAAATTATTTTTTTGTAATTAACAAAAAGTGTAAGTCAATGAATTTGGTAATTGAGTATCAGTATAAGTTTAAGATATAAATATCTAATTAATGTGAAATTTTAAAATATTTATAATGATGTAAAATTTTGTTAAGCTTGTGAATATATATATTTATTTTTATTTTTATTGATATTTATTTATATTTTATTATTTTATTTTTCAAAAACGCTTATGTAGTAAGAAATATATTGAGCACCCCTAAGTCAGTGGCGAGATCCACCACTTAGTGCAGTTTTGGGATTCCAAAGTAGCTTAATCATCACTTAAAAGACACCAGCTACGTACTTTATTTTGCTAGCTACGTACTGTCTTATATATCATCCTGACAAGCATGGACATATGTGAGACCTCACATTCGGCAAGGTTTTCTGCAACTATTTAAACACTTTGGAAGAAGAAAAATGGCATAAGATACAAACTACATCTCTGGATATATAAAAGCCTGGAACCAGCAGAGCAACTACATCCAAACTAGCAATTGCACATATTTGCATGCATGCGGTGAGAAACTTTTGTTAAGTTTGTTCAACAGTAGATGACAAAAGAACCATGCATCCTTCCAAGTGGTTTTAGTTTTGTTTATTTTTCGGGGTGGTAACCTTTGGACGTATTTTGGTGGGTTCAGTAATAGGAGGTGGAATTAACCTAGCATACATTTTGTATAAGCAAGATCCATACTGGGATGGAAATTATCTTTCCTATTTAGGTTGCTTTGGTTGAGTAACATAACAGGTGATGGTACTCCTCATTTTTGTCGTGTGGGAGTGCAACTCTACCCTATTATCTCAATCATTTTATCCTGCTTTTATAAACTAGGTAGCTACTATACCAACACTTAGGATTCGATCAATTTTATCTTAGTTTTATGATGGAGATACAAGACAACATTGAGCAAAAGCCAAGAAGAGGTGCTCATGTTTTGATGCTTCCATACCCTCTACAAGGCCATCTAAACCCATTACTCCAATTCTCAAAACGCTTAGCCTCCAAAGGCCTTAAAGTCACTGTCATCACCACCTCCAGCATCTCCTCTAAATCATTACCCTCCCAAACAACGCTGGACTTTGTTCGAATCTTCGATGGCTTCAAAGATGGGGAGAAAACGGATGATTTAGACGAGAAACGCGAGCGCATGAAAGCATCCATTTCGCTAAGTTTGACTGAGCTCATCGATCACTACGTGAAGAACAAGGCAACCCTCAATCCGACACCCAAAATGGTCATTTACGACTCTTTTATGTCTTGGGTGTTGGATGTGATAAAGAAAAGAGGGATTCAGGGAGGTCCTTTCTTCACACAATCTTGTATGGTGAATTCCTTGTATTACCAAGCGTACAAAGGAGCTTTGACGACAACGGCGAGAGGGTGGTCGTCAACGTTTGAGCCATTTTTGCCTGCCATCTATGGATTGTTAGAGGTTGATGATTTGCCTAGTTTTGTGGCCTCACCTGGTGCTTACCCATCTATTACAAGGGTTGTGCAGGATCAATTCTCAAATCTTCATCATGCAGATTGTGTATTCATTAATACTATCGACAAGCTTGAAACCCAGGTATTCCAACACTTAATATGTAGTATGATTCATGTTTGCGGATGCATGCATGCACTTGTATGTTATTTCCCATCCACCTCTGTAACTCACCCTTCAGCTTGAGGACTCTAGAGGACCTCCCCTAACAGATACAAATACTCTAAGAAAAAGTTTTATGTGGAAATCATTGATTTAGTACATCAATTTATTGCACCGTTAGCTATTATCTTAGGGATTTTCATGCTAAAATATATAGGGGTATATCAGATAGATACCTTTATTAGACATATTTTACACATTTATTTTCAACTTTAAAAAATCACACAGAATTTTCTACACTAATTAATATGTTGTATTGTACTTATACAACTCAATCATATTATTTTTCTTCCAATTTTTTAATAACATGGTTTGGCACTGAAGCCAGATACTTGATTAATTAGTATCTAATGCCGAAACGCAACTGTTGCATAAATTGTTGCATAAATTTTTAAACCTGGACCATGATAACCATCTTGACTCAAGATGGTTCTTAACCATCTTGAATTGTTCATATTTCACATTTTTGTAACTTTTATTAATATTTTCTTTAATAATTATATATATTTATCAATTATAATAATATAATACTTATTAGCTAGGTGAAAAAATATAATTATAGCCTAATTTTATCAATCATAGTAGAAAATTCACATTTTATACGTAGTTTTATATTTATGAAATAAATATAAATAAATAATTATTTTTAAATTGTTTATAAGTTGTAGTAACCCTAAAAATAATGAAACGCACTTACATTTCACTTTATTAGTGATTTAAAAGAAATGCAAGATGGTTAAGAGTCATCTTGCGTCAAGATGTTTATCATTTAGGTACCTTTTTGACAACTTTAGTCTGAATCTTAGAGCATAGCTGTCCAGAAAAATTTTCGGTACGTCTTCAAATTTTCATTGTTATATGCTGCTATTGGTTGATTTTGATAGCAAATAGTTTTTTTTATTTATTTTGGGTAGTAAATAGTATTACGAATACGCACTTGCAGACCTACTTTATGTTTATGATTTTGGTTGCTTGCACATAATATTTTTATAGACTCTTACAAGTTTGGGAAATATGTGGTGGTAATAACATGTCAAATCATTATTGTTAAGGTGTTGAATTGGATGAGAAGCCAATGGCCCTTGAAAACAGTAGGACCAGCAATACCCTCAACGTACTTGGACAGACGATTACCAGATGACAGGGAGTATGGCCTGAGTCTTTTCAACCCTGAGACAGACACCTGCATTTCATGGCTTGATTCAAAGCAAAATGGCTCAGTTGTCTACTTATCCATGGGTAGCTTGGCCTCCCTTGGAGAACACCAAATGGAAGAAATCGCTTTCGGTTTGGACAACTACTACTTCCTATGGGTAGTCAGGGCTTCAGAGGAGAACAAACTTCCTCCCAATTTTAAACAACAGACCTCAGGACGAGGTCTAGTTGTGAATTGGTGCCCTCAATTGGAGGTTCTGGCTCACCCGGCAGTAGGCTGTTTTGTGACGCATTGTGGATGGAACTCGACGTTAGAAGCTGTAAGTCTTGGGGTTCCCATGGTGGCATTCCCACAGTGGACCGACCAGCCTACCAATGCTAAATGTATTGCCGACTTTTGGAAAGTTGGAGTGCGAGTCAAGACCGATGAAGTTGGTATTGTCACCAGGGAAGAAATCCGGTGTTGTATTCGACAAGTGATGGAAGGAGAAAGGGGAAAAGAGGTTAAAAGGAACGCGATTATGTGGAGGATGGAAGCCATTGATGCCATGGAAGAAGGTGGTTCCTCTGACAGGAACATTCAAGAATTCGCTTCCGAATTAGTCAGCTCTTACTAGTTTTACAGTATTCATGCCAAAGGATAAAGCTATGGTGTTGGACTTGTATTTCAATCATGTAATATGTGATGGCTTCAATTAATGGCAAATGCAACAGCAAAAGGCTCCAACAATAGTAGACTAGAGCAGGACATATGACGCGAGTTTTAGATGCTTAGTTACTTGTAACAATCAAAAATAAGGGGCATATAGAATAATCCGATTTCACACACAAATATACATGGAAAGAAACTGTTCCAGCCCTTTCCAAACAGAGAACAAGGACAGAACCAGAACAAACAGGCTCAAAGTGATGGAAGCAATGCCATTAAAGATTGATTCACCATCATACACAGTTTTGACAACGTGAAAAACTCCCAAGATTCAGTGTGTGGTGCCTTATACGGGTCTTCCACAAAGTATTGGTAGTGTAGTAGCAAGCAATACAGACGCCCTTCCATCTCTTGCTGTGGCTTTCAGCAAGCTTCCTCCTCGGAGACACCAAAAACACCACTTATTCTTGATCTTGCAAATAACTAGATATACTGTCAAAGAAACAAAATGAAAGATAATCGTTACTTGATGTTTCCTTCCACCATGCAAACTTGATACTACGTTTTATTAGCAACAAAAAGGATCTCATTTTCATTATATAACATTAAGGATTCAGACATACCATGTGAAAGCTTCATATGCCCTTGGTCTCCAGCTTTTTTTACAACCAGGGAAGCTTGAATGTGTCCTTCCACCATCCTTGTTTAGAGCCACTGGCAACTACTCTGTCCAACCGTACAATGATTTCTGAAAAACATGGTCTGCCAGCAGGGTCTGCGCTCCAACATGCTTCAATTAACCTGTATTTGCAATCTCATTAGCTTTCAAATCGTATCTCTATTAATCAAGCTGAAAATATCATACGGCAACAGAAAGAAGACACTCGAGGAATGCAAAGGCATATTAATATCCACATAGACAAGCAAAAATTAGAAGGCTTGACTTGTAGTATACAACTACAAAAAATAGTAGAAACAGTTGTGGCAGGCAGAGCAGCATGAGAGGAACTTACTCCTTTAATTCTGTGGGATAATGTTTCAACTTTTTAACAGGTGGTCTCTTCCCTTCCAAACACATAAGCTTCATGGCTTCTTCAGCAGGTTTTGGGTGGAAAGGTTGGACACCATCAATCATCTAAGGCAATGGGAAAATGATACTGGTGAGCTACAAAGCAATTTGAAACTATTTATGGAACCAACAAAAAATATTCAAACGCCATAATACCTCATAAAGAATGATAGCGAAGGAGAATGCATCCACGCTCTTGTCAAATATTTCATCTTTGTAGAGCTCCGGAGCTGTGTATACACCTGCACCATAAATTAAAACCATTCATGGTGAGAGAAAACCAATTAAATCAACTGGATTACCTTTCTGACGAACTATCTCATATGATGAATACAGTTTCCTTGTATGGTTAGTTTCCTTATATGATCAATAAGCAGCATGAATGCACATCTATGAATAGATTAATAGTACATACTTAATTGATCGCCGAAAGCTCTGGGATCTGCCAGTTTGAATTTTTCAGCTGATATCTTTGACAATCGCACCAAACCGAATCCAGCTACCTTCAATTGTCCAGAATTATCGAGCAAAATATTTCTGGCACCTTACCAAATTTTCAACTATTAAAAACTAATACTATCATCAAAAGTATTTATAAGCACTCTTTTGCATATGGTTGTCTTACTTGGGCTTTAGATCGCAGTGGACAATTGGATCAGGTTTGCACTCGTGGAGGCAATTGATACCCCTGACAAAAGGAAAGGAGGGTGTACAGAAGAAGTAAATACACAACCCAGCAGCTAATCTTAAATTCCCTGAGCATATTCCCGCAATCAAATTTACCTTGCAATATCAAGTGCGAATTTCAAAGTCTTAGATGGTGCTAGACGCCCTTTCTTTTGAAGATAGCAGCCCAAGTCACCCTGGGGAAAAACAGATGTCATTCTACAAGTACAGGAATTGAGTATATTATCTTATAACAAGTTAATCAAAATGACAAATTGAATATTCAGATTTGTTAATATTTTGATATCAGGAGAGTACTCAGGGAACAGCACTTAAAGCTTTACGATCATGAGTTATCAGAATTACCTTCGGATGAAATTCTACAACAATCATCATTGGAATATTTTGGGTCACGGCTCCAACAAACTGAATGATGTTAGGATGGCGGACCTTCTCCAGCAATGTCAACTCGTATTTGAAAGCATTTCTGCAAAGAAAAGAAAATTGGATATGGCAATCAGAGTGACTAGCTATCAATTAGAGACTCCAAACAGGTGACTCAAGAAGCTATACATATGCAAGCATTCAGTTTTATCATAAGAAGATTGTTAAACAGAAATAAATGAACACATAAAGGTTCTCCAATCATGCAGGGTTATGTCCTTAAATATTGAGAAAAGGTCTCAGAGGAATACATAGATTCCGGGTCAGAGTGGCTCTCCTTATCAAGTATCTTCACAGCAACCTTGGTACCGTTCCACTTTGCTAATTGGTATACTCCCTGCAAAAGAAATTAGAAAACAAGCATAAGTTTCTATGTCAATAATCCATCAAGTTGCACATAGAAGAATATTTCCCACACCAAGAAAGGTAACAAACAAAACACCACAAGCATATCAGTAGTTACACACATCAACCATAGAAAAATTAAAAGCGGACAACAAAGGAAAAAAGATTATGCCTTCGCAATGCCATCAGCTCTGCGAACTTGAAGCTCTAGCGGATTCAGTTCATACTCGGGAACCTCTTTTGGGTTTGCAACTGCCATTGGAGTCTTCCTGGTTTTCTGAGATTGCAAAATGATATCCTTTCTTCAGCATGATAAAAATACATGGGGAAAAAAAAAAGAAAAAAAGGCAAACACTGAAAACAGTTAGCTGCTCATATCTTACAGGAGCTTTTGCTCCCCGAGCCTTCAAAATGTTGTAGACGTCCATATTTCCATAGTATTTAGCATCAGCAGCTGCCTGTAAAATACAAACATTTTTTCAGGACTCAAATTTTTTCAAACTGAGCCGATGGAAATCAAGGCATGAAAACAATTATATGCAAGTTCACTGAACAATAAGAAACTAGAAAAGACTTCCATGATCTACAAGCCTCCCACTCCCTCCAAATGTTCAGCATTAATGCAACTGTTGCATTTGGAATATGACATACGCAAATCGCGCCATTCTGCATGGAACATCAAAAGGTCGTTCCAGATGACTCGATTTGCATCTAATAATAACATAATCCCATTAATTACGTCCATTCAGCTAATCAAACTCAGATATTCAAAATGAAACAACGTCCCATTTCTGAGGCAGAAACTGAGAGACAAATAGAGACATAGGGTGGCCTGCATTTCCAAACTTCCAAAAGATAGCCACCAACACTACTTTCGTTTCTTCACACTGTCTAAAGAAACACACAAGGATCAACATACTAAAACATAATCTCAGTGATTAATACATCTTAAGCGACGTGAATGATCTCCGAGTTCAATGTCTGCCAACCAAATAGTACCACAATTTTCCGTTCTGACTTCCTACACCGGCTCACCGCTCACAGTCACATTTTTAAGTGCAGCAATAACATACATGTCAAAGTGAGTAATGCATGACCAAAAATACTACATTGACCCAGTCAGATGTCATAAGTCCAGAGGTAAGCCATCTATGAGCCAGCCAGTTTGAAGAATCAGTCCAAGTGCCAGTTGAAGGTGCAATTTTTATTATACATGACAAAAACACTTTGTTGGAGACAACTACATAATAGTAGTCTGCCATGTTTTAATGCACAAGTTGTATATATAGGTCTTTTTCTATTTCAAAGATGCAGGGTATCTTTCCTACCCATTGAAATGGAGTCACGTTACCTGGGGACCAAGTCCCAATTTAATGGACCAAATGGTCACATTTAGAGTAAAATCCATGCCAAATGAATAGTACACTAATAATGACTTTCATATTCAATGACCTACTTCGCAGAGGATTGCCCTTGAACAATCCCCAACAACCCTTACCAATAATGAAGTTGGAAATGTCAGCATACCCTACCAACTCCCTTATCTCTCTTCAGATCACATCTTCAATTCCCAAAACTAGTATTTTTCATACCAAAAGTGTTCTTTCCCACGAATAATAAGATCCAGAATTTGCCCTTGTCCCAAATATTTGCCTTCCAGTTGACCCTCCCGAACCCAGAAAATCATGATCAATTTTTTTTCAATTCAATTGACCCCAATTTTGGGTAATCATGAAACCACAAAATATGAAAATTGGGAACAAGAAAAGAGGTAGAAAAGATTCGTACCGTACTACCCCATCGATCACGAGCATCAATATTAGCCTTACGACTAAGCAATAGCTTAACAACCTCGACATGACCTTCACAAGCAGCAATATGCAAAGCAGTACGACCATCCAAATCAATGCTATTGACATCAATTCCATCATCAAGCAAGTCCTGAACCCCTCTGACATCCCCTTTACACGCCATGAACAAGAGCTGCATGGTGGCATCAAGGTTCTCAGGGACGACCGCCAATGGCTCCTCGATTAGGCTCCGGCGAATTGGGTCAAGGGATGATTGCCTTCCGAAGCTGAATCTCATGTTATTCCTTTGTGGGTCGAGTGATGATTGTCTCTTTAAGCTGAATCTCCCTGATTTTTTCCTCAATGATCCCGTTGAGAACTGCCTGGATATGCCCCTCCTTAGTTGAGCTGCGATCTCCATTTTGCACTGCCTTAGATTAGATCAGATTCGAAAAATCACCCCTTAGAAAGGGAAGAGATTGATTGATTGATTGATTGAAGGGTGGAGAATGAATGAGCTCGATCGAGAGCTCTAGGAAGAGCTCTCGAAAACGAGCGAAATTCCAAGGGGAGGGGGGTAGTTTGAGGAGGGAGGAGAAGGAAAAATGGGCACCGACAGACAGTTGAGAGGTAGAGAGATCGAGAGGGTGGGATTAAGAGGTGAAGGGAGGAATTTAGAAAAGAGAGAGAGAGAGAGAGAGAGAGAGATAAGAAGATCCGAATGAGACGCCGGAGGAAGAGAGAAAAAGGAAGAAAGAAAGAAAGAGAATGAATGAGAGAGTGGGAAGAATGGAAATGGAGGGCTCAACAATAACAAGGGAAAGCGAGAGAAGTGCTTTCCACTCGCTCCTCCGATAATACCGTTACTATTTCATCTTCTCCCGGTTTTTTCTATTTCATTTGTACCCTTTTTTTATTTTTTTATTTATTTATTTTTATTTTTTTTTGTATTTTTGAAAAGTTTGTGTCCTTGCCCAAAGGCAAAGGTCGAAAATCAGGATTCAGGACCAATTCTTAAAGCAGAACCCTAGTAGTAGTATATTTTTAGGGCATGTTTTAAATTTGTTACAATTGTTTATGAACAAAATATGTACTGTATATTTTTGCACATTTTTTTGACAAGTTCTCACTCCCTTTCAACGATGGTATCGAGTTAACTTTTTTTATATTAGCATTATGCTTTTTTAGAGTTTAGACTAGATTAGTGTGATATCTAGGTTATAGCCCTGTTCTTTGAGTTGGTTAAAATTAAATTTGGATGGATTGGATTGGATTGGTTTGAATAGGTTATGATGTTCTTTTGGGAAATTGTGTTTTTAGAGAGGATTTTTTTTTTTTGATTATGTAAGGTTTGGATAAATTTGGAAAGGTTTGGATTGGATTAGATAGTTGAACAAATCCAAAGAACAAGGCTTATATGTGGGAGATAGTTGTTGTGTCATGATTGTTTGTATTAGTTGTTTTATTCTTTAAAAACTGTCTCTGTAACACCTCGAATATATGGTTAATATGTAACTTTAAGGGTTTGAAATGATTACTTTTACCATCAAGGTGAACTAGAGATAGTTTGGCGGGGACTCCCCATCCCCCGCTTGGGACCTGCCTTGCTCTGGGGAAAAATCCCCGCACCCAGTGGGGACAGGGATGGATATTAAATACACGCATGGGGATGGGCCGGGGATGGGGACAAAATTTTCCTTGTCCCCCGCCCCCGCTTGGGACCTGCCTCGCTCTGGGGAAAAATCCCCGCACCCAGTGAGGACAGGGATGGATATTAAATACCCGCATGGGGATGGGGCGGGGATGGGACAAAATTTTCCCCGTCCCCGCATACCCATCGGGGAAAATAACCCATCCACCTACCTGCATACTCGTTCCCGTTATACATTAAATTTACATATTTACCCATAAAAATATAAAATATTGCTTTCATATTTATAATTTGAAGGGTATGTTCGTATTTAAAGGCAGAATATGTAAAATGGTGATAATATTTTTATTCAAATTTGAAATCTAATACTACTAGTGACTAAAATGTTTTAATTTTTTATGGACCTCCAATTTGATTCCATGGGTTTAGGCTTTCACATACTAACACAACTGAATCGATGATGAGAAATAAAACCAGTGTTGAACTTAATCTAAAATTATAACAATAATCTAAAAATTTTAAAATTTAAAATTTCAAAATTTTAAATTTTAAAATTTTTCAAATTTTCAAATTTTAAGTTTTAAATTTTAAATTTCAATTTTTTATTTTTAAATTATACTTTTTAATTTTAATATTTTAATATTTTAATATTTTAATGTTTTAATTTTTTAATTTTAAAATTTTCTATATTTTTAATTTTTAACTTTTACTTTTTAATTTTAATTTTAATTCCTCAATATTTTACTTTTGGAATTTTTAAAATTTTTAATTTTTAATATTTTATTTTCAATTTTTTTAATTTTACTCTTTATACTTATATTTTTAAATTTTTGATTTTTGATTTTCTAAAAGTTTACTTTTTAAATTTTTAAATTTCTATTTTTTAAATTTTAATTTTTTTAATTTTTCAATTGTTTAATTTTTCTAATTTTTTATTTTAAATTATTATTTTTTTAATTTTTAATTTAATTATTAATTATTAATTTTTCATTTTTAAATTTTTAATTTTTAATTTTTAATTTCTAAATTTTTAATTGTGAATTTTTGAAAAATTTTAATCTTTTTATGCTTGAATTTGTAATTTTTTAATTTTTTTAAGTTATGACTTTTTTTTTAATTTCTTGATTTTTTTTCATTTTTCATTTTTATTCTTTAATAATTATAATTTTTTGCTTTTTATTTTATTATATATTTTAATTTAAAATATGTTAATTTTAATTTTTTAAAAATATTGAAATTTTCTAAAATTTTCAATTATAAATTTTTTGGTTTATAAATTTTTTAATGTTTTAATTTTTTTAATTATAATTTTTTAATTAGTAAATTTTAAAGTTGTTTAAATGTTTGAAAATTTTAAAATTTTAAACTGTAACTAGCTTATAATTTGTTCATTTTGTATTTAACATAACATATTTCAAAAAAAAACATATCTATACTTATATAAACTTTCTAAAAATTATTAAAAGTTACCAAAAATTAATAAAAATTACCAAAAATAACATTTGAATACTATAAGTATCACTTACCATTGAACTTTACAAAAAATGGGTCTAAGAGTGGCCTAAGACCCTCCAAGGAAAGTCAAAGCCAAGCAAAGGACTCTATTGCGATCAAAGCCCTTCAAAAACAGATTGGGGGTTTAACCAGCAGGTTTATGACCAATGTGTTTTGTGTGGAGATCAAATGAGGAGGATGAAGGAGAAGAGGGAAGACGAGGAGGAATTTTCGGGGCACACCAGCGCCGATTGCCGACACCACCAACGCCTCAATTATTGGCAGAGGAGTTTGGACGATGGGCGCGTCTTTTCGATGTTGGAGCGCCGACGCTCGTCGTCTTCGACACATACGGTGCTCGCGGGAACTGGACGCTGGGCGCGTCCTTCACAGACGTGAAGAATAGGCGCACGCTACGCGCCCAATGTGCTGCTACCAGTGCCCAACTTGGGCCTTGCTCGCATCTGAAGTCCAACTCGTGTGCGGCGACTAGTCTTTTAGATTATTACTATATTGTAACACAGGTTTCCCTTGTACCCTCTAGTGTATATTTGGCTCTAGTTTTTCCTTATGATGTATCTCAGAGAGAATCCCAGTATCCTGAATCCAATTGGGATCAAGTGAGATAGAGAGAAAAACAATCTGTGTAGTTGTAATCCTCCTATTACTACTGCATCGATTTCATAGTTTTTTTTCCGCTTTGGGTTTTTTCCACATTAAATCTCTAATGTCAATTTCTGATTTCTTTTCCGCTATTATTTTTTATTATTTGTAGTTGCTTGAGTCCTTTTCAATCCCAACACAATATCTCTACTTTCGCTGAACAATATTTGGATGTCAAAATACAAACTCAAACTATGATAAAAAGTACTCTATAAAGTAGAGGCTCCAACCATAAATCCAAACCCTCGAAAAACCCTACTCACACAGTCACACTGTTGCAGAATTCATGAGGTTATCACTAATCATAATGTGAAAAATATGCAACTTTTAAATATAATTATGCTACTTTCCTCTATTTTCCTTCCTATTAAATATTATCCAAATTCAAATTCAGAGAACCTATCCTTTTTTTTTATCATTATTATTTTTTTATGGTTGGTAAGATAAGAATATGGTGGGACAATGTAATGCTGTGAAATTGTAAAAAATCCGGTAAGATGTGGAATGATATGGTATAATTTGTGAAGAGTGTAGTTGATGTGGTAGGTGAGGAAAGAGTATGAAAAGTATATGAGAAAAGTGAAGATATATTAATAATAATTGTGGTAAAGTGTGATATGATATGATAAAGTAGGGAAGATCACCACACCACACTGTACAAAAGAACATGGCAATTAAGTTGATAAAAACTAAAGAGTCCCTCTTATATACAACCATAAAACTTTGTAGATAACTTTGTATTGCCCTTCACATGTACTACTTTAAAATTTATAGATAATTTTATCAAGAAAATTATATTTCCCCACCCATTTAAATAACGCAAACTAAAATTTCTTTCAAAACATGTATACAAAAATTTAATTTGATAAATCCACATCGAAACTAGGATGCTGATATTGTTTACCTGGAAAATTAATTCGCCGCTTCTTCCAATTTGAAATCCATAAACTATATATATTCAAATACTTAGAATATTGAGAAAATAAAATAAGTGCCATTAGATTAAGTGATAAATTTGATACTAGTGTCTCATTTTTAATTGGTTATTATATTATAATTTTCTTTGTGTAATATCACTTATATTTTTCAATTTTCATTTTAAATTCATAATGAAATTTTTGATTGGAAATTCTATCTAATTTATGATTTAATATATTATCTGTTGTATCCCACGTTGTGTGTGTGTCTATATATATATATATATATATATATATATATATATATATATATATATATATATATATATATATATATATATAACGATTTCATTAATAGCAAGTCATACGACACTTACATTGAAAATTGTGATTGAACAATGGTAGATCTAAAACATAGATATGAAATTCAACTTCCAAATAACTAATATTAATTTTATTGACGTTCGGCTCCGATTTATTCGATGACTCTGCATCTTTACCATTGATGGAGAACCTCACAATCCGTGCTATAGCGATTTGAAAGTAAATCTTCATCCAATGTATTAGACCACACAAACTGAACAAAAACTCTAGAAAGAGACTAAAAACCCTAAATAATGGTACAAAAAAATTCTTACAAAAAAAGAGACTAACTTTCTACGTAAATGTAAAACCAAGCTAATAATTGGGGCAGAAATCAAGCAAATTGGTTCTTTTTTAACTAAGGTTATCCCACGTTGTATATAGTATGTGCCTATTTGAGTGAAATTGATGGTTTGTAGTCGTCTTATAATCTACTCCCTCCGTCCCAATTAATTTGTCCACTTTACTTTTTTTATTGTCTTCAATGTAACACTTTGACCGTTAATTTTTCACAGTTTATTTACGTAAAATTAATAATGTTGTGTTTAAGTAAAACTATTTTTCATCACAAATCTAATAGTGTTAGTCTTATATTATAATTCAACATATAATTTGATAAATTAAAGGTCAAAATTAAAAAATTTTGACCTAAAAAATTCAAAGTGGACAAATTAGTTAGGACGGAGGGAGTATAATCTTTTAATAATGAAATTATTATAATTTTTTGTATACTTTTCCACTAATTTTAATGAATTGATTATAATTTGGGGTCGAATTTTACGTTTCCTAATTACTGAATTTATGTAAAAAAATTTCTGTTATTATTTTTCTGTATCTTTGTCTGTATCTTTGAGTTGAATAATTTATTATAATATTTTTCATTTTAAAATATTACTTTAGTTTGGTTTCAAATTGATGTATATTACATTATTACTCTTCAGTCTTCCCACAGAGGTTGGTGGCACGCCCATGTGGGTGGGTGGGTTGGTAGGAGATATGTGTCCATCTTATGTGGGCCCGCAGATAAGGTAACCTCGTCTCCGTATCATCTAATGTTGTTAATATCACTCTATTCATTATTTTTTATCTGTATTTTAGATATAGTAGTGAAAAATCAATATCACGAATTTATATATAAATATACATATATATATATATATATTTAATGAAAAAATTAATTAAGTTATTAAAAAACAAAATTATTCAGTATATTTACTGAAAATTTATAATTTTGGTTTATTGAGTGAATAAATAATGAAAAAACAAATAATAAATAATAAATATTTTATAAAAATTATAAAATACTTCACACATTGACTGTTAATATCTTAAAACATAATCATTCATCACATAAAATTGATATCATTAGTCTCATAACAAAAAATACAATTAAAAAGTATAATATTATATTTTTTATAAAAAAATTATATTAGAAATTATTGATTAAAAATTGACATTGAAAACCGTAAATGACAGATAAAAAAGAACGGAGAAAATAGTAGATAATATGAAATTAAAAAAAATAATCAATAAATAATGTATGAAATTAGAAAAATTAATTAAAAAGTCTGTAAAAAATTAGTCTACTGCTAGTACAATACTCCTTCTCCCTCTATTCCATATTAATTGATACTTAAACTAACTTTTTTGTTCCAAAATAATTGTCACTTTGCATTTTTCAATACTTAATTTAATTATTTTAACTTTAATAACTATGTCAACTTTTTACTTTTTCAATTAATAAAATCAATTATTATTCACATTCTCTCATTACTTACATCTTGATATCTGAAAAAAAATACCTTGAAAAATAGTGTTATTTAATCATATGGTTAGTTTTTTTAGTTTAACATTAGTATATGAAAAATTTTCAAATATGTCAATTAATATGGAATGGAGAGAGTATTAATCAGTGAACATTAATGCTAAGTAATTCTATTATTGTGGATTAGGCCCCACTAGTATCCAGCTGGTTACTGTTAACCCGTGAAGACGGATTAAGCATTGATTATTAAATCTAATCTAAGGGATATAGTGGGGCCCACGTAAGATAACAAACTTTGTCCTTTAGATCATTGAGTTGACTTTGACTAACCCTGAAGCACTTTAGCGCCGCGTTTGGATGGGTCTGATCTTAATTAGTGAGTGATACGTGGTTTGTCTAGTAATAAGGGCCTGCCTTAAATTAATTAATGGGTTAATTGCATCCACATCAGACACTCTTCGTCGAATTATTAAAGTACTCCGTCCGTTTATAAAAAAATAAATCACAAATGTTAAAAATTTTATATATTTATATGTGATAAGTAATATGGGTTAATTAATGGATTAATTGTGTGTAATAAATTACTTTCATCAATATATTTTAATATTGATTTTTTTTTATAGTTGAATTAATGATACTTGCACTTTTAACTATGATAGTTGCAAAAAAATCAATTTTGGTAGAATATCCTTCAAATATTAAATTTTGAAAAAAAATTATATCTTAACAAATAAGATTACTTGTTATAATAATTTTTAATCAATATATATTAATTTCAATTTTCTTAAAGGTATATTTTATAGTAATTATACATTTCAATACCATAGTTGAAAATTTTTTCAACCATGGTAGAATCTCCCTTTATATTACCACTCTCTTTATTTTTATTTGTATGTCCATTTAATTAATTTGTTATTTATAATTATTTATTATTTTATAAATTTGATATTGATTTTACTAATTTTACATATATGCTATCTATTTTTCATAATTAATATTTATTAATTTAAGTAATCGATCTATAGCTTTTCGATCTAACTTTGTTGGTTATTTTTTAATTTCTCTAATTTTTCAAAGTGACAAATAAAAAGAGTACGTGAAGTATTACCAGTTTACCACATCCGTTCTTTTTTAATAGACTTTTTAACTAAATTTTTGTTTCAAATTATCTGTTATTTACAATTTCAATAACATAAAACTACTCCTATTCTTATTTTTGCATTAAAACTAATTGAATCATCCTCAAATTTAGATCTTAGTTAAATATATTTGAATAATCTTTTCACTAACTACCGTATGGTTTTTTTTTATGAGATTAATTTTCTCCACCACTTTCAAAAAATAGATAGAGAGAAACGGAGAAAATAGTGATTTGGGGACTTTTATTAATATTACACAAAAAAAAAAACATAATGACAACTTGTCCTATCTAATGAGCACATGTATAATAATGGGAAATGGATGAAAAATAATTGATAAGGAACAAAATTGATAAATTTGATAATTAATACATCATTAAGATTATAAAATAATATAATATTATATAATTAATAAATTAATTAAATGAATAACTAATTTTCGGCGATTCTACCAAATATTCCTATATTTGTACTCCCTCCGGTCTATATTAATTGACACTTTGACTAAATTTTAACCGTTGATTATTCACAAATTATAATGAATTACAATATGAAATTACCTCCATTATAATTTTTAGTAAAGTATCTTTATAATGATGGTAATTTAATATTATAATTAATTATGATTTATGAGTAATTAATGGTCAAAATTTAGTCAAAGTGCCAATTAATATGAAACGGAAGGAGTATTTATGTTTGCTCCCCCTAAATTGACAGGTAGTATTAATGAAAGAGAAGTATTAGATGAGAGACAGTTTGTGAAGTGGTATTTGTCAATTATTTAATAAGTAATGAAGCCCGAAAGTGTAGATAAAGCTGAGGCCAATTTATTTATTCTTGGGTTCAAAATTATGACATACATACACTTTGTTGGCCCAATCATGGATGGGCTTGTGGATGCTTACATATTTAATTATCCTAGTTGGAGACATATGGGATGATGTGTCTAGATAGTTATTTGGCTGGCCGACTTTGACATATATATATATATATATATTATATATATATATATATATATATACAATTTTGGTTCCTTATATTGTATATATAGCTATGGTGATGGACGCGTTGGCTAAGGGGATTTAAAATAAATTGTCATGGTGCATGTTATTTGCAGATGATATAATACTCTTGAGGGAAAGATTAAATGATCAGGTGGAGTTCTGGAGAGATACTTTAGAGTCTAAGGATTTGATATTAACTAGGTCAAAGACAATGTACATGATGTGTCATTTTAGTGGGTTGGAGAATGAGAATCAAAGTCAAGAAGTTACTATTGGAGATGTGGTCATTCCATGCGTAAAGAAGTTTCGATACCTAGACTCTGTTACAAAGTGGCGATGAAATTAGTAAGGATATTATGTACTCATCGAATTACAATTGCTTGGAAAAAGTGGAGGGCAACTTTATGAGTTTTAGTTGATATGAGAATCCCACTAAAGGTAAAGGTAAGGTTTACCATATTGTAGTTAGACCAGCGTTGTTGTATGGAGCTGAGTGTTGGGCAACTAAGAAGATACATTGTCAGAGGTTGAATATAGCGGATGAGGATGGTTCAGTTATACTAGGTTGGATAGGATCAGGAATGACATTTGCCGGACTAAATTAGAAGTAGCGCCAATCGAGGATAACTTGTGAGAGACTAAACTGAGATGGTTTGTGCATGTCCACAGGAAAAGGGAGGATGACCGGTGAGGATCATAGGAAGCATGAAGGGATCAGCATACTGCTTGGACGTAAGAAGCGTGAGAGACAAAAAAAAATCCATGAGAGAGGTTATTAGAGCAAACCTGAGGCGCCTGGGTTTAGAGGAGGATATGACATTAGATAGGGCTATTTGGAGAGTTAGGATTAAGGTAGTAGGGTGAGAATCCTGGTAGGTAATGTGCTTTGTTTTGAATTTTTGTAGCATTGTATCTTTGTTTTGATTGTGTTGTATAGAAACGTTTAACTCTTTCTCAAGTGCATGGGGTGCATAGGTGCATCTCTAGACAATTACTTTTTTTTTTTTCAAGTTGGTTTTCAAAGATTTTCCTTTTTGGTCTTTTTGTTTTCTTGTTTGGTTTCCAAAGTGGTTCTGAAAAGTTTTTGTGGGTCCCTAGGAATAAGCTTCTTCATGAAATAGTTCATGGGGAAAAGACCGCCTACATTTAGATTCCTCGAACCGCGATATAGATGTGTTTTCCATGAGAGGTTGTTGTTGCTGTATGATGTATATATGATTAAATATTTAAAATTTTATGAGTTTATTCTTTCAAAATGAAAATTCAATGAGTTTATAATTTTAAGTTTATGAACATATGCACACTTGTTATTTGTATAGATATGTTCATAAATTTATATACATACGTACTCATAAAATTCTTTATATATGCTAATAAAAATTATGTACTGTGAATACAAGAACATTATGCTTTCAAGAAGATAATCCTTATACTATAGGACTAAGAGTAAGAGGTTTATCATTCAAATATGATTTTGAATAATATACCCACAATTTCTATAACAAGAATTGTTGCATGGCATACCTAGAAGGTCATTGTAGGTCTAATCCAGCATTATGTACTTATGTTGCCCTTTTTCACATGCTAAGTCTGTAAGGTTTACACCCTGCAAATAATAGACATATAGAATCAACCAATATTTTTTTGTTGATTATTACTTAAATAAAAGAATAAAAAATATGCACCAGCTAGTAAGATTCAACAAATCAGCTATTTATACCAGACAAACAAATAACAAACAACAATCAATACAAAAAAAAAAAAAAAAACCTCAACTAAAATCTTAACTCATGGTTGATTGGAACGTTCCTTGGGCTGCCTTTGCTCCCATTGAAATGATATGAGTAATTTGGTGGGACTAATTTAAATACAACTTGCGTGCGAAACCAAAGTGTTCAAGTGACCTGACACCGCTGCGTTCGTCTATCCACCTTTACAAAAAAAGCTAGGAAAATGTAATCTGAATTCAAGGACTCTCGTTTTTGTTGATTTTCGTTAACAATAACAATAATACGTACCCTTCCTCCAAAAAAAAAAATATTACCTCCATTCCATATTGTTTGTCCATCCAACTATATTTAAAAATCCAATGGTCATGGGAAATGAGGTGAAAAATGTGTAATATACCAGAATTGCCCTTCTGTCATGTGAAGAAAAATAAAAAAGAAACAAAAGAGTATTTATTAAGGGTATAATAGAAATTACAATCATTGAAATTATAAAATGGACAAACATTTTGGGACAAGGGAGTTAGGTAGATGGACAAACAATTTGGGACATAGGTAGTAATACTTACCCACTATTGTGTATTATCTATCTTTAATATCACTTATCGATAACTTTTTACATAGTAATTTGTTGATAATTACAGTGTATTGTATTTTAAGGTACCAATCTAATAATAAATAATCCATGTTAGTAAAATAAAGTGGCAGAATTACACGCATAAAATACGGTAACTGTTTTATTTGGAAAATTGTATAAAAATACGGTCAATTATTCTTCGATATAAATGTTGATTAATTGTGGTACATGAAAAATTCGTGTTTTATACGGTTTCTTTTTATTCGGAAACATAGATAAAATTCTGTAATTGTATTGATTTTATGTCTAAAGATCCTTAATTATGTTCCCCTTTTAAAATAAATAATTTGTGTATTAAACGCGTATTAAACGTTATAATTCACCAAGATTAAAAAAAGTGGCCTCCATAAAATACAGATTCCCCCTTTTTAAACGCTTAATTCATCTATACATGTTTTATAAACTTATTAAACATGTTTTAAATAATACAACTAAGAATAATAATTATATAAGATAAATCATTATATATATTGAAAAATTAAAGATAAAATTTTTTTAAATTTAAATGATTTTTTTGAAATAATAAATAATATATACGACTAATAATTATTATTATTATTATAATAAGAAGAAGAAGACGACGAATGTTTGAATCTTACGACTAAAAGTTGTAAGTCTCAGGCGGCTGCTTTGACCATAGTTTATTACACAGTTACACATTCAAATGGAGGATTTCTCAACACTTTAAGAGCTAGCATACAAATGCATGTAACTCTCCGTTTATATTTTTAGCATGCAAATTTTATAAGTGTCTATTATTCCATTAAAGATCTAGGTTTGAATTTCGTCATTATTTGTGTACACACACCAAAAAAAAAAAAAAGATGGGATTGAGGGGCGAATTAGGGGCGTGGGTTTTGACTCTTGCAATATTGATAGCCAGCTTTAAGGCGAGGGGGTGTTTGGAGCAGGAAAAAGCGGCATTATTGCAGCTAAAAGCTGAGTTCAACATTCACAATACATCCGAGTTGTTTTTGAGTTCATGAAAAGATGACAGAAGGAGTGATTGTTGCCAGGGTTGGGAAGGGGTGAGTTGTGGAACCATCGGACGAGTTTTGTCTACCTCAATCTCCGGCAATGATTGGGGGGATGAAGCACCTTGGAGTCTCAATGCCTCTCTTTTTTGCTTCCTTTTCAACACCTTCGACTTCTTCGCATGTCTTTTAGCTCAATGGCTAATTGGACACTCACTAAAGGTATACTTCTATCGTTCCTTCTTTATTAATTGTCCAAATGTCATTTTTTTGACTAACAATGTTTATTAGAAAAATACAATATTATATTGTAGACCCATTTCAACCAAAAGCTTAAGTTGATGGTTGAAGCCTCAAGAATAGTTTTTATTCTCTAACATATATTCTTATCATAGTAACTTTCATTATTAAAAATCTAATAATAATAGTTTCATGTGTTAAATCATTGTGTATGTTGAGAATTAATAACGTCGATCAAGATAATTAATATGGATCGAGGAGTATTATTGTTCACCTAGTTATCTCTAATCTCCTTTCATGAACACACATGGTCATGCACACTATGCAAAATGATAAACATCTTGCCGCAAGATGGTTGCTGCAATAACTATCTTGCATTTTATCAAAATCACTCGTAAAGTTAAACGTAACTAGCCATATCCAAATCATTATAAAGGTATGTTTCATTACTTTAAGAGTTATTACAACTTATAAACAATATAAAAATAACTATTAGAGAAGATATTACTAAAAGTTACAAATATGTGAAATAACCATCTTAATTGAGTCAAAATATGTATCATTGTCCCACTATAGATAGCTAATATCTCATGCATGGCTGTGTTTTAAATTTGAATATTATTTTTTTAATCTTTTCGAGTGAGATATGAATTATGAGTATATTTTTAACCGACTACATATTTTCTGTTATGATTATGATATTTATTAGTTATGACTTTTGAGACCACCTTTTTTGATATTTATGACTAATTATTAACTATAAGAATCATAGCATTTGTCTACATCAATGACATCATAACTTAATCAACCCATTATGTGTATTTACTTGCATTTTTTTTAATTTTAAAAATTATGGAAGAAAAATTAATTTTATAGAATTTGTATGTGGCATCGTACATATATAATTTAATGATATTTATTTTGAAATTTTTTTTATCATGCAATGATATAAGACAGACATTGTGACACAGTACTTTAATATTTTTCTTTTTAAAAATATTGTTGAGGTCAGTGGAGGCAGGCATGATATAATCGTGGCTTTTGCTTTCTATTTTTAGTCTGCCTCCTCTGTGTCAAAGTGTGATGATGATGTTAAAGTTGAATTGATCCTATGAATACTACAGGTTCTGGGAAGCTATCGTCGAGCCTCCCAAAGCTTGAGGCACTTGATTTATCGAAAATGATAAACATCTTGACATAAGATGGCTCTTAACCATCTTGCATTTCTATGAATAACTCAAGATGATTAAGAACCATCTTGAGTCAAGATGGTTCTCATGGTCCTTTGAGCTATAACATGCCGGACAACAACATCCTACCGCACTTGAGAGGGTTAACATCGCTCAAACATCTTATCTTACGCGATAATCAATTGGGCGGATCCATTCAACTAAATGGTGAAACTCACAAACTAAATGGACCCAAAATTGCAAATATTTTGATCAAGCTAATGTAGCTAGGATTTTTTTTTTGGTAGCTCTTGTTCATGTGCTTATGTATATGATAGATTCAGAGGCTATGGAAAATCTAGAGGAGCTTGATTCAAGTGACATTTAAAGTCATCCTTTTAGTATTTAATTTGCGACTAACTTAATTATTGCGGCACTAATTATGACAGGTTCTCTGAAGCTTCAGAACCTAGAGCGACTCGATTTAAGCTTCAACAAGTTGAATGGCAACATCATACCCCAATTTTCGTCACTTAGACATTTAACACTATCCCGGAATGACATGACAGGAGAGATCCAAATTAAGGGTAAGCAAGCAAACTCCATGCTTTAGCCTAGCCATGCCATTAATACAAAACTAACTAGTAGTCCTGCTCGTATATTCTCCATCTTTACTAACTTATTAGTAGTTCGTAAAACTTAGCGCAAGTAACATGAGCACAATCATAAGATTCGAATACGTACTCATATAGTTTTCACCTATTTTTTTATTTCTTTCTGTTGACACCAGATATTGTGGCATTGAACAATCTAGAGGAGCTGGATCTCAACTTTAATGGCTTTGTTGGGTTTGAGGATTATAGAGGCAAGTTTAATTACAATTCATATATATCTCATCTTTTTCTAGCTTATATCTTCTTATGTACTAGAGTTTATTTGCATGGAATGTCATAGTGATGTCAGATTTATATTCTTGTACAGGGAATTATAACTCAACATCGTTGTGGAAGTTGGATCTCTCACACAACCAATTATCAGGAGAAATTCCTGTTGGCCTAGGAAGATTCACAAATCTCAAAGTGCTAAACCTCTCCTCAAACTATTTCACACAAAATATAGGTAAATCTCCCCTCGTTTCTCTCCACTCTCTCCAAATCATCCAACTATCACAAAACCAATTCCAAATCCCACATTCATTCAAACCATTCGCAAACCACAAAAACCTGAAATATTTTGTTGCCGATTCAAACCGAGTGATCCAAGATGAGGATGAGTCGACCCCAGATGTCAAACCATTGGTTTACTCATTACAGCTTCAAGTGTTAATTTTGTCCAATTGTGTAATCAACGGACCTGTTCCCAACTTTCTTCAAAACCAACAAGATTTGAGGCTCATCAATCTCGATCACAACTCCTTACAAGGAGAATTTCTCACCTGGTTGTTACAAAACAACCCGCAATTAAACACAATATCCCTTCGAAACAACTCCCTTATAGGATCAATTCAGTTACCAACTCAAGCTCATGCTAACTTGTGGAAAATGGATGTCTCCCAAAATAAAATAGGGGGATACGTTCCATCACACATAGGCTTAGCATTGCCCCAACTCAACATTTTGAACATGTCCAGCAATGAATTCCTAGGAAACATTCCCTCGAGCCTTTGTCATTTGAAGTCTCTTGAGATTCTAGACCTATTAAACAACCAATTAGTAGGAGGGATGAAGTATCTTGCTAAGGGTTGCTCCCGATTACCAATCCTTGACATGTCAAACAACCACCTAGAAGGAGATATTCCACCATTTCGCGACCTCCCAGCCATAAAATACCTAAATTTGCATTGGCAAAATGGTACTGGATGTTGATGATGATAATCCGGCTGATGGAAACCATCAAGGTTGGCAAGTCTATGGCATTCCTTCATTGAAGAACATAGTCAAAGACGACATACTACAAGTCCTTGGAGACGATGAACAAGAAAACATGAGGCAACAAGAGACCCTAGACCAAGTTCAGTTCATGACAAAAAGCATGACTTACAATTATCAAGGAAGTATCCTTTAGTATATGTCTGGCATAGACCTATCTGGAAACAGTCTTGTCAGGGACATACCACCTGAGCTCGGAAACCTAAGAGAGCTCCATGGATTGAACTTGTCTTATAACCATTTGAGCGGTTCAATTCCGACAACCTTTTCAAACTTGAAGGCAATAGAGAGTTTGTTGGGTGTAAAGACCAAACTGAGGAACGAAGAAGGAAGAAAACGCAGGCTGCGTCACCTTGATGGGCTTCGTCCAAAGGCCCATATGTGTGTTATATTTTTGAGCGGCAAGTTTTTTAGGGTTTTCAGTTATTGTTAACCTAGTTCCTCTTATGTTTTCTCTAGTATATATAGGGGTTCAGGTTCTCCCTATTTTGTGTCCCTGAGATCAAGTGAGATAGAGAGAAACAAAACCTTGTATTGTAATCCTCATATTACTAGTGCATCGATTCCGTGGTTTTTTTCCCGCTTTGGGTTTTTTCCACGTTAAAATCCTGGTGTCAAATTTATTATTTCTTTTCTGCTATTATTTCCTATTGTTTGTGTTTTGCTTGAGTACTCTTCGATCCTAACAACTGGTATCAGAGCTTTCAGGGTTTGTGAAAGAGAACTCGCTTTCAAACAATGGCAGGAGATAAGTATGAAATAGAGAAATTTGATGGATCTGACTTCATCTACTGGAAGTTGCAGATTGAGGATCTTCTGTATGCGAAGTCGCTGCATGATCCGCTGTTGGATAAGCCAGATAAGATGGAGCAGGCTGAATACGATCTGCTGGATCGACAGGCGATGTCCCTAATCAGGATGTCATTGGCTCGGAACGTCATGTTTAACGTCATGGAGAAAAAGACAACGAAGGAATTGCTGAAGGCACTGGAGAATATGTATGAGAAGCCTAGTGCAGCAAATCAGGTATATTTATTCACTAAATTAACCAGCTGTAAGATGGCTGAAGGTGGGGATGTGGCTAATCATATTAATGAGATTACTAAAATTTTATCGCAACTTGCTTCAGTAAAGATGGCTTTTCCTGAGAATGTTAGGGCTTGCGTATTATTATCTTCTATGCCTGAGTCTTGGAGAACTCTTGTAACTGCTTTTAGTAGTGCTAAGGATACTGATGAGATGAAATTTGATGATGTCAAGTCTGTATTGCTTAATGAGGGTCTTCGCAGGAAGAATTCCGGCGAGGAATCTTCGGGAATTGCGTTAAGTGTCAGGGGTAGGAAGACCAATAAGAATCCTGGTAATTTCAGGGGACGGTCGAAGTCTAGGGGTAAAAGCAGGCCTAGGGACATGAGCAATGTTGTGTGTTATGGTTGTGGGGATAAATGTCACTTTAAGAGGGATTGCCCTAAACCTAAGAAGGGGAAGGGTAACAATGACCGTGACTAGTCAACTCACTGAAGATCTCTGTGAAGCACTTGTCTTGAGTGTGTCTAGTCTTGAGGAGTCTTGGATTGTTGATACTGGCGCATCCTTTCATGTTTCTTCAAACAGGGAGTTATTTCGTAATTTCAGGAGTGGAAATTTTGGCAGAGTTTATCTTGCTGATAACAAATATTATGAGATAACAGGTAGAGGAGACGTGACAATTAAGACTGCTAATGGTGGTCTTTGGAAGTTGGAGGATGTCAGATACATTCCAGGTATTAAAAGGAATTTAATCTCTGTTAATCAGCTTGATGAGATGGGCCATTCTGCAGGGTTTGGGAATGGAAAATGGAAGATTGTGAAAGGTGCTATGGTAGTGGCGAAGGGATTGAGATCCGGTACATTGTACTCCACAAGGGATAGCGCTAACGTGATTTCTAATGTCAATACTACTTCTTGTTCTAGTTTATGGCATTGCAGGCTTGGTCATATGAGTGAAAAGGGCATGAAGATTCTAGGTTCAAAGGGCGTTTTGGAGAATCTAAAAACCGAAGATATGGAACTCTGCGAGAGTTGTGTCCTCGTGAAATGTAAGAGAGTCGATTCACCAAACGGCAGGAACCGAAACCAGAGAAGTTGGAGTTGGTGCATTCAGATGTGTGGGGGCCTGCGCCAGTCAATTCCATGGGTGGTGCTCAATATTATGTCACCTTCATAGATGATCACAGTCGAAAGGTATGGGTTTATTTTTTGAAGAATAAATCTGATGTGTTCAGTGTTTTCTTGAAGTGGAAAGCACAGGTTGAGACACAGACTGGGTTGAAGGTGAAGTGTTTGAGGACAGATAATGGAGGAGAGTATGAAAAGAAGGAGTTCGTGGGATATTGCGAACAGAACGGCATTAGATTACTCAGAACCGTTCCCGGGACACCACGACAGAATGGAATAGCAGAGAGGATGAACCGGACTCTGAACGAGAGAGCCAGGAGCATGAGGATTCATGCTGGACTGCCCAAATATATGTGGGCAGAAGCAGTAAACACAGCAGCATACCTAATCAATAGGAGTCCGTCGGTTCCTTTAGATTTGAAGGTACCTGAGGAGGTATGGGGTGGTAAGAAAGTTGATTACTCCTTTCTTCGTATTTTTGGTTGTACTGCTTATGTGATGACGGATCCTGACAAGCGTGATAAATTGGATCCTAAGTCCAAGAAGTGTTTTTTAGTTGGCTATGGGATTGATGCTTTTGGATACAAGCTGTGGGATGGTAAAAAGATGTTGAGACACTGTGATGTAGTCTTTAATGAGAATCTGTTATATAAAGACTGGCAGGCATCAAGTGACTCAGGAAACAAGGAGTTAGTGGGAGCAAAGGTGATGGAGCCAGAAACTGTCAAGTTTTCTGATGGTGCACCGGAGAGGAAAACAATGGAGACAGAGGCATCACAGGAAGTTCCACAGACTACTAATCAGGCTGCTGAAGAACCTGATCCACTAGAGTTGGCTGGAAGCTCTAGTGATGATGAACAAACTCCACCACCCACTGTGAGGAGATCCATGAGGGCTACTAGAGGTAATGCACCTGAAAGATATTCTCCATCTTTGCATTATTTATTACTGACAGATGCTGGTGAGCCAGAATCCTATACTGAAACTATGCAAGTTGAGGATCGTTCCAAGTGGGAGCAGGCAATAGATGATGAGATTGCCTCACTTGAGAAAAACAAAACTTGGGAACTAACCAGGTTGCCTGCAGGAAAGAAAGCCTTGTTGAATAAATGGGTTTTCAGGATCAAGAATGAGCCTAATGGTGTTGTGAGGTACAAGGCTCGATTAGTGGTTAAGGGACTTTCACAAAAGGAAGGTATTGATTATAACGAGATTTTCTCTCCTGTTGTGAAACTAACCACTGTTAGAATTGTCCTTAGTATGGTTGTAGTGGAAAATTTACATCTGGAGCAGATGGATGTAAAAACAGCCTTCTTGCATGGAGATTTGGAGGAGGACTTGTATATGAAGCAACCTGAGGGATATGAAATTCCAGGGAAGGAACACTTGGTATGTAGACTTCGAAAAAGTCTATATGGGTTGAAACAGGCTACAAGGCAATGGTATATCAAGTTTGACACTTCATGTGCAACAATGGGTTCAAGAGGAGTGATAAGGATCAATGTTGTTATTATAAGAGCCTTCCTAACTCTTACATTATTCTACTTCTCTATGTGGATGATATGTTGATTGCAGGAGCAAGCATGAAGGACATTACCGGGCTTAAGGAGAGGATGTCCAAAGAGTTTGAGATGAAGGATTTGGGTGCTGCAAATCAAATCCTTGGCATGAGGATTACTAGAGACAGGGACAAAGGAGTTTTGAGGTCGTCGTCTCGGAGGACTACATCAACAGGTGCTAGAGAGGTTCGGTGTGGTGATTCAAAACCTAGGGCACTCCTATGGCAAACCATCTCAAATTATCTAAAGAACAACAACCCAGAACCAAGGAGGAGAAAGAATACATAGCTAGAGTTCCTTATGCTTCAGTAGTTGGGAGCTTGATGTACGCCATGGTCTGCACGAGACCGGATATTTCTTTTGCAGTGGGAGCGGTGTCCCGCTTCATGTCCAATCCGGAAATCACCTGGAAGTCGTGAAATGGTCGCTGAGGTATTTGAAAGGTACCTCTCATTATTGTCTTATGTTTGGCGGAACTAACCTTGATCTGAAAGGTTATGTAGATGCTGATTTGAGTGGGGATTTCGATACGAGCAAGAGTACAACAGGCTATGTGTTCACTCTTGGTGGCTCGGCAATCAGTTGGATGTCAAGATTACAGAAGTGCATTGCTATGTCAACTACAGAATCAGAATATATTGCTCTGTCTGAGGCAGGCAAAGAAATGATATGGCTGCAGGATTTCTTGGAGGTTCTTGACCAGGGGCAGGATGGTGTTCTTCATTGTGACAGCCAGAGTGCCATTCAACTAACGAAAAATCCGGTGTTACACTCAAGGACAAAGCATATTAGAAGGAGATATCACTTCATTCGAAACTTGGTGGAAAGTGGTGAAGTGAAGCTCGAGAAGATCGCAGGCAGTAAGAACCCGGCTGACATGCTAACCAAGCCAGTGGATGTTGGGAAACTGAGGCTCTGTATGGCCTCAGTAGGCCTCTCTGACTAATGAGGAGGTCAGTCGATGCACTAGGAGAACTTGTGGTGAAAGTTGAGGATGATTGAGGTTTGGTCTCCAAGTGGGAGATTGTTGGGTGTGAAGACCAAACTGAGGAACGAAGAAGGAAGAAAACGCAGGCTGCGTCACCTTGATGGGCTTCGTCCAAAGGATCATATGTGTGTTATATTTTTGAGCGGCAAGTTTTTTAGGGTTTTCAGTTATTGTTAACCTAGTTCCTCTTATGTTTTCTCTAGTATATATAGGGGTTCAGGTTCTCCCTATTTTGTGTCCCTGAGATCAAGTGAGATAGAGAGAAACACAACCTTGTATTGTAATCCTCATATTACTAGTGCATCGATTCCGTGGTTTTTTTCCCGCTTTGGGTTTTTTCCACGTTAAAATCCTGGTGTCAAATTTCTTATTTCTTTTCCGCTATTATTTCCTATTGTGTTGTGTTTTGCTTGAGTACTCTTCGATCCTAACAGAGTTTGGATCTTTCATACAACAATCTCACTGGAAGCATCCCAACGAACCTGGCAGATTTAAGTTCCTGAGCCTTTTTCAGTGTTGCCTATAACAACTCATCTGTCAAATACCTTTCGAAGCTCAACTCTCAACTTTCGAATCAAATAGCTATGAAGGAAATCCTTTGCTTTGTGGTCCTCCATTGTCCAAAAGTTGCACTCAACGTGAACCACCCTCCATTGACACAAATATATTTAAAGATGAGGATCTTGATGACGATGGTGGGTGGATTGACATGGACAACTTCTATGTGACATTTGCAGCGTCGTTTATTACTATGTTTTTTTGGAGCTCTGATAATTTTGTGGATTAATCCTTATTGGCGAGAGACATTGTTTTACCTCGTTAAGACGTGTAGTTTCTAGTTTCTATTTCCTTGAAGACACCGTCAAGAAACTTAGAAATGGTAAACACGTTTCATAAGTTATTTAGTTACTTTGTATGATCGAGGACTTCAAATCTTGGAGCTTGTCATTTTTGTTCTGTTCAGATTAACACTCCTTACGATAGATGAAAATTTGTCATTTTGATCAAATTATATTGTTCACAAATATATGTAGAACTAGTAAGTGCTCCTTGGCATGCATATTTGTCATTTTGATCAAGCAGCATTGTATGCAAAGTAATTATAATAGTACGTGTAAATGAATCATTATTAAGTTTAAAAACCATACCATACCATTTCACAACTTACCACAACAATCATAACTTTCGCTCTCCTTAATTTCTTTTATCTCCCCTCATTTTTCTCCTCTCCTTTTTACATTCTCTCTCTTCATTTATCACATCAATCATTCATACCACAAATTTATCGTATCTTACCATGCCTTACCACACATACCACAATATTATCATACCATACCATTTACCGCACCCAATTTGCCGCACAAAAGAACAGGGCCTAAGTGTCTTGCTCTTATAATTAAAACCATATTATTATACTTTGAATTAAAATAAAATAATATGATTGAATTCTATAACTATAATACCCCATACAAATTGCATAAAGTTATACTTTTACCCGTATTTTTTATATTAAAAAAAGCCTAAAATATGCCTAATGGATGAAGTTGACTCGATTATGGTATCATTTATGCTCATTTGGTATAGCCAATGGCGTAGCTATAACGCATCCAAAGCTGCTTATAATTGATAATCAATACTTACTATTAAAAAATTGTTTTAGTAATTATAAGAAATAATAATTTGGTGAAGTGTACGCAAGACACTAAAAGTGTCTTGGGGTAAGACACATATCATCATCCGTTAACGATATGAGTCTTAGGGCGAGATACTTTTTAAGTGTCTCGCCCTATATTAAAGTCATATTATTTTGTAAATAGAAATAAAATAATATAATTGAATTCTATTACTATAATATCATATATAAATTGCATAAAGTTATACTTTTCTCCATTATCTTTTATATTTTAAAAAAACGCCTAAAATATGCCTAATGGAGAAGGGTAAGACACATATCATCATCCTTAGGTTTTTACTCATTGAATTTATGAGAAAATAGGATTTTAGCCACTAGGTTTTAAAAATTAGGTTTACCATACTTCAACTTTAAACACCTAATTATTTTACGCTTTTATTCATGCTATAAACTTTTAGGTCCAAAAAGCAAACATTGAAAACCAATGCCTAAAAAATAAATATTGATATTTTATAAGGTCCAAAACGCAAAAAACTTGTTATATGATATTCATATTTTCAACAAATTGCTTCAATAAAAGATAAACAAATGCAAAGTTAAAATTTCTTATATTGTAAAGAAATAGTAAATGCTCAAAGCAAATTGACATCAATCTAACACTGCTTAACTCAATTACATTACATAAATAGAAGGATCTAAACTTAAGACAAGATTTATTGCCAAAACATAGACCTGAATCAATCAATCAATCTATTCGCTTGCCGATCAGAAAAAATTAAGGGTTATTTGCATTTTGGATCGTGAAGTATAGGGTAATTTATTTTCTAAAACCTTGGTTTCAACGTTAATTTTTTGGATCATAAAATTTGTAGGCTGAATAAAAAAAGTCTTTAAAGTTTGTGGGTTGAAAAAAAGGCCCCTGTACCGTTTTTTTTTCTCATGTTTGAATTTATTTCCCGATTGGCGCCAAACTTAAGGACTAAGGTTAAAATTGATATTGAATTTATAATTCACCTCTCTTATTCATGTCGGAGCTACTTATACCCTTAAACACCCTTGGTCTAAGTAGCTCCGACAAGAATAAGAGAGGTTTAGCCTAATTTTATCAATCATAGTAGAAAATGTACATATTTTTGTAATACCCATTTTAAATTAATGGACAATAATACCCATCTAGACTCGATATTATTAATAATCATTTTGAATTATCTGTATTTCATATTTTTGTAATTTTTAATAATATTTTTTCTAATAACTGTATATATATATATTTATCAACTATATATAAGAGTATAATATATATTAGCTAAGTCAAAATTAATTATAATAGCCTAATTTTATCAATCATAGTAGAAAATGTACATTTTATGCATATTTTCATATTTATAAAGTAATGACATTTAACTTTATGAGTTATTTAGGTGAAATGCAAGATGATTATTAACGATCTTATGTCATTTCTAGATCGCCCCTCCGGTCCCAAATATGTTTCGCTTCATTCAACCACAAGGCCAAACTTGCAAAACTGAATTGCTTAAATTAAAGACAAACAGATGTAGCTGAAACTTCTTAAATTTTCAAGAAATAACTTCATTCCCGAAAGCAAATTAATTACCATAACAATCTCAACTCCTAGACACAATTAGCTTACGGAAATAGATCAAGGCGCAATGCTTGAACAAGAATACTACCAAAACAGAGACGTAAATATATCAAAATAAATCTATCACCTATGGACCAGAAAAAATAAATTTAATTGAGTACATTATTAATGACATTGCAAGCATACTCTTCATCTTATATCAACATGCGGACGCATTGTTCTTCATGTTCTCTTGAGCATTCTTAATCTGCTTGGCATGCCACCAGTTTAAAGGCAAAGACAGAAGCCACAACACCCCAAAAACTATAAGGTAAGCCATGTAAGACTTGTTCCACCATGAACGTACCAGGTCTAATAGCCCTAACCCTAAAAACACGTTGGCTGCCGCGAGTCCTATGACTCCATACCCTAACATATAGTGGCATACATTCCAAATCGGCCGCTTCTTGTTCTCCTTGTTTGGCCTCACGAACCCCATTATCGCCTGAATTGAGGTACAGCAGCCTATTACTATTCCAATTATACCGTGGGAGGATATTTCAGACTTGTGGCCTCCTACGATGCCAAGGATCGATAAACCCAATTATGCCGATTATGTATGCGGATATTTGACAGAACATATGGATCTTGAACCACAGAGCCGGAGAACCCGAGTTAAGGAAACCCTTGTACCTAGCCATCAACACCCCAAAAGGCATCATGACACCAAACCCTAGAGCACACAACCCCCCATGCACGTACTTGATAATCTCCTTTCTTGATAACCCCTTGGGCTTTGCGGCGGGCTGGGCTGACCTGGATAGGAAATCGACCCGCCCTGACGCCGCCAGGCTGTCGCCATGCATGGCGTGGGGAAGAGGACGGCATCGGAGACGGGCCCCACCTGCCAGACGTGGTTGATGGAGGTCTTGTTTGGGGGGAGTTGAAAAGTGGCAAAAATAACCATCTCATGATTCTCTCTGCTCTCGGCGGAGATCTCCGACACCGGGAAACTCAGCGAGGTCTCCGGCAAGTGGGTCCCATAGGAGGCAACCGAGGAGGTGTAGGCACGCATGGGACCATCGGGAGTTCGGTAGGCGACTAGGGCTTGGGCGCCGACCATGCCCGACCCGGTTGGGTTCAAACCCCATGAGACCCAGTTGGAGGGGGTTACCCCGGTGACTCGGAAAGCGGTTCGGGTGGTGCCTGAAATCGGGTCGTAGGTCCAGTAGAGTGAGGCACCCAAGACGGGTAAGTCGATGCAGGCATTGTATTCATGGGTTGGGTTAGGGTTCCAGGCTTTGCATGAAGTAGCAGCAGCGGGTGGGGGTGAAGGTGATGAAGGAGAACACAAGGGCAGGACAGAGCAGAGAAACAGGAGAAACAAAAGTTGAGGTGCGGCCATGGTTGGATGCGGGTAAATTCAGGTCCGACAAATTTGGACAATGTGAAAATTAGGACGAGAAATTTACGAGCGGATGAATTCGTTATGTATTTGGAAGTGCGGACGTCGTATTTATAACTGAATTTGAGTGCTGCTCAAGCAAAAATTGAATACGAATTCTACTAGCAAAAATTGATTTCGGGAAGAATTTCCTTCTTTCATTCTTTCTTTTTAATCTTATTTTTAGGGAAATTCCATTTGGCAGGCTTCAACTTTTACCTATTCCAAGTTGTCAACCACTTTTTAAACTATTCCAAGTGGTAGGCTTATTTTGAAAGTTATTCTAAATGATAGGCTTATTTTGAAAATATTAAAAATTATTCCAAGTTTTTAAGCACTTTAAAAACTATTATTAGTTGTCAAACACTTTAGATATTATTCTAAGTGAGTTGATTGTGAGATCGATAGTTTTTAAAGTGCTTAAAAACTTGGAATAATTTTTAAAATTTTCAAAATAAGCCTATCATTTGGAATAACTTTCAAAATGTTCTACCACTTAATACTTTAAAAAGTGATTGACAACTCTAATAAAAGAAAGTAGTTCTACCAAATGGAATTTGCTTTCCTAATTGAATAATTTTAATTTGTAGCTATATGGAAAGTCTACACCTATAAGAGTTAAGTGATATAACTTTTTTTTAAGCTGTTACGTACTTATAAATTATAATTTACAAGTAAATCATATATTTTCACTTTTATTTTAGCACTATAAAGCCTAAACCATTCAAAATTTGTGGTGTTGTAAAAGAAGAAAAAGATTGTGTTTGATTTCATAATATTATAATTCCTAGCTAACCAAACATATATCTGATTTATTTTTCTTTGTTGATCTTTCAATTATATTAATTCATTTTATTCCTCGCCTATGTAAATGTAAATATATATATTTATTTATCGGATGTCTCTAAAGAGGCTGTAAATATATATACCAACATTTGGTCATGTATACCATAGGCCATAGCCTTATTCAAAAGGAAAAGAAAAAGGAATTAATTTATCAGAAATATATGGGAGATAATTAGGCACGACACATCAGAAATCAAATTATAGTTAAACGTTTTTATTTTTCTCAAATTTAATCATGATTTATTGTATCCGGTGATGATATGCGTTTTTATCCAAGACATTTCTTAACTGACTTACCAATCAAAATAGTAATTTGCATGATTTTTTACACTAATTCTTTTAATGGTAATTAAGTACTAATTATCAATTAGTAGAAGATTTGGATACATTAGTTATGCCAATAAACACAAATTAATAATACCCTAATCGGATCAACTCCAATCATTAAACATATATATATTAGATGTTTTTTTGAAACATAAAAAATAAGAATAAAAGTATAACTTTATGCAATTTATGTGTGATATTATAGCTATAAAATTCAATTATATTATTTCATTTCAATTTATGATATGTTAATATGGTTTCAATAACAGGAGAAGACACCAAAAAGGTGTCATGGTCCAAGACTCTTATCCCTGTTTGTTATTGTATCCATATGCTTGAAAATAGGAAAGCAAATAGGTCTAATGTCGACGCGCTTATGTCATCTTAACGGTATACCTTGCAAAGACGACTACGCCAGCACAAATGATATATTAAATAATTGAATCAACCCTATTCGTTAGACATATTTTAGGCAAGTTTTTGAAATATAAAAAAATTAATGGATAAAAGGTATAATTTTATGGAACTTATATGATATTATAGTTATATCATACTATTTTATTTCAATTTATTATATAATAATATAATTATGACAAGATGCTTAAAAAATACTTTCCTACCGATATCATTTTTATACTCGAGACGAAGAAATTATTTTTGGGTAAATGACTATAAAGGATGGCCCAAAAGCCAAATTGACCTTTTCGGCTGAGGAGGACAGTGAAGTCCACATTTACAATTGCTAGTGGGGCCCACATGCTGACTCAACCCCATTTCCATCCTCTTTCTTTACAAAAACAGGGGACTCTATCTGTTTGCCAGCCCCCCCCCCCCCCCCCAGACTCCCTCCTCTCCACAACCGCCTCAACCACCCCTCCTCTCTCCCAGACTCCCACTTCTACGGCTTCACTACCGCCATTGCCACCACACCTCCTCCTTTCTCCCCCTTCGACGCTTCTGGGCCCTCCATTCCCTGCCAAAGCCAAAAATCCCACCAAGCTCGAAGCATCAATCAATAATGGCGGCCTCCACTCGCTTAACCAACCATGTTTCTACCCTTTCTCTCTCATCTTCTCGCAACCCCCTCATCCACTCTTCCCCTTCTTCATCTTCTCTTAAGCTCTTACTCAACAATTCTACCCAGATTAGCTTCGAAAACCATGCTCTCAGATTCAATTCCTCCTCCATTTCCGGGTCTAAACTCAACCGAAGAAGGTCGGCTATCATTCGAGCCACTTCAGAACTTGGTGCTCGTAAGTTCAGACCGAGCATACATGTTCATGGACAGACGTCTCATAAGTCCAGACATAATTTTTTGCTACTCATCATCGCAAGCATAAAATCCTTCCAGTTCAATCCTAGAATTCCATATATCAATTTTCTAAAAGAACATAACAGTAAAACCAAATAATTTGAAAAAAAAAACAAAAACTTTCAATCAAAAACTCATATAAATTCCAAAATCGGAAAATTGCAGACATTCGACATAGCATCAGTTCCGTCTGTCCACATTCTTCGTCTTTGATGACCACACTGATTGGTATTCAATTTTATGCGACTTCATTTGATAATCGACGCAGATTGGTATTTTATGACCACACTATTTGCATTTCATGACCACACTGACTGGTATTAGATTTTGAGCACACTATTTGACTTTGATGACCACACTAATTGCCTTTGATGACCACAATGACTGGCATTAGATTGCTACCATACTCTTTGCCTCATGACCGCACTGACTAGTATTTGATGACCACACTCTTTGCATTTGATGACTACACTGTACTTGTGATTCTCTATTGACAAACGAAATATCTGTTGTAATTGATGCATGATTCTTAGCAATCATATCTTTAAAATTGATTTTATTTTTAAGACAAGAATAATCAGATTTTTATTCCATTGAATACTTTCCCTTAATTGTCTCTAACTAACTATTCCTCTTTTTTTTAATAGAAAACCACTAGTTGTTTTTTAAGGGATGGAAAGTGTTTTTTTTTTTTTATTAAAATACCACATGTGTAACAGTTTTAATCTCATCCATCGGATCCGGATTGGATGCTCCAGATTGTTTCTTCCTACCTTCCTACCTAAACTCTCTTCCTATTGGATCCGTTCCTATATATATATATATGTGTGCGCGTGTGTATGTGTGTGTGTGATTAATATGATTTGGTCATCATTATTTTTGTCGACATATCCAATAAATGTTATGCTCTTATTGTTGATAAATATATGTAATTGTTAAAAATATTATTCAAAATAATTAAAACATAATATTATTCAAAATAATTAAAATGTAGTAATTCAAAATGGAAATGAGTTGGATTAAAATTGGGAATATCTTTCTCGTAACCTTAGGACAGTCCTTAGAAACACAATTGGATCTGTGATAGTTTTGCTTGAATTGAAATTATTACCCACCAAAGGGCTTGCCAAGCTGTCTACTACAACCTCAACAGTCAACAGAATCAATCCTCACACCTATGACTTTAGCACACCAAATGCTCTCAATATTTTGGCTAGCCTTGGGCGCCCATTTCCAAACCTTTAGAAATATTCTTGGATTGAGGTTTTGAATCTATTCTTTTGTCAAATTTTACATAGGAGACTTTCAAAATTAATCCTTTTACATGTCGGTCATCAAGTGCTTTGATAGTCTTCTCCCCCTTCTCCTTATTAGCATATTGAACAAAATCAAACATTTTCCTAGATTTCCTACCAATTTTGTTTAAAAAATAGATGTTCATGATACTCCCGAAATCTGCAAATAAATGCTTGAGAATTGTTGGCCATTTATTTAGCCATATCTGAAAAAACAATTTTACTGGTGAGAAATTAGGTTCAAGTGTGTCTAAAATCATTCTTATCTTTCTCACTAGCTAGTTATCGTCTAAAAAGTTGCAAGACCTCTTGTTAAGCCAACCAACAAACTAGCAAACCAAACTAAAAAATATCCAATTAATAATTTAACTTATTTCATCTTTTTTTTTTTTGCATTGTCTCCTTCATGAAAAGAAATGAAACAAAATTGACAACCATTTGTTGCCTATTTGGGAAAGCTTCAAAGAAACTGAGAACTAAAAAATGAATTGAGACTTTTATTCAGAAAGGGGAAGAATACAATCGGGACAAAGAAGAAGAGAAAGGGTCTATCCCCAAAATCCCTAACTGAGTAAAAGAGAAAAGGAAAGTTGCTTAAAAAAAGAAAAAACTTAGCAAAAGGAACCTAGGCCCAACCAACCAACTGAGGCCCAAACAGAAGGACCAAAAAGAAAATAAAAGGGATAGATACATATAATACTAACCCCCCCCCCCCCAAATTGGAGGTGTTGAAACCCCCAATTTGGACAAAAAATCTCTGTGATGTATGCTAGTCAAAGGCTTTGTGAGAAGGTCAGCCGATTGTGACTCTGTTGGGACATAGGAGAGTGAGATCAGGCCTTCTAACAGCTTGGCTCTAACGAAATGGCAGTCAAGCTCAATGTGCTTGGTGCGATCATGATAAACAGGGTTCTTCGCAATGTAGATAGCCGCCTGATTAGCACACTTTACGGGGATAGGAATGACATTTTCCAATGTAAGTTCATGTAAGAGTCTGCTCAACCAAGCAAGCTCAACCACAAATCTTCGAATGCTCCGGTATTCTGCTTCAGTGGAGGAAAGGCTAATTGACTGCTGTTTCTTTGATTTCCACGATATCAGAACATCTCCCATGAACACAAGAAAGCCACTCACCGACCTGCGAGAATAAGGACACCAAGCCCAATCAGAATCACAATACGCAACAAGATCAAAAATTGGTTTATCACTTAACAACATTCCAAGTGAAAAACTTCCCTTTAAATACTTGACAACCCGAATGGCTGCATCATAATGAGGAACTCTGGGATCTTGCATGAACTGACTGAGATGTTGAACGACAAAAGAAATGTTAAGTCTTGTATTGGTTAAGAAATTCAATTTCCCAACCAGCCTTCTGTACAAGGTAGGATCTTGAAAAGGGTCTCCTGATTCCGGAAGAAGCTTGGAATCCAACTCAATAGGAGTGACAACAGGGGAACAAATTCACAACCAAACTCTTTTACAAGATCATTAACAAACTTCTGTTGAGTCAAAAGAAGTCCTCTTTCAGTTCTGAGAACCTCAATACCCAGAAAGTAATTCACATGCCCCAAGTCTTTTATAATAAAAGACTTAACAGAAACCCCTTTGTGCTGTCTATCTCAGAAATATCATTCCCTGTGAGAAGGACATCATCCACATATATAGCAAGGAACATGATCAAGGAACCATGTTTCTTCCAAAAAAGAGAGTAATCATTTAAAGAATGGTGATACCCCCTCTTATATAAAGTACCAGCAAGCTTTCCATACTACTTTCTTGATGCTTGCTTCAACCCATACAAGGATTTATTCAATTTACAAACAACATTTGGTACATCACTAGAAAGACCAGAAGGAACTTTCATGTAGATCTCTTCATGGAGATCTCCATGAAGAAAGGCATTATTCACATCTAACTGATGTAACAACCACCCCCTTTTAACAACAATAGCCATCAAAGACCTAATAGTGGTCATTTTAATAACAGGGGGGAAAGTTTCTGTGAAATCTATTCCTTCTTTTTTAGTGTAACCTTGTACAACAAGTCTAGCTTTTAGTCTTTCTATTATTCCATCACTCTGTGTTTAACTTTATAAACCCATCTACAGCCTATGGGTTTCTTTCCAGGATGGAGAGGAATAATATCCCAGGTATTATTGATCATCAAGGCCTTAAACTCATCATTCATAGCCTCTTTCCACCCTGGGTGTTTAGAGGCCTCATCATAGGAATTAGGTTCAGTGTAATTAAGATGACAATAAAGATTGATTGTTGGCATGCAAAGCAAAATAATTAAGGGATGAAGGCTGTTCAACAAGATCAGTAAAAGTATTAAAATGAGAAGTATGATTTTGGTCAGAATTACTAATCATTGAATAATCATTTAGGTAAGAGGGAGTTTTATGTGTTCTAGTGGACCTCCTGAGGGGAACACATGAAGAAGTTTGATTTTCTACAGAACCATCATCAATGATGTTATTATTATTCACATCTCCATTGTCACCCTCAGGGTGAGTATGTTGTAAGGAGGTGTCTTGCAAATCCTAGTTCTCATGAAATTCTTTAGTGGAAGGAAACTGACTGAGAGAAGGTTGTTCTATTGGGACAGAGATAACTTGATCATGTACATCAGTGTTCAAAGGCAAAGACTTCTGATTTAATTTGTATTGATCAGTCATAGGGAAGACATTTTCAACAAATTTAATGTCTCTAGACGCCAAAAACTCATGTGAATCAAGGGTCATGACTTTATATGCTTTCTTTCCCATAGGATACCCAAGGAACACACATGGTGTGGCCCTAGGATCAAACCTAGTCCTCCCTTGTTTCAAAGTTGACACATAACATAAACATCCAAACACTCTTTAGATTGGACAAATCAGGTTTCTTCCCATGTAGTATTTCAAAAGGAGTTTTATGGTCAAGAACAGTAGTAGACATCCTATTAATCAAATAAGTGGCTGTCATCAAGCAATCCCCCCAAAACTTATTTGAAAGACCAGATTGAAAAAGAAGAGATCTGCTAACTTCAAGTAAGTGTTTGTGTTTCCTTTCAACAACCCCATTTTGTTGGGGTATTTGGACACAAGAAGTTTGATGCAAGATTCCTTAGTTAGCAAAGAAAGCCTTTGCTGCATGGTTTAGGCCAAGTTTAAGGGCATTGTCTGAGCGAACAACCTTTATGGTTTTTCCAAATTGATTCTTGACCATAAGAACAAAAGACTTAAGCAAGGAAAAAGCCTCGTTCTTTGTTACCATAAGATGTGTCCAAGTACTTCTTGAGTAATCATCAACTATCATGAGAAAGTACATATGTCCAGTATAAGTCTTTACAGAGTAGGGGCCCCAGACATCAATGTGAATTACATAAAAAACATGTTTTGTAGAAATTCTACTAAGGGGAAAAGGCATTCTGTGCTGTTTAGCTTTAGGACATATTTCACAGTTCCCAATAGTTTTCCCAGGAGAAAATCCATGGTTACAATCAAGAATATGTAACTTTCTCAGCTTATTAAAGGAGACATGTCCCAAACATTGATGCCAAAGATCACACGTCTTACAAGAATGTTTAGAGAAAGACTGAAAAACACAATTGTCAAAATCCTTACTATCAACATTGCAACTCAACTAATTTCAAGAATATCGTTCTTCTTCCAACTTTCTGTTATTTGTTGATCAAGAATGTACAGACCAGATGTGGATTTACCAAGAACTAGAGGCCTCCTCAGAGAAGGGCCCTGCAAGGTACAAGTCTTGGGGATAAAAAGAACATCACATCCCAACTGCTGACTAAGTCTCTTAATAGAGATCAAATTAAATCTAAAATGGGGTACAAACAAAACATGCTTTAAGACCAGACTGTTTCCCAAGTTATAATTTCCATATTTTGTCACTTCAACTTTTTCTTGATTGGGCAAAGAAACGAAAATAGGTTTGGGAAAAGTCTTATATTGTACAGGTGTTCTTGATCACAAACCATGTGATCAGAAGCACCTGAGTCAATAATCCATGTTCTATTAGCAACAGTAGACATGAGACAGTGAATATTAAGAGGGATAGAAGATATACCTGCCATGTAAGCTGATTTCAACTCACCTTCAGCTGGTGATTTGTCCCTTTTTGTATCATTGTAAAGCCCTGCCATGAATTCGAGTATTTGCCTCGTCTGATTAGTATCCAAACCAGGAAGAGTAAAGTTAGGGGTTTCCAGCAAAGAGGAAGAAATAGTTGCAGAGTCGTCTGAATGCGCCATTTGTGCGCACCCTCCTCTTTGCTGAAACCTCCCTCTTCCCCTTCCGGACCGATTTCCTCTTCCACTTCTGTTGGGGTATCCAACAAGTTGGTAGCATTTTTCAATTGGGTGCCCAGGCTTCTTGCAGTGTCCACATATTACTGTTTCTTTCTTTGGTTCTTGTCTTTTCTGGGTAGTCTGGAATGCAACACTCTCAGAGAGGAAATTGGATGTATGCCTAATCTGTCTTTGTCGTTCTTCTTGAATGGCCATGGCATATACTTGCCTAAGGCTCGGGAATGGTGACATTATCAAGATGTTACCTCTAAAGGTTGTGTATGGCTCATTAATGCCCATATGGAACTGGATAACTTTCTGATCTTCTGCATATTTGTGTAGAGCTTGGTTGATCTTGACATCGCATGTGCATTTCTGCAACCGCACTGAGGTACATAGAGCTCCAACTATAGCAAACTCATCCCAATTTTCTTGCATTTGTTGAAGTATGCAGAGACGTCTAGGGTTTCTTGAGAAATTGCACTCACGGATTGTTGAACTTGAAAAAGTTTGGCTTTGTTAGATCGCTCATATCGCTCAATTAACTCTCGCCAAAGAAGATTGGGGGTCTTGGAATAAAGAACACTTTCCCGGATGTCTTTGTGAAGAGAATTTAGGAGCTAAGTGATTACCATGTCCTGGCATCTCTTCCAGAATGGAAAAAGAGGAGAATCGACCCCCGGTTCCTCGTAAGATCCATCGACCAAGCACAACTTATTCTTGGCTGAAAGTGCTATGGAAGCGGATCGTTTCCAATTTTCGAACTCATCCCCGTTGAATGGTTCAGATACAAGAGATTGGTCGGGATGGTATGAAGGATGGATATAGAGTGGATCAGAGGGATCGAGTGTGAGGATTTTGGTGTCCTTCTTGGCGTCGAACATGGCAGAAAAAGAAGAGAAATGGAAAGGGGGAAGGAAGAAGAAAATGCGAGGTAGAAGAAGAGCTAGCCTTGCTCTGATACCATGAAAGCTTCAAAGAAACTGAGAACTGAAAAATGAATTGAGACTTTTATTCAGAAAAGGGGAGAATACAATTGGGACAAAGAAGAAGAGAAAAGGGTCTATCCCCAAAATCCCTAATTGAGCAAAAGAGAAAAGGAAAGCTGCTTAAAAAGAAAAAATTTGGCAAAAGGAACCAAGGCCCAACAAACCAAACGAGGCCCAAACAGAAGGACCAAAAAGAAAATAAAAGGGATAGATACATATAATACAAATTTAATTGTTTAGTTAGTTGATTAAAATGAAAGGACATAAAATAAAATGTGTAAATTTTCCAAATGTAAAACTCTCTAATGAGATTTTTTACCAAATTTAAAAATATGAAACATTATTTAAAAAGTTGAACATCAACTTTATTAATATTACACAAACACTAGTTGAAACGCTAATTCTAGTTGGAATATAGCTTGCTTCTAAATATTGATATTTGTCCAATTAGGCCATATTATTTTATATGGCTGGCTGCGGTATGGCGCAGTGCGGTCTGGTGGAATTGTGGTGGGTTATTGATAAGTTGTGGTGAGTTTTGTTTTTTATAATTGTAAATTGTATTGGTAAATGTGAAAAAGTAATTGGAAAAAGTGAGATGAAATATTGTGGTGGGTTGTGGTAAATTGTGGTCGATTGGTATGTTGTGGTGGGTTATGGCAAGTGCGGTGAGTTGTGGCACCGTAGCCAATCAGCCGTATAAAATAACAGGGGCTTAGAATTTCAACTTAGTTAAAACACTAGAAGCTATATATCATCCTATTATCAAACACGACCTTACTATTTATAATTCATTTTTTTTATTTTGAATCAATTCATATGTAATTGATATTTATTACATAAAAACTCTATAATTAGGCAAATTATACCATACACTATAGAGAATCTTCATTACTCCACATATCATTTGGACAAAGGTTAGTCTATTAAATGGTGAATTTTGTAACAAAGTAATAAATTTTCATATATTAACGACTTTTGTCGAGCTGGCATAATTTGTTCATCCCGGAATATCTGAATTGTCCAACTAGAAAAAATCAGATCTGGATATAGATTTTTTGTCCGAATTTTGATATTGACTTAATTGACCAAATAATCAGATATAAATTTCTCTTTTTTCTATTGTCCGAACCTGATTTTAGCTCCGTTCGAGTTGTTCGATCCGAAATAAAACCGGGTCCGGGCATGAACTTCTCATCCAAATTTGTCCGAATTTGTCCGACCAGAATTTTTACCAGCGCTAGAATTTCGCGATAATATTCATGATGAATTTTGTCATATATATTAATGATTTTTTTTTTTAAATATAAGTAACTCATTAAAAGACGTAGGAAGGTATTATACATGTATTGCAATGATTATAGCATGTATAAAAGAACAATATTTATTGCCCCCTAGAAATGCGATTCCTATATCTAATCAGGAATATATGTTTATCACATCAATTCTTCCATGTGTCAGGATGGCCGAGAGGTCTAAGGCGTCAGACTCAAGTTCTAGTCTTCTAATGAGGGCGTGGGTTCAAATCCCACTTCTGACACTTTCTTTTTCATCTTCAGTACTTCATCCATACATTGAGGAATTTAATATAGTCCATGGACTAAGCTTTCATCATACAAACCCAATGTCAACGACAAAACATACCCTGATGTACAGACATAGTTTATTCATATTAGCATCTCAAGAAAATATTTTTTGCAAATTTAATTGTTTAGTTAGTTGATTAATATGAAATGACATAAAAACAAAATATGAAAATTTTCCAAATGTAAAACTCTCTAATGAGATTTTTTACCAAATTTAAAAATATGAAACATTATTTAAAAAGTTGAACATCAACTTTATTAATATTACACAAACACTAGCTGAAACGCTAATTGTAGTTGGAATAAGAGCTTGCTTCTAAATATTGATATTTGTCTAATTAGAATTTCAACTTAGTTAAAACACTAGAAGCTACATATAATCATATTATCAAACAAGACCTTACCATTTATAATTCATATATTTTTTATTTTTAATCAATTCACATGTAATTGATATTTATTACATAAAAACTCTATAATTAGGCAAATTATACCACACACTACAGAGGATCTTCGTTACTCCACATATCATTTGGACAAAGGTTAGTCTATTAAATGGTAAATTTTGTAACAAAGTAATAAATTTTCATTTATTAACGAATTTTGTCGAGCTGGCATAATTTTATTCGACCCAGAATACCCGAATTGCCCAACCGGAAAAAATCAGATCTGGGCATAGATTTTTTGTCCGAATTTTGGTATTATATTAATTGACTAAATATTCGGACATAAAAATTCTCTTTTTTCTATTGTCCAAACCCAATTTTAGCTCCTTCCAAATTGTCCAACCCGAAATAAAAACCGAGTCCGAACATAAATTTATCGTCAGAATTTTGACATTGTCCAAATTTGTCCGACCCAAATTTTTGCCAGCTAGAGTTTTGTGATAATATTCATGAATTTTGTCATATATATTAATGAATTTTTTTATATATATAAAAGGTAACTCATTAAAAGATGTAGGAAGGTATTATACATGTATTAAAATGATTATAGCATGTATATAAGAACAATACTTATTGCCCCCATAGAAAAGTAGTTTGTGGATAATCAAAGAATTTATGTCAATTGCATCAGATCCTTGCTTATGTCAGGATGGCCGAGTGGTCTAAGGCGCCAGACTCAAGTTCTGGTCCTCTAATGAGGGCGTGGGTTCAAATCCCACTTCTGACAATTTTTTTTCCATCTTCAGTACTAACATCTTATACATTGATGAATTTAATATTGGTCCATGGACTAAGCTTTCATCATACAAACAGAATGTCTCAAAGACAAAACTAAGCATAATGTACAGACTGATGCTATTCTGTGGCAACTAGGACAAGCTGCTTGCCAATATTTATGCCAGAAAAAAGTCCAACCAGAGCAGCAGGGGCACTCTCCAAACCTTGTGCAATGTCTTCAACATATGTGACCTTTCCCTCTTTGATCTTGGGTATGATCATCTCCAAGTATTTAGGGTAGAGGTCAAAGTAATCGAATACAATAAATCCTTCCATACGAACACGTTTTGGGATAAGATGGATCAAGTTATGAACACCTTCAAGCTGAGGTAGATTGTACTGTGAGATCATTCCACAAACTGGGATTTGACCACGAACTCTCATGTTCAGAAGGACTGCATCCAACATCTTCCCTCCCACATTGTCAAAGTAGATATCGATGCCCTCTGGAAAATACCTGATCAATCCCTCACAGTTACATAACAGCTGAGATATTCTGAAACTGGCATTTACAATGAATGTATAGTTTTAGTTACCTTTTCAAGGTTGCATCCAACTCTGCTTCTTCCTTGTAGTTGAAAGCCTCATCATATCCGAATTTGGTTTTCAGCAGATCAACCTGATTGTTTAGGATCCAACTTTTGAAAACATCCTCGAAAACCCAGAACAAACCAGTGGAGAATGGTGAAGCAAGCAAAGTACCTTGTCTTTGGTTCCAGCACTTCCAACGACATAACATCCTCGATATTTAAAGACGGATGTAGTATGAACAAAGGGCTCCTACGTTTTGATACCTGAATCTATGAAGAAACTATCGTACTCCTACGTCCCGCTTAGTTTCTTCTTTTTCCTTTTCTTTTCCGAAAAATCAATTCGACTTTATTTTAGGGTCATGTGTATTTGATTGGAAGAAAAATGATTTCGGAGAAAATTGTTTTGCAAGAGAAATGGTTTTCTAAGGAAAATGATTTTTCATGTCAAATTTCTCTTGTTTAGTAGAAGGCAAATTGTTTCGGAAAAAGAAGATATATATCGATATAAGCGACAATATATATTACAAATGAAAATATTTGGCGCACAAAATTAATATTTGAGCTTTTTTAGCTCCAACCTTTCATATCATAAACTTTTGATTCAAACAGCTAAATTTGAATTTTACTTTAAAGTTTCAATTAGTTATAGCGGCAAAATTTATTGGTATATGTCACGATAAATGTTATCAAATAAAAATATTTTGAGCTAAAAATTCAGATTTGAGCTTTATTTAATCAATGTTATCGTATTACAAAATTTCAAGCCAAACCGTTGAATTTCGACTTTAAATTTCAGTTAGATTTAGCAGTGAAAGTCGATCTAAACAATGAAGGGTGAAAAACATTTTTCATAAGTTGAACAAAGTAAGTCAATTTTCTTCCTTCAGGGGAAAACAATTTTCTTTCAAAATATTTTCCAAAACTCTATACCAAATATTAGAAAATTGGGTAAACATTTTTGTAGAAGATGTTTTCCCCCACCAAACACAATCGAAGCAAGTATAAAGTATAGGTTGCTATATTCTTTTGAATTTTCAAAGAAAATAGATCAGAGTGCACTGTATTTTAGGGATTAGGATTGTGATAATCCGTATTTTAAATTTGTATTACATTGTATCAAAACATAAAAGTGTAGCACTACAGTGCACTGTCACCAAGTTGGGTGAAACAAACTCGGTGGATTGCTTATGTGGCACGCCGGAAAGTGATATTGGAATTTTAATTTTTTTTTTTGAATCCCACATGGACTGACAAGTCATGTTAGGACATATACCTCCCAAAAAAGTTTTTAATCCTTCTCCCTAGAAAAAAAAAATTACACTAATGTACTCTGTGTTTTGTGCAAATAATTTTTTGGTACTACTATTTTTCGTAACGATTCTTAGGTACCTTGATTTATTAGCATAAGAATTTTTTGAACTCTAAACAGTTGGAGTGTTGCCAGAAATTCAAAAATCTCGTCGAAAAATCACGACACTGGAAACCACCTCCGACCACTCCCAGCACCGGAGACCAACCCCAAACCACCACTCCTTTCTCTCTTCTCGACCCCCCCCCTCCCCCCAAACCTCCAACTCTAGTTAGTTCTCATATTGGATGCTGGATGTCAGCAAAGGGAAACCATGGTTCACTTATGTAGATATCCCGTTGCTAACATCCAATATGAGGACTAGGTTTGAACAACCCTACTCTGTCTCTCCCCCAGTTACCACTGCGCCACGTACCACCATCAGAGGTGTCGACACCCTCCGACCATGGCGCCACTACTGTTAGCCCAATAGCGGCGTCGTCACTAACCGCACCCCAGAATTGCTGCAACTTCTATCACCCATTGCAACCCATCCTAATCACTACCATTTCTCCCACTAACTACCTACCGGGCCACCCATATTGCCGAGGACAAATCACCACAACCTGCACCCGTCGTCGTCCAACTACAACCTCATCTCTACCTTTGTTGTCGACATCTACTCGAGTGCAACAACCCAGCGTTATAGAAACCACCTTTCCATCTCCATTGTTGCACAACCAACCCCAATCGCTCGCTCTTTCTCCAACCACCACCAGATGCCTAACAACCTGCCTTCCTACCACCTTTATTGTCCAATGGTGCTAGTTACAACTCGAGTCTTAGCCTTAGGCTCTAGTTTTCACAACTAGAGTTGTTAGTACTTAGTTTGGATGTTAGCAAAGGAAACCATGATTCAAGTCTGTAGATATCCACGGATATATATTCACAGAGGCTAACCATGGTCTCCCTTTGCTGACATTCAATCTAAGGGCTAACTAGAGTTTGAGAGGGGTTTTTTTTGGGGGGGGGGGGGGGGTGGGGGCTCGAGAAGAGAGAAAGAGATGCTGGTCTTGGCTTCGGCCGCTTGTGCTAGTAGTGGTTGGAGGTGGTTTCCGATGCAGGTGGGTGGGCGTTCGGTGGTGGTGCTGGTGATGGTATAGGTGGTCGTGGGTAAAGGCAAAACAATTGACCAAAAAAAACAAAAAAATTGTCACTTGTACATCCAATTCAATCAGCTGAATTTCTTTTTTTTTTTTTTTGGCAATCTGAGACATAGTTATGAGGAAATTTATTGATCAATAGGCCGCGGATTTATGGGTCATCCCTCAAGACCAAAAACCCTTTCACATATTGTATACTTGGACTGTCATTGTCTCATTGACATCTTGCTAACATCATTATGTGAACTAATTAACGATGATGTCCAAAATTAGGACCATGTGTATAATTCAACCTAATTGACCACAAGTAGAGATGGTGGAATTATTCTAGACATTCTATGCAACACAAATTCCAAATTGATCTCTCACTTTCAAATTTGTGACACTTGAAAGTCGACCTTGGCTTGAATTATTTGGGCCCCGAGGTAGCACGTGAGATAGAAAGTAGCACCACTTGGACCATGCAAGGATTTTTCTCATATAAAATTACATTTGGGCCCCTCATAACATACCTAGATTTTAATGCCTAAAAATTATAATAAACATTTCTAGTATATTGCATTTGTATAATACTCTCTCCGTCTCTTAATGAGTGTCAATTTTTTTAACTACCTTGTCCCTTTTTATTTGTCAATTTTACATTTCCAATAACTAAAATATCCATATTACCCTTCATTAATGAATAAGATTTTTATTTTACCTTTTAAAATTCTCTTTTATTCCTCTCTTTTAATGAAGGGTATACTTGTCCATACATAACATTTTCACTCTATTTCCAACACACATAGGTTTTGTAAAAGTAGTTAAGTTGACACTTAAGGGACGGAGGGAGTAACAAATTAACAATTACGCCATTCTGCACAGCAACACTAAACAATACTTCATCCGTTTTTTTAATGTCTTTTAAAGGTGTTGATGGACAGTCTATATCACAAAAATTTAAAAAGAAGTTAGTAAGAAAATTAATCAAATATGCTTAATTAAAATTAAAATTTGGAATTGATTTAATGAATGTTAGTGATAAAATAAAAAATAATAATTAATATGACATTGAGATTGTAAAATAACATATAATATGAAACAATAAAAATTGGTCAAACAATTAGATAAAAAAACGAGAATAGTAATATATAGCATGACATGGGACCATCGTAAATAATGACATTATCATTTTCATTAAAAGCTAATACTATACACCTACATCGCTAAATAATTATCACCAAAACTAGCTACTCTCATAAAACCAACTAGTTTCACTCATTTTATAAAAAAAAAACCATTAGAAATATCCTTAATATATGGTAAAAAATTTTATTTATTGGGGATAAAATGGAAATTAAAATTATTAGAATTATAAAAATTAGGTAATTTGACAAATAAAAAGGAGTGGAGATAATACTTACTAATAAATCAAAAAGTTCATTCAATTAATTTTTACGCTCAACACTCCTCTAAATTCTTAATGTTAATATTCCAACTCTTTCTCATAGTGTATCAAGTTTCAAAATATGTATTTCTTCCCACATGATTTTTTTAAAAAAATATCATTCTTCTGCTAGTTTTAAGGTTAATATACTCTTATAGTGTAACTTGACTAAATCCCAAGTATTACAATCTTATAGTCAATAAATATGCATAATTATTAGAGAAAATATTATTAAAAATTACAAAAAAAAGTAACATACGGATAATTCAATATAGCTATTAACCATAAATCAAGATGTATATCATTTGCGAATGGAAATACAATAGAAAAGCATGGTTTATTCAGATATAAAATGGTATCCTAATTACTCCTGAGCAACTACAACAACTTGCTTTCCAACATTACGACCAGAGAAGAGACCAATCAAAGCAGCAACGGCATTCTCTATGCCTTGGGTTACATCTTCAACATACGATATTTTACCCGTCCCAATGTGACCCAGGACTGTTTCAACATACTTAGGATAGAGATGGAAGAAATCGTTTGAAATAAATCCTTGCATCCGAACTCGCTTTGGAATGAGACAGATCAAGTTATGAATGCCTTCTTGTTTTACCAGGTTTGTCTGCGACATCATCCCACATATTACGATTCTGCCATGGAGTCTCATGTTCGGGATGACTGCGTCCAACATCTTGCCACCAACGTTGTCGAAGTAGATATCAATTCCTGTAGGAAAATATCTGTAATTTGAAACAGAGTGAGATTTCTTTTCCTTCATCCATGATTTTGTTAGATTATAAAATCATTTATAGGACTTCAACCATCAGCTTAAGCTTTTGGTTGAGATAGTTTCACGTTGTTGAAATGGGCTTTTACAGCATTAACGCTTTGAGCCCAAAGAACATTCACATGAAGGGGCGAGTTAGACTATAAAACTATTTCTGGGACTTCAACCATCAGCTTAAGTTTTTGGTTGAGATGGTTTCACAGATTTAATGTCTTAATTAGTAATTACTAGTAGATAGATGTCGCGTATATATTTGATTTTTACCTCTTCAAGGTTGCATCCAAATCTTGTTGTTCCTTGTAATTGAAGGCTTCGTCGAACCCAAACTTGGTTTTTAATAGCTCAACCTTTTCTTCGGAACCGGCACTTCCGACTACATAGCAGCCCATCAACTTGGCAAATTGGCCAACTAACTGGCCAACTGCACCGGATGCAGCGGATACGAACACAGTGTCTCCTTTCTTGGCAGATCCCACATCGTGAAACCCGAAGTTGGCAGTCATACCAGGCATGCCTAAGAGCCATCAGTATAAGAGAAAATCTTAGTAAATAGTACCTTATAGCGATGGTATAACCGAAACATACTCTTCGTAAACATTATGCTTCTTCTTTAGGTTATTTAGAAAAGTACAACTTTTAAGTATAGATAAATATAGGTAAATACAGGTATGTATTCGACCTAGTGGTCAATGCAAGTAATAAGTGTAGACAATAGCACATCAATGCAGTTAATAGGTTAAATTTGAATGTCATTAAATGAAGTTGATTGCAGGTGATTGCTGGGTTATTTGTATTTTGGACCCTGAAGTATAGGAGTATTTATTTTTTAGATCTTTGGTTTTCATTGTTTATTTTGGTATCCTAAAGTTTATGGTTTGAATAAAAAAGGACCTTAAAGTTTGTAGGTTGAAAAAAAAGTCTGTGTATTGTTTTTCTTTTTCTTCCTATGTTTGAATTTATGTCCTTATTAGTGTCAAACTTCACAGGTAAGATTAAAACTAATATTAAAGTTGTAATACACCTCTCTTATTCATACCGGAACTACTTATACCCTGGGTACTTCAGGCAGGAAATTAATTAAGTACATATCAAGGTGTGAGTAGTGAGAGAATATGAGTAAAAGTAGCTTTGATTGAAAAAAAATAAAAAGTCAGCATAATTATTAAAGTTAAAATAATTAAATTAGGTATTGAAAAATTGAAAATAATAATTATTTTAAAAAATAAAAAAAATTAATTTAAATGTCAATTAATATGGAATGGAGGGGAGTACTTGCATTACATGAAACTATGAAAATGCTTTGTGGTTAAATTCAATCGGACCATGATACACATTTTGCCTCAAGATGGTTAATTATAACCATCTTGAATTATCTATATTTCAAATTTTGTTGAATTTTAATAATATTTTTTCTAATAATTATGTATATTTATCAACTACAAAAATATAATACTTATTTGCTAGGGAAAAGAATATAAATTATAGCTAATTTTATTAATTATAAAAAATATGCACATTTTTTACATATTTTTATATTTATAAAAAAATATAAATTAATAAATATTTTTATATTATTTATATATTATAATAATCCTTAAAGTAATAAAATATATCTTTATAATAATATAAATATATTTACATTTAATTTTATAAGTAATTTAGGTGAGATACGTCACGAAGTTTATCATTTTCAAATTCAATATATGCTACAAAAGTATGGCTCTGTTCTATATACTTGGCACAAGAATCAAAAAGGAGATGATGTTGAATGTTGCCACTTGGAGTTGGACTATACACCGTCATACTATTACTATATAGAAAAACTAATCAAAAAAAGCTTGAACTTCAATTTATTCTGGAAGGTCCAATAATACATATATATGTCAGCTAGTATAACATATATATAATTGATCTAAGAATTATAATTTTACGAAGCTGTTTCGATTATATACACATAACGTTTAAATATTTAAATTAAAGATTAAGGAATTATCCAAGAGGCAACCTACCAAGAATTCCAAGGTAATAGGAGAGAGGAACATCAGTGTGTTGGATCTTGAAGGAGAAATCCAGCGATTTAAGCAGACTGTACTCTTCCCAGCCAGTCATCCCCCATATGACATCCCCTGTTTTGTAATCTGGGTTTCTTGACTCCAACACTTTGGACACTCCAAGCCCCACTAATGGCTGTAATACATATATAGTTTATGTAAAAAAAATCATACAAATTAAATGATTATATACCCATCAAATAGTTTATGGAAGATTTACCATTCCAGGGGTATCAGAGCCGAGATTATCAACAGGGTTAAGACCCATACGGTATCTCATGTAAGGATCGCAGGACAAGTAGAGGTTCTTAACAAGAACAGCATTGTCGAACTCGGAAGCTTCTGGAATGTTGAGTTGGATGGTGGTATCAGTCCTGAGTTCAAAGTCAGATTCAGTAGGGGTTCCAACCACATAGTTCTTCAGTGTCACCTGCTTGTTCTTCACCTCCATTATTGATCTCTGCACCATCTTTCTCTCTTCCGTCTACTTTTGGTTGATAATGATGTCAGGGTTTGAAGTTTTGGAGGAGGTAGCTGGGAATTAAGTGCACACTCTTTAGGTCTTATATAATGGATTTTTTTGTTACTCCCTCCGTTCCATATTAAGTGTCATTTTATTGACTATCACAGTCTTCAATATCACTCTTTGATTGATAATTTCTTACATAATATTTTATTAACAATTGTAATATTATACTTTTATGATAGTATTTTTTGTTACAAATCTAATGATAGTAATTTTATATAACAAGTCATTATATATATTGAAAAATTTATGGTCAAAATTCTATAGATTTGACTGCACAATTTCCAAAGACGGACAGTTAATATGGAACGGAGTGAGTACATCTGATTGGGCTGTGGAGCCGGTGGCTGGGGGGATTGAGTTGTTGTACGTGAAGTTTCGTAATCTCTGACATTTCCCACACTCTTAGCTTGCTTAGTTTGACTATACAGTCACTATTTTTCCAATAATTAATGATAAATGTGGCAGATCACGAGGTAAACTGTCGTATCCAAGATTTTGTATTTGATTGCTTATGGGAGACCGCCATTCAACAGCAATTTTAGGGTTTATTTTCAGACGAGCATGGTATATTTGAAATTTTAATGTGAAAGATTGGATCCATGTATTGGATTTTGACATTCTCCATTACCTGATTATCAACAGGCCCCTAGGGTTACATTGTACAAAAATCATAATTAGTAATTGTCATCTTAAGGTGATTCATATTTATTTGTATAGATTAAATTAAATTTGTCCTCTAAACAAAATAGGCCATATTCGTTTGTATAAAATTAAAATTTTCCTGTAAAAGGAAATAGGCCATACTCGGTAACGAAAATAACATGATTGCTTTATCCGTTATATAAATAATTATTTATGTCAATGAAGTAATTTAATTGTTATGTTGCAGATAATGGGTTAGGTAAAAAAAAAATAACGATTTATGTAGCGAATAATGGTTTATGTAGCAAACAACGGTTTGAATAGTTGATAAAAGTAGTTGTTCTGCTCATAAGTAACATATGACTATTTAAATTACTACCTTTATCCACTATTTAAACTGTTATTTGTTATTTAAATTATTATCTATTACAGAAATCATTATTTGTTATCTAAGGGGCCGAACATAGTCTGACTTATTTCAATAAAGTCTTTTTCGAAAGGACTAATAGTGGCCTGTGAGTGCACTGTTGGAATTGGAATGGAGAGAAGATCGATGGTAGCAGAAAATATCAGCAGGCATCTTATGCACTAACGGATATCCATATAGCATGACCGAGGTTGGTCATGTCCACGCTTAACTCCAAAAATATTTATAGTAATTTCTGTAAAAAATTATCAGCTATATATTTTTTAAATGAGTGTGATAGTATATTGGATACCTCTAATTCGACAGGCTTCGTCGGCACTAATATAATGACAATTGAAGAAGGGTTATTAAGTGTGGTCCTGATTGGTGGCTGATGGTACCCACATAGTGTGGAAAATGGGTGGCTACACAGTTCTGTACAGCTTTACATAATATCTATTTTTAAATTGATACAAATAATTATAATAAAAAAATTAATAAATGCAGTAAAGGGAAGGGAGCTTGAAAATAACGAAGATTAGTGGTTACTTTTCAAATCTGATGGCCAACGTGATGCATGCATGTTATTTGGTGAATGCTGTGATACATGTCACTCTAGGCCCACCTTGGTTCAAGGTGGATCAGTGGTATACTGGTAATCGTAATTTTGGACAAACATTTAGGCTCATGCCATTCTCGGCTCACTTTGGTGCTAAGTGGGTCAGTGGATATTCTTAATTTTGGACAAGGATTATTGACTCTTAGAAGTGGCCCATGAAGCTAATGGACTATAATGCTTTAAACAAGATTATAAAGTTTTAATTTGTGAAATATGTATTTTTAATTTTGTTTTTTTTTATCTTTTTGTTCATATTCTGAGTAGGTTTGGGGTAAGTTTCATACTTAGTACATTCATGGTCATACACATTAATAATCATGGTTTCACACTTGGTACATTTATAGTTATACTAAGTGTCACCCACTGTGTTGTATCTTAATGTCACCAATTGTCTCTATCTAACCCCTCCTTTGTTGTTCTCCCTTCCTCACCCACTTTGTTGTATCGCTCAAGCAAAGAAGGAGCCCACACAGAAGGCCACCACTAGTGACTTACCGGTCGCAGCTGCCTTCTGCTCAGTGCTCGCTACTTGCCATCAATCCCTCGGTCTCCCTCAATCCCCCCCCCCCCTCATTGCTCTGCCAGAAAAGGGAAGAAGAAGAAGAAGCCAATCTCATCAACCACCGCCTGCAACCAACTCCCATCCCCTACCGTCGTTTCGTCTTTATCTCGGTCGGCTCCTCCCACTCCCCATCTCTTACTTTGTCTTTGGTGTTTGCTATATGAATGGGAGGAAGAAGATCTAAAGAGGTAAACCCCCCCCCCCCTTTTGGTGTTTCGTCAAGCAGCAGAAAAATAAAAACAAACAATAGATCCTAGATGGAGATCGGGGAAGACCTCTAGGAGGATGCCCATAATGCCCATAATGGTGAACTCATGGGAGCATATGGCAGCATTAAGTATAACCTCGGATGCACTAAGTATGAAACCATGTTTTTTAATACATATAACCATGGTAAATATGAAATTAAAGTTGCCAAGAAACCACCCAGAATATGGTACAAAAACATAAAAAAAATAAAAATTAGAATGGATATTTCTCACAAATTGGAATTTCATATTTTGCTTGAGGCTCTATGATCCATTTGCTTCATGGGTCATTCCTTGGGGTCAACAATCCTTTTGGACAAATATTTAGGCCCCCTTCTTTACTTTGGTAAGATGAAGTTAGGTCAAAAATATTAGTAGCTTTTATTATTTTTGGTGAAAATAGGTAAAGTTTTCTAATGTGCAAATTTGAGAGTTTTTAATATATTTTGTGACGATAACAACCTCCCATAAAAAACACGTTTTTAGTATGGTATGGGAATCTAGATATAATCAGCTTTCCCCCCATGAATTGAAGTTCATATTTTATACACTTTGTGAATATAACCAAAATTTAAGTTTGAAAATTACAAAAATACAAAATTTTAATTTGAGTAAATTAGGGAAATTTTTTATACACTTTTACCCAGTGAATATTTTTCTAAAAATCTAGAAAAATTAAATTTTAAAAAAAGTAAGAATTACAAAAATAAAAAAAATAAAATTTCAAATCTCTGACTTTTGAATTTGAAAAGTCAAATGCAAAAAATATGAAAAGTTTTTCAACAAAAAATAAATAAATTTGAAAATATAAAACCTTAGTTGCTGCCACAACCACGCCCCCCCCCCCCCCGAATTGATACAACCCGCCAAACGTTTAGCCACCACCCCGCAACCACAACCATCAACCATATTATCACACCTCAAAATCCCATATTCAGCGCTTGACCACATCCAGATCTAATGTTCCACCACCAGTTCTTCTTCTCCACCACCACTCGACGATCATATTGTAGACCAATGTTCACCCCCCCCCCCCCAACAAATAACCGCTAGTTTAGTCTTCACTCTCTGTAAACCACCACTCCTTTAGTCCTTCCCCACCAACACCACTAGTCGACCACCACCCACCACCCCGCAACCACTACACTCAGTTTACCACAAGTCAATAACAGAGGAGTAGGAGAAGAGGAGAAGGGAAGTAATTGGAGGAGGAGAGAGAAAATTAGAAAGAAGAGAATTGCTACTATCGAAAAACCTCCAAATTCCAATTTTTCCAAAACAGAAAATTAATTCCTATATAGATTCCTTCACTTTTGTAACGTTTTCAAATATCACTCACATAAATTTAACATTGTGTAAGCTTCTTAAATTTGGTTAAAAAAATTGATATTATAGGAACTTAAAATTTTGTTTTTGGGTAAGTCTAGATAGGTTTTCATAAATATAGGTGAAACAAGGTAAGATTTAGTAAAGTTGAGTTTGGTAAAGAACATGGGTAATTTACTAAAGCAAGAAACACACAAACAAGTACCCCATGTATTTTACTCCATATTGGAGGTTTCAAGGACAAGGAAAAACTAATATCACAAACAACCACTGGCGGATGTACATTACTGTTAGTAGTAGCCATGGCCTCCATCAACCCAAAAAACAAAATTAAAGTTAGTATTCAGTTAAAAATACGGATAATATGTTTCCCAAGTGAAAATGTAATAATGTATTGGACATGCCTAATGCAAAGACCTAAATTTGTCGCTACAAATAACTATTGGATAATAGTAAAAAAATGCTTATACATATACCTTTAATTTTTATCTTCTTTAATGTTAGCCAAATTGATTATTAAGACTAAAATTAAAAATCGTAGAGTTATTATATCACCCGGATCATAATATGCCAGATAACATAAAATGAGGAAAGTTACGGTGAGATATTCAAGCTTCATTAATATCTGCATCAATGCATCCGACATCTACTCCTCCCGTTTTCTACGATTACCTTAGTATGGAAGAAGATTGCACCACCAAAAATAGAAGCTAGACAACACAAAAGCATAGCTCAGAAGAAGGGTTGTTGACACAGAAGAAGAGGACTTGTGTCCGTTTTGTCACAACAATGGTGAGGAGATTGACCATATATATTGCTCCACTGTCACTTTTTTTGGAAGGACATAACAATGAACCTATTGGGATATAACTTAAAATCAAGAAGGAAACCTAATGGATGAATGTCACTTCAGAAATAGAATAAAAAGAAAGATTTGGATTGCATTTTGGTTTTTCGTTGTTTAGACTATATGGAACCACATGACTGGGGTGGCCCTCCGAGGAGTGCAACTGGACAAAATAGCAATATTTGAGACAATTAGATGGAGGGTGGCAATTCGGGCTATTAATTGGAAAGGAACATCATACTCCCAGGCAACAATTCAATGCCGCCAATGGGTCAAGATTAAACTACAATACCTATGATAAGGAATTCAATGTGATGGCACGGACTTTAGAACATTGGTCCCATTACTTGAGATCGAAAGAGTCCATCCTCCATTTGGACCATGAGGCCTTGAAATAGCTCAACAGCCGACACGATCTCATTGCTTGACATGCAAAGTAGGTAGAATTCCATCATCCCTTCAATTTTGGCGCAAAACATAAGAAAGGTAGTTTTACCATGGTGGCTAATTCATTGTTTTAGTGTTATATATGCTTTATTGTCTTTGGTTGAAGCAAAGGTTTTGGGATTTTTTTGCCTCATGAATACTACAATGAGCATCCCAACCTCTCTCCCTACTTTGGAGGGACTTTCCTCCCAAACCTTTGTTACTTATTCAAGATAGTTTCTCATTTTGAGGAAACAAGTTACGTGTGCCCAAAAGCCCTTTGAGGAGATACTTGTGGGACACTTTAGGATAAACAACACTATTGACATGTTGAAGAAACACTTTAATTGGGTGGGCAAGACTGTAGATGTGCATGATTGGGCGAGATAAACAACAATATTGACATGTTGAAGAAACACTTTAATTGGGCGGGCAAGACTGTAGATGTGCATGTTTTGGTTTCCTGGTGCATGGCTTGCCACCAAGCCAACAATCAATTTCGCCAAGGCATCTATACTCCCCTCCCCATACCTCAAGCCCCATGGGACGATATGAGTATGGACTTTATTGTCGCGTTGTCTAGGACCATGAAAGGCAAGGATGTCATCGTGGTGGTGCTTGTCCGGTTCTCAAAGATGGCTCACTTCGTACTTTGTACCAAGGTTGACAATGTTGACCATGTTGTTCATCTATACATCCGAGAAATTGTCCATCTTGATGGCATTCCCTGGAATATTATAATGGATTGGGATTCCAAGTTCGTCGGGTATTTCAAGAGGATCTTGTGGAAGCTTATGGGTACTAATTTGTTATTCAACACATGTTACCACCCTCAGGCTGATGGACAAACCGAGGTAGTGAATAGGACGTTGCGCATGTTATTGAGGAGCATCATCAAATCAAATTTGCGAGAGCTGGATTTGAGACTTATGTTATCTGAGTTCGCTTATAACAAGGTTCCATCCCATTCTACCATGGTGTCCTCTTTTGAAGCCTTTTATGGTTGAACCCCCCCTCTCATAGATCCCATCTCGTTCCCCATGAAGGCATGCACTAGTGCTGAAGCCGAGCCCAAAGCCTAAGAAATAAAGAAGCTTCACCGACAAATGAGGGCTCGCATCAAGAAGGTCAATGAGCTTTACAAAGCTCGCTTCAACAAGCACTGCAAGGCCTATTCTTTCAAGCCGGACGAATCAATTGAAGGAGAGGTTCCTTTTGAAGATGAAGACCAAGTTGATACCGAGAGGGAAGGACCTTTCGAGGTGGTGGCCAAGGTGAATGAGAATGCCTATAAAATTGAACATCCGGATGAAATGGGTGACATATCTTCCACCTTTAACGTAGGAGACCTTATACCCTACTTAGAGGAGGAGGACAATGTGGTCTGAGAAAAATCCTTCTCAAGAAGGGGATGATGACCCCGGCCATACTCAAACCATTGTGCTTGATAGGGTCGATCAGTCGAGCACTCGAGAACCTCATTAGATCAAGGCCTGGACCCAAGACATACTATTACTCTCCAAGTATATTCGCGCCTTTGAATATTGATCATCCCTCCTTTTCCTAGGTCCTTGGGTTACTCTCGAGGCTCCTTAGGGGAAAATGGTCGGAGTGACCTTGACTCGAATTATTCGTAAAGCGACAAAGCGGACTTGTGTCCTTTTTCACCTCTCAAGGCTCGGTTTCCCTTTAGAAGATCAAGGAAGAAGAGAAGAATGAAAAAGAAGATGGCAACGCCTAGTCACGACCGTCACACTCCGTGTCATGCCTGACCCCCTCCTAATGGGCATGCCATTTTTCAGAGGAAAGTCACACTCGTGACTCTACGTGTCACGACGTCAACTTCCATCTAACTCCCCGTGATTAGACATAGGTCACAGCCGTGACACTTCGGGTCTCGTCCATGACCCCCTGGATATAGTCTCTTCCCCTCATGCAAGATTCAAGGGTCACGCTCGTGACCCCTATGTTTTCAGGGTTTTAGAAGATGGTTTATGACCCTCAAATATATACCCCTCTTGTTAGTTTGTAATAAACTTTTGCCTCTTTGATGACATATATGTTGGGTATTTATAACCCCTTCAAATATATATTCTTTCTTTATCCGTTATGCTAATGGTGCAGTATCTTCTTTTTAGATGTGTGTTGTGGAAACATGTTCACACTAGTAGCTAGACTAAGGTACTTGGATTACTAGTTTACATCAAATACTAGAAAAGCAAGGAAATCAGGTTCAAATCTCAATTCCTCTGACCAATATACAAATATATAAAGACTATTATCTTGAGCATTGGTCAATCCTTATTAGGAAAAATGTTACAATGTTAGAATATTTTAAATAAAAGTCCTATACTGGAATATTCAAAGTATAAAGCATGACTACAAAGTTGTGGAGATAAATTTTTTATCTTCCAGTTTAAGACCTGACATTATCTTCTTAAGTGAAGTCATGGTAAATGAGCATAACATAATCAAGATTATTAAAAAATTAAGATTTGATAAGGCTAAACACAGGATTACCTTTGGGCTTTATGGACCTTAACTAATGTAGAAGTCTACCTTATTTAGAAAACGAACAGACCGATTCATGTGTACATTAATGTACCAATAAAGAATATGTTATGTCAGAAATTTGCGTTCCAGCTCAAGCATGAGATAAAGATCTCTTTTGGAACAAGTTGTAAACCAAGCATTCCATCTTCCTTGGTGCATTATAGGGGATTGTAACGATTTACGCTCCCCTAAAGAAAAAGTTGGGGTCCTATCTCTAATGAGAACCGTTTTACTATACTAAAGAACATTTATCAAGAAATTCATGCGGTTGACCTACAATCAGCAAGACGCCAGTTTACTTGGCGAAAAACCATTCACAACTACAAAATTTTTGAAAGGTTTGATAGACCTATTATTTGACATGACTGGAGAGAGCTTCTCCCCACAGCAACCCTGTCTCATGGCCGGTTTTCTTTTTTGGATCACTGCCACTTGTTGCTTGACACTGACCCGAATAGGATTTCCCAATGAATCGAACCTTAAGGTTCAACCAACATTTGTCCAAGTTTGACAAAGTAAATTTCCAGTCAAACAAGGGTGCAATTGCAATACTAGGGGCTACTCAATGTTCATAATAACTCACTTACACTAAGAATTTTCTCCACCACTAGAACAAACAAAACTCTAAAGATTTCAAAGAAATATTGGAAGCAAACTTAACAAAAATCCAATCTTTTGAGGAAATTTTTTTACAACATTCGTTTAGCATATTTAATGATTGGCATGATAGACTAATCAGACAAAGAGAAAGAATGGTACTTTCTAACCAAAAGTATTGAGGAAAATTTAGCACAAAATGATGGCTGGCAAAGAGGGATCGTAACTCCTCATTTTGTCATAGATCAGTTACCTTCATAACAAGAAATATTTAATATCTTGTATTAAAGATTCATTAGGCATTTGGATATAAAATGAACAAAAAACACAAATTGTTTCGTTGAGGAATTTATTTCAAGGCTTAAAACCTCAGGGATTGATGACCAAAGGGGTATTTTCCTGACCCTTCTCAAGATAACTTCTCGTCAAAATAATCGGCTCCTTGCTAAGGTTACAGATGAAAATGGTCCAAAAAACTCTGATCCCTGCCTCTAAAAGTAGGATGAGTTGTGTTGGGGCTTAAAAGAAAATGGCAAGTTATCAAACAAATCTAATACTGGGTTGTGTCATGAGTTAAGTCCAAAACCAAAATGGGATGGACACTGAATTTAGAAACTTGATATCTAACCAAAACATACTCAAAGTTTTTATTTGACAAATCTTTCACAACGACCTTCCCCTAGAGGAAATTTGCTATGGCGAGGTAGAAACCTCGACCCATCTTGCCCAATGTGCCTCAAATCTTTGGAGACTGATAGTCATCTCGTACGCTAATGTCACTTTACTATAAAAGTTTGGACACTGCTAAATCTCATATATGGTTGACCACTACTTTCATCTGGCCAATAGATAGCACGAATCCCATCATCTTCAACACTCACCCCCCCTCCCCCCTAATGAGTTTTTAAAAGTCACTCATTTTATTTGGAGCATTTGAAAGGAGCATAACAAGTGTGTCTTCAACAACGCATCTTCAGCGCTAGAAGAGTCATCTTATGTGCATAGTTATTAAAATCCCAATTCGAATCAACGATTCTACAAGTTTATGATCCAAAAACCTTCAATCGATCCAGCTCTTATTAGGATCTTATAGTAGTTAGGACTTATGATCCTAGTTTAACATGAATATTATGTGTTTGCGCTTATTATCATCTTTAAAATTTTGTCATAACAATATAAATTTTTTGTTAATGTTAATGTAGTGAATATACAATTTAATGTATTGTTTCACTACTAGTGAACATTTGTTAAGATTTTAACTATTATTGAACGTTATCTGATATTTTCCTATTATATTAGAATCTTACGATCCTCGATCCGATTCTACGATTTCGATCCTAACTACGCTCATCAATATTAACTAGAATCTCGATTCTAACAACCTTGCATATGTGCCAAAAGAAGCTCTGCGTAATGGCGGACTAGAAGCAAATTCTTATCCTACGACCACTCTCTCCCCTAGTTCAATCGTCACAAGCGTCAATGGGCGCGTAACCATGTTCCAGCTCGATCGATGCAACTGAAATTTGGTTGGGTCAAGCTAAACTTTGATGGTTCGCTCAACAATCAAGGTTCAATGGCAAGTTTTGTCGCAATCACTTCAACATGTTAATCAAAGCAGGTACTACTCCAATTATTTCTTATTTCATCTTGATAACGAAGGCGTTATCCCTCCACCTTGGCGGCTAACAAACTATCTAGACTGGATCCTAAAAGGTCCTAATTGAAAGTGATTAATATGATTGTCATGCTAACTATACAAGGTTCTATTCATATCCTGTGGTAAATCGATATGATTATTAGCCTATAACAATGGTGTTCAAAAACATAAAGAATTGAGGAGAGAGAATGGAAAGAAAAGGGAAAATAAAAAAGAGGTATACACCCAAGTATGTTGCAGCATATTTGGATCATTCTTGGAACGGAGGTGAGAGAAAGAGAGATGGGGAAGAGAGAGATAGAGAGACTAGGAGAGAGAAAGATATTAAATTAAATTTATTTTATTATATCTTTTTTTTATACTATTTTAATAATTATATATTATTTACTGTCCTCTATTTTTCACTATTAACAATACTCATTCTCCACTACCTATTACAATAATACTAAATCTACTATTTATGTACTTAGTGTCCTCTATTTTGAAGAATGTCATTGTGGATAGTCTTAAAGACATGAAAAATCTTCTCAATCAGTTCGATGAATTTACTTTGCGAATACATATCTAATAGGAAGCAAACTTTGCAATAGATTGGACGGGTAATCAACGGACCATGATAACCATCTTGACTCAAGATGGTTCTTAACCATCTTAAATTGTTCATATTTTATTTTTTTATAATTTTTATTAATAGTTTCTTTAATAATTATATATATTTATCAATTATAATGATATAATACTTATTAGCTAGGTCAAAAAATATAATAATACCCTAATTTTATCAATTATACTAGAAAATGTACATTTTATACATAGTTTTATATTTATGAAATAAATATAAATAAATAATTATTTTTAAATTGTTTATAAGTTGTAGTAACTCTGAAAATAATAAAACATACCTTTAGAATGATTTAAATACACTTACATTTAACTTTATTAATGTTTTAGAGAAATGCAAGATGATTAAGAACCATCTTGAGTCAAAATGTTTATCATTTTCTGGAACTATAATTTGTCTCTGGTTTTGTTTGTATCTTATATGTAAATAACTTGGAGAGATTCTTTGATAAAAGAGTTCCCTGAGTCTTATTATATCCTTCTTTATCGGATTCAATATATATATATATTTATATATATATAATTATTATCTTGCCCGGCCATGTGATCTTTATTTTAATCAAAGTAATACTAAATGATTATATATATTATCCCCATGTACAATACCGGGCACTCGAATTTGTTTTCATAGTCCACAAGTTGTCATGTTGTCATATTAATGCTGTCTATCATTCTTAGGATTAAACACAACTTCTGCATTGAGATCTACTCAATCCAAGTTGTCAACTTGACATTTTTTTTTCTTGCATTGCTCACTACGAGAGTTTTGTCCTGGCTTTTTCTCCTTAATAACAATAAACAAAACTTAAGCCTTCATTCATGCTCATTCTTCCTTCGACTTTTGTAACATATATTAAACACTCAATAATCATTCCTCTGAAACGGCTACTTTCAGCATGTGGCTAATCAATTCACTTAATTATTATTTCCCCCTTTTCTCCGTTATCTTTTATAAACTTTAATTTTTCCTAGTGGTCTTCTCAAAAGCAAATTTCACTTTTTATAATATTTTTAATTGTTGAGTATATATTATATTTTCTACCAACTTGTGAAGACAATATAAAAAACTGAAAACGACAAATATATTGATGTAAGACATATTTTAAGTATTTTTTTTATGAAATCTATATATTTGTAAATTCAATGAAAAAAATTAGATGATTGACGTTTATAACTATAATAATACATATTGGTATAAAATCACATTTTTATCTTTATTTTTAAAAATTTACAAAAAAAATTCTAAAATATATCTTACGTACAGATGAGATTCATTTGCTAGGGTATCAATTCTAATTGTTCTCGTAGCCACAACACATTCTTAACTTTTTTTAATTGATACTCCCTCCATTCCTCAATACCTGTCACTTTGATAAATTTTCTATTTTTATAATATTTGTCAGTTTACAATTTCAATGTAACATTAATGACAATGTTTTCAAATTTACCTACTCCCTCAATTCCTTAATAATTGTCACTTTGGAGTTTTGGGAATATTTTAAGAAAATAGTATTGAAAATGATAATTGTATTGGAAATTGTAAAAGTAAGAGTTAAGTTTCTATTTTGGTTATATAATTGTATTGGGAATTATAAAAGTAAGAGGTAAATTTGAAAAAATTGGCATTTATGTTACATTGGAATTGTAAAGTGACAGATATTGTGGAAAATAGAAAATTGATCAAAGTGACAGATATTGAGGAATAGAGGGAGTATTACTTTAATAATTCCCAATGCAATTATCTAACTAAAATAGAAACTTAACTCTTACTTTTATCATTTTCAATACAATTATCATTTTCAATACTATTTTCTTAAAATTTTCCCAAAACTCCAAATCAACAATTATTAAGGAATTGAGGTAGTAATTAATAGTAACGGTAAAAAAAATTGGAATTAAAAATAATATTAAGTATTAATTTCATAAGAAGCAATACACTTAAACAATATCCTGCCTAAAACCGGTATCATCACTCAAAAAAATAAAGAAAAAACAAAAGATAAAAATAACTGATGGCCTATAAATACCTTCCTAGGATAGTTGTGTAGCATATGAATGTAACCAAGTAGCGAGTGAAACCCAGTAGTAAAGATGTTATCCAAATTTTCACAGACAATGGCAATCCTCCCGCTGTTGTTACTCATCTCCCCATTCATACCCAATGCTGCATCAGCCCGAGCCCGAGCCCCAGCCCCAGCAAAACCCATCTTCCAATTCGTGAACGATGGTGACCTAAACATGTACGCCGGTGAGGAAGCCTCCACCTTCCGATCTGTGAGTGGTATAGACACTGCATACAACAGAATGGGTGTCTTCTTCTACAACAACACCCCCAACGCCTACTCCCTTGCCGTGGGAGTTGGCTTTATTCCCTTCTGGGTTTGGGCTGCCAACCCTAACACCCCCGTGCGTGATGGCGCCACCCTCACCTTGCACAAGGACGGCAACCTTGTCTTGGCCGACGCCGATAAGAAGGTCGTCTGGCAGACAAACACGGCTAACAAGGGCGTGCTTGGGATTAAGCTGCTTGCCACTGGTAACTTGGTTCTGTATGGTGCCAAGGGGAAGTTTGTCTGGCAAAGCTTCGAACACCCCACTGACTCCCTTCTGTTGGGTCAGTCTCTTCGGTCCGGACCATCTGACAAGCTAGTCAGCCGTGGTTCGAGCAAGAGTAGCCAACAGGGGTCTTACGCACTAATCATGAGACCCAACAGGGTGTCACTGTATTACAAGAGTCCAAAGAGTGCAAAGATGCTTCCATACTACACACTCACCCAAACCAGTTCCAACCTTACTGAACTCAACTTCACATCCAATGCTTACGATGGTAATGTGTATGAACTAAACCTCGACACATCAGGGGCTGGGAGTCTTGTTATGTCCACCATTAAATACAACGCCACATTCGCATTCGTCCGGTTAGACTACGACGGCAACCTTAGGATCTACACTTACTACGACAAGAGTCCTGACAGTGACGGGCTTTGGGCCACAGACCTTGTCCTGTTCAGAAACGGTGACTCAGGAATAGTCAATACTGGGTGGCGGGAGACTGAGTGCCAGTTGCCGGAAAAGTGTGGGGGTTTCGGGGTTTGTTACAAAGATCAGTGCGTGGCATGCCCGTCTCCCACGGGGCTTCTGGGTTGGAGCGAGGCATGCCAGAGTCCCAAGTTGGGTGTGTGTAGTGGTGGGAAGAGTGTCAAGTACTACAAGATTGAAGGAGTGGAGCATTTTAGCAGCAAGTACATAAAGGGAGAAGGGCCTATGAAAGAAGATGAGTGTGGGAACAAGTGTAGCAAGGATTGTAAGTGTTTGGGATACTTCTACCAACAGGAGAAGTCGAGATGCTGGATTGCTTATGATCTTAACACGCTTACCAAATCTGGGAACAACAAGCATGTTGCATATATCAAGACCTCTAACTAGCTAGGGAGGAAATCATTTTGATTTGTGTAGTAGTGTTCATTAGATTAATAATGAGGGGTGAAGTTAATTAATTCATCTTGCATTTTCAGCTTGCTTTTCGTAGTTTTCTCTTTCCTCTGATATCAGGAATTTGAAGCTGTATTTTATTTTCCCTCTCATGCCTTCCGGTCATGAGTCATACATCCATGAATACAGAAATGCTTATAAATCTGCAATCCACTGTAAACGATTGTCAAAACACAAAAGTTCCTTTCTCCTATTTTCATTTGATTAAATATACTACTACTTATTTTAAGATAATTGCCAACTTAAGTAAATAACGTAAGTTTTTCTATTTTATCATTCTGGATATTGTGTAGCGCGCGCATTATTAAGATCCAAATAATTCAAAATAATTGGCACTTGTACGTAGCTCTTTTATATTTTATCATTCAAATAGTTTAAACTTTATCTTTGAACTTCCAAATAAAAAATTTAGTGCATCATAGTCAATAATTCTGAAACACTAAATTAATAAAGACTAATTATTAGATTAAGTATTGTCTTTAATATTATAAAGGACCATGATAATCATCTTGACTCAAGATGGTTCTTAACCATCTTGAATTGTTTATATTTCATATTTTTATAACTTTTATTAATATTTTATTTAATAATTATATATATTTATCAATTATAATAATATAATACTTATTAGCTAGGTGAAAATATATAATAATAGCGAATTTTATCAATCATAGTAGAAAATCCACATTTTATATATAGTTTTATATTTATGAAATAAATATAAATAAATAATTATTTTTAAATTGTTTATAAGTTGTAGTAACCCTAAGAATAATGAAACATACCTTTAGAATGATTTAAATACACTTACATTTTATTTTATTAGTGATTTAGAAAAAATGCAAGATGGTTAAGAGTCATCTTGTGTCAAGATGTTTATCATTTTTGTATTATAAAATAGCATATATTATGAAATGAAGAAAAAAACTAATATAGTAATTATTGTGCAGTGGAGAAAGTAACACTTTAAAGGGGGAGCATTCAAAAAAAGTGCCTACTTGTGGGTTGTAAAACTATACTCTTGTTTTGTTATTGACTTTTTAATCTGAATGTTCTCATTTCGTATTCATATATCACTTTATGGTTGGAAATTGGATTCTAATAATATTTATTAAAGACAATTGATCAATAATAATTCTAATATTGAAGTACATACTTTAAAGATAAAAGAGTTTGACTTACATTTGCTCTTAAACTTTGCACAGTATTTCTCATGATTTTTAAGTAAGGTTATAAATTTTGTCCCAAATTTTTTCAACTTTTTCTAATTTTTTTATGATTTTGCTCCTTATGTTAAAAAATCATAATAATTGTTCATATTCTCAAAAAAAAAATCTAAAAATACTTGTAGTAATTATACTTCATAATTTTTTTAAGGGATAGGCCGGCATGAAAAACTTAGAAAAATTAGAAACTTCAAAAAATCTTAATATGAAATGTGGGGTTGGATTTGATACAACTAAAAAATAACAAACAAGTTGAAAGTAAAAAACGCGAGCATTCATTTTCAAACAAAAAATTACTTAGAGGTACCCTAACTTTTGATGAAATGTTTTTCGGGTACCCCAACTTTTTCAAACTAATTTTGGGGTACCTTACTTTGAGGATTAGCAATAAATAGGTGAATTTCCGGCCAATTATTTAAATTTACCGGTGAGTTTAAGGCGGGAAATTAATTAAGGTTTATTTTGGATGAAAATGTCCTTTAATTTGTTTGTTAGAAAACAAAACAAAACAAAAAAAAAGTCGTTAATAGGCCCCCCAACTCCATCGTTTCTTCTTCTTATGTTCTTCAGTCGCCTTCTTCCTTTGTTCTTCTGTCTTCTTCTTCATTTCTTCTTCATTTCTTCTTCTTTTGTGTTCCTCAGCCATGGACACCATTGTTTTCACTGAGCATGAGAGATTTTCAACTAGCTGGTCTACCAATGCTAGAGCAGTAGAGTCAGCAACCACCTCCAAGAAAAGCCAGCAACCCCTTCAAAGTGAGTGGGAAACGAAAACAAATAAGAGGCGGCGGAATTCAAAGGCAGACACCAACCACCGATCCAGATTTCATTCAGGGTGGTGCCACGTGTGTCCATGGCCAGCCTCCATTTTCACCCGCCCAATTTTTTCTCCCCATTTTCTCTCTCTCTCTCTCATCTCCTCCCTTTCTCTCTCTACCTCGAACTCATTGCATTTCTCGAACCTTCAAACTCACGTTTCAGCTTCGATCAGATTCCTTCTCTAATTTGATTGCATTTGGTTATGAAATCGTTGGATCTGGATTTCTGATAGTGCATCAATCGGATCGGTGAAGTTTCCAGAAGGATCTGGCTATGGCGGACTCTTCGTCGATCCGAGTCCCCTACAGGAATTTGGAGGAGGCTGCCGAGGTTGAATTGGTTGGCATCGGTGGCGGTGATCGCCGTGATTCTAGGGTTTCTAACGGCGATGATGCGACGTCGCATGTATCGAGATTTAGAAATGTTAGTTTGTTGACGTTGATACTTAGCTGTATGATGGCCGATGGTGTCCAGTTTGGTTGGGCTCTGTCAAAAATTAGTTTTGAAAAGGGCATTATAGTCAATCTCTATCAAAAATTAGAGGTATTTCAGTCAGTTTACATAATCAATCGGAGTTTTGCCGGAAATTCACCTAGTGATTTCTAATCCTAAAAGTAAGAATACCCAAAAATTAGTTTTGAAAAGTTGGGGTACCAAAAAATTGTTTCTTCAAAAATTAGGGTACCTCTAAGTAATTTTTTGATTTTCAAAGCTAGATTATTATTGTCCAATTGTGTATAACGGAGATTAATATAACCAAAATGATATGAGTTTTTGGCCAAGACACCTTTTAAGTGTCTTGTCCTATTATTAAAATAATATTATTATATATTAAGTTGAGATAAAATGATATGATTAAATTCTATAATTAAATATTACATATAATTTGCGTAAAATTATATTTTTATTAATTATTTTTTATATTTTCAAAACACGACTAAAATAAGTCTAACAAACGAGATTGATACGATTAAGATATGATTTGTGCTTATGGATGTAGTGAACGTAGCCAAAGCTTATTGTAACTGATAATTAATACTTATTATTAAAAATTTGGTTTAAAAAATCATTAAAAGTACTAATTTAAGGAAGGGTAAAACACTTAAAAATTGTCTTGGGATAAGACTTCTATCATCGCCTTTGTTCGAATTCGATTTCCTTTTCCCAGAGACATTAATTATTCTGTTCTTATTTTGTCCTTATTGAATAAAATAACAAAAGTTAATTTCCATTTAGTTAATTTAATTCATGTATTGTGGGGAACATGATTTCGCCACGAAGCTCTCAGAGGATAGATTATAAGCATGAGTAAATTACATTTACCCTACCTGACATTTGTGGTAATAATTTTTGCACACCCGATATTTGTAAAATAATCTTCACCTTACCTGACATTAAGTGAAAGTGATTTTTAATGACAAAATCCGATTACTTCTCATTGGAAATGAGAAAATACAATAATGCCCCTATATAATTATATGAATTTACCATGGTCCCCATAATATTGAGAAGGAAATGACTTAAATGACTCTTTCATTATTTTGTATGGAAAAAAGTGTGTCGAAACTCCAAATAGAAACACCAACAGTCGATTTCTCTCACACTCCTCTTCTTCAATACTCCACTATTAATGTCATACGAATTACTATTAAGGGTAAAAACATCAATTCATATTTAATTAAAAGTCATATAAATTAATATCAATAGTAAAAAAGTCAATTCATATTTATCTTTTTAATGTTACGCCGAAAAATCTAACAAAAACCAATTATAAAATATCTTAGGAGGTTTAAATTTATGAAAACTTAATGTCAGGTAATGTGAAAATTATTTCACAAATGTCGGGTATGCAAAAATTATTATCACAAATGTCAGGTAAGTAAATGTAATTTACTCTTAAAAGAATGGAGTAACTATTTTAAGGTGACCTATTTTTATTATCAACGAAAACACTTCATAAGAAAAAATTTTAACCATACGAATAATAACAAACGAAAACCTGTTTATTTGGGAATGTTACGAAAATAAAAATAGCACAATTTATCTGTCTAACACTAGCATCACTCCTGAGCAACTTGAACGACTTGCTTTCCAACATTTCGACCAGCGAACATGCCAATTAAGGCACAAGGACCATTGTCTAAGCCTTGGGCAATGTCTTCGACATACGTGATCTCCCCTGCCTTGATGTGTGGAAGGATTGCCTCCAGGTACTTCGGGTATAGATGGAAGTATCCATTCACCACAAACCCTTGCATTCGGATTTGCTTCGGAATCAGATGAAACAAGTTGTGGACTCCTTCGTGCTGTTCAAGATAGTACTGCGAAATCATCCCACATACCACGATTCTGCCCTGGACTTTCATGTTAACAAGAACAGCGTCCAGCATTTCCCCCCCACGTTTTCATAGTAAATGTCAATTCCCGTTGGGAAACACCTATGCACAAATGAACTCAGAATTAGCATACTGTTTACTAAACATCTGTGTTAAAACAGAGTTGGTGGTTGATTGTTTTATATGGTTACCTCTTCAAGGCGGCATTCAAGTCTGGCTCTTGTTTGTAATTGAAGGCTTCATCGAATCCAAACTTGGTTTTCAACAGATGAACCTTTTCGTCGCTGCCAGCACTTCCAACCACATAGCAACCCATCAACTTGGCAAACTGACCCACCAACTGCCCAACAGCTCCAGATGCAGCGGACACAAACACAGTGTCGCCCCTTTTAGGAGATCCCACCTCGTGAAATCCAAAGTAAGCTGTCATGCCCGGCATGCCTGAACAAATACGACAAAAGTTCATTTCCAATAAGCTAGACATAAGTTTTGTTTCAGATTAGTAATTTGATACTTGACATATATACAAGTGATCATCGTGCAAACTTGACATAGAGTTAATGAGTTTCTGGATCAATATCTACATCGGTTCTGTTGGCCATATAACTGATTGCTAGCTAGCTGTAACCAACTTCTAAGTTTGTTAGCCTGAGTCGGTTGTTATGCCTTTCCATTTCTTGTACATATATACTCTGTTCAGCTGTGCAGCATTACTATCTTGAATGGAATAATAGATCATTCTGATCTTCCCTCATTTTCTCTCCATTCTCTCTCTAGATTCCTCTGATTATCAACATGGTATCAGAGCACTCTCAAACACTCTTCCGCCTGCATTTTTTTCTAAATTCTATCCTTTGATTCTTCTTCTCTTATCTCTCTGTTTTTTTCTCAGATCATCAGAATTTTTTTTTCTGATTCACCTCGTTTTATGACATCATATGCCATGGCTGTAGCTGGCAGAACAAACCCCATCATTGATCCTTCAGATCCACTTTTTCTCCATGCCTCAGATCACCCAGGTCAATCTCTTGTGAGTGATATCTTCATGGGAGAAGAATTTGATAAATGGAAGCGTGGAGTCTTGATTGCTCTGTCAGCAAAGAACAAGTTACCTTTTCTCGAGGCAAGTTTCACCAAACCTGCTGAACCACTGGGAGGAGTCTGGCAACGATGCAATGATATGGTGCTATCCTGGTTGCTCAATTCGATGCACAAGGACATTAGGGAAAGCTTTCTCTATTGTCAAACTGCAGCTCAAATGTGGAAGGAGCTGATTGAGAGATACGGGCAGTCAAATAAGGTACGATTATTTCAAGTACAACAATCTGTCTCTGGTCTGACTCAAGGGAGTCTTGATATTGCCTCCTACTTTAATAAGGCAAAGAAAATATGGGATGAATTTTCTGTTGTTGGTGCCTTACCGCAATGCAGCTTTGGTAAATGTATTTGTGATACTAAAATCAATTTGGCCCTTCAAAACTATGCTGAGGAGTAGAAAGTCATTCAACTTCTTATGGGTTTGGATGAAAGTTACACAACTTTAAGGGGAAATGTGCTTTTAATGTCTCCTCTTCCTTCCTTGGGACAAATCTATTCTCTTCTTGTCCAGGAAGAGAGGCAGAGACAAGTTAGGACTAATGTCAATTTTTTGGCTGAAAGTGCATCCTTCCAGTCTGTTGCCCAGAAGCAAAACTCTCAGCAACCACCCAGCTCTACTCGGGCTCAAGAAAACAAGAGACCTAGGCCTTTTTGTGATTTTTGCAAAAGACCTGGGCACACGGTCGATAAATGCTACAAATTGCATGGATTTCCTAGTAAAACTCCCAACAAGAACAAGCCTCGATTTGCCAATAATGCTTGGAATGGAGACAGCCAAGAGATGGGGTCTAATGTGTCACCAAGCCAGCCTATTATTCTCCCTGGGCTAAATCTTGAACAAAGTCAGCAGATGCTTCAGTTTCTCAGCAAATTATGTGTCAATTCCACAGAAAATTCTCAGCAGCTCAGTGATTCAGCAAATGCTTTTATGGCAGGTATCAAACTCAATTCTCAGCCACTTATTTCTTCAGATTCTGTGTGCTGTATGTCTCTCTTGGATAAGACCCCTTGGATTATAGACTCTGGAGCAAGTGACCATATGGTTTATGATGTCAAACATTTGGAGAATCTTAAACTCTTGCCCAATCCCGTCTTAGTCACCTTGCCAAATGGGGGCAAAATTAAGGTAACACATCATGGAGATTTAAGGATTGGTGGAAATGTAGTTCTGCACAAGGTTTCATTAGTCCCTCATTTTAGCTTTAACCTTCTGTCCGTCAAAAGGCTAAGTGAGCAGTTACAGTGCCTCGTGGTCTTTACTCCAGAACATTGTGTCTTGCAGGGCCCTTCCATGAGGAGGCCACTGGTTCTTGGTAAAGCAAGGCATGGATTATATATCCTAAACAAGCTAGGTGATTCAATTGGAGACTTGGATATTGGAGACTCAGAGAATAGGAATACAGTTGACTCAGGGGAGCCTCAACAGTCATTCTGCAATAATTTTTACAGTTTTAAAGAAAATGTTGTAGCTGAGGAATCTCCATTTTCTTTATCTTGCAATATAAACTGTCATACTTGTGGTTTGTGGCACAAACGTTTGGGACACATCTCTTTTACATCAATGAAACATTTACCTATTCATCATGATTGTGTTCACTCTGCCTCTGGTATTTCACTGCCCTGTGATATTTGTCCTAAGGCCAAGCAGCACAGGCTACCATTTCCTCATAGTTCTATTAGCACCTCTGCCCCATTTGAATTAATTCACATTGATATTTGGGGTCCATATTCCACTAAGACTCACTCAGGACATCGCTATTTCTTGACAATAGTAGATGACTATAGTAGGTGCACATGGGTTCACTTGATGGTTACGAACTTACCAAGAATTCCAGTGTAATAGGACAGAGGAACATCAGTATCATGGATTTTGAAGAAGTCAGGAGATGTAAGAAGACTGTATTCTTCCCATCCAGTTGTTCCCCATACAAGATCCCCTGTTTTGTAATTCGGGTGTTTTGATTCTAACACTTTCGCCACTCCAATCCCCATTAATGGCTGTAATTAACATGTCAAGAAACCCAGGTCAATACACATGCAGCGCAAATATTAGCTACCAAGATGGCAACAGGATCATAAAGAGAGAGAGTACATAAAATTAAAATCAGACAACTTTCAGCAACCAGTGTCCATGTTGTAGCCAAGAGATCATTAATATCCACAGTGGACGAGTTTATTTATACCAAGATTTGCAACAATTTGAAGTGCACCAAGAAATCAGGGCGCAAGAGATGATTAAAGATGCAGTGTCAATGGACTGAATACTGATAAGGCTGTTCGAAACAATTTTAGGTTGAAAACATCATTGAAGTTGTTCCAATAAAAAAAAATTGAGCAAAGTCAATCCATTTCTAAATTAGTATATCTGTGTAATTCAGTTATGAATGAAAAGGTACTGTAAAGACAAGGTTACTGCCCCCTACGTTTCCCTAATATGTGTCACCTACAAATGCACAAACTCTTAGAACCAAAGAAAAAGTCATGACTCTCTTTTCTCCTGCTGATGGTCAGACATATTTATCAGATACAGCTTCTTAGGGGGGATTGCTGGTGTGTGCACACATACACTAAGCCGGTCCAAGTAGAGCATTTCATAAGATCCAACATTTGGCCTAATACAAACTTAACCAGCTAAATCCCCAAATATGCAAAGTTAGTACAGGTTTGGCCTAATTCGCATAAAACTATTTTTTTTTTTCTAAAAGGTTTTCTTTCTAAAAACAGTTTATGGGAAGTTAGTGTTTAACCCAACTTTTTAAGTCCTTTTCAAAACTTTTAGTTGTTGGAGCTTGCTTTCAAATTTCTTTTTGTTGTATATATCTTTTATATTTCACCCTCACATTGTTTGTTTGGGTGCAAATTTCTTTATATTTCATACTTACGATCAATTTGTATGAGTAGTTGGACAGTTAAGCTCAATATTAACTTCATAGCTTTATAAAAAGAAAAGATTAAACTAAAAAGTTTCCATGCAACACTAGCAATGAATGAGATTAAATGGCTGGCTAAAATTATAATCACAGAGGTCTACACTTTTACGTTCTTTTGGTGTTCTAAGTGGTCATATTCCCCATGTTTTTGCTAGATAATAATCACCCAAAACAAAACAAAACAAACATAGAAGCAAATTACAGTAGAAAATCATACCGATGGACCACAACCCACATACATCCCATTGAACGGGGAAAAAAGAACAGAAAAAATTATTTTTTAAGAAGCAATATAAGCACAAAATATATATTAAATATGACAAATATATCCTGGAAAAAAATATGAAGTGGGAGCACATAATAAGATGCTATGATCAGGCTCTTTTCCAAAAACCAGAAACAGATGCAACAATTATGAGTTTCTGAGTCTAGGATTGTTTTCTACAAAAAATTGTTCCTTACTTCACTTTTAAGCTTTTCAAAAAAAAAAATTAAAAAAAAAAGCTATGTTGCCCACTCGGCTTTTCAAGTCCCAAAACATGTCTGAAAGCTTGGCCAAGGACATGATTAATAAGAGAAGGCTGAAAATCATGGACAAATGAGAAAAACCTAACAGAGAGAGCAGAGAGTAAAAAGGGGAGATTTTAAACAGGTAAACCTAAACCCTCTAGGGCTTTGGCAGTCATCACAAGTCACAACTAGTCTGATTGTCAACTCATAATTTAGACATTGGATGGACAAAACCAAAATCATGCTATTGTCAATGGAAACCTTTCTGACTTTAGCCTTTGACAAAGTGAGATTTGTGAGCACAAAACATTTGGGGAAAACCCAAAAAATATTTTTTATAAAAGAAAAACAAAGAACCAAAGAAAACTATGTGGACTAAAAAAGAAATCATCTTGATCTCTAGTAACCACAAGACAACTCGTCTCCATGTTCAAACATCCACTCAACCCTCTAACTTAAAAGCGAGAATATGACAGAGCAGACAGAACCATACCACGTTGCACGAAATCGGTCTTAGGGTTTTAAAGGAAGCAGAAAGAGACAGAGAAGGCTAGCAATATCAAGAGTTTAAAGCAGATAAATTGAAGAACAAGGAGAAAAAAAACGTACCAGCTGAAACTGAAAGCTATTTGATGAATTGATGTGAGACAAAACAGTATCCAGCAATAGCAGCATCAGCATCAACATCTTTGGAGAGTACGGAGCCTCCAAACATAATTTGTGGGCCTAAACATTACCATATTTCAAATATACAAGAGGTGCAAGTTCATCATGTTGCTGGTGTCCTCAAACTTACTTTCTTGGCCATAATGATGCCATGTTTCAACACCGACTTGGTTATTTCATCCGGTTGTAATCCTTGTGACAACATGGTATCATAAAGTGTTTCAGCCCTCTCCACATCACCTCTTCTGCAAAAGCCAGAAAGAAGAGCAGTATATGCCATCGAGTCAGGCTCTAAACCACTATCCACCATTTCACAGAACAGCTGAATGGCATCTTCAATGTCATCCAACTTGCAGTGTTTGTCAATCAGAACAGTATAATACACAACATCAGGCCTCCCTTGCACATCCGACATCTCTGTCTTAATTACTGATTCCATCATATCAACTTCGCTTCTACAAGAACTGCCTTGATGCGAGACCAACTTCTTACAACTCCATTTCAAGTGGCCATCAAGCAAAACTGTATATGTGACAATATCAGGGATGACTTCTCTGCTTTTCATATCATTTACAAGTTTGAATGCCTCCACCAAACGATTAATCTTGCAATAGCCATGTATCATTATTGTGTACATTTGGGCATCCGGAGTCGATCCTTTTCTGACCCAATAATCAAACACTCTTCTTGCTGTTTCTATATCTCCAACCTTACATAAAGCAGCCATGAGCTTTGAATACACCTTAATGTCTAAATAATCTTCTGCATGCAACAATGTCTTAAATAACACAACTGCACTCTCAGTTTCACCTTCTGCACACAAGGTATCTAGTAGCTTCAAGCAAGCCCTCTTCTTTAACAAAATTCCTTCCTTGTATAGATTCATAAAGAGTCGAAAGGCCTTACATGTATGCCTTGCATAGCAGTAACCCTCAATCATAGCAGAGTAATTATCCGGGCATTTGTCTTCCAAACTGCTCAAAAACATTTCAGCATCCCTAACATTGCCTCCAACACAGAGACCTACAATGATCTGGTTATGTGTTGTTACATCAGACACCAAACCTTGGGTGCTCATGCAATCAAAAAGGTCTAATGCCTCCCTTACAAGGCCATTCCTCGCAAAGCCGGCAACAAGTATATTATAGGTAACAATATCAGGTTCAATGCCCTTACCTTTCATCTTCTCAAACAAACTCCAAGCACTATAAAGCTTCCCCACAAGACAATAGCCATTAATCAAGGTGGAGTAGTGAACCAAATCTGGGACCAAGCCTTTGTACTCCATCTCCTCAAGCAGCTCTGCAGCTTCTTCCACTTTGCTTGATTTACACAAAGCGTCCAATAAGACGTTATAACATACTTCATCCAGTAAGATTCCTGTGTCCCTGTATGCTTCAAAGAGAGTTTTCACTTCCGTAAACCTTCCTATAGAACACAAGCATTTGAGAATAGTGCTCACAATCACACAATTAGTTTTCAGACCTTTGGATAGCATATCACTATGAAGGGATTCTGCTTTTCCTATATCCCCAGCCTTGCAATACGCATGGATTAAAGCACCGAAACAATAAGCACTTGGTGTCAAACCCTGCATCTCAATGTCATGCAAAACTTCCTCAGCTTCAGTTAATCTCATTTCATTGCAGAGGCCGCGAATCACTACATCATATACAAACTTATCAAATGGGCCAGAAGAATCCCGCCATTTTTTAAGCACCTCATATGCTTCCCTGGACTTTCGACGTGAACAAAGCCCTTCAATAAATATAGTATAAGTATATGCATTGCATTCAACACTGGCCTCTTCCATCTCTCTAAAAACATCAAAAGCTTCCTCTAAACTACCCTTCCGACAAAATGCTTTAATCAGAAGATTGTAAGTATATACAGTGGGGATTAGACCCAACACCTTTATATGTGCATACACAGCCACAGCCACGTCAGGCCTGCCCTTTTCAATCAAATGATTTATTAGAAAATTACACGAAAATATACAGGGTGCAAAATGTTGCCTCCCAGCATGACACAAAATATTAATAGCCTCATCAAACATACCCAAAGTAGCATAGGCCTTCGTCAAAGCATCAAGAACTCTACCCATTGAACTATTAGCTGTAATCTCAGTACTTCCTGAAACAGCTTCAAGCAATTCAGAAATGCCAAAACCCACCTCATGCTCATTTGATTTAATAAACTCCAAGAGCAGAGACTCCAGCATCTTAGGTGAGCCTCGACTGCAAAGTATTTCAATAATAGACATGTAATTCTCAATGTTGTGTTGAAACCCATGCTCTTTTAGCTGAAAAAACACGGAAAAAGCCTGTTGTGGTTCTCTTCTCAAACTGTTCAGGAGGCCAACAGCCTCTTTGGTATCTAGTTCAAGCAAATGACCATCCAACTCACGACCGTTGGGAATGGGTACCATTTGCTCATCAGAACTTGAATCAGTGCTGCAGGAACTCAACTGGGCAAGTGCAAGAACTGATCTTTGACGAATAAACTGAGAGTTACTGCTAATTTTTCTACATGAAGCTGACCTAAAATTTGATACCCACATAGAATATGCCCAACATTTATTGATAACATATGGAGCAGCCAAGAGACAAACTTCGAAATAAGAGCTGCTTAGAAGCAGCTATCCATAGCAGTTCAAATTTAAATCATATTCAAATTCAATTTAGATACAGAGGATCCAACTTACAATCGGACACCACGGTGATAAAAACTAGTTTTCTTTTATTCTCAATCAAACTCTTTCTCTCTTCTCCCACATTATTAGAACCTGCAAGCAAAAGGAAAATCAATCAGAAAATTAACACAGAAGCCCAGAATCCAACAAAATTTTAATGAAGTACCAATAAAACTAACAATAAACATGATCAAGCTTGAGGCTTGAACTAAACTTAATTCCATAGTCGCATTCCACAGTCCACATACTGGTTTGTGAAATACATGCATTAATCTTTGAAAAATAAACCAATTAATAAAAAGTATTCAGTACATAAATTAACACTTCCGATTCGAGCTTGGGCAATGGTCCAGGTCCGGGCCAGCGCCAGCGCCAGCACAGAAACGAGCCGGGTTCAGTCGGGGCCAAACATTTTTTAAACGGGCTTGAGCTATTTCTTCATATTGAACATCTCAATGTATGCAATATGATCAGCCCAACCAAATTGATGTCACTTCCATGCTAGCTAGTATTGGGTCAGAGAACTGAATGATGATAACAGACTTTTTACCCAAAAAAAAAAAAAAAAAAAGTGACCCAATGCTCTGCAACACCTAAAGCACCAAACTTTCATACAACTATTTCAAAGTTTACCCCAAAGCACCTAAGTTCCAAAGAACAAGCCTAGGAGTCCATCAAAGAATTAGCAAAGAACAGCACATCATCTAAAAAAAAAGCCCCAAAATTGTTTAGCAAAATTGAACAACGTGCAAAAATTGAAGGACCGAAATTAGCGGGATACAACTTCCACCAAATGTCACAAAGTAAGAGAGCCTTTTGCAGTGGCTTCTCTAGCCTTTTAAGCTGAAGAAGGTAGACAGTCAGGTGCCATGGTTAAGAAACTAAGGACCATGACCTTCTGTGGCCCAGCCATCGCTGGCATCAGACCTCAGACAAGTATGTAACAAGGAAACTTTACCTTGCATTGGTTAATAATATCAAACATAGGGTGGGAATTGGGTGGGTATGGATGGATATTGCCATACCCACAGTTTACCCATAGATTAGAGTACTCTACCCAAACCAAACCCATGACCCTTGATACCTACATGCGTATTAATCCCATGGGTATTCATGGGTGCTTTGCATATGTGCCAAACTACCACTGCCCTACCTCTTATACCAAAGTCCTATATCCCTCTGTATGCCATTCACAGCTAACCTTTTTTTTTTGGCAAATAGCTAATAATAACTGTTTTTGTTTGTTTTTTGTATTTCCTTGGAAATTTTGCAACCTTTGTAAATAAATACTAATAAATATATATAAAAACAAAGAGATGAAAAATGAAATTTGCAAGTTCGTAATTGAAGACTAACTGTGAAATATGGTGTAATTAAAAATGCAGTAAATACAAAGACAAACTGGGAATTTGCAACAAAGAATTTCCCGATTCACTTGGAATTGCTGATCCTTAAAACTAGCAGAAGTTACAGATGGAATACAATACGCAGAATCAGCTCCTAATTGCTCAATATTCACAAGCTCTATCCTGACATAACCCGGCCAGGGGGAAAACAAACAAACAGATGAAAGCACAGAAAATATAGCCGAATACAGAGTACCATTCTCATTGTGTTTGTATATTTAGTGAGAATGTTCAAAGAAAAATGCACAATTTGTCAAAAAAAAAAAAAAAAAACTCCATTACAAACAGCCAAAACCCCCAAAATAGATATGAACACAGTCGAATATCTGTTGCTAAATAAGCTAATGGCATCAAGCCAATATGAAGTAAGCTACAAAGTCAGCTTCTTTCCCCTACAGAATCACAAACAAGCAGAAACTCACACCAAATTAACACTACGAACCAAGCATTAAAACCCAGAAGCTAAACTGAAACGAAAACCAAAGCCAAAATTTTCAATTAGTAATAACACCCAAAAATGCTAATTGATGAGAAAAGTCCACCGAAAACCCAGTGAAATTAGCAAGAGACTACGGACCAAGCATTCAGACTCCCAATAAGTCGAAAACATCAACCAAAACCCAGAAAGTATAACCAGAAACATAACTCAATTCCTGCCTGGCTCAATCAAGTGACTTTAAAGAAACCACAAGTAAAGATTAAGTATTGAAACAGAAAAAAGAAAGACCTGGAATTGGCAGCAAATGTAGGAGGAATAACCAAAAAAACCCAGTGGTCGGAGGAGCATAAACAGGCGAAGAATGGCGGTTTGAAGTTGCCGGGAGAAACAGAGAAGAGCCGGCCGGAGAGAGGAGGAGAATTCAAGCGCAGTAGCGTAGGGCATTCGGCCCGGTAATTGGACCGGCCTATTTTTAGTTCAAGCAGCCTGTTTTCGATTTCGGATTTGGCTAATGAAACAATGAAATGGGTTACTTTTGGGTAAATAAATAAATGGGCTGATTGCAAGGGGTCAAGGGTTTAGGCTGAGGCTTTCTGATAAAAGGGTTGGTGGTTCACTGACTGGGTTTTATTATAGGGTAATGAGGGACAGCCCAGCAAATAGCGGTGCACAATGGGCCGGGGCCCCATAGGGTCAAGAGGGTCGGACCTTAGAAAATAAGGGTTGTTGAAGGCTCAAATTGGTTTCACGATGTTAAAGGGTCGATGAATCGACCAGATTGGGTCGGCCAATAACAATTCAAAATAAATAGGTTTTTTCTATTGTTTTAAATGCTAACCTTACTTAAATATTTTATTAATACAATAATTAGCATTAGTACTTTTTTTGGTATGAATACACTTAATTTTAACTTTAGCATCAAACGGGTTGACTCATGGGTTGATCCTTATTTTTACTGGTATGCCCTGACCCGAACGAGCAGCATAATTGACGGAAAAGGATGAGCAGGACTATGAAGTCCTTATTTTTTTCCTTTACTAGTTAGAGAAACGCGCGCGATGCGCTCGGTGAATATACTAAGTAATACTCCCTTCGTTTCATATTAATTGTCGTCTTTGAAAATTGTACAGTCAAATTTTAAAAATTTTAACCATAAATTTCTCAATATATACAAACAATACAGTGAGTTGCTGTATGAAATTACCACCATTAGATTTGTAACGAAAAATACAATCATGAAAGTATAATATTGCAATTGTTAATAACATATTACATAAAAAATTACTAATTAAAGAATGATATTGGAGACCGTGAAAGTCAAAATTATGATAACTAATATGGAATGGAGGGAGTATAACATTATAAGAATGAAAGGAAAAAAATAAAGTCGTCTCACATAAACTTTTTATCTAGCAATGCCTTTCAAATTGTTTGCTCTTAAAACATGATATATGCTTGATAAATGCAACTACGAAAAGAAGTCATTGAACGTGTACAACCTAAGAGACATAAGACAATTCAACGAATTAGACAAAACATTTTACAAACTTCTTTTCTTAGCTAAAATCAAAGACCAAAGGCACAAATTTTCTACCGGAAAAGAATAAAAGCACAAAGCTAGAAATTAAGCTTGCATGATCCAACATCATGGTTTAATAATAGTTTGATTTCCTTACAAAGCTTACAAAAAAAATTAAAGGAAAAAAAATAGAAAAACCGAATTTAAGCAACACGAGATATGAAACTACAACTAAAATAACCCAACAGGCAACCAGGGACAAACCAAAAAGAGTAGATTTAGCTTTTTCTACTATTGAATCATACATCTATGTATTCTTTTTTTTATAACAACTTTTGAATATAAAAGCAGCATTACACACACATTATGGATTGTCTATACATCAAATCACACATCTATTTGGATCATAAATCCATACGTTTTTTAACTTGAGAACACAGCTCTGGATCAATCATGTCTGGGTACTCTTATTGAAATGGGGTAGTTGGCAATTGGCCTTCGAGGAGTCTATGGTGGCTTAGAACTACCAGTGCCTGTTAAACACACAAACAGGAACATTGATGTTAGACAAAAGTATGTATGGTGTCAATATTCATATTGAGAACATTGATGTTGAACAAGAGTATGTATGGTGTCAATATTCTTCAAAAGAAATTTTCCAAGGCTATCGAAAAGCTCACAAAGCTCTCTTTTTCTCTCTGTCTTGGAAGTATTTTATAAGAAAATTTTGAAATATACCCGTGAGAGATGTAGCTAGCTTAGTTCCCTGTAGTTTATATCCCTAAAGCAAGCAAAGTACAGGTGCATTCCTAACTCATTTGCTAAACTTATTCTCAAGTTATTTGTGTGAGCATTTTGCTTGTGTATCTCAACTTTACTCTGGAAAAAATTTCAACTCTAAGAGAACAGATCCATAATCAAAAAAATTTGTTGACCACAGGATAAGGTCATGCATGAGGATCCAAATTATCCAATGTCCAACATGACTTACATGCTATTTTAGCCAGCCTTGTATCGAAGGGGCTTGAGCAATTGAAGAAGCAGCAGTAGCTGCAGCCATACGGATCCTGCAAAAGGAAAAAATAAAGTGAATTTGATAGATGCAAGTCATTGTTTCAATAGTTATCGCCTGCTCAACAAACAAGGTCTTTGCTTCAAAATAGACCTACCTATCATGGACATAACATACTCATCCCTTCATCCACAATTTCCTCTTGAAATCACCTCACATAATTAGGATCACCTCAAGTAGAGAACCATGAAATGCAGTAGTATTTATGAAGTGCATATTGTATTGACCTAGAGAAGCTCTTCAAACACATTCTCAAGTGTGATTATGCCAATAGTCTTGCCATCTTCAACATCTGTTTGAAAGTAAGAAGTGTGGTCATCCTGCTTCCCGGTCTTGCCGACGTCAACAACTACATTTTCTGAGCTTTCAGATGGCTTAGGGATTAATGGAGTAGTTAAATGAGAATTCTGAGATTTAGAAAGGACGTTCTTGCCCTCAGTATTTTCTTCAGCTTCCTCTCTTTTTCTTTAGTCCTCACCATTGCTGTCATGTGACTGCTTCCTTTTCGAAACTTATTCAATATGTCATAGAGGGGCATATCAGCCAGAACCCTGTTGTAGGTTCAACAGCTTAAATAATAAAATTGAGGAACTAAACTCTTTAAATGATGCTATTGGGACAACAGTCAAACAAATCGTGACGAGGACCTTTCTGATGCAAATATACAACCCACATTATCATTTCTCAAAAAATAAAAATCTAGAAAGACAGACAGACATGCCCAAACCTTGAGAAACAGTGGCCAGAGAAAAACCCAGAAACCAGCAACTTCTCATATCCAGATAATTATGAAAATGGGGAACAATTAATTAAGGAACTCTTTCAAGTATTAATTTGGAACAACAAAGTCAGTCATTTTTTATTCTCCATTACAAACATACAATATGATCAATGAATCAACATCCTCAATAATTTAAACGAATCAAATCACAATGAAGCCTGATAACCAAATTTCCTATGATCATCAAACGAAGCTAAATATCAGTCTCTACCCTAGAAAGAGCACCACCGCATATATCTCATCAGAAAAGTAAAATTTTACAACAAATTAAACTAAAAAAAACTCACGCAATTTAGGAAGAATGATTATAAAAATACCTTATCAAATTCACAAAATTGCGAACTGAATTTGTTCACCAATCAATTGAACCGCAATCTTAATGAAATGTAGAGGAGAGCCAGCAGGTGTGTTCAGAAGTCCAGATATTACATCCAGCTTTTCATTGTGTCCACACAACATTTGTTCCTTGTCCTGCTCCTCGACATCTTGGAGCACAAAGTCGGTTTTAGGGATCAAACCTGATTTCTTCATCTCTTTGCCTAGCTCTTCCATTTTGCTAGTGATGTGGGCCATCTGGGGATGTGCTTTGTTCCTGGCAAGAAGCATGTGGACTTTATTGACCTCAATCCAACTGTACCCGGGTTTTTCTTCAAGGCTATCCCGTTCATATTCTCCTAATTTTGTTTTTCTAAAATGAGCAATCCAGTATAGCAACAATAAAAATTCAATATCTCAACAAAACCTAAAACCCAATTCAAATGAAGAAGTAGAAAGAAAACATGTTTTGAGAGACATCATAAATTTAAACAGCGAAGACGAAGACAGTTCCTTAAGCGACATTCAAATCATATGCAATTCAAACTATTGCCTAGATTCAACAGCACTGCCATTCAAATCATATGCAATCCCAGATTCAACAACACTGCCATTCAAATCATATGCAATTCAAACTACTCCACTCTCATTTTAATCAAGTCTTAACCTAAATGATCCCCATATCGAATTGTATGCAAAATCTGCCACATCCTCCAATTCCAATAAGCAAACAAAACAATTGGCTTCCTCATAGACCTTACTATAGAATAGCAATCTGATACTCAAGAAATAAGTGCCAAAAATAACTATGCTTATTGCAACAATAAATTAATCAACTTCAAATTACACGATAAACTTGGAAGAAGTGCTCAAATAAGGACACTTGACTTTTGATTAGCTTATCCCATCAACCATAGACAAGCTGGAATAATATATATACTTCAACAATTCCAACATAATAGAATGCAGCTCAAGTAAGGCATCCACACTCAGAATTTCCTTTTTACCCCTGCCCGCTACTAATTACACAAGAAATAGCCCAAAAATAAACAAATAACGCAAATAATTACGCCAAAAGGAGCCCCAGCAATGGAACACTGATAATAAAAATCCCAGAAACCCAGTTCAATAATCTGGAAAAAAAAAATAAACTTTCAAACATTGAAAAGCCACAAAACCCTAGAAACAGCAAAGGAAGTTGCAAAGCTAACCATGTCAAAATACCTTTTCAAGGCCTACTCCCATAATTGCAGCGGTTGGTGTCAACATCTCGGGCATACTTTGGACCACCTTTAGGCCCTTCTTATCTGATGACCACAATTTTTCTCTAGAAAATATTGAAATGATCTCAAGCCGCAGAAAATACATTCTTGTGATCTTCACAAATGAAATGGCAGCAATCATAGGTTCTTCACCTTCAAACACATGTGTTGGACCTGAATTTTTTGCAGACAAATTATATCCCGAGACATGCAATGACAGCATACCCTATATATAAAAGTAGTATCAAAAAACCATCAACTTGCATTGGGAGAAGGCATGCTACCAGAGACATACAATTCCTCATATCCAGTAATTGTGGCCACGGAGCCCTCTGGAGCAAGATTGCCATACGATATCTGGATATGCCTAGTTTCTTTGATGGGGTTTAACAGTGGTCGTATTTTTTGCTGAAATGTACAAGCAAATACTTGAGTACATAAAGTAAGAATCACAACAAACAACAAGAAAAGACATTTACGATATCTCATACCGGGCCTTTCGCCAAGGATAGGAAGAGTTTATCATTCTCAGACACAGTTTTGCCAGTGACTGGGAAAATTAAAGGAAGCAAGACGTGATAAGATTGTTTGAAACAAAGTACATAGTAATGGTAGACTTTTTTTTTATTCATGCAGCAAATACAAGCCCAAGAGTATGTAGCAAGATACACCAGTAATGCATTCACCATCCAAGAGTCCAAGCTCAAGAAGATAGTGAATCACAGCGGGCATGCCACCAACCTACAATGATAAAGATTGTTTGAAAATCAAGTCCAAAAACGTTATGATAGCAAGAAATCTTTAAATCTTCAACATGTAAGACATTGGGTAAGAAAAATACGAAGCACCGCATTTATGTACCTTGTGTAAATCTTCCATGCCCCTTGGCTTAAGATTTGCAAGGAATGAAACCCGATCACTCACCTGAAATTCATTGAGAGTTAAGTCCACACCAACTGACCTGCAAAGGCAAGTGAGATTCTCATGTTGTTGTTAAATACAAGCTCCAGAAAAACCAAATCACATGAAACATTTAAGAAAATGCCCAACAACCCAGCAACACACCAAACGAAATATATAGACAAAAATAGTGACGAAATCAGCACACATCAAAAGTCAAGAAGCACAAACAAAAACCTCATGCAATATGACCGCCTAATTTCAAATGGACCATGCATTCATGTGCATTGTTGAATAAGATCTAAATTTTGGAGCTTATCATACAATACAAACGTCAACCTAAGCTATAACAGACTACACTAACATGTATCATTAGCAACCCACAAAATAACAGGTAGCAATGTCCTTCGCTCTACAGTATGATAAAAGCAATTATCTATCTAATTTTAGTTAAACTTGTACACATTTTAATCAAACACTCCCCCTAAATAGAAGGGGATCACCACAACTGTTCTCGTGAAGGACTTTTTCAGGCATTATTTTGATTTGATTTTAGATTATAGTGCAAGGATATAAACTCCATTAGTAATCAGAGGACCTTTCTTCACTTCATGAACAAAGCACTCTCATGTTAACAGGTGGATTGAATTCCCTAAAAATAACACTTGGTTGTGTCAAAAATATTGTCTGTGACAGGAACCTTAATATATTGGCAGCCTTCCTTAAGATAAACGTTGTTCCCACACTGACACAAACAAAAAGGATGCCCTATTTTTTTTTAAAGAAAAAAGGAAAGAAAAAAGAAATAGAAAAAAACAACAGTCTAGTGATAACCAGGGTGAGAATTTCCTTTTCCAATACCATAGCGCATTAATTGCCATGAGACCGGTTTATGGGAAGTAAGTTCAATCAAAAGCATAAGTTAAACAAAAGCTCTAAGAATGAAAGAAATAATCATGCAAGTGAGTTAAGAAGTGCTTTCGGCGCAGAAGAAAGAAAATCTTATTGAATGGTTGGGATCATGCTAAGCACACTAAAACAATCTGTTTGCATACACAACAGGTGCTCTCTTGCCATCTCATAGTGGCATGGGGCTATCTCATCAACCCATTTGATCCCTACTCTCTAGTTTGGGCAGCATGTGCAGAAATTAGAATCATAAGAGACCATTGAGGAAATGAAGCTAGCATTGCAGGCAACTGCTAATTTCACATACCAAGAATATAAATAGCAACTTTCTTCTTTTCCTACTATGACTTTTTGTACAAAGAGGAACAAAGTAAACACAAAAATCTTATATTGCAATGGGGGAACAGAGGATGTAGCAGCATAATTTAACACACTATAGAAATCAACGAGAGAATTAATATGAGTTCACTAACAAAAACATAATTTGTGCAATGTAGGATTCAATGAGATAATTTCAATAACAAGAGAATTTTAATATAGTCACCAACTTTACACTGCAAGCTCTGCCCCAGCATAGCAATAATCAACGATGCAAGCAAGTTTTGCGAAGGATATATATAAAGTAATTGATCAATTGCTACCAAAAACAACAATGTATATTGGAATTCGGAAACATAAATAAATAAGTTCACAATTCCCATAAAGTCTAAAAAAATCCAAGTCACCAACACATGGGTACCAATAGAATTCTATATGCCCCAAAAATTACAACATGAAGTAATATAATGAAATTACTATCCTACAATGGAACGAACAAGAAAAAAACGAAGTTTGTATCTATTTATTAATCAATGAACATCGACTTTGTATGGCATCTAAAATTCTAGAGGAAAGAATCATCATTCTCCAGTCATTACTCATTATCCATCTACTCTAACTGAAATTACTATCCTACAATGGAACGAACAAGAAAAAAACGAAGTTTACTGAAGTTTACTGAAATTACAACATAAAGTAATTAAGCAATGCTTTACGCCGCCCCCCTTTTTACTAATGTCGCCCCCCCAAAAGACGTTTTTGCCCTCACTATATTTCAACCCACTTTCTCTCTAACTCACATCCTCTCACATTCTCTCTCTAAAATTTTGATTTGTTATTGAAATTTAACCTAAAATGTCGATAGAAGGTGGTAATTCAAGTGAAGAACAAGAGGTTAGTTTGTAAATTTAAAATTTAAAAAAAAAATAAAAAACAAAAATTTTCCGGAAAATTGCCGGCTGCCGCGCCCAGATCGGTGGGCAGCGAATCGCTGGCGAAAACATCTTGGCGACAACGCGGCTGTGCAAGACGTTATGCACGGTGTGCCGCGCCCACGGGATCTCATGGCGCGCAATTTTCCGGAAAATTTTTATTTTTTATTTTTTTTTAAAATTTTTTTTTATAAAATGTTAATATTATTGTTTATGAAAAAAATATTATATATTTATTTATGTTAATATTATTAAGGTAATCAATGTCGTTAATTAGTAATTGTATTATCAATGTCGTTAACAATAATAATAATATTAATAACAAGTATTATCAATAATAATATTAATAAAAATAATAATAACAATATTAATAAACATAACAATAACAATATTAATAAATATAACAAAAATAATAATTAATATTAATAAAATTAATATTTTAAAAAAAAATTCGGAATTTGCGTGGCATACACGGCAAGCGGCGCCGGCAACTTACTTGATGCGTTTGTGCGGCCGTCCGAATTTTTTTCTTTTTTAAAATATTAATTTTATTAATATTAATATTGTTATTAATATTATTATGGTTATGTTTATTAATATTATTATTGTTATTAATAATAACATTTTTATTGTTATTAATATTGTTTATTTCTTCATTTTTCAAAACTAAAAAACATAAAAACACAAATCCAAATTCATTCAATCCCGATTGATTCAATATGAGGGTGGTTTGTAGTGGTAGTTGGTTGAGGCGTTTTACAGAGATAAAGTAGAGAGAGAGTGAAGAGTGAAGTTTTGAGGTTGAGGCGTGGGTTGGAAATATTATGTGAAAGGTGAAATGATAGTAAAAAGCGGCAATGGGTTTAATATTAAAGGACTCACCGCCCGAGATGTACTAATTGCACGAAAGAATGAGAAAATCCACCAAATTCTTTCTCCATGTTTTTCTCTGTTGATGTCCATCGCATTACTTAAGCGAAATCCGCCATTCATCTTTTTGTTCTTCACACCTTCGTTCTTCTAAATTTCTTCATCTATAAGTTTTTCTCCTCACACAGTCATGCCCAGTTGGAGAATGTAGTGACGGTGCAAAGAAAAGGTGTGAATTTTCGAACCTTCAAGCTCACATTGCATCAATGGTAAAGAAGGTAAACTTTTAACCCTAATTTTTCTACAGGTGAAATATATGTTTATTTGTGCTCAAATTTGAACAATATGTATGTTATTGCTTATAATTAGATAGTCCAAGCGGATTGTATTGGTTGTTTTCATGTGTATGTTGTTCGAATAAACCCTAGGGTGGGTGGACCAATCATTTCTAAGTTCTGGAAGATTATTCTAAACTTGTGATGAAATGTAAATGAATTGTGTGGTATTATGTTTGCAGTTGGTTCTGATTGGAATACTAGTGATGTATGGTTACGCACAATGCAAACCATGGTTTCCCACTATTGAAATGTATGGTTGTGGGTCTCATTTGTGAATCATGTTAATGTGAATATATCTCTGTATCTACTGTAGTTGACAAAATAGTAATGTTTGCAAGTGTTAGTTTGTTAAGGGTGTGTTTTTGTTTTCCAAGGCACTAAAAAGGGGTATGTCTTGTAAATCCAATAATATAAGTTGTACAGTACTGATTTTTAGGATTAGAAATCATAACTATTGTTTTTTTTTTTTTAATCTTAGATGAATATGTATTGTGAACAATAGGGGGGATGTCCCCATTGAACCCAATTTCTTTTTCTTTTTTTTTATGTTTTCCATTGTTGCTATCCATACTAATATTTGCAATTGTTCATTTGTTTAATGAGCTTTTTCATTTTGAAGGAAATAGAAAAAACGAGGCAAGTAATTGAAGATTAACAATGGGAGACCAGATCAAAAACGCTAAAAGACGGCATCAAGGTGGGCCATCAGAAGGGGAGGTAAGCAGTTGAACATAATGAGTATTCAACTACTCAACTATTTTAACATCAGTAATTCCCCTTAATAACCTTAGCAAGAGTTGCAATGGATGAGTATTCAACTATTCATAACGAAAATTCAAGGGCATCCAACATCTTATCTCAGAAAATCAGTACTTGCCCTTCGAAGAGGAAGCTAAATATGGCGAAGGCATAAAAAGACGACATATAGAATGGCAACTTTACAAAGCAAGTATTGATACAGAAGACGTATATAAACACTGCAAGAAGATGCACTTGAGTCATTCACGAGCAACAACCACGACTTGTTTACCAACATTGCGTCCACTAAACAGTCCAACTAGAGCAGCCGGTCCATTCTCAAGTCCCTCAACAACGTCCTCAAGATATGTCATCTTCCCCTCCCGAATCAATGGCAAAACGAACTCCAAGTATTTGGAATAAAGGTGATAGAACTCAAAAACTGCAAAACCTTCCATTCGGACCCTCTTGTAGAGGATATGCATCAAGTTCTTCACACCTTCCGGCTCATCAAGATTGTACTGTGACACCATCCCACACACTGCAATTCGACCGTGAGTTTGCATGTTGAGGAGCACAGCATCCAGCATTTTGCCCCCGACATTCTCAAAGTAGATGTCAATACCTTCTGGGAAGCACCTGTCAGTCACAATTCACAATACACAAAGCATGGCATAAGCCAAACAACACTCTCCACCATCTAAAACTCTAGCAGTAATACTAGGTGGTCAGCAGCTGAACAGGCCCACAAAGAAAAACCTGAGTGAGGTCAGGTTTGTGGGTGAACCACTTAAGTTTTGCTTACTTATTGAACCCTGCCCCCCTCCTTGGTTCATCTGACTGGTTTCAGCAGACCATCATTCCAACTTGGATCGATCAACATACACTCTACATCAATTAGTTTATTTTATTCTATTTACTACTCACACGGAGCAAAATTGAAAACCCAGAAATAAAAACAGGTCAAACTGCTCAGATCATCCCAGCCTAACACCCGACAGGTCAGGGCCCTGTGATAGATTGGCTTTGCCGCTGTTGTCTAAGCTAAAATAAGTAGTGGCTGGCTGAGTTGGATAAGTTGAGCTGAATCTACCCTGGCCCCCAGCTATGAATACTAAAGCATTAAACTAGTGCTCATATTATACACATGTAACATGTTACACAAAATACTGACCTCTTTAGAGCTGCATCCAGGTCTGGCTCTTCCTTGTAATTGAATGCATCATCAAAACCCAACTTGTTCTTCAGTAGTTTAACCTTTCAAAAGGCATACCCAAGGGAAATGATAAGCAAAGGCACCATACAATGTCTAAGCCTACAAATCAAACCCCATACAGATCTCCGTACTAAAGCAATTACTATCAGGTGGATTATTTGAGTCAACTAATGTGGATGATTTTGGCCAATCTGCTCACATGTTTCTTATGTTTCCTCTGTGCCTTAGTGAACAAGGACATATATTCTAGCCTGCACTGTTCATCATTAGATAGGTGACAACCTAGTCGGAGAGAGATGTAAACCTTTCATTTTCGACACAAGGAAAACTAGACCTAGCAATTCTGACCCGACCCGAACCCGCCCGATATTTCTGGGTTTTGAACACCGAACTTGAAAATTAGTAGGTCAAACCCGACCCCCCCCCCTATTTGACACGAAACTAATTTTTTAAGTTCAACTTTATTAAAATTTGAAACTTTTCATTGTAATTTTTAATTATTAAACTATAAACGCAATTTATTTATTTGTTATTTCTATAATTTAAGTTAACATAGTTACAATAATCTATCGTTACTAGAAGATAATCATATTTTATTATGTATATTGTACAAAAAGTAGTATTTAGAGACCACTTTTTTAAAATAAAAAATGGAAAAAGATCGCAATCATAACCCGTTGGGTTGTCCCGAAATGAAATACACCGCCCGTATTAACCCAAAATACACACGACCCGTATTTACCCGAACCTGATATACGACCGACCCGGAACCCACCCGCCCCACCGAATTGACAGGTCTAAGGAAAACTATAATTCTGAATTATATCTTTAGAAGTTGAATGTGACAAATAAGAACATCTACAGAGCAGGCGTGCAAAAAATTAAGAAATAAACAAACTATGCTTTTACCGTCTCTTGGGAACTCCTCGTGATCATGTGATCACAGGGAAATAAGGGAATGGCTCCATTCATGATTCATCAGGACATAAACCCCAAACCTACTCCCCAGAAATATCAATCAATAAAGGTTAAAACAAATAGCCACTAATGGCAGGGGCTCATCCGCTCATGTGAGGCACCAGGGTAGCAGTTAGTCCTGTCAATTCAGGTGGACGGGTCAGTTTTGAGTCAGGTGTATATCGGGTTCGGTAAATACAGGTCAGGTGTATACTGGGTTCGTATATATACGGGTTCGGATGAATGCGGGTCGGGTGTATTCCAGTTTGGGTCGGTTTTACGATCATGACCACCCTTTTTCTTAGTTACAAATAACTAATAAAATTGATTGTAATTAGCCGAAGATGACTGCGTAATGTACCATTCCATTCCAAGTTCCAACACCATGATATATCAACAAGACCTATATATTGGTAATGTTGGCGAGCCCACAAACAAGATGGATCACCACTTTTTAGAACTTGACTAGTTTCACTGAATGACCTCCAACTATCCTACCAATGTCTTATATATCATATCTCCTTGAAATCTCATTTTCATGAGTAGCTATACACATAACGTCCTAATACTGCTTAGAGTTATTGAACAAAAGTCGATTATTCAATCATTTTCGCTACTCTTTGCCCCTTTTTGCTGCTAAAAAATATTTTACCTTATTACCACTCTCTAACTCACTATTATAAAGAAGAATAAAGGCAAATGACTTTGTATGTCTTTAATATGATATAATTTGGCAGATAAAAACTATAATTATGAGTGAAAAGGTACAAAAATGGAAAGTTGTTACAGTAAAAAAAGTATAAATGTACAAAATTGTTAGTTTTTATTGATTTGAGAAATCGGTCGGGCGGTGACCCGCTAAATTTACAGTTTTTTAGGTTCGCTTAATTTCCGATTTCTAGTGGAGAAATCGTGTTCAAACCCCAAAAATTCGAGGGGGGGGGGTTCGAGTCGGGTTTCAGGGTTGGGTCAGTTTCCGCCAGGTCTAGTAGTAGTATTTGGCTAATTGCAACTTAAGAACCATGCACAAAAGAAATTGACCATTGGAAAATCCTAATGATTGAAAACACATAATGATTAATGAATAAGGAAACATGAAGTTGTAAGTTGGTGGTTGCATAACATAGACCAACCTTTTCTTCACTCCCAGCACTTCCCACAACATAGCAACCCATCCATTTAGCAAACTGGCCAACAAGTTGACCAACTGCACCAGCAGCTGCGGAAACAAAGACATACTCTCCTTTCTTTGGAGAACAAACTTCAAAAAATCCAGCATATGCTGTCATTCCAGGCATTCCTGTAACCCAGAATATAAAAGCACCATGAAGGCCATTGAACATTGACATTGAGCCATACATAGATGTAAAGATGAGATGTTATAAAACCAAGCATGCCAGAGTACTTCTTACTTGAGAAACTCTTCTTTTATAACGAAAAGAAGAAAGAGTATTTTGAAATTAAAATCAGGGGAATGGATGCTAAAAATGCCTCGTAACAAAGACTTAATGCCTCTGTATACAAGACTATCCACAAAATCTACAAGATGAAGAGAAGGATATTGATAAAAGTTCCCATCTATCAAAAAGCAAGTCAATTTCAAGAAATCTCCTTGAACGTTGCGAAGGCAACTCCACAGTCACCACAGCCTCCTAAATTGTCATGCCCTACCTCCCAGAAAAGAACAAGAGAAACAAAACACAACACTTGACCAACAGAAGACGTGTATAATCAAAATGAAGACTATCTACAAAGTCAGTCATGGCCAAAGAGGAAGAGCTAAAGTTCTCATGATCCAAGAAGTGTCTTGATAAAATTGTCTTTCAAGCATTGAAGAGGAATTTTCAACACCCTCAAAAGTTCACACTCCTCTCTTTCCAAAGACGAAAAGATCACATGGGGAATTCAATGGCGATTTTTCTTCTTCAGTTTCCTTCCATAGAAACCTTCTCAAGGAAGATGATGACTCCTAATTAGAAGGATCGAACAGATACTTAAGCAACCACAAGCTAGATCCCAAAGATCCATTGCAAAAAGACAATGAAGGAACAAATGATCGGGATTCAACTTCTCTTTTGCACAAGCACCTATTAACCAAGTGCTTCCCCCTCTTTAGTAAATTATCAAATGTCAAAATAGTTTCATGTGATGCTTCCCAAACAAAAAACGACGCCGTCAATAGGGCATAGGAGTTCCAAATGATCTTATAGGGAAAACACTATATGCAAGAGTATACCCTAACTGATCTTGCAAATAATGCAGCTTCATATAAAAAGGCCCCACTGTGAGTTCCCCTCATTTGCTCAGATCCCATCTCGTCATGTCAGATCAGGCACCTAACTTGGCCTTGTTAAGATGTTGAAAAAGCTAGCCAATGTGCATTACATGCAAACCATCTTTGACGAAAACAGGAGAGAGAAACTCTTTGAGTCCTTGCTGATAGCAGAATTAAGAGTGCACAAATGTTGGGAACAACAAGACCATACACACTCTTATGACAACATAAGTTCACGGTTCACCAAATGAATGGAAACGGTCCAAGGATTTAAGCCCTTGCTGATCCTGTAACTGCCCTTTTCCTCAAAAGCAGGGAAAAGGGAGGACACTAGACTTTTTGAGTCAGATGTTAAGGACACTTTGATAGACTTTGGCTTTCTCTAGTTTCATGATTTGTTGCCTTTGCAGAGAAGGTTTTCTCCCCCACATCGAAAATAATAATAATATGAACAATAAATAGGAAAACCTCACTCTGTGCTTGCCCAACATCCAAATCACATGGTGTATTGGTGTTCCAATATAAATAAAATCAGATCCTTAGGCAGCACATTTCATCAATGATTCCAAATAATTTTCTTTGAAAAAATCAAAACTAGAAAGTTTTCTCCGGGCATCTGATGATGGAAAACAGGAAAGGAATTTATAGGACATGGATAACCGAGATACCAAAGACTATGAATAGACTAAAACAAACATTAAAATCAGCCCATGCCCGGAAGTTACATACGACTTCTGCGACACATAATGAAGTTTTCCTTAAGGCTTCCTCAATGGCATAAAAACACAAAGTCACGACACAAGAACAATCATGTAATATAAACATGATACAGCAGGTTCAGGTCCACTAGTTTGTCATATAAGCAAAAGACCAAGAGATTATAATTGCTCAGACATGCAATAGCTAAGTCCTTCAATAACATAAGCACATTCTCACCAGCAGAGCTTACCAAGAATTCCTGTGTAGTAAGAAAGAGGCACATCCATGTGTTCAATTTTGAAGAGACCCTCAGCATTATCAATTACACTGTACTCTTCCCATGGAATATTTGATCCCCAAACCAAGTCACCCTTCTTAAAGTTAGGATTCCCGGATTCCAACACCTTGGCTACTCCATATCCAGTAAGTGGCTACATATCACCAACCAAAGGAGTAAGTTCAGCAGTACTGTTATCATGAATGTCACTGGAATCAACTTAGAGTATATGCTACCAACTGAAGCACAACAAACTACACATCTAGTAGGACATCTAATTAGTGGTCAGTTCTTTTTCTTTTTTTTTTCCAATGCGATTTGTGATCAGAGTTTGTACAAAGAAAATCACTTTGTTTTATTGTTTTATTCGGGAAAGGGAGGAGGTCCACGTTTGTGCTTGATCAAATGTCATCTAGGAATGAAGCCAACTCTGAAATTCTGCTGACGCACTAGTAGAAAGTTAACAGACTGATTACCATTATGATTATGTTCATGAACTCTCATGTTCCTATGTGGAGGTAAAATAGCACCAACCTAGAATAAACCCAAATCTCCGAGTGCCCATTTCATATAACGCTTCCCCTTCTCCCGCGCCCACCATAAAGTAAATGAACTCCTCAAGTTTCCGTTGATTGACTTGTAAGGTTATTTCAAATAAACACAAGCATCCCTTTCTGTTTCTTTTAGATCTACAGAAAAACCACCCTATGTTTCAGTCCTACCACGCATGCCCAAAAAGATATGGTCGTGGAACCAAGGGTGTAAACTAGCATAGTCAACCCGGCCTACCACGTATGCCCAAAAATATAATGTCGTGTAATGAGGGGTGAAAACAAGCCAAGCCAGCCGCAACTCGGCCTCGGCTTGAAGCTCTCCGAGCCTACAAAGTCAAGGGTTGGCTCGTGCTCAGTTCATATTTCTTGGGCTCGGGCTCAGGCTCATTTCATATTTCTTAGGCTCGGGCTTTTTTTAATTTAAAATTCTCCAAATCCAAAGCAAAAGTCAAGTAAATTTCTAGATATTTATGCAACTTAACTAGAAAATAACCTTTTTTGATAGGTATCATAAACATTAGCTCTGGAGTTTTAAGGAGCTTAACTAGAAAGTCAAAGAAAAGTAACAAATTTACACTCTAATATTAAGTTTTAAACATCTAAAATAATGTACAGTTTACTTATATGCATGGAGCATAGCTACTTCCTGACTAGAATACTTAAACGGGCCTGACCGAGTCGTGACCGAGCCAAATCCCCTAGGCTAGGGCTCGGCTTGATAGACATTCGAGCCAGGCTTTGGTCAAACAAGCTCGAGCCAAGCTTTGACCAAGTGGAGCCCCAGCCTGCTCGACTCTGTCACTTCTCTACCTGGAACTATAGACCTTGGACTAGTACTATAAGCTAATGGTCTGTGGAATTTTCATTTTCCCAGTGCACTCCTGTTGAGCAGAAGAATCCATAAACAGGACATGGGATAAGTGCTAGAAACACACCCAAAGTCTAAAACACCATGGGTGAAGAGAAAATGGAAATATATTTTATTTCTCCACATCCCTTCATTAGTTTCTAATGGTCCTTTACCCTCATAAGTACTTGGATTAAGGGGAGGGAAGGGCAACTGACTTTCATTCCTCTTGTTTGAAAAAGTTAACCATGGTGGAGGCAGGAGAGGGCATGGACACACCAAGTCTTTATGTTAGAGTTCCAACAAGTTTGATACTTAAACACATACCACTGTCCAACATCCGTAATGGAGTCCATGTAACAAAGATTACAAGTGCACATATAACCTTGCAAAAGACAAGTAAAATGGTTGCTTCTATAGGATTGCTCATTCTAAACAAGTTGACTGGCTACCCGGTACAATTTACAGCATGTTTTTCTCAAATCCTAATAAGCTAATAACCAAATCTATGGATCATTAACAAATCAAACAAATCTGGAACTAGTTTATTAGAAAAAATATATACGCATATTTATGACCACTACTTGCAAAGACACAACATCTTCAGAAACCAAGGCATATAAATAATTAATAATAAGGATTAAGGAACCCACACAGTCTAGATAGCAATTCGTAAACTAACCAATGTTCATATGCATGCTTTCAAGTATTAAATTAACCCAGGTCAAACATACTCCAAAATTGAAACCCCATTAAAGTTATTTCAATCAAATATAATCGAACCGAGAGAGAGAGACTATACAGAGCCAGGGGTGTATGAAGAGAAAATGCCAGCAGTATCGCTTTTACGCATGAGAAACCTCATATAAGGATCACAGGACAAGTAGAGATTCTTGAGCAGTAAGCCATTGGAACCTTCTGGAAGCCTAAGATTGACAGTGGCATCAGTCTTGACATACATGTCGGATTCTTTAGGAGCACCTTTGATGAAATTGCTGAATATCACCTGCTTGTTTCTTACTTGTTCTTCTTCTGCCATGGCTCAAAGTTACAAGCAACCTTTGTCTATCTCTCTGTCGCGGGGAGGTGCCAGAAGTGAGGGTATGTATTATGTGCTACCCAGATTATGTGATATGCAGTCTAGGTGTTCGACGAAATAGCACACAGAGTCTACTACAATGGTCCGTGAATGACTATCCCATTCCCACCGCTTCTCTGGGCCACCCGTGCATACGAATATCTGACTTGGCTCCGTCCGGTGGAAATTTGGCAACACGTGTTACATCAAAATGATTAATAACCATTTTAAATTATTTATATTTCACATTTTGTTAATTTTTAGTAATATTTTTTCTAATAATTATTTATATTTATCAATTATAGTAAAAAATATACAATTTATGCATAGTTTTATATTTATGAAAAATATAAATGAATATTTTTATATTATTTATTGGTTATAATAACTCTCAAAGTAATAAAACATACATTTATAATGATTTTAATATATTTACATTTAATTTTATGAGTGATTTAGGATAGATGTTTATCATTTTCATTCGGCCAAACATCTACCCAAACGTCAAAATAGTACTCCCTCCCTCCGTCCCCAATTATTACCTCCATTTTTATTTATCAGTCGCCTCGAAAATTGTGTAAAAAATTTTGATCATTAATATCTTATTTTATATTATGATTGATCATACAAAATTAATGTCGTTAGATTCATATAAAAAAATAATATTATACTTTTTTCTTATAAAAGTTCTGTATTAGAAATTATGGATTAAAATTGACACTGAAAATCGTAAATGACAGATAAAAAAGAACGGAGGGAGTATTTATCTATTTAATTATTTTTTTAATTATTTATCGCTTTTATATTTTCAATAACAATTTTACTATTTTTATCCTTAATGAATTTGAAATCAATAATTCAACAATAACTAAGGGCATTTTAGTCATCTTAATGCATTTCTAGCTACCTAAGATTTATTGTTGATTTGATTTCTCCACTTTTTTCCAAACCGACAAATAAAAAGGGATTTCGAGAGCCGAGAGTAATATTAGTGACCTGTAATGAGAATGATAATAGAAACATATTTATACTGTAAATTCTAATATGAGATCGTCTTATATAAATTATAATATTTTACTACCAGCAATTACTCGCCTATTGTCGTGCGATGAATTAGAATATACCCAAGTGTTATCAACCATAATCTTAATCATACATCAGGATGACATGAAATAGATGAAGTACATAAAATACAGATGAAATATATAAATGATAGTGTAATAAGTAATAGTGTAACATAAATTAACGGACAGAAATAGGAGTACACTATGCAAAAGTTTAGTACAAATTCAATAAATACATGAGAATATTGTTCCACAGCAAGGAATTTACAGGGAAGAACGTACAGTAATTAGGGAAGCAAATATGAAAATATTAAAGACAATACATTCTCATAATTGGAGTTGGGATATGTCGTTGAAAATTTCTCTACGGATAATATTTTTTGTGACATTATAAGGAATATTGCCCCTATTATTGTAGATGAACAGCTTCAATGTAGATGGTGATGTTACCCGAGAGATGACAACATAAAGTTGTCCATGGGAAAATATAGGTTTATAAAGGTATACCCTAACACGTTGCAAAGTTTGACCTTGACATTTATGTTATTGTCACTACGAAAGCCAATTTAATAGGGAACTGGTACCTTATGAACGCAAATTGTTGTTGATCGAATATGCAGTTAAGTCAAGATGGGGAATGAGGGCCTTTTGCCCAATATTGTGACCTAAAAGTATCGTAGATTCCAAAACCTTATTCCCAAGCCATTTAATAGTCAAATGTGTACCATTGCATAACCTAAATATGGATCAAGATTCCTCAACAATACAACAAGTTTACATACTTTCAATTGGATTTCATGGTTTCGTATAGGGGTGAGAAAAAAAAAAACTGGGAATCTCGATCATGTCCCATTCCTGGCTAACTCCCAATCACAAAATTCGGGACCGTAAGTGGGACTTAACCTCATTTCCCGCTCCCGCTCCCAGTCCTATATATGTATGTATGTATGTATGTATGTATGTATGTAAACATCCCAAATCACGAATCCCAAAGATTAATTCCCCATTAGGGGCTCAAATCATCTTAATAATAATAAAACCAAGTAAGAAAAACAACCTAAACATGATATTAAACAAGGGAGAAAGATAAAAACTAATCAAAACACTTAAACACATAAACCACATTTAAGCAGATAAGCCAAAGCAAGTAAAAGGCAGGGGGGGATATGGAGAGTGTGTTATCACAATAATGGAAAATAATTACTTGAAGAGCTTGAAAGAGATTAGCCCCAAAGCAATGAAGAAAAGATGACAAAGCAAGAACTTGAAGGAAAGATTCAACTTTGTATTAAGGCTAAATTAGGGTTTACAATAAAGGTTTGAGAGAAAAGCGAGAAAATCTCCTTGGAAATGTGTGCTAAACAAGGATAATAAAAGTTGAATGGAAAAACAACAACTTAGGTTTATATACATGTGGCAATTTTGGGTCAAAACACAGTCGTTTTTTTCCCTCAAACAAATCGTCCAAGCCTGATGGGTCTCGAGCATGACCTTTCAAAAATTAGGATATCGCACTCATGACCTTCTCGGGTCACCCCCGTGATCCCCGTGGCTTGCAAAAGGGGAAATTCATTGATGAGCAAGTCATGGTCGTGACCTTCATACGCCACAACCGTGACTTGAAGAATCTATGTGAATATTCAACTGGTCACGGACATGACCTACATAGTTCATGACCGTGACTGCCTTTTTGTTCTTCAACTTTTCTTGCTGGTCACGGGCATGGCTAGTGTGGTCACGACCGTGAATTTGGATGGCCGGAGTCTTGGTATTAGGGGTCAAGGGAATGAACTACGTACAGAGTCATGCTTGTGGCTACCTTCTATCCGAGAAGGCTTTTGGCGCTTGCTAGGTCGCGGGTATCACCTGTAATGTCACTCACATGACCCTCTTGAACCTGCGACCTTCTCTTTGGCCACTTGGGCTTTCGATTCCGGCCACGATTTCTCTCGGATCATGGCATCGGCTCCGACATGGATCAAATCATTGCGAGAGTTGGTCTTTCTGTTGTCATTCATTACTTTTTGCAACTTTTCCTTATTTCAACAACGAAACCTAAAAGAAAGTGAAAACACACACATAAGCTAACGGTTTATTGAGGAACCGAGCAAAAACGCTTAGTGAAAAGGTATGATTTTGGCTCAAAACTGAGCCTAAACAACAACCTATACTCACTAAGTTGACCCTCAAACAGGCATCCATTAACTCCTATGAAGAAGGCTTCACCACCATTCTCGAGGAAATTACAAAACTTAAGTTTGGTTCATTTTCTCCCTAGATTAGGACAATCTCTAAGGGTTCGTTTGGACCTAAGAAAATAGGATGGAAAAAAAAATCTTGCAGAAAAAAAATTAAGAGGAAAAAAATTTGAGGTAAAGTAAATTTCTTTCTCTTGTTTGGTTTAAGTAAAATTTTGAAGAAAAAAATTGATTTTCTATTCAACTTTCTTTTTCTTGTTTGGTTTAAGGAAAAATACATGGAAAAAATAAAATTTCCATGAAAACATGTAAATGTCAAGCTTCATTTTTCAAGATCATATGATGTGATTTGGGAGAGAGAGAGTTAGAGAGAGAGAAGAGAGTTAGAGAGAGAAACTTAGAGAGAGAGAGAGAGAAAGCAAGAGAGAAGAGAGACTTAGAGAGACAAAAGAGAGTTAGAGAGAGAGAGAAGAGAGTTAGAGAGAGAGAGAGAAGCGACTTAGAGAGAGAGAGAGAAAAAAAAAAGAGTTAGAGAGAGAGAGAGAGAGAGAGAGAGAGCCACGAGAGATGATGGAGAGAAAGATTAACTTTGATCCAAAATTTTTCTCCCAACTTTCCTTTCATTTTTTAAGGGAAAATTTTTTATTCATTATTACCCCAAATTTTCCAATTATTTTTTTCCATTCCTCTTTCTTCAATCCAAACAAAGGAAAGATTTTCATTTTTCAAAATAATTTTTTTCTATGCTATTTTCTCAAGTCCAAACGGACCCTAAGAGAATGACATCTATCACCATAATCCCAATACAACACCTACTCTAAGCATCTCCAATACAAGGTTCCTCAAAATCCTTCCTATGAATGCTTTCATTCAAGATAGTATCACACATCTCATCAAACTTTATAGTACCCTTTCCTTTAGATGTACTAATAGTGAATGCAAACTTACCTGAAGGAGCAATTAAGGTAGTCAACAAAATATAAACTCTAGCCTCATCATCAAAATGAAATCCCACATAAATTCAAACAAGATCATAGTAATCTCATTCCTATGATCATACATATCACCAAACTCATGCATTCTGAACTCGAACAAATGATGTTATATATATATCTATATATATATATATATATATATATATATATATATATATATACACTTTATTCACGATAGAAAGTCTTTCATATAAGTTCTTCAAGTCCTTGAGCGTGTCTTTCTTGTCTTTTTGTTCTAACACATTAAAAGCCACGTTTTTGCTAACGTCAGTCTTACCACATTGAGTGCCTAACGATCAAGAAGTTCCAGCTCCTCAAGTTTCATCTCTCGTAGCTTATCACCCAATGCTAGATGCAACTTCTACTGGTATAACACATCCTCAATTTGCATTTTCAAAAAGTCGTCGTCTTTCCCATTGAAAACCCCAATCTTTACTTTCTCTTCCATTATTGATACTAGGGTATACTTTACTTTGAGTTGGTCTGCTAGTTTCAAGCCTCTTTTGATTATGTCATTAAGGTACGTTTTAGTTCTTCCTCAACTTCATGGAACATACAGCCACAGGTATATATATATATGTATTTCCTTACTATCGACAAGTTTATTGGTTTCTTGGTCTTTATTTCCATTTTTCAAAGGTTTTCCTACTAGATTTGTTTTAGTATCTAAATTTGTCTTCCAAGGTGGTTTTGCAAACTTTTTTTTTTTTTGCGGATTCATCAATTCAGCCTCCACGAGCTTTAGTTCATGGGGAAAGACTGCCTTAAACCGTGCTCAAACATGTTCCTCCTAGAAGGTGGTTGTTGTTGTTGTTACTTGTTCTGTAGATCAACAACACCTAACATATGCTCTGACCACTTGTTAGGATCTAAGGGCTATGTTACCAACACAAATAACAACAAGGCAAAAACAACAATAAAGATTGACATAAAATTTTCATGTGGAAAAACCCAAATTCGGAAAACAACCACTATCAGAGAATTACAATGTGTTTATAAGATATTACTTGTCAGAGAAAAGTGAGTAGCGAGGTAACAGCGGAAGCGAAATCGAAAACGAGATGACGGATATTACGACAAAATTTAGGAACGAAAAATAAGCGATAAAATCAAAAACTAGAATTACGTGGGAAACCGAAGAACTCGGAGAAATAGCCACGGACGGCGACAACCAGAAAATAATCCACTATGAGAAAGGAGGAGTACAACCTGATCACTATCACAGGGTGTGATGCGATCTATAAAGAAGATTATAATAACAATCTCTCAACACTCAACTCACAATCTCTCAGGATACACTGGGAAAAATATTGGTGAGACCCCTTTCTCTCTCAATATTTTCTCTCTCTCTAGCTCTCTGTGTTTTCCGATGTGTTTTTGGTGGAGAAACATGCCCCCTATTTATAGGGAGAACTCCCTATAACCTAACTTGACTCCCACTCCAAATAGATTTAGAATCTAATACAATTAGGAAACCCAACATAATAAGGAAATCTAAATAATATCCTAATACAATTAGGAAACAAATAACTGTGAGATCAAGAGATTTGGTGATTTTAGGACACTTTCCTAACAAACTCCACCTTGGACTAAAATCATCGGTCCAGATAAACATCTTGACTGTCGCCATCAACACGCCCCTCCGTAGGGCGTGGCCCCGTAGGGCTCTCACATGTTTAGAACACCAACTAAGTCCAAACAATGTTCAAACTTAGCTATAGATAGTGGCTTGGTTAACATGTCTGCAGGATTATCAGAAGTATGAACCTTCTTCACCACGATCTATCCTGCAGCAACTGTATCTCTGATGAAGTGATACCTGACGCTTATATGCTTGGTCTTCGAATGATAAGTGTCATTCTTTGTCAGATGTATAGCACTCTGACTGTCTGAATAAACCACAGTCTCGCCCTGTGGTATTCCAAACTTCATGACCAATCCCCTCAACCAGATGGCCTCCTTCACTCCTTCTATTGCAGCAATATATTCTGCCTCTGTAGTAGACAGGGCTGCTATAGATTGAAGTGAAGCTTTCCAAGATATTGCTCCTCCACACATGACGAACACATACCTTGAAATTGAGCGTCTCCTATCCAAATCTCCACCATAATCAGCATCAACATAACCTGCAACATCAGACGTTGCAGCACTACCTCTATCATACAGGATGCCCTTCTCCAAAGTACCCTTCACATAGCGAAGGATCCACTTCACTCCTTCCCAATGCTCCTTCCCTGGATTCTGCATATATCTACTCACCACACTAACTGCATGGGACAGGTCAGGTCTAGTACACACCATAGCATACATCAAACTACCAACTGCACTAGCATAGGGAATATTAGACATCCTCCTTACCTCCAAATCAGATTTAGGACAGTTCTCACCAGACAACTTGAAGTGTGCAGCTAAAGGAGTTGAAACTGCTTTACAGTTTCTCATGTTGAATCTGTCCAACACCTTCTCCAGATATTTCTTCTGAGACAGGAACAACTTCCCTGCCTTTCTATCCCTTTGGATCTCCATACCCAAAATCTTCTTCGCCGCTCCGAGGTCTTTCATCTCAAACTCCTGGTTGAGTTGAGATTTCAGCTTCTTTATTAGTGACATGTCCCTGGAGGCAATCAACATGTCATCCACATACAATAATAAATAAATGAAAGACATTTCTTCAAATTGCCTGTAGTACACACAATTATCATAGTGACTTCTTGTGTACCCTTGCCCTACCATAAAGGTATCCAACCTTTTGTACCACTACCTGGGTGCCTGTTTAAGTCTATACAAGGACTTCCTTAATCTGCATACCTGTTCCTGTTTACCAGGAACGATGAAACCCTCTGGTTGCCTCATATATATTTCCTCCTCCAACTCGCCATGGAGGAAAGTTGTCTTGACATCAAGTTGCTCCAACTCCAAATCAAATATAGCAACAAAGGCAAGCAAGGTGCGGATCGACGTATGCCTCACGACTGGCGAGAATACTTCGTTGTAGTCGATTCCTTCTTTCTGGTTGCAACCCCTTACCACTAATCTGGCCTTCCACCTTGCACTTTCTACACCAGGGATACCTTCCTTTCTCTTGTACACCCACTTCGCAATAAGAGCTCGTCGCCCTTTAGGCAACTCACATAGCTCCCATGTATGATTTTTCTGCAGACTATCCATCTCCTCTTGCATAGCTCCTATCCAATTTGAGGTATTCGGACAAGAGATGGCCTCCTGATAGGTAGAAGGTTCAGCACCTTCAGGAGTCTCCTCTGCAACACTCAGCACATAAGCAATCATAGCATCATCTTCTTCAGTATATCACGCTGGTCTCCTAATCTCCCTCCTGGGACGATCTCTAGCAATGCATGGTTGTTCCTCCATCTGAGGAACATTCGTCTCAATCTCAGGCTCATCAATCTGAGTTGGTTCAGGAGCATCAGTAATTTGCTCCTGATTGCAGGTTCCAGCAGCTCCACCTTGAGCCTACTCCACCTCGAACACCATTCATCCTGTATCCTTCTCCTGATTTCCTGCATCATCAGAAGTACCGGTAGATTCCATTCTAGATAACATAGCAGTTTCATTAAAGGTTACATCTCTAGACTGAATAACTTTCATCAAATCAAGACACCACATTCTATATCCCTTAGACTCAGACCCGTAACCTAGAAACATGCATTTAACAGCCCTGGGAGACAGCTTCCCATCATTCACATGGACATATACAGGACATCCAAAAATTCTCAAATTAGAATAATTAACTGGATTACTCCCATACTTCCTCCGAATCTGGTATTCGATAGAGGCATGAGGTGATCTGTTCAGCAGGTAGCAGGCAGTAGATATCACCTCTGCCCAGAACGATTTGTTCTTCCAAAGCCCTGCATTCGAGAGCATGCAGCGGGCTTTCTCCAGGAGTGTCCTGTTGATTCTCTCGATTCTGCTACGAGGCTTACCCACCAAGGTTCGATGCCTCGCAATCCCACGCTCGCAGAGAAGAATTCAGAATCAACAAACTCCAACCCATTGTCAGTCCTGAGTTTCTTGATTTTCCTGCCTGTCTGGTTCTCCACCAAAGCTTTGAACTTCTTGAAATATGAGAATGTCTCATTCTTGTGCCGCAGGAAATAAACCCAAGTCTTCCTCGAGAAGTCATCCACGAATGTCAACATGTAGCGCTTGTTACCTAGTGATGGCACTCTAGCAGGACCCCACAAATCAGAATGAATATAATCAAGGATCCCTGCTGTTGTATGTTTAGCCCTTGAAAAGCTAACCCTCTTCTGTTTCCCGTAGACACAGTGATCGCAAAACTCCAACTTGCCGATCTTTGTGCCTTCAAGGTATCCCTTCTTGCTCAACATTGACATTCTCTTTTCGCCCATGTGTCCTAGTCTCATGTGCCACGCTTTGTCTTTGCCGGACTCATCAAGATTTAGGATCGCCACGCAGATCTGTCACATGAGACCCTACAGGATGTATAGACTGCCCTTCCTGATTCCCTTCATAAGAACCATGGAACCCCTGCACACTTTCAAAACACCATCTTCTCCTTTGTACCTGCAGACAAAAAAATTAAATTTCGAGTCATGTTAGGGATATGACGAACCTCCTTGAGAGTTCTAACGATGCCATCATGAGTCTTGATTTTGATGCTACCGATTCCTGCAACCTTGCAGGCTATGTCGTTACCCATAACTACGACCCCAGTGTCAACACTCTCATAAGACTCGAACCAGTCTTTATGAGGACACATATGATAGGTGCACCCCGTGTCAAGAACCCACTCATCTCTAGCTATCCTACTCGATGTGGTAGCCAAGGCATCATCCGTAACTACAAACCCATCACTATCTGACTCGGACTCTACGCAGTTTGAGGTACCAGTTTTGGTGTGATTATCCTTACTCTCCTGCTTCTGGTCTCTCTATTTTGCCCAACAATCTCTCTCTATATGCCCCATTTTACTACAGTAGTTACACTTCTTATTCTTGTGAGGATTCCTAGACTTTGAACGGTGTTTAGACCTCCTTCTAGACTCGTTTCCCTTACGTTCAGTATTTCTACCCTTTACAACCATAGCATCACCACCCTGGTCATCACCATCGGTATCAAGTTTCTCCTTAGACAGTAAACTAGCCTTTACTTCACTAAGGTTAAGGTCAACACGATTCCCATACAACATGATTTCCTTAAATTGTTTATGTGATGCAGGTAGGGACAGAATTAAATGAAAAGTCTTATTCTCATCAGTGTGTTTTATATCCATTGATTCCAATTCAATAATAATAGAATCAAATTCACTAAGATGTGCCTGAATAGAAGTACCTTGGGGCATCTTCACTCAGAGAATTTCTCCTTCATTCGACTTGTTTGCACGACTCTTCGACATGTACTGACTCTTCCATTGGTCCAGAGCTCCGAGGTTTCTCGATATGCATCACCTCTCTCGAATGTGCTCGCCAAGCACAAATTAATCCTCGCAGAGTCTTATCTTCAAGCTTCTTCCACTCCCTTGGAGTCAAATTCCCCTTGATATCCTTTTGGAGTTTTTTGAATTCATCATCGCTCATTGTCGCATCAGTCTTCGTGTCGGGATACTCAATCACATCCCATAACCCGTGCTGAATCAGGACCGCCTTCATTTGCAGTCTCCACATAGTAAAACTCCTCGTTCCATCAAATTTTGGAATATCGCATTTCATGATTGAAGTCATCTCCGACTTGCTCTGATACCACTTGTTAGAGAAAAGTGAGTAGCAAGGTAACAGCGGAAGCGAATAATAGAATCGAAAACGAGATGACGGATATTACGACAAAATTTAGGAACGAAAAATAAGCGATAAAATCAAACACCAGAATTACGCGGGAAACCGAAGAACTCGGAGAAAAACCCATGGACGGCGACAGCCAGAAAATAATCCACTATGAGAAAGGAGGAGTACAACCTGATCACTATCACAGGGTGTGATGCGATCCACAAAGAAGATTACAATAACAATCTCTCAACACTCAACTCACAATCTCTCAGGATACACTGGGGAAAATATTGGTGAGACCCCTTTCTCTCTCAATATTTTCTCTCTCTCTCTAGCTCTCTGTGTTTTCCGATGTGTTTTTGGTGGAGAAACATGCACCCTATTTATAGGGAGAACTCCCTATAACCTAACTTGACTCCCACTCCAAATAGATTTAGAATCTAATACAATTAGGAAACCCAACACAATAAGGAAACCTAAATAATATCCTAATACAATTAGGAAACAAATAATTGTGAGATCAAGAGATTTGGTGATTTTAGGATACTTTCCTAACATTACTCAATCCTTAATGATCTCCCTCAATTTCACTAGAATTATCATGAAAGGACTCAACAGTATTCATAGTTGATTTAGCCTTTCACACATAGAGAAATACAAAGATTCAGAGATACAATCTCTAATAGTACAATGATGAAATACTCGCCCCCATACAAATCAATTTTGACACCCAAAGCTCTTTATATAATAATAGCTACAAAGTAGATATATAGTGTTAATGGATACTTTTTTTTGTAATTAAGCATCTTCATTAAGTCGGTAAACAACATATCACATAAAACCAAATTAGAAAACTATCAAACAGAAGACGTCATGGCAAGAAATCACCACTGCCTTAATAATAGGGCTTATGTCGATCTAAACATGGTTCCTGTCAGGATGACACAGACTGTGTTACTTCATTGCTCCGTTTTCTTGCTTTCCGACCCTCTAAATAACTCATGTGGTTCCAGATACATCTGTGTTGTCCTTAATCCTTTATTTAACCATTCAAATCAATTGCGTTTTACACCAATCCCGAATAAATAGGTTTATTTTGTAGGGAGCGAAACTAAAAGAAATAGAAATTTCAACTTAAATATGAAAGAAAACAATGTTAATAACTTCAAATTGAGTTAATCTATATACAATGACGGGCTATAAACACCATGCATGGTGCTTAAATTTACCTTACATGATGTTTTCAACATTTTGCACTTGTATTTTCCGGTTGTTAATTCTTCCAACCCTAGCAAGTTAAGTATGAACCTAGTTGTCTCCTACGATGCAACTTATAGGCTCAACAATGCCGACTACTATTCCATTAGCATTGACACAAGAAGAAATAGCTGCTGGTTGGCCCTTATATCTAAGCCTAACATTCTCCATTCTTATGTTACTGCATGGGCTTATGGGGCTGCAATCAAATTTCACTGCAACTTCTGTAGCTGATGTACCTTCGATATCTTGATAGATCACATCACTTATTTTTATTCCAGAATCCTATAACATACACAAAAGTTGTTAGAAAGAAATAATAAAGAATATACGTATATTGAATTGTGCAGAAACCAAATATTTTTCAATAAGGCACTCAATTAATTAGAATCATCCAATTTAAAATTAAAGGTTTGTATGCGTTTCCTCCAAAATGTGAAATGTTAATGTCTAAGAATCAATTTAACTTGAAGTTAGGTGGATGGTTGTAGGTCTAACAATTTTTTATTTTTTTCTAATGGTCATATACTAATATAAATATGTTATGGAAAACATTATGGTTGAAAGTTAAATTTTATTGAAGTTGGATTCCAAAAATTTGAACAATAGATATAAGATCAAATGAAGTTGCATGGGAAACAATTTAAATAGCTTAAATTTGTTTCATTTTAGCAATGTGAGCCTATAATTCCTTGAACTCAACAGATAAATTGAAATAGTTATAAATTACCTGACCAGGACAACTAATATTGTAGGGACAATAATTTTGGTCAATAATGATGGGATTTTGAACATTTCTCATGGTTATTGCACGATAGAGAACATTCTTAACGAAGCCATTACTGGGTCTTCCCCAAGTTTTAATTCTTACACCATTTTGAGTATTTGTGAATGTTACATCAGTAACTGTCACATTCTCTACACCTGCCTCGTTTAAGTCTCTTCCTAAGCTTCCAATACTGCATCACAATTAAAAAAAAAAATACAAAACATAAAATAAGAAGATATATAATCACCTAACTCCATACATACATAGAGTGCTCGGATTAAATTGCCACCAAACTTGTCGGTTTTGTCAAAATTGCCACCCAAAAAATTTTTATTCCAAAATACCATTGAACCTGTTAAAAGTGTCAAAAATGCCACTTTGACCTACTAATACAGGTTAAAGCTAATACCCCCAATTGAAGCACCAGCTTCCCTACCACTACCACCACCACCACCACCACCTCCAACATTCATTGAAGCTTCAGTTCCCAACTCCCCCCCCCCCCTAAACAAACCTCCATTGAAGCTTCAATGCCCATATCCCCCTCCCCCCAAGCCTCAACTGCCCAGTTGCCCCTAATCAACCGCGCCCTCTGCCCTACTACCACAACCACCGATGTGTTCATCGCCGTCCACCGTATGTGTGACTAGAGGCACCACTAAATTGTTGAAAAATCTTCTAAATCGACCAAAAATGGTTGAATTTTGTCTCCCAAAGCTTTCTAGAACATCAAGGGTGACCTCTCTCACTTCAAGCTCCAAAACCCAACAATGGAGGAACTTTAAGGGAGAAAAATATGAAATTATGGGTGGAAGAATTCGAATTTGGTTGTGACTAAATTTGCGCGATGAACGAAGATTAGATGAGTAATTTATAAGAAAAAAATGAGAAATTTGGATGGAATTGTGGGGAAATAGGGTTGTGGTGTATGAGGGTTGGGCATGACGAGAGGGGATGGGAACTGGTGGTGGACGTGGAGATGGACGCTCAAGGGTTGATAGTGGTGGTCGTCTGATGGTGGTGCGGTGGTCAAGTGTCGGATGTGAGAGAGGGCACGGTGTTTGAGGGTTACGGTTTCTACAAATGGTGGAGGAGGAAGGAGGAAGAAGAAAGTGATAAGGTTGAAGGTGGTAGTGGTGGAGGGGTGGTTTCTAGTGAGAGAAAGAGGGAGCAACATGTTACCAATAAAAAAAACGTGGCATTTTTGACACTTTTAACAGGTTCAATTGCATTTTCGAATAAAAAAATTTTGGATGGTGATTTGATCCGAGTGCAATACATACATATCCTACTATATTAATTAATAATTACATTCATATTTAATCAAATATTGCTTACATGTTTCTTGGCAAGTCTTATATTTCACAAAATATTAATAAGTCTGAACATATCCTTCAAAATGCCAAAAATAGTAGTTAATTTCCAACATATATAGTTGGTTAATATTGCCTACATTTTTCTTGGCCGGGTCTTACATCTTTCTTGTTATTATAATCATGGTTGAAAATAATTAAGAGTCTAGGCGTCTTACAAATCAACAAGAAGTCAAAACGACCACACCATAAAAGTTTTCATAAATCGGTACAATATTTAGAATTCACATAAAGCATGACCAATTCATTCCATCTCTTGAAATAGGACGTTGTTTAAAAAAGAAATTGAGGTTACCTAATACCGTGGCCGGGGCCACATATGACGTCGGAAATGAGCAAACCAGTGACGCCGACACCAACAGAGACACAATCATCTCCGGTTCCAATCTTGGTGTTGTATATCATGACATTATGTGATTGTTGAACATGAATGCCATCTGTATTAGGACTTGTGCCTGAGGCTAAAATCCTCAGCCCTTGTAACCTAACATTCTCACATCCATTAATCACAATGTGGAACAATTGGCTGTTTACTGATGTCAACCTGCTCACCGTTATGTCTTTTGAGTTCGTGAAGGTTAATGTCTGTGCGAGAGATTTTATATTAGTCTATGGAGTCATTCAAATGTTATTGCAATTATGATTACGATATTATTGGATATTATTGGGCAATCTCACAACAATAATCACTACATGATTCTTGGCATCAATCAAGCAATCTTTACTGTAAATAGGACTTAGCTTATTCTTGTTGATTATTTCCTTAATTTTAGTATCTATTATTATATATATTGATTGCAAGTTTATGAATAAAAGGTCAAGGAAGAACATAGATTTAAACCAAAAGACACCTTCTACATTTACTTGTTTTTCCTTCCTCATATTTTTCTTCAATTATAGGGGCCAAACTAGAATTATTTATTGTGTAGCAAACTTTGATAACAACTAAGTTGAATTAAATTTCATGTTAATTTGTTCATTTCTATTTAATCTCTGCAATTATATTAACAAACGTGGTATGGCCTTCATATATACAAAGTGTGTGTTGCAAAATATATCCGGTATAGTTGGGAATAGGGTGTGTCAGTGTACGGTATTGGGTACCACTACCACCCTACCATCCCCCTAGTTCAACCCATAACTACAACATAAAGTGCCTTTACATTAAATCTAGTCATCATATATCTTGATATAATAAATTTAGTGGTGGCAAAAGATTGGGTTCGGGTCAAAATGGGTTCGGACAAAATCTCCGAACCCTGTCCGAATTTCAAATTCCGACATTTTGTAAAGTCCGAACCCGGACCCGATTTGTCCAAATTTCTCCGAACCCGGATTTGTCTGAATATAACCAAACTCGAATTTACATTAAATTTATACATAATTATAATATTTTTCTGAATTCTAGTGTTCGGACACTGTCCGAAATTGTCCGAACCCGAATTTGGCACAAAATTTGAACGTCCAAATTTCTTACCCTAAACCCGAACCCGATTTTAGAATCGTACATGACCGAATTTTAAATTTTGAACAAAAAATTAATGAGCAAACCCGATTTAATTCGGGTCGGACAAATTCGGGTATTCGGGTCGGACGATTTTTTGTCAGTGCTAAATAAATTGATACATATAAAAATTAATTTTATTAATTAAGAAATATTGGATGAAAATAATATAAACTTTAGAGGTAGTGAGGTACTGACTGATAATATATAAACAATCTTGTCAAATATAGGTAGTACCAACTATGAATCTATTTCGAGCAACAATACGTCACTAAATTGGTAGATGTTTGTTTAACTTGACAAAAAGATGACACATTTCTTAATTGTGTAAACAAGAGGCAAGGGCAAGTGGAAAACAATGTTCATCACCATATGTTTTGTCCACTAAGCAACATTGACCAACTTAGCTAAATAATAATGCAAAAATAGAACTTTAATTGCTTTTTTAGTTAACTTGGTTAACAGTGTTCCCTAGTTGGTAAAAAGAATGTGACAGCTAATGCTTTTTTTACATATTTTATCTTTAGTCCAGACAATTTGACAACACATCATCTTTTCGCCAAGTCAAATAATGCAAAGTTTGTGTCAATATCATCCAAAAATCTCTTAATTAAAGATAATAAACTTTACCTAAAAATTAGTTTATTTATTAACCCATAGAAGGAAAACTTTAATAAGTGGGGCAATGCAACCAAGTAGCAACCACATGTATTTCACAATTATCTAAGCTTTGACATTTTGTTGCTTTAAGGCTTAAATATTTTATAATATGGGTTGACTTAGGATAGTGAGAATCGAGTCAATTGTACTTTTTCACTGGGATTTTTTCTTTTTTTTTTCCTCTGAAACAAAAGTTAGTAAGGAGCTAGGCGTATTAGCTAGTTAGAAGACACTATACAATACATTTATCCTCCAAATAAAAATCAAATATCAAAATGCATTTCCTAAACTAGAAAAAGCTTAGGAGTGAATTAGTCAAACAATTTTAAGACACAAGGACAAAGCGTGTTTTTCCAATTGATCTTAGAAAAATTATTTGTGCACGCACTCATATGTATATGTATATATTGTTACGATTCACCCATGGATAAAACAAATCATATTGGAAAAATACATGGAAAGAAAATAATATATAAGTTAAGTGAATTAATCTTATTAACACCAATTGGCTGAACAATGAAATTAAGCTTGCTTAACTTATTATCACAAGTTTTAGTTGAAGTGGTTAGATCGTCTAACAAGTGGTATAAGAGCCGATGGTTGGTTCGGCTGGACGCAAAATGCGGGAAGGTGGTTCTATAAGAAGTAGTATATATAGACAAGAGCAAAGAACACATGATGCACAAGGTTGAACTCATGAAGCAGAGTGGTGCCATGAGACTTCAGTGGAGTTGGATGTGGGCTTTATAGAATAAAATATGAATATAGTAGATTCTTGATGGTGACTTGAAACCTTGACAAGGAGAAAACTTTCAATGGGAGGGGGAGGGGGAGGGGGGGGGAGCATATGGGTGCGGTTTGTAAAAACTCATATATGAAGGAGGATATTATTGTGATTTACCCATGAATAAGACATATGACATGAAAAGTATAAAGAGAAATACAATACTACCTCCGTCCCAAATTATTTGTCCACTATTCTATTTTTGGATGTCCCAAAATTATGTTCACTTTCCTAAAATGGTAACTTTTATTTTCTTGAAATTACTAAAATACCCTTAATTTGAATTTTAAAAGAATTTAAATATGAGAGGGAAAGTATAAATAATAGTTTTGAATTTAAAACTAAGGGTATTATTAATATTTTATTGCTAATGGAGATTAATTTGTTGATTTTCCTAAAAATGCGTGCTAAATCAAAGGGGACAAATATTTTGGGACGGAGGGAGTAGTATATAAGTGGGCTAATCCCCCTTAAAACCAATTAATTTTAAAATCAAGCCTCACTTATTGCCATAAAATCTTGACTAATGCACCCAGCACACCTCACTGGCGGATTAGCCGCGCTCTCTGAACACTGGTTGATCTAAGAAGTTGATATTTCTTTGTCAGGAGAAGTAAATTGTCATTAGTCAACTTTAATTAGCTAGAAGAGATTAGTTTGACTTGCTGCATCATATGTTAGTCGTTAAAATTTCTCGCTTTGAACCATAATAAGCGTTTGAGAAACCACGAACTAATTATTGTTTAAGTTGGATATTAGCTACTAATTAATAAAGCTAGCTGCATCACATTTTTAAGAACTGTGTCTTCTAGTCTCTATTATGGACTATTCCATATTATGTCCTTATTGCTATAGTGTCTTTTTTTTATTTTTTATTTTTATAATTGCTATAGTGTTTATGCACTTAAAATTTGCAAGCTTTCTTAATATTGGAAAATTTGTATATAGCTCCTTTAAATTTATGAAATTTATAAAATCGAATCTTGACATTTTTGAGTTAATACTTATCCTCCAAGCTTTTGAACAAATTAAATTTTACTTTTCCGTTGAATTTAGCAACTTTTCCGGTGAATGTATGATTTGTTATGAAATTTGCTAAAATTACGATAATTTTAGCAAACAAATTCCATCACACATCACATATCCATCGGAAAAGTTGTTAAATTTACCAGAGAAGTAGCTAAATGAAATTGACTCAAAAGCTTATGGTGGGTAAGTATTAACTAAAAATTGTCAAGATTGGATTTATAAATGTCATACACATGAGGAGGATATATGCAAATTTTCCTCTCATTATATTCCCTCTGTATTTATTTATTTATCCACTTAATTAACTTTTTTCATCCCTTATTATTTGTTACTTTATATTCCCAATATAAATTTTACCAAATTTACATCCCTATGCTCCACCCCTCATCATTAAGTTTTACCAATTTAAGTAATGTTAATGTTATATTTTTTTTCTCCCTAGCTATATTAATGATATCTCCTCAATCTTGTAAAATGACAAATAAATACGATGGAAGGAGTATATAATAATTTATTATAAAAAAATAATATCATTAAATATAAATGATCTTAAAAGTCAAATATTATAATTTTTAAATCGAAGACCTAGAATGAGACTTGGGGAAGACCTAGAATGAGACATTGGGCACACTACCTTGCGAACTACATATCCTCCTATTATCCTCATCAAAATTAATTACGTTTGTAAATAAATTTGCTCTCATTTTTTTAAAGTGAAAAGTCTTGTCCATAAATAACTTACTCTTAGTTTCATACATGCATGAACTATAACTTTGAAACATAATGAACTCACCGTAGTACCAACAGGACAATCTTTCTTATTTGCAGCACCCTTCTTGCAAGCCCACAACCCGATACCTTGTCCGTCAAGCGACCCACCGGAGATGGTAACTCCGACGACAGACTGAAAGGTGAGCCATGAGACCGTACCTCCCAATGCCAAGTAGTCGTGGGGGGCCACTAGGGTGCCCTCAATTCTAATGACAATGCCCTTCCTACTACTATCACTATTCATTGTCTTGCAGTTACGTCCATTGAAAACAAGGGCATTTCCAAGCAGGTACCTCCCTTGGGGCACATATATCACAGAGGGCACCAAAGAGTTTGAGTCTACGTTGCATGCCAACTCCCATGCAACCAATAACGCGTGGGATGAGTCCACTTCTACGCTTGGGATCGCACCAAAATCTATGATGTTATAAACCTCTCCATTGGTTAAAGTAGGGGGGAGGAAAGTGAAGAAAATAAGCAGGGTTGTCATGATTTCCATTGTACCCTCTAGAGAAATAGAAAGAGAAAAAGAGAGAAAGGGTTTAATTTGAGGGGGGTTAGTTTGGGAGATTAGCATTTAAAGGAAGTTATAGAGTTGGGATTAGTGGTGGGAGAACTAGTGATTAGTAGTAATTGATCAAGTAATCAATTAATTAATCACAATCAAGATCAAATCAAATTAAATGTGATATTTTGGCAGCGCGGAAGTTGTGGGGTTTGATTCCATTAATTAAAGTTCATTACTAATTTGAAGATTACGCCAAAATTAATCAGGATTAATGCATGTTACTGAGGATTTTCCCTTTGCTTGGGATTAAATTTGCTTTCGAAGAACTACTTCTTTCTCATTTATTGTAATCAAGCTAAGCGTTACTTTTAACTTAAGTTTTTACCCAAATTCACTCTTTGAAGTAGAAAGTAATTTTCTTTTGTACGTGATCGTTAAAACGCCTCTCTCTTACTAGTATTTTCCACGAGCCTGTGATGGACGCCTTGAGAGGGATTGTGAACAAGACAAAAGCTAAAAAGAATAAACTTATGGATTGAGAAAATGTTAAAGAAATTTAATCATTTTGATGTGACACCTGTAAGAACTCCCTTTGAACCTAACATTTCATTAAAGAAGAACATCGGTCTTAGTGTGTTTCAATCTGAATATACTAAAATTATAGGAAGTGTAATGTTCTTGATGAACTTTACTTGTCCTGTTATTGCTTATGCTATGAGTAGATTGAGTCGTTAGTTAGACACATAATCCCAGTTAAGAACATTGGATGCTCTTCATCGTTTACGTAAGTATCTTAGAGGTACAATTGATTGGTGATTGCATTTTAACAAATTTCCTGCTATTGTAGAAGGATATTATGATGCAAACTGGGTTTCTGATAATGATGATGTTAGTTCTACTAGTGGTTATGTGTTTACCTTAGATGGAGGGGCTATTTCATGGAAGTCTGTTTTGCAGATCCCGCTCTGCCATGGACTCTAAATTTATTACTCTTGAGTTGGTATGTCAAGAAGCAGCGTGGCTTAGAGGTCTATTAACAAACGTGCCATTGTGGGAAAATCAAGATACACCTATCTCTGTACATTATGACTCGCAAGCAGCAACTGGAGTGGCACATAACTGTGTCTACAACAGAAAGAGGAGACATATCTGTGTTAGACATAATGCAGTGAGACAGTTGCTGGAACATGGTATCGTGTCTTTGTTGTACGTGCGATTCAAGAAGAATTTGGTGGATCTTCTCACTAAATGATTGACCAGAAGAGTTGTTCTTGAGGCATCGAGATGAAAATGACTTAAACCTATGGCTTCAAGAGGTATATATGGTGGACACCAATTTTGGTAAAACAAAACTATACTATTCTTCGAGATGTACTACTTTAATTTCTATCCCTTTGGTGTCATGTAGTGCTTTAATGTTGAGTATATTCTCTTAATGAATCCACGCTCGTTGTGGGTGGGGGAGGGGGATGCTTGTGAGACATACTGATGGATTCATCGTTTATACAATGTGAGGTTGAGCTATTTTGCTATTAATAATTCCATTGTCACATTTGTGGTGGTCTATGTTGAGATAGACTTAATGGAATTACCTACATAAGTGTGAACCACCTTCTATGAGAGATTAAGGTTGTCTATCTAGAGCACTTATGAGTTCCAAGGTGTGCGCATTGCCATTAAGGCGGAAGTGTGTGTGTGTGTGTGTGTGTGTGTGTTTTAATTTTTTTATTATCACAGAATATGTTTTTCTATAGGTTGATATGTGTTCTAGGGGTCTCGATCAAGGTCTTTCAAGTTCAAGGCTTAGTCCACTTGTCTGATTATTGGTTGTTGCCTCACATCACTAATGTGTCAATTCAAATAGAAAGATATTGACGTCTAAGTATCTGACCAGATTTTTGCCCATTAATTTTCTTTCTTTTGTTTTCCTATTTTTTCCTTGTATGCCATTAGTGAGGGATTTTTGGATATGGAGGTTTGAGAGGTAATGACAACAAGGTTTTTTTCCTTCTCTTTCTATATTTCATGGTGTCCCACATAGGAGGAATAGTGTAGTTTTGATTGGGTTTACATATCTCACTTTTCCTCCTTGTATTGTATTGACTTGAAAGTGAGTTTTATGGAGGAGGCTGTGGTTTGAGCCTCCACATGTGCGTGCGCCAGCTATTGCCGCCTGCGTTGACTGGATTAATCCTACCAGATTTCTCTCATTATTGTTGCAAATTTCCGCCTTCCCTTAATTGTTATTAATTCACCTTGATTCTCGTCTATCTTTATTGTGTTTGTCTCTTCCACTTCTTTCATTCCAACAGTCCTTTTTCTTCCTATAAATTGGAGTTCTTGCTAGACTGTTTAGATATAAAATGCAAACACAATCCTCCTTCTCATCTCATAAACTTTTTGGGCAATCAGAGTATCATACTCCAAGCTCTTAGCCACGAGTGCAAGTTGTTGGGTGTGAAGACCAATTTGTTGGGAGTGGAAACCAAATATGAAGGAGTGGAAGAAGGAAGATGATCGAAAGAAAGAAGAAACACTGCCAGCGCCCGAGACAAGCTGCCAGCGCCTTGTTCAGCGGCCGCTCGAGATGACACGCTGCCAGCGTTATAGGCGTTGCCAGCGTTTGGTGGCTGCCATAGGGATGGCAACGGGGCGGATCGGGGATGGGGGAGTATATCCCCATCCCCATCCCCACTCTCAAAACTCGTCCCCATCCCCGCTACGGGGAATAATTATTGCCCCATCCCCATCCCCGCGGATTCCCCATCCCCAAAATCTAACCAAATTTTAATCGAACCCGATTTATAATCGAACCTAGTTTTTAACCTATTCAAAATACAACATATTTAACTTGCTCACGCAATAATACATCAAAATCAAACAATAATACATCAACAAGTGTTATTCGGAAAATCAAACAATAATACATCAACCAAATTACTACTTTATACTTGCTATTAATATATATATTGAATTAGAAATAAAGGTTATTTGGTAATTTTAAAATTTTCGAGGACGGGGATTCGGGGATGGGGACGGGGAATTTTTCCCGGTGGGGAAAATGGGAACGGGGATGGGGAAAATTTTGTCCCCATCCCCGCCCCGTCCCTAAGCGGATTTTGAAAAATCGTCCCCGTCCCCGTCCCTGTCCCCATCCCCAATGGGGGTGGGGATTCTTCCCCAGAGCGGGGCGGGGCCCCAGCGGGTTCGGGGATTCTCCGCCCCATTGCCATCCTTAGGCTGCCGCGGGATATTTTGATGGGCCGCGTGTGATGGCCCACGTTTGTGTTATTTCCTTGCGATGGTTATTTTCTAGGTTGTACCCTAGGGTTTCCTTCTGTACCTTCTAATATATATTTAGGTCAGGTCCCCCTTATGATATCACCATAAGAGCAATTAAGAGTATTTCATCTTATACCACAAGAGATTGATCTGTAATATTTGTGTTCCTAAGGGAGTTGTGTGAGGCTCAACTATGAGTGTTGAGTTCTCAAATTGTAACTCTAGAAAGACTGTGAGAGATTATGGAGGTCTGGGAATCTTTGAAACACCGTTGTAATCCTATCATAGTGCACCGTTCGTGGTTTTTTTCCCGATTTGGGTTTTTCCACGTTAATTCTTTGTGTCGAATCTTTATTTATTTTTCGCCATTTATTATTGTTTTTCTGCTAACTACGCCCTGAGAATCCTAACAACTGGTATCAGAGCTTTGGTTGGAGCGTGGTTGATCTGCAGACTAAGAAGCAATGGCGGGCGCTATAGTGAAGATTCCGAAATTCGATGGGAAAGACTACGCATGGTGGAGGATGCGCGTTGAGGATATGCTCCGCCAACAAAGGTTGCATCTTGTGATGGATGATAAGCCAGAAAAAATGGAACAGAAGGATTGGGAAGAGCTTGATGGTGAGGCATTCAGTACGGTCAGGCTGACGGTAGCTCGGAACATGACTTTCAACGTCAAAGATCAAAAAACGACGAAAGATCTGCTCGAGGCTTTGCAAAACACATATGAGAAACCTTCGGCAGTAAACAAGGTATATGTGTTACGTCGTTTGTTTGAATTTAAGATGCAAGAGTCTGGTGATATGCATGATAGTATGAATAAGTTGAATATAATACTATCAAAATTAACCTCTGTGGGATTTAATTTCGACGATGAGATGAATGCTAACATACTATTGGCTACCCTACCTAAGTCTTGGGAAAATTCCGTGACTTCTGTAACTTCTTCAACTAAGAGGGGTGAGAAATTGAAGTTTGGGGAAATTATAAATTTTGTCCTGAGTGAAAGTATCCGTAGGAAAGATTTCGATGTGTCTGAGTCTTCGGGGAATGCTTTGACTGTCAGGTATAGGAGGAATAGTGGGAGTACGGGTCAAGGTCGGTCAAAATCTAGAGGTCGAAACATGGAGCAAGTGTTGTGTTGGAACTGTGGTGATAGAGGTCATTTTCGTAGGGATTGTCCCAAACCCAGGAAGAGCAATCATAATGACCATGACACTGTATATTCTGCTGAGGATATTGGTGATGCCCTAACTGTTAGTGTTGATAAGTCAGAAAAGAATTGGGTGATAGATTCGGGTGCTCCGTATCACTCTTCATCTAGCAGGGAGGCCTTTAGCAATTTTGTGAGTGGGAGGTTTGGCAGGGTTAGACTTGCAAACGGTTACAACCTAAAGGTGCTAGGAAGAGGTGATTTGAACATTAAAACTTCTAAGGCTGGAACTTGGAGGTTGAAGAATGTTCGGTATATTTCGGGTCTGACCAAGAACCTTGTATCTGTGAGTCAACTGGATGGGCAGGGGTTCACGATGAAATTTAAAGATGGTCATTGGAGGGTAACGAAGGGATCTTTGATAATTGCTAATGGTAGGAAAAGGGGAAAACTATATTTTGTCATTGATAACTCTAACATGTCTGTTCATACTCATCAAAGGCGTGTTAGCTTCTCTGATGAGAGAAGGGTACCAGAAACGAGGAGGTTTCAGGTCGAGGCTATGGGAACGGATGATCAGCCGAGGAACGCATCTAACTTGTACGGGAATTCAACAAGTTCAACACGAGGTAAAATCCCAATCCAAAATTCCCTTAAGTTGTTGTTGATGATGCGTATGTCGAAGTTGCAGGGGCGTGATAAGTTCAAGTGGGAGCCTGTTGCAAAAAGAGGAGTTGATGTGAGGTCAACTGGGACCTCTGTTGATCTTTGCTGAATAAGATCGAGATGGGTGCACTAGAGGATTCGAGAAGGTGTTGAAGTAGTAGAAGACTGCGTCTACAATTGGTCTTCAAGTGGGAGATTGTTGGGTGTGAAGACCAATTTGTTGGGAGTGGAACCCAAATATGAAGAAGGAGCGGAAGAAGGAAGATGATCGAAGGAAAGAAGAAACACTGCCAGCGCCCGAGACATACTGTCAGCGCCTTGTCCAGCGGCCGCTCGAGATGACACGTTGCCAGCGTTTATAGGCGCTGCCAGCGTTTGGTGGCTGTCGCGGGCTATTTTGATGGGCCACGTGTGATGACCCACGTTTGTGTTATTTCCTTGCAACGATTATTTTCTAGGTTGTACCCTAGGGTTTCCTTCTATACCTTCTAGTATATATTGAGGTGAGGTCCCCCTTATGATATCACCACAAGAGCAATTAAGAGTGTTTCATCTTATACCACTAGAGATTGACCTGTAATCTCTGTGTTCTTGAGGGAGTTATGTGAGGCTCAACTGTGAGTGTTGAGTTCTCAAGTTGTAACTCTAGGAAGGCTGTGAGAGATTATGGAGGTCTAGGAATCTCTGAAAACACCGTTGTAATCCTCCGATAGTGCATCGTTCGTGGTTTTTTTCCCGGTTTGGGTTTCTCCACGTTAATTTTTTGTGTTGAATCTTTATTTATTTTTCGCCCTTTATTATTGTTTGTCTGCTAACTACGCCCTGAGAATCCTAACACAAGTATCCAAGGGTTGTTTGAGTTAACCTTGGGAAGCGACCGGCAAATTCGATTAGCACCAAGGTCGAGCCGCATTCACTTTCAAGGCAGTGGTCAGTCCACGAGTCAGATAATGTCCTTTCGGCAGCCTTGATTCATCCATTATTTTTTCAACATCATTTCCAGCTCAACAACCTTTCCTCTTTTTGCTATTTTCCTTTCTTTATTTCCTATCTATATAAATAGGCAAAGGCTCTCTGTTGTAATATATCTTTTGCACAATATCAATAACAAATTCTCTCTTCTCTCTAAATTAATTTCTCATGGTACCACCGCTCAAGGTTAATCCTTAGAGCTTTTTTGATTGAATTCTAACATCTAGTTCGAATTTTGTCCTAACATCATGTTAGGGGTTTCTGACAATTCAAAATTGAAGTGAATTATTTTTCTTGTTCTTTTCCAACTCAAATCGAATTGGGGTTCTCTGAAAGTTGTGTTCCATTTTTTCATTTTGAAATTGGAAATTCTTATCTTTTGATTCTTCCTAAATGGAAGAGTTCGTGTTTCATTCAAGAATGGTTGCCACTGATGATTAAGAATCGTCTAGTGCTGGTGTTGAAGGAAACAATTTGAGAATCAAAATGAAAGAAATGATCTAGACTAATGATCCTCTTTACTTAGATAGCTCTGATCTTCCTGGATTATAGATCGTGAGCATCAAATTTACTAGAACTAATTTCCAGATAGGGGTGGCAATAATACCCATACTCGCGGGTACCCGCTCCTAATACCCAACCCTAAAAAACAGGTATGGGTATTATTTTTAAAAAATGTAGGTATGGGTATAAGTCGGGTACGGGTACAGGTACAAAGGAGGACCCGGTGGGTACCCGACCCGACCCGACTCGATCCAACCTGCACTTAAAAAAACCCACACAGCGCTCGCACACGCAATCCATACTCCATATCCAATTGGACTTAGCTCAGTCTGTTTCACGCTTTCAACTCATACTTTTGAAAAAAACCATGAAAACCAATATTGATACTATTACACTACATCAAAATTCTAAAGTCAATACACTTCCTCCTTCCTTTTTCTATTTACGCTGTTAACAAGATGCTAGTTTAGGGTTCCTCTAAATTTCTCCACTCGCACTTCAACATACCCTAAACTTGTAGTTGGAGTACCCGAATACGATCCGTAAATTTGTGCATATGGGTATACAATGGGTTGTATAATTTAATCTTTATTTATACCTAAATAGTACCTGTTATACCCGCATACCCGGTGGGTACGGGTAAGGGTACTAATTTTTAGTGCCCGCTAAATATGGGTAAGGGTAAGAGTATTGATTTTGAAAACAGGTACAGGTAAGGGTACGACTCTACCCACCCCGAACCCGACCCATCGCCATCCCTATTTCCAGAAGTGGAGCAAAGCCATCAAGATAGCTTTGAAGACAGAAAGCGAAACTGGGTTTCATATCAGGTGAATGTAGCCCAACCTATTGATTTTTTTTGTTTAATAAGTGGACCAAATGTGATAATATGGTGCTTAGTTGGCTATTAAATTCTATGATATACCTGATCTTGCTGAATCCTTTCTTTATGTCAACACTTCTCGTGAATTGTAGGTTGAACTTAGTGAGAGCTTTGGCCAAAGTAATGGGTCATTATTGTTTCAATTGGAGAAAGAAGTTATAGACCTTTATTAGGGAAAGAATTTTGTAGTTGTTTACTACACTAAACTCAAACGATTATGGGATGAATTGAATGAAATTTCCACAGTGCCTTCTTGTACTTGCCAGTGACGGATCCAGGATTCAAAGTCAGTGGTGTCAGGAATAATTTGCTTTAAGAAAATTGAGCAGCGTAAATTTTAAAAAGTGAACGTAAGAATATCAACATTGACCACAAAATGATATTGAATAACAAATACATACCTACAGTTCATAAGACATCATCCTCAAAAAGATATAGACCATAAAAATGATATTGAATAACAATCCTATCAGCCTCATTGGATATTTTTCAAAATACATCATCCTAAAAAAAAAAAGGTAATAACAACATTGTTTAAAAATCTCATCTGACAACCATTGTTTCGCAAATATAAATATACTAAATCTAATGTAATAAATTAATAAATATAATTCAAACACTTGGAATATCAAATATTTTTCCAAATAAATAACAATTTCGCAAACAGGCAAGGCAACAGCCGCCCCTACTACCAAAAAAAAAAAAAAAACCAATATAGCATTAGGAATCGAACCAACGACCCAAATGCCCTAACATTATTTAGAACTCTAATAGGATTGCTACCAACACGCTACATACACTAATGTGATCCTATGAACTGTCAAGCGCTATATAATCAATGTATTTTTTATTTTTCTTTCTAAATATTCTTTTTTTTTTGAAATTAGTGTGGTGTCAATTGACACCACACCCACCAATGTAGATCCGCCCCTGGTACTTGCCCTATAAACCGCCCTCATATTAAAGTTGTGGTTGACACGAAGAATAGAAAAAGACTAGTACAATTTTTGATGCACCTGAGTGATGAGTATCAACAAAGTGTATTCTCATGTTCAAAGGGTCGAAAGCCAAAAGTTAGCCTCTGGAGGAATGCAACCTCAGACTGAGATTGTAGCCCGTGTTCAAAATCAATCTTATAATCATGGCGAAATTGTTGATGCTTGCTTTGCAAATACCTCTAAGAACATGAAAGATGTCAAGAGAGGCCGGGGAAAACACCAAGTTGTTTTGTGATTATTGTACAAAAACTTGGTCATGAAAGGGACCACTATTTCAAAATCATTAGGTATCATGACTGGTATACTCGTCCAAAGGATAATAAAGATGACTTCAAGAAGAAAAACAAAAGATCTGGTACAAATGTGATCACAGATGATGCTGATGAACCACTAGGAAATATAAGAACCAATCTATCCTAGTTGGATACAAGATCGATTCAACAAATAGTGCAAGAAGTGTTCAAGCTAAATTAGACTCAGTTGAATCAGACTCAAACCAGTAATAGAAGTCGTTTTGCACATTTTGTCAAGGCTCAGCAATATGGAGATTCAGCTTGAGTTTTATCTCGATCGAGGTTAGTCAACAAAACATCATCAGAATACAAGTTTTTCTCAATTTCCAATAACGATAGAACTTCTTGCTTTGATAGTTCTGATAGGACTCCAAGATTCAAAGAATATGACAGTCTTTATGTTTTAATATGCAATTTGATAATCTAAAAACATCTAGATCAGATGAGTCTACTTGGATCATTGACACGGGTGCAAGTGACCACATGTCTCATGATATATCCCATTTTCTATTCCATCGATAAATTGGATAAACCTATGCTTGTCATCATGTCAGATGGTGTCATTGAAACACTTACACATACTGAGATAGTTGTGGTTGATGATAGTACAGTCTTGTAGAAAGTATTGTATATACCTAACTTCAAGTTTAATTTACTTTTTATCATCAAATTATTATATGACCAACATCTCTATATTATCTTGTTTCCGAATAAATGCATGTTCTAGGACCTTTTAAATAATCAAATTGTTGTTGTGGCTCTTGAAAAAAATTGCTTATATAAGATGCAATCCAAGACTGAGAAGAAGTCACATAAATCTTCTATGCAAAAGTTTGTTGTAGTGATTAGTAATACCTCAAATGTAATCTCAGAAATAGTAGCATATCTTTAGAGGCTTTGTACAATCGATTAGGTCATACTTCTTTTTCTAAGCTTGAGCATATTGATGATTGTAATGTTTCTAACAATGATAAGTGTTTTTATAAAGTGTGTATCTTGGTTAAGGCACATAAATTGCCCTTTAATAGAAGCACTATTAAAATTCAAGTTCCTTTTCAATTAGTTCAAATAGATCTTTGGGGGACTTATAAAATTGAACTCCTAATATAAATGGTTGTTCATATTTTCTTACGATTGTTTATGATTTTACTAGATGTACTGGGACATAATTGTTACAAATTAAGAAACAAGTTTTTCCAGCTATAGAACAGTTTTTATGTATGGTTCATAATCAATTTGATAAACATGTCACAATAATAAGAACTGATAATGGCACATATTTTGTACAATCTGTTGTGCTTCTTTATTTGCTTCAAAAGGCATATTACATCAAAAATCCATAGTGAAGACTCCATAACAAAATGGAATAGTTGAAAGAAATCATAGTCATCTTTTGGATATTGCAAGAGCTATTAGAATACAAGCTGGTTTTCCAAAACGCTTCTAGGGAGAGCGTGTTTTAGCTGCAATTCATATAATTAGTAAGTTGCCCATGGAAATTCTGAATTAGAAATGTCTTTTCGAGCTTCTTTATAATGAAAAACCTCAACTAGGTGAATTAAGGACAATTGAGTGTCTTTGCTTTGCTGTTAATGTTGGAGAAAAAGACAAATTTGAAAATAGAGCAAGGAAAAGTGTGTTGATTGGCTATACTTATGGTATTAAAGGCAATAAACTTTTTGAATTGCTTTACAAGAAAGTTTTCTACAACAAAGGTATCATCTTTGAGGAACACATTTTCCCATTCAAAGAAAAGGCTATAACTAGAAATGACAACCTAGCACAAAAGCAACAACATCCTATGTTTTGGCCATGTACTATGCTCTCTAATGACAATGACATTACATTAAAAGATAAGGCTCAACAACACATGCCAATTCCAATAGGACTCGTGATCGGTCCTTATCAACAGGATAGCAACTCAGGAAGTCATGAAGAATTAGTGGCATAATTTTTTCCTTAATATAATCTGGAGCTAACAGACATACATTCGCAACATGAAGGAAACACAATTCAGTCAAGTGAAGAAAATATTGTCCTAGTTGAACAAGTTATCATAGACCTGAATAATGAAGATCAGATTCAGTAGCTAAATCAACCTATAAGAAGGTCTCAAAGACATAGAAGTGAACCTGCTTAGTTGAGGGATTTTTTTACAGCCTAATCAAAGATACTTGGATCCATCTCAATCTCAATCTCACTGTTTAACTTCAATTAACGGCGCTTGTTTCCTTTATTGAAAGATACTGACTTGCAACATTTTTCAGTTGATTACATGACATCCTTAGTAGTTACAATGCATGTTCATGAGGTAACAAATTACAAGTAAGTTGCAGCATCCTCAAAGTGGACTGACGCTGTGAACAAAGAGTTGCAAGTTTTGGAACAAAAGGGTACCTGGATCTTAATACCACTGCCACCTAGCTATGGCGAAAGCACTCACTTCAAAATGGGTGTACAAAGTTAAGTTTAAGTTAGAAGGAAGTGTTGAAAGGTATAAAGCAAGGCTAGTAATAAGAGGTTTTGAGCAAGTTCAAGACAAAGACTACAAGAACATGTTTTCCCCAGTTGCAAAGCTCACTATGAATAAGAATTTTTACAGCAATGGCCACTGCAAAAGGTTGGCGTCTTCATCAACTAGACATAAATAATGCTTTTATACATGGTTTTTTTTGATGAAGAGGTTTACATGTTACCATCAGAAGGATACAATAAAGCTTCACCTAATGAAGTTTGCAAATTGGAAATGTCTCTTTCTGGTCTCAAACAGGCCTCGAGACAATGGAATCTAGAGCTCAATAAATTCCTTAAGAAAGTTGGGTTTGTATAATCCAAAAATGATTATTCTTTGTTTATTAGAGAAAAGACTTGACTAACCACATTTGTTCTAGTGTATGTGGATGATTTGCTTATTTTAGGAAATGATGATCAAGGAATCTTAGAATTGAAACAACAATTGCAAAAAGCTTTCACAATTAAAGATCTAGGATTAGCTTAATATTTTTTGTGCATAGAGATTGACATATCAAATTCAGACACTTTTCTCAACCAAAGAAAGTACATAAGTGATATTAAAGGATGTTTGACTCATTGCAACAAACCATCAATGTTTCCTTTACCTAGAGGGCTCAAGATATCCACTGATCAAGGAGAGTTATTAGAAGAACCAGAGAAGTATAGAACAGTGATTAGTCATTTATTATATCTCACTCTTACAAGGTTAGATATTTTTTTTTATTATGTCCAACATCTAAGTCATTGCAATTACCAAAGAAGACTCATTATGAAGCAACTCCTCATGTCTTGAAATACCTCAAATTGAATTATCAACTGAGGACTTTTTTTATCTAGCTGAATTGGATTTGAAGATACGTGCATATTGTGATGTTGATTAGGGGAGTTGTCAAATGACAACAAGATCTCTAACATGCTAAGTTGTTTTTCTTTGAAACTCCCTAATATTATGGAAGACCAAAAAGTAAAACACTGTGGCAAAATCTTTCGTAGAAGCATAATATAGGCCAATTAATGTCATCAACTACATTAGAAGTTGTTTGGGTGTGTAATCTCATTCAAGATCTGAAGATGCCTTGAAAATTTGTCTATCACCTTGTATTGCGACAACAGACCTGCAATGCACATTGTAGAAAACCCAGTCGTTCATGAGAGAACAAAACTTCTCAACATAGACTACCATTATGAAACGAACAAATTAGTTAAAGGTTTTCTCCATATTGTTCATGTTGAATTGTCCGCAAAGAACCATTAGGTGACATCTTGACAAAAGGTTTTCTCCATATAGTCCCCCATGTCTACCTTGAGGAAGGAATGTCGAATATTAAGGTGTATCATTGCCAACTCATCAACCAGCTCAACAACCTTTCCTCTTTTCGTTATTTTCTGTTCTTTATTTCCTATCTGTATAAATAGACAAAGACTCTCTGTTGTAATACATCTTTTACACAATATCAATAATAAATTCTCTCTTCTCTCGAAATTTCTCAATTACAATATAATTGGATACAATATAGATTATTAGAATCTAAATTTTCTTTTGTTAAATATATATATTTGTACAATAAAACATGTTGAGTCCCTTCTTTTGGGTTTAAGTAATCTATTTGAACCCTTGTATGAGGTTCCAATTAAGTGGCCCAAATCTTTATTTTTCTTTGACGTTTGCGAAATTTTATATATATATTATATATATATATATATATGTATATATATGTATATATATATATATATATATATGTTTATGTGGTGCCCCATATTGTAATAGGTAAAGTAGTAGTTCGAATTAATTAAATTTGTTATAATCAAGGTGAAGTATATATTATAGTTATTCCTTCTTTTTCTAAAAATTAGTTTATGTTTTTATTAAAGCTGAATCTGTTAATTCATGATGAAGTAAAGTTTTCTTCTAATATTGGTCTTTATAAAATTCTTATTCAAGATTTTGTCCGAAAAAAAAGTACGAACTAATTAAAGTTGCTTAAACAACATGATAAGTTATTATCAAAATCAACTAAATTCATAGGCCTAGCTATAAACATCACAGCTGAATAACTTGATACTCCCGTATCAGTCATAATTTTGTGACTAAGAAATTAAATTGCAGATTATTATTGTACGAACAACCTAAATAATACTATTTAACTATGACCATGATTAATTTGCATGCTAAATTTGAGTACATTATTTATTCTATTCATTCTGGATTCATGAATCATCATATCAAAAAAGGATCAGTTGCTTGAGAACTGGAACATTTATATACGCTTTCATGGTAAAGAAAGGCCCAACGAATTTTCAAGTTTGGCGGCGTAAGCCCGTATGGCCGTATATGAAGGTTCACCGTATCTGGGCCTTTAATTAATACAGTTATACACATGCATCATCCTAATTAAAAGGGTCTTAGCATGCTAATGCAGCAATGCTTCCAACATAATATACTGTTAAGGACAACAATTTCATTTTAATTAGTACTCAACTTGCCACACTTTTAGCAATTTAGTATAATTTCCGTTTCTTTTTATATGTCATTTAGTTTTCAGGGTCTTTAGTTAATAATTTCTAATATAAATTTTTATAAAAGATATAATATTATACCTTTTTAATAGTATTTTTTATTACGAATCTAATGACATCGATTTTGTATGATGAATTATTATACAAATTAAGATATTAACAGTCAAAGTTTATAGATAAATAAAAATGGAGGGAGTTGTTTTTTAAAAAAAAACTTGAGTCAATCTCCTAGGCATTATTTTAATCATACATTTTGAATACAATATTTTACAAAGATGGCAATGTCACACTTATATAAAAATAGATTTTATTATAGATTTAATAATACTAATTTAATATAATATTTATTATATACATTGAAAAATTTGTAATCCGTTAATTTTCAAACTTTGATTGCACACTTCTCATAGCAAAAAGTAATATTAGAATGGATACAACAATGTTTTATTTTTGTGATAGAAAAAGTTTAATTAATTTTGGTTTCTTTATGGGTATCATAGTACCTATTCTATTATAATATATTTAACTTTTTCTATTGCTATACTGGTGTTGTGTGCTGTCTATATATATATATATATATATATATATATATATATATATATATATATATATATATATATATAACATACACTTAATTATAACATGCATGTGAACGGTGATATTCGAAATGCTGAAGTTTTCTTTAATTGCTAGGAACATAATCTTACTTTCACTACCAAGCTACTTTGTTCTTCTCTATAAAGAATTGCTATTATGATTTGCAATTAATGCCAAATTAAACACGTCTTCTATTTTGAACAATGTCTAATAATCAAAATAGAAGGCTATGGGGTGGGGTGCAATAAGTCTAATATGAGACGGTCTCACCAGAAATTTATCGTGAGTCGTATAATTTTATTGTGACTTTGAATGAATATAGGGGTAACTAATAATATGTTTTTAGTTACCTTAATATAGGTTTGACATATTATTAATCATATTCATTTTAAAAAATTAATTATCACTTTAATTATAATAAAATATTTAAAAGGTCACCATCTAAAAAAACCTGTCTCAAGATAACATGAGAGAGTCTCATCATTACAATTTGAGGGTGACAAATTGCATGAAGCTAAATATAAGTGGACTTAAAAGCCAATCTTTTCATAATTACTGTTAAAGCATATACTCATTGGGCTGTGAACCATACCACCCAAGGTATACTAACAAATATACATGCAAGTTGATATGACTTGCAGTATTTCTTATACATTTTTAGCTAACTACCCTAAACAAACTTAAAAGTAAAAGCTTATATATAATTAAGAATGGTAGCCTTGATAGGCTATACATAAGTTTATACATTAAGATCGAAGTATCCCATAATTAGAAGCAACCTTTGGGATCAACTGTACCGTCCATTGATCCACTAGCATTGGAACAGGATGATTGGGCTGATTTATCATCATAAGTCAGGTTTATATCCTCCAGCTTTATGCCCTTGCAAGGGTACTTTGGACTGCAATCGAATTTAATAGCATCCGCGGTCGCCGATGATCCATGGATGTCTTGATATGTTACATCGCTAATTTGTATTCCAGAAGCCTGTTGTAACATGATATGATGGGTTAGCGTGTAATAAGATTATCATGAGAATGATGAAAATGTATGAATTTTATTTGAATAAGGTTATAAATAAAATTTGAGTATCTATTAAGTTGCTTACCTTTCCGGGACAACCTTTGTTATCAGGACAATAGTTTTGATCGATTATAATGGGATTCTTGACATTCACCATTGTAATGTGCTGGAAGAGAACATCTCGCACATATCCATTACTCGGCCTTCCCCATGACTTAATTCTCACTCCGTTGTCGGTGCCAGTAAAAGTTGCGGTCTTGACTGTAACATTTTGCACCCCTGCCTCATTTACTGCTTTTCCGAGACTTCCAATGCTACATAAATTGAAATAATATGACCTTAGATGCATCTATTAGCAATTAAATATTTAACCAACTCGAAATTTAATGTGCGGTATTTATACCTAATGCCATGGCCAGGACCACAGTTCATGTCCTCAATCCACAAGTTAGTAGTCCCTTCACCAATAGAGACACAATCATCTCCGGTAGCAACGTCAGAGCTTAAGATGGTGACTCCCATGGAACTTTCAACATGAATGCCGTCTGTGTTGGGGCTAGACCCAGATGCAGATACTTTTACGTTTTGCACCTTGACATTCTTACATCCATCGATAACAATATGGTATAGTTGGCTGTTTGTTGATGTCAATCCGTCAATCACTATGTTCATAGAGTTCGTGAACCTCAATGTCTGCACAAACATGAACAAGAATCCAACAATGATCAAACAAGTGAGCAATAGGTATGATCATTTTTCTAATAAATTAAAATCCTGAATAATTAAATTTGATTTTCTTTTTAAGAAAATCTGAACATACTAGCTTCTATATGTTTCTTTTCATAGTAGAAAATCTCCTACAACTTTACCTCAATAGTTAGTAATGTCACAAAAGAAAAAGAAGGAAGAATTCTTAGAACACAAGTGATGGAGCTGAATATATATATCAAGTTATTAGTTATAGGTTGACTTAGGATTATTTTAGTTGGATACCATGTTAGGTCATTTTGACTCTAGGGTGCGTTTGGTTGGTCAAAAACCCCGGGGAAATGGTCAATTTTCCCAGGTTGACTTAATTTCCCTATGTTTGGAAATAGGTTGACTATGGGAAAAATTTTACGGCGGGCCCACCATTTCATACAATTTCCTAGGGAAAATTTCCCTTAGGCCCCCTAAGGGAAATTTTCCCCGGGGAAATCTTTCCCATTGAAAATTTTCCCCGAGAAAAATTTCCCTAGGTTTCTACCAAACGCTCTCTTAATTAATGTCACGAAGGGGCCAGATATTCTCGTACCGTAGCACCTGAGGGACAACCTTTCCCAGACCTCTTACAAGACCACAAACTGGCACCCTTAGCATCAAAAGTCCCGCCGGAGATAGAAACTCCGGTGACCTTGTCGAACGCAAACCACGTGCCGGCATTTCCAAGGGCCTTAAAGTCAGATGGACCCACAATCGTACCCTTAATATCAAAAGTAATACCACTGCTCTTACAACTCTGACCATTAAACTTGACAGCAGTCTTAACCAAAAACTGTCCCTCTGGAACGCTGATGGTGGATGACCCGGACGAGCCACAGGCCGAGTTCCAGGCCGACAAGAACGCCTTCGACGAGTCTGTCTTCCCGTCGGGGGTTGCACCGACGGTGGTGATGTCGATGTCAGCAGCATGACCTGCTGAGAATAACGTGGTACTGAAAAACAGTACTAGGGTCATTGAAATTATGAAAGGGGTCGTTGAGAATGACATCATCTTAATTTCTCCTTTTCTTTTTTTTGCCTCCTTGTTTTTTGGGGCTGAGAATTTGGATGCTTAGGTATAGGTACCAAAGAGTATAGGAGGTTTTTTGGAAGTTTAAGGATGTATGGATGAGATGGGAAATGAAGGAGGAGGGTATTTATAGGATTTGCATGGCTAGTTAATTAAATAGAATAGAATAGACTTTACGTATGAGAATAACTAACTTTGATCAGCCATTTTACTTTTTGGAACGATCAATCGACCAACGTGCATGGCAACAGCCAACAGGCGAAATATATCTTCTCTTATCTATGCAAATAGTTTTGGCTTCATCCTTTTATGTTTGCGTACAACTTTAACCTTAAAGGCTAATAATATAGGTTTCATTACACGACCCTATCTATTAAAGTTTTCCCATAAATTTATGTGGGCTACAAGCCTAGCACAAGAATTTTTTAATATTTATAGTTAGTTATTATTTTTAAATAATTTAATACGCCGTGACATATATTTATGTGATTGTTATATGATGTATATCTTGGAGTCCCTACCTAAGTTGACTAAGGTGTTAAATTCTAAAAAAAAAAAACCATCAATATTTATATTATAATTCATCGTACATAAATTTATTAAAATTATTGCGAAAATCATTAATATATTTCAAATTTTATCATCTTTTATACAAATTCATCACATAGAGATTTGGTTTATTGTAATGCATGTAGTAGATCTTGTTAGAAAATAATCAAGGCTGCTGGGAAAAACGAATCAAGGCGGTGGATAACACAAAGAAAACTGAGCCGTGGAAGAACCACTGCCTTGAAAGCGATTACGACCCGACCTCGGTGCCAATCGAATTGTCGGTCGCTCCCCAAGGTTAACTCAGATTATCCCTGGATACGTGCACTCGTGGCCAAGGATATGGAGTATGCAAAACTGTGTGCCCAGAAAGGAAGAGGAGAGAAGAAGAGAATTGTATGTAATGATCAACACAGTCCACCAGAAGCTCCATTTTATAGGAGAAACTGAGGGGACAAGATCATTAACAAGGGCGAGAATCAAGCAACCATTAAAGAGAATGCAGAAGATCAGGAAATAAATAAGAGAATAAAGAGGGGAATTAAAATCTTTGACTGGTTAAATACGGATAATAAAATCGGTTAAAACGGCTAGTTGCGCACAGATATAAGTACGTCCACCATATTGTACATTATAATTTGTGATATCTATGAGTACAAATGAAACTCTAAACTAAATTTTTACCCACGAAGACATGATTAAAAGTTGTAAAATATTTCAAATAAAATGATAATTTATAAAAATTATGAAAACTAACACTGTTACATTTTTCACTCATACCTATTTTCTAAAATTTTGGTCATAATATATACAACTTTTTACTCTACACATGATACTAAGTAATAACTTTGTCACAAGATGTTTTGTAAATTAAGTTGAATACAAATATGTCGATCATCTTGTATCCAATAAATTAATTATAAAAACGAAAATATGATATTTGATGTTGTAACTAGATAATATTGACTCTTTAATAATCTTTGGTTGATTGTAGGCCATGCTATCTATATAATAGTTTAAATTAATAAATTTCTTAAAATGTCCAGTAAAAGTTTAATTCTAATTAAGTACCATAACTTATATAATTAAAATGAATCTTTAATTTTATATAATCACTAGTAGCTTAGCAATGATATCCATGTAGTGTGTACACATTGCAAAAAAAAAAAATAGTACTCGACTATAATTTTTGAAATATATGTCATCGCTATGGCATGTGGCTGGTGTTTAAAGGATGAGACTTATGTTAGACCTAACTCTATCCAACGTAGAAAATTAGAAATGTAGAATACTAGAATATAAAATTTTATAAAATAGGTGTTTATTTGGAGGTGTTTAAAGGAGGTGTTCTTAACCATCTTGTATTAGTCATATTTCACATTTTTGTAATTTTTATTAATAGTTTCTTTAATAATTATATATATTTATCAATTATAATAATATAATACTTATTAGCTAGGTCAAAAAATATAATAATAGCCTAATTTTATCAATCATAGTAGAAAATGCATATTTTAGACATAGTTTTATATTTATGAAATAAATATAAACAAATAATTATTTTTAAATTATTTATAAGTTGTAGTAACCCTAAAAATAATGAAACATATATTTAGAATGATTTAAATACACTTACATTTAACTTTATTGGTGATTTAGAAAAAATGCAAGACATCTTGCGTCAATATGTTTATCATTTTCGTTTCGGGAAAATAGATTATAAGGAAAATGAATTTTTATTTGCATTTTTGGCCCGTTGCAGCGGGTACTTGGATATTGTACTCGGCCCAATAGCCTTCAACAATCCTTAAAAAAAAAGGAGAATGAATTTTTATAGAAAATAATTTACTGTGTTATATTTTTCGTTGGCAGGATAAAAAGTATTTCTTGCTTAGTGACAATACATATGTAAGCTATTTCTATAATATATTTTATTATATTATAAAATTTTGAATCAAGATATTGTTTAAATTTTATTTTTAAATTTTAATTGAATTATTTTAACTTCTAAAAATGTCAACAAAAGTGATGGAAATCCTATCAATGAAAGAATTCGAGTCTCAAAATTCATACTTTGTCTCTTCTTAATACATCCTATCAAATCGTAAAGCTTCGAGTCAAATCTTTAAAATTACATTTTACATTTTAGTTAATTTTAGTAACAAATAATGTTAACAAAAGTAAGGCTATATAGGTCAAAATTCTTATTTAGACTTTTTCTAATCTGTATATTATATTATAAAATTTCGATCTAGACCATTGATGTTGAATTTTTATTTTAAATTTTGGTAAATTTTACATGTGAAAAATGTCGACAAAAGTGGTGACATATTCAATTAAATAGTATATTTGGAGCTTAAATTTCTAATTTAAATTTTTTTAATAGACTCTCTCGTATTGTAAAGACTCTTTGAGGAAACAATCCATCAATAGAAATTGAAAAATATTTTTCAAGAGAAGTGAATAATTTTTGTTTGGTGAAAACGATTTTTTATGCATGGAACTGTTTTTCTGAAACATTTTTGGTTCCAAACACTAAAAAATTTGAAAAAATATTTTCGATAAGTTAAGGAATGATAATATAAGTCTTGGTAGAAGAAAATTTTTACTCATGTTTCTTACCGTCAAATTAGTTAAAATTTATTACTACCTCCGTTTTTATTTGAGTGTTACCTAGTATAGGTAATTGTGTCAAAAACTTTGATCGTCAATATTTTAATTTGTATAATGATTCATCAAATAAAATTGATATCATTAAATTCGTAATAAAAAGTACTATTGAAAAAGTATAATATCGTATTTTTTATGAAAATATTATATGAGAAATTGTTTATTGAAAATGAATCTCGAAAAACATAAATGACAAATAAAAAATATGGAGGAGCATAAGTAGGGTTGCATGGAGATAAAAATGAAATGTGAGCTCTCAGCGTGACATCTGGACGATTTACGGGTTGAAAATAAGCTAAGAATTAATGGAAATTAAGCTACGGAAAATCCTGTTCAGATTCGATTGCCTCTTGTATATATAATTTCACCATTATTATTCATTTTTAATCCATTCAGGAGAAATCAAATGACGAAATGTAATCTTCTTCCCTACTTCAACAATCATGCAATTATTCTATCAAAAGAAAAGAAACAATCATGCAATTAAGGCGGTGTTCGGCAATAACTTTTGGGGTAGCATTTAGCGTTTTGACCAGGTCAAAACTCTAATTGCATAAATATTAGCGTTCGGTAAGCTAGCGTTTTTAGAAGCGTTTAGCGTTTTGTGAAACGCTAATAAAGTTAACGTTTAGCGTTTGGAGTAGCGTTTCACATTTTTCGGTCAAAAAATACCCTTTGTAAATTTTATCTTTGGAAATTATTGATACCCTTTTATGTCAATTCACATTAATCTGTTAATTGAACCGCTAAATTTACCGAACGCAATTCTTATTTAAACAGTCATCCGTTATCTGCTACTTAAACCGTTATCTGCTGCTTAAACCGCTATACGTTACATAAACCACTATTCGCTATCTAAAACACTAATTTCGCCGAACAGGACCTTTTAAATAAAGGAAAATAAGGGGCAAAAATGAAGTTTACGCAAATTCGATAGTAATTTGTATCCTTTTTATATGTACAACCCATATATTCCGAAATAGGTTTTATATGTGGACTATACTAAAAACTTCATTAAAATAATATCGCTTTGATAGTTTGATTCTCAGTATTTAACATACCTGGAAATAATTGTAGAAAATTATGTAAGTTGATTGATTTTTCCAATTCAACCATTTTTTTCACCACAGACTAATGTTTTTCATCTCTAATAAGTTATGAACATTGAAATTATTTTAATTTCCGAATCTAAAATATACTACTTCCGTCCCAAATTGTTTGTCCATCTACCTAACTCGCTTGTCCCAAAATGTTTGTCCATTTTATAATTCCAATGATTGTAATTCCTATTATACCGCTAATAAATACTCTTTTGTTTCTTTCTGATTTTTCTTCACATGAGAAAAGTAAAGGCAATTCTGATACATTACACATTTTTCACCCCATTTCCCATGATCATTGGACTTTTAAATATAGTTGGATGGATAAACAATATGGGACAGAGGTAGTAGGTTGTAAAATTTAAGGTTCTTAAAATTAACTCAAAAATAAAATAAAGAATCTAAAACATCAAATTAAAAACCCAAAAGACATTAAAGTGCAAAACAATCCTGATTTTAATTATAGCAGTTGGACATTCAAATCAAACAATTAAATGTCAATGGCCTAATGTATATAGAGTGGACCATGATGCATTATTATTTTTTTGAAGGCAACTATAAGTATTAACCCACAATTCAATACTCATTCAACATACCTTATTTAACTTGAAATGTAACCTGAAAATTTCAATATTTCTTAAAACACACGCAAGATTGAGTTTGAGTTTGGCTTATTGGATGAGGTGAAATTTATGGACCCCTACCAAGGGTGTTAAAATGTACTACCTCCGTTTTGTTTTATCTGTCGCATAGGGAATTGTGACAAAAATTTTGACCGTTAATATCTTAATTTGTATAATGATTCATCATACAAAATTGATATCATTAGATTCGTAATAAAAAATACTGTTAAAAAAGTATAATATTATATTTTTCTATAAAAGTTTTATATTAGAAATTATTGATTAAAAATTGGCACAGAAAACCATAAATGACAGATAAAAAAGAACGGAGGGAGTATCTTTTTATTTAGCCAGCTTTCCAATGGTGAGTATTAGCTTGACTCATATTAATTAAAAAAATTAAACGGATCATACTTAATAATATAATTAATTTTGTTATATTGATAAAAATGAGGTGGAGGAGGAGAGAGAAAAAAATATGATTAAAATATTTGTGTGTTGAACTCACTGTCAAACTCATCTTGCAAGACTGACGGCGTGACTCATTGGAGACGAATCTCATTATCACCATTGAAATGTCATACATACACAACCTCTCTGCTCTCATCTCATGTCATGTCAGCAGTGAGTCGAAATTTAGACGCACCATTGGAGATGGTCTAACAACAAATTATTTTGTTCTAAAAGTTACCCAAATAAATTAAAACTTACATAATATGACTATTTGCCTCCAATCGCACCAAATTATTTGCAATTTTTAATCAATTGTTATATGGTCCACTATGGTATACCTACCTAAATACATCACTTGTATTAAAATTTTTAAATATTCATCAATATTAATCATAAAATTCATCATAAATTTATCAATATCATTACAAAATTCACCAATATTTTTTAAAGTCATCAAATTTGTATAAAAGTTCATCATATAAAAAATTAATGTATTTCAATACATATAATATACCTAAATATATACACCACGATATACATCATAATTTGCAATTTTCAACTGCACACCTCAACCTCAAATTAAAAGTTTCCATATTTTGATGGTCTCATAATTGTTGTTTACCTAATAAACTTTTCCTATGAGTTATGATGAGCTATTGATCACATTTGTGTATAAATTCAGTTTTTTCCGTTGCATTAGAGGCTAGGGTTTAGGGTTTAGGGGTATGGGCTTAAATATTTGTTTAATTATATAGTTGGCATGAGAAAAGGAATACTGTTTGTGGTTACGTTGAAGAATTTACAAAAGTTCGTTGAGTTGGTTACTTTTTAGTTGACAAAATGGCGCGCAAATTACTACCTAGCAGAAGGAAACCTACACTCTACACATAATACGAATATCTATCTATTTGCCCATATTAAGATTTCTTACTTTTTGCAAAAAAGGAAACATGTAGTTGGGATTAAGAATTAGTATCCCAATAACTTCTAGTAGAAGTCGAAAAAAGGGAGAACTTCTATCATCACAAGTTATAGAATTGGAAGTTTCTGTAGTTTTTGTGGCTGAAATAACTGTTGAAATATCAATGCAGCCAATGGTGTTAGTGTTGTTATAATAATAAAAAAAAGAATATAGAAATAGGAGGCAACAAAATTATTATACAAGAAATCAAAAGGGACAATGCTTATCCCGAATACAATATCATTTTCAAATTTATGGTGCGTAGAGAAATAAGCGGCAATTGACTCAATGATCAACGTTAAATATGTGGGATACCATAATAGCACTATAATGTAATTCATAGATATATATTTACAAGTATAACGTTATGATATAATTTACAGATATATAATTTAAAAGTAAACCATAGTTGCATTCTTGTAGAGATAAGTCATAACAAAATAATATCTTTTTTTAGAGAGAATTATGGAGTGAATTTCATCAATTTTCCCTTAAAAATAGGGGTTTTCAATAAAAATTTTGAGCGAACAATTAACTTGTAAAAGAGACTAATGTACGTACGCTTCCCCTAAAAAAGATTCCATGAAAATTAATTTCTTTACAACTTTTTTTAAGTAAAGTAGTAAACCCTTAGGAATATTTCTATAAGGAATTAGTTAAAGAAGACATATTAATGTTTCTCCCCGTTCTCTTGGTCCTATTTCCTCTTCCTTTTCTTCCTGCTCCTTTTTCTTTTCCCATCTCCTTCCTACGTCGATCAATTTTTGATGTCATAAATGGACTAATAGTTTCTTTATAATAAAATTTACAATTCCGAGAGGTTTTCTATGAGGGAATTAAAGTTCTCCTCAGAAATTCCTAAGAAACTTTTGGTGATTGATATGTCATTTAAATGAGAAAACTTCCCCAAAGAGATCCAGTTTCATTAAAAATAATATTTAAAAATTTCGACGAAATATGCTTTTTTTTCTTGAGATTAAAATTCAGAAGGATAAAACATTTCTAAAAATTGTTGGTGGGTATTCAACAAATTTCTATAGTGATTTATTACGCCTATTTTCTTGTATTATCTATTGTTGGTGGTATTCAAAAAACTAGAGATTGTCCCCAAAAGACACAATAGCCAGTGAGGGAGCGAGCTGTGAATTTGCAGGATCCCCAATCTGCATCACAATATGCTCAAATGGAAAGACTATGATCACAAGCAAAAACCAAACCTCTATTGATGGAGCTAGCCTTTAAGATATCAAAGAATGTGTAAAACAGCATCAAGATGGGGCTGCCGAGGAGCCTGTAAAAATTAGCTAAGATGTTGCACATAATAGGAGATTTCTGGTCCGGTGAGGGTAAGATATAACAGTCAACCAATCAATCTTCTATATTGCTCGAGGTCATGTAAGACAGCTCCTTCATCAACAAACTATTTGAGGCCTTTGGGCATAGGAAAGGGAGCAGGTCGAGCTCCAACATATCAGTATCAGTTAGTATGTCAAGAATATATTTGCGTTGATTAAGGAAAATCCAAGCCTTTGAGCGAGATATCTCAACACCAATAAAGTATCTTTCCATGTCTAAGTCCTTAATAATGAAGGCCCCATGGAGATCTTCTTTAAGGGACTGAATTCCCAAAACATCATCACCACATATACAAGGATAAAAGTGGACAATCCAGCTGATTGTCGGGAAAAAAGTGAGTAATCACTTTTGGATTGTGTAAAGCCTTTGCTGAGGAGGAAACGAGTGAGTTCTATGTCTCATTGTCGAGACGCCTACTTCAAACCATATGAAGAACACTGCAAACGACATACTTCTCCTTCCTTGGCAGCAGTATAACCTTTAGTAGGTAACATGTATACCTCCTCATCAAGAGAACCATGGAGAAATGCATTGTTTATATCGAGCTTATGCAAAAGCCAAGATTTGTCAGTGGCTAAAGCAATAAAGACACATACGGTAGTAAGCTTAGCCACAGGGGAAAAAGTATCCTTGTAGTTTATATCCTTGATTTGCTCAAAACCTCTTATAATCAATCGAGCATTGTGCCTCTCAATGGAACCATCTGGTTTAAATTTGGTCTTATAGACCCATTTGGAGGTCAAAGTCTTCTTTCCTGGTGGTAACTGAGTAAGAACCTAGGCGTGGTTTTGCTCAAAAGCAAGAACTCTCTCTATATAGCCTCCACCCATTCAGGTAACTCTTTGGCTTGGATGTAATTGGTAGGTTCAGATGTATTGAGAACACTGACAAGGGAAGCCACGTAGGAGGGGGAGATGTGTGTCAGGTGAGCAAAAGAAAACACAAAGGTCGAAGGTGTTGAATTAGGTGAAAAAAGGGTAGTAATAGGAGGAACAAGGAATGATGAAGACACACGTGGGCACTTGATAACTGCGTTTCATGACTATGTTTTTGGGGGTTTTCAATAGTGAATTAGGGATAATTTTGTGTGTGAACCTTGATTTTTATTCCAATTTCCCTACTACACTTGGTGTTGTTGTTTTTTATGTGAATTTGTAGGTTTTGAGGCCAAAACACCAACTTTCTCTCAACTTCAGACAAGAGTGAATATACCACGGACCTTTACATGTCAAACCCAAACCGTGGTACAAATTTGGGATGGAAAGGAGCAAGGAATGGTCGGAAGGGCAACCTCAGGCGGCAGGAGTGGTGGCCAGTGGCGGTTCGGCTCCTTGTGCCCAACTCATTTTTGCGAAGGAAAGAAGAAAGAAACGAAGCGATGGCAACCTCGGGCGGCCGTGGTGATCACCACGGTCCATGTATGACGGATGACGGACCGAGGCGGACTGCCTATGTAGAGCGGTTGTTTTCGCGAGTAGAAAAGCGAGGAAGCGACGGTTTTTCAAGGGGGAGTCATATTCTATCAGTTTTCCTTCATTTTTTGGCCGTCAAGGAGAGAAAAGAGAGCCCTAATACTTCCATTCTACTCCTCTTCCCCACCATCAAGATTTAAGACCGAATCGATTCAAGAGAAACCAAGATCAAGATTCGCAAAGGAAAGGAGCGACGTTCGCGGAGAAGGTTTCTACCCCGGGATCGAAAGACTCGACGGGTTGTATTTTTCACAATTCTATTCTTTCTTTTCGATTTCCTTCTTAGTTTTGAGATTCGATTAAGATGTTTGGAACTTGTTTTGTGTTTTCATTGAATATGAGTGAGTAGATTTCTTGAATTCTAGGGTTTTGCAACCCGAAGCAATGTAGTTTGATTGATTGTTATTAGTTTGTGCATGAATTCTTGATTAGAATCAATAGAAGGTTGTGTTTTCCATGTTCATGTGTGTTCTCTGAGCGCTCGAATATTCATGAGTTTGAGATTAACCTAAGAAGTACTGAAAGGTGAATTAGGGTAATCTGACTACCAACCTGTCTACCTAGGCTTACGAAAGTTGAAAAAGGAGTAGTAAACTAGGGAATCATTAGATAACCTGACTTTTTAAGGCCTTCTATTCTGATTAATCTAAAAGGCAGACGAAAGTTGTTGATTAGGTTGTTTAGAATAATTCTATTTAGCATCGAAAGGGCGATAGAATTCAGAGGTTGTTGATTCTTGATTCATTCTTGAATATATGATTGTGCATGCTAGGTTTTAGTAATCGAACTCGTTGTTAGGTTAGCATTTCCCTAGAAATCTTTCTCTCTTGATTAGAACCTTTAGTACTGAAAGGTGAATTAGGGTAATCTGACTACCAACCTGTCTACCTAGGCTTACGAAAGTTGAAAAAGGAGTAGTAAACTAGGGAATCATTAGATAACCTGACTTTTTAAGGCCTTCTATTCTGATTAATCTAAAAGGCAGACGAAAGTTGTTGATTAGGTTGTTTAGAATAATTCTATTTAGCATCGAAAGGGCGATAGAATTCAGAGGTTGTTGATTCTTGATTCATTCTTGAATGTATGATTGTGCATGCTAGGTTTTAGTAATCGAACTCGTTGTTAGGTTAGCATTTCCCTAGAAATCTTTCTCTCTTGATTAGAACCTTTGATTGTTTTTCTCTACTTTATTAGTTTATTTAGTTTTCTAAAATCTTCCAAAACCGAAAACCCGATTAGCTTAGCAATCGTGATAGAGATTAGTTTATTGAGATGCTAATTGAGTCCCTGTGGGATCGACCTTGACATGCTACTACGTACACCGTGCTCAAAGTCTTTCATCCAAACAGGAGCTTTCCTCTGTCTATTAGATTGTCTGAGATTAGGTGGTGGATGAATATGAGAAGTAGTAAGAATGTCTACATGATGAGAAGTAGTAGAAAAGGATTGAGACTGAGAAATAGGTGAATTAGTATGTGTTTGGTTAATGATTGAAGATTAGATATTTGGTATATGGGTGGATTGAGTGTCAAACTCAGTGGAATTGGGTATGATGAGAATTTTTAAAGAAAAGGAAGAAGAAGGAAAAATGATGGAATTGTCAGAATGATGAGTAGAATGAGATACGGTATTGATTGAACTAGGAACACAAGGATGGAAATCATTTGAAGAAAATTGATCAACAGACCAACTGAGCATGACAATGTCAAAAGTCTTGCAAGAATTTGATGAGTGCCTGGTTGAGCATGAGAAAATTTTCACTTAAAGGGAAAATTTGTCTAAGAAAAAATGACATATCTGTTGTGAAAAATACATTTGGTTTGTAAATCAAAAAGTTTATAAACTTTGAGGCCAATTAAAGTGTATCCAAGAAATACACACTTGTGAACTCTAGGGTCAAATTTGTCTGCAATAATTAAGTTTTTAGCATAGCAAGGACATCTTGCGACACGAAGTAGGAATAATAGAACTTCTTTTGATAAAGCATTTCAAAGAGGATTTCCAATTCAAATTTTTCATAGGCATGAGATTGATTAAATGTGTGACAGTAAGGATGCATTCCCCCCAGAAATGTTTTGGAAATCCAATATGAATTCTTATGGCACGAGCTGTTTCAAGTAGATGCATGTGCTTACATTCAGCCACCCCATTGTGTTGTGGTGTTTTACTATAGATTATTGGTGTAAAATTCGAACATTGTGACAAGTATGGTTGATAATTTTGTGCCATTATCATTTCTAATAGCTTGCATACGAGTATGAAATCAATTTTCAATCATATTAGAAAATTGAATGATAACTTGCTGAGTTAGAGATTTGTTTTGTAAAAGTTGAGTCCAGGTGGTCCTAGAATAGTCATCCACCATGGTTAGAAAATAATAGGCACCAGACACAACATCCACCTTGTAAGGACCCCAAAGATCCATATGCACCAGTTCAAAAGGAGTTGTAGTTTTAATTGAGCTTTTATTGAAGGGGAATCTGTGCATTTTAGACATTACATAGACTTCACAAGACAAAACTGAGATATCATGATCTTTACAATCAAGAATACGTTGTAAAGTAGATAGAGAAGAATGACCAAGCCTAGAATGTAAGATATTAATTAGTGCTAAGAACTTTACAAGTAGAAGGATTTGATGAAAAATTAACATTACTACTAACTTCTCTTATTGTGTATTGAATTAGCCTAATTTTAGCTAGATGATTATCAGCTCCGGTTTGGATTGACAACTTGTAAAGTCCCTTATGTATCATAGCAACAACCAATACTTTTCTACTGGTAAGGTTCTATATATACAATTGGTCAGGAAAGAAAGTAGCAAGCAAATGTTCTATCAAAAGTTTTGAAACAGATAGTAGGTTGAATTGAAAACCTGGCACTAGTAAGACATTATGAAGGGTAATAGTAGGACTGATGTGAATCTGACAAGCTTGAGTAACACATTTATTTGTTCCATCAGGTAGGGTAATAAGGATAGGTTTAGTGAGAATGTAAATGTGGGTTAGAAGGGTATAGTCAAGGGTCATATGATCAGTGGCTCCAATGTCAATGATCCAAACACTTTTGCAACTACTAATTAAAGCACAATGAGTACTAGAAAGAGTAAAAACAGAAGAGGGAGTAGTACATGCAAAGTGAGCAAAACCATGTTGAGATTCACCTGAGGAATCCATCATCTGTTTGCCCTTCACAAGCTTGAAAACCTCTTGAGTCAAATTCTGATAATCAATCTGATTAGAACCACTAGTAACAACAACTACAATTTCAAGAGGATATTTTTGGATAGATTCTGCATTTGAAGTAGATGCAACATGAGCAACAACCTTCTTATTCTTTCCTTTGTTTTTCTCATACCAATCAGGAAAACCATGTATGAGAAAACATTGATCAACTATATGACCAGTTCTTTAACAGTGAGTATAAAATTTGTTTTACTTCTGTTGGTTCTTGTTGTCCTTTCTCCCCTTGAAATTAGAACCATTGTTTGACCCTCCATATCCTTGAGCCAAAAAAGAAGAAGAATTCGTGCCTTGAGACTTACCTACTGTTGCTGCCATTTCTCTTCCCATCACCATATTTCCAATAACTTTCTTTTGATGCTCAACTCGTTCTACCATCAAGCAAGCTTTGCTGGCAATAGGTAAGGGATCCATGAGGAGGATATGACCCTTAAGATTGTCATAACTGTCATTGAGATGAAGCAAAAATTGCATAAGCTTTTGGTGTTGATCTAATTCAATAGTCTTCTGGATAACCTTGTAATCTTGATGTGAGGTTTTGTAATCACATAGGTATACCACTCAAATCAACTAATTCATCCCATAGCTTCTTCAATTTGGTGTAGTAAACATCAACACAATCATTTCCTTGATATAATTAAGAGATTTCACCCTGAACCTTGAGTACAAAGGACCATTACTTTGGCCAAAACATTCATTCAACTCCTTCCAAAGATTTTCAGCAGAATCAACATATAAAAAGGTATATAACAAAGTTAATTCAATTGTATTCAAGATCCAACTAACAACCATACTATCACACCTTATTCATTGATCATACAAAAGTGAAAGAACCCTAGAGGGGGGGTGAATAGGGTTATGAAAGTTTCTGCACAAATAATCACTTGTAAAGGACGTTATGTTCTTAATCTAACTAGATTAAGATTCAATATAATGCAGGAAAAAGATAAAGGACAATAAGCGTATACTGAACAACTTTCTTTAATATATTGAAACAGAATGAAGTAATACAACCTGAGATGAATGTCTTTAGGTTGTACACAGAACTGAGCGCCTTGCAGAGGACGCTTCTTATTTTATGAATAACAACACACACCAAATTCACCCTTTGGTGTTTACTCTCAATCGATCCTAAGTCCGTCTAGGAATCGATTTCACAAGCATCAATCAACCCTAAATCCGTTAAGGATTGATTACACTCAACTTCTCACAATCACCAAATCTCGCACAAAATAGAAAACGTTATTTCTATTTCGAACACCCGATTTCTTCCATGGAATCGTTAACTTCTTCAATATTCAATTCCTCTCTTTATAAGTGTATTGATCTCAGCAGAATAGAGACATTGGGATTGATTCTTCCTTGATCCTTTCCTTCTTTGTGTTTGCCTTTCCTTCTAATCTTGTTCCGATCTTCTTTCCTTCTTATGAGATTTTCGGAAATTGTAATCTTATCTTCCTTCCAATTTCTTGATTGATTATTTCCTACAAATCAAAGTAGATGCAATCAATTAGTCTGATTAGAAATATGGATAGAAAGATTGGATATTTATTTTCCAGAAAACTTCCCTATTTTGACTGCGCTTTTCAAAACTCCTCGCATAGGGTGAACGTCCTTATGCTGCCTTGGGTGAACGTCCTTATGATGCCTTGGGTGAATGTCCTTCTGCCTTCTTGAGATTTCTTTCCTTGCGCATTTTATCTTTTCTGGATATTCGAATTTTGACTTTCATTCAAAACCGATCCAGTCGCCAAGGTCCTTGAGCCTGAGTCTATCAATGTCCTTGAGGAGTTCTAACAATCTCCCCCTTTTTGATGAAAGGCAAAATTCATTTGTAGCACTTCTCCCCCTTTTTGGCTTTTATCAAAAAGTCTATAGAGAGCTCCCCTTTAATATTGTAACCATTTCCAATAACCTGCAAGACTCAATAAACTTGTTAGTCCTAATAGAGGGTGCTCCCCCTCAATATGTGCCATAAAAATAACAATGCTATTTGAGTAGATCCATTTGTCAAGGTCCTTGATCATAGGTTTGATAAGGTCCTTGAGGAGTTCTTATTGCTGATGTGAGTAATGTCCTTGAGCGCTCCAAGCTCCCTTAAGCATTCACTCTCCTGGATGCTGAATATACCTGCAAAAATTTCTGACACCCTTCCTCAAGCCATAATTGACATGAAATTTAGGTTCTTGACTACTAGTAACAACCATGTTAGGAGGTCTTGTTCCTTTTGGAACCCAAACTTGTACAATTTTAGAACGATAATGGTTGAAGTAGTGAGATTTACCATATTTGCTTTTGAGAAAAGATGAATAATCTTGATATCTTGTCCCAAGATAGTTGTGTCGTTCTTGGTGCCACGCGTGAAATCTATGGCCTTGGTACTGCTCGTTAAGTCCTTGTGTGGTCCTTGGTGCCTGGTTTTGATGGCTGGTCCTTGCGAGACAGAATGTCCTTGACGACAGTTTCGCTCCTTAACAGGGGATGAACTTTTATGCCACTTTCCTAGGTTTTCTTGTTGCTTGGTTGCCTTAGCCAAAGACTTGTGACAATCATCAAGGTTGGCCTTGAGGTCTAGTATTTCATCTTTGAGAATGTCGACCCTGGAGGTAAGCCCTTCACATAATTTCTCCAATTTGTCATTGGACTCTTTCATGCCTTTGTTGGTTTCTTTTAGTGACCTAATCTCATTTAAATGCTTGGTCTCCTGTCCTGCAAACTTTAAAGGACATTTTCCCAAGTACTTTTTAGGATAAGTGGGGAGATCATCAAATGTTACCTCCCTTGATTCATCCTTGTCACTGTCCGGATAGTCATCATTGGCTGCACCAACTTCCTCTGTGTCGTTGGTGTTTTTCTCATGATGTAATGACTAGTAGTTTCCTCATCATCACTCCAAGTGGCCATCAAGGCCATGTGATTTCTCTTTTCTTTGTTCTTTTTATGGTGGGGACATTCCTTGATCAAGTGATCTGGGTTACCATAAAAAAACAAGAGAGTGAGTTAGTTATATTATTTGATGAGTCATTACCTCTTTGGTTGATTCATTTGGATGAAGGTCCTCTGGAGGTATGACTTTTCTTGCACGATTCCTTGAGTTCCTTGGCCATCAAGGCCAAGATCTGGTCCTTATCATTGTTGTTAGGACCATAGATGTCCTTAGGGGCTACTTCTTCTTTTTCATTTTGCTCTTCCTGGAGACGCATTTCGTGTGCAAGAAACTTTCCAATGAGGTCATCTAATTGGAGGGTTTCAACATCGTGAACTTCCTCTATTATGGTGACCTTTGATTCCCATTTCTTTTTCGTAAGACATCTGAGGACCTTGTGAACTTTTTCTTCATTGGAATAGGTTTTCCCCAAGGACTTGAGATTATTGACTATGACAGTGAATCGTTTGTACATGTCCTTGATGGATTCTCCATTCTTCATTTTGAAAGATTCATAGTGCTTGACATAATTGTTACGCCTTATTCTTTGAACTTGGCTCGTTCCTTCATATGTGGTCCACAGTAAAGGATATGTAATGCTTTAACATTTTTATCCGCCTTTTCTGCTTCTTTGGCCGAATACTTGGATCTATCTTTGGGTTTCGTGATTTCTCTAACAGTGATCATGGGGACAAAATCTCCATTCTCAATTATGTCCCAAAGGTCATAGTCTTGATCCATGATGAATGTCCTCATACGCTTCTTCCAGTGTGCAAAGTTTGATCCTCTGAATAAAGGAGGACTGTTTAAACAACGTCCTTGCCCTATATCACCATCTTCCATCCCAACCATGATCTTTACCACAGAGCGGTTAGTATCTGAATCTTCAGTGGACCAGGCTCTGATACCAATTGAAAGAACCCTAGAGGGGGGGTGAATAGGGTTATGAAAGTTTCTGCACAAATAATCACTTGTAAAGGACGTTAGGTTCTTAATCTAACTAGATTAAGATTCAATATAATGCAGGAAAAAGATAAAGGACAATAAGCGTATACTGAACCACTTCCTTTATTATATTGAAACAGAATGAAGTAATACAACCTGAGATGAATGTCCTTAGGTTGTACACAGAACTGAGCGCCTTGCAGAGGACGCTTCTTATTTTATGAATAACAACACACACCAAATTCACCCTTTGGTGTTTACTCTCAATCGATCCTAAGTCCGTCTAGGAATCGATTTCACAAGCATCAATCAACCCTAAATCCGTTAAGGATTGATTACACTCAACTTCTCACAATCACCAAATCTCACACAAAATAGAAAACGCTATTTCTATTTCGAACACCCGATTTCTTCCATGGAATCGATAACTTCTTCAATCTTCAATTCCTCTATTTAAAAGTTATTGATATTAGCATAATAGAGACGTTGGGATTGATTCTTCCTTGATCCTTTCCTTCTTTGTGTTTGCCTTTCCTTCCAATCTTGCTCCGATCTTCTTTCCTTCTTATGAGATTTCCGGAAATTGTAATCTTATCTTCCTTCCAATTTCTTGATTGATTATTTCCTACAAATCAAAGTAGATGCAATCAATTAGTCTGATTAGAAATATGGATAGAAAGATTGGATATTAATTTTCCAGAAAACTTCCCTATTTCGACTGCGCTTTTCAAAACTCCTCGCATAGGGTGAACGTCCTTATGCTGCCTTGGGTGAACGTCCTTATGATGCCTTGGGTGAATGTCCTTCTGCCTTCTTAAGATTTCTTTCCTTGCTCATTATATCTTTTCTGGATATTCGAATTTTAACTTTCATTCAAAACTGATCCAGTCGCCAAGGTCCTTGAGCCTGAGTCTATCAATGTCCTTGAGGGGTTATAACAAAAAGATCTATAGAAGTTGGTTTTGGACACTTTCCATTGATCTTTAGATTGGTAAGTTGCATCCCCAGATGATATTAGGGCTGTTCATATTCCGGTCCGGACCAGTTAACCCAAAACCGGATGGTAACCGGTCCGGTCTCCGGTCCAACTTTTTTTAATTTTCGGGTTTCGGTCCGGGTCGGTCTAAACCCGGAAAAACCCGGACCGGACCGAAAATCCAATTATTATAAATTTTAAATTTAAAAGAAAAATCAAGAAATCACAAATTTTGGTGTCAGTAGCCAAGATTTCCATAAAAATCACATCTATCTTCATATACATTGTAACCTAATAAGAATAATTCTATTTCTAAAATCTAATGATTCTTTTAGTCCTAAATTGGTATTAATACTCACGTAAATGGAAAACACAGTGATTAAAATTTGGTAAACTTTAATATTATTATATAATTTTTTCAATCTATCATTATCAACTTTTAATATTATATATCATAATTAGGGGCTATTTAGTCTAACTTTAACTACAGTAACTTCAATTATATATTTATGCATTTCAAGTGACTTTGATTATATATTTATGTGTGACTACAAATTGTGTCATATTGTTATGTATGTTATCATATTATTATATGATTTTTTAAATTTTAATAATTCATTATTTTCTAAAATTTTCTAGCATAAACTACATAATTATTTAATTAGGCTATTTACAAATTTTAACAGAAAAATTTCAAAAAGATCTCATTTGGTCCAAACCGGTCTGGATTGGCCCGGTCCAAATGCACATCGGGTTGGTCTGGGTTGGGACCAGTTGTTTTCGGTCCGGTCTTTGGTCCAACTTTTTTTCAATTTTGGGTTTCGGTCCGGTCCGGTCTGGGTTTGACCCAATGAACACCCCTAGATGATATGATGGATGAAGATATAAAAGGATCAGAATCATAACTCTCCAATCTAGCGGCAGTAGCAGTCGCATTCGCCATGATCAGCCATGACCAAGAATAATAAGGAAAAGAAGAAAGCTATCAAATCACTCCAATCAATACTCTAATCAAGATGATCAAAAAAATATTGGTTAAGATCAAGGAGGATTGATTAAGCTCAGAGTATGATAAATCCATTAGCTCTGATACTATGAAAACTAGAATGTAAGAATGAGAGATTTGAGAATTTGTTGTATTGATATGTGAAAAATTGACTACACAAGTATACAAGAGATGTATATATACACAATGAAAGTTGGGAGAAGTGTAAAGATAAGTATCTCTAACTAACTCTACTCTGCCTATAACAACCATCAACAAACTAATAGAAAATACAAGCTAACTATTCTATAGACTTCAACAAAAAGAAACACTTGTAAATTTCATGGGATTTATAGGGTAAAATACAATTTTTTTACATTTTAGACTTTGTAAGATATGAACATTTATATTTTGGATCCTTGGTTTTCAATGTTTATTTTTTTTGGACATGAAGGTTTGTGGGTTGAATAAAAAAAGTTTGTGTCATGTTCTTCTTTTTCTTTCCATATTTGAATTTATCTCCCGATTGGTGCAGAACTTCAGGATGAAGCTTAATTGAGGCTATTACTCACCTCTTTTATTCAAGCCAGAGCTACTTAGACACCTAAATACCCCCACAATTCTTCCATAGTTCCTTGGAAGTAGCTCAAAACTTTGGGTCCAAAGGTCAAATACAGATCAATTATAAAGGAAATGATAGGTAGATGGCCATTACAAAGTTGTGTCCATAACCATAACCATTGGATGGAGAAGATGACCAGTAAATAAGAAATGATAGGCAAAAGCAACCCAAATTATAAATGAAATAAGAGCAAATACATTAGTTCAATTTATGTGTTGGAACACGTGCTTGAAAGGGGTAATCTCCGACAGCCAGGAATGAAATGGAAGGAATGTTGAGTTGGGAACTGGACCGTGTTGGGTTTGGACCTGAGCTTCCTTGCCCGGGTTTGTGAAAAAAGACTCAAAGGATAAAAACCCGACCCGACAATCTCAAACGAAACCCACCCGACCTCTAGCATTCACGAATCGTTACATCTTTGTAAAGGGTGGGGTGGTGAGTGTCACGATGGAATGACTTAGGCAAGTTGCACGTTGGACGAGCTTGGAGAGGCTCGGGACTTGCTTCCGACTCGGAGGCCCGGGTTGGGTCGTCCCGGGAATGAACAGAGTCGAGGCTCGGAAGTACCCAAGGACCTGAAAAGTCGAGGCAGAATGAGCGCCGACAAACAACAGCATGGCTCGACCGAGTCAGCCAGGTGCCACGCCCGCGCCCAGTTTTGCAAGGAAGTGTCGCGCCCGCTACCAGTCACGTCGCGCCCGCGACCTGCCTTTTAGTGGACAGCCGCGACCGAGCTGCCTGGAGCCACGCCCGCGCCCAGTTGCTGCAGGAGATGGTCGCGCCCGCGACCCGTCTCGTCGCGCCCGCGACCTACGTTGTCCAGCGACAAGCTGTTGGGGGCAGACGACTGACTCGCCCGAGTCAGTTATGGCACGCCCGCGCCGTTCCCGCGACACGCGCGTGCCGAGACTTAATTTAGGGCTGTTTTTGGTTTAATTTTATGCTTTAGTATAAATAGCTCGTTTAGCACCCTTTTCTTGGCAGATTAATTATGATATTGAATGAATTGCTAAGGCATTGTTAGGGTTTGCTCCCTTTTCTCTTAAAAATCTAGATTACTTTATCCAATATTTTTGTGGTGTTTCTAGTCATTCCTTTATTGATCATTTGGTGGTTGTTTCCTTTATGATGGTCATGGTGGGGTGGTAGGCTTTGGTGGTGGACTACCTTTATCCAAGGTCATATCCAATCCCATTTGGTGTTCAAGGTTATTGATATTGGTTGATTTTGGTTATTATTCTTGTTATTACTCAAGTTCAAGGCTATTGATGAGAAGTTCAAGCATGGGTGATTGATATGTTCATCTTTCTCCCCTTATTCTATTGTTCATGGATTTCTCTCCTCTCTTCTACAACACAAACTCAAGCTAAAATCGTCATCCCCCACCGCGCCACGCTCCAGTTGGTATTAGAGCTACGGTTTGTTCTAGCTTGAGTTTTCATTTTTGTTCTTGCAAGTAGTGATTTCTATTGTTGGTTTTGATTGAAATATTGGTGTTCCCATCCCTTGTGCCTCCAAGTGTGTTGGAGAATTTGCTATTGCTAGTGTGTTTGTTGATTTTGATGCATTTTGGAGCTTTGAGGAAAAGTTGGAAATTTGTGCCCACAAGGTGTTCGATAAAATGCCCAAGTGAGAAAAACACAAAGAACCCTTAGCCAAACACAAGCCAACTACAAAAAAAACCCCAAACTCCACAAAATATTCCCAAACACATGCCGTCCCTCACATGGACGGAGAAGTTAATTCCGAACGGGAGGAATCAAGCCCCCGGAGTAGCCCTCACCTTCGGGCTCTCAAGAACCGACTTACCACTGCCTTCAACAATCGGTTCTCCGCCCTCGAGCGCAACAAGGAAGCACTTATGGCGCAGTTTGACAACCGCGCCCTAGAGCGTCAAGCTCCACCACAAGTTGAATGTCCGAGGCGTGCCTAAGTCCCTATCCCTCCTCCTCTTGTCTTTGAGTCGAGTGACGGAGATGGAGACTTCCCTCGACGCCGTCCTCGTCGATACGTGCATGATCGACTTCCTCGTGACGACTTCCAATACATCAAGATCGACATCCCCGAGTTCAATGGTTCCAATGATCCGGATGACTACATCGAATGGATCCAATTGATGGATATGATCTTCGAGACCAAGGAGTATGATGATGAAAAGGCTTATAAGATCGCGAGCTTGAAACTCACCAAGGCCACTTCAATCTGGTTTGAGAATATGAAGGTACCACGGATTCGTGAAGGAAAGACAAGGATTACTACTTGGACACGGCTCAAGCAAGTGATGAATCGCCGCTTCTTGCCGAACACCTACCGGCAGGATGTCTTGAGGAAAATGTATGCTCTTACCCAAGGTAAACGATCCGTCGGTGATTACATTTCGGAATTCGAGCAACTTCTTATTAAAAGTGGCCTTCAAGAGCCGGAAGATCAAACCATGATGCGTTTCTTGAATGGTTTGGACTCCACAATTGCTAAAAGGGTTGAGGTCAAACCATACTATTCCATGGATGAATTGTGTAGTTTGGCTCTCCGAGTTGAGCGAAGAAGAATGGAAAGGTCCAACACCAAGCCCTTGTCTAGACCCGCCTACTCACTTTCTAACCGGCCCCCTCCGGATTCAAGCACTCCGAAGTCTAGCGAGACACCCAAGTCCACACCGACCCCAAGAATTGACAAAGGAAAGGGACTTGCTTTGGAGACTCTAACGGAACCACCTCGACGGACGGAAGGCCGAAAGCGCTTTAAGTGTCATGGTTACGGCCATTTTTAAGCCGATTGTCCAAACCGTCAGACTTTGACACTCCAAGAGGTCCACGACATCAATGATGAGCTTCGAAAGGCTCAAGAGGAACCCGAAGTGTTGGTAGAAGATGCGAATACTAGTGATGATGAGGATGCCGCTCCCATTCCCCCGGTGCGTGGAGGCGCACTTGTTGTGAGGAGAGCTTTGCATACCCATGAGACTCCCCTCGACAAGGCCCAACGGGAAATGTTGTTCCAAACGCGTTGCTTTGTAGGTGAAAAAGTGTGCACTCTTGTCATCGATGGAGGGAGTTGCACGAATGTCGCATCTACCACTATGGTCGAGAAGCTTGGCTTGCCTCTATTACCGCACCCTCAACCCTATCCACTCCATTGGCTCAACGATCACAATGGCATCAAGGTAACTAAGCAAGTCTTAGTGAATTTCTCTTTTGGATCTAACTACGATGATTCCCTTGTTTGTGATGTTGTCCCTATGAGCGCTTGCCACATTTTATTGGGTCGACCATGGCAATATGACAAGAAAGCGGTGCACAATGGGTTGAACAACACTTACACATTCACCCATAAAGGCAAGAAGGTCAAGCTACTTCCCATTTCTCCCCAAGAAACCGAAACTTCCAAAACCGGGAGGGGTAGTGAGTTGAGGAACCTTCTTATGATGATCGAAACATGGGAAGAGCATGCTCTTGGCGAGGACGAGCTACCTCTTGCTTCGTCTTTGCCTTATAGCGAGCCTAGTAAGGTTGAGAGTTCCCAAGCACCACATAAATTTCCCCCACCACTCCTTAACCCTTCACCTCCACAAAACAAGCCTCCTTCCACTTTCTTGCATATGGATGATGGATACATTGTGGGATTTGAAGATTGTGGAATATCTAGCATGATTGATCGTGGCCTTTGGGATGACCGAAGTTTACCGGAGTTAATTGAAGGGAAGTATTCTGATTTTAACCCCCAAGAGTTGAGGGCAACTCTTTTTCAAGAAGGGGAGCATGGACCGTGTTGGGTTTGGACCTGAGCTTCCTTGCCCTGGTTTGTGAAAAGAGACTCAAAGGATAAAAACCTGACCCGACAATCTCGAACGAAACCCATCCGACCTCTAGCATTCACGAATCGTTACATCTTTGTAAAGGGTGGGGTGGTGAGTGTCACGATGGAATGGCTTAGGCAAGTTGCACGTTGGACGAGCTTGGAGAGGCTCGGGACTTGCTTCCGACTCGGAGGCCCGGGTTGGGTCGTCCCGGGAATGAACAGAGTCGAGGCTCGGAAGTACCCAAGGACCTGAAAAGTCGAGGCAGAATGAGCGCCGACAAACAACAGCATGGCTCGACCGAGTCAGCCAGGTGCCACTCCCGCGCCCAGTTTTGCAAGGAAGTGTCGCGCCCGCTACCAGTCACGTCGCGCCCGCGACCTGCCTTTTAGTGGACAGCCGCGACCGAGCTGCCTGGAGCCACGCCCGCGCCCAGTTGCTGCAGGAGATGGTCGCGCCCGCGACCCGTCTCGTCGCGCCCGCGACCTACGTTGTCCAGCGACAAGCTGTTGGGGGCAGACGACTGACTCGCCCGAGTCAGTTATGGCACGCCCGCGCCGTTCCCGCGACACGCGCGTGCCGAGACTTAATTTAGGGCTGTTTTTGGTTTAATTTTATGCTTTAATATAAATAGCTCGTTTAGCACCCTTTTCTTGGCAGATTAATTATGATATTGAATGAATTGCTAAGACATTGTTAGGGTTTGCTCCCTTTTCTCTTAAAAATCTAGATTACTTTATCCAATATTTTTGTGGTGTTTCTAGTCATTCCTTTATTGATCATTTGGTGGTTGTTTCCTTTATGATGGTCATGGTGGGGTGTTAGGCTTTGGTGGTGGACTACCTTTATCCAAGGTCATATCCAATCCCATTTGGTGTTCAAGGTTATTGATATTGGTTGATTTTGGTTATTATTCTTGTTATTACTCAAGTTCAAGGCTATTGATGAGAAGTTCAAGCATGGGTGATTGATATGTTCATCTTTCTCCCTTTATTCTATTGTTCATGGATTTCTCTCCTCTCTTCTACAACAACAAACTCAAGCTAAAATCGTCATCCCCCACCGCGCCACGCTCCAGGAACTCTCTAGCGTCCTCCCATGTTCCCCATTTATTTATTATTTTCTTTTCGTTTAATCTATATATAGTATGTTTTATACACTAAAAATATATATATAATAGGAAAATCTATATGGTACCTATTTACGCTAAAGTTGATTCAATAAAAAATATTTTAGAATGAAAAGTAGGAATGAACTTCTATTGTTATAGAACAAATAAGACTCTGTTCTTTTATGCGGTGTTGTGCAGTGCTATATCACGACTTATCATACCACTCAATATTCTTCCACACTTTGCCACATGTACTTTACAAAAATCATTACTGATATATCTCTTCACTTTTCTCATGTACTTTTCATGTTCTTTTTCCTCACCTATAATTAAGATTCTGATTAGTTCAAAATTTCAAAGATTAAAAATAAAAATAATTAAACACTTGTATGAACCCTCTCACATGTGAGACATGACAAAATAAAAAAAATTCCAATTACAAGACAGTTTTCTCAGTGCCTAATTAATTAAAAATTGATTGTAACATTAATCTAATTCAAAAGAGATTAATAAAGAAGTAAATGCAGTCAAAGAAGGCAATTTTTTTGTAAGAAAACTGTTTCAAGTCTAAGCTGACGTAGTCACGTTGGAGGCGTGAGACAGAAAAACAAATGAAGGAATTGTATTTGCGTGCCATTTGGCAAACTGTGGTTGCTTTAATTAGTGGTTAGCTAGGCTTAATCTAGGGTTGCAGCCCCTAATTTTAGGATTAAACCTCATGCAAATCAAAATTAACCCTTTAACTCTTTAGTTTGCTTTTCGTGTATGCTGTTTCATATCTCATCCTCATTTGTCATCTTCCATTTTATTCCACCTCCACTTTTTGTTTTCTTGCACAACAAAAACCATCAAAATGATTTTATTTTTTTGGGGTTTTATGGTCGAGATTAATCTAATTTCCTTGTTTTAGAAATAGTCAGCATTCTACCATTTCTTTATTATTATTATTATTTTGGTGGAGCCGTAGAGGACTGTATAAAAATCATGTATGTGATGTTTTGATTGCTGTTAATTATCTTAATTATAGAAAGTTGTTTTGTAGAAGGTCATACAGGGGAGGGATTTTACAATATTTATTTTTTCGACTTGAAAGTTAATGGATTGCATAAAAAATATCTTACCTCTCTTATTTCATTTGTAATTTGGGTTGTCTTTGACTATTTTTTTTTATTTATTGGTCATTTTCCTCATGCAAAGATTATGGTTATGGACATATACTCTTAATAGCCATTGTGATGGTCATCTTACGATAATTTCCTTTTGTAATTGGTCCGTATTTGACCCTTGAACCGAAGTTTTTGGTTACGTACTTCTAAGGAACCGCAGGATACTTAAGGGGTCTAAATAGCTCCTACATGAATAAGAGAAATGAATTATAATTTCAATATTAATTTTAAGCTTAATCTTGAATTAAAAGTTTGATACTAATCGGGAAAGAATTAAATTCAACATGGGAAGAAATGATGAACAAGGCACGAATCTTTTTTATTTAGTCCACAAACCTTTGGATCGAACATTGAAACTAATGGTCCAATAAATAAATATTCATACATTACAAGATCCAAAATTTTTTTTAAAAAAAACTGTCATATAAACATCCTGTGACTTCCTGTCTATCTTTAGAGGATTTTATAGGCAGTATTATAATGAATGTCGGCTTTAAGCATCGATTAAATTAATTGGCAAAGCGTCTTTTGTTCAGTATTCAGCATTCAAGTTTATATTCTACACATTAATCTTAACATATTTCTTTCACATTTACGCTAAAAGAAATATTATAAGGTGTTGTGTTACAATATATATGACATGAAAAGATAGGTGGCACTAGAAGTTTGAACATGGGACAATTAAAAAAAGAACAAAACAGTAGTAAATTACAGCATATATCTTCAAAATATGAGGGATACAAAAACTAACTGTATCATATGGTGACATAATGCATCTAATGACATGAAATCTTGATAATGTAACATCATGATATCTTTTGATGTGCATATATTTGTTGATATTAATACTTGTATAATTTTGTTAGAATCATAATATTGACTTGATTCAATATTCAATGGCTGTTAATTAAGCTTACGTAGTGGTCGGGTTTGGCCTGCTAATTATAGGTTGGTTTTCTAAATTTGGTTTATTTCGGGATTGTGCTGAGAAAATAGTGTCTGAGCCCAAAAACTTTCAAATTACATTATTGAACCTCTTGGGAAAAAGTTATCATTATAACATGTTGAGTTGAATTGAAATCAATATACCCTTTTATATTTACCTAAACCTAAAATACACCTGACTCATAGCCACTTGAACACAACATATATATACTTGACCCGCAGTTAATCCATCTGCCTAAATTACTAAGTCTACTAAAAAAAATGAGGCCGTCAAATAATTTAGCATGAGTTTCTTCTAGCCCTCATTGAAAAACAAAAAAAATAAAATAAAATTACATCCTCTACAAAGTCAAGTTAGTAAAAGTTAATGCCGAAAATGGAAAGACAAACAAAATGTCAAAATTTGAAGGGGGTTAGATGTAGAAATTCCTCTAATTAAACATGTGGAAATAGAGTTCTTTAATTTCCTGTTCTTTTATGCATATAATAAGTTGTGGGTATGGATAAATTGGTCAGTTATAGATAGTATGGATAAATATGGTTAAGTTGATGGTATAATTCATAGTTGAGGGTGTGGTAAATTGACATGTGAAAAAAATAGAAAAGAAATATATTTTTATGTAGAAAAATGATGTTGGAAAATAAATATTTACTGGGTATATTTAAATAGTATTTGGAGAGGTGTAGTAAATAAAAACTAGTAAAGTAGGAAAGTAATGTGGATAATATGAACAATGTATATAACTGCGGATAGTGTGAATATATAAGATTTTTCTCACCGTTAAAAAGTACCGTTTAAGTTAACCCATCGTACAGGAAGGATGGGAGGAGGTCTAATTTGAGGTTGAGAGATTGAAATTTATTGAGAAAAATATTATAAACATACGACTAACAAAATATTGCCATACTTTTCAAAACAATAGAAAATCAAAATGATCACGTACACCATAAAATTTGTCCACAGATCAGATGAATATGACAAAGGCAGACCAAACATATTGCCAAAAATCCGTATCCTTCTTTTTGGGAGAAGTTGAATATCCTCCAATTCATTACTGACATGAATATGAATATATGTTGCTTGTTATCACGAAAATATTATTACATTTTTGTTGCTTTAAGAACAAGTTCTAGAGTAAAATATATATAGGGCCATCACTAGTATACCTAAGTTTGCATCATGCTATGTATGAAACTTTAATCTAATTAGCTTATTTTAATCACAAATGTTAAGTAGTTATTGTGTATGATACGTTGATATGTTAGCTTTGTTTACAATTCTAGAATAGAGATTTTCATATTTAGAAGCCTCCATGCATGCACAAATACCAATTATGGTTGTATATAAATATTAGATATATTGTTTTTAATGATTTACTATTCACCTAAGCTCTAGGCTATAACTAGCAATGAGGTCAAGTCACCAATATTTATTTTTGGATAAGATTTTGAAAGATTATTCGAATTTGGAGCTAATGTCTTGTTTTTCTATTCTTTTTTGGGTGTGTACATATTGGAAAGTAGCTAAGATGATACGTAATTGAACATACTTTTTTCTGAGAGTTTGTTATTTGTTGAACGTTAAGATGATATAAAGTTTAGAGCAAAGCACTATTTAAATACCTTTCTTTTCTTGAAACTAATAATATTCCTATTATGAATTTTAACATAAATTCTTTTTATAGATATTATTGATTATCAATTATAAAAAGCATGGAAGACATTGGCTATACCAACAATACTACTAAAAATATGTGTATTACCAACCATTTTTTTCCAACCAATTTAAAATGGTTGGAAAAACCAACTATTTTAGCAACCATTTGATATTCCAACTATTTTTCAAAAAATTTAGTGGAAAAAATAGTTGGAAATTCCAACCAATTTTGTTAAAATTGGTTGGAAATTTTTCCTACCATCCTTTTTCCTACTATTTGAAAATGGTTGGAAAAATGGTTGGATTACCAACTATTTTTCCAACCAATTCCAAATAGTAGGAAAAATGATGGTAGGAAAATTTTCCAACCATTTTAGCCAAATTGGTTGGAATTTCCAACCATTTTTCCTACTAAATTTTTTGAAAAATAGTTGGAATATCAAATGGTTGCTAAAATAGTTGGTTTTTCCAACCATTTTAAATTGGTTGGAAAAAAATGGTTGGTAATACACATATTTTTAGTAGTGAATTACAAATGACACCCTAATCAAATGAACCCAATTTGTTAGCCATATTTTAGGAGTCTTTTTGTAAATTTAAAAATTATGGATAAAAATAATTTTATACAAATTATATGAGGTACTATAGTTATAGAAGTCAACTACGTCATTTTTTAAATTTAACTAGTATGGTCAGCGCGTGCAAAAATTATATCAATTTTTTTAATTTAACTAGTTTGACCAGCTCATGCTTCACACATGTTGGCCTAACTTATATAAAATTTAATATTTCAATATTTAGTATAAATTTCCTACATCTCATGAAAAACTAAATTAAATTTATATTTTATTCAATTAGCTGATTATTTGTTTATGAGAAATGTACGTTATATATATTTAACTAAATAAAAAAAACCATAGTATTCACAGGTATAAACTAAATATTTTGTTTGGATTTTTCCCTATCATAATGTAGCATATAAATAAAATTCTTAAATGAATAATAGACACATTGAAGCTATGTTGCAAATGTACTTAAACATAATTATAAATTTTAATTTTATTTGAATAATTATACGAGAAGTAAGATCGTGTTACCTATAAACCTATATACAATATATATAATATCAATAGTTAGCATGTAATTAGCTTAAAAAGTTTGTGGAAGATAATCATCTGATTATGTCTGTAGACATAAGTACATTTAAAGGGCCCTTATAATCAAATGATATGTCTACATTTAAAGGACCGTTATAATCAAATAATATCATGTACATATACAAGTTATGGACTGTGAATAAAGAATCCTAATATTTCATTGGATGATAACACAATAAAAAATATAAGAAATCCTAATATATCGGGAAAAGAGTGCTATTTATCTTCATATATTATAACCTATTCACGTAAAGGAGATGGAGGAGGATAATAATAATAATAATAATAATAATAATAATAATAATAATAATAATAATCTCCAATACCCTTAAAAGCACATAGGGGTGTGGAAATAAATATACACCACGACGACGACGATAATGATAATAATAATAATAATTTATTAATATATAAAAGTAACAATTTTGAATTATGAAATACTGAGAGAATAATGATTTTCGAAAATTGTGCCAATAAGATTAAATAAAAATCAATTAATTTCAATATATTTCCCGCCCAATAAATTTGCAGTTATTAAGTACAATTCAACCACCATATTATCCACTCTGTTATACCCATCTATTAATAACAAAAAAACAGTCGCATTAATTTCGTAGATAACTGCTCAAATTCAATCTCACTACACCACAAACTCTGAATAATCCCTAGTGGATACCATTATATAACCGATAACCAATTTAAATTTATAGTTTCCACAACTGCTCGTTTCAAAGATTAAGCCACTCATGTCTAAGAAAATGAACTAATTCAGATTGTGAAACTGTGAATGGTTCATTAAATCAGTTATAGTTTGTTTGATGGTACCTGCTACTCGGATAACCGTAGTAATTCTAGAGCTAATACGTGCAACAAACTCCGACTTCTGGAGGGATGCATTTATTAGATGATAGGTTGATGCGGGTGTAGGGCCCGCGGCCCGAAGGGCACGGTCCCCTACGGAGTGTCAAGATCAACGTAGGGTTGCTTATATTTCCTAGGGTGCATTTTTTAATTATTTTATGCACAAATATTATTTTCGCTGATTTTTATTATTTCATGTTAAGAATATTTAATTTTACTAAATTTAAATCCGAAACACTTCTTCTCTTTTGATGATATACCAGATTGACCCCGCCCAAAGCCGGCTCGAGCTTCCCAAAGAGAAATCCGCGAGGATTTCTGGTCCAGGATAACTTAGGCGTCAACTATATGATGCGGTCTGTCCATGATAGGCCTGAACAGGGCTTAAATCAAGCCCATTACTACAAAATCTGCGAGGATTTCATGGCTGTGTGGCCTTGTTAGGCCATTGTCACACTTAAGACAGCCCACCGGGTGACTCACGGAGTGTCTAAGTGAGCCTACTGAACAGAAATCCGCGAGGATTTCTGGACAGTGAACACACCCGAGCCGGCTGCGCAAATCAATTGCTCTCCCAAACAAAAGAAGGTCGGGAAATAAATTCAAATAAAATCAAATACCCTAACATGCATGCGTGAAATAATGTAAAAAAAAATGGAGTCGTCAGTCAATTGTGAAAAATTGACAAAAACCAAAATGAAAACTCCACGATCCGTGAACTGGAGACCGGTTCGGGGGTAAAGGTACGAATGTAGGGAGGATGCCCTTACACCTGATCCGAGAAACGACTAGGGAAGCAAGATTAAACACCCAAGGATCACAATTACTCTAAGGTTTAAGAAAACCCTAATTAGAACTCATAACAAACTCTATTTTTAGGGTTTTAGGTTCACTGTTGGCGAAGGGTTGTGCAAGGTCATCATCGATGGTGGGAGTTGCTCCAACTTGGCTTCTACCTACATGGTTGAGAAGCTCCAATTACTGGTCGTAGCTCATCCCTAACCATATAGCTTGCAAGGGCTTAAAGATGGTGGCGATCTTCAGGTAACTCAACAAACTGTGGTATTTTTCTCCATTGGTCCTCACAAGGATAGTGTTTTGCGCGATGTTGTTCCTATGGATGTTTGTCATTTGCTACTTGGTAGACCCCGGCAATATGATAAGCGTGTCATCCATGATGGATTTAAGAACACTTACTCAATCTTGATGAGAGAAAAAAGGATCACGCTTAGCCCCCTCTCACATGCCCAACTCCTCACACACCAAACCGGGATGGGAAGTGAGAAGAGAGACCTCCTCCATAAGAGTGAAACACGGGATGAAAGAACTTTGAGTGAAGGGAAGCCACGTTTGGCTTTACTTTTGCGAAAAAGTAACCATAGTGAGGTTGAGAGAACCTTATCTCCACAAAATTTTCCAACCTTCCTCCGTTGTCCCTCACTGTTACCTACAACTCCTACCGATCTCTATAGCATGAATGAGAGCCTTGAGTTGTGTTCGATCATTCCCGAGCCACCTTTTGGAGACGAGTTGCATAGCAACAAGTCCATCGTGTCACTCCCTAGCTTGCCTCCTCCCACACCGAGATTGACCAAGGAAAAGGTAACTTCTACCGTCCTTGACCTTGATCTCTCTTGTGCTAATTACATAGTAGAATCCAACAAAATCATGTGCGGGAGAGCCAACCAGGAGAGCGAAATCGAGAATCTCTGCCTTTGCCCCATCAAAAATTATTATACTAAGCGGAGCGGAGTGGTGAGCAAGTACTTGATATGGATCTTCGATGAGATTCATTGTGGAGGGTCGATTCTTCTTATGGGTGCATCAAAACCCCAAGATTTGAGGGCAAATCCTCTCCAACTCGGGGTGTATGATCCGGGAGGATCGTGCTAATATCAGACCTTTTTTCTACTAAGGACCAACCTGGGAATTTTCAAGGGCCTCAAGGTTTATTTGGTCCTGGAAGTTAAGAAGAAAAGTGATGGATCCGGCTAATTTTTAGTCTCATAAGCCTAGAAAGTCCCCACATGGAGGAAAGGAATAAGAAGTCAGGAGGGTCGAGTTCAAGCCAAGGGGTATTTCGGTAATTTCAAAGGGTCGAACTCGGGTCTATAGAACATAAAGGAAGAGCACGGGAGAAACCCGGACTCAAAAAACTAAGAAAAACTGGAGAAGGAAAAAAGGAAAGCAGAAGAAAGTGGGCAAAATTGGGTACAAGAAAAATATATATCTTCACTCTTTCGATCATAGCTCCTTCAATACAACTTTGATTGGTCTGAAATATGGTGAGCTTATAGTACACATCGAGAGCTTTCCATTGATACATTATATGACCAAATCGGAGTTAAAACGAAGAAGTTATATGCATAAGAAGTCAGCAGAAGCCGACAGGCACTGGCAGTGCCTCCCCTGTTTCTCCGCCTAAACTTTCTTCATGAGGCGCTGATAGCGCCTCCTCAGACGCTGCCAGCGTCTCAGCCTTTTCCAGCAGATATTCGCGACTTTTCTCCCCCTTTTCCTATACATTTTGTACCCTCCTCCATTTTAGATATAGTTTTTAAACATTGATTTTTAGGTTTAGCCACTTGAAAAACACTTTGTGAGTTTTAGGGTATTTGAAACCCTTGTAATTAAGATTAATCCTTGGTGGATTAATTAGTTAATTTCCTTTCATTCAAGTGGGTTGGTGTGTTTTCTTCCAATTCTTGAGTGGAAATTCTTAGAGTTTGAAGTGTGGATGTTAGTGGTGAATCCTTGCAACCTTCTTGAGGTTCTTAGGCTAATTGGTGAGTTTTACTCTTTAATTAGTCATATCTCTCTATTATTATTCTTGTTGTGTTGATTTTCATCATTAATCTCCCAAAAACCCTAAAAATTAGTGGTAGTTTTATGAGTTCTAAATTGGGGTTTTCTTAAACCCTAAGTAGTTAGTGGATCCTTGGCCTCTCATATTTATCCATTCGAAGGACCCCCGGGTTTCACAGAACAACACCTCCCGCCGAAGCGGCCTTTACTCCATCAGGTTTTTAAGTAAAAGAAAAAGGAAAAAAGAAAAAGAAACAAAGTTATCACAAGATTTAGAAAATTGGAGCATGCACTAGCGTAACAATACTAACGAGTACTCAAAAGGAAGAAAAAAAAAACTAAATTACAGCGGACGGGGCGCTATGGTCTACATCATTACATATGAATAATAATTAGGGGTGGGCGCGGATCGGATATCCGATCCGAACATAAAAATGGATCGGATAACCGGAAAGTCGGATAGTCAAAATCCCGATCCGTATTTGATCCGTAAATTACGGATAACCGCCTTTATGGTTAACCGGATTGTCGGATTATAAATTTTGCGATCCGTATCTGATCCAAAAGTCACGGTTAACCGAGTTTTTGGATCGGATAATGGATTATCCACGGGGCATGAGCAATACAAAAAACAGAGAACCCAAGCTGTCCAACCACGGCTCAAATAATACTCTCCCCTTCATTACTAGACAACCCATACACAGAAAATGTCCAGTCAAGCAATCCAACAGATCAACCATGGCTGCTGCCCACATCAAAATAGCAAATACATAGTACATTGGTACCAACTACCAAGTATCAACTTTCAGCAACCAGCCAGCCATGGAGATATGTAACATCAAAACAACCTGGGCAATAACCCAACAAAACAGCCTATGAAAATGTCATGGGGAAGGGGGATTAATGTCTTACAAGAGGGATTAAACCCCTAAAATAACAAATAACAAAAGTCCAATTTAAATAAACTACACCACAATCATCTTCAACATAGCAGCACTGCAGCAAGCCAACAACCACTTTGATACCAACTGTTCAATCATATGTCATCAGAAGCTATAGCAGATTCATCAATGGCAATGTCGACTGCCCGGTGCCCGTCGCCGACTGGTGAAGAGTTGGGTGGCTGTTGCCTGCCGGCTGGTGGATCGTGGTGCGTCGGTGATATTCGGTGACTGTGAGAGCTTGAGAGTTGAGACTTGAGAGTTGAGAGTGTGGTTTGACTGTAAGAGATTGAGAGCTTGATCAGAGCTTGAATTACTCGGCTAGGGATTTAGGGTTTGAGAATTGTGAGAACTTAGTGAGAAACTGAGAATAACGTATGTACATAGCTAGGTATTTAAAGGAATCTTAGTTAGGGTTTGAGAAACTTTGGAGAGTGAAAGACAGAGAGACGTTAGACTTGGAAAAGGAAAGCAGTAAATAGGCCTGGGGAAAGTTGAATTGTATTTGTACTGGGACTTGGAGTGAGAGGCGTGCAAAAAGGTGTGCAAAGGGGACTTGTACTGCAAAGCAACAATTACAAAAGTACAAAACCCTATAAAAAAAATAGGAGCCTTTGAAAAAGTCGGATTTTCGGTTATCCGACCCGGTATCCGAATTTTTTTTCCACGATCCGTATCCGATCCGTGATCCGGAGAAAAATAGCGGATCGGATATCCGATCCAAGAAAATAAAAAATTATCCGCTAATTATCCGTTTTTTCGGATCGGATTTTCGGATAATTGGAACGGATCTCGGATTATGGATATTGTGCCCACCCCTAATAATAATAAAAAAAACAAAGGATTAATTACTGAATCCTTAGCTGGACCCGACCTGTATTTGAAAAGCGCGAAATTCGCGAGGACCCGAGACACGGCGAAACCCGAAATCAACAAATCCGCGAGGACCCAAAATCTTGGAAAACCAACAAATCCACGAGGATTCCAGCTTTAATCGATTTCAAAAGTGGGAAAGTCTGCGAGGATCTGAGACCTTAGGAGTCACCAAATTCGCGAGGATTTCATCGTACCGAAATGGCTTTTTTTTTCTTAAGTGTGAGGTACTATGAGTGTAAGCTTACAGTCCGCGAAAATCCCCCCAAAAAATAAACTCGAACTTCCCTTTTATAGTCGCCTCGAGACAGTTGATTTTCAGTTTCAAAAGCCATCACTTCACATGAAATCCGCGAGGATTTCAGAAGTGGGTTAAGTGATTTTGATCATGATTACCGAGGACGATGGCATATGATTGGTTTGGTGGCGGTTTTATTTGGAAATCTGCGAGGTTCTCCATGGTCGGGATAGTGGAGAAGAAGCGGTTCTTTTAAATATGCAAACTGCCATTCTTGACTTGAAAAGTGTGCCCTTTGACTGAATCCGCGAAGACTTCCCTTTCGGAATAATATTTAGAAATTTTGAAAGACTCATCGGGTTTATTTGGCACGGATTCGCGAGGAGCTGATGTTGGGCCAGCCTGTCATGATCCGCGAGGATCAGACTCAGCCCAATCCTGAAATCCACTAGAATCTCTGCTAGGCAGAAAACGGGATCCTCCAGGATCTGTGCTGGGCTGGCACTTGGTCCGCCATGATTTTTCTGGTCTGGAAAATGGGATCCGCCAGGATCTCTTCTCCGGGTTGGAGAAATTGGATCCGCATAGATTTTTCATCTGAGCCAAAAGATCCGCGAGCAATTGCCTGGCCTGCCCTGCAAAAGATCCGCGAGAAACTGGCTGGGCTGGCCTGTAAAAGATCTACTAGGATTTGTCCCCGAGCTTAGTCAAAGATCCGCGAGGATTTGGGTCTCGGGCCCGCTTGAAATCCACAAGGATTTTGTCTTTGGCCAACTGGAAATCCGCTAGGATTTCTGTCTTGTGCCAGCCTAAAATTTGCACGAATTTCTATGTTGGGCCCTCTTGAAATCCGCGAGGATTTGTGTCTTGGGCCGGATGGAATCCGCGAGGATTTCTGTGTTGGGTTTGTTTGAAATCCACGTGAATTTTTGTGTTGGGTCAGCGTGAAATCCGCTAGGATTTCTGTCTTAGACCAACTTGAAATCCGCAAGGATTTTTGTGTTGACCTTAACCAAGAGTTGACTTTGGATTGACCAAGAGTTGACTTTGACCAGTAGTTGACCTTGACTCGAGAGTTTGACTTTGATTTGACCAAAAGTTGAGTTTGACCAGGAGTTGACCTTGACCTGGGAGTTGATTTTGACCGAGAGTACTAGATCTGGAGGGAGCGTCTTGGGCCTGGTTCATTTGGATCCACGAGGACCTTTTAACCTGGTTTGACCGGGAATTGACTTACAAAAACGGAAATGACTTATCGTTGGGCCGAATCAAAATTAATATAGGTTCTAGAGTCAGCGAGGAGCTCTAAATTATGCCCAGCCCAAGTCACAATCCACGAGGTGCCTATATAGCCCAAAGTCCACGAGGACTCTAACAAGCCCGAAATCCTTGAGGTGCTTGTTCAATACTATTTTTGGTGTCTACAGCGGGCTTTGCCCGTTGCTCTGATGATTCATGATAACTCAACGGATCGCATGGCCTTTGCGGCATCATTCAAATTTTTGCCCTATCAACTTGCGATGGTAGGATAGTGGCTACCATGGTGGTGACGGGTGACGAAGAATTAGGGTTCGATTCCGGAGAGGGAGCCTGAGAAACGGCTACCACATCCAAGGAAGGCAGCAGGCGCACAAATTACCCAATCTTGACACGGGGAGGTAGTGACAACAAATAACAATACCAAGCTCTTCGAGTATGGTAATTGGAATGAGTACAATCTAAATCCCTTAACGAGGATCCATTTGATGGTAGTGCATGGTCGTTCTTAGTTGGTGAAGCGATTTGTCTGGTTAATTCCATTAACGAATGAGACCTCAGCCTGCCAACTAGCTATGTGGAGGTAAGAATTATTATTAGAAATTATTGAGAAAGTTAAAATATCTATTATTTGTGTTTGGTTTACATATAGAAACATGAATTTTAATAACATTACGAACCTTTCTAGGACAACCCTTGTTATCAGGACAATAATTTTGGTCGATAATGATGGGGTTCTTGGCATTCACCATTGTGATATGTTCAAAGATAGAACATTTTTGACATATCCATTGCTCGGCCTCCCCCATGACTTAATTCTTACCCCATTTTCTGTCCCGGTAAAAGTTGCAGTTTTAACGGTAACGTTTTGCACTCCTGCCTCGTTTACTTCTTTCCCTAGACTTCCAATGCTACATAAAATAAAACAATTAATTATGAGCCATCAGATATATATATGCTAGTAATTTACATACTTGACGAACTTGTAAGTCTACATAATGCAAACCTAATTCCATGGCCAGGACCACAGTTCATGTTCTCAATCCACAAGTTAGTAGTCCCTTCACCAATAGAGACACAATCATCTCGGTGCCAATGTTAGAGTTTAAGATGGTGACCCCATTGACCTTTCAACATGAATGCCATCGGTGTTTGGACTAGATCCAGAAGCTGACACCTTTACGTTTTGCACCTTGACATTCTTACATCCATTAATCACAATGTGGTACAACTGACTATTTATTGATGTTACTCCATTGATGGCTATGTTCCTTGAGTTTGTAAACATCAGTGTCTGCATGAACATGATCAAAAACCATCCAATGCTGGTTAGTAAAGCAATTGAACATATAATCACTATTTGTGAAATAATTGATCTTTTATGGATCGATATAGAGGATATTATAAAGAAAATTTCAACATGTAAATTTATGTTAATTAAGTTGATCGAGGAAGAGATGATGGATTCTTACAGTAGCACCGAAGGGACAGCCATTCCCGGAGCTCTTGCAGGACCACAAACTAGCACCCTTTGCATCAAAAGTCCAACCGGAGATAGTAACTCCGGTGACGCTGTCGAAGGCAAATCACGTGGCGGCATTCCGGAGGACCTTAAAGTCAGAGGGGCCCACGATGGTTCCCTTAATATCAAAAGTAATGGAACTGCTCTTACAACTCTGGCCATTAAACTTGACACCAGTCTTAACCAGAAACTGTCCCTTTGGAACGCTAATGGTGGACGAACCTGTGGAGGCACAGGCTGAGTTCCAGGCTGAGATGAATGCCTTGGATGAGTCTGATTTACCGTCAGGGGTCGCCCCGTGACTGGTAATGTCAATGTCTCCAGCGTTGGTTGCTGGGAATGTCATGACCAAAACAAGTACTGTTAGGGTCATCGTAATCATCAAACTTGGTGTTGAGCCTAATCTCAACATCTTGTACGTTCCTTCTTTTTTCGTTTGTATTAAAGGGGTTTGGGGGTATCTCAGAATTTGGATTCGTAGCTTCTTCTTGATATATATAGACAAGAAAATCGAAGAAGAGGGTTTTGAGAGTTCGAGGATGGAGAAGATGGGAGATGGTGGAGGAGTATTTATAGGATTTCAATGCCTAATAATATGTAGTTTGGTGAATTTTATTGATACATGACTTCTTGGACCAGCCTTCTTACTTTGTGGACCAACATATGCATGCATGGTGACAGTTGATTAGTTGAATATCTCTTACGTACTCATAAGAAAATAAGGATATATTGAGAAATTGAAAAGTGCATGTCGTGCAATGCAAATTATCAAATTTACTGTCGTGTATTAACTAGAGAGACCGCATATATTAAAATATATTAATTTTTTATGAGATAACTTTTTATAAATATTTGATAGCTTTAAAAAAATAATAACATGCAGGCTGCAACTAATACCTAATTGTAATTTCAGTCTCTAAAACGATAATACTACTAATATAATAATATAAAACGAACCAATATATTTTTTTTAAGTGCGTTGTCATTGTTAAAAATCATATTCTTGTACATTAATTTTTTAAGAAAAGAATATGATTCAGTTGTATTATAAAATATACCTTTTGTAAATTATACAAAATTATAATTTTATCAATTGTTTTTTACATTTGTAAAGACACGTACATATTAAATGTAATGAATAGATTTGATTAGATTTCAGTTTTATTTATATATGTATAGCCAATAACTATTACACTCTTTATATTGATATATTGATATATCAAAAATTTGATGTAAGAAATATCTTAAGAGCATTATGCCGTTGCCCATACTAATCAGATAGGTAAAAGTTAATGATCACATGTCTTTATTACATATGTCGTCACAAAATTAATAACAAACATCACTTAGCGGGGAGTTCCCTTTTTAAAAATGAAAGTTATACGAGCTTTGAAAAAAAAAAAGCCTTTTTACTTATCTTATCCTAATATAAAAACCATATTATAATGTATCAAGTTCACATAAAAGATCATGATCGAATTCATTAGAATGATTGAAATCTATCCGCCTCCTATCTCTATATGCTTCCTCTTTCCGAATTAAATCAAATAAATGTGACTAACTTAGGTGGCATTCAATCATAGTATTTGAGGTATCATTTAGTATTTTAATCGGGTTAATATTTTTACAATTGGACAAGAATTAGTGTCAATAAATTAGTATTTTAATTAAGTAGTATTAGCATTTTAAGTACTGTTTTTTAAAGGCATATTAGATGACAATATACTGACCTTTTGGGGTATTGGATTGTAATATATCGACCTTTACTATTGGACAACAATATCCCTGACCTTTATACTTGGGTGAGATTATTATACCAACAGTGACTAAGGAGGTGGTGACTGGTTAATTGGTCTCGATTCTGACGTGACAGGCGGAGGAAAAGTAATCAGCCATCGCCCAATAACTCTATTAACTCCTTCGTTTTTCTCACTAACCCACGTTAAAAAAAAAGAAGCTCTAACACAGTGATTAATGGGGTGGTGAACTGGTCTTCACACTGACATGAAACACAACCAACCAATGTCTTGTAATGTAGGTTAGTGAGAAAAACTAAGGGGTTAATGAAGTTATTGGCTCGGGACAGTTTTTTTCCCCTTCGCCAACCATGTTAGAGCGCATGGAGATCAGTTCACCACCCTCTTAGTTACTGTTGGTATAATAATGTCACCCAGGTATAAAGGTCGGGGATATTGTTGTCCAATAGTAAAGGTTGGTATATTACAATCCAATACCCCAAAGGTTGGTATATTATCATCCAAAAACCCTTTTTTAAAATACTTATAAAATTAACGTCTAATTTTCGGAGAAGTATTTCATATTTTTTTAGTCAAAGAATACTCTTTGTCAATTTAATCTTTGTAAATTATTCAGATCATTTTATGTCAATTGACATTATCGATTAACTCAACCGCTAAATTTACTGAACACAATTATAAACAATTTTCTGTTATTCACTACTTAAACCATAAGCTATTACCTAAAACATATATTCTTTATAGAAACTTCAATCCCATATCTAAATAGTTAATTTTGTTGGACAAGCTAACCACGTACGTAGAATATAATGGACAAAGTCCATATTCAATGCTCATCCAACTAATATACCTTACTTATTTTGAAATATTGTGAACAAATTTTTTTTTCCTTCCTAAAATCAAATAATTCCATTCAAAAAAGTTAAACCTAAATAAGGCCTAACCCAATTTCAATTGCTTTTGAAAACAAAATAACCCTAGTTGACTTGAATCACACCAAATTATTCACGAGGTCAACTTATCCACTTTAGTCACCAATTACAATTTCCCACAACTTTAGCGTGGCATAATTGTTGTTCACCGAATTTTTATATTTGCATGAGTTTCAATGAGCAGTTAATCGCAATCGTTTGTTTATTGTTCAGTTATTTTCTGTTGGATTAGAGGATAGGGTTTAAAAGTATGACTTTCAAATTCCTTCGTTTTGATGGCGTAAGAAAAGGAATGTCTTATTTGTTACGTTAAGCAAATACTCTAATTAGAAAGCAGGTTGATTAATAAGTTGGTTATTTTTCAGTTGACAAAATGGCGCGGAACATGGTACCTAGCTGCCACTAAGAAACCTACACTCTATACATTATCTGATTTGCCCATCTTATGTTTTCATAGTTTTTTCAAAAAAGGAAAAACTTGTAGGTAGATTAAGAATTATAGATGTAGTATTTCAATAACTTCCAACAGTAGTCAATAAAGAGAGAACTTCTACCACAAATCAATAAAGATGGAAGGTTCGACTGTAGTTTTTAATTTGTGGCTGAAATAATACACAGTTGAAGTGTAGCTCATTATTCAATGAATAAATAATACTATGTTATGGAATAATTGTGTGAATGTCCATATTCTTACTTTTCTTAGTAATGAAGTTTTCTTAGCAATTAAGTATTCTTAGTGATGAAGTATTCTTAGTGATGAAGAATCCTTGTATTATAAATACTTCCTCGATGACAATGAAATATTCATTCATTTCTTTCTCTTAATTCCTCTGTCTCTATTCTCTCTCTACTTTCTCTTACATTCATAACACGTTATCAGCACCACGCTCCACCCAAAAAGAATCGAAAAAGTAAATTCTACCGTTAGCATTGAACGGTGGCAATTGCTTCTTGTTTCTTTGTCTTTAATCCGTAGTTTAAAGACATAATTTGACGCCGCATCAATTAATTCTTCCCAATCAACACCTTCTACCTTTGAATCACTCAATTCGCAATGACTCTCTCAACTCCCAGGAGATTGTCAACTCCATATTTGCATCTATTACCCTCTATCCAAACACCGATGTAATCTTTATGAATATCTTATTATTTATTTACTTGAATTTTTGCTTTATGCGTATCTAATATACTTTGCTATTGCCCTTTGGTTTGAGGTGTTTTCGGCTATGGAAGACGGAAGTAAGGGTGCCACTCTGAAAAGGGTTTATGCAAATTAAATAGTGGATAAATTAATTGCATTGAATGGATGGACTTCCAAACGTGTAACTTCAAGAATGGCACATCAAAAAATTCAGAAAAAAAAGGGGTTGAAATACTCGGAGTCATGTGTGCAAGAAAGGGCAAAACGTGGACAACCATGAAAGTCATGGCCAAATCCAACTTTTCTATTTGAGCATAATTATTAAGTATTCCACCTCCCTAAATTGGTAGTGGTATAGATCAAAGAAAAAATTATAAATTTTGTTGTCCACAATGTTATCTTATAATTATAGTTAAAGGTTGTATATTTTCATTGGCGAACCAGAATTTTGTCTCAATAGTACGAAGTTTATTTTATTAGTGAACCAGAAGTTCACTCCTACAACGAAAGTTTTCGTTTAATTTTATATATGAACTAAAAGTTCGCCCGAATGATAAGAAACTTACCTTATTTCATTAAGTGAACCAGAAGTTCACTCGTATGTGGAAAGTTTTATTTTATGAGTGAACTAGAGGTTTGCTCTAATATTGATAATGTTATTTGATTTAGTTACTTAACGAGAAGTTCTATCAAATAATCAGAATTTTATCTTATTTTCATTAGTAAACCTGAAGTTCAATCTAATGTTAAGAATTTTATCTAGTTTTATTAGTGACCAGAAGTTCATTCTGTTATTGAAAAAAAAATGATTACTTATCTCATTGGTGAACCAGAAGTTCATCCTACCACTAATATTAAATTTTATTTCCGTTGATTACACGTATTAGTAGTGAACTCCAATCATTAAAGCTCTATATAATCTCGATAGTGAACCAGAAATTCGTTTTCCTACCAACTAGAGTTTAGAGTTGTTAATTGGCATAAAAATTGTTGAAAGGCGATGTAGTATGCTTGAGGTTCATAAAATTTGTATCGTCGGTTAAATTTAGCATTTTGTTACAAGTGTAGAGTTTAATGTTTAGATGAGAAATGTATATAATTTTAATAATAATGACCTATGGGATCATTAGAACCCCCAAATGGTTTGGTCACATTCCCTGAAGTGAATGTGGCTGGATATGAACTCAAGAATCATGAGCAAAACAAAGGTCACGCCAGTGGTCGTGATAGTCGGCATAGTCGTGATCGTAGTCATGCTAATCTTTTAAAGATGATGTCCCTACCATGAGTAGGAATACGAAATCGAAAAGTATGAATGATACAAAAGTGAGAAATGAATTTTTAATGAGGAAATGGAAACAGCACGTACCTGTTGTACGTCATAATATCTTGTTGAACTTTATCTAGTGTAATCAAAAAACACAAGATATTATTTTATAAACTTTTGATAGTAAGTGATATTATTGTTATGTTGTGCACGCTGTTTTAAGCTGCTACTTCTTAGATATCTCCCTCTTGGCATTGTTCAAAGACTTTAGTAATTGTTCTGTTTTAATTATTCTTCAGCCCCTTTGTTGATATGTACATAATTATGGATTAATTATGATGCTATTATTTCAAGGATATTCATATGATTTGATATGTATGCACCTTATTGAAAATGTTATGCATGCAAAATGCAAGCAATATGCTCTCATATGTCTCATGATATCAATGATTTATTGAAATTGGTTTATCATATTGAATTATTAATTATTTTCCAGTATAATGAACAAGACTACTTGTTTCGTAATGCCTAATCACAAAGTGCATTGTTATTGATTGACCAAATATGCATGAACTTTGTTTCCTAAACATAATACAAATTATAGTGCGTATTGGATATTTGATTGTGATACTATATGAGCATATGGATGGAATATATCTTTGTGAGAATTTAATGATATTATTAAGTTTCAAATATGCATGAACTAATTTTCCTAAAGTGTACGTACTTCTCTCCACCAAGTTAATGCAAAGGTAACTTATTAATTAAGTTTCAAAGGTATTCGTGGGAATGAATACCTGCATGTTGAGACAACTAGTATTCATATATTATGAAAATTACTTTGAGCAACATGTGTGTTGAAAAGCACATACTTTAGTAAAATAGAAGTTTACTATATATTGATGAAGACTTTATCATAGTTAGAGCATCTTGGATCAATCCTCTCAAGAACTCATATGGATATATTTTAAAGGGCCAGAAGATCTTTAATCAAATGAGTTCTAATTAGCTGCTCACTATCAAAGAAATTACTTATAACACCATCATCGGCAAACATAGGGATCGAATCCCTCATATTCATGGGTTGTGTACAAGTGATATTTGTGTTGGTCGTGTAGACCCATATGTAAATCATTTGAATATAGTATGGCTTCACTTGATGCATCAATGAGATAGTCACTTGTGTGTTTTGTATCAACTTGCAACTTGGCGCTTGTTGCAAGGTTGTTTGCTCAATTGATTTACGAGCACATTTAAAATTATCAATCAAGAAGATTCATCTTGATAATGATGGTGAAGGCTTTTGATAGTTTTTGTATGCCAAAGGACATAGATGTTAAGCATCCTATGTCAAATGTTTATATGTAAAATGATCCTGCAGAATCATTAATATAATGACAAAACTTATTATTTTTGAGAGCAGAGCTTACTATAATTTTTTAAGGACATGTCATGTTACATGCACCAACATTGATCCAAATAAGGCCAAGAGGTTATCATGAATGTTTATTTCTCCCCTACAATGGTTCCTGGCCATGAACCGAAAATCTCCCACCTATGAATTTGAGCATGTGCGATGTAAGCTCCATGATAACGCACTAAGATGGGATCCCGAAGGAATCGGGAATATATGTTGGGTATATTCATACTTAAATATAATAGAACCATTCATTGGAGATATACTTATGGAACAATTTGCCGATTATGATGACACAAGTTTCCCAACATTAGAGGGAGAAATCAAGTTGTTGGACACGGAAATAAGATGGAACGAATTATATGATCCTCATACAATGTAATGTGAACTGGAAGTTCAAAATATAATTCGTCTATGAACTTGAGCGAATCTACTGCCAGTTACCCTACGGACCCACAAAAAGTTACTGAATCCTATGTCCCAACTACTAATGCTCCCGTAAGACTTGATGTCCCAATAGGACAAATTAAATTATTAATGAGTCTAGACCACATGTGAAATATATGTGGTAGACCAATCGGTTCCAAAGACAACAAAAGTCCTCGAAAAAGAAAAGGAGCAAACGATTAATGATAACCGAAATGAGGAAGTTTTGACTCCAGAAGAGTCCTCAATCATGACACATGTGGAAGTTACACCACAAGCTCAGACACCTGAAATTCGTGAAAATGATGAGATCTCAATTAATTATGTCATGAATTGGATAAGGTGGAACCGAAATCTAGTCGACGTCGATATCATATTTGATTATATAATATAGCGCTCACTATTGTGAGTAATCTTGAGGATCGTGAATTTAGGTCTGTGATGAATACAGACAAAGATGAGATTGGCCAAGTGGAAGGATGCATTTAAGAATTAGATTCGCTTCTAAAATCGGAAATATCAGGACCTGTTGTCCATACACCAAACTGATGTAAAACTTGTGGGATACAGTTAAGTCTTTGTGTGAAAACAGAATGAGAAAAGGAGATTATGAATCACAAGGAGCGACTTGTTGCATAAGTCCTTTCGCAAATACTTGGTATCAACTATGAAGGAATATACTCCTATGTAGTCCATGTCACTACATCATGATACCTTAAATTTGGCAGTACATGAAAAGCTAAGAATGCATCTTATAAATATCGCTATAGCTTATGGAAATTTTGATAATGATGTTTATATAAAACTCCTGAAAGGTTCAAAGTGCCAGAAGCACATATTAAAATTCTCGAGAATATTGGTTACTTAGTTGATAGACATTTATGTGATTAAAGCAATATGGACGCATATTGCATAATCAAATGAAATGATTAAATGATCCGGATCCTAATTATTTGTAAATGTTTTTAATGTTTGGACTCCCGAAGAACCTCAAAAGTTGTGGATTGCTTTAAAAGAGTACTTGGAATGAAAGAATTTTGGTAAAATTTGTTATTGCCTTGATTTACAAGTTGCACATTTTGAGAATGATATTACATGCATATATTAATTTATGTAGCAAAGTGCTAAGATAATGTTGCATGAGCAAAATCACTCCCTTTTAAGTACCCTAGTAAAGGTACAGACATTTGATATGAAAACAACCCCCTTTCGATCCCGAAAAGATGATGAGAAATTTAGCGATCCTGAAGTACCGTATTTGAGTCCTGAAGTACTGTATTTGGGTCTTGAAGTACCTTATTTAAATGATCTTGAATCACTGATGTATCTTGCTAAGCATACATGATCTAACCTATTTCGGTACCTCGAAGGTACTAGTGATTTAGATATTCATTATCCCCATCGGCTCAAAATTGGTTTGATTAGCTATGTTGATCTTGGATAGTTACCTAAATCCTATGGCACTTGATCAAATACTAGTTATGTGCACGCTGAAACAGATATTAAGCAAATTCGTTTCAGTTAGAATTAAGTTGATTCATGTATCAAGCCACTTTCGACTGTAAAGTTTAAAAGTTAGTGATGAAGTTGAATTATATCAACTCAAAGATCTTCATTGATGTTCTCATCAGGGGGAGTAATACGCACTGTATTCTTTTTCCCTTATATGAGGTTTTGTCCCATTGGGTTTTCCTTAGAAAGGTTTTTAATGAGGCAGCATGTTTTGGCGTATCAAGAATTATGTACTCTTTTTCCTTCACTGGGTTTTTTTTCCCATTGGGTTTTTCCTAGTAAGGTTTTAATGAGGCATATTCTTTGGCAATGGACATTCAAGAGGGAGTGTTATGGAATAATTGTGTGAATGTCCATACTCTTACTTTTCTTAGTAATGAAGTTTTCTTAGCAATGAAGTATTCTTAGTGATGAAGAATCCTTGTATTATAAATACTTCCTCGATGACAATGAAATATTCATTCCTTTCTTTCTCTCAATTCCTCTGTCTCTATTCTCTCTCTACTTTCTCTTACATTCATAACATACTGAGCTTATTTTCTCAAATTATACTCCCTCCTTTCCATTTTATGATACATTTATAGTGGTTGTTAACCATGATAATCACCGTAAATAAAATAGATCTCATACATGTGTCAAGCTTTATCTTGACCGTTAGTTTTTTTTTTAGTTAACATAAAATTATAATATATTTTTTAATTTTATCTTGGCCCTCATTGCCTTCAAAGTCATGTTCATTTTCACTTTCAGCAGTATCATCCTCACATAATAAAAGAAGGTCATCTCACAATTCTTATAATAACATTAATCACCGAAATAAATTAATGTAACTAATAAAGAAAATAAATGAATGCAACTAATAAGGTCATAGTTTAATTCATTGCTTGTTCACATTTTAATCAGTGATATACCACCACTAAACGTTGTTATGCCTTCAAGAAGGACGGGGTGGTGAGTATCGAGCTAGCATGGCTTTTGGGAGACATCTACTATGGGGGTTCGATGTTTCCCGCGGTAGTTTCTAACCCAGGATTTGAGGGCAAATCCTCTCCAACCTGGGGAGTCTGATCCATAAGTATCAAGGGGGTACTTAGGGCCTTACTAGCCTAATGGCCCAATCCCGAGATTTTCAAATACCTTGGAGAATTTGGTCTTGAATCCAAGGAGTCTCATGGTGAATCAATTAATTTATCAACACTCAGGCCCGAAAAATCACCCATGAAGACAAGAACGGAGTTAATAGATCCAATGCCAAGCCGAGGAGTCAAGTCGAGGTCGGAATCCAGCAAAGGGGCATTTTGGTCATTACACAAGGTTCGGGATGAAACCATGGAACATCAAGTCGAGCCTAGAAAACCTACCCAAGGAGGCTAGGACGAAGTTATGAGGAAACAAGTTGAAGAATATCATCTTTCGGGCAAAATTTGGTAACAAGAAAAGATATGTCTTCATGCTTTTGATCATAACTCCTTCAATACAACTCTGATGGCCACCAAATTTGGTGAGCTTATAGTTCACATCGAGAGCTTTCCATTGATATCTTATGGGTCTAAAATGAAGTTCGGATGAAGAAGTTATGCTAGTTTGAAGTCGGCAGAAAAACTGCCCAGATGGTAACGCCCGTGACCACCTGTCGTCACGCCCGTGACGATCTTGCCGCAACGAAATTAAATTGCCGAAGCTCTTCACGCCCGTGTCCCCTGTCATCACTCCCGTGACAACCCTGCAGTAGCGAAATTAAAAGAAGCAGCGGGAGTTAGGGTTTTGTAATTAAACTTTATTTCTTTTCCTAGTTCTCACTTTATATATGTTAAGATACATTATTATGAGAAGACAACTTTGAATGAAAATTGTAAATACTTGGAAGATAAATTCTTCTTGGGTATTTGAAAACCCTCCCCCTCAAATCTTCCTCTTCTTTATCCATTAATGGTGGTGATTGGGAGTGACTCATTTAAGAATTAGTTGGTGTTTCTTTATGCTAATCTTGGTGAAGTTTATTGGGTCTCTCTTTGGCTTGTTGGTGGATCTCCTTTAAGCATCCATGGAAGGCTTGAGTTCAAAGTGGTGAGCAATCTTTATCCTTGTTCATATCTTCTTTATTCTTGTTGTTGTTTTGGTTGATAATGCATCAAAACCCTAAAAATTGGTGTTGTTCTTGAGTTTTAAGTTGGGTTTTTCTTAAACCCTAGGTTGATTGTTGGTCCTTGGGTAATTAATCTTGCTTCCCTAGTCGTTCCCGGATTAGTTGGGGAGATCCAAGGGGGGAGCTCACTTCAACCAAGGCCCATGGTACACAAGTTAAGTGAGGTTCCATCTTAAAACCAATTGGTGTTAAGAGGAGTAGCCAACTTGACTTATATACCATGTGCTTTCTCTTTACTTTTTCGATGTGGGACATTTACTCATGGGTGAACCCCAATATATATATATATATATATATATATATATATATATATATATATATATATATATATATATATATATATATATATATATACACATATATATATAGGGAAATTGGATTCTAATAATCCCTACTTTTACAAATTGGATGACAATAATCCCTACTTTAAATTTGTATTCTGGTTGTCCAAAAAAAAAAAAATTGTATTGTAGTGGGACATAATTGAGAGTATACCTAAATATCATAGACATTGTGTTGCATTTGATTCAAAACTTTGTATAACACTTTACCACGATTTTTAATGAATTTACAGCACTTCTCCCAATTTTTTTGAATTTTTTTCTATTTTTTAATGATTTTTTCAATTTTACTCTTTTTAAAAAATCATAGTAATTGCACGGAATCTCAAAAAAATAATTTAAAAAATGTTTTAGCAACTACACTTCATTACCTATCTGGGGGCATGAACGAAAAAAATAAAAACAATATGGGATAGGCATGAAAAAAATAAAAAGAATGTGGTGATGGATTTGGTACCACTACAATACAATTTTATTTTTTTTGGGACCATCAGAATACAAATTGAAAGTAGGGATTATTGCCATCCAATTTGCAAAAGTAGTGATTATTAGAATCCATTTTCCCTATATATATATACATATATATATATATATATATGTGTATATATATATATATATATATGTATATATATATATATATATGTATATATATATATATACACATATATATATATATATATACATATATATATATATATATACATATATATATATATATATGTATATATATATATATATACACATATATATATATATATATATATATATATACATATATATATATATATACACATATATATATATATATATACATATATACATATATACATATATATATATATATACATATATATATATATATATATATATATATATATATATAAATATATATATATATAAACACACACACACACACACACACAAACATATATATATATATACACACACACACATATGCGTTTAGACTTGTGTTTTCACTATAACATAAATGAGCGTTGTCAACAATCAAAAACTGTTGCCGAAAGCCAAAAAACCATTGCTTAATATGTAAGCCAACATTCCTAAAACGTTGCAATTGCCTCCGTTGCCTTTTCCAAAGGAAAAACAGTCTTGTGGTAATAGGCAATGGTTCTTTCGGGGGGGGGGGGGGCACAGTGTATACTTAAGGCTACAGTCCATCTAAGGCAGCAGTTCAGTATTGTTGCATTAATAATAAAGGCAACACTTTAGCATTGTTGCATTAAAAACAATGATAACAGTTTAGTATTGTTGCATTAGTATACAACAATTTAATATTGTTGCAGTCTATAATGACAAAAACAACAGTTCAATGTCATTGAAGTATAAAACAACAAAGGCAACAGTTATATTTCAGCATTCTTTATTCATTGAACCATTAGCTGCATTTCAACTGTATATTATTTCAGCCATAAAAACCACAGTCGAACCTTCCAATTTTATTGCTTTGTCCTACAAGTTCTCTCTTTATTGACTACCGTTCGAAAATATTGAAATACTACATCTATAATTCTTAATCTACCTACAAGTTTTACCTTTTTGAAAAAAAACTATGAAAACTTATGATGGGCAAATCAGATTATATGTATAGAGTGTAGGTTTTGGTCAACTAAAAAATAACTAACTTTCTAATTATTTGGATAACGTAACAACTAACAAATAAGACATTACTTTTCTTACGCCATCAAAACGAATGTTGAAAGTCATACTTAAACCCTATCCTCTAATCCAACAGAAAATAACTGAACAATAATAATTGTAACCGAATTGCGATTAACTTCTCATTGAAACTCATGCAAATATAAAAATTCGGTGAACAACAATTATGCCACGCTAAAGTTGTGGGAAATTTTAATTGGTGGCTAAAGTGGATAAGTTGACCTCCTGAATAATTTGGTGTGATTCAAGTCAACTAGGGTTATTTTGTTTTCAAAAGTAATTGAAATTGGGTTAGGCCTTATTTAGGTTTAACTTTTTAGAATGGAATTATTTGATTTTAGGATGGGAAAAAAATTTGTTCACAATATTTCAAAATAAGTAAGGTATATTAGTTGGATGAGCATTGAATATGGACTCTACTGTGTCCATTCTATGTACGTTGCTATCTTGTTCAAAAAATCAACTATTTAGATATTGGATAGAAGTTTCTATAGAGAATACATGTTTTAGGTAATAGATTATGGTTTAAATAATGGACAATGAAAAACTGTTTATAACTGTATTCAATAAATTTAGCGGTTGAATTAGCTGATAATGTAAATTGACACAAAATGATACAAATAATTTACAAATATTAAATTTACAAAGAGTATTCTTTAACTAAAAAATATAAAATATTACTCCGAACGTTAGACGTTAATTTTATAAGTATTTTAGAAAATAGTACTTAAAATGCTAATACTACTTAATTAAAATGCCAGCTTATTGACACTAATTCTTGTACAATTGTAAAAATATTGACCCAACTAAAACGCTAAATGATACCTCTACAATTGAGCGCAACCTAGACCAGTCACATTTATTTGATTTAGGTCATGTTCGGCAAAATTAGCGGTTTGGATAGCGGATAGCAGTTTATGTAGTAGATAGCGATTTGTGTATCTTATAGCGGTTCTAATTTAGCGATTAGCGCATAGCTGTTCACACAAACTTTTAGAGAAAATATGTTCGGTAAATTTAGCGGTTGAATTGACTTGTAGACATAAAATGACCAAAAAAGACATGATTATCATTTTAGTATGATTTATTATTATTGTTGTTGTTATAATAATAATAATAATAATAATAATAATAATAATAATAATAATAAATCATTGTTAACACATTGCTATGTTAGTAAAATTAAAAAAAAATTGTAACTAACAGTGAAATAGGTTGAAGATACACTAATATACAAATCTTTATCTACTAAATTGAAAAAAAAAGTACAAGTCGTCATCATTATTTTCTTTTGCAAAACAAGAATTATCACCACTATGAATAAAGACACAATTTTTTTGTCATTTTTTGAATTAAAGATTTTTTTTTCCTTCAGGGAGAGAAATTAATGAAAGATTGAAAAACAACTTACATGAAAATGAGATTGGTTGAAGGGTTATTCACCTCAAATTCCTCAAACGCTAATTTGTGGCTAATTAGTTATTGGCTATACATATATAAATAAAACTGAAATCTAATCAAATCTATTCATTACATTTAATATGTACGTGTCTTTACAAATGTAAAAAACAATTGATAAAATTATAATTTTGTATAATTTACAAAAGATATATTTTATAATACAACTGAATCATATTCTTTTCTTAAAAAATTAATGTACAAGAATATGATTTTTAACAATGACAACGCACTTAAAAAAAATATATTGGTTCGTTTTATATTATTATATTAGTAGTATTATCGTTTTAGAGACTGAAATTACAATTAGGTATTAGTTGCAGCCTGCATGTTATTATTTTTTTAAAGCTATCAAATATTTATAAAAAGTTATCACATAAAAAATTAATATATTTTAATATATGCGGTGTCTCTAGTTAATACACGACAGTAAATTTGATAATTTGCATTGCACGACATGCACTTTTCAATTTCTCAATATATCCTTATTTTCTTATGAGTACGTAAGAGCTATTCAACTAATCAACTGTCACCATGCATGCATATGTTGGTCCACAAAGTAAGAAGGCTGGTCCAAGAAGTCATGTATCAATAAAGTTCACCAAACTACATATTATTAGGCATTGAAATCCTATAAATACTCCTCCACCATCTCCCATCTTCTCCATCCTCGAACTCTCAAAACCCTCTTCTTCGATTTTCTTGTCTATATATATCAAGAAGAAGTTACGAATCCAAATTCTGAGATACCCCCAAACCCCTTTAATACAAACGAAAAAAGAAGGAACGTACAAGATGTTGAGATTAGGCTCAACACCAAGTTTGATGATTACGATGACCCTAACAGTACTTGTTTTGGTCATGACATTCCCAGCAACCAACGCTGGAGACATTGACATTACCAGTCACGGGGCGACCCCTGACGGTAAATCAGACTCATCCAAGGCATTCATCTCAGCTTGGAACTCAGCCTGTGCCTCCACAGGTTCGTCCACCATTAGCGTTCCAAAGGGACAGTTTCTGGTTAAGACTGGTGTCAAGTTTAATGGCCAGAGTTGTAAGAGCAGTTCCATTACTTTTGATATTAAGGGAACCATCGTGGGCCCCTCTGACTTTAAGGTCCTCCGGAATGCCGCCACGTGGTTTGCCTTCGACAGCGTCACCGGAGTTACTATCTCCGGTGGGACTTTTGATGCAAAGGGTGCTAGTTTGTGGTCCTGCAAGAGCTCCGGGAATGGCTGTCCCTTCGGTGCTACTGTAAGAATCCATCATCTCTTCCTCGATCAACTTAATTAACATAAATTTACATGTTGAAATTTTCTTTATAATATCCTCTATATCGATCCATAAAAGATCAATTATTTCACAAATAGTGATTGTATGTTCAATTGCTTTACTAACCAGCATTGGATGGTTTTTGATCATGTTCATGCAGACACTGATGTTTACAAACTCAAGGAACATAGCCATCAATGGAGTAACATCAATAAATAGTCAGTTGTACCACATTGTGATTAATGGATGTAAGAATGTCAAGGTGCAAAACGTAAAGGTGTCAGCTTCTGGATCTAGTCCAAACACCGATGGCATTCATGTTGAAAGGTCAATGGGGGTCACCATCTTAAACTCTAACATTGGCACTGGAGATGATTGTGTCTCTATTGGTGAAGGGACTACTAACTTGTGGATTGAGAACATGAACTGTGGTCCTGGCCATGGAATTAGGTTTGCATTATGTAGACTTACAAGTTCGTCAAGTATGTAAATTACTAGCATATATATATCTGATGGCTCATAATTAATTGTTTTATTTTATGTAGCATTGGAAGTCTAGGGAAAGAAGTAAACGAGGCAGGAGTGCAAAACGTTACCGTTAAAACTGCAACTTTTACCGGGACAGAAAATGGGGTAAGAATTAAGTCATGGGGGAGGCCGAGCAATGGATATGTCAAAAATGTTCTCTTTGAACATATCACAATGGTGAATGCCAAGAACCCCATCATTATCGACCAAAATTATTGTCCTGATAACAAGGGTTGTCCTGGAAAGGTTCGTAATGTTATTAAAATTCATGTTTCTATATGTAAACCAAACACAAATAATAGATATTTTAACTTTCTCAATAATTTCTAATAATAATTTTGTGCACTCTAACTAATTTTTTTTTTAAACAGGCTTCTGGAGTAAAGATTAGTGGTGTAACTTACCAAGATATACATGGATCATCGGCTACACCAGTTGCTATTAAATTTGATTGCAGCTCGACGCACCCTTGTACGGGTATAAAGATGGAAGAAATAAACCTCACCTACAATGATCAATCAGCTCAATCATCTTGTGTCCATGTTGATGGATCAAGCGATGGAGTGGTTCATCCAAAAGGTTGCTTTTAATTCTAAGATTAGGATAAGTTATTCTTCATTATATTACACATCCTTTATGGCTTTATTTGTTTAGAACAGTCAGTTAAGGAATTATGTCATTCTATTTGTTATTATATATCCTAGTATATTGTATATTTTGTAAGTACTATAGCTTCGGCACGTGCAGTGGGACTTTGAAACTTATTATATTACTTCCGATTGTAGTTGAGGAATTTAAATTTCAAGAATATAAAGCATGTAATTTCAGATACCTATTGTTAGTATTAGAAAGTATTTATTGCATTTAGTTTATATTACTTCAATTTTACTTACGATTTCCAAGTACTCCAACGGTTTCACAGTAATATCTATCATTAATCATCAATGCTTTACAATATTCTTATTGCACTTATTTTATATCAGTGTTTTTTTAAAAAAAATTTGTGTGTATAAGTGTGTTGTAAGGTATTGGTACTGTTAGGAAAATAAGTACATGGTTATAGCGGAAACGAATTAAATGAGATGACGGAAATTACGACTAAATTTAGAAACGAAAAATAAGCGATAAAACGAACACCACATATACGTGGGGAATAGAAGAACTCAGAGGAAAACCCACGAACGGCGACAACCAGAAAAATAATCCACTATGAGAAAAGAGGAGTAAAACTCGATTACAGTCACATGGTGTGATGCGATCAATAAAAGGAGATTACAATAAAAAAACTCTCTCAAACTCTCAACTAACAATATCTCAGGATATATTGGGAAAATATTGGTGAAACTGTCTCTCCCAATATTTTCTCTTTGATCTAATTGATCTCACCGATAAATAAAGTGGAGAAAACTTAACACTATTTATAGGGCGGCTAGGAGAAGAAATAGAGTTGCATCAAAACTCAAATAAGGACACATAGACGCTGAATTAAACACTGACTCGAAGAAGAGCAAAGGCACGAAACTCAGAGGCGCTGGTGGCGTCCATCGAGACGCTGATGGCGCCTTCTGGCGCTGCTGGTGCCGATCAGACGCGGGTAGCGTCTCCTTTGAGGTAGCTACTGTCCTCAGCGCGGGTAGCGCTTAGAGTGACGCTGGTCGCGTCTGTCTGCTTCCGGTCTCTGTCCGGGGCGCGCCTCGGTCTTTTCCTGTCCGATTTTGGACCCTAGGAGGATCCAATGGGACATAAAATCCAACAGGTACTGGACAGAATGCGCGGAAGCTTAGGTTCTAAACAAACCATCTGGATGATGAAAATCCACCCATAGAACTCATAAGAACACTAAGCTAATTTTTTAGGGGTTTTGGAATAATGGAGATCAGATAAACATGAAATTAAAAGATATGGACAATTCTAAAGAGAGAAATCTCACCAAATTGAACTAAGATGTTCAATCTCTAGCACAAGGACCTTCCACAAGTAAGGAGTCTTGAAACACCCAAGAAATCTCACAAAGAGTGGGGAAAGGATACCCACTCACAAGAAGAGAAATCACAAAACAATTTCCACCAAAGGATTAGCTTCATTGATTAGGGTTTGAAAAACCAACAATTACAACTCTCCAATTTAGAGGAATTTTCTTGAGTCTAATTCCTAAACATTCATCAAAAGTGCCTACAAAAATATAACATTGGGGTATATAAAGGAAGGGGGAAAAATAGCGAAATTTAGTTCCGGACAGGTCCATCACGCCCTTTTCTAGCCTTTGAACGCCTTCACCACCATGTGTTTATTCTTGCTGATGGTTCGAAAGCCCCTTAGAAGGCTCGAGAATGGTTTGATAGAGCCAAACTAAAAGTGAATCGATCCCCATACGGTTCATACTCCCCTTCTTTGAAAAGAGTTGTCCTCAACTCTTGGAGGTTCAAAATTGACCGCATACCCGTGCAAACCTAAAAGTATGTAGTCGAACAAATGAAGTAGAGTGATGCTCATCGAACCATCCTTCTCAAAATTATAGCAATTCCGGTGGAAAGGAGGGGCTAATTCGACATCACGAAGGACCCGAACACGCCTAGCACCCATCAACTTGTTGAAAGCAACACAAGGAATTCATCACATGAGAGCTCGGGGTCAAGGCTAATGGAGACAACATTTCCTCTTTCAACCTCGATGTGAAATTAATGGAGCTTGGGGGATTGGTCAAGGACGTGTCCTCATGCAACTCAACTCCATGGTGAGGTTCGGGAGCGATTGAGCATGACTTAATATTTGGAAACTCTATGCGGAGCCCGGCAGGAGTTTTGGGTAAGGGTGAGGGATGAGGGGGGAAGTTGGAAATTTCTGTGGAGCTAAGGTTAAGGTTCGCTCAACCTCACTAAGGTCGCCTTTTCGCAAAAGTAAAGCCCGATGTGGCTTTCCTTTGCTCGAATCACTCTCATCCCATGTTTCACTCTTTTGGAGGTTTCTCTTCTCACTTCCCACCTCAGCTTGTGGTATATCGGTTTCGAAAGGTGGTGAAGGAATGAGTTTGATTTTCCTTTCTCCCATTGAGAAGGTGTAGGTGTTCTTCCGGCCGTCGTAGATAGCTTGCCGATCAAATTGTCAAGGCTACCAAGTAAAAAATGGCAAGCATCCATGGGGACAACATCACAAAGAACACTATCCTCATAAGACCAAGCGGAGAAAGAAACAAGACTTGTTGGGTTACCTCGAAGTCGCCGCCATCTTTTAGCCCTTGCAAGCTATACGGTTGAGGATGAGTCGAGACCGGCAATTGGAGTTTCTCAACCATGTAGGTGGAGGCCAAGTTGGTGCAACTCCCACCGTCGATGATGACCTTGGCTGCCTTCTCTCCGATGGTGAACCGAGTTCGGAAGATATTCTTCCGTCGAAAGTTATCCCGGGAATCCTTGGTCAAGATAAAGGATCGCCTAGGAATCGAACTCTCCCCTTCTCGCGCGCGAACCTCAACTCTAGTCTTTCGAGCCTCCGGTGTGGCTACCTCTTTTGCTTTGGAACTTTCACCCATCTTCTTAGGGCATTGGGCTTGGTAATGACCATAAACCCGACATGTGAAGCATTTTCTACCCTTGAGCTTCCAAAGATATTCCGCACTTTCCTTATGAGCTCGGGAAGATGGTTTGGGTAGCTTGGAAGTTTGACTTCCCTTGGATGAAGCCTTACTCCACGAGTGAGCAGTTCCCTTCCTAGAAGGCCATGAAGTAACCTTCTCCTCCATTCTCCTACCTTGAGAACCACCATGACGATAATCATCAAAATACCTTGAATAGCCACTATGGTGCGTTCTAGGAGCCCGAGTTGAAATATCACGATCCCTTTTTGAGGACTCTATTTGCGTAGGGGTCGCAGCGCGAAGTATGTCACTCATTCGACGTTCATTTCGGGGTGGACCTTGGAAGTTCAAAGCAATGTGGTTCACTTGGGCCGCAAAGTTTGGAAGAGTCCGTTTGATAGTGGAGAACTGATTGTCAAAGGTGTTGAATCGGTTCTCCATAGTTCGAATTAGAGGACTACCCCTGTGGCTTGGTTCCTCTCAATCGGAGTGAACTTCTTCGTCCATATCGAGAGAAAAGGTGAAGGACTGTTTGTGTTTGGGGTATTTTTGTGGAGTTTGGGGGTTCTTTTGTAGTTGGCTAGTGTTTGGCTAAGGGTTCATTGTGTTTTTCCCACTCAGACATTTCATCGAACACCTTCCGTGCACTATTTTCCAACTTCTCCTCAAAGCTCCAAATGACTTCAAAAACACCAAATACAAACATAATACAATGTATTCCAATACTCTTGGATAACACATGGGTTGGGGAACACAAAATTTTCAACAAATCCACAACACCAAGAACACCAAAATCACCACCAAACAAAAACAAGAACAATTCCGGGCACAAACAAGAAATTTCCAACAAACTATGAGTTCTGTGCCTAGCTCTGATACCAAATGGAGAGAATGCGCGGAAGCCTACGGTCTAAACAAACCATGTGGATGATGGAAATCCACCCAGAGAACTCATAAGAACACCAAACCAATTTTTAGGGTTTTTGGATTAATGGAGATAAACATGAAAGTAAAAGATATGGACAATTTTAAAGAGAGAAATCTCACCAAATTGAACTAAGATGTTCAATCTCTAGTACAAGGACCTTCCACAAGCAAGGAGTCTTAAAACACTCAAGAAATCTCACAAAAAGTGGAGAAAGGATACCCACTCACAAGAAGAGAAATCACAAAGCAATTTCCACCAAAGGATTAGGTTCATTGATTAGAGTATGAAAAACCAACAATTACAACTCTCCAATTGAGAGGAACTTTCTTGAGTCTAATTCCTAAACATCCATCAAAAGTTCCTACAAAAATATAACATTGGGGTATATATAGGAAGGGGGAAACATAGTGAAATTTAGTTCCAGACAGAGCCGTCACGGGCGCTACGATGGGCGTAGCGGACGCTAAGTCATTCTGCCCAACCTTTGCGGGCGCTACGCCGGAGGTTGTAGGCGCGACCTTCTGAGCAGTTTTTCTGTCAACTTCAAACGCGCATAACTTCTTCATTCGGACTCCGTTTTAGGCCCATAAGGTATCGATGGAAAGCTCTCGGTGTGTACTTTAAGCTCTCAAAATTTAAAGTCTATCAGAGTTGTATTGAACGAGTAATGATTAAAAGAGTGAAGGCACACCCTTTTCTAGCCTTTGAACGCCTTCAACACCATGTGTTTATTCTTGTCGAAGGTTCCAAAGCCCCTTAGAAGACTCGAGAATGGTTCGATAGAGGCGAACCAAAAGTGAACCGATCTGCATACGGTTCAGGTACTATGGAGGAATGGGTTGTACAAAGGATATAGGCTCTAGGTTGGAATGGGATGCTTTTCACAAGTTTGCATTGGAATGGTTGCTTTTGGCAAGTCTGCATACATATTTTTAATCTAATGTCTCCAAACTACATTAACTTTTTGTAAGTGGTTATGTAAATGATAAACCATTCTCCCTGTCCCTTTATATTCTGATCCCACCTTAACTTAAGTCTGTATTTTGTTATCGAGTAAATTACATTTACCCTCCCAGATTTCTGATGCAATTATTTTTACACACCTCACCTTTGGGAAATAGTTTATACCCTATCTCACTGGAGCTGTAAGTGTTTCCTTATTCTACCCGAGGTTTGTTGTAATAATTTTTAAACACTCCAACTTTGTAAAATAATTTTTACCCTTCCTCACCTAAGCTGTAAGTGATCTTTACCCAATAATATCAAGTTTCTTGTAAATGTTACTCTAGGGATATTCTTTATTTATCACTTTTCATTTTTTTTATAGAGAGTAGCTTAGATCGTTAAGTATTTGAACTGATACCTATTTACCAATATTTTTTGTTAATTTGAACTAATTTAATTTTATTTCAAATTAAGTTTATTTAGTTTGGTCGGGTTTTTTTTTATCAATTGGGGCGAATTACTTCAATCTCGGCTGGTATATATGTATCTCTCTGTCTCTTTTGTAATCAGGGGTTGACTTTCCCTTCATATTAATGTGTTTTTTGTTAGTGTTTGGTGTGCACGCTAATGCTTCACATAAATACTACATCTCATTACTAGAAATCAAATTTATTTATAAAACTTCACAGTATGGTTCTTATTTAATATGAGGGAATGAACTGGTAGGATTTGTAATGAAAAAGAAAATTCTGATCGAGTTGAGGAGCTCCATTGGGAGAGTAGAACTTTGGGTGGTATGTGAATCGTAATCTCACTATTGGTTTCCTAGAAGGATTGTAATAGAAGCGAATCAGAGTGGAAACATACTTGTGAAAGGGATCGAACAGTATTCAAGCAAACCACGAACAATTAAAGATAATAGCGGAAAGAGTTCAAAAGTCGACACAAGAGATTTAACGTGAAAAAAATCAAAAGCGGGAAAAAAACCACAAAACCGATGCACTAGTAATATGAGGATTACAGGTTACTAGAGATTTCCCTCAATCTCACTTGTTATGTTTTCTCTCTGTCTAACTCAATGAATAATGAAGGAGAAACTGGTACAATATATACCCGATGACTAGGGACGGAATAGGTTAAAATAATAATAACCCTTGACCTACGAAAGAATTTCCGCCACAACAAAACCGAAGAGAGAGATGCGGGTGGCATCTTTGAAGACGCGGGTGGCGTCTTTAATTAAAGATGCGGGTGGCATCTTCAACAGACAGGGTTCTGTCCACGGTGCGGGTGGCGTCCATACAAGCGTGGGTGGCGCCTCTTTTTCCACGAGCGTTTCTTCTTTGGCTCGGGCAGTGTCCTCGGACACTAATTGCGTCGAACTTCTTTCGACTCCTGTTTGAGGCGCGCCCAGCGCCCCATCTGGCGTGGGTAGCGACTCGCTTCCCTTCTCACTTTCTCCTATTTGGGCTCCACACACAACAATCTCCCACGTGGAGATCAAAGCCTCTAAAATCCTCAACTTTTCAGCACAAGTTTCCTAAGTGCTCTGACTGGCCTCTTTATCAGTCAGAGAGGCCTACTGAGGCCATATAGAGCCTCAGTTTCTCAACATCCACTAGTTTAGTCAACATGTCTACTAGATTCTTGCTGCCTGCGATCTTCTCAAGCTTCACCTCACCACTTTCCACCAAGTTTCGAATGAAGTGATACCTTCTTCTGATCTGCTTTGGTCTTGAGTGTAACACCGAATTCTTTGTCAGCTAAATGACACTTTGGCTGCCACAATGAAGAACACCATCCTGCCCCTGGTCAAGAACCTCCAAGAAATCTTGTAGCCAAATCATATCCTTGTCTGCCTCAGATAGGGCAATATATTCAGCTTCTTGGGTTGAAGTGGTGATTGATGATAATCGACGAAGGTTGTGTTTACAATTGGTCTCCCAGTGGGAGATTATTGGGTTGAATGTGGAGACCAATTTTGGGTTAGTATCTGTGCCTTGGGGAGCAAGGTAGAAGAGTTTGAGTGGGAATCAAGTTGCTGATAATTTGTAAGCCATCTCTTTTTATAATTCATTTGTCGCAAGGAGTCTATTAACCCTAAACAATTGTGTCAGCTTTGTACTATAAATAGAGCTTAGATATTAGCCTTAGGCCCTGTTTGGTAAAATTAGTGTTTTAGATAGCGGATAGAGGTTTATGTAGCGGATAACGGTTTACGCAGGGAATAGCAGTTTAAGTAGCGGATCGCGGATGACTATCTAAAAGAGAATTGTGTTCGGTAAATTTAGCGGTTGAATTAACAGATTAATGTCAATTGACATAAAAGGATATCAATAATTTCCAAAAATAAAATTTTCGAAGGGTACTTTTTGACCGAAAAATATGAAACGCTACTCCAAACGCTAAACGTTAACTTTATTAACGTTTCACAAAACGCTCCTTAAAACGCTAAATGCTCCTCAAAATGCTAGCTTACCGAACACTAATATTTATACAATTAGAGTTTTGACTTAGTTATGACGCTAAACGTTACCTCAAATACTACTGCCAAACACAACCTTATTGGTATCCCTATTTAGAGTATTTCATCTTATACTACAAGAAATTGACTTGTAATCTCTGTGTTCCTGAGGGAGTTATGTGAGGCTCAATTGTGAGTGTTGAGTTCTCAGATTGTAACTCTAGAAAGGTTGTGAGAGATTGTGGAGGTCTAGGAATCTCTGAAATACTATTATTGTAATTCTCTAACAGTGTATCGTTCATGGTTTTTCCGGTTTGAATTTTTCCACGTTAATTCCTTGTGTAAAATCTTCATTTATTTTTCGTCCTTTATTATTATTTATCTGCTAACAAAAGCCTGAAAATCCTAACACAAATCTTATACAACCTTCCATTGACAAATATATATGGGTGATGATAAGTGTCTTGCCCCAAGACACTGTTTAAATGTCGTTCTCCCTTATGAAATCAATACTTATTATCGTTTTTAACCCCAATTTTTTGACAAATACTATTAATTATCAATTATAAGAAGCTTGGAAGGTGTTAGCTACGCCAACAATTAAAATTGATACCCTAACGAATGAACCCCATCAGTTGGGCATATTTTAGACGTCTTTTTGTTAATTTTAAAAAATATCGATAAATGTGTGATTTTATACAATTTATATATATTATTATAGTTATAGAAGTCAATCATGTAACTTTTTTCCAATTTAATTTACAAATATATAGATTTCTGTAGTGATAAGACACATAATATGTGTCTTGCACAAGACTTTTATCATTTTCCAATATATATTGTGTAAGGAATGCAAGAAGATGTCTTATTTCCCATACAAAAGGCTATTAGAGGAACCCATGTTGATATAGTTTCACAATTCCTATTAAGGCATCCAGAGATTATGCATCAGAACTCAAAAAGATCGAGAAAACCAGATAATCTTGTATGTTGCTGCTAGATGTGGCAGAACTCGAGTTCCCTCCCTTATTTGAAGATATACCACGAGAAAGAGCTTACATCGATATGTATCTGGTAAACTTTAAGTGTCAACCACATTTTTCATGTCAAAAACTTTGATCATTCGTTTTTAATATATATATAATAATTCATTGTATAAAATTGATATCATTACATTCGTGGCAAAAAAATACTAATAGAAAAGTATAGATTAAATTTTTTTGTGATAAAATATTATATAAAAAATTGTTGAATAAAAATGACATTAAAAAGATCGAAAGAGAATTGTTTATGGACGGAGGGAGCACTAAAATTCACAGCTAGGCACATACAGGACCTTTTTGTATCTACTTCCAATGGATACACATCGGATTATGATCAACATTTCGCTTCGGTAAAAGTTTGGTTTCTACAAGTAATTCCCGAGGGGACAAACGGTACATACATCTTGGCATCTGTAAATCTTACCAAATGTACCCACAACGTTATATACAGCAACATTGGTTATTACAAAACCTGGGTACTAAAAGCCGATGACTAATATTCTCACGGTGCAGAGTACAGAATCACCTGTATTTATGCACACACTATTGGTTATGATGTATATTATCACTAACCTCTATCTATTTTTGACGAAATCCTTGAGCACAACACAATGATACCACAAATGGTTTCGGTTTTACATCTTTATATATGCTGGTCCAGCTTGGAAGCGACCTATTTAGCAGACGGAAAGCCTCTGAACAATAGGACTGCCAAACCACCAATAGCCAAGGTCATAACAAGGGGAATAGTGATCGATACAGAATCGATGGTGCTATTAGCCCCATCTGCTCTTTCATAGCGGGACCTTTCAACTAAATACTCATGTAAAAGGCTGCTCAAGTTGTCCAACTGATGCATGATCTGGCGTTGAGACCTTGATAACCCCATTACCTGTTCAAACCAATGTGGTTTAAGAAGCCTTCATCAAATGGGCATATTACCTGTAAATTGTAATCAACATAACAAGCTACTAAGCTACTTGGGCTTTCTTCAGAATTGTTTTCACTGTGGGTAACCCCGTTTGAGGCTTTGCATTTACGGCATGCAAAACTCATTAAGATTGTCGAAGATACAATTATGTATTAAAACTGAAGTCCATACCTCATCCATCATTTGAGATTCTTTTGCTAATTGGGAAGAGGAGGATGAATGAGGTAGAAGGCCGCTACCCATGGGACCATTGCTTAATCCAGCCATCAGAAGTGGGGGTGCAGAGCCATTGCAGAGTTCAGACTGTAAACCCATGTTTTGCTGACTAGCAGAAATGCTTCTGATAGAAGAGTTTGAATTCAGCTGTTCGATACGAGATGTGAGCTCATCCATCCTCTCATTCAGCGTCGAAATTTGATCAGAAAGTTGAGTAATAGCTCCCTGCATAGAAGTCCATCAAGTTTCATAGTTTAACTCGGCAACTCATTTGACAATCGATAACTCCGGGGAGATCCAGATGTAGACATCACTAGCAACAATTTTGAGAGTGATAGCATTTCCCAGAGACCCCAGAGCTTGGCACATATAATTAACAGTAGAAACTGATTACTTATCAAAGATGTCATGACTTCACGGTAAGAATTAAGCAATATGTTATAAGTCACAATTTCAAAGTATTACATTATTTGGAAATAAAACCACCCATCTTCTCAATGACTGTAGCAATAGGATTGTACTAGCTAATAAGTTCCAGAGGCATTTTCACTAACCTGGTTTGCAATCCCTGCAGGTGATCGAGGGGCAATTCCATTGAAGCTTCTTTCATCCACAGTAAGCTTTGTCAGCTTAGACAAATGTCTTTCCCGGTTTGTTGAAAATGAGCGAGACATGTTACTGTCAATGCATGAAAGCAGAAGATATCTCAGGAACATTTGGAACAATTGCCTTTTTGACAGAAGAATCTAGAAGTTTATTTATGATATTGATGTGAAAATTAAAATGTTACCGGCTCAAATATTTAGTCCTCCAGTCTGCTGAAGCTCGAGAAAGTGCCTCTTTGGGACTAGAAACTACATTATCCTCTATGCTGAGCTTTGTCTTCAGGTCATCCGGCAATGCCTGTTTAGATGCATGGATGAGTGAGCATACAACAAAAGCAAGACATGGGTCTACATGTGATATTGATGACTAAGGAACCATACCATGACATCATTTACAAGCTTCTCTAGCTGGATTTGTTCTATATAGGTTCGTGGAATAAATGAACCATCTAACCCCAGCTGTTCTGCAACTTGTTTGACATATGATCGATCCCTTCCTTGAACCTTGACAAGAAGATAAGAAAAATGATATAAGGTTTCAGCTTCACACCAAGGACATAATAAATGTTAAGGGTTGCTAAGTGCTAACAGGAACATGACAAAAGTTGAGTGCGGATACAATTCTAATGTTGAGACCTAATTTCAATAATTTTTTGTAGTTTCCGCCTAGTTTTAGCTATCCAATTGCGATTTCCATGTCCTAGTATTACGGGTGAGACTCACGTATATATATACGTGAAATGAAGCCTTGAGTATGGTACAACTAGCTAGCAACCAACGAGGTTACTTTAGCAGTGAGGTAGTAGGAAGTTGGCATCTTTCAAGAGTGTAGTTAACCAGGATGACAAGTATTCACATCATTACAGTAAGACAGCATCGTAGCATCAGGACAATTTGATCTCCTTATTAGTATAATAACAATCAGCACTTCAATTATATATTGCCGCCACCAGAGAACACAAAAGATGGCAAGCAATTCATTTTTAAAATCTGTTACAGTGTATTATACATCAAAGAACCCTTGGTACATATACCTGAACATAATTGCGATTTAGCTGTTCCAGCCAATCTATTTTCACAATAACCTTGTCGTCAGAAAATACATGGCTGTTTCTTTTCAGGATAGTTGCGATAGTATAACCGAGCGCCATGAGACCACCAAGAAGGCGAACACTTACTTCAAAAGTAATTCTGGGTGATATTATGAAGGGACTGTCCGTAACCCATTCCTGAAATCAGCAAGTTGACCTACTTAGATGAAATAGGCAGGCCATCACATGTGAACTTCTATGCATTTAAAGTAACAATAACTGACTCATGAAAAAGTATACATAGGTGACTAATCCATCCACAGTCATAATGATTTAGATCTATCAGGTGGTTGAGTGTGGCTCTACTTCTGCAGGCCATGCATTGATTTGAATCACTTGCCATGCTGAATAAGGCCTTTCCTTTACTTAAGCATGTTTTGCATTCCGACCCTTTATTTTCATTTCATGTGAACAAAAATTTGCATCTGAAGCCATATGGAATACAAAAGAAAGCATAAGAAAGCAAACAAACCTCAAACATGAGATTGTATTTCCCATCTCTGTTCCTCATCCTCAGGTATGATTGGCAAGCCTCAGGATCTTCACCAGGAGGTAGAAGGTATATATCGTATGTCTCTTCCCGTGTTTCTTTGTGTTCTTCTGAAATAACTGCCTTGATTTGCTCCTCAGTCACAGTTCTCGTTGACTATAATAAGAGAAACTAGTCAGAACTTGAAGCAGGCATATACAGACACAGTTATGACATTCAAATGTAATGCAAATTGGATGAAACTAAGAAAAGCAAACCTTCAAAATATAAGTCGGGTTCTGGAAGCCAGTAAATGGATTAAACTTGTTGGTAATCTTAATGTGGGCTGTTTCAAGATCTGGCTCAATGAAAGCTTTGTACATAGGATACACCTGCAAAATAGAGAACAATAGTGAGAACCTTCACAGCACACAAAACGTCTACATGCTATAAGTGATGCCAAAACAGAGTTACTGCAAAACAAGGAAGTCGACCGTTTCAGATATTTGATGGATTATTTCTTCTGGCTCCTGCCCAGCACGCTGAATGTCCCGCAAAACACGTTTCACCAAGTCAAAGTGTACTCCACCAGTAATGGACACACGAAGATCCAGCAAGGGCCGAAGTTTCTCGCTCAATGCATAGATGCCTTCAATGATAACAATACGAGAGCTGGGGACTTCAACAGTCCTGCATAAACCAGCAGGTGTTTGACAATGAAACCTTACTACAGAGTATAGACCTAACATAACAACTTAAACTAGAAGTAAAGATCTGAATCAGCCCACTCTCAACAAAAAAAAAAAAAAAAAAAAAATGTGCAGCAGGCTATCACCAATCGAGGCCTGGGGAGGGTAGCTGTGTGCAACCTAACCCTTGCTTGCACAAACAGGTTGTTTCCAAAATTGAACCCGTGATTTCTAGGCCACAAGGTAGCAAGTAGCAACCATACTATTGCACCAAGGCTCCCCTCATCCTACACTCTTTCATAGTAATAAATCAATCTTAACTGTCAAGGGAAAAGAGAACTTCTGGTATGCATAGGTCGGAAATGTTGGTAATACAGAGCCAATGGCATTTCATGGATAAACATCTATCATTGACCATGACATAAAGCCCAAAGAAAATATTGAATGATGCTTTGATTGATTTAATTCTTTCTCAGTCAGCCCTTACTGATCATTGAATTAAACTTGAAAGAGTAATTGGACAAGTCATCAATAGAAAAGGGAATGGATAAACAGCTAACCTGTAACCAATTCGAGAACTAGACTTGAAATCATATATAGGAACCTGAACAGGGTTCCCAGCTTTTAAACCACGGATGTTTTCAAGCAAAGTGTCATAATCTGTCAACCGTGGATCTGTTCAGAGATAGGAACTTTTGTTAGCTCCATTATTGTTCATGACACAATTTATAGAGTTACTGAGCAGCACCATGATCTATGAGAAAACCAACTAAATTTGCATTATAGTAATTTACGATTTATGATGAAAGTTGGACATCATGAAGACTGCTTAAGTTGGAGACATATCACGTAAACACCTTTTAATGTTTCTTTTTTTGTGCTTGTGAGGAGATGGATAAGTCTCACAACTTGTATGACACCATGTAAACCTACCACAATAAATAAACACATAGAAACACAATCTTATCCTTTCAGGAAAGTCTCAGTTTCAGAGCATCATTATCACTAAAAAATTAGGGGAAGATAAACTTGTGGGCATTTACTGACAGCTTTCAGAGGGATTGCAACAACACCACATGTATTCAAATCCCAATGAATGTATATGCTGGTGAGATCCTTCCTTTTGTGCCTATTTCATACGGACAATCAAGCAATAATTACAGCATTTGCACAGTAACATTCATTGCCATTAAGGTAAAAAATAGTATAGTTAAATTTTTCAACATTGTATCACAAAAAACCAACCCTTGAATAAGTATTCAAAGCAGAGATATAAAGACGATAGTTTTGAGGCCTCACCGTCAAAGTTCCCATCAATTATCCGACTGGCATCGTTATAGTTGTCCATTGATATGACAGCAAGACTTGGCATAAAGTTTAACATCTTTTCTGTGAAGACTGTCTTTCCAGCACCAGAAGGACCGGCTATTCCAACAAATATTATACCATCATTTTTCTGGGATAGCAACTGACAAGCGCGTATAACAGCAAAGAAGCCCTTCTCAAATTTCAAGCGGCCTTCAATGGGGACAATCTCATAACGATCAGAATCCTTTCGTTTGACCAGTTGGATTTGGTCTCTTAAGAGGCCAGTCCGCGGCCGAGGAGATTCACACTCAGATGGAACTTCGATACCCATTTGGAAGAGACCACAACAGCAACTGCAACATTCAGAAGAGAGTCCCATGTCAATCAAATGAAACAGAAACTTGCACATCCAGAAGAGATGAAGTATAAGGTATTATTATCATAAGTTTTAACATCCTGATTCCTAACTGAAGTGTAATAGGAGCACATACAGGTTTTGGATGATGGTATATATTGTATAAATATCACAGCAGTCTTTTGGCAAATAAATCAAACTCACACTTAATCACTACACTAGCAACGAACAATTTCCCCAGTTGCTGAGGACAAGATGCAGAAAGATTTTCCCAAGTAGAAATTATCTAACGACACAAAAATCAGCCTACCCCAGAACAAATTACCCCTTCATACAAAACGTCCGAAATAAAATGAGATTTACTAATTTTAGGCGCAGGAGAATTCCATAACAACTTAAACAAGAGTCCGGTTGTCAAACTTCATACATAACATCTGAGCTAAAACAAGACTACTAGTTTAGCTGCAGGAGAACTCCAAGACGTCAAATGAATTATAAAACCCAAGAAGCAAATATCAGCAAGGAACCTAACAAATACCGTTCAATTTAGTGACAGAATCAACAACCGCCACCCAAGAAGCACAGAATCAGGCAACTTTTTGACAGTGATCCCTAGAGAAGTTGTGAAAAGCGGCTGTCCAGAAACAAAAACTTCACATCAAAGATCATATTCCTAGATAAGCAATTAAACCCCAATTCAAAAACAGAAAAACCAAGAAAGCAAAATCAGCGTATGATGACTACGAGATGGAGCATACCTGAATTTGAGCAGAGTACGATCGCTGAGAATCGGGTCTGACAGATTGACTGAAGATGACGACGATAACCAAGGAATTATACTGTCGGGCAGAAAAGAGGAAGAAAAGAGGGAAACAAATGGCAAGAATTTAGGAGGGGTAGTACAAATTCGGAGTTGGGTTAGAAATGAAGGTATTAATGGAGGCGAATTGAAGGGCGATGAAATTGGAGAGACAGAATGGTCAGTAGAGACAACGACCATTGGTCCAGTACAAATACTAAATATCATTGAAGCCGGGTTAATAAAGAGATGAGATATATTCCCAGTGTACGAGGGGAGAGAGTATTTTAACACTAGTGATAAAAAAAAAAAAAACAAGAAACAAAAGGAAGAATCTTGTTCTTAGAGCATATCCGATTGGCACCTGTCGAAAGATGGATGCATGCAATCAAAAGCTGACCAGAATGACCTCATTCTCGGTTTAGAGAGGATTTAGAAAAGAGTTTTCTTAATGCATGGTTGGCTACTTTATACTCAGTATATTGAATTAGGAGTGAAATTAGAGTAAGACTTACGAAAGTCTACCTAACTAATTCCATAATAATTAACTAATTAATTATAATTAATTAATGATGTTACTTTTTTATGATTATTCAAAACTAAAGATGGTAAGGTATACATCAAAAGATACAAAGTCCTCCGATACTACTTTATACTAGGCCTCAACTCATGCGATGCACGGAGTAACTAAATTAGTTACTTTTGAAATTTTATAAAAGTCATGAATAAGTAATTGTCCATACAAGGTAAACCAAACGAAATATTCATGAAATTCTTACATGTAAAACATCATAATAAATTGTTCCGACAAAACATGTAATTTAACAATAAAAAATATCCTAATACAATTTAAAAAGAAAAATTAATTTATTTGTATTTATCTGCTTTCTGAATGGTCAGAATCCATGCAATTAATCTTCTTTCTCCATTCTGCGGGACCCACAAACTTTACTAGAATTCAAAACAGGGATTAGTGATACTTTCTGTTTTTTTTTAATTTTAATAAAATCCGGATTGAAAATAAAAAATAGAAAATAGAAAAAAATATAAATTTTTACATTGTGATTGACCAATTCCCCTAAATTCACTCTCGTGGCTCTATTTTGTGGGACCCACAATTAGTTCTATTATAATATATGGATTATTATTATTATTATTATTATTATTATTATTATTATTATTATTACTGTTATTTGACCCAAAATAATTTAATTCAGAGTCCAAAGTAGTCAGGAATTAGTGATACTTTCTGATTTTTTTTAATTTTAAAATAAAATCCAGATTGAAAATAAAAAAAATAGGAAATAGAAAAAAAATATAATTTTCTATGTTGTGATTGACCAATTCCCCTACCGCCACTCTCGTGGTTCTATTTCGTGGGACCCACAATGATTTCTAATATAATATACATATTATTATTATAGGCAACATCAAAATAATTATTGTTATTTGCACCAAAATAATTTAATTCAGAGTCCAAAGTAGTTAAGGATTAGTGATATTTTCTGGTTATTTTAATTTTAAAATAAAATCCAGATTGAAAATTAAAAAAAATTGAAAATAGAAAAAAAATATAATTTTCTACGCTATTATTGGTCAATTTCCCTACAGTTACTTCCGTGGCTCTATTTCGTGGGACCAACAATGATTTCTATTATAATATATAGATTATTATTATTATTATTATTATTACTATTATTATAATTATTATTATAGATAACACCAAAATAATTACTGTTATTTGCACCAAAATAATTTAATTCAGAGTCCAAAGCAGTCAAGGATTAGTAATACTTTCTGGTTTTTTTAATTTTAAAATAAAATTCGGATTGAAAATAAAAAAAATTGAAAATAGAAAAAAAAATATAATTTTCTACATTGTGATTGGCCAATTCTCCTACAGTCACTCCTGTGACTCTATTTAATGGGACCCACAATAATTTCTATTATAATATATAGATACGGAATTAGAAGTGAAATTAGAGCAAGACGGGCAAAAGTCTACCTAACTAATTCCATAATAATTAACTAACTTTAACTAATTAATTTATTCTAATTAATTAATGATACTACCTTTTTACGATTATTCAAAACCAATAAAGATTGTAAGGTCTACGTCAAAAGATGCAAGTTGTCCAAAATATCAACACAACAGGAAAAACAACAATAACTAAACAAAGATAGCAAAAATAGAAATATAGATGTGAATCACTACAATGCAATGCTCTTCAATCAAGGTTCTCCATTTAAGTCTCCATTTCTTCCTATGCATTCTCCTTCTAGTACTTTATTCCTTCGTTCTGGTCACCACATGCCTAAATCATTAGCAAAGAATAAAGTTTTGCGTACTTCTTTCTCCGCATTATCACTATGAGTCTCACCATGTATTTTTTAGGTTTCCTATATCTTTCATTATTCATCCTCACAATTAGTCTTAATTAGAAGGATTACCACATACTTCTTTGTCATCCCTCTAGGGCATCATTGTTGTCTTGCGTGAGCTAGAGCTGTTTATCGATTCAAGATCGAATCAGACCTGTTAAATCGAAAATGAAAAAACCCAAATCGAACCAAATTTATTCGGTTTGAACCAAAAACCGAATAAAATTAGATGAACCAAACCAAATAAACTGAAAAAACTGAATAAGCCATAGCCTTTATTTTGCTCGTTTCACACAATGGCGTTGTTGTTGCCCTAGTTTTGTTGTTGATATTATACTTTTTTTTTCAAAAAAAAAAAAAACCCAGCAAACTCGTGCCTTGCATCTTTCAATTAGATACATCACCAAAGTCATTAAAAATTAAATTACATAATCCTTACATAATCAAAGTACTTTAAATGTTTTATAATCAGACATAACCAAAGTATAAAGTTCGTAACAAATTAATAATAAGTGACAAATCCAATAGGTCAACAATCACAAGGTCCACAACCACATAGACTACATAGTTCATAACATCTTCACACCCTACTTTTTTTTATCTTGAATTCTTGATTCTTCGATCATCATCAACAACCATGCCTAACACACATGTAAAACACTAAAATAATGCACAAAAGATTTACATTCACTATACATTCAACTCATCACCAACATGGCTGATCCATGAGGATCAAGGGTACTTGTAGTACGACGCTTATCTCGACCTACCCCGAGAATTTCCAAATACCTTAGGTTGTGCGGGTCCTATAGATGAATAAAAACAAGTGAAGAATCGGCTAATTTTTGTAAGTTCAAAGCTCGGATATCACTCAAGGAGACGTCAGGTTGGGATCGAGGTCAAGAAAAGAGAAAACTTTGTAATTCCACAAGGTTCGGAGGGAGAACCGAACGAAGAAGACCGAGCAAAGAAGAAACGGGAAAGCGACTCAGGAAGTAGAAGAGAAAACAGGGTTGGCGCTGGTCGCGCCACATCTGCCACAAACCGCGTCCCTTTAGGCGCTGACCGTGTCCCCTTAGGCGCTGGCCACGCCTTCCTATATCTCTTTGTAGAAACTCCATAGGTTAGGCATTGGCCGCGCTCGGGGAGGCGCTAATGACGCCTAACCCTGTTTTCGCGATTTCGTTAGTTTTCGATTGTTTTTCTTCCCCAACCCCTTTATATTTGTAATGGTTCCCAATAGAACTCAATTAATGAACATTCTAAACACTTTCAAGAATGAAATCTTGTTGGGTATTTGAAAACCCTCCTCAAATCTTCCTCTTCTTCATCTAAATCTTGATGGTGATTGGGAGTGACTTCTTTATGGATTAGTGGGTGTGGCTTTAAGCTAATCTTGATAGAGTCTTAAATCTCTCTTTGGGTGCTGGTGGTTCTCCTTTAAGCATTCATGAAATATTCTAGCTCAATGTAGGGAGATTCTTTATCCTTATTCATATCTTTTTGTTAATTTGTTGTTGCTCTTGTTGTTTTTGCTTCTAAAACCCTAGAAATTGGTATTGTTTTGAGTTCTAATGTTGGGTTTCCTAAAATCCTAGTATAGTTAATCTTTGGGCTTGAATCTTGGTGTTTGTTATTCGATTCCGAATAAAGGGTGAACTACGGAAAAACACATATAAAAATAACATAATTAACCATGTCTGTTCTACTGTCCAGTTCTTTGAATCTCTCAAGCTTGGAATTTCACTTTTCAAAGTGACCTTCTTCATCTTATCCTTCTTATCTCACTTTTGAACTTTGTTTTTTTCTTCCACTATTGATTTTAGATCCTTAGTTTACTTCACATTGCTTTAGTAGTAGCAACCAAGTCCACCAGCCTTCCTTTGAAGGATGCATCCCCCCTCCCCCCAACTTGAACACTTCTTGTTGTTCATGGTATGAAATAAAAAAGACGTCCCTATTGTACGCATCCCCACCATAAATTTTAATTTCAAAGGAATTGAATTCCAAAAAAATAACCCTTTATCGTCAATAATAGGGTTGTTCAAAAAAATCGAAACCGCTTCACCGAACAGTAAATCAGCCAAAAAAAACCGGGAACGAGCAACACCGAACCGCTTAATTTTTCTAGTGCACCGAACCGGATAAACCGGATATTAAACGGGGCGGTTCCGATTTGTAATTTTCAAACCGATGGGGAACTGGAACCGCACCGTTAATTTATTATATATATATATATATATATAAATATATATATATATATATATTGATTTAAAAAAAATTACACAGACACAGTGGGAACTAGCAAGCAAAAAAAAAAAGTTTACACAGACATAGTCAAAACCGAGCTTGAATTTTTTTTTTTGGGTGGATTGAATGATGACTTTTTAATTTTAATGGAAGTAAAGGCGGTTCCGGTTAACCGATGACACTGCACCGTTAAATCCGGTGCACCAGTTTAAAAAAAAACCGGGTGTTCCGGTTACGGTTCCGATTTATGATTTTGGAAAACCATTTCGGCCGGTGCACCGCTTCGTGAAACCGTCACCGCACCGAACCACACCGTGAACACCCCTAGCCAATAATGGACAACCGTAAAACATTCTGGCCATATTTGAAGGTTTTCTACACCTTTGGTGAGACCTTTGGTGAGCCGCTGTTAGGTTGTGATGACATTTCACAACTACTTCACCCTTATTCTGTTCATTCATTCAAGATTTAAATGAAGTCGCAATTGTGGATGTCTGCCTCAACATTCTTTTGTAGTCCATAGTCTCAATTATAAATTTATTATATATAGGGGGGGGGGGTGCGACTTGGGCCCTAACTGCCCTTCGTCCCTGGGGGTAATCGGAGGTTGAGCCTAGGTTCTGGATTTCGATATTTCTTTATCCCAATCTATTAATATCCTCGTTTATCTTGATAAAAATCCTTACAATTTAAGTGTAGGGTTATATATATACCCCCTGCGTTCCATATAATTAGTCAACGAGTCATTAATCTTTACAAACTTAGACCATTAACTATTGAAATGATATACAATATGAAATCTATATTGTTGGCTTTGTTGTGAAAAATGTTTTTATATGAATGGACAATGATACACATACACATCTTTTTTTTTTTTTTTGCCACAAAGACAACACAACTAACAAACATACAATATAACTAGAAAACCGAAAGCGAAAAACACAGCTAAAGATAGAAACCCATTTACGAGCCGTCTACCCTTCGCTTGACTTGTTTCGCCAAATCCTGCGCCAGTTTAATCTCATCATGGGTCCCTTTTGGATGATACCCTTAACCAACTCGTAACAAACTTCTGGTGGCTTCCAAAACACTTGCGGGTCACTTGCTTGCTGATCGCCTCGGTTGAGCCGCTTCTTCAGGGTCACACGAGCACTCCAGTACATACTTTCCTCTTGTAGCTTCCTCTTGGTACCAAACATCTTGGCACCTAGCAGTGCTTTGGGCACCCTTAAAAGTTCAACGGCGTCGCTTGGAGACCTTGCATCCTCCTCCTGAAGCAGTAAACTTAAAAAAACCATCTTGTTGCTGCGACTGTTGGATCACTCCTCCAAACTGATCTGGCACCTTTGCGGGAATATCCAATTCCTGAGTGATTATAGCTTCCTAGATTCCGAATGTTGCCCCACGGGATGTGAGAGGACCTCATCCACTATCATGTCCTCCCCACCCTACAAAGATTGGTGGCAACTCTTACTGTCATAAAGCTCACACTCATTGGATCGTAGAATGTCACTGTCTTCTTTCGCAACACCTTCTCATACATGTTGTCTGATATGGACAAAGTATCGCCCCTGATACCTGTCTTGAGAAATTTTTTAAACGATTTAACAATTGCTCTGTCCTCCTTGACTGGATTGAAAGCCGGAGATTGTGTAAAACTTGGACAAGTTCTATCCTCCATGCATAGCATTGAGCTTTTTCGAGAGCGAGGGGATGAATTCTCCTCATACCCTCCCCCCCCCACATTACCACTCCCCTGCACCTTGGAGTAGCTCCCCTGTACTCCACATTCCTTAACTATCTTCCTCTTCTTTAGCTACAAATCCGGCAATGTAGTTCCCAAACCCTCCACCCCGCTTGAGCTAATCTTAGCATCTCCATGCGAATCACTTATAGGAGATGATCGTACATTCTTGTCACTTTCCGATGAAATGGCAGTTTTATGAGTCTTAAAAGGGGCTTGCACCCTCTCAGATTCTCTCTTAGCCTCCAGGCTTAAGGGGTCTATCTCTAGCGCCCGAGTAAGCGCTTTCCTTGCTTCATCCAAGTTCCCTAGCTTAGCATGGGCCACACCACTTCGGTATAAAGCCTTTACATTGTTCGAGTCAAAATGCAATACAACCCCACAAAACTCAACGACTCTTGAAAACTCTCTCAACTTCAAATCACACGCAGCAATGTTCAGATTGAGCGACACAACCAACTCCCGCAGCAACAACAACTCAGGTTTGGACACCGGTTCACTAACCCAAACAAGTTGAATGCCTTTTTCATACAATCGAACCGTACTATGATACTGTCCAGATCTGATCAAAAGGTTACCTTCCTCTTTAAACTCCTTCGCTTTAAGGATAGATTTACTAGGATACTAGGATGGTCCATCCACTCCAACAAATTTAGAATATCCCCGTCCAACTCAAACTCCCGGGAAGCCATAACTCAGCCTAAAGCAACACTACTGCACACGTCACTCCCAATCAGCAAAGCACAGACCCACCCCACTTCCACCTTAGAACTTAGAAGACTTACACCAAAGACCTCACCAAAACCTACAACTCCCAACACTAGACACCCAACACAGCAGAGAACCAGAATACACCTACACGACAACAACCAAAGACCAACTGAAATGGAAGGGAAGCACCCGTGTACCTGGCTGGCTAGAACCAACGCAACCCCGTGAGCACAGATTGCCGGACGAACGCCTGAAACAAGATGCTAGCCCGCTAGAACAGTCGGCAAACCCCGGAGACACGACCTCACTCCTCCCACGCGGACGCTGCACCCGGAGAAACGGCGGCACCGCCCGGAAACTCCCCGCACACACATAACAGATCTGAAAAAAACTAACTAAATAAAACCGAAAGGACTGGCTAACACTGAAAACAAAAGGCAGAAACCAACAAATCGGAGAACGGTGGTGTCGGCGACGGCCGACAACCGGCCAGTCACCGGCACCGGCGTAGAGAATTAATGAGAGAGTGCAATGGTAGTTGGGCGGTAGAGAGAGAAAAATAAGTAAGAGGAGTTGTTGTCTCGTCTATCCCGACAAAGAAGGGTTCTACACATACACATCTTGATTCAAGATGATCAATAACCAACTTTAATTGTTCATATTTTACGTTTTTGTAACTTTTAATAATATTTTCTCTAATAAGTATATATATATATATATATATATATATATATATATATTTATCAACTACAAGAGTATAATACTTATTAACAAGGTCAAAAATATAAGTAATAGCCTAATTTATGAATTATATAGAAAATACACATTTTATGTATAGTTTTATATTTACATATAAATAAATAATTATTTTTATATTTTTTCATAAGCTGTAATAACCTTCAGAGCAATGAAACATACATTCATAATGATTTAAATATAGTTATGTTTAATTTTATAAGTGACTTAGATGAAATGCAAGATGATTATTGCGTCAAAATATTTATCATTTTTATATATGAATTATACTGATGATGTAACTTTTGTAATTATATAATATTAAAAATTAATAATTAAAGGCATATGTTAGATACTTGAGTAACGGAACAACCAACACTTGTCAAATTGTTCGGACGGATACTAATATTTGGGGAAACTATTTTGCGGTACCCCAACTTTTTAAAATTCATTTTGTGGTATCCTTAATTTTTGGGTTAGTAATTAAAAGGTGTTTTTCTGGTTATCAATTTTATTAAGTGGCCGAAACATCCTTGCCCTTCCATTCTTAAAGAAGTACCCTTGAAGAAGAATAATAAGGGTATTTCGGTCACTTAATAAAATTGATGGTCAGAAAAGTACCAAATAATTACTAACCCAAAAATTAAGGGTACCTCAAAATTAATTTTGAAAAGTTGAGGTATCAAAAAATAGTTTACCCAAATATTGGGGTTACTCCGAGTGATTTTCTGAATACTTATTGTAGAACACATGGAGTAACTTATATCACACAGGAGCAGCGTACACTATAAACAATCATCCATATTGTTATACTCCCTCTGTTGTCCCTTAATAAATGTCAATTTTTCTAAATATCTTATCCTTTTTATTTGTCAATTTTACAATTTCAATAACTAAAATACCTAAATTACCCTTAATTAATAAATTTTAGTTTTATTTTACCTTTTAAACTACTACTTTACTCTCTTTACATTGAAATTAGTGAAAGGGTATATTTGTCTATTCGCAAATTTTTTACTCCTTTTCCTATAAACATTGGGTTTAGAGAGTTAGGCAATTTGTAACTTAAAAAGGGACGGAGGGAGTACTACCTCCGTCCCAAAATGTTTGTCACTATAACTAACTTCATTGTTCCAATTTGTTTGTCATTTTTTGCAATTCCAACAACTGTCATTCCATTTTTACCCCTAATAAATAACTTTATTTATCACATTTTATAATTTCAACAACTATCATTCTCAATTAATGTAGAGGCAATATTGACAACTCACAAATTTTTAATCTCAATTTCCAATGTGCATTGAACTCTTAGGCTGTATTCGGCAATAGCGTTTGGGGTAGTGTTTAGCGTTTTGACCAAGTCAAAACTCTAATTGCATAAATATTAGTGTTCGGTAAGCTAGCGTTTTGAGGAGCGTTTAGCGTTTTAAGGAGCGTTTTAAGGAGCGTTTTGTGAAACGCTAATAAAGTTAACGTTTAGCGTTTGGAATAGCGTTTCATATTTTTTGGTCAAAAAATACCCTTTGTAAATTTTATCTTTTCGAAATTATTGATACCCTTTTATGTCAATTCACATTAATTTGCTTATTGAACCGCTAAATTTACCGAACACAATTCTCATTTGAACAGTCATCCGCTATCTGCTACTTACCGCTATCCGCTGCTTAAATCGCTATTCGCTGTCTAAAACACTAATTTTACCGAACAAGGCCTTAAAACTAGTTAATTTGACAAAAAAAATGGGACGGAGATAGTAGTAAGTTGCTAGGAGAAGTGACGTCGTAAAAGCCAAGTGGAATTAATGCATATATAAACACACACCCCAATGGAGCCTTAGGTCATGCGTTGTATAAATACCACATTAATATCCACGCAAAATACTTAGATTTGTCTCAGCGTCCACTCATGTTGTTAGTATGAAATCCATCAGTTAGAGTCTGCTTATGTCACTCTTATCAATAACACCACTCAATACAGTTCTTATATTGATAGAGTGTGGCAACAACTTTCTGGGGTGTTGAAAGAAACTCATAACTGAAAACATACCAAGTAGTATATGATTAGAATCATGAGCATACATCAAGCTCCTTATAATTAAACAAGATAATAGTATATATATAATACAGTTTTGAGGTCGAACTTGTTCATGCTACATAACTAGCTACATCCTTTGGTACTTAGCTCGGTAGTTCCAGATATATCAATGAAAGAATATATAAAGGATATTGAACCCGAAGCCTCTTGGGCTTCTGCATGCAGTTTTGTTTATATGCATTTTGCAGATAAACTTTTCCATGTTGTTTCTATAAGCAACTTTTGGGTTGTACTATGCCATGAGCTGATCCGTCGGCATTCACACAAGATGAAGATGCTGACTTCTTGTTGAAAGTAAGATTTACGTCCGCGAGTTTTATGCCCATACAATGATACTTTGAGCTGCAATCGAAGTTTACTGCAATTGGTGTCGCTGATGTCCCGTGGATGTCTTGATATGTTACATCACTAATTCTCACTCCGGATACCTATTAAGATTTTATGATCAGTTAGACTTTGATAGTAACAGTGAAAAACCATAAAATTAATCAAGAAATCAACCAACTCAAACAATATGAAATCCCAATATAGCAACTAAAACATATCTACAAACTTAAACATCAAATTGTGTTATATATGAGTGTAAATACCTGTCCAGGACACCCCTTTTCATCGGGACAATATTTTTGGTCAATAATGATAGGATTTTGTGCATTCACCATGGTCAAATGTTCGAATACGACCTTCCTCACAAATCCATTACTTGGCCTTCCCCATGACTTTATTCTTACACCATTCTCTGTTCCAATGAAGGTGGCGCCTTTCACTGTCACATTTTGCACCCCTGGTTCTTTCAAATCCTTCCCTAAGCTCCCAATGCTGTACAATCAAATCAAATCAAAGACTTAGAGACTAAACAATCATAAATTACTCAACAGAAATTAACAACCCTGGCATCGATGGGAACCAAAATAATTCGAGAAATAACATATATACCTAATGCCATGGCCGGGTCCACACGTAATTCCTTCGATCCACAAGTTGGTGGTTCCAGCACCTATGGAAATACAATCGTCGCCAGTGCCAATATTGGAGTTCAAGATTGTCACGCCGGAGGATAGTTGTACATGGATGCCATCGGTGTTAGGACTAGCTCCAGAGGCTAAGGCTTTGACGCCCTGTACTTTGACATTCTTACACCCATTTATAACAAAGTGGTATAACTGGCTGTTTAATGAAGTAACACCACTCACTTCTATGTTCATTGAATTTGAGAACCCCAGCGTCTGCATTACCACAAGTAAAAATTAGATAACTGAGACAATAATATAAGATCAAGTAGTTGGTTGTTTAGTGTTTTTTCTTTTTTTATGAAAGGTTGTTCAGTGGGGTTATTTGCATTTTGGTCCCGAAGTATATGGTGATTTATTTTCTGGATCCTTGGTTTTCATTGTTAATTTTTTAGACCTTAAGGTTTATGGGCTGAATAAAAAATGACCTTAAAGTTTGTGGACTGAGAAAAAAAGCTCTATATCGTTTTTCTTTTTCATCCAATGTTTGAGTTTCTCTATCGATCAGCGTCAAATTTCAGCACTAAGGTTAATACTGACATTTAAACTATAATACACCTCTCGTTCTCGTTCATATCGGAGCTACTTAAACTCCTAAGTACCTAGTGTCTTAATCTAGAGAAAAACCAGACCGTTACCTCTTACCTGTGAGCTTACTCAAGCTAAAGGCCCACAATTCAAACTTAAAATGACAAAAATACCCTTCTTCTTCTCTAGTTTAAACAAACAAAACCCACTAGAACCAAAAAAGTCGGAAAGCATTGACACAAGTAACCAACTGATGAGCAAATAATAACTTCCCACTCACCGTGAGACCATCGGGGCAACCACCCTTGCCGGACCTCTTGCAAGCCCACAGCCCGGCGCCTCTTCCGTCGAACACTCCACCCGAGATGGTGACCCCATTGACATCCCTGAACAGGACCCACGTCGAGCTGCCGGACCGAGCCATGGCCCGGAAATCAGCAGGAGCCACAATGGCGCCTTTGATCACAAACGTGATCCACCTGCTCTTGCACCGCTGACCCGAAAACAGGATGGGAGTTCGGACCATGAACTGACCCGGAGGGACCACGATGGTGGCCCGGGCTGGAGACCGGCACGCCGAGCTCCATGCGGCTAGGAAGGCCCTAGATGAGTCGGTCTTGCCGTTTGGGTTCGCCCCGAAGGTGGCTACGTTGTAGATGTTTGCTGAGGTTAGTGTGGTTAGGGTGAGGAGGATTAGGGTGATTGAGAAGGAATGAAAGATGGTTATGTTGAACATGTTTGTTTTGATGTTGTTGGGTATGGTTTTGATTTGGATGAATGGTTGGGGAGTGTTTGTTTGGTGTATGAGGATGGGGAAGATGGGAGGAGGTATTTATAGGATTTGAATTGGGGAGTTTGGAGGGAATGAATTATAAAATGTTGATGTCAAACAGTGCCAGAGACAGGACGAGAAGATCGAGGGATCGACTTGCAGTTCTCTAGTGCACCCGATAATATTTTTCTATTTGATTTTAGATCACATATAAACGGGATCAACGGTTAGGGACTTAGGGTAGGACCTGGCTAGATTTTAGTTACATTATCTAAATCAGGTCAAACTCCCTTCCAAAAAAAAATTAAATAAATCATGAGATCAAACAATTATTTAATTTCTTTATAGACAAGTAAAAAAACTATTAAACCATGATAATTATCATAGACGATAAAACCCTAGCCTCCTCCTCTCTTTTTCTCTCTAGAATATCCTTGGCTCCACTTCCTTTTGGGAGCTGCCATCGATTCTTTTTGTCGATGGTAAGCCCCAGTTCAATTGGTTTCTACTCCAATTGTTAGTCTAGTTTTATGTTTACGCAAAAAATATTAGTCTCTTTTTTTGTAAGAGTTTTTTGTACCCTTATTTAGGATTTTTAGTCTCTTTTTCTGGAGTTTTTGTTCAGTTGGTGTGGTCTAATGCGTTGGATGAAGATCGATTTTCAAATCGCTATAGCACGGGTTGTGAGGTTCTCCATCAATGGTAAAAATGCAGAGTCATCGAAGAAAGATGCAGAGTCATCGAAGAAATCAGAGCCGAACGTCAGTAAGATTAATATTAGTTATTTGAAAGTTGAATTTCATAGTTATGTTTTAGATCTACAATTGTTCGATCATGATTTTCATTGTAAGTGTCGTATGACTTGCTATTAATGAAATCGTGATGTTTTGTTTAAAAAAAAAGTAAAAAACTATTAACCAATATCAACAAGATTATTCATATAAATTAAAAGGACATTGAAATTTAGTTGCAAGTGAAGGAGGTAAATATGACCATGGTTTTCAACAATTTGGTCTTCAATATCACCAGAGTTGTAATTCGAGCTGGACGTTGCAAAACTAACCCAGAAAACCAAATCTGAATGGATGATTCAATCTTGATCTAAACCTGAAGGAACCCAAAATTTATCTGAACCACAACCCGCTTAAGATCCACATCCAAATGACCCTCAATCAAACCGAAACTCAATCGGAAAAAATTCACTCGAATAAATCCGGAATAAGATACACCCAAGTCAATCTGAACCGAAATTGGGTGACTCGACCAACCCGACCGATTTTCAACCGACCGAAGCGATTGACCTCATTGTTAGGTCTAGTTCAACCCAAAAATGCTTTGCGAAATAGTGATCAAGGAACAAATTTTCTTACCATGATTAACACCATTCTGGGCCCAGAGCTTTTGTAGTCATTGCCCACGTCAACGCAACCATATTCAAGTTCGTTGGAAGGAACCTCATTTTGGGAGGGTGAATCTAAACTTCGATGGGTCCTTTAACTAAACATTTCACATTTCCAATAGCTGCTATTACCTTCATCCGAAATGTTTGTCTTTTGACTAAATTTTGACTGTTGATTACTCACAAACTACAATGATTTACAATATAAAATTACGATCATTGTAATTTTAGTAAATTATCTTTCTAATGGAAATACTTTCATATTTTAACTCATTTATAATTTGTAATTAATTAATAATCAAAATTTAGTCGAACGACAGATATTTTGAGACGGAATTAGAATTATTTTATATTTCAAAGGTAAAATTGTCAAAGCATGATAAGTAGCTCTGATTTCCGTACTTTCTTGGTATTCATCACTATCTTTTAAAGGTAAAATTGTCAAATAATGGAGTGCTCCCATTTTATCGGTTAACTTAATATAAATTTTAGTCAAATTTTAAAAATTTTGACCATTAATTTTTAATTATAGACAGTATTCTATATTATAAAAGTAGATAATTACATTCAAAACAAAAAATACTATTAGAAATATAATATTACAAATTTACAAATTTTTGAGACTGTGAAATGTCCATTAAATGAAAAGTTAAATTAAATGGAGGGAGTACTTTGTGAGACGCGATATTAATGTTATTGCCTTTGAAATGCGGATAACATCGATCCCACATGAATGTTGTGATTCAAAACACCTAATTTATCCTATGGCGTACACTGTAAAAAATTATATACGAATATTACTTATGAAACAGAACTTTATGACGTTATATTATTTATTTGTGTACAAGTTGCCCGAATTCCATATATAGCATTTACGTCACTTGTGTAATTCAACCGCTATTTACTAACAAAATCATTTATTGATGTTATTTGTAGTAGACTACACAACTTGAATTCCCAACATAAGAACAGTATCGCCGCTATTTGTCTCATTCACTCAACCCCAACGGAAAAAAAAAAAAAAAAATCCCTTTTGGGAGTTCTTCAACCTACACATCTGCATGCATTGACGTAACCCAAAAACACGAACGTATGGTCCCAACTTGCGATTATCCGCTTCTTCCTTTCGTTTTTCAGTAACTAATTAGAGGTAGATGACTTGTTTTTTCAATTATTTTGCATGCGCTCTGCGATTAGGCTGAAAACAAGTGTTTGAAATCACACATGAGTATCAAGACTCACGTTGGAAGTTTAAAATGAGAAGACATGGTATATAGATTAAGTAGACTATTCTTTTTAATTTTAATTGATTTTAAGATAGAACCTTACTTAATTTGTTACTATGAGTCTTAGTTGAAGCAAGCTCCCCCCAACAAATGGTATTAGAGTCGATGTCTCATTCAGCTTAGGGGTGGCAAAAATTCGGGTTCGAGTCTTATCGAGTTTGGTCAATTCGGTATTCGATCAGAAACTCTAAGTCTGGACTGTGATCGAATTTTAATTCGGACAAAATAATCAAACCCGAACCCCAATGACCAAATTTGACCGAATGACCGAATTGCATTTTTTGTCAAAACTAAAACTTAACTAACTACTAGAATTTTTGACAAAATATGACCAGTTGACCGAATTTGACCGAATGAACGAATACAAAATTTCAGTCTCTTTATGTGAATTATTAATACTTTCCTCATAATCGAGTTCAGTCAACTGGAACCCAAATGACCAAAATTGATCGAATCTAAATTTTACCCAAAATTCGGTCAACCCGAATATGAATACTAAAACCCGAACCCGAATTTAAATTCGGTTATGACCGAATGACCAAATTTTAAATTCGGTCAAAAAACTATGTACAAAACCCGATTTTTCAGGTCGGTCAAATTCGGTCATTTGGGTCAGTCAAATTTTTGTCACTACTAATTCAGTTGAGCGCAAGGCGTGGGAAGGTGGTCCATAAAAAGTACCATGGACAAGAGCTTGAACCACATGGCACATGTGCTAGGACTCCTGAATGAAGTACACTACTAAAATATGTGTATTACCGACCACTTTTTCCAACCAATTCAAAATGGTTGGAAAAAACCAACCGTTTTAGTAGCCATTTTATATTTTTCTAATTTTTCAAATATTTTTCTACTTTTAGTGGGGAAAATGGTTGGAACTTCCACCCACTTTTGCTAAAATGATGAGAAATTTTTCCAACCAATCATTTTCCTACCGTTCGAAAACGGTTGGGAAAATGGTTGGTAATCCACCCGTTTTCCAACCATTTTCGATCAAACAGTATGAAAAAGAATGGTAGGAAAAATTTTCCATCATTTTAGCAAAAGTGGTTGAAATTTCTAACCATTTTTCTCACATAAAATTTGAAAAAATAGTTGGAAAATTTTAAAAAGTATGAAATGGTTGCTAAAACGGTTAGTTTTTTCAACCATTTTAAATTGGTTGGAAAAAAGTGGTTGGTAATACATATATTTTTAGTAGTGGTATGATGCGGGCTATGTGGAGTAAAGTGCGACTATCATAGGCTCTTGATGCTACCTAACCACTTTCTCTTATCCAAAAAAAAAAGGCTCTTGATGATGACTAGAAGCTTTTGCAAGAAAAACAAAAGGCTTCCGGTCAAGGGGAGCACATGTGGATGTGGTTCATAAAAAACTCATGTTTGAAGGGGGAAAATATATTGTTGGGATTCACCCATAAGTTTAGAATCTCACATCGTAAGATTAAAAGTGAACGAACATGGTATAATTCAAGTTGACTACTTCTCTAGACACCAATTGGTTTTAATATGAAACTTCACTTGACTTGTTACATCGTTAATTGAAAGAGTATAGGCTTATTTTTTGATCTTGAGCATTATAGATGTTCTTATGTTCTTTTGTATTGTACGGTGTGATGTGGTGTCACAACTCACCATACCACTCAACATTGTTTTACATTTTACCACACTCTACTACAATGATCATTACCAATATATCTCCTCACTTTTCTTCTCTACTTTTCACATTCTCTCCCATCACCTACTGTTGGAGCCCAAGATGGGGGTTGAAACTTATAAACACAAGGACGTTAAGAAACTGAATAATATTTTTTTATTAGATAAACGTTGAGGTACAAGAAAGATAGAGGAGGTTAAGAACTCGGCAAGATCAGAACTGTTGAGGTCCTTCATATTGCTTACAAAGGCAGAACACTCAGAGAGAGGTTCTGTAGAGGAGCCTCACAGACGAGGCGGATAAAGGTATGGAGAGGCCTCACAGATAAGACAGAGAGGAGGGGCCTCACAGATAAGGCAGAGAGGAGGGGCCTCACAGACGAGGCTTGTGATGAAGGGCCTCACAAATGAGGCAGAGAAGAACATGACAGATTACAATGGATATCAAACTCACAAAGCCTTAGTGCTTCAACGCTTTGCTACACAACACCTCACCAATATAGTTGGCTAGAAAACTCACCAAGAACCTTGGTTACACCTCACCAGAAGTACCTTACCGGGTACATTTCTCACCAAGAATTCATTGGCTACACTCAGAAACTTCACGAGATTTCCTACACTCGATTACTTGCTTGGACTCGACTAAATCTTCAAGGAGGAAGCTGGTGCCTTTTTATAAGCCTTGGATGTCATCAATAACGGCTACTTCTTCTTTCCTTGCATGGTCAATCCCTTCCACATTTGTGTTGATCTTCAATCTTCATTCTTTTTGGAAGCTTCAATCCTTATCTGCCAAAATATATTCTGCAAGAATATACAATAAAATGAGTAGATATAATTTAGAATATATGTTGGGATTATTTAAGAGATTTTCAAGATACTTCCCTATTTTTTTGTTCTTTCAAACAAAACTCTCTGGACATGGCTGAGGTCCTCCGCGGCAGTGGTATTGAAGGCATCACAGTTTCTACAATCTACATCAACTACACTTTTCATAAATTTCATCATATCATTCTACATCTCACCGTACTTTCCACAATTTTCATCACACCGCACCATTTCCACATCTTACTAATCACACATAAGAAGAAACCTTAGAGCAGATAACTAGTAGACGAGCGTGGCTACTTGTGCATCAATTAATTTGTTGCAAAAACAATATTTAAATAATGTGCATGACGGCTCAGATGATCCTTGCATTGTGAATTTTCCGGAAGATGTCGTTCCCTATCTTTTGCTCATCAATCATCATGGAAACCAAGTCGTGGATTTGTATGGATATGAATTGGATGGATATATTCATATAAAACGAGTATTGTTTGGGGATCATGAGGACCAATCACATCATATGCATGCTCCATGTTCTGAGATCTTGTTTCTCCAATATCCATGCTACACGTAGCACGAACTTCAATTATGAACAGATAAAACTACTGAGTTTAATTTGGATAGTGACAGGTGATTTGAATAACATGGTTAATAATCAATTTAAATTACTTACAATTCAAGTTCTTATGATTTTAAATAATAATTTTTTTAATAATTATATATATTTATTAACAATAAAAATATAATATTTATTAGCTATGTCGAAAAATATTATTAAATTGTTATGTAACAATCATATAATTTATAATGGACAATGCATATTTTATGCATAGCACTATATTTTTTAAAAAAATATAAAAACTATCAATAAAAAAAAAAACTTTGTATTCATTTATAAGTGCTACTAGCTCTCAAAATAATGCAATACATACTATAATGTTTTGAATATTCTTGTGTATAATTTTTAGAGTAATTTACGTGAAATTCATAATGGATAATAACCATCATAATTCAAGACATGCACTCATCATTTTCAGTATTTTTATTATTATCCGACCAATAAAATTTAATTAAAGGGGCGATTATGGTGATGTTCTAGCTAGACACATTATCGTTGAGCTATACTAATTCAATTTTTAAAAGGTATGTAAGTCACAATAATCACAAAGATAGAATGAAAAGGCAAATTGGATTCTAATAACCCGTACTTTGAGCGAGTGAACAATAATAATCTGATCTTTAGAGACCAAAAGTTTTTTTTTTTGTATTTTTCTTGGATCACCACTGAGTGCATACCCTAAATATCGTGGATTTTGACTTGCATTTGCTCTCAAACTTAGCATGGCATTTCTCCATGTTCTTAGTTGATTTACAAAGTTTATCCCAAATTTTTTTTCCATTCTTTTTTCTAATTTTGTTCCTTTTATTCCTTAAAAGAATCATAATAATTATCATATTTAAAAAAAAAAGTCTAAAAATTCTTTTAGATACTATACTTCATAACCTTTCTCGAAGCATGAATGAAAAAAATTTGAAAAATCTGAAAAATTGAAAAATTCTAAAGTGAAAATTTGGAGGTAGATTTGGTACGAAATACAATTTAATTTTTTTGAGATTGTTGACATACATTTTAAAGTTTAGATTTCAATCAATTAAAGTAGGCATTATTAGAATCCAACTTTTCAAATAAAAAGTAATAATGATGTAGAAGAAGATAAAGTAAAAAACTTACACGATTAAATTTAGCTAAATTTTTTTTTAAAAATGCTCCATCTTCATTCACGTTTCCATCAAGAGTGGGAATTTTTTCACATGTGTGTACGAGATTTTGGCGTGGACAAGAAATTTCCCCCACCGTTATCCCTAATGATAAACCAAAATAGAATCAAACTATCCTATATCAGTTAATGTAGAATTTATTTTTTCAATTATTGAAAGTCGAGGAAGGCTAAAGATCCAATACACACAATCAATATATAACACAAGCTAGACATCAATTACAACAATAAAGTAGACAAAATTCAACAGCTCAAGGCAACCATACAACTTCTCAAAAGGATGCTCAAACATTGTTACGATCTAAACATACTCCGACTTATACTTCTTCAAGTTCTCTTACAAATTTTTCGATCTAATCGTCACTCCATTCCTTTTCTTCTCTTTATCTTTCAATTTCTTTGAAGGAATAGTTTAGTATGCAACTTCACTTATTAAATGCCATTTAGATCTCAAAGGAATATAACATAGAATTTATTTTGTTTGACTAATACAAGTTATGAAATTAAGAAATTGACTTTTGATATAAAAGCATGTGGGTGTGGCCAATACAAAAAACGGTTCGAGAAACGTATAAGAGCAGAAATCACATGCAAGAATGGACCAGATAATGTCTTCACAATGGATTCTACGCTATGATCAACAAATAAAACAAAAATATTGAAGCAAAATTCTTAAAAAAAAGGTATGGCTTGAAACAAGGCAGAATACATGGATGCTTGGATTCGTGTGATTGGTTACAAATCTTGAATCTGAAATGAGAATTCCTCATCGGCCCCCAATAACATGGGTCACGGTTTTCATGGATGCACAGCGCTTATCATCATTATGGAGCAGGCAATCAGCTGTGCATGATTGGCAACTGAGAGAAAGTAAAGCATCCCAATCAAATTCTAAGATAATTTATGAAAAATCTATACCATTCCATGCATCTGATTCTGACCACTGGTATTGCTATTAAACAGTAGTATTTTAAATTAAGGAAAATTGTATTTTAGTAATCAAAATTTTAAGATTTTTGGACGCTAATTTGCTGAATTTTTGAGGTATTGGACAATAATGCACTGAACTTTGACCTTGGACAATAATGCACTGAACTTTGAGAGGTATTGGACAATAATGCACCTAAATCAATTTCAACAGTGGCTGACTTGGTGGCGATCTTACGTGGCATACCGAGATGATGAATATGCTAAATAATATCTAAATTTATGATATATCAGCTAATCCACATAAGGCAAATGTGACTTTGTACAACTACAACAATAATCTCTCAACGAAAATACATTTAAACAAATGTAATTTTATGTTTTTTTTACTCTTTTCAAAGTTGGTTCTCTTTGCTTATGTGTGGATTAGCTGTCCTGTCATAGATTTAAATATTTTTGGACCAATTCATCTCCTCCACCTGCTATGGGATTGTCACAAAGTCAGCCACTGTCGAAATCATTTTGAGTACATTATTGTTCAACACCTCCCAAAGTATAGTGTATTATTATTGTTCAATGTGAAAGTTCAATGCATTATTGTCTGATACCCCAAAAGTGCAATATATTAGCATCTAAAAACCCTTTCAAGAATGTATTAAAGCAAGTTAAATTTTTAATTGTTAAAATGTTAGTATATTGGCGCTAAGTTGCTTCAAGGTAAGTCGGTGATGTTCTAAGACCTCGTTCTTTTATGCGGTAGATTGCGACGCGATATCACATTGTACCGCAACTCTTTAATTTCTACCACACTTCACCACACCACACTGCAATCATTGCCAATATATATCTCTTCACTTTTCTCTCTCTTCATTTTTCTTCCCTATTTTTCACATTCTCTCCTCACCTACCCCACTAACCATAATTCTCACCACAATTCACCACAACTCATCACAATTCCACCGCACTGCACCATTACTACACCGCAACCGACGTATAAAAGAACGAGGCCTAATGTGACATTAGAAAAGTTGGATGTTGAATTTTTTTAGTGTTTGACTAATGCTACTTGTAGGGTCAAATAAGAGGGATAAAGCATGGGTGAATGAGGAAAATACATAATTTGAGCTCAGATGATAAGTCAACAAGTAGTGAAACACTAAAAAAAAGTCAATATTTCACATTTCTGGTGTCACGTCGAAAAACCACTTAGTTTCTTTTATAAGTAATTTAGTGGTGGTAACATGATATACTAAAATCCAAGAGGTTAAAAGTTAAGATCATTGTGTTACATTTTTATTAATTAGCTTGTTACATTTTTACATTTTCAAACGTCCATGGTTCAGATATTACTAGAGTACAATTTCTTATTTTAAGTAGCTTACGTATTTTATTAATTAGCTTGTTCATAAGAAAATATGTATTAGTACTTCATGACCTTTAATTCGTACAATAGAAGAAAGATGGAAAATTAGATTCTAATAATCCCTACTTTTGAGTGATTGAACGATATTAATCAGAATTTTAAAATTGTACGTACACCAGTGATCCGAAATTTCGACAAATTGTCCTTTTTGATGATGGGAGAGGGTCCCTCATGACGTCGAAGAAGAGCCCAATGTCGTCTATCTAACCTTGCATGGTGATACATCTTGACCAACACAAGGTCTCCCACTTGAAAGTCACTCAGACATCTCTTCTTATCGGTCCACTTTTTCATTCTCTCGAATGGCTTCTCTAAGTAAGCACTTGCCACCCCCACTTGATCGTTCCAATCCTCGGCGAACTTGTAGATGGGTGGACTTGATCCCTTATAACCTGAAGCCAACGAGCTTGGGGTTAAGGGTTATTTTCCTATGGCTATCTTGAACGAGCTAAAGCCCGTAGACTCGCTCCTCTGCAACTTGTAAGAGAATTGGACCACATCAAGTATCTTCGCCCAATCTTTTTATTGGCACTCACGAAGTGCATCAAGTAAAGCTCCAAAACTGCATTCACTTTTTTGGTTTTCCCATCACTTTGAGGGTGAAAGTTGGTGGAAAGGTTGAGCTCGGATCCATAAGCTTGAAGAGCTCAGTCCAAAATTTCCCCATCAAGCTAGTATCCCAGTCACTTATGATAGGTTGTGGTAGTCGCCACAACTTCACCACATGCTTGAAAATAACTTGGAGGCTTTCTCGTAGGTACATTCCTTAGGTGTCAGGATAAAGGTGGCATACTTCGAATATCGGTTTACCACCAGTAAGATCCAATTGTACCCTTTGCTAGATGGTAGCCCCACAATGAAGTCCATGGAGATGCTTTCCCATGGTCTCTCGGGAATGGGAAGTGAGTTGAGAAGTCATGCGGATTCTCCTTGCTCGATCTTGTCTTTTTGATACACAAGACAAGTCTTGATATAGGCCTCAACGTCATTCTTCAACTGAGGCCAATAGTAGGAATCGCCTACTAATGTGAGGGTACAATGTGTCCATAGATGTCCAGGCCATTTGCTATCGTGACATTCCTTTATCACCTTAGGCGAGATTGCCATAAGATGGAATGCATATATAGTTCCCCTTAGTGATGATCATGCCATCCTCATCCAAATTCTTCATGTCTTCCCTTCTTTGATGTGCCCCATGAGAGACTTGGCGAAGGAATCGTGGTCAAGTTCTTCCTTGATATGATCCTTTAAGTTGCTTTGTGGGTGGCTCAAATCAGCTAGATCTCCCTTACGACTCAGCGCATCCGCCACTAGTTGGCTCGACCCGGCTTATACTCCATTACATAATCAAATTCTGCCAAGAAGTCTTGCCAATGAGCCTGCTTGGGAATGAGTTTCTTGTGAGTTTGAAAGTAGCTTGTGGCTACATTAATGTTCGTCTTAATAACAAACTTACTCCCCAGCAAGTAATGCCTCCAAGTCTGGAAGCAATGGAACCACCGCAATCATCTCCTTTTCTTGCACCGTATATCGCCTCTTTGTATCATTGAGCTTCCGAATTTCGAAGGCAATTGGATGACCTTCTTACATCAAGATTCCAGTGATGGAGAAGTTGGAAGTGTCCGTGTGAAGCTTGAAAGGCTTCTCAAGATCAGGGAGTGCGAGGATGGGTTCTTCAGTTACTGTCTTCTTCAAGTTGTTAAAGGCTTTTTGGCATTCTTCACTCCAAGACCATCTCGTCCCTCCTTAAACAAGTTTGTGAGTGAAGCGGCGATAGCGGAATAACTCTTGATAAATCGTAGGTAGTAGTTCACCAAGCCAAGGAACGACCTTAGCTCGATGACTTTATTTGGTGGCTCACAATCAAGGATGGCTTTAAACTTTGTCGGATCCATGCGTAGTTTGCATTTCCCCACAATATGGCCTAGGAAAGGCACCTCTTCTTTAGCAAATGCACATGTATCCTTCTTGACACAGAGCTCATTTTCCCTTAGTGTGGAGAACTCTCATGGCAAGTGTTCAACATCTTCACCTAACGTCTTGCTATAGATGACTATATCATCTAATTACACCACCACAAAATGATCAAGGAAAGGGGCAAGTACCTTGTTCATTAAGGTGCAAAAAGGTTATCAGTACGTTAGTGAGGTCAAAGGGCATCACTAAGAATTCGTTTGATCCATACCGTGTTACACATGTTGTCTTCGCCTCATCTTCTTCGACTATGCGGAGTTGATAGTACCCATCCTCAAATCGAGCTTGGTAAAGACTCGAGCATCTCCAAGTTGATTGAAGAGATCATTTATACGAGGGATGGGGTACTTGTTCATGATTGTGATTTTTTTTTACCGTCTCACAATTGATGTATAAACGAAGCCTTCCATCATATGCTTATTTTGAAATAAAATTAGCGGACCATATGGGGACTTGGATTGAGGAATATATCCAGTATACAGTAGCTCCTTAGATTGAGGAATAAAATTAGCGGACCATATGGGGACTTTGAAATAAAATTAGCGGACTATATGCGGACCATTTGGTGGTGTCATACGATAAGGGGCATATGCGAGCCACTTATCCCCCAATTCCGTCTCGATAGCATGATCTACTTCCCTCCTCGGGGAAGTCTCTTAGGTAGCTTCGTGGGCATGACATCCTGAAATTCCTCAAGCACCTCTTCAATCACTTTAGGTACTTGGGTTGCTTTGACCTTGCTTTCTTCCTTGAGCGCGACAATGTAGGTAGCCTCCTCCTTCTTCACTCCCTTGGATAGTTGAAGAAAGGATATCCAGAGTTATTCCGCTATTGCACCTCTCCAAAGAAATTGTTGTCATGTATTTGCCCCTTAGTAAGTGTCTTTATAGAATTGCAGTAAAGATGGAAAAGTTGTATGGGCAAGCTATTTTTACTAGGTCATTTTTAAAACTTATTATTTTGTTGTATAACCAGAAATGGGAGGGATCCAACTAAGGGTTTTGGTGATCGAGCTGCATTATGCTTTAATATAATACCTCATTTTTATTTGTCATTTTGAAAGTCAAACTGAAAGTGTAATTTATGATTGTTTGAGTTTTGCGTATAGCCATATGAAAAATGGCATTTTTAAAGATCCTAAGTTGGATTGAGAAGAGAAACAAGAAAGGGGTTCATATCTCAGTGTTAGAGCATTTGACTATAGTTCAAGAAATCACTGATTCGAACTCGGTTGGGCCCTTTGGTAAGTTTTTGCTTGCCCGTCTAGCTCGATTGGTAGAGCGCAAAGCTCTTAACCTTGTGGTCGTGGGTTCGAGCCCCATGGTGAGCGTTGCTTATAATTTAAAATATTTTTTTTTTCATCTGTCATTATACACTTTATCCTCTATGATCTATCCCTCTTTCATATTTTACACTCTCCAATATTTTTATAGTTACACTATCTACATAGTCTTTTACACGAATTTAAAGTAGGGCTTGTAGCAAATGGGTATGCACAACATCAAGGTATCGAATTTGATGACACAATTTTCACATGTGGCTTGCTTTTAAAATGGGTATGTTTCTATCTTTTGTTGTTGTTTAAACTATTCTATTTATCAGCTTGATGTACAATATGCAATTTTGAACGGGAATTCAGAAGGCGAAGCCTATTTCACAACCTAAAAGTTAAGGGTGGTGAAGACAATGCTTACAAAATTAGAAATGTTCTTCATGGGCTTGAACAAGCGCCATGGGGATGGTAGAAAAAGGATTGACACATCCTGTCTTCAAAATGATCATGTAATTGATCATTTGTTCTCATAAAGTAAACAATAGCTACAACTTAAAGATGGAACAAGTCTAATTGATCATTTGTTCCTATAAAAGTACGTCTAATTGGTTCATTGAATTATTTAACGGATACCCCGTGATATCATGTTCTTTGTGAGTATGTCTTCAAGATTTAGGCATTGCCCTATCAAACAACGCTTTGAAACAAAAAAAAAAAAAAAAAAAAAACAAGGGTACCATGGTATATTGCAAGAATGCAAATTTTAAATTTTGGTACTCGCCTAAGTGAGACTTTAATTCATCTTTGGAAGCAAGATATGGTTTCTCTTTCATCAGTAGAAGCAGAATACATAGCAGCAACTTCTGCATCAAGCCAGACAGTCTGGTTAAGAAGACTACTACCTAGTTAATCTTTGCAATCAAAACCATGACTAGCAAGCAACAATCATAACTTGTGACAATACGACTATTATTGCAATGACGAAGAGCCCCATTTCATAGTACAACAAAACAAATTGACATTGACTATTATTTTATTTGAAATTTATTATGTTGTTGCATAAGAGGGGATGATCTTGAAAGTGGGACCAGAGTTATGTTGCTTCCCACATACTCCCTTATTTTATCTGTTATTTTTGAGTCACTAGACACAACTTATGCATTAAGACAACAAGGGGTCCATAGCTCAGTGGTAGAGCATTTGACTACAGATCAAGAGGTCACCGGTTCGAACCCGGTTGGGCCCTTTGGTAAGCTATTGTGTGCCCGTCTAGCTCAGTTGATAGAGCGCAAGGCTCTTAACCTTGTGGTTGTGGGTTCGAGCCCCACGGTGGGCGTTTTTAACTTTTATTGATAATCTTTTTGCTCGTCTAACTCAATTTCCTCCCCTCTATTTGGCTTGGGTTGATCTTCAAGACCGAACTTGGGGACTGAGATGAACTGAAGAATAAACAAAGTACCATCGTCTGTCAGTCCAATTCCAGAAATGATCATCTAGGAAAGTAGTGTGAAAACTGATATCCCAATTCCAATTACTAAGGGTCTGTTTGGTGAGATTTCAAGAATTGAATGACTATGGAATTAGAAACCTGGACGGTTGGGTATGGAATTAGAACCCAAAATTGAAGTTGTTTAGAGAGAAACTGGAATAGAATTAAATTCCATTCCTACTATTTGGTGAGCAATTATGGAATGGAATCATCTATTTTAATTTTTAAATCCATTATATATTATTCTAGGATTTATTTTTGTGATAAAATTTATTATTTTCATTAGTTATTAATTTTTTTAACTTCTAATAAAAAGAACCATATAAAAAAAAAAGAAAAATAAAAAGAACCTTGTGGTCGTGGGTTCGAGCCCCACAGTGGACGTTTTTAACTTTTATTGATAATTTTTTTGCTCGTCTAACTCAATTTCCTCCCCTCTATTTGGCTTGGGTTGATCTTCAAGACCGAACTTGGGGACTGAGAAGAACTGAAGAATAAACAAAGTACCATCATCTGTCAGTCCAATTCCAGAAATGATCATCTAGGAAAGTAGTGTGAAAACTGATATCCCAATTCCAATTACTAAGGGTCTGTTTGGTGAGATTTCAGGAATTGAATGACTATGGAATTAGAAACCTGGACGGTTGGGTATGGAATTAGAACCCAAAATTGAAGTTGTTTGTAGAGAAACTGGAATAGAATTAAATTCCATTCCTACCATTTGGTGAGCAATTATGGAATGGAATCATCTATTTTAATTTTTAAATCCATTATATATTATTCTAGGATTTATTTTTGTGATAAAATTTATTATTTTCATTAGTTATTAATTTTTTTAACTTCTAATAAAAAGAACCATTGCTTTTTATACAAAAAAGAAAAAATAAAAAGAACCATGACTCATGAGTCATGTCTGATTGTGAAAAACAACTTTTCAGTCACCTTCAAATCCTTAATCTAGCCCTCCCTCAAAAACAGTCCATTCACCTTCAAACCTAAAAAAACAACCCATTTGAATATACCCATATGCCTCTATCACCACGAAATTGCGAATTCCACACCACCTCTATTTTCGTATTCTCCAAGACACTCTCATGCATCACCTTTGACGCCCTAAATTTCCCTCTCCGGTGAACTATGTAAACATTCAGCTCGAATTTCATCATAAAATTGGCTTTTTCCATGGTCGAGTTCCCCCGCCCCCTCCCCCCCCCCCCCTCCCCGACCACCTCCAGGGGCTTTAATTAAATATCGACGTTGCCCCCATTTCACACTGCACACACCAAGATCCCCTGTTCCAGACCCTCACCGACGCCGGGAAAGTCCACTCTCTTCGCCACCACCCCTATCGCATTCGGGGAAGTCGACGACGGTCACAATCTCGTCTTTAAATATGAGGATTCCTAGAATTTGAACGGTGTTTAGACTTTTCTCTATTACTATTCCTCTTGCAGTCATTGCCCCTACCCTTGACATTCAAGGCCTATTGGTCTCCTTTTTACCCACATCATCGAACTTCCCCTTAGACAACAAACTGAATTTAACTTCACTAAAGTTTAGGATACCAAGATTTCCATAAAGTATGATTTCCTTAAATTGTTTGTATGATGGTAGTAAGGATAAAATCAGATGTATAACCATATCCTCACCATCATATTTCACATCCATGGATTCTAAATCAGTAATAATAGAATCAAATTCATTAAGATGTGACCGCATAGATGTACCTTCAGGCATCCTTAGCCTATAGAGATTCTTCATGCGGTACTGTTGGCGACGCTCTTAGTCATGTATAGTTCCTCCAACTTTGCCTAGAGCTGCATCAATTTTTTCTGAACCTCCATAACTAACCTCAAAACATGCTTTGCGAAGCACAAATGAATCCCTGTTAGTGTCTTCTGCCCCAATTTAGTCCACTCTTGGCGTCAAATCTCCCATAATTTCAGTCTGCAACACCTCAAATGCTTCATCAGTCATCGTTGTGTCAGTTTTCGGGTCAGGATACTTGATCAGCTTCCACAACCTGTGTTGAATGAGAATCACTCTAATCTGCAATCTCCACATCGTTTCTCTTCCCATCGAATTTCAGAATCTCACACTTCATAATTGAAGCCATCTCAAACCTGCACTCTAATACCACTTGAAAGGAATTCAGAATAATAGGCTTGCAAATTGTAGTTAAAGCAGACGCAAACAGAGATGACAAAAATTATAACGAAATTCAAGAAATAACAAAGCAGTGAAGACAAACACGAGATATATATATGGGAAACCCAAGAACTGGGATAAAAACCCATAGACAATGTTAACTAGAGAAATCAATCCACTATGAGTTGAGAGGAGTACAGGGTAATCACAATCACAATGTGTGATTCAATCTGCAATAGTGATTATTACAGTAAATCTCAGTCACTCTCTCGCATTCTCCAATAGTTTTCTGGATTGCAATGGTGGAACCTCTCTTTTCTCTCTCTAGAAAGAATAGGTAGAAAAAATAATAACTTATGGTTATTAGTCAAAACTAGGTTTAGAAACAAAACCCTTACGAAAAACTGACTCGGACATAACGCGAGGCCCACCACGAACCATGGTGACCTGCCACAGACCGTGCCAAAGTGGCCAAGGTCGTTGTGACATGCTGCTTTAAATATAGATCTACTGACTTGCTTCACGACCTATGGTCGATCTGATCCCTACGACCTGTGTTGGGTGTCTTCGAGCCAAAATTGTGCCTTAAGTTGTCCTAGACCCTTAGAATGATCCAATGGGTCATAAAATTCAATAGTTTAAGCAGTTTACTGATATATCCTCTACTTTTAGTTTATTTTTTAAAATCACACAATACTTTGCTTTCATGAGCCCTAAGATCGTGTACAATGGAATTCCATTACTTTGGATCTTTGGTGGGGGTCCATCTTGCCATATCATCTTATTTTTGAAATTTTGGAACTCAATTCTTCCTTCTCCACAATAAAAGGAATTCCAAATTGAAACTTTGAATAAAATATTTGTCATTATCTTAATTTACTACACACAACATCTATTTTTGAAGTAAAATGCAAATAGAAAAATAGATTTTCCACCAATAACAAATAACAAAATATGCAAGTTGTAGATTTCATTCCAGAATGGTTTAGAGGTCCATAATGAGTACTAAAATTGTGGAACTTGCAAAAAAATACCATTGTCAAGGAGTGACATGGAATTAAAAAGGCAACAATATAACCTAATCCTAACTCATTCAAAATTTTCTCATTCTTTTTAATCTACTCCCAGTACTTTTTAAGCATGATTTAATTTTGAATCTTGCTTACTTGATGGAAACCAAATATACTGCGCGCAATCAGATGTTAATCATTTGAGATTTGAAAAATATTAACGGTGTAATTTGTTAGTACAAAAAAAGTGAGATTTCTACAGAAGTTTTTGGTTCTGAGTCTCTCTAGTCAAAATGCAAACTATTTTCCATTTACACCCATAAAGTTATCTTTAAAATGTGGTAAAAATTTTATTTATTAGGCACAGAATGTGTGCTATAATTTATTAGGATTGTAAAAGTTGGGTAATTCGATAAATAAAAAAATGAAGAAATTAACCAAGTAATTAGACAAATAAAATAGAATGGAGTTACAGAAGGAATACATTATTATTATTATTATTATTATTATTATTATTATTATTATTATTATTATCTAAAGCATATAGTTATGTAGTGACTCTTGGAAATCTGATGCATCAAATTTGAGATGTAAAACGAATATAATCTGATTAATATATTGTCACAGATTGACTGGGATAGAAGCCCTATTGGATCTCTGTCGACCTATGGATGATGAGAACTGAGAAGGTAATTAACGAATGGTATCCCACGCACAGGATCCAATATGACTCAAGGAAGAAGATTGATTAGGGATTACTAATTAATTATTATTATTAGCAGTAATGGTAGCATGCATGTTTCAGGTTCCCATTGTTGAAGAATGTACGTATGAGTGGCTTTGGCGGGGCCTACTGTCACGCCTCTATTTCCTCCGGCATCTCTCCTCTCCACGTGGCACGTGATTAACATTTAACACTCTTCCTTAATCTTTCTCTAATCTGCCCCTTTGATTTTTCTGTCCCCCCTCCTGCTTTAATTTGGTTATTCTTTTCTAAACATATACATGTCACCACTTAAACCATGATCTTATGACCATGCACTATTTGTGATCCAATGTTAATGTTCAAAGTTCATATATATTGTGTTCAAAATCTCTTTATATATAAATATATTATTTTCAAAATTGTACAATATAATAATGTTAAAAAAACTTATATATATCATGTTAAAAAATTAAAGAAAAAAACTTATATGTACCATACTCAAAATATCATAAACACAAAAAGAAACAAGCTATACACTATATAATTAAATTATATAAATGAACTGAGACTATAAAATAGTATGATCTCAATCCTCAAACTTACTATTTAATTTTTACTAGCGAATCATCCCCTACAAGGCAGTTTCAAAGTTCAAATTAAGTTATACACCCGATACTCCTTTTTGTTGGTTATATAGTTTATTAAAGTTTCAATCCATTCAAATCGCTTTCATACTTTAATTTATCATACATGCATCTAGGTTTGTCAAGTATGATAAAAAAAAAGTATAAGGAATCTTATCTTAATTCAATAATCCGAATTTTCACAATTAGTGATTTATGAAAGGGTCCGATATGGTAGTGTGTTGTTCATGAATTGTACAATTTAATTCAACAAATTAATTATAATTAATTTAACAATTAAAAATCAATCACTATCTAGTTAGCAGTCTATGGAAAAGAAATAAAGGAGTATTAGTTGGACATTATGCTTTAATTTATTATAATCCAAGCTAGGTGAAAGTCCTAAACAACTCTAAAAGGTGAAAACATAATTATTTTCGTATAATAAATGGATAGAAGAAATAAGGTTGTTTAGGCTATTTATTTTGCCTTTTCTTTTTCTTTTTACCTATTTCAAAATAATAAATTAATAGGATATATAATATTTAATTCAAGATCCAAGACTATATAACGATAAAGAAACAAATGAAGATCAAATTTTCTACAAAAAAAATGAATCCCAAATGTGCTATCCAATATTCTATGTTTAACAAATGTTGTATTTTAAGGTTGACAAAAAATAGGGTTTGAGTCAAATTTCGAACGGAAAAATTAGTCAGGATTAAATTTTGACGAGAATTTAATGTTCAATACTCGTGTTTGAAGTTGGACAAATCAGACAAGTTTCATTCTAGTTAAAAATCTAGTTCATGTACAATTGAAATATAAAATTAACCGCTCTATCTGTATAAATTTAAAATTTGAGCTAAAAACTAATGAAAGTTCCCCTTTTTTGGCCATTGGATACACAAATCCATGACGTTAAAACAATTTAACACCTACACAACAAATTAAAAAAGTTCAGATTCAAACTTTGTGAACACAGAGAGAGAGAGCAATATATATTACATGTATTCAGATCATGTTCTCCAATATTTGTGAGTAAACAATCATAATAATCAAACTGAACAACTTATGTGCTAGTAAATGTACAACCTATTATACATTGGTGAATAATCATATTATCTGGAGCACGTGATCCTATACACCTAATAAATTGAAAGGGAGAGTAAAGTTAATAACTTGAAGTATTTGCGATCATAGAACAAACTAATTAAAGGGAGTATTTCAATTTCATACCCCATATTTAACAATGAAGTGCACAAAATAGCGAGAGCCGAGAAGCATAGAATCACAGCTTCCCACATTTTCTTTCCCTCTGCCTGGAATTTTTTTTAATGACTGTTTGGAATCTCATTAATATGCTCCAAGAAAACGCTTGATGAGGACACAAGCGATGCCACCGTACATACTTGTGTACGCAAATTACGTTACGATTGATTAGCATTACTCTCCCTAAGTTGACCTTCAAACATTCACATTGGTTACTAAATCAATTTTCAATTAATCAATGTACTTACAATCACATGCACACACACATATATAAGCACAGCCCTCCAACTTCTCCTCCCCTCTCTAACCCTCCTTCCAAACACGCCCTTCAAATTTCCTCTGAAGGGCACAGAAAATGTCCAAGTACCTTGCTCTAAACTACCACATTTGCTTCATTCTTTGCCTCTTATGTTTCTTCTTCAAAGTCTCCAATGCAGCCTACAGTGTCATGGATTTCGGGGCGAGGCCGGACGGGCGGTCCGACTCGACCCAGGCCTTCCAAAAGGCATGGGCCCATACTTGCAGGTCAGCCAGGCCCGTGACAATGTATGTTCCTAAAGGGAAATTCGTGGTCCGGCCCATAAACTTCAATGGGCCGTGTAGGAGTAGGGTGAATGTGTTGATAAAGGGTACAATATTGGCACCACCAGATTACAGGATGCTGGCACAAACAAGAACATGGCTGTTGTTTTATGGGGTGAATAGATTGACAATCAATGGTGGCACCATTGATGCTAGGGGTGCTGGCTATTGGTCTTGCAGGCGTCATCATGGCTACTGCAATATTGGAGCACAGGTATCACATTCAACAAGTTTTTTTTTTTTTTTTTGGGGGGGGGGGGGTCTTCAGACTTATGTTTTCCTGGCTCTCATCATAAATTTGTTATATTTACTAGGTTTTAGTCTAAAACCTTACGTAGAGGAATAAGTGGCAGCTTTTAAAGTTGCAATAAAAAAACAAAATTATACTAGGTTAATTGTTTAAAGAAAAAACTAATACTGGATCAGTTCCATAATAATTGTTGTTTTCGAAAATTATACAGTCACATTTTATTTTAAAAATTTTAATCATATAAGTTTTTAAATATATACAATGATTTATTATAATTTCTTCCATTGGATTAGTAACAAAAAATACTATTATAAAAACATAATATTGCAATTGATTATATAAGAAATTATCAATCAAATTCAGAATAGCATTGAAGACCGTGACAATTAACTAGGTGATAACTAATGTGAAACGGGGGAGTATAATCTTGTAGATAGTTTTTTTGGAATTTAGAGTATTAATTTGAGTTTACTCCAATTAGTTGACTGCTCTATGGTAAATAAGTAACGACTCAGCTAGTCAGCTTATCGACTTATACAAAACTGAAAACTGCAAACTTTTGATTTCAAACAATTAGATAACCAGCCGCAAGATATGCTTATCTAGTGATTGACTTTTCAAATATAAAAATAATAAAGCTATGCAATAAATGACATTAAATGTCATCAGTTTAAAAACAATTCGATGCTAAGAGAGTAGGATTAAACAAAGCCATATAATAACAGATTGTCCAACCTTGGAATCCTTTCGCTGTACAATGTACTGTGATTTATAGTGGCTGTATGTATTAATTAGTTGGACCTTTGCTTGATCATCAAACCCCAAAAAAGAAGTCTTAAAAATAAAATCTAACAAACTCAAGTTATTGATCTTTTAGTAACGTGATTGAGTTGTGATGGATTTTGGCTGTCGTGGGTGCGAACGTCCTTACTGTACTATTTATATTTAGCAGTGTTTAGTTGTTACCTTTTTCTTTTAGAGTTAGTTGGTTGCTGTTTTATTATGCAGTTTACTGTATTATGTAAACTTTTAAACCTTTTAACCATTTTCTCTGTGGATGGGATGCAGTCAATAACATTCATAGGCTGCAACAACTTAGTGGTAAATGGACTGACCACACTCAACAGCCAAAGGATGCATGTAGGCGTAGTGACATGCAAAAACGTAGCCCTAAATCACCTCAAAATACGAGCTCCAGGGGGAAGCCCTAACACCGATGGCATCCACATCCAGGACTCCACCGGCATCTCCATCTACGGCAGCGTCATCAAGACCGGCGATGACTGCATCTCCATCGGCCCCGGTACCCGCAACGTTAGGATCCAACGCATTGCTTGTGGACCCGGCCATGGCATTAGGTATATACATATGATTGGAAAATCATAGCTAGGTTAACTTTGGTTTGATTGATGCTTATATATATGTGCGTCCATTTTGCAGCATTGGGAGCTTGGCCAATGGTATACACGAAGCAGGAGTGCAAAATATAACAGTCACAGGGGCAACGTTTTGGAAGACGGACAATGGAGTGAGAATCAAGTCATGGGCAAGGCCGAGCAATGGATTCGTTCATGGGGTTACGTTTCGAAACCTTGTCATGAATGACGTCTTAAATCCCATCATTATCGACCAGAAATATTGCCCCGATAACCAATGCCCTCATCAGGTATATATATACATTTTTGGTTAAAACTATACCTTAGATCGATGGATTTTTTGCATTTTGAACCCCAAAGTATAGGGTAATTAATTTTTTGGAGCCTTGATTTTTATCGTTGATGTTTTGGACCTAAAGGTTATAGGCTGAATAAAAAAAGACCTTAAAGTTTGTAGGTTAAAAAAAAAGGCTTGTGTATCATTTTTCTTTTTTTTCTTATGTTTGAATTTCTCTCCCGATTGGCGCCAAACTTCAGGACTAAGGTGAAAACTGATGTTAAAATTATAATACACCTCTCTTATTCATGTCAGAACTACTTACACCCCTATAGACCCTAGGTCTAAGTAGTTCTAACATGAATAATAGAAGTGTATTATATATATATATAGCTTCAATATCAATTTTAGCCTTAATCCTAAAGTTTGGGACTAATCGGGAGAGAAATTCAACAATGGAAAGAAAAGGAAAAAAAAGTACGCGGGCCTATTTTTCAACTCACAAACTTTAAGGTTCTTTTTTATTCAGCTTACAAATTTTAAGGTCCAAAAAATTAATGTTAAAAACCAAGGGTTCAGAAAATTAATTACCCTACACTTTAGGGTCCAAAATGTAAACAACCCTAGATCGATCACTCTAAAACATTCTTGAGCAAGTTCGTGAATTTCAGTTATAATTTTGATGATATCATTTTATGGTTTGACATTAACATGAATCTGTTTTTGTGTGCCTGCAGAATTCAGGAATCAAAATAAGTGGGGTGAAATACAGGAACATAAGAGGAACATCAAAATCAAAAATAGCAGTAACATTGGATTGTAGTCCAAGTAACCCTTGTACAGGAATAACATTGCAAGATATAAAGTTGACATATTACAGGAGACCAGCACTATCATATTGCAGCCATGCCTATGGACGCACCAAAGGCAGTGTTACTCCTCGAAGCTGTCTTTAAACCTTCACTTCATAAATATCATTAAATATTGGTAGTTTTATAAAATAAATTAAAGGACCATAGATAGAGAGTAGCTTGCATGTTTTTCATTCTTTACAAGCTCCTTTCATCGTCATTGTAGTAGAGATATCAGCACAAGCTCAGCTGATACAAATTAGGCGTTTCATTAAAAAGTGAATTAGAAATTGCCTCTATCATTTATATTTGTAATTTGTATACATACCACTTTCGTCATTTGTACCGAGTAGATTATAGTGGGCATGTTGTATCAAACTTTCAGTCTTTACATCAACATAACTTTCAGTACCACAATTGTCATCTAAATACGTGCACATATAAGAAAGATAAAGTACAATTTATTCATAGTTTACCAATATCTCATGCAGTGAAACTCAACCGTTGACACACACACACACCTATCTATAATATACTTCATTCAACACTTATAAAATGTGTGGACACTGATACAAACATGACCATTTCTAAAAGTTCACACCCCTATTTATTTCTACCCAATCATAATAGAAGACCACTACTTTATCAGGCCTGCCTTGGAGATAGGCCCAAGGAGCAACTGCCCAGGGCCCATGACCCTAAAAGATATTGGCTTATTTACTTTAAAGGATGGCCCATGAAGTAAATTGACCATAAAGGATTAGAAGGGCAATGAGGTCCCAAATTGTAAAATATATGGGGACCACCAATGCTGATGTGGCATGATTTTTTTTTATAAAAAAAATATTTTTATTATTTATTATTTTTTTAGGGTTTTTAGAATACAATATTCCCAACAGAATTTTTTTTTTAAAAAAAAACATTTTCAAGATAGCTCAGAAAAAAAAATTTTAAAAAAATATTTATAAAAAAAAATCATGTCATGTCAGCCTTGGTGATCCCCACATATTTTACAATTTAGGACCTCATTGTCCTTCTAATCCTTTATGGTCAATTTGCTTCTTGGCCATCCTTTAGAGTAAATAACCCAAAAATATTGGGTTTAGTTTTAAGGGCATAAACAGCCTTTGCATCATTAACGATCTACTATAAAAAGGGCCCAAGGTGGCAAGGCCCACCCCCAAACAACCAAACTTCAACTGCCTGTCCATTGGTTTCCATTTCTTTGGCAAAATTAGGCTTTATTCTTTGGTTAGGTTGGATATAAGCAAAAAACTTATCCTAACTTATCTAAATTTATCCAAATTTAGCACATTCTCCAAACAAATATCCACTTTAAAAACAAAATTCCTCAAAAAAAAAAAACATCATAACTTATCCCAATTTATCTTAATTTATCCATCCAAATCTGAAAATAACCTAACCAAAGAATAGAGCCTTAATTCAGCAATAGGTTCACATGCATCGAAAGAGATCATGTTTTCCATTTCTTTGTTAGATTGATAATTCTCAAGTCTCATTTTTTAAAAAAAAAAATATAACGGCTCACTTCCTTCTTAATTTGATTATTTTCAAGTCTCAATTTTTATTTTTTTTAAATTCAACAAAAGCCCACCAACTTTGAAAAAAGAGATTTATAATTATTGTAATTCTTACGAATTTTCAGTATGGATATTTTGATATTATATCTCTATTTATTATAATGAAAATTGATGGGTTTTTTTAGTATGATCGTAGTTGTGAATATTTGCTTATTTATTTTTATTTAACTTACGCTATGTGAATGTTTTAAATTATTTTTAGATAAGACCGCGACTATATTTTCATTATGCATAATCAAATGAAATTTTTTTCTTGTGAGGCATTGTTGAACATAAAAGAGCCATATTTTCTGTTAATTTTATGGCAGAAAAAACTAGTCTTTTGTAGGTACTCATTTTTACTTATCTCTTAGTATCGTTTTTTAGTATGAATGTGCACATTTTTTTTAAAAGGGCATCAATCTATAAATTGGACTACTATATCGCCAGGGGTCCAAAAATGTCAGGATTGGACCTCTAGTTTATATGACCCATAGGGCCATAATAATCTAACTCATAGATGTCTATGAGTTGGGATGAAAGTGGGTCCTGAATCCCACCTAGACCCGGCCGGACCTAACCCATTTAGGTGACTCTGGGTCCAAATATTTTGGACCCATTGGATTTGGGATACTAAAAATTAGGCGGGTCCCGATCCGACCTAGGCCTGGACCTGAGGACCCAACCCGTGGACCCGTCAAATTATACACACACACATATTACATATATATATATATTAAATGAAAATCCTAGTGTAGTTGTATTCTTAAAGTTGATGTCTAGATGTCTTTTTTAATGATTTTATGTTGGATTTCACTCGTAGGCTCGTATAATAAATCAAATGTTTTTATTGTATTGAAAATAGGTGTATTTAGACACAATAGTTATTATTATATAAGTGTGCATGTATAAAATATATAAGAGTGTTGGACACGTTAAGGACCCTGGACCCACAAACCCGGTGGGTAGGGGTGTAAACGGTGCGGTGCGATGCAGTTTCGGTGTTTGAAGCGGTGCACCAGACGAAACGGTACGCTAAAACCTTAAACCGGAACTGGAACCGAATCACCCAGTTTTTAAAAAGTGGTACACCGGATTTAACTGTGCGGTTTCACCGGTGAACCGGAACCGCATCAATTTCTGTCAACATCAAAAAATCTCTGTTCAATAAAAAAAATTATATATATATATATATATATATTTATTTATTTATATTAACGGTTCGATATTAATTTCTGGGTAGAATTTACACTATTTTTTTTAACAAGTTAATTTACACTGTTTATGTATTAGTTTCTGGGTAGAATTTTTTTTAACCAAAATTTATATATATATATATATATATATATATATATATATATATATATATATATATATATTTATTTATTTATTTATATTTATATTAACGGTTCGATGCCGGTTCTCTGTCGGTTTGAATATCCCAAACGGGAACCGTCCCGTTTAGCATCCGGTTTTTCCGGTGCGGTGCACCGGAATTTTAAGCCGGTTCGGTGTTGCCCGTTTCAAATTTTTTATCCGGTTTCCGGTTCGGTGTGCCGATTCCGAATTTTTTTTTTTCCAGCCCTACCAGTGGGTCTGAGTCTAGGTCCAGTTTTTGGGACCCACTGGGTCTCGGGTCGTGTTTGGGTCCAATTTGGCTGGGTCGGTTGGGGGTTGTATCAATTAGATGTAAACAATACCTTCTTACATGGAGACCTTCATGAGGAAATTTACATGAAGTTACCACCAGGATATCATGCCTCGACTCCTCGAAAAGTCTATAGATTGAGAAAATCTCTTAATGGGCTTCAACAAGCACCAAGGCAATGGTTGGCAAAACTTTCCTCCAAACTTTGTCAGTATGGTTTTGTCAAATCCTATGTTCTCTTTTCACATATCGAAAGGGAGAAATTTTTATGACACTTCTTATGTATGTTGATGACATTATTCTAGCCATTAATAATGTCTAAGAATGTCAAAAGTTTAAAGCTTGTTTAAAAGCGTGCTTCAGTATTAAAGACTTAAGTCTCTTGAAGTATTTTTTTGGGCATTGAGGTGGCACAAGAACAAAAGGGTTTGTTCTGTTGTCAATGGAAGTATGCTTTGGAGATAATGGATGAATGTGGTCTTCTAGATGCAAAACCTGCAACCTTTCCAATGGAGCGAAATCACAAGCTTGCTCTCGCTCAAGGAAAAAAATTACAAGATCCAACCATAGTTATTAAAATCTCAATCCTGATCTACGATCCTACGATTTTATGATCTAAAATTCTCGATGCGATTCTACTATCTACATTCCAATCCACAATCCTACCTGGGTTAATTTCAATCCTAACTACCCTATACATCCGAGTTAGGATCCCAATTGTGACAACCTTGGATCCAACTTCTTATAGGAGGCTTGTAGGAAGATTGATTTATTTTACCATTACCGGGCCAGATCTCATATGCGCAGTTCACATCCTTTCTCAATTCATGCAAAACCCAAAGGAAGAACATATGGAAGCAGTGACAAGGGTCGTCTGCTACATTAAGGGATCACCAGGGCAAGGAATTATGTTGCCAAGAGTATCTAGCCTGCAATTAGTTGCCTATTGTGATTCTGATTGGAGAGTCTGTCCAACTACACAAAGATCCTTAACGGGGTACTTTGTCACACTTGGAAGAGCGCCTGTGCCGTGGAAGACTAAGAAGCAATCTACAGTAACTCGTTCTTTCGCAGAAGCATAATATCGCTCTATGGCAGCTGCGACATGTGAACTGACTTAGCTTATGACTTTCTTGTCTGCTCTAAGTCTGCTTTACAACCGATCGATAAGACTTTCTATGACAATCAAGCAGCTTTACACATTGCTACTAATTAATCTAGTATATCATTAAAGAACTACATATTGAAATTGATTGTCATTTTTCTGTGAGAAGGCTGAAGCTAGTTTGCTCCTCTTATTTAAGATACAGACCAAGGAACAACCTGTCGACATCTTCACCAAAGCGATTGGTAGAAATCAGTTTCACTACTTCAAGTCCAAGTTGGGCATTATTGACCCCCCATGCTCCAACTTGAGGGTGAGTATTAACGTAATAGTAGAATCCTAGTATGACTATATATCATGGAAGACTAGAATTGCTATAGGTGTTAGCAGAGTATTATTTGGTTTCCTATTTTATTAGTTTGCTATTTTATTAGTTTCCTAAGTCCAATGCCATTAGGAGTAGGATTCCTATGGCTTAGGTATATATATGTATGTATAATATACTGATTATGAATAGAAGTAAGAAAGAAGAACCTTTGACAATCTTTTCCTCTCTTTAAACCGATTCAGGTCCAAAGTGAAATTGCCCCACTCCTAATCTAGTTCTTTTGGGAAAATCTAATCCTTGGTTCGAGCTAATTCAGTTTGGCTTGGTCCGAGTTTAGACTAGTGCACACATCTAAATGTGATTATTGTGACTTAGCTTATTTACACTACCTTAACTACCAAGACTTATATAATCTTACTTACATTATCTATTTTACTTTAATTCCATCTTAGCTACCTCTAAGACTCCGTTCTTTTAAGCGGTAGGTTGTGGTGTGGTACCATACCGTACCACACTCTTTAAGTTCTACCACATTTCATCACATTTTACTACAATTATCACCAATATATCTCTTTACTTTTCAGTCTCCTTACTTTTCTCATTCTCTCTTCCCACCTACCACAACTGACCACACTTTTTCAAATTTCACCGCATCACACTCACCGTTACCATACCCCGAACTAACCGTATAAAAGAAGGGAGCCTAACTGCCTAAGATGAACAAAGCCTAAATAGGGGAAAATTTTATTTGGAATTGATCAATCAATCATTTCAACTGTTAGGCCATTTTGCAAACAAATGTCAATAGGTTTAAATGGGAGATTCTACCATAGTTGAAATTTTTTTCAACTATGGTAGTTGAAATGTATAATTATCCTTAATTTTATCATTAAAAATTAAAATTAGTATGTATATTCACCATAAAACTTGTTACAATAAGTAAATCTATATGTTAAGTTATAATATTTTACAAAATTGAATATTTTTAAGGAAATTCTACCATAATTGACTTTTTTCAACTATCGTAGTTGAAAAGTGAAAATATCATTAATTTTACCATAAAAATTCAAAATCAATGTAGGTTGATCAAAATAACTTGTTATAATAATTAGCCATGTTTAAAAGGATATAAATTTTTTTAACAAATATGATTTATTTTTTATAAATAAATGATATAAAATTTTCAATTACCAATTGAAAATAAATTCAACTATGGTAGAATTTTCAGGTTTAAATTCATTTGTTGTTTCTCATCTGGTCGGTTAGTCCCATGTTGTAAGCGACACGTTTCTGCCTCAAACTATTACTACATTATTTTTTTTATTTTCAAATTAACACTTTAAGGTAATGTTATTTCCTCTATTAGTTTACTATTTTCTTAGATTTAATTTAAATTTGTATATCCAAAATAGTTTTATTTAATTAAAAAGTTCACTTAAAATATTCTTATATTCTCATCAGAATTATAAAAGGCTGCAGAACATGGCCTAAATTATTATTTTCTTTCAATAACAAATTTATGTTAAACAGTACGTACGTGGGAATCAAAATAAGAAAAAGGAAAAAGAAAGCTTGAATGAGGTTCTTAGCAGCTTCGTGGGTAGCTATCATGGACATTGGTGGGTACGGATTTGATAATCATTGTCCACTTACTTCATGATAATGTGTTGTTCCCCACGTCTCTTTTCTCCCTTTTTGTATTTTTTTGTTAGGAAAATATAAATATTTTATGGCAAGGTGTTATAAAATAATACATTTATTTGTGAATGTCCATTAATATCTCTTAGGGGGTTAGGGTTTAGGAAGATTTTTCTCATGTGATCTCACTATGTAATTAATATAAATACCCCTTGTGGGTTATGAATAAACGATGGCTCATTCTCCTCCCTCAATCTCTCTGTGTCTCTATTGTTCTTCACTATTATTCTCTTTGTATCGCGATTCATCTATTATTATTTTATAACACGTTATTAGCACCAGACTCTACTATTTTTTTTTTCTATATTCCATAAGGGTTTAGGGTTTTTGAGTTTTGATGAAGAGACAAGGGTCAAGAATGTAGAATTAGAAGTAATTTATGAGATCAAAATCTAAATCCTTCTACAGCGATGACGATGCCAAGCAACAATTGGAAGTAAGGTAATTATGTATGCTTTTTGTCTCTTCGTTCCCTATCACTTATTCAATTCATATTAGATTCACTCCGATATTCTTTTTCTTATTGGTGAACCAGAAGTTCACCCCATCACTAATATTAAGATTGCTATTCTCATTTGAAGGACTGTAAATATTAGTAGTGAAGTCAAGTTCCAGATAATGAAACATTTATTTTTCATTAGTGGCCATAAGTTCACTATGATATTGAAATTTGTATAATCTTGTTGGTGAACCAGAAGTTCATCTTTCTATTAATATTAAATTTGTATAATTTATATTTGTGAACAACTTTGTTGTCAGATTGTTGTGTACTAATTTATAATCTTTAAGTATAAGATTTTATGTGTTTTCATTAACGAACCAGAAGTTCGTCCCAATAATATGAAGTTTATTTCATTTTATTAGTGAACCAGAAGTTCACTCATCGCCTTTATATGGTTAAAGTCTTTTGTTATTTGATATTATGGTTATAGTTAAAGATTATATAATTTCATTGGTGAACCAGAAGTTCACTCCAGTAATAAGAATTTTACATTATTTCATCTAGTGAACCATAAGTTCACTCGTAGATCGCAAATTTTATCTTATCGTTGACCAGAAGTTCACCTTACACTTCAGTATTGTTTGATTTCATTAGTGAATCAGAAATTCACTCTAGTTACAAATATTAATCTTATCAGTGAACTGGAAGTTCACCGGAATGGTAAGAATTTTACCTTACTAATTCATTAAGTAAACTAGAAGTTTACTCGTATGTCGACAGTTTTATCTTATGAGTGAACTCGAAGTTCGCTCTAATATTGACAATGTTATTTTATTAATTAACGAGAAGTCCTATCCAATAATAAGAATTTTGTCTTATTTCGTTAGTGAACCTGAAGCTCAATCTAATGTTAAGAATTTTATCTGATTTTATTAGTAACCAGAAGTTCAATTTGATATTGAAAAAAAAAGATTACTTATCTCATTGGTGAACGAGAAGTTCATCCTACCACTGATATTGAATTTTGTTTCCGTTGATTACACGTATTAGTTGTGAACTAGAAGTTCACTCCTTGAAGCTCTATATAATCTCGTTAGTGAACCAGAAGTTCGCTTTCCTGCCAATTAGAGTATAAAGTTGTTAATTGGCATAAGGATTGTTGAAAGGCGACGATAGTATACATGATGTTGATAAAATTTAATCATCGGTTAAATGTAGCATTTTGTTACAAGTATGGAGTTTAATGTTTAGATAAGAAATGTTCATGATTTTATTAATAATGACCTATGGGATCATTAGAACCCCAAATGGTTTTGTCCCATTTCCTGAAGTGAATGTGGTTGGATATAAACTCAAGAATCATGAGCAAAACAAAGGTCACGCGTAATCGACGACCTGATCTTGGTCGTAGTCATGTTATTCTTTTAAAATATGATACCCCTACCAGGACTAGGAACACGGAATCAAAAAGCATGAATGATACAAAAGTGAGAAATGTATTATTAACGAGGAAATCGAAATGACACGCACCTGTTGTACGTCATAATATCTTGTTGGACCTTATCAAGCTTAATCAAAAAGTACAAGATATTATTTTATGAACTTTTGAGAGTAAGTGATATTATTATTTATGTTGTGCACGTTATTTCAAGTTGTTTCTTTTTATATCTCACTCTTGGCATTGTTCAAAGACTTTAGCAATTGTTGTGTTTTAATTATTCTTCCACCCCCCTCCCCTTTGTTGATTGACATTGAACTCTGTCCAGGACTATTAAATTTTTCTAACTTGGGTAACTTAAGTGTTAACTGTGAACTTGATTTGATCATGAAGATCTATTTGGGGGAAACTAGGTCGAGGCATTATGAATTTGACATCCTTGCTAGAAAATTTATTATATGCATGGTGATCAAATATAGCATTGATTATTAGGTTCACGGAAATATTATCTTGTTGATATCTACATAATTATGGATTATTATGAGTCTTCATGTGTTTCTATTATTTCATGAATTTTCATATGATTTGATATGTATGCACCTTATTATAAATGTTATGCATACAAAATGCGAGTAATGTGTTCTCATCTGTGTAAGACTATTTGATATAAATGGTTTATTGAAATTGGTTGATCGTATTGAATGATTAAGTATTTTTCAGTATCATGAACAAGACTACTTGTTTCGTAATCCCTAAATGCATTGTTATTGATTGACCAAACATGCATGAACTTTGTCTCCTAAGTATAATACAAATTATAGTATGTATTGGATATTTGATTGTGATACTAGATGAGCATATGGATGGAATATATCTTTGTGAGAATTTAATGATATTCATGTGATTATTCATTATGCCCATAGACATGTTTTAAAAGTAATCAATGATATCGATATCCGTGATTAATGCATATTCACTATGAAGTATTTAACTTTCAAGAGTTATGTATGTGCTTCTGAAGTGGAGTTTCTTTTTATGAATAAGTGATTAAAGCCCTTCCACTATATGTTTTATATGCATTGATATTATATTATTTATCTTGAAGTGAATTTCATGGATACTTACTTGATTAGACCATGAATAAATGAGGTGATATATATGTGTCCTGCAGACATCAGACCAATACACATTTTTAGTGATAATAAATCATTTCTTGTCCGTTGATGAGGGAAGAAGATATTAGCATTATATATATGACACTCTACTTTGATTAAAGGCTCCCGAAGAGCACATATAATGCTACTTGGTGGAACTAACTTTCATATTATGGACGCACTTCTCTCCACCAAGTTAGTGTCAAAGGAACTTATTAATTAAGTTTCAAAGGTATTCGTGGGAATGAATACCACGTTGAGATAATTAGTATTCATATATTATGAAAATTGTTTTGAACAACATGTGTGTTGAACAAGGATATCATCCTTATTTTCTGGGTTATTCTACACAACTAACCCAATTGAAGTACATACTCCAGTAAACCAGAAGTTTACCATTGATGAAGACTTTATCATAGTAGGAGCATGTTCGATCAATCCACTTAAGAAGAACCCATATGGATATATTTTAAAGGGCCAGAAGATCCTTAATCAAATGAGTTATAATTAGCTCTCTCTATCAAAGAAAAGTAATTATCACACCATCATTAACAAAGATAGGGATCGAATCCCTTATATTCCTGGATTGTGTACAAGTGATATTTGTGTTGGTCCTGTAGACCCATATGTAAACTATTTGAATATAGTATGACTTTACTAGATGCATCAGTGAGATAGTCACTTGTATGTTTACTATCATCTTGCAACTTGGCGCTTGTAAGATTGTTTGCTCAATTGATTTACGAGCACATTTCAAATTATCAATCAAGAAGATTCATCTTGATAGTGATGGTGAAGACTTTTGATAGTTTTTATATGCCAATGGACATAGATGTTAAGCATCCTATGTAAAATGTTTATATGTGAAATGATCCTGTAAAATCATTAATATATGAGACGTTGAGTATATAATAAATGGTAGACCTATTACTTTTGAGAGCGGAGCTTACTACAACTGTTCAGGAACATGTCATGTTACATGCACCAACATTGATCCAAATAAGGTCAAGAGGTTATCATAAATGTTTATTTCTCCCCTATAATGGTTTCTGGCCATGAGCCAAAAATCTCCCACCTATGAATTTGAGCATGTGCGATGTAAGCTCCATAATAACGCACTAAGATGGGACCCCGAAGGAATCAGGAATATATGTTGGGTATATCCATACTTAAATATAATGGAACCATTCACTGGAGATATACTTATGGCACAGTTTGTCGATTATGATGACACAATTTTCCCAACATTAGGGGGGAGAAATCAAGTTGTTGGACAAGAAAATAAGTTGGAACGAATTATTATGATCCTCATACAATGTAATATGAACTGGAAGTTCAAATATAATTCGTCTGCAAACTTGAGCGAATCTACTGCCAGATATTCTACTTACCCACAAAGAGTTGTTAATCCTATGCCCCAACTACTAATGCTCTTGTAAGAACTGATGTACTAGTAGGACTAATTGAATTGTTAATGAGTCTCGACCACATATGAAGCGTGGTAGACCAGTAGGTTCCAAAGACAATAGTCCTCGAAAAAGGAAAAGGAGCGAATAATTAATGATAACCGAAATGAGGAAGTTTTGACTCCAGAAGAGTCCTCAATCATGACAAATGTGGAAGTTGCACCACAAGCTTAGGCACCTGAAATTCGCGAATATGATGAGATCTCAATTAATTATGTCATGAATCAGATAAGGTGGAACCGAAATGAAGTCGACGTCGATATAACATTTGATTATATAATATAGCGCTCACTATTGTGAGTAATCATGAGGATCATGAGTTTAGGTCTGTTAATGAACACAGACAAAGATGAGATTGGCCAAGTGGAAAGATGCATTTAAGAATTAGATTCGCTTGTAAAATCGAAAATATCAGGACCTGTTGTCCATACACCAAACTGGTGTAAAACTTGTGGATCTGATTAAGTCTTTGTGTGAAAAAGAATGAGAAAGGGAGATTATGAGATATAAGGCACAAGAAGCGACTTGTTGCATAAGTGTTTTCGCAAAGACTTGGTATCAACTATGAAGGAATATACTCCTATGTAGTCCATGTCACTACATCACGATACCTTAAATTTGGCAGTACATGAAAAGCTAAGTATGCATCTTATAAATATCGCTATAGCATATGAAAATTGTGATAATGATGTTTATATAAAACTCTTGAAGGGTTCAAAGTGCCGGAAGCACAGATTAAAATTCTCGAGAATATTGGTTATTTAGTTGATAGACATTTTTGTGATTAAAGCAATATGGACGTATATTGCATAATCAAAGGAAATGATTAAATGATCCAGATCATAATTGTTTGTAAATGTTATTGATGGTTTGGGCTCTCGAAGAGCCTCAAAAGTTGTGGATTGCTTTATAAGTATATTTGGAATGAAAGATTTTGGTAAAATCTGTTATTGCCTTGGTTTACAAGTTGCACATTTTGAGAATGATCTTACATGCATAAATTAATTTATGTAGCAAAGTGCTAAGATAATGTTGCATGAGCAAATCACTCCCTTTTAAGTACCCTAGTAGTGGTACAATCATTTGATATGAAAACAACCCCCCTTTCGATCCCGAAAAGATGATGAGAAATTTAGCGGTCCTGAAGTACCGTATTTGAGTCTTGAAGTACCGTATTTAAATGATATTGAAGCATTGACGTATCTTGCTAATCATACATGATCTAACCTATTTCTGTGCCTCGAAGGTACTAGCGATGTAGATATTTATTATCCTCATCAGTTCAAAGTTGGTTTGATTAGCTATGGATATTTACCTAAATCATATGACACTTGATCACATACTATGTGCACGCTAAGCACATTCGTTTCAGTGAAAATTAAGTTGATTCATGTGCCAAGTCAGTCATGAAGTTGAATTACATCAACTCAGAGATCTTAATTGATGCTCTCATCAGGGGGAGTTAATGCGCGTTGTACTCTTTTTCCCTTATCTGAGATTTTGTCCCACTGAGTTTTCCTTAGAAAGGTTTTTTAATGAGGCAATATACGTGGGCGCATTAAAGAATTATGTACTCTTTTTCCTTAATTAGGTTTGGTCCCATCAGTTTTCTGTGAGTTTTAACGAGGCATATTCTTTGAATAATGGACATTCAAGGGGGAGTGTTATAAAATAATACATTTATTTGTGAATGTCCATTAATATCTCTTAGGTGGTTAGGGTTTAGGAAGTTTTTCTCATGTGATCTCACTATGTAATTAGTATAAATACCCCTTGTGGGTTATGAATAAACGATGACTCATTCTCCTCCCTCAATCTCTCTGTGTCTCTATTGTTCTTCGCTATTATTCTCTTTGTATCGCGATTCATCTATTATTGTTTTATAACACAAGGCATATTTTAAATATTTTATTATTTTGTAAAATTTATATATTTACAAATTAAATTAAAAAATAATTATATGATTGACTTTTATAATTAAAATAATACACATAAATGGTATAAAATCACACTTTTATCTATATTTTTAAAATTTTACAAAAAATATATTTAAAATATGACTAACGAATGAAGTTTACTTGTTAGTGTGTCAATTTTAATTGTTAGTTTAACCAACACATTCCAAGTTTCTTTTAGGCCCTGTTCTTTTCTGCAGTTTCACACCGCACCTGCTATAATTTTCCACTTACCACAATTTTTTCATACCATACCATAACATTATACACTTTACCACAGTAATCATAATTTTCACTTTTATCACGTTTCTCTCTCCTCACTTTTCTCATTTACTTTTCACATTATCTCTCCTCACCTACCACATCAATCATTCTTACCATAAATTTTACCATATCTTACTATACCATACGACACTTTCTACAACATTGTCATACCATACCATTTATCACATTCAATTTACCGTAAAAAAAAAAGGTTTTAATTAATAATTAATAATAACTGTCAAAAAATAAAAGTTAAAAATAATAATAATTATTAATTTCATAAAAAGTACTCCCTCCGTCACTTAATGAGTGTCAATTTTTTTAACTACCTTGTCCCTTTTTATTTGTCAATTTTATATTTTCAATAATTAAAATACATATATTACCCCTAATTAATGAATAAAATTTTTATTTTATCTTTTAAAATTCTCCTTTATTCTTCTCTTTTAACGAAGGATATACTTATCCATATATAATTTTTTTCACTCTATTTCTAACAATTATAAATTTTGTAAAAGTAGTTAATTTAACATTCAAAAAGGAGTAAGGGAGTATGGATACTAAACGGTGTCTTACCTAAAATACATGGCATAACTCTTTTTGTTATTAGCGTAAGCAGCCATGAGAACTGTGAGAGTCACTCTCATGGCGCAATTTTGGGCCCCCTTTTGGTTAAGCTTTTTATAACCAGATATTTATTTATTTTATTTTCCTGTTTCACAAGCGGCGGCCTACCGACTGCTTAACTAAAATCCTAGATAACCAGCATCACTCCATGAGCATGCTATGTCAAACGAAATTAAATTCCTCCAAAACAAAGGTCTTGCCCCCGATAACGTGATGTTTGTATTCTAGTGCCTCTTACTTTTTTTTCTTTCTATTAATTAGAATAAAATAATTCACAATTACTAATTGATAAAGAATAATTTAGGCCACGCTCTTACAAAAAATTATGGTGAAGTGTGGTAGAATATGGTATGAAATCGCAAATATTTCCACCGTATAAAAGAATCAAACCTTAATAAATATCAGGTCTAATAAATTACTACATTAAAATAGCTAAAATAAAGAAGTAAAATGAATGATTTAACATTGCTATTTTTACTCCCTCGTCTCAACATTAATTGTAGTTTTTAAAAATTGTACAATTAAATTTTAATGAGATTAGTATAAATTTCCTGAAATATTTTACTATAATAGCATTAAATACAAGTCTTCTAAGATATCATACAATTAACAATAAATATTTATTTTACGAATACATTATATAATATAATAATTGGGTGTATAGATTTATATTTCAGTAAATAATTGCCTCACTTTCCCATAATTTAAAAAGTATTTTGAGTTTTGATTTTACAGTAAATCTATATTGCTTATATTAATTCAGTAAATTTGCTCAATTTTCCGTTTTCCCAATAATAATTTGCTGCGATTTATTTCCTTTTCTACTTTTTTAGGTGTACTGTTGCTTCGCTTTCTCTTCAATACGTACATATTTTACCTACTGCTATGAGCATTATGAGATGAGCACTCGGAATATTAATCATTCATCAGCTCTTGGGTAGCTTCAAAGGTTGGATTTTGCGCCCAATCTATCAAGAATATCATGATTAATGGGTTCATATTTTGAGTGAGAACTTATTGTGTATATGATCTAAGTTCCTGAAGCAACTGAGAAAGAGGTTATTTGTGAACTGGGTGAATTCATCATTGGTCTATTTGTCTGCTGAAGTACCTGCACAAAGAAGGTCAGTCAGCTTCTAATTATGCTCATTTGAGAGTGTTCAGGTTGACAATATTATGTGGGTTTTGTCTGTTGAGGTTTCTGATGCTGATTACTGAACTGGGTAATTTCAATTTGGATAAAAGGGTTAATTTTTGTTGCTGAGAAGAAGGGGATTCTTTAGGGTTTTGAGGATTTGTGAATTGAGTTGCTTGTAATTGGGGGTAATCATGGAGAAACCAAGCATTTTAGGGGGCAAAACAATGGAGAAACAATCAAGTTTTAAAAGGGTGATTCAGAAGCAGGTTAGCTTCAAAAATGGGGTGGACAAATCTGAGAGTTCTGGGAAAACCATGGAGAAACATGGTAGTTTCAAAGGTGGGATGATGGAGAAACAGAAGAGCTTTCGAGGGCTTCATAACTTGGTGATGGAGAGGCAATTCAGCTTTAAGAAAAGCAAGGAGTCACCCGGAAAGCGAGGTGATTTGCCCCTCCATTTGTATGCCAGAGCTGGTAATCTGAACAAAATCAAAGAGATTCTGCAGAATATTGAAGAGGGTGATTGTAAGAGTTTGCTTTGTAAGAAAAATCAGGAAGGAGAAACTCCTCTTTATGTTGCTGCTGAGAATGGGCATGCTTTGGTTGTCGCCGAGTTGTTGAAATATTTGGATCTGCACACTGCATCCATTGGTGCAAGGAGTGGTGTTGATCCATTTCATATTGCAGCAAGGCAAGGTCATGTTGGTAAGATTTCAAATTCATTTGCCATGTAATTCCTCATTATGCAATATGTTTTATGAATTTTCTGTTTTCATCAAAACAGCTATGTGAGGAGTTTGACAGTCTCCTGAGGTTGTTGGTGCCTTGGTGGGGGACATAGAGTAACAGATATGTTAACAATCCATTGGCAGGTTAAGTTAATGTAAAGGATGCATTTGCAGCAATCAACTATGCACATTGCATAGTCATGTTCTGTAATATGGCTAAATTGTCCTGTCCTTTGGCGTTGATGTAGTCGGCAGCCAGTGCTTTCTAAACCTATATAGCCCAGCCCTAGTGGAAACTAACTCTCATGAACTCAAGGGTAAAGCTTTTTTTTGGACATGTGAGTTGTGACCTTGCTGGGGGGTTGGATTGATGTGGTATTCACAAATCCTGTTCCTACTTTTGCTTGGCTGCAGCTTTCACGGCTTTGCCGATATCAATTGGAGCTTAATTCCGGTGTAACCAAATACAATGATTTTATAACCATGCACAAAGATGATACTAGACTTATTGCAATTCAGTCAATCATTTCAGTAACATATGCTTCCGGATGGCAGAAAACCAATTTCAGACCATTTTTCAGTTTGGATTGTATTATACTGAAGCAAAATGTCACTTTAAGCTGTCCTGTGTTTCCTTTTATGGAGTATTGGAAAGTCTACAGTTCTTAACCTTGTCGTATTGAAATTGACCTTGATGCAATTTGAGGGTGGTAGGCTGCCACATTTGACCCCCTTTCTGTTGCCCGTCATCCTCCCTAGGCACAACTTTTGGAGTATGAAGATGTCTCCATCATCTGTGTTGGCACTTTATTGGGGTTTAGATTGCATTGAACTTCAGCTTCTGTTTGCAAGTATGCCAGTGAAAGTGTTTGTGCATGTAAGCTTAAAATAACGAAATGCTTTGACCTGTGCATTGTAATTGATGCTTGCTCTCCTGCTGAAGTGTTGTGATGGTTGTTTAACATGCAGAGGTGCTGAGGGAACTTCTGCATACTTTCCCAAACTTGGCAATGACGGCTGATTCATCTAATACAACAGCTTTACATACTGCTGCTACTCAAGGCAACATGGATGTTGTTAATCTCCTTCTGGAAACAGACTCAAACCTTGCCAAGATAGCCAGAAACAATGGTAAGACTGTCCTCCATTCTGCAGCACGTATGGGGCATTTAGAAGTGGTCAAGGCTCTATTACAAAAGGATCCAAGTGTCGGTTTTAGGACTGATCGAAAGGGCCAAACAGCATTGCATATGGCTGTAAAAGGGCAAAATGAAGATATTGTGATAGAGTTGCTTAAGCCTGATCCATCCATCTTGAGTATGGAAGATAACAAGGGAAATACAGCATTACATATTGCTACAAAGAAGGGGCGTATCCAGGTTATTTATTGATTCTTATGCCTTTGCAACTATCTACTTTTGACATTGATTTCTTTCGCCAATTCCTATCCACCTTTCCACACCAACAGTCATACACTTGGGTAAATGAGGAGAGTATAGAAGAATTTTAAGTCCCTCTTTTAGCCTGTTCTATAATTGAAGTGTGACTCAACTCTTTAGCAGTGCTTTTCAATCAACTAATCCTGTTATGTGTCCTGTGTGACTTTTTTTTCAAGAATTCCATGACATTGGAGTTGCTTGCTTTGTCTTGTAACTTGATATGAAGTCCTATCACTTTGGACTACAGTTCAGATTCATTCGTTTAAGCCCCGTGACTCTTCCCTTTTGAATGAGATCTTCTGAAACTTGGGGTGTTTAAAATCTGAGTATAAGACTAAGAGATGAAATGGGTGTTGCCCATTTCTGTGCAACACTAGGGTAGGATTGCTTAAAATGATAATTTTGATGGCAGTAGGGGACTGGGGGCGTAGTTGCATACCCTTGTGGGCTTATCCCTTTTGTTGATTTCATTCATTCAGGGTGGGAGTAATTATGTCATTAGACAAAACACCTTAATCTACAACCAAAAATAAAAAATGCTTATGTAAACAAATGATGATTATGCTTCTAGTTTAGATTGGCTCTTTTTAATGCCTCCATCTTTTGTGTTATATAAATTCAGATTGCCCGCTGCCTTCTATCGATTGAGGGCATAAATGTAAATGCCATTAACAAGGGGGGTGAGACCGCAGTTGATATTGCTGAGAAATTTGGACCGCCAGAGCTGGCCACGATCTTAAGACAGGCTGGAGGTTTGACTTCCAAGGATCTTGGGAAACCACCAAGCAAAGAAAAGCAGCTTAAACAGACTGTGAGTGACATTAAACATGAAGTCAAGTCCCAGTTGCAACAAACCCACCAAACAGATGTCCGAGTCCAAAAGATTGCAAAGAAGATCAAGAAACTCCAGATCAGTGGTCTGAACAACGCAATAAACAACGCCACAGTTGTTGCGGTCCTCATTGCTACTGTTGCTTTTGCGGCTATCTTCCAAGTGCCGGGGCAATATACTGATTCAGGGGATTCTCCAGGGGAGGCTCAGATTGCTAACACCAAGGCATTCATTATATTCTTCGTGTTTGATAGTTTCGCGCTGTTCATCTCCCTGGCCGTCGTTGTAGTTCAGACATCTGTGGTTGTGATCGAGCAGAAGGCAAAAAAACAGCTTATGTTTGTGATAAACAAGCTGATGTGGGTGGCTTGTCTCTGCATCTCTATAGCCTTCATCTCTCTGTCATATGTGGTTGTGGGCCCACGAGCAAAGTGGTTGGCAATATGGGCAACCGTCATTGGGGCTGCTATAATGCTCCCGACCATCGGGTCCATGTGTTACTGTGTAATTTTGCACCGGTTTGGTGAGTCGAAATCGAGAAGGATAAAGAAAGCTGAGAGCCGATCACGTTCGTATTCTATGTCAGCAGCTGCATCAGACACAGAATATTTGGATGGGGAATATAAAAGAATGTATGTGCTTTGAGAATGCAGAATTGGCTATCTTTTTGTATTTGTGTCTGTACAGTAATGGTCCAATGATTAGCCTAACAAGGGCACATTGCTACTTAGAGAGAAGTGAATCATACTTGCAGCTGTAATGTAGTTTATGACTGCTAGTAATCTTATCCATTGTATACCTATGTCCTTCCCTTTGATGCAAGTTATTGTATATATAGAATATTTGGAGCTTTCTTATGCCTTAGGTTGGCATTTAACTCAAACAGGAAGCCGTCGGGGCAAATTGGCCTTTCTATTGAACTATGGGGTTGTTTTCTTCGGCTTATTTTGTACTCTTGACTTATTTCCGACAGCTTTTGGAAGAATTTATTTTGAATTTAGTTTTACTAATCGTGCTTTGCAAAATGTAAGTTGAAAACTCAAAACGGTGCCTAAACCAAATTGAATAGCTTTGTTATGAAGTCTTGCTTTTAGCAGGAACAACTTCAGGCTAGTCAGTCTGCTGCTATGATATGATCCATCATTTTTGCTTTTATTTTTGGCCAGTTTTGAGGTTGATGCATAGTTACAGGGAACGCTACAACACGCACTCCTAGGTCAAAACTAGACTAAATTTGTGTAAAAATTAGCAACCCGCGTTCTGGAACTAACAATCCGAGAAGTGTTCCTGGTAACTATGGGTTGGTGTATGTTTTGAGTTAAGCTGAGCTATAAATCCTCAAATGTGCCCATCAATCAATCCAATCAGAGACCGAGAACAGATTCCAGAACTGAAAAGTAAATCCAATATCAGTAAAGTCTAATGCAAAACAAAGTCCAACAGAAGGCACTGCTATGTAATCTATTCTAGCCTCTCGGGCAATATGCAGCAAATGTATTATCACTATTTGAGGGTTAACAAAATGCAGAGTTTCGCACTGACTACGTCTGCTTCTTTTTCACTCTTCTTACTCCTAAACTGTTGAATTTTTTTAAACTACACCATCTTCCCAAGGTAAAATCAAAATAAAAGAATATCCTACAGCAAAAAGAATCAAATGAATCTGTGAAGATGTGCATCCTAAAACCAATCAGCAACCTATATGCTGCTTGAATTTCTTTCTTTAAGTATTTACAGGCCAACCCTCTGATGTATATCTCATTCTATGCAGTGTGGCGACCAAAGGCAAAGTGGAGGTAAAGATTTGACAAGGCTACAGATTCAAGAAGATAGCCCCATGACAGTTCAACTGTTCAAGCGTGATGAATACTCCCAATTCACCTTGAAAAGGCAAGCAAGAAATATCATCATGGGACATCAACCGCGATCAACCATGTCTGCATTATCACCCCGGCGGTGCTGGGACCCATTAGGGTTTCCCCTCCTCGAGCTGTTTGTTCTTGTCTCAACCCGGCAAGCCTTGGCTGAGTAGAAGTAACGTACATGGATTTTGTGGGTTACAGTCTGCGTTGAGGTACTGCATCGAACTTGCACTGCCAACACCACTTCCCTGTCTCTGGTGTCTTCAGACCACCAGTTTTGGGGAATGCCATCACCCACTTCTCCAGAGGCATTAGATTCTGTATGACGAATTGTGACTTCCATTGCTTGCTCTGGCCTAATTACACCACATGCTGGACTAACCTGTATGAAAACAAGTGTACTTGCCACATTAAGTTATCTCACATTCAAATAAAAACAATGTCAAGCAGATGATTAGTTTCTTGTATTGGCATTTAACTATTGATAACCACCTCATATCCCCCAAGATGAACGGAGCTAAGTGGGTTCATGAGTACTTTTTTGCATGATTGACATTAAAATCAAGAAGCTTGGCTTCAGAAAGCTGAACGTACTTCACTAGTCAGGTCACATAGAGGAGGAAGCTTATGACATGGACACCTCGTGTTTAAACACAAAATTTTCTTTTAAAAAAAAAAAAAAACAAAAAAGCACAAGCTCTACAGCTAGATAACAGGTACTGAGGTTATGAGGTACATAGCATGCTAAACAGTAGGAACCAAGGTCAGCTATTGTGCATAATAAACATGACCGTGAAACCTATATAATTTTGGGGGACTGTAAAAGGTGCATTGGTTGCTTCTTTGACCAAGGCAACAGCTTCATTATAAGAAAGGTTGTTCAGTCAAAAAATTTAGTAAAAGGCATACAATAATATGCTAAACTAAGAATGGAACACAACAGCACGCAGCAAAGCTAAGAACAAGCTGAGCAAAATCTGCATGGAAAAGGAACCTGAAAGATAGAAGTAGTACCTCAAGCCAAGCAGGAAAGCCAAATGAACCTCTAGGCCGAAGTTCAGATGGTTCTCCTCCCTCATTTATAATAGATTGACTTTCACATATAATACGAAATGCAGCCTTCTCTTTTTGACTTTTATTGGTAATTCTGAGGGGGCTAGACTCTTGGTTCTGAAGAGTTATGCTGTCTGTACTAACTGCAGTTTCTGGCACATACGAAAATTCCTGAAGCAAACTTTTCACTTGCTCATTGCTTTTCATAATATCCCCAAACTCTTTCCTTCTAACTGATCTATCAACACGAGCTACACGGACACTTAATTTACATCTGACAGGTTTGTGGTCACTATCTGTGACATCCATGCAGGCTTCGTACCTGTTAAAATAGTGAACAGTTATAAGGAGGAAACAAAGATGGCCCTATAAAGAATGAGTCACACTCTAATAGTCCATACATAATGACTGATGCAATTATGGGGCAATCTAAAGTGCACTCTGATGTTCCAGATGCAGCACGACAATCTCGATATATTACTCTGTCACACCAGGCAGGAATTCGCTTCTTCTCTCCAGAGTCATAGCCTGGAAAAATACAGAGGATGGATATATAATCAAATCTTAATAAAACAAAATGTGCATACTAACTTGCCAACATAATTAAGATTTATCTGAACTGAAAGACATAAAAACTGACCTTAAAGCAAGTACTAAAGCTAGCATACTGGATTTTTTGGGGTCTGGTTTGTAACAATTCAAATGAGAGAGGAAAGACCGAATATTGCATCATTTATTAAGATAGAATCATTTTCAGTTCAGGTCATGTTTGTATCTACCACAAGTTTGTCATAAACAGGAGGTTAATATGGGTCAGGCATATGTCACATTCACTCCTTTTTGTGTTAGGAGTGGGAAAAACGGGTTTTGCACCAAAACTTGCTATTGGTAGGCCAGGTTTGAGGCTTTCAGGTTGGGTAATCTGTTACCAGTCACTTTCCTCATTCTAATGATATAATCTGTAGGGGAAGTCAGCAACCATTCAAGGATTCCGTAAAATAGAATGACAATTGGCCCCTATAGTCCAATGTTAGAGCAGTGTAACTTAAAGGTGAGTGATGGACGATCTCAAACACAGAAATATGAAATATCAAAGGTGAAAAAATAAGACACTATTGTGCAACATAGAGAATAGAAAGAAGCAGGTTAATCCCACAGGCGAAAATTTTACCTCCTAAACCTGGTTTGTGTCTTTCAAATTTGTATGTTGGAGGAAACCTGATCACTGCCTCCCTCATTCCCTGGAAAACTTTTCCAGCTTTCATTTCTGCTCGAAGCTGATCCTTTTCTCTTAGCCAGTCAAAGCTTCTTTGTGAAACAAGGTCTCTCGCTTCATCATAAGATATCCCAAAGAGTCGGTAATTAAAATCACCGCAAAATACCACCATGTCGGCTTCTGATAATTCAGGCCTTCCCTCATCAGTATGTTCTTTAGAAGGCTGCAAGACAAATGTCAATCTGAACTTAGATTCTGCAAAATTGTAAGAGGAAGGAGTAGGAAAATATAAGTGCCTGCTCTAGTCATTCTCACACATCAAAATTCCAAATTTTATATGGATTTATCCAGATCCCCAAACAACTCTAAATTTCACCCCAGTTTATTCACTTTCAACCAGATCTATATAGATCAGAGATGTTGCACAGTATTAACATGTCCACACTTGTACAGGACAATTCAGATTTATAAATTCCAAGTATGTGACACAAAGAAAAGAGACACAGACAAAGAAAATAGGCCCTGAATTGATGTATCTGTTTTAAGTTTTACTTACATTTGCTGCTTTAGAAACTTGATTTGCAGCAGAGGCTCCAGCTGCAAGACAGATGACCAACGGGAAGCCAGAAGAATAAAGCAGCCAAAGTAAATATATGCACAACGCAAGAGAGCAATACAAAAGCAGACATCTCATACCAGCAGCAACATTCAGATTGTTAGACTGACGAGAGAAGACCATTGTTCGGAAGATATGATCAAAATCAGCGTTGCGACGATTCACTGCTTCCAAGTGTGCAGCTAAGTGACAATTAACAAAGCAAAGAATTCTATCATGGACTCTCAACCTCAAGCCCACTCCTCCCTGCATCCATAAACATTCTTGGAAATGTTATGGAATGAAATAGGTGCCTGTATCAAATTATTCAGGGCTCGTACTACCTAACTTGGGATATAACATAATTAAAATGTTCATTTTTTTTGGCAGTAGCTATTAATACAAAAGTTATGTAGCAGGAGAGCTGAATAATAGTGTCGTTAAGTGAAAGGAAAGTTAGACAACAGATGTTCTGTGTGATTCATATGGATAAAAGACAAACAGAAATAGTCATGGAACCAAAAGTATACAAAGTGTTTCTTCATCATTCAGAAAACATGCTCAGAAATAATAGTGTTATTGAGAAATTTGCTCCCCAGAAGTTCAGCAAAAGGCTACCACAGGAATGCTTAATCAGGGAAATGGGTAATTTCGTGAATGTTCAAGTGGGTTCAGATAGAATGACAGAAACATAAAAATCAACAAAAACAAATAGTGTGGATCTGATTTAGCAAAGTCCATGATTCAAACATCTGGGTCAATTCAAAAGCAGTTGGGGCCATCTTTAAAGAAATTCTGTCTACAATCATGTTCGCTTCTGGTTACACACTCAACTCTCCAAGAAAATGCGATCAATAGGTGATACTCATAAGACAAATTTGGTTCTGAACTTCTGATCACTGCTGTCTTGGACAGAAAACAGGTTAGTATTACCAGTGGTAAGTGAGATTGTCTCACTTGCTCATTAAGTTATTATGCACAACAGTTACTCATTGAGTGATTTCCACAATGATGGGTACTGAGTAGTCAATGATCATTAGATTAATGGTTTCTCTCTCCTTTTTTCCCTACTCCTGTCTTGGATGCAAATCAGGTCAGTATTACCCATTAGATTAATGTTTTTCCCTCCTTTTTCCTTTCTCTCTCTTCTTTCTTTCCTTGATTTTGTGTGAGTGAACTTCACTCACTCATCATTTCGAGTCAACATTTCGAGTAAGTAATGCTTCACTTACTTGTCCAACACCATCACTCACCGATTTCCCTTTTGATTTCTGCATTGAGATTTTTACCATTGGCAGCGTATGTGTTGTTCTAATTCTTTTGGGCTAGGCAATCAATCAGTCCCTCCATTCCATAAAGAGTGTCCCCCCAAGAAATAACGGTCTAGTTATGTATGACATAGTTAAGGATAACTAAGGCTCTTATTCCTAAGATGGACAGTCATTTGTGGATATAGAGAATACGGTTGTAGGGATCACTTTCACCCAGTCAACATGGACAAATAGTATAATATAAGTAAATTATAACATCGTTGGTGGCTAGTGCACTCTGATACTTCATCCTTAATCTGTAATCATAGCTCGTAATTTCCCTTACTGCCAGAAAATCTTTATAGAATGTGCAACATTTGGTTCTCATGGGCACATGAGAAAACTGCAACAAAATCTGATCTGACAGTAGAAGAATTTGCCAAAGGGACCTAGAAGAAGCATCTCAACAATGTTTTTCCCCAGGGGGAGGCGGGAATGAAAGAAGAGGAAGCTATGAAGAAAGAATCAGTGAACAGAAAAACAGTCGAAGCAAAAAAAAAAAAAAAAAAAGAACCGGCGTACTGTCTTTCTATACCCCGTGTATGCAGCAATTTTCTGAAAGTATGTTCTCAAATACCTTCTGAGTTCTATTAACTATCCAAATTGACTGTGATACTCAAAGGTTCTTCATGGGGAATTTTACATTTTGGCCTGCTTTATGGTAATGCATTAATTGTACCATGTACAACAACAAACTTCCAAGGGAAACACATTTGACAGGTAATTATAACATGTACATTGCATTATTAGAAAATATAGAAATGGCCAGGCAGCACACTTGCAACCAATCCAAAATGTACAAGTTCAAAATCCCATCAGATATGCCGTGTAAGATAACAATTGAGCACCAAATTAATCTCTATATCGAGTGGAGCAAAAAAAATCACTGCATGCGTGAACTATACATTGTACGTAACGATCAATTGGTAGCAAGACATCATACCTTGTTACCGATTGTCCGCCCAAGTCCACATGCAACAGCTGAAACATCAAGGTCTCCAACATGCATTCTCAAATTCTTTCTCACCCTGAAACAAAGAGCAACAACTGTCATAAGCACACTAAGGCACCTATAACGGTGGCATAAACCAAAATCAAAGAGCTGTCAATGTTGATACAGTTGCCATATTAATCAACGGCGAAGATCACTTCATGCCAGATCAGAACAATTGTAGTTACCAGATAGCAATAAGCAAGCCTGCAAGCTGACGTGAACCCACACGTTCAAAAATCGGACCTTCATCTAAGGCCTTCCCAATAGCATCCTGCCAATGGTTCCCAATGGCACTACCTTCAAGTCCTACCTACAATATGTATAGAAGAATATAAATGCTAGCAGCAACCAATTTCCTACTATAATGAGCTTGAAGAGCATGAAAGAGCTATTTGAGCATGCTGCATAGTATTTAGCAAGATTTGAGCAAGATTCTTCTAGGATTCACATGGATCTAGATACCCCAGTTAGTGGAGTGAACGAATGGAAGCTAACTAGAAGATATTTTGTAAAATTCAGTTTTGATTTGCTAAACAATCAAGAAACATACAAGGAAAATCCTGTCAGTTGTCAATCTAAGCAAAGATACCAGGGAGTCCTTACAGTTTCTTTTGCTGCAGACATGGCAAGGAACCCAGCTCCCATTTCTACTTCTTGCAATCCAACTACAACAATTCCAACATCAGACACAGCTGAACTCAGCCATGATCGAAGTGCATCAGCAGGGGGTTTTCCTTGACCAACATTCCATGTCCCCACTAGAATTTTGAAGCTTTCTCGACGCATGTACAACAACTCTCTTGAAGCCAATTCAGCGCGTAAAATATTGTCTATTTGCCCAGGAGACGTAACGCTCCATGCGCGTATTCCACCATGAGTAGCCAAACTAAAAACATAACCTCCACCAACTGCCATCTTTATGACAGGACTACTATGAGAAACCCATCCTGCTACAAGATTCCCCTCAAGATCCAACAATTGCACCACGCCAGTGGCATACCCAACCCACAACCGAGAACCATGGGTACAAAAGCACAAAACAGAGACCGGGTGATGGTTGAACTCTTGTATACGGTTTCCATTTCCATCCCACTGCACAAGTAAGCCATTTGAACATCCACTCCAAATAGTTCCATTTGTTGTTGACACCATGGCTTCAGTTTTCTTGGAGTCCTCATTGAATGCCCCTGTACCTCTAGTTGCTACTCGACGAACAGCATCTGCGGCTCCCATTAAAGCATTGCGTGAACGCTGCAGAAAGCCCTGAGGTTTATCCTTCTTTGAAACAAATTTCACTTTCATCTCATCTTCCACTGCTTGATCTTGTTGTGCTGGCATCTCAACTCGGTTTTCAATATTACCGTCGATGTTAAACACTTTAATAAGTTCTCTGGTACGAGCATCCCTGAATGGAAAACCAACCCTCAGACTCTGAGATAAATCTTTGATGAACCAATTAAAAAGAATTTGCAAAGAAATTTCCCATCCATATTCGAACGGGAGAAAAACAAAAATTGACATCTTGCAAAGAAACGCTAGAAAGAATATCATAAGATCAGAAAGTACCACAACGAGAAGGACGTAGAAGCTGCACACCACATCCTCCCTCTTGCATGATCCGACAGTAAAATCTTTACATCAGAAGAAGAAATGTTGCAGACACCATTCACAGTAACTTGGCTCTTCAAATCTATGCCTGCCCTCTCGACTAGCAATGCAGCCATGTGCTTCTCCTCTGGAGACAGGGACAAGGACTTCTCCATGGACTCCCAAGCCCATATCTTAATCACACCATTCTCTGATCCAGACCACAGGTCACCTGAGAAATTGGCAGGATAAAAACTCCACTTTTAAATACCTAATGATAATTCATTTCATCTTAGACAGTGTCAAAACATTCTGCTTATTTTCTTTCCCCTCCTTACGCTAATGGTCAAGTTTCAAGGGCAGATCCTAACTGTTATAAACTACTTTGCAATTGAAGTAAATTGTTGACAACAGATAACTCCTGTCTATCACATCCATAACAAACAAATTTTTGCAAGTCACTTAAATGTTGACAAGTGATGACTCCAATCAATCACATCTGTTACAAACAAGGAAAGAACCTCCAACCCAGCGGACAGCGAAATTAACAGACGAAAAACAAATCAGACAGATTTTAGCACTGAACATACATACCATAAGCAGAAATGGCCATTGCGAAAACGGGAGCCTTATGAGCATTCCAAGACAAACCCTCGCGAAACGGTATGGCTTCCTCCGACAAATCCTGATCCATCTTCCATGACCTAATCTTGCCATCCTTATGCCCAGTCCAAACTAGGCGATTACCCTCATCAACAATCAAGCACATTGTGGGAGGAGTGTTGGCAGACTCATAAAACGGCGCCGCATGTTCATCGCCCCTTCTGACCCTCCCCCCAATCCCGACACCCGGCTCATAAGCGTCCTCGAAGTGCCAGAACCTAACCCCGCTCTCCTGGCCAGCCCACAGCTGCGTCTCCGTACACCCGATCGTCTTCAGAAACCTGCCTATCTGCGTCTCCCTCAACGGATGAGGCCTCAACTCCAACGCCGCCGGCCGATTAGGGTGAACCGCCGCCCGATTCGGCGCCTTGAAGATCCCTACGCCGCCGCTCGCGGTGAACTCCGGCAGGGGCTCCTCCACGGCGTTGGCCGAGTTGCTCGTCGGAAGAGACAGCGAGTGGTCGTACCGGTGGTGGTGGCCGGAAGCGCTTCCTTCGCCGCCGATTCCGCCGCGGGGGAAGAAATCGTCGTCGGAGGAATCGTGCCGGCGGTGGTGATTGGACATGCTGGCGATCCGCTCATCGTCGAGGCTGTGGTTGCGCGTCTTGCTGGTCCGCTTTCCGGCGCCGCTGACGGCGGCAGCTCCGACGGAGGGACGGAGGGGTTGGGACTTGCGCGGCGGAGTGTTGGAGACCGCCGTTAGGGGCTCTCTGCTGTCGTCGTCAATTCGATCCGCCATTAATTTTGCATTTGAATGAATCGATGAGATTTGAGATGGAGTTTTGGCGACGTTGGGGTGAATTTTCAGAGGGAATGAATTGGGTTTGATGAATCAGAGGGAAGCATAGGGAATGGAGGAGAGAGAAAGAGAGAAATGGGAGGGAAGGGAAGAAGGGAGGGAGGGAGTTTGTGAAGAGAGAGAAGTGGAGAAGCGGGAAGAAAGGGACAGTTAACGGATAGGAATGTTTTTAGTTTATGTTCGTTGGTTGCCCCCCCGGGGATGAGTGAGCCTACACGGAGGAAGTCCTCTAATTTCTCTTCTCTTATTCATTTTTTTTTTCAAATAATAACAATAAAAAATAATAATAATCATCTATCAAAAACATAATAATGATAACAAAAAACATTTACAAAAAAAATTAACCTTTTTTTAATAAAATAGGAGAAATTCTCGAAAATTGCTTGGAGGTGACATAAATTAATATTATTTAACTTACAATCTGGCCCTAAATTTTCATTAATGTACTAGGAAGTCTCATACATTTTTTGTTTGTTGACTAATGGGTGACATTCCAGCGAGGATGGATGATTTCCGACAAAGTAAATAGGTGGGGCCATTGTCAACCCTCGCCCATTCCTCATACTCCCCATGTTCATATCGTTAACTTGTGGTTAGGAAATTGAGAGGGTGAGTGAGTGACGAAATCTAAAGCGGGAAGGATGGAAGTACATGTGAAGGAATCACTTTGCATTCGTAGGTCGTCGACAATTGGAGAATGTCAAGTATGCTGTTTAAATTTCGGATTTCGATTTTAGGGTTTCATAAACTGAGATGAAAGAAAAGTAGGGTTTTTGCTTTCATTGTGGTTGAATGTTCAGGGTTGAGTAAAAATTGTTGGACTCGATTGAGTACATTCGTTTTAAATTGACACTTTATTCCCAAAAATTGCAACTTGAGATGCAGTTAGGGTTTATAGTTTGTGTATGTGTATGTTTCAGGTTTGAAGTTTAGACAATTGTTCGTTCGTAGGAATTTGGGGTTTAGAGTAGGGTTGTCGAATCCTCAGGGATGGTGTGTTAAGTTTTTGGGGAATTAATCTAGTAAAGATTTCAATCAAGAAAGCAATAAATGACTGAATTAAAACTAAACTAAGCATGAATTCGTAATAGCAATAATCAAGGAAAGCATGAATCCAAAAATGAACTAACCCTAATTCAACAAGAAAGAAAACTATAACTAAGAATGCGATTAAAGCAATAAATAAAAAACTGAATCGAATAGTTAAAGAAATTATACCTTGAATGCATTAAACTTCACTATAATCTGGAATTTTCAATCCTTCATCTTGAACTTCATCTTGAACTTTCTCCCGAACAAATAAGAAAGGTGATTTGGATTACTAAGAATCCCCAACCTCACTTGGAAGGAGAATTTGTGAACCCTTAATCCTCCTCCTCACTAAAAAGATTGAAAGTTTTGTGGACTAGAACTAATAGGATTTGAATAAAAACAACAATAAAAACTAAAGAGAACAAGAACTTGGGAAATTTCTTCTTTGAACTGATTGAAAAGAGTTGATTACAAATTGACGATGAAAGAGAAACTAGAGAAAACTTAGAAATTACTAAAAGCTTAATGATAAAACTAATCTTTAAAACCTAATTGATTCTCATGGTAATTCTCATCCTAATAGCTACTTAATATTCCTCTAAAAACTCATCCCTAATCTAATCGTCACAAATACTATATATACAAAGCTAGGAGGTTGCACAAAACACAGCGTTTCAGCCGAAAAAAACGCGTGAAAACCCAGGTCTTCGCGGGCGCGACGGACCTCGTAGCGGGCGCGACAGAGCGAAATAACCCAAGGCGATTCTCTTCCGCGCTAGGTTGCGGGCGCCACACCCGCGACCTCCTCCTGAAGCCTTCCCATCCGTGATCTCCCAAGCGCGTTCGCGGGCGTCACACATGCGGTCGTAGGCGCGACCAGCCCCTGGACAACTTCCATCCAAGATTTCTCAACAGCTGTCGCGGGTGTCACAACTGGGCTCGCGGGTGTTACCCTATTCGGCAATTTTGCTATTTCCAGCTACTACTACTGTCACAGGTGTTACCCCATGGTAACGGGCGCTACGCCTTTGGGTTTTGACTGAATTTTTGCTTTTTGCCTTTATTTTCCTTCTAACTCCTGATTATCCTACAAAAACACAAAATCATCATAACAAATACATAATCAAGGGACTAAAACAAGCAAAACACCCTATAAACGATATCAATTCGACTCGAAACAAGACCGAACAACAATGAGGGTTTTGGTTGAATTTTTTCACAATATAAATGTTTGGAGCATTTGCTTGAAAATCAGGTTCACACTCTAATGGAAGGCTTTAGAAAGAATCCTAATTGGGTGGATGGTAAGTTTGTCTGCAGAAAATGGAAGATGGATGGTTTGCTGAACGTATCCAGGAGCGAAGATAACCATAATATAGGGTGTATGCTACATTCCCTAATCAGACTTGAGGTAAATGGTTGGGTTGGTTGGATGAAAGTCTGAAAGGTCGAGCTCAAGCAATAAGTAGCAGAGGGGTAGAGGTGAAGGCAGTAAGGAGCATGTGATTGAGGGGTTTGATTACGGTGCTGAACTGATGGAGCTGAATTGACGCTAGCTGAGACAATGTAGTTGCATTGTACTAAAAATGGGGTGGAGGAGCTGACCATGGCCAACCACAACCTAATTGAAGAGGTAGTAGTGCTGAAGCTTAACCTTGGTGCATGTGTTGATGGAGCTGAATAGACTCAATGAAGGGATGGAGGGGCTAAGTGATGAAGTTGGTGACTTGGTTGACAAGGCTGGAGACTTGAAGGCTCTATGGAGAAGTGTGTGGCTGTTATGATGATGTGTGGGATGGACATTAGGGTGATGGTGATGCATGTTTTCCTTGTCATTTTATTTATTCTGTTTAGGTAGGCTAGTTGGTAGTGATAGAGCACTAATCACTTTTTTGGACCAACCTGATCAAGCAAGATTGGTGATGAATGTATGTATGATGTTGATGGATTTGTGATGATGTAGTTTTTTGGAATGTGTATTCCAAGCTCGTAGGAAACTTGTGAATTTGGAAGCTATGATGCTTGTCATGTGGTAGTTAGTTAGGTAGTCTAACTTGATATTTGGTCGCTTTCTAAACAGGTTAGTTGTAATGGATGAATGAATGAAGTGATGGCAGTTTCTTTATCACCTTGGTTTTGTGTATGTGTGTGTGATTGTGAATTGGGTGGCTTCATTCTTTTCCATAGTGTAGTCTTTATGGAATCACAAGAATGTTATTGTGTTTGATCGACTGAATAGGGATAAAAATCTGGTTCTGCAAAATCTGAAATGGAGGGTGGCTCCATGGTCTACTGAGTGGAAAGGAAAACACAATTATAGCATTGATATGGTTGTAATGAACTTTCATAATATTCCCATCATTTTCATGTAACTGGGTCTGTTGTGTTGGTTTCAATTAGGTGCACTGTCACTGAAGTGTTGTTGATGTAGGGTGCTGTAGGAGAATTTTAAATAGGAGCTGTGTTTTTTAGGGCTGCTGTCATGTGGGTGCACTGTCACTGAACTGCTACTGTTGTATTTTGTTTTATGATGTTTCATTGGGTTATGCCCTCTTAATGTTCTGAGTTGTCATGTTGTTTTTCTGAGCTATTGGCTCTGCTTTGTTAGAAAAACTCTCCGTCTTTCCTGAATAAAAGCGCTTTGTGTCGCAAATTCTCAAAAAAATGTGTGATTGTAATGATGGTTAGAATATACAAATATGTAATAACCATTGACAGTAGCATGTACTGTAAAAACATGTCTTGTATTGTACAAACAAGCCAACCTGTAATAGTAGGCATCATTGTATTATTGACAAAGTTGCCTATATTATAATGATACCAAAAAAAGGTACAACCATTCTAGTGGCGAAGCTAGAAATTAAATATAATGGGGTCAAAATTCACTCTAATCTAGGACGACAATGCTTTTCTCAAAGGCAGAAAAAATTTATTATTGTAACTTTGTCGCAACCTAGATCGACAACAAATAGTAATCGTCATAAGCTTGGTCATTGGCTACAGCAAGTAGTCTCATAACCTTAGTACTCGTTATGAGTGAAATTTTTTTTGTCCCCATTACTATTAATTATAGGCAACAAGTGTATGGTCATAACTTTTTACTATATTTTAAGTGACAAAAAAAAAAAAGACTTTAGACTAACTAGATTTTATTACCATCAAAAATATATTTATAATTTTTTTCACCCAGCCTCTTTTCCTCTTCTCCCAGAAAACCGTTGCCTCCACATCCCTCTCCATCTTGTTGAAGGGGCTGTCATCGATCCTTCTAGTCGATGGTAATTGCCTTGTTTTTGTTTATTTTCTTTGTTTATTGAGAGTTTAGTTTTAGTTTTATTCCAATAAAGTTAGTCTCTTTAAAATTCGTACCAATTGTGCTCTCTTTTTCTGCCGAAAACCCTAGAAACCAAACCCCAACGATTCCTGTGGCAGTTGGAAAATCGTGCGAGCCAGATTGCTTCCATCTACGTGAAGCCAGATTGCTTCTGACTACATGAAGCGAGTGGTTACCGGTCAGCGACGTGAGTCTAGACTAGCGGCAGGCTTCTGCGGTTTGAGTCTGAAAGATTGGTTAGTTGGAAGATGAAGAAGGTATGAAAAGTCGAAGGAAACTGCATTAACAATATCCAGAAGTTACGAAACAACTTCACTAGCAGGAACAACATAGCAATTATCTTTGATAAAATTAGAGAGTGGAGCTGTAATTTTCATTATATTTCTTGGAATTATGTCCGAAGATGTGCGAATAGTATTGTTATTTCCCCCACCTACCTATAACCCTATGATTCTTTTGAAAGAATTTGGTTGGAGGAAATGCTTGGGGTCGTTCTTTGCTCAGTAGAAGATGATATGTATGTACTATACTGCTATAGTAATGGAATGATATGATGTAGTGTCTTTTAGGATTTTTTCTCAAAAAAAAAAAAAATCTGTAGTATTATCAAGATGACAAAGAAATAGTCATAGCCTAAGATAAATTTTATTGGCAATAAAAATATTCGGGGCGCAAGAGTTGTTTTACAATCAAACAAATTCTATTCATAACACAAGAGGAATTTTATGAGTGACTAAAAATATAGGTTTTGTAATCTAGATCTATCTTTTATAGGTAACACCTAACTTCACTGCACAAGATATATTTTAAAGGCAACTAAACTATACTCATAAGTCATAACATAAATATAGTTATACGGGTGATAGGAAAAATATTAACAATCTGAACTAGTTTTAGAGTCAAGGTTATTATACTAAAAATTGATTAAATCACAATTAAATTAATCTAACATAGTTAAAGGATGAAGATTGCGAGTAATTAAACCTGGCAAAGTTAAATCAAAACTAAATATCTATTATGGTATTCAAAAGTAAAACAACATACAATTATAATAAATTAAGTAAAACAAAAGGATTCTAAAAGAGATGAGGGGTTGAACATAATGGGCATATAATTAATATGACAATATTATATATTGAAAAATAACAAAGTGAAGAAATATAATAGAAATTGTCCACTATAAAATAAAAGAGCAAAACTACGATTCAAACCCACAACACCTATGACAAATGGGAAATTTGCACGCATACGTCTCAAACCAATAAATCATATGACCACCTTGGCTATGCAAAATTTCATGCTTCCTTGTGTCAAATAACATATGAGTAACATACTAAGTATTTAAAAATTAGTAAAATTATATTTTTTTAAAAATTAGGGTCGCTTAACCATAAGTAAATTCACCTTGAATCCGCTCCTGAACCATTCAAATACCAATATACAAAGTTTTCCTGTATTATAACAATACCAACAAAGTTGCCCTGTATTATGCAATTAAGCCATACCATGACCATATCATAACCATACCAATATGCAAATAATAAGCTATGCCATAGCCATACCAACAAAAGTACAGCCATTCACATGAAACACGCATAAACTTAGCCACCCATTACAATATTGCCACAAAAGTAATACTCCCTCCGTCTCAAATTAATTGATATTTTGACAAAATTTTTGACCGTTAATTACTCACAAATTGCAATGAGTTATAATATGAAATTACCATTATTAGAAGATGCTTTACTGAAAATTGCAATTAATTTGGCACGGAGGGAGTAATTGATTCATTACATTCCAATCAAGGTTGTTAAAATCGGGATCCTAACTCGAAACTATGGGAAAGTTAGGATCGAAATTTAGCCCATGTAGGATCGTGGATCGTGTGTAAATTAGTAGAATCGTTTTGACGATTTTGAACCTTAAAATCGTAGGATCGTAAATCAAGATCGGGATTTTAATAACTATGATTCCAATACTGCCATAACATGTCTAAAAGAGCGGTATTAACCAATCATCTAACAGACTATAATGTAACTTAGCCATACATAAGTCAAAGTTAAGGGATTAACCAACCAAATATAGCACACAACAAAAGCCACTTAGTTCACTGCTTCGCATTGTTGAAGTTACGTACATAAGTCGCACCATATATACTCAAAGGTTGATATGCTCAACATGCTTCATGCTTGATCTGGTCTTGCCTTTTCTCCCTATGTGTCTACACCTGCTTCTTCTGTTTCTCCCTCTATTTCCCCCTTTGCTTCTGTTTCTTTGTTGGTGGTCTCAGTCTCACCTGGCCATTTCTGCTCTATGTCGTATAAGATTACTGTAAGCATCCCTTAGTTGCCCACAAGTCTTGTAGTGGTGCACGAGGTTGTTGCAAGTGGAAAAGTTCTTAGTTCCACTCTTGGTAGCTTCCCTAATTATGGCACCATCCCTTGATTCCCTTCTCTTGTTCTTTTCTGGTCTACCATTTTTCCTAAACTCAAATGGAGGTTCTAGGATGAGATGTTTGGTTTAAGGCCACATGCAAGGGTCAGGGATTGGTTGAACAATTGTGTCGTACAACTTGCTATAGTTTTCCACTAGAAACCAAGGTTCCATGTCATCTTCCACAACTTGGTTATCATAGTGAATAACTCTTATTGCATGTTTGCAAGGAAGGCTAGTAATTTCATGCAATGTTGAATCTTTCGTGTAATTTCTCTCTCTTTCCATTTTCACTTGGTTGATATTTTGGGAAATCTTAGTAATTTAAGTCACACATTTCACATTTCTACAAGAGACTGCTTCTAGGACTCGAACCCGTGACCTTATGATCATATGATAACAACTCAACTGTTGCGCCAAGATTTCCCTTCAAAATAATTAAAATATTCATTGAAAGGGCCCAACCGGGTTCGAACCGGTGACCTCTTGATCTGCAGTCACATGCTCTACCACTGAGCTATGTACCCTTCTATTTGATGCAATGTTGTATCTTTTGTGCAATTTCTCTCTCTTTCCTCACTTTTATACATAGTGATAATTCCATTTTCGTCTTACAATATATTTTTATGAAATTCCGAACGCCCTTCTACAAGAGACTGCTTCTAGGACTCGAACCCGTGACCTCACGATCTATGACAACAACTCAACTGTTGCACTAGGGATGGCAACGGGGCGGATCGGGGATAGGGGAGTATATCCCCGTCCCCATCCCCGCTCCCAAAACTCGTCCCCATCCCCGCTTCGGGGAATTATTCTTGCCACATCCCCATCCACGCGGATCCAACGAGGATTTCTTAAAGCTATCCAAAATCTAACCAAATTTTAATCGGACCCAATTTTTAATCATACCCAGTTTTTAAACTGTTCAAAATACAATGTATTTAACTTGCTCAAGTGTGATTCGAAAAAATAATTACTACTTTATCCTTGCTATTAATATATATATATATATATATATATATATTGAATTAGAATAAATGGGATCCCCACCCCATTGCCACCCTATGTTGCGCCAAGACTCCCCTTCAAAATGATTAAAATATCATTGAAAGGGCCCAACCGAATTCGAACCGGTGACCTCTTGATCTGCAGTCAAATGCTCTACCACTAAGCTATGAACCCGTCTATTTGATGCAATGCTGAATCTTTCGTCCAATTTCTCTATCTTTCCCCACTTTTACACATGGTGATAATTCCATTTTCGTCTTACAATATATTTTTATGAAATTCCGAACACCCAAACCCCTCTGTGAAGACAAGACTTCTTCAAAATCACAATTGCTTGAGGTGTTGGAAAGTCATAGTAATTCAAATCACATTATTTTTGCATATTTTCTTTAACTCCTTTTTGGTGAAGATGAAGGTTCCTCAAAGTTTCACTTGGTTAATATTTTTGGGAAATCTTAGTAATTTAAGTCACACATTTTATATTTAGAAGAATATAGAAAATTGCAAGTTTCTGCATTCAAATGCCTAATCAGATTGTTTATGGTGTGATTGCTTCTATTCTTTTCTATTTAGTGTCGTTTTAGTTCTTTATTAATTGGGTTTTAGATATTAGCTCAATGTTTTTATTCAGAACAGGTGGTGCAACTATAATATTTGGTCATGTTGTGCCCCATGAAATTCTTAGTGTTTTAGTTTTTTGAAAAGGGCATATTGGTGCACAAAGCATCCCTGCCTGCAAGCATGGGTTTCGGGGAGGATCCACTACAAAGTGTAATGTAGACAAACCTTACTTTTGCATTTCTACAAGAGACTGCTTCCAAGACTCAAACCCGTGACCTCACGATCATATGACAACAACTCAACTGTTGCGCCAAGACTCCCCTTCAAAATAATTAATTGCAAGTTTCATATTTAGAAGGATATAGAAAATTGCACGTTTCTGCATTCAAATGCCTAATCAGATTGTTTACGAAGGTGTAATGTAGGCAAACCTTACTTTTGCATTTGTACAAGAGACTGCTTCCAATACTCAAACCCGTGACCTCACGATCATATGACAACAACTCAACTGTTGCGCCAAGACTCCCCTTCAAAATAATTAAAATAGCATTGAAAGGGCCCAACCAAGTTCGAACCGGTGATCTCTTGATCTGCAGTCAAATGCTCTACCACTGAGCTATAAACCCTTCTATTAATTATTTTGTTTACTATTAACAGATTGTCTTTGTTGATTATTTTGTTTTTGTTGTGTTTTTGCTTTTAAATGTAGTTAATTATTGGTCACCATTATTGGTTATTTGTTTGTCAAATGTAGATTAATTTAATTGTACTTTGTAATTAGTTATTTAGTTAAAGTCAAGGTATAACAACACACTCTTGTGTAATCCTGCTCATGAGTGGTCTAAGAAAACCAAGATGTTGCCTAGATGTTAGACAATATTTTCCCTATGTGTGAGAGAGCATGATGAACTGATACTAGTGGACCCAAAAAAACGTTTTGAAAATCGAAAACGAAACTATTTCAAAAACTGCTTGTGAAACTAAGAGAGAAAGAGAACCATAGAGAAAGATAACTCCTAAAAATAGTACAAAACAGTAAAATTGAAAGACTTTATTAAATTGGATTATTGGATGATAATACACTGAACTTTAAGGGTATTGGACAATAATATACTGAACTTTTTTCTTGGACTCTAATACACTGAACTTTGAGGGTATTGGAATGATAAGTGTCGTTTTTCTATTTTTTTTCAGGAAAAAACTTTTGCCGTGTAAGAAAGTACACATAAGCAAGATTACTAATATATTTTTTTTGGAAAAAAATAGAAAAACGATACCCAAAGTGGGACAACCACCGCGTCAACCACCAGTTGAATTGGTCTGAGTGCATTATTGTCCAATACCCTCAAAGTTCAGTGTATTAGAGTCCAAGAAAAAAGTTCAGTGCATTATTGTCCAATACCCCTAAAGTTCAGTATATTATCATCCAATAATCTATTAAATTCTACCCCATCCTAGTAATATGACATCCGCTACTACTAAAACTCCTAGAAATACTACAAAACAGTAAAAAAATGACAAATATCTCAACTTATGTTATCTAAGTAGAGACAAAGTCAGTATTCATAGTTAAGGTGGGTGATGAACTAGATTAATTAATATTTTTGAAGGAACACAATACGAAATCAAAACTAAGCTCACGTATTTTATAATACCATACAATAAAAAATATACTATGCGTGTGAAAAATCAAAGAGGCCTGATGGCCCAGTTCTACCCGAATAAAGCTCTGTTGCTCTATGCAAGTTGTCAAGCTTCCTCGATCTATATAAGATGACCTAGGTAAGAAAATATGTTGCCTTTTATAAGGAGGTCCTATGATGGAACAAAAGATTCATGTGGCCGCCTAAAAGAATGTTGTTTTGCGGGAAAAAAAAAAGAAGGTAGGATTGGATTGCAACCTTTGAGAGACTTTGGACACAACAAATTCAACTTAATAGAACAATGTGCCAAATGACAAAAAGGAGACTGGTGCTTTGTTGGCATATAGTTGGGTGATGATAAGTGTCTTGCCCCAAGACACTACTTAAATGTCTTCTCTTTAATGAAATCAATATTTATTATCATTTTTAACCTCAATTTTTTTGACAGATACTATTAATTATCAATTATAAGACACTCTAATGAATGAACTCTATCCGTTGGGCATATTTTGGATGCATTTTCATAAATTTTAAAAAATATAGATAAAAATGTGATTTTATAACATTTATATATATTATTATGATTGTAGAAGTCAATCATGTCATATTTTTGCAATTTAATTTACAAATATATAAGTTTTGTAGCATCACAAGCAAGGTTGTTAAAATCGGGATCCTAACTCGAAACTATAGGGAAGTTAGGATCGGAATTTAGCCCATGTAGGTTCGTGGATCGTGTGTAAATAGTAGAATCGTATCGACGATTTTGGACCATAAAATCGTAGGATCGTAAATCAGGATCGAGATTTTAATAACTATGATCACAAGTCCAAGACATTTATCATTTCTATCACTTAAGTATGTCGGATGGAGCCTTTTTTAACCCAAATGGCAAAGTAAACTCTAGGTCTTCCTCTAATGCTGGATGAGACTGGTCTTGGATCTCATTTGAAAACAAGGGATTGTCACGATAGTTGCCAGCGGGAATGGTAAAACACTTTTCTTTTGGTCTAAACATTTGGTGGAAGAGAAGCCACCAATTGATTAAGCAACTTGTTAATTAAGTTATTTGGGACAAATTTGTTACATTGAATATTGGCCTAACACTAAATTTGGAATTGGTGCAAGCAAATTTGTAATATTAATCATTCAAAGTTTCCAAATGGTTACCTACGAATGTAAAAAGGGTTAGATGTGAAATTTCTTGTCTTGTAGCGGCTAATGGCTATGTATGGGCATAATTTTTAATTGCTACGCTTTGATAGTGTATTTTTGGGAGTATGATTGAGTTGTTGAATTGAAAGAATTGGAGTGATCAACGACTAAGATCTTGTTCTTTTGGGTTAGAATTATTAATATCAAATTTTTTTTAACCTCTTCCAACTTTTTCCAGTTTTTATCAACTTTTTTCAACTCCTTACAACTCCTTTTAGCTCCATCAAATCTTTTTTAGGTTTGACAAGTTCCTTCCACCTATTTACGGTTTCTTCCAACTTCTTCCAACACATACAATTTACTAAATTACTATATAATTTACTTAGGAGGTGTTTGGATACCCAGCTTTTTGGGTATCTTTTAGCTTTTTGAATAGCTTTTAGCTTTTTGACCAAGGTTAAAAAGCTACTTGAAGGGCTTGGTAAGTATCTTTTTATTTTAGCTTTTTGGATCCAAAAAGTTAGTTTCCAAAAAGCTACTTGATGAAGCTTTTTGAATTAGCTTTTCACAAAAAACTACTTTACCAAACACTTTTCCTACAATTATCTAACCCAAACAGCTAAAGTCAGACAACTAGTCCAAACAACTAACAGCTAACAGCTACCAGCTAACAGCTAACAATTACTAGCTACCAGCTGGTTGCCAAACAGGGCATTAGTAATATTTTTCTATATTTTAAAAAATTTACGCGATTGTGTGTGTTTGATAAGAAATAAAATTTTGATTTAAAAAGAAAATTGTCAAATTTAATTCACGATATCAATACTATCTATTTCAAGTTTAATTTCTAATATCCTTCTCCAAACACTCAATTGATTGTATTTATTTACACATGAAAAAAAGTTTGTTTTCGACAATGTTGCCCACACATTATTCATTTGTCATACATGGCTAGGAAAATACTATATGGTCGATTTTAGATACCTTGTACAAGTATATCTAGGACCTTATAAAGACAAGAGTGTACATTATCATATTCCAAAATTCAAAAGAGGTCATAAAAGACATTATCGGCCACAATGAATTAAAGAAAAGTTTAATTATCAACATTCCTCTTTAAGACTAACAATGGAGCGGACATTTGGAGTTGTAAGAGCAACATAGAAGATATTGGATGATAGGATGCCTAAAATGAAATACGTGCCACTGATTAAAATTATTGTTGCAACATGTACACTGTAAAATTTTTAGCCGTATTTATCAAAATGGTATGCAATCACACTTAGAAACCTTCTACTCAAGGAAGACCTAAAGTTATGTTATTTGATGAGCTCACTGAATATGTGATGAAATATTATAGAGACGAAATAATATATGATATAAGTTAATCTCATTTAATTAGGATGATAGTTATCAGAGCTTTTGTAACTTTGGCCATATTAATTTGTTACTATTTTTTTTGGCTGACTACTTAAATATATCATAACTTTTATCATTTTAATTTCACTTTTAGCTTAAATTTTAAATATCCTTTTAGTCTGAATTTAATTCTTTTAATTTTAATGTACAAGAAAAATACAAGAAAAGAATACTTATTTTATATCTATTAAAACAAATTACATATCTATTAAAATAAATTTAAATTCTTTCTGACTCTTTTAATTCCAACTCTTTTCAACAATATTGATTACTTCCAACTCTTTCTAATTTCTTCCTGATTTGACAAATTCTTTTCAACTCCTTACAACTTTTATCAATTCCTTCCAAATTCTTCCAACTTTCAGCGCTACTTATTCAACCAAAAGAAGAGGACCTAATAGTTCATGATTTGGTTCGATTATGCTACAGTAAATAGGAGCCTGATGTAGAAAGTGTTCCTGTAAACAAGGGTCAAACACTACAACAAAAACAGGCTCCAGCGGCATTTATTTTGACCTATAGTGGCATTTATAAATGCCGCTAAAGCCTATAGCGGCATTTAAACAAATGCCACTAGAGGCGATGTCGCCATAGGTTTGTGCGGCATTTGCTGCAAATGCCGCTATAGGGCCAAATAAATGCCGCTAAAGGGCATATGTTATAAAATACATAATAATATGAATTTTCCACATTACCCTGAATGTCCAATGCGCCACTGATGTGCATTGCATCTAATCAATTACGTACCTGCTTATAATTTCATAAAACAACATTTTCGATGCACAAATTCTTCCAAAATGAAACTTGATATCTTATTGAAGAGTAGTCGTGAATTGTAATGTATCACATATACAATCAACTATATATATAAAACCACTTGCGGGTATCAAGTTTGTCCTACAAAATAAACAAGAACTTATTCACTAGCTTGATATCCTCTGGTCTATACAAAAGTGAGTAATAGTCCAACAAATCCAATTGAGGCGATTTTACAATTAGCTCTCGTTTGTCTTCACCTGCACAAGTTAACACCAAAGCTTACATCAAAATCAATTTTACCACATCAAATATAACCAAAAAAAATATTGTCATGGTCAAAGAATCAAAGACCTTTCAGAATCAAATATTGTCTTCACCTGAATTCTAATTTATTTTTTACTTTTAAATTTCTAATCTCAAGAAAAAAAATTAGAAGAATCAAAGACCTTTCATAATCAAATATCTTACAAAAATGAGCACAAACAGCTAGCAAAATAAATATTGCACTCACCTAGACAGTACATGTCCTGATCATCATATCAAGTCCAAGGGTACCAAGTTTAGGCATGTAGTCCCTCATAATCTCAAATCTTCCATGATGGCACAAGCAATCAGTGGCATTTGAAAGAAACAAAACTACATAACATACACAAAGTAAACAAAACATTCTTATTTAAAAGTAAAGGCATGAAGAATCAGAGAAGCTGTGAACCCAATAATGCCAGAAAATTCAGCTCATGGTTTTGCATACATTCAAAATAATGAGATCATAAATATTCAGTTACACCACGAGAAAGCACTGAAACAATTCACCATGGCTGATTGAGTTACTCATAATAGATTTACTAGTCTGAAGGATAAGGATACAAAATGATGAAATGTAACAAGATGGAATCAAAAATATCAATCCAAGCTTAAGGGAAAATGGTTCATTTCTACGTAATGTTAGTTTACTGCATGTAGATGTGCAAATTGAATCAGAAAATCTCCTTAGATTTATTCTGCTAATAATATCATATCAGCTCACAAAGTATAAGTTTTATTCATAATATGAACATGCTGGTAAAATGGTAACAAGTACCTGAACCCAAGTGTTGAAACGCCCAAATAAACACGTGGTAGCTCTTCAATTTGGAAACTTTAAAGAAACCCAGTTGAGTTCTTCCAAATTCAAATATGAATCACCCTGAAACTGTGGGGAAACATCAACAATTGGACTACTTCAAATAAGTTTTAAGTTTGGAAGGATTCACATTGTACCATTGATGTGTTTGGAAATTTAATCATGTGAGCAATTTGAGTAATTGATATACCAGAAGGCACTTCTTTAATGAGTAACAGTCACCAAAAGAAAGAAGCATTTTCTATTTGTCTTAATAACTGAGTCAGGGGCTCAGTTAACAGAGATATGTTTCATTTAGAATGTTTAAACAATAGGAGAGAAAAAATGTAAGATTTTGTGATCAATGATGAAACTGCCACCAAACCTCTTTCTTTTTTTTTTTTTTTGTATATAGCCATGCTTGCTTGCTTTATAGAGTTGCCATATGAGAGTTGATTGCACTTTCGTTGGAACATCTTAGTGGTCTTAGTGGTCAATTGAGAGAAACAAACAGGGAATGCACATTCTTCTCATGATCTGTCTACCCATTTGTTTATGTTGATGTGCCCTATTTAGACATCAGAAAAAAGTATTATTCCTTTATTTTCTTAAAAGAATTCATGGGAAAAGTTTGGGGAAATCACTGTCCCCCTGCTCGAAAGAGGGGGAAAAGGGAAGAAAAAATTATAGCAAAAAAGGCAAAGAAGTTGATTGAATTTGATAACATCCCCAACATCATAATAGCCACCCTTTAGATCTTTAAAAACTGTTGAGGAATTAGATATACCATCATTCAAACACCAATCGTAAGTAAATATATAAAAACCCTAGAAATTACCTTGAACATGAGAGGAAGTGGATGACTGGGCTGTGGCTGAGCGAATGGATGGGCGGTGGCAGAATGCAAGAACGACGGTGGCTGGGCGTGACTGCTGGGGGAAAATCGCTCCAATCACTTCTCTCTTTTGGGGTTCACACGTTGCTAATAGATCTGCATGCCCTACGATTTACGGAATCAGTATTTCACAACCAAATCGAAAACAAAAAGACCAATAATCTGAAATTATAGCAATGAACTACGAATCAGACTCGCTTTAGTTGAGAATGAAGAACTAGGGTTAGCGTCGATTCAGATTTTGCAAGAGGAAACACTAGACAAATTGAGAAAGGGGAAATTTAGCAGAAAAAGAGGGAGCTCGAGACGCGGTACCTGACTCCGATATCACAGGTTGCCGGCGATTTCCTAGCCTTTATGAGCAAAGTTTTTCAGTGAGGAAAGAGGAGGAGGCTCGAGAGAGGAGACGACTATGGAGTTGGAGAGGTGTAGGAAGAAAAGGAGGCACCGAAATTTGAGTGAGGGTTTTGGTTTCAATTTTTAGCGCCCGCTATAATTTCCCAATCTGAAATTTCAAGTGCGCCTAAATGAAATAGGGTATGGCGGCATTTCTTGTAAATGCCGTTACAGCCCATTCTCAGTAACTGATATTTGCTTATTTGGTGGCATTTTTAACAAATGCCGCTAGATAAATGCCGCTAGAAGTAAAATCTGTTGTAATGAAAGGTGTAATGTAAGCAAATCTTACATTATATTTTTGCATGATACTGCTTTTAGGACTTGAACTTGTGATCTCACAATCACACGACATCAACTCAACTGTTACGCCTAGACTATCGGCCTTCAACAAAAATTGGTAATTGAAAGTTAATACCTAGTAGGCCCGCTAAGAGTTCTCGGTTTCTCTGTGGCAGTACTCACATTTTTTTAGTACTTAATTTATTGTACTCTCAAATTTTTTTGATTGACACTTTTGATAATTGGGGGAAAATTTAAGTTGTCAACATTTGAATATGTTTCTTTAAAACTAAATTTTTATGTTTGCTTAATGAATATTATTGTTAAAATAAAAAATAGTATTAATATATTATTGAAATTGTAAAGTGTCAAATAATATAAAAATGAGAAAAGTTAATTAGAAATTCTTTAATTATGAAATAATGTATTAGAATTCAATATAATGAGGTGTGCTTAGGTCAAACCTACATTTAGAATCTTCGTTCAATTAAAGACGCGCCTTCTTCTCTCAAAAGAACAAAAAATGCGCCTTGATGGAGTAGCAGAGGTTTGAACAGGTATAAAATTTACAAAATAGCATAACACATGAAAAATAATAACGTACATTCGTATTTGTATTATCGTATACGACATTCTCTATTCATTGAAAAACTATTGTTTAAATTGATGATACCGTTTTTTAATCGTAATGTATACCACGCATGGAAAATATTTTATTCACTATAAGTAATATTATTTCTATAGTCGATTTTTTTTTTTTTTGGGACTATAGTCGAATTAGTTTAACTTGTATTGGCTTATTCTGAATTTCTGACAAGTTAGGGTTATTTATAAAATGGAAATAAAAATCAGTTTATACAAAAATTTACTTAGGGTCTGTTTGGAGATATTTTAGGAATGAAATAGGAATGAAATTAGAAACTTGGAGGGATGGGTATGGAATTAGAACCAAAAACTGAAGTTGTTTGGAGAGAAATTGGAATAGAATCAAATTCCATTTCTATTGTTTGGTGGAATCAAATCTTTTTTTATTTTAAAATATCTCATATTGATTATAATATTTATTTTTTAACTTATTATTTTTAAACTTTATCTGAGCACCATACTTGTAGTAGTTTCTAGAATTCTTCTCCTCAAAAAAAAAAAGAAAAAAAAAGAGGAAGTAAAGTAAAAATTTCCCAAATCAAAAGCATAGTTCTTCGTTACCAGCACCAGCAGTGTTCTTCAAAAATGATGCCCTATCCTTTTCCATATTCCTTGTTTCTTCATTCAAATAAGACTGTTTTTTTTTTCTCATTCAAAATTTGGAGTCATTGCTCTTCAAAAAGAAATAAAGCCCGAATTTAAAGTTTTAGATCTAAATTGAATTTGAAAAGAAGAGATGGGTAGAAGATGAGTTTGGAGTTTTCCATGGCCGTTCGCCGATCAAGGAGCCGGTGGCTTGGTGCATCGGTGATGATGGGTTCAATGACTATGGCAGATTGATGTGGTTGTGGTTCCCAATGTGATGGCGGCGACGATTTTGTGGTGGTGCGACGACAGTCTGGTGGTGGTGGCCATGGATGGATGTTTCTCTCTCTACCCTTCTCTCTCAAGCTATGGAGATGGCTGCAATTATGGGAATGAATGTTGAGCAGAGGGGACTGAGATTGACGATGGGTTTGGAAACAAAAAAGCTGATTTTTTTTTTTAAAATTTAATACAGCATCTATCCCTTAGGGATAGAATCCATTCCTCCCAAAATTGAGAGGTATCCAATTCCTCTCATTTGGGGGAATAGGAAATCCCCTGGAATTGGGATTCCATTCCAAAACATGCTCTCCAAACAAAAAGAAAAGGAATTAGAATCCACTCCATATGTATTCCATTCCTGTTTTGCTCACCAAACATACCCTCAGTAATGATTTGAGTGTTTCTGTAATATAGCGGTAAGAAAGAGAAAAATCATCCAAATTATTAAACAAAAATAGCTAAATGGCGTTATGGTTTAGTTGGTGATTAAAAACTTGTTTTACTATCTATAAGCCTTACCTGTAACCATTTCATTTAAGATTTTTTACGAGAGACTTATTTTATATATGAAAAATAATATGAATTTTGGGGGAATAAAAAATTGTTGAAAGGTGCGATATATTTTTGAAAACGGACTCAAACAGAAAAACATTGTTTAAATGCACTTTGAGGGTGTAAAGCTTTCTATTCAGTGGCTGCCGTGTGACTTTCCAACCATTTTGCCCAAAAATGGGCGAAATATGTAAGTAAAAGGCCAAAATACCCTTATTTTTCATCTAATTTCACTCTTGCTCCTTATCTCTCTTCCTCTCTTTTCTTTGTTCTTTTCATCCGTTCTTCACCTCCTTCCCCCTTATCACATCAAAGCCCATGGAGACCAAACCCGGATTTCAATTCAAGGCCGAGTGTTAGGATCGAAGAGTACTCAAACAACTACAAACAATGAAAGATAAGAGCGGAAAAGAAATAAGAAAATTGACACCATAGGTTTAACGTGGAAAAAATCCAAAGCGAGAAAAAAACCACAGAATCGATGCACTGGAGAGACTCATGTGTGAAGGGGGAGATTGTTGGGATTCATCCATGAGTAAAAATGTCCCACATCGGAAAAATAAAGAGAAAGGACATAGTATATAAGTCAAGTGGGCTACTCCTCTTAATATCAATTGGTTTTAAGATAGAACATCACTTAATTTGTGTACTATAAACCTTGGTTGAAGTGGGCTCTCGCCTAGCTTAGATCTCCTCAACACCGAGCATCCAATTGAATTGATGCATTCCAATTACATCTCAAATTTTGTCTCAACTCTCAACCATCTTTCAATCTCATTGAATTAATACAACTTTATTATGCATTTCTTATTTTCAATCATCATTCTTCCTCCTTCCTTTTTTCTACTTTGATTAAGACCTGACATGGGCTATGCAAGCTCAAAATCTTCAAGATTCAAATAATGTGAAACATCCTATTTACCTATTCCAAGGAGGAGTTTCTCTATGAATGTTCATCATCAGCCCTAGCTGAGAAATTTATAAAATTATATGATTGACTTTTATGACTATAATAACACGTATAAATTTATAAAATTCTATTCTTATCCATAGCTTTTTAAAATTATAAAAAAAGTCTAAAATATATCTAACGGATTGGATCCCCAGTTAAAACCTCATTTATAATTGGTGCCTTAACCAAATCTTTTCGAATTTCTTATAATACTAATTAATAGTACCTGAAAAAGAATTGATGTCAACACTTATAATAATTAATCGTTAATATCATACTAAGAAGTCACTTTTGTTATGGGAAAGAAGCCACCTTAAAATAACGGAAGATTCTACCATAGTTGAAAATAACTATGGTAGTTGAAAAGTATATTCCACTATTAAAAACTCAAAATTACTATAATTGATCAAGGTGATTTGTTCTAACAAGTAATGATATTCATCGAGATCTATTTTTTCGCAAAATTTAATATTTTTATGGATATTCTATCATAATTAGAACCTTTTCAACTATCATAGTTGCAAAGTGTAACATATCATTGATTCCACCCTAAAATATTGCAATTGATTTATTTTGATCGAAATAACTTGTTCAAATGGTTAATCTTATCTGTTAGTACATAAATCTTTTTAACATATTAAATTTGTCTTACTCAAATTAATATTAAGAAACTTTCAACTACCATAGTTGAAAATAAATTCAACTATGGTAGAATTTTCCTAAAAACATACTAATTAGTATATTGAACTTTTCAAAGAAGTCACTCTTGGTAAAATTTTTCTCAAAATATTTTTTAAATAAAACCTCCATATATTGAAGCTTTTGAGATTAGATTTCATATACATTATCCATATATTTGTCTACATAAAAGAATTAAAAAACCAAAAATCTCGAAATTAAATCAATATTTTGTGAGTCTTTAAAAGTCACAAACCTTATGGTAATGGTACATTCAGACCACTGTTTCTTCCCTCCCAAAAAAAAAAAAAAGAGAAAAAAGAGAAACATCAAACATGGTGACATTCTCAGCACCAACTATGATAATCTCCGTCACTCTAATATTGGTCTTCATTATGAATGTTACCTTCCCAGGATTCCTTCGAGCAGGAGTCGCTGACGTCACCATCCTACGACTCCCGACCGCAGGCGACGCCAGCATCAATATCACCACCCTGGGAGCCACCCCCGACTCGTCCGAGGCGTTGTTGTCAGCCTGGGACTTGGCCTGTCGCTTTAGGGGCTCCTTCACGATCGTCATCCCTGAGGGACTCTTTCTGGTTAGCACTCCTGTCAGGTTCAGTGGCCACAAGTGCTGTTAGACCTGGCTTAGATACCCTTGTGAGGCTCTAATACCAGTCGTTAGGATTGAGGTAAAATATAGCCTAGTATACGCAGCGGAAGAGAGAATTATCAGGATGTATAAATTGAGAAGAAATATAACAAGATCAGTAATTAAAAGATAGAGAGTATAAAAGACACACGATTTACGTGGAAACCCAAATCGGGAAAAAACCACGGACGACAACGGAGCAATAATCCACTAGTATAAGGGGAGAGATTACAAGAGAGATCCCAAGGGGCTATATAACGCAAAGGGATCGATGGGACGATCACAATGGGTTGATAGCACCACGGGAATATACTGAAGACAAATTACTCTCTAAAGGACTCTCACAACCTAGGGATGAGGTAGAGGTGAAGAATGCTCTGTGTGTGTTTTATCGTATGCCGTAGGTGTATAGGTTGATAACAACCTATATTTATAGGAGTATAAAGGAAAAAGAAACTAAGTTAAATATTACAAAAACCTAGGAATAAAAGTGAAGAGCCGCCGCAGACGAGAACCCTAGGCAGAGGTAGCGTTGGATAGATGCTGGCCGCGTCTCGCTTTTGATGCTCTCTGGAAGTCCCGCTGGCAGCGGGTATACCAAAGGGAGCAGCGTCTTCTACTTCGTAATAGGACGCTGGTGGTAGGCTACCCCTGGTGGCGTCAAAAGACCCCCCGCAAGCGTCTCATGGACAAAGGCGCTGGTAGTGGGTGTCTTGACGCTGATAGCGTCATTTCACACGCCAGTAGCATCTGAAAGAGAAGGGCAACGCCAATTTCCTTCAAAGTACATAGATTTTGTGCCATAAATCCCAACAACTGCAATAGAAGTCGTGTTACGTTTGATATTAAGGGCACAATAGTAGGGCCATCCCACTTTGAGGCCCTTGCTAATTCTAGGACGTGGATCGCCTTTGATGCTGCATGTCAACGGAGTGACCATTTCTGGCGGGACATTTGATGCCAACACCCACTTTGTGGGCTTGTAAGAAGTCCGGGAATGCTTGTCCCCATGGTGCTTCTGTAAGTAATTTATTACCTCCTTTCCAAACCAGTATGCTCTCAGTTACACTCTCCCTTCCATTTTAATTGTCATAATTTGCATTTTCATATTCTCTAATCTCACTTTTTAATTGATAATTTCTTACATAATATGTTATTAACAATTGTAATATTATACTTTTTTGATAATATTTTTCATTATGAATTTAATGGTGGTAATTTTATATAACAACTCATCGTATATAAGTTGCTGTTTTGAGGTATATGAGAGTAGAGAGAACTTAAGTTCTTAAAAATTTATAAAGTATGTACGTACTAACAATATATTTCAGTGCTTCATTTATCCAGTATTGGAAGTCTAGGGAGAAGAATAAATTAGGCAGGTGTCCAAAATGTTACAGTCAAGACAATAATCTTTATTGGAAGTGACAATGGAGTAAGAATCAAGTCATGGGGAAGGTCGAGCAACGAATATGTCAAAAATGTTCTTTTTGAACATATTACAATGGCAAACACAAAAAATCCCATCATAATCAACCAAAATTACTGCAATAGTAATATAGGTTGTGCTTTACAGGTGAGCAATTAATGTATTTAATTTTCAACCAAACTCAGTTAATCTTTACTTTTTCTAATATCAAAAGCAAACTCTTTGTGAATGCTAACATGCTTGGTTTAAATAGGCTTCTGGAGTAAGAATTACCGATGTAATTTACCGAGACATACAGGGGACATCAGCTACACCATTTGCTTTTAAACTTAACTGCAGTTCAGAACACCCTTGTACAGGAAAAATGCTAGAAGATATAAAACTCACCAACGATAAAGCAGCCAAATCAGTTTGTGCTAATGTTGTTGGATCAACAAAAGGTATAGTTGATCCAAAAAGTTGCTTTTGAGTTTGGATCTTTTTTCACATCAAAAATTATTTGTGGGCGCCTTCCATTCTTATAAGAATTTAGGTGTGGAACTATACAACTGCATGCAAAACTTATTGTATATTTGCAAGTGTACGTACCTAACTTGGGAATTACATGCAAAATTATTCATGACCTTCCGTTCATATAATTAAGAATCTGTGTGATATAATAAGCTACTTGTAAAATTCATCTTTGTTTACACCGTACCCCTCATTTCTGCAGGAGGAGAATGAATGAGCTTATTGAACTTTAGAAGTATAAATTGACTATAAGTCAAACCCTTGGAAAAAAAAATAACGGCTACAAGCCTAATAGCTAGGGATATATGGTAATCAACATCAAACAACATGCTGACTGTATTCATAATGATTGGAGTGAGTTGCTAGCAAGGTATAGATATTTGACCTTAATGTTATCATTATGGGTTGTTTGCATTTTTTGGACGCTATAAGGTAATTAATTTCTTGAACTTTTGGTTTATATTGTTAATTTTTTGGATCATAAAGTTTATGGACCGAATAAAAAATAACTTTAAAGTTTATAAGCTAAAAAAAGACTTGTTTACCATTTTTCTTTTTTTTCTTCCCTATATTTTAATTTCTCTCCTGGTTGACGTCAAATTTTAGGACTAAAGTTAAAACTAATATTGAAGTGATAATACACCTCTCTTATTGTAATAACCCGACCCTAACCTAATACAATTAAGTTAATTAACGAGTTAAGTTAACTAAATCGCACATTCATTTCAAGTTAACCGTTTGTGTTTTTGTAGGACTCGAGCATAACAACGACCGTTATATACCAGTCTAGTATGTTATATATATAAATTAGCTAAGTGACAATTTTAGCTACTCAACTTACTCTCGGAATACTCAGGTTACTTACCTGTTGGGACCCTTTGGGGGGGGGGGTAAATAGGTTTGTAACGCCCCGGAATTTCAGATCTGAACTTAACGGTCAAAGTCAAACGTTGACTAACATTAACAGCGGAAGACTCATTTTTTTTTAAACTTATGTTATTTACTTGGGCGTTACTGTCGTACCTTCGAAGAGATACAAGGCAAGAAAGGAAAACTAACCACAAACGATAACTGTTTACTTCAAATTAACAACGAAAGGAACTTAGAATTCTAGAACAACATAAACTCAACATTACTAAACTTCAAGTCTAAACATAAATTAAACTTTATTCTCAAAACGACTAACTCCAACGTCCTCACTCTAGTGCCTTTCCCCTTCACATAACTGATCTTCACCTGAAAACAAAACATTCACAACATGAGGGGGGGAACCTCAATAATGTCTACCCCTAACTGTCAAAACAGTTCAAAGTTCATTTCAAACCATTTTAGGGGAGGGGAACAAGTCAAACCTTTTTACAGCTCATTTGAAACCCAACCCAGAAATATCCAGAGACCAGAAATAACCAGAGTTTCAGAAATAACAAAACTTATAAACCAACAGTACCAACTTCCAACTTAGAAAATACAACGTTCCAGAAAACCTCAACTGACACTTTTAAACTCAGAATCAGACATCAGAAATCAGAAACAGAGTAATCCTTTCCTCAGAAAACAATCAGAATTTTATTATGCGGGCGGGATTTGCCTATCCCCAGAATATTAGAACTCAGAATCAGAACAGGATCTCAAATCCTCAGAATCAGAATGGATGGTCAGTCCCGAGAATGTAATCGATGTCGTAAATAATATCGGGACTCCCCGATCTCTTGATAACTCCTCTGCAGGAACAGATCCTGGTCTAAGGGTCGTTACCCGCAACCCGCTTATGGTCTCATTTTGATTATTAGTATCTTATGAATTATCACACGTCACAGTTCAAACAAAACCCAACCCAGTTTACAAAACCGTCAGAATAAAACTCAGAGTTTAAAAGACTGCCACGTTTTATTCAACTCAGAAAAATAACTCACCGACATCCAAATCAGACAGTCTAACTTACGAAAATCCCGCATGGGATGCAAGCTTCATAAAACAGATTAAAATCACAAAACAGATAAAAGAGCATCCCAAAGGGGATTAGGACATAGACATTACCTGAACGGCTTCTCTTTACTGCAACACTTACACACGGGAGCTAACTATCGCGTCTGCCTCGCTAGAATTCGAATATAACTTCTAAAATTAAAACTCACTCTCCACGATAACTAATTCATACAAATTCTACCATTTCCCCAACTTAACAATTTCTTACAACTAAACTAACCATGTAACATGCAATATAATCACATAACATCATGTCAACAATAACTCCACCTTAATCAAATAATAACTAGCTTTAAGGACAAGAACAACCCTAGACATAAAACTTTGCATGGTACTATTCCCACAATTTACAAATATGCCATTAATCATGCAATAACATACTAGACCATGCACTCTCATCTACAACTACCCTTTTCCTAGTATATTTCTAGGTTTCCAAAGTCATCATAATCCAACCCAAAAACATCTAAACCTTAGCAAAGACATGAAAGACTAAGATTGCACACTTCACATAAGGACTCCATAATAACATGAACTTGGTAATATAATAATAAGTACTCAAAAATAGTAATACACGCCTTAACAAAAGAAGTACTATGAAAGTAGCCACATGAAAACTTATTAGTAATACAATAACTTAATAATAACTTGGAAACTTAATAATAATAATATGAAACTTACGAAACTTAATAATAATATTATGAAACCTAATAACTTATGGAAATTTAATAATAATAATAGTAATACGAACCTCAATAACTTATGAAAACTAAATAATAAATTTATAAAACTAAATAATAAAATTACGAACTTAATAATAACTTATAATATGAATTTAGTATTATAATGAACAACTTAGTAACCATGTGGAACATAATAACATCTCGAAACTCAATACTTAATATTGTTAATAATATGAACACTTTGTGATAACTTGAAAATTTAGTAATAATAATAGTAATACGAAAAACTACTAGTAACACAAAACTTAATATTATTACTATAAAAACTTGATAATATCATGAAACTTAGCAACATGAAATATTTATTAAAAACATGAAACTTTGTAATATTTAATATGAAAACATAATCATATGATATTTTACCAAAACCTTCCACATAAAATTTTCACAACTCAATTTCTAATCAGCCCTAATCATGCATATTAAACAAAGCGGCACTAATCAAAAAGGATTCCTACTGTTCTAAAACGTTCCCATCATCATATGAACATCACTCAAATATACATATATATAGATGAAATCCCCAAACAGATAAGAACAACAACAGGGAGAGGTTTTAGAGTATATACTGAACAAGAGGAAGGGCAAAACGTTGGGTGTAGCTGGTGGTGACTGGTGGCGGATCGGGGAGCGGTGGCGGCAGTCTCCGCGTCGGGTGGTCGAGTGCACAGCAGCAGCAGCTCCTCGAAACAAAAACCGAGGTCGACTTTGCCCTCGCTGGAACTGGGGTCGCTCGGACTGCCTCGTCGGAGATGGGGAAAAGGTCGCCGGAGCTGGGGAAAGTCGCCGGAACTGGGACGGTCGCCGGGTGAGGAGCGTCGTGGGTCGTCGGCGGTGTGGGGCGATGAAACAAACCGAGTGTAAACAAGGTGGAACGGAGACTCGATGATTCGTCGGGATCGGGGACGGTCTTAGGTCGGTCGTCAGAGCTTGGGGGTGTTGTCGGAGCTGAGGATGGCCGTCGGTGCTGCAGTGGTGGCGAGGGGTGGCGTCGAGTGTTCTGGGCTACCAAAAACAAGGGGTTCGAGGTGGGTTTTGGGGGTCTGTTGGTGGTGTTATGTGGTGAAACGGGGCGACGGTGGTGGGGTGGTGGTCGGAAATGGTAAGAGTGGTGGACGGTGATGAATAGAGGGAGGAAGGAGGTGGTTGCGTGGGTGGTGGTCGGATGTCCGGTGCAAGGCAGCAGCAACACAAAACTTATAATATTAAGGGAGAGAGAGAGAGAGAGAGAGAGAGAGAGAGAGAGAGAGAGAGAAAGAAGGGGGCACGTGTCCTGCATGGATTGGGATATGGGAATGTTTGCATTGGTAGTGGAAGGAACCAAATTGCAGCAAAAACCGTTAAAACAACAACTTGGGGAAGGGTTTTTGAATAAATCAGGAGAAAATAGGAAGAAATGGATGAGGGGGTGAGGTCATCAAGATGATGTCATCACAAAATTACTACCAAAAATACCCATAATGTTAATACTATGTCCCACAACAATTTTTACCCGTAAACATAATCAAAGCCAGATAAAATTTCAACAACTGATCCAAATAAAATTCTACCCAAAGCCCGAAAAATTTCTAACTGATATTTTTAGAACACTAAAAATTTCAAGAAACTCACTCGCGGTCCTAAAAGCTCCGTGTGATAACAGATAAATAAATAACGGAATAAAACGCTCGTTAGGAAAATTTAACGGTAAACGCAATTGAATTTTGCAGGGTTTTACAAGGTTTGATACAGAGTTCTTCACTTATAAATATAAAGACGTTAATAGCACTTGAATGAACTGAATAATACTTCTTTATTAGACAAACGTTGAGGTACAATAGAAATAGAGGAGGTTAGGGAGCTTAGCAGGTTCAAGACAGTGAGGTCCTTGATGATTTCTTACAAGGATAGAAACTGAGATTCAGTTTCTGTTGAGGGGCCTCACAGATGAGGTTTATGATGAGGGGCCTCACAGATGAGACATAGAGAAGGAACCTCACAGACGAGGCTTCACAGATGAGGCAGAGAGGAGAGACCTCACAGACGAGGTAGAGAAGATGGGTCTCACAGACAAGGCAGAGAAGAGGGGTCTCACAGACAAGGCAAGAAGAAGGGCATTACAGATGAGGCAAAGAAGAACATGACGCATTACATTGTATATTAACCTCACAAAGCCTTAGTACTTCAAGGTTTTGCTACATAACACCTCACCAACATATTTGGCTACATCATTCACCAAGGTCCTTGGTTACCTCACCAGAATTACCTTACTGGCTACATAACTCACCAAGGACTCATTAGCTACACTCAAAAACCTCACCAGATTTCCTATACTCGATTATTTGCTTGGAATCAACTACCTCTCCATAGAGGATGCACAAGACTATTATATAGATTGCTCCCTTCAGCTCCAACGGTTTAATCTTGCCTTTCCTTGTTGATTGATACTTTCCTATCTTCACTAGATCTTCAATCTTCAATTCTTTGGAAACTTGTGGGATTTCCTTTCTAAAGGAGAAAGTGTATAAAACATTGTGAATCATCTAGATAAATATTAAGATATAGTGAGATAATATATGCTAGGATATTTCCCTGATTTATTTGTGATTTTGTTCTTTCAAACAAAACTAACGACAGTGTTGGAGGACCTCACAGTTTCTACATTACATGACCAAATTTTATCAAGTCAACAAATTCGTCGATATTATTAATAGTGACAATATTATTATTATTATTATTATTATTATTATTATTATTATTATTATACCTTTTCATTCCTTAATTTATTTAAAATTTAATTTATTCCACCTCCCCATTTTATTTCAAGCCTTCCTCTCATTATTTTAAATTCCCAAAATGTTATCCCAAGATTTTACATTAGTATTATTGGATTTTAGTGGGAATAAAAGTTAGTATAGGAAGGAGAAGTTGGTATTTTTTTTACTAAGTTAAGTTGGACTTTAATCTTTCTGTCTTGTTTTCCCCCAAAACCCATTCCTTCTTCTATCTTACTTGGGGGCAAATATTATATATGCGTGCAAGGAGAGCAAAGTGATAAAACACTAAGGCTCCATTCTTTTATACGGTGCGGTGCGGTGTGGTAATGGTGCAGTGCGGTGAAATTTGAAAAAGTGTGGTGAATTGTGGTGGATTGTGGTGAGTTGTGGTGAGAGTTGAGGTTGGTGGGGAGGTGAGGAAAGAGAATGCAAAAAGTAGAGAAAAGTGAGGAGAGAGAAAAGTAAGAAGATATTTTGGTAATGATTGTGGTAAAGTGTGGTGAAGTGTGGTGGAGTGTGGTGAAGTGTGGTAGAATATTGAGTAGTGCGGTGTGGCGCGTTATCGCACCGCAAGTTACCGCATAAAAGAACGAGGCCTAAAACTCTCAACTTCCCTGCTTCAAATGTCTTGTCATGTACACCCACCGTTCCCACCCCTCTTTGTTTTCCGTCAATGGTTACGCTGCCGCCATCGGCCACCATGTGACGCCACTGCCGCCGAAACATCGGCCATCTGACGCCCAAGCCGTCGACCATCACTCTTCCTCCAACCCCTTTCTCTCTCTCGACCCTCTGTCTGACTCCATTGTCGGTAGCCAGCTGGCGACGCGCTGTCCCTGCCATAGTCACATACCATCAGCGCCACCAATACTCACTACCACCATCCCCTTGGCTCCTCTTTCTTCCTCCCTTCAATTGAGGTAAACCTTTACCTTTCTAAATCTGAATTTCAAGTTTAATCTTATAATTTATTATTTTTCTTAGTTACTTTCATATAATAAGTATAATTGGATGTCAAGATATCTGAATAAGTATAATTATATTATTATATAGAAAGGTGAAAGAGTAATTATGTGTGTGAAAGTAAGCAAGCAGAGCAATCCTCACAACACAATACATCACAAAAACTGAGGCAAGTGCCTCTTCTACTTGTTTAAAGACATTGAATAACTCTTGTTCAAGTTAATGGGACTAAACAATCAAAAAAAAAAATTAAAGGAACTAATTATAAATTGTTGTTATTATTTTTTGGTAATGCGTACAACGCATGAAGATACTTTATTCATTAGATATGCTTTTATGAATTAGAAGTTGAACTTATATTAGCTGATTCTTACAAGTTATATAGTGCGTACGTATTAGATAAATGAAAACAAAAACATTTTAAGGAAGAAATCATCCAAGCTAGTACTCATTAAAAACAAAGTTAAACGAAAAAAAAAAAGTCAAATGATGTCATAATTGGTGATAACTTTGATTAAATAAAAATATTAAACGTAAGTTTTAGCCTAATATATAGACAGCATGGTTTGTGTTTTGAGATCTAAAAAGCTATTACTACATAAGTTGAATTTCAATGAACTTTTTATATATCTCCATGGTTAATGACACGAATAGAAAAATGCAAAGAATAAAAACTTATATTAATTCAAGGGAAAATGTGCATGAACCTCACATGAAGTTTATGGAATTAATATTCCTGTCATCGTCAGTCAGGGATTTCATTTTACATACCTTAACATTTAATATTTAAAAGGGTTTTTGGACGTTAATATAATGAATTTTTAGGATATTGAATAATGATACACTAAATTTTGGTCTTGGACAATAATACACTGTACTTTGATGGATGTTGGACAATAATGCACCCGGAACAATTTTGGCGGTGGCTCACTCGGTGGCAATCCTACGTGATCTGCCTGCCACATAGGATCAACACCAAGTCAACCACCGTCGGAATCTTTTCGGGTGCATTATTGTTCAACACTCCCTAAAATATAGTGTTTATTGTCCAATGTCAAATTTCAATGTATTATTGTCAAATACCCTAAAAGTTCAGTATATTAACGTCCAACAATCCTATTTGAAATTATCGAATAAAAATTCCCGACTGATATTCTATCCAGCATTTTATATATCTAACTGTAGAGGCATTTTTATATAGATTTCTAAGTTTTCAATATAGTTTTCCGACAAACGAAAATGATAAATGTCTTGGGCACATATTAAGTGTCTTATCATTGTATAAAACCTATATATTTGTAAATTAAATTAAAAAAAATTAATACAAATTAGGCACCGTTCTTTTATGCGTTAACGCAACTAGACGCAACGCAAATTACCGCAATCTACTGCAATATACCATAAATTACCATTACCTTTTTACTGTTTCCACCGCAATTTACCGCAACTAACCGCAACGCAACACAACGCAACGCACAAAAGAACGGTGCCTAAAACTTCCCGTGAGTCAAACCCGATCAAATTTTTTCAAAGACGCATTTTTCTCAATGAAATTAACATCATATTGTACCACCAACCCGATCTTGTGAATCAAAAATCATCCCACCTGAAACCAAACTAAATTAGCCAAAATATCAATTGGTTGGAATATCACCTGACCATATGTATACAACCCCATACGTAAACTGAATGAACCATTACCAGGTCAAGATAAGAGCACATTTTTCTCGTTGTTTAATTTAAAAACCTTCCGTAAGTATGAAGGCTGATCAGCAAGTCGTTGTCAATAAACTCTATCATCCCATTTATCCATATAAATTAAATCCTTTAAATTCTCCGGCCTCCATTACTCACTGTACCATAAACGATAAACATTATAAAATAAAAAAAAAAAGAAGAAGACATGAGGAACTCGATGATAATCTCAGCACCACCTTTGATAATTTCCATGGCCCTATTATTTGAGATGATCACGATCCTCACCACAAACGTTACGTCAACCCCACAATTCCCTGCAGCAGGGTTTACCAAAATCGATGTTACCAGCCACGGGGCGATCCCTGATGGGAAGACAGACTCGTCGGAGGCGTTCCTGTCAGCCTGGGAATCGGCCTGCGGGTCTGTGGGTCCCTCCACCATCGTCATCCCCAGGGGACTGTTTCTGGTTAAGACTGCTGTCAAGTTTAGTGGTAAGAAATGCAAAAGCAGTGGTGTGACTTTCCATATTAAGGGCACCATTGTGGGGCCCTCCGACTTTGAGGTCCTTGGAAATTCAAAGACATGGTTTCACTTCGATAGGGTCACCGGAGTTACCCTCTCCGGCGGGAGTTTTGACGCCAAGGGTGCCACTTTGTGGTCGTGTAAGAAGTCTGGGAACAGTAGTTGTCCTCCTGGAGCAACTGTAAGTAGAATAACTCTTATGTACTCCCTTCTTCCCATATTATCTGTCACTTTAATTAACTTTATTTTTTCATTGTATCTGTCATTTTATAATTCCAATAACACATTAATTACAAATTTAGCAAATTAACCTTATTAATTACCTCTTTTTGTTCTATTTTTCTTTTTTATTCACTTTTTTCCTTTTTTATTCACCATTTTCATTCCAATAAGCTAAATTAATGTAGAAGAGTATTTTTTTTGTTTTTGAAATTATGTCGAATGTGACAAATAATATGGGAAGGAGGGACTAATTAACTAGCACTTGAGTTGCATTCGTTAGCCGTTACTATTTCTAATATGGGTGATGATAAGTGTCTTGCCCCAAGACATTGTTTAAATGTCTTCTCCCTTAATTATGAAATCAAGACTTATCGTTTTTAACCCCAACTTTTTTGACAAATACTATTAATTATCAATTATAAGAAGCTTGGAATGCGTTGGCTACGCCAATTAAAATTGACACCTTAACGAATGAACTCCATCCGTTGGGCATATTTTAGACGTCTTTTTGTAAATTTTAAAAAATATCGATAAATGTTTGATTTTATACAATTTATATATATTATTATAGTTTTAGAAGTCATGTCATGTAACTTTTTCCCAATTTAATTTACAAATATATAGATTTTCTATAGTGACAAGACACATAATATGTGTCTTCCACAAAACTTTTATCATTTTCCTTGTAATATATGCAAAATTTGAATTTAATCGTCAGCCATATAATGATAGAGACCAAATATTAATTAGTATTATCTTTTCAGTTATAGGTGCCTAATTTTTTTTCCCCAATCATCAAGGGCAAAGCCCAAATTATTATTCATAAGATAGAAGTGCCCTAAAGCACTAACAAGACCCTCCAATTAGATAGGGCACTATCATCAGATTAAGCATCCAACTTAACAAGTATTACTCAACAGTACAATGTGTCTGCCCTCCAAATCCTTTGAGCTCCCAACCTATTTTGTCTTCTATTTCCAATATAGTTGTCATAATCTTGCCTATCACTCCCTCTGTACCGTATTATTTGTCATAATTTTGACTTTCACGATCTCTGATATCATTTTTTGATTGATAATTTCTTACAAAATATATTATTAACAATTGCAATATTATACTTTTATGATAGTAATTTTCGCTACGAATCTAATAGTGGTAATTTTAAATAGTGATTCTATATATTGAGAAACCTTTGGTCAAAATTTCTGAAATTTGATTGTATAATTTTCAAAGACAACAATTGATATAGAACAGAGGGAGTATATGGTATAGTGCATGCCATATAACTTTTAATTTTTGTCACTTATGCCACATAATTTTTAAATTTGTCAAATATACCACATAACTTTGAATACTTGTCAAAAATGCCACATAACTCTTAAATTTTTCAAAAATGCCACATAACTTTGAAAATTTGTCAAAAGTGTCATCAATGAGATTTTGACCTATTATAACAAATAAAATTTATTTTTATTTTAAATTTATTTTTAAATTTAGAATAGTGAAAAATAGAAAAAAAATGGCCTAATATATTAATAGAATTTTATTTTATGGTGTTGAAGAGGAATAAGAAGAATTATGATATGGGGTGGATATGTTTGTTGAATTTAGATTTAATATATTAAGACCCTTTTTCTTTTATTTTTAAGGATTCTAAATTAAAAAAAATAAAATGAATATAAATTCTACTTATTATAATATGTCAAAATCTCATTGGGTGGCGCTTATGACAAATTTTCAAAATTATGTGGCATTTTTGACAAGTATTTAAAGTTATGAGGCATAATTGACAAATTTAAAAGTTATGTGGCAAAAGTGACAAAAATTGGAAGTTACATGACATGCACATGATTTAACTCAGCTTTCATTTACGAAAATTTAAGAAATCATTTTGTTGGAATTTTATGATTGTAAACTACTCCCTCCGTTTCATATTAATTGTCGTCTTTGAAAATTGTGCAGTCAAATTTCAAAAATTTTGACCATAAAATTTTCAAGATATAGTGATATACAATGAGTTGATATATGAAATTACCACCAATAGATTCGTAATAAAAAATATTATAAGTATAATATTACAGTTGTTAATAACATATTATGTAAGAAATTATTAATAGAAAAGTGACATTGGAGACCGTGAAAGTCAAATTATGACAATTAATATGGAACCGATGGAGTAATTTGCTAGCAAATTCTAAAATAAAGGAATTCAATAATTGGAAAAGGACTAAAAACCAATGTAAATAATTATTCTGGCCTTTATTCATGCTTTTTGCAGTTCATTTTTAAACAATAATATTTCACATAAAACTTTTATAAAAAATAAAAAATTATATTTTTGTAATAATATTTTTTAATAAAATACTATTAAAAGAATATAATATTATAAGGTGCTTAAAACATATAGTACTTAACCTATTTCTTGCTGGCTCAATTTTATATGATAATTATTATATAAATTAAAATATTATAATCAAAGTTTCTTATTCTAACAACAGATAAGAAAAATGAATGGAGTAATATTATAGTTAGTGATAGTGAGTTTTAGTTACATACCCAAGGGCGGATCCGGGGGGGTTGGGGGGGCCATGGCTCAGTCTATGATTGGAATTTATGTTAAATTTGGCCCAACTATGCATTGAAAGTCTCCTAGCTCAATGGCATTCTGCTAATTACTTCTGTCACCTGCAGTAGCTTGTGTCCTGTGTTCAAATCTCATGGAAGACTCTTGTTGGTTTTTTTTTTTTTTTTTTTTTTTTTTTTTTGTTTTAAAGTGACCATACCCCCTCTTTAACTCACCATGCTTTTTTTTTCCTAATTAAAAGTTATTTTTATGTTTCTTTGATAGAGTACTTAGATTTTCTTTTCATGTATATAGTTACTATTTACTTTATAAATATTCAACATCACATCTTCACTTTTATATTGCAATTATTTTCTTAAAAAATTTTATGTTTTCCCACATGTTTTCTTATAAAGTAATACAATTTAATTATAAATATTCTATTATCTATCAATAAATGAATAAATTTTCTCTTAAAAATGTCAATTACATGTAGAGCGACTTTTTTTTATTTTAATGTCTCATTAAAAAGTTAATTTTTTCTTTTAATTTATTGCAGATTTTGCGTATATTAAATGACGTTGAAGAATATAAAATTTGTCATATAATGGTCCACCCTAACATAATATTCTAGCTCCGCCCCTGTACATACTATCATCAACAATATATATATTGCATACGTTCGGAGATAAGTGAACAATTATTGTAATAAGAGTAAACAATCTAATATTTATGATGAACAATCTAATATATATAGGTGAACAATCATACCATCTGAAACACGTGATCCGAATGCCCCTAATAAATTGCACGTCATCAATGCTCAATTAGTTAATGCCTTAAAAAGTGTTAATTGAAGAATTTGTACCAAAAATTTATTTCAAACCGTATATTAGACTCTAGCCATAACCACACCACAAACCATTGTAGTAATTTGAATTGAACCTTATGAATATTAGTAAATCCCTCCTGAATATCCATGATAAATAGTGGAAGCATTCACTAGTACACACAAGATGAGACATTAATCATATTTTTGAGGATTTATTAGTATAATCTTGACTCTAGCTATATGCCCATAATACTACTAAAAATATATGTATTTATCAACTACTTTTTTCCAACCAATTAAAATGATTAAAAAACCAACCATTTTAGCAATCATTTCATTTTTTTTTTACTTTTCCAACTATTGTTCTATTTTTAAGTAGAAAAAATAATTGAAAATTCCAACCACTTTTGCTAAAATGGTGGGAAATGTTTCCTATCATCCTTTTTTCTACTGTTTGAAAATGGTTGGAAAATGATTAGTAGGAAAAAAACTTCACAATTTTAGCAAAAGTGGTTGGAATTTTTAAGCAATTTTCCTAGTTAAAAAATTAGAAAAATATGAAATGATTGTTAAAACGGTTGGTTTTTTCCAACCATTTTAAATTAAATAGATTATTGGTAGGTAATACACATATTTTTAGTAGTGTAACCATGCTCTTACAATAATACATGAGAAAATGTATACGCAAAGCCAACCATATGAATATTATCATTCTCTCATCTTATGATGTGTATATGATCACTTTATGATGATGTTTCAAGCCCACAACATATGTATTTATAGGTTAGCAGTTAGCTACAACAGCTAAACCTTAAATTAGCCCAGGTGTAAATGACGTAATAGCCTTTAACTCCTCCTCGAAAAAATCTTGACTTTCTTTTTTTATATATATATATATATATATATGCTCAACAATTTTCGACCACCTTAAAACTTCTACGTACTGCATCAATCCAAACTCTTAGTCAACCATGGAGGTCGACCTTTCATTTTTCCCTTTTTGGTTTCTTATCTTAAGCACACACTAACTTATATATATACATGATTATTTTCAAATATGATTACTCTTAGTTCCATAATTGACCCAATATTGTTGGATATTCTCATATGTGTCCAGACACTAAGGTTTACACTTTCGATGAACATAATGATCAATGGAGTGACATCGATAAACAGTCAATTATACCACATTGTGATCAATGAATGTAAGAACGTTATGGTGCAAGACATAAAGGTGTCTGCTTCTGGATCTAGTCCTAATACCGATGGCATTCATGTTGAAAGTTCAATGGGTGTCACGATCTTAAACTCTACTATAGGCACAGGAGATGATTGTGTCTCTATTGGTCATGGAACTACTAATTTGTGGATCCAACACATGAATTGTGGTCCAGGCCATGGTGTTAGGTATGCATTTGATATTTAATTTTTAGCTTATTTTATCTTGAAATTGTGACCCAAGTTTATATTTTTAATTGTTTTTCAGTTTTGAGGAACATGGGAATGTATATAGAGAACTTTTAGTATGTTGAATGTATAAAGTACTGACTATCCTCTTCTAATGTTTGCAGCATTGGAAGTTTAGGCAAAATAGTGAATGAGGCTGGTGTGCAAAACATTACAGTCAAGAATGTAATCTTCACGAAGAGTACCAATGGAGTAAGAATTAAGTCATGGGGCAAGCCGAGTAGTGCATTTGCGAAAAATATTCTCTTTGAACACATAACTATGGTGCACACACAAAATCCCATTGTGATCGACCAAAATTACTGCAATGGTAGAAAAGGGTGTCCACCAAAGGTGAGGAGTATGATTAATGTTCCAAGTCCAATTCGACAAGGTTCAATTTAATCTTTTACTTTTCGTGACAACTATTGGTAACTCTTTGTACACTCTAACATGTTCGGTTTCTATTAACAGGCTTCTGGAGTACAAATTACTAATGTAACCTATCGAGGCATACATGGATCGTCAGCTACACCAGTTGGTGTTAAATTTAGTTGTAGCCGAGAGCATCCTTGTAAAAATTTAAAGTTAGAAGATATAAACCTCACTTACAAAAATCAAGTAGCCCGATCATTTTCTTCTAATGTTGTTGAATTAGCCCATGATGTAATTGATCCGAAATTTGCTACTAATTCTAGATAGCTTTATCGTATTCCAAACTATGTTAAGATTGGGTGTTAATTTTCACAAACAATAATACGAAATAATTAGAAAGAAAATAAAATTGAGACTGACATGACCAGAAAAAGGAAAAACCGCAAATAATACATATCTTTGAGGATTTATATATAGGTGTGTCTGTGGATATTAAGAGGACTTAGAAGAATAAACTCAATATCCTATTAGAATACTTATCCTAATCCTCAAGCACACACCCTCCGTGTTATAGTCATATTGGGATATTAACCGGCGATCTTAGAGAGTTGGGGTAATGACAACTAGGTCAGTTTTCAACCTAAATTAGATCGGCTCGAAGTCCAAAGTTTTTGTTTATCTAAAGTATGATTGTGAAATTAAGAAATTTAAATACATAGGTTAGATCCTCAACAAGGCAAAAATAAGCGCAATTAATATTCATTCACAAAATCGGAGTTAGCGCAAATTCGTATAGACAAATTCACTAAAACAGTTGAGGTCCCTTCTTCTCTCACAGGTCGATATCTAACACCGACCCTAAAAGCTACAAATGTCTACTCTTGTAAAATTAACAGACAAAGGGCTCCAAAATCAATCATTCTAAAATCAAAGTTTAGCCACGCTCATCCTCCAAACTCTCATTTCCATGAAACTTTTTCAAGTGTAGCTAAACTCTAGAGCGTGTGCGTGGAGGGGATTAATAATAGCTTGAGTTGGAAAAGGATGAGAGGAGACAAGCCCATAAGCACTCATGGCCATTGAGATGAGAATGATGCAAAACTCAATCATCCATGTTTGAATATCATAATAATAGCTTTGAACTTGAACAATAACTATTGACCAGGCAAGAAAAAAAATAGGATAGAAAGGTCACGAAAAGCAAACATGAGATAACAAATCCAGCGCAACCAAAATCAACCAAGAACAAGTAGCTTGAGCACCAAATGGGATTGGATATGACCCTTGGATAAAGGTAGAACCACCACCAATGGCCTTACACCCCACCATGATCATCATGAAGGAAATCCACCAAATGATCAATAAAGGAATTACTAGAAACACCACCAAATCACTTTGGATAAAATAATCAAGATTTTTGAGGAAAACTTAGGGAAACCCTAAAACATGCATAAGCATAGCAATAATCAATATCAAAAACTGCCTAGAAAACAATGAAAAGGAGTATTTATACTAAGGGGGTAATTAAGCCACAAAACACAGTCGTTTTGGGCTGAAAATACGCGTTAAACGAGGGGTCGCGGGCGTGACGGAGCGAAATCTTCCAGGGCGTTTCAGCATGGCGCGACGTAGCGGGCGCTACACAAGGGTTCGCAGGCGCGATACACAGTCATTGCGGGCGCGATGGAGTAGGTTACGGGTGCGACCTAGTTCTGTCCAAAGTCCCTGTGTTGGCTCTCTGGGTGTCGCAGGTGCGACGACATGAGGTCGCGGGCGCGACTATGGTTTGGAGTGTCATCCGGGAGACTTGGCTGTCATGTCGCGGGCGTTACAACTCTGCTTCCTCCTTCCCTTGGTTTGGTTGACACCCATAGCACGCGCTACGAGCCCTGTGGCGGGTGCGACGCCTATTTGAACATGCTTCTTGCTTTCAAACCCTCCCTCCTTGTAAGTTATTGCACCGAAGTCACTTCCGAGTCTCGACACTCTTCATTCCAGGGACAGTCCAGCCTGGTCCCGAGGCTTTTGGGGTCGGGGACAAGTCCCAAGCCTCTCCAAGCTCCGCCTATGGACGACTCGCCTAAGCCATGCTAGCGTGATGGCCACCTTTTGCGAAGGTGTAACGGTTCGAGAAAGTGAGCGGTCAGGGCTTTCGCGCGAGAATGTCAGATCGGGATTTCCTCCTTCGTGTCACTTTCCACAAACCCGACTAAGGAAGCTCGGGTCCGAACCAGACACAGTTCGAACTCGAATAGTAATGCAAAATTCATGGAAGAAAAAAATTAAAACATGATATTAACTTCATAGATGATGTTATTCGCAATCTAATTTGGGATTCTACCTTACAACCATATTCAAAAGTAAATAAAATCTGATTATTGTGCTCTTTGGCACTTACATTTTCGATGAATAAAATCTGGTTAAGATGTCTCTACTTAATTATAAAAAAAAAAAGTAAATAAAGGCCAAACACTTTAAAAAAAAACCACATGATGAAGAGAGATGAGCAATTGAAATTAAAGAGAATGATAATGAAAGAGAGAAGAAATCAAAGAACAATCCAAAATTTAAGGTTGCATTTAATTTTCGCAAGTGTTGAATCCAAAAAGTGATTGCATATAAGTAATGGTGTAATTAAAATTGAAAATCTTAAAACTGCTCTAAATGTATTCTATGATAGAGAACCGGAGAACCCTCTTAAGCTTTATAGGAAATCAAAATAGAATTCACTATTGACGAAAATTGAGATTTCATGCATATTGATGCTCAAAACAATGGTTGTTGCACATGTTTTGGCAAGGAATTGCGCACGAGTCCTACAAGAACTTTCCTTTTTTGGAAGCTCTTGTTGTTTCTACTTTAAACTCTACAAATATTTAAAATAATAGCTAAAGGTTATGCCAAAAGAGTGAACCTATATCTTCTCCTTTGTTCAAATTTATGTGAACTTTTTGCATTCCAAGCATAAATTACCTAAATAAGAAAAGATTAAGCAAATATGCCGTCATAGATAGAAAAAGAATAATATTGCATGACCTAGAGAAAACCCGAAAGGAAAACTCCAAGTGACATACGTTGAGTTGGTGAGTCAAATGATCAGATAGGATTATAATTGAATGTTATTTTTATTAATTAGCTTTTTACTTTTATTTTCCTAAAATATTCAAATGACTTTTCTTGATTTTTATTTGAAATTTTAGAAAATATAACCCACTGAGAAAATAAAAAAATGAGAAAAAGAAATTAAATAAACAAACCAAAGGGGCCAGGGGCCAAACCCAAGCCCCCTGACTAGAGATCATATATTCCTAGCAGTATTCCTGTGATAGGCGGGTTATGGACTATCCTTAATGCTCTATTTCAGAAAATTTCACCTGCTCGAAAAATATAAAAAAAATGAGGAAAAGACAATCAAAATACACTAACGGAATGGGTCTGGGTTATGGATCGACTATCCTCATTTGCTCCTCCGGCCGAGAAATATAGGTTTTGATAAGTATCCGAAAAAAAATATTACTTTAGAGTAAAGTAGCACCTTTTAGGGAACAAGTATTGGTAAATGGTAAACATAAAAATTATGGAACATTTTTTTATAATTTTTGGTAAGTTGTGCTAAATTTGGTAAATTTTCCAACCCCCAACTTTGCATATGAAATTATAGAGGGTAAATTTACCCTATGTTGGAGCCTAAAAGGGGGGGGGGGGGTGAAGTTCACAATTAAGATCTACACACTAGGTAAGGACGTTAGAGCAAACTTCATTGGTTTCAAACCAATGATCAAAACACAGTGTAACTGAAATACCTCATTAGATTTATAACAATCAAAGAACAAGTTACACTTACAAAACAAAACAAGAAGTAACCGCCCGAAGGCAGTTACTGATAGGATCACTGACCAAGACTGAATGTCCTTGAGTCAGTTACAGATAAGGATCGTCGTAGGAAAAATCCTAGCGGCGATTTGGAACATGATGGATTACATTGAAGAACAAACTCACACAGCCTTAGTCCGTCAAGGCTCTGCTACACACCATCTCTCCACCACATGTGGACACAACGAATGGTCACCAAGGTCCTTGGCTATACCTTCACCAGAGGTCCTTTACTGGCTACCTTCACCACTGAACCATTGGTTACACATTCAGAAATCCCACCGGATTTCTTACTCCGCGATTACTTCCGTGGAATCGCCTACGTTCTCAATTCTTCTATCGTCCTTTTTATAGTTGCCTTTGGATGCTTGGATTTGAGTTCTTCCAATGGTAACTTGCCTTATGTGTTGATTTCTTCCCTTTTGTTTCCTTTTGTTTCCTTTTAATATCTACAAGAATTATTCCCATAATAAGAATATATAATATATAATCAATATATATATATATATATATATATATATATATATATTATATACACATAATCTGAGTATATAATCAGAATATATATTATATACTCAGAATATATAATCAGATTATATAATATAAGGCAACTTCCCTTTTCCCGATTTTCGCTTTCATCAAAACTGAAGGTCCTTCGCGGATGCGCGTTGAAGGACTTTGACCCTGTCTTCAACATCCTATCTTTGCATAATTGATATTACTAATCTTAGTCTATTTACTCATTTTATCCAAACTTATCCAACCGACTTTCCATATTTCTGGAAAGTTATCTAATCCTTTTATACCAAACTCTATGCTCAAACTAACTAATGCGTACTTCAACCCTCAAAATCGCCAATACGAACCGATGCATTTTCTTATTAACTGTGATACATACCAAACTGATGTGTATTTCAACCTAAGATTTGGATTACTGAAAGATTGAATAGGCAGCTCAGGGATCAACTCAGCACACTTGGCTAAAACATGAAAAAGAGCACAAGACACAATGGAAATTAAACTAAGGAGTTTTGAACAATTCCCCACAACTTAGAACAAGAGAAGGGATCAGATATGAATCATATGATCAATCGTAAAGGCTAGGCCATCAGATTATGATAGGTCTACCATGAGATTGCTCAAAGTCCGAGGTACCCTAATTCCCATAAAGGTCCCAGACGGCTCATTGGAGGAAGGATAAAGGCACCGCCAATGCCAACCCCGTGAAAGAGTCTACTTACAACTACCACCGAGGATGACCTGGATAAAGGTAAAATGAGAAGGGTATTTCACTAACAACTCATTGATCGAAATGAGTTATATTTGTTCCCCCTTGACCATTTGCTATTTATAGAGTAACTAATTTAAGTCTATGTAATAACCCACAAACACACACATTACTATCATAGTAGCGATAAGTTAGGTTAATCGCACAGAGATGAATGTGTAAGGAGAGGATTAGAAATATGTGATTACGACTCACAAACTTAGAATAACATTCATGAAAGCAAATGGTAAATAAATTTTGGATAAAAATGCAATGTCTATGCGAATTCACAAAGGGAGAAATAAATAAATGGGAAATAAAAGAAAAGAATGAACAACATTATACATGTTATATGCATACCATACAAGAGAGACAATGATCATGCAACAGTTGTTAATCCGGCTTATTACTCAAGGAGTAATTCCAATGGGGTGATAAGTTAGGTTAATCGCACATAGATGAATGTGTAAGGAGAGGATTAGAAAGATGTGATTACGACTCACAAACTTAGAATAACATTCATGAAAGCAAATGGTAAATAAGTTTTGGATAAAAATGTAATGTCTATGTGAATTCACAAAGGGAGAAATAAATAAATGGGAAATAAAAGAAAAGAATGAATAACATTATACATGTTATCTGCATACCATACAAGAGAGACAATGATCATGCAACAGTTGTTAATCCGACTTATTACTCAAGGAGTAATTCTGATGGGGTGATAGCATTCTAATGGACCTAATCTCGCTTTTGGCATCTCATAGAATAAGAAAAGAGGAGTAGAATAAAATATCTGAGGCAACTCTATTAGGAGCATATTTAACCTGAGCTAACCTTAGTTCATAAGTCCTTACTTATCCTTCCAACTTTCGATTGAAGCACCAAATATATTTATCTAGGGACTTGTGCGCTATTTTCGTGATCAGCATTTATGTGAAGAAAATATATAGATGAAAAATCAAGAAAGATAGTATGGTTAAGGAAAACTCAAATAGATATTAGAGGGGACACAAGATTTACGTGGAAACCCTAATACGGGAAAAAACCACCGACGGCGGAGAAAAATATTCCACTAGTAAAAGAAGATATTACAAGAGGAGAATTATATGGACTTTCGTAGACTCTCGCAGACTAGGGATGATTATTGGTGAAGATCTCTCAATACAAGTAAGAATATAGGTTGATATTAACCTATATTTATAGTAGAGTGAAAGAAAAGGAAACTAGGTTAAATATTACAAAACCTAGAAAAACTAAACGAACACCCGCCGCTACTCAACCGGCAGCTGAGGCGCTGGCAGCGCCGTGCTCGACGCTGGCCGCGTCTCACAATTGAAGTTCCCTAGTTGTCACGCTGCTAGCGTCCGAAGGGGAGGGAGTAGCGTTTTTTGTAGCCAGACGCTAGTAGCGTCAAAATGACGCTAGTGGCGTGGCGTCCCTTCGAAGGTAGACGCTGGTGGCGGTTGAATGAGAGAGGCTAGTGTTGTTGCGTCCAATTCTTCAATCAAGGAGATTTTGGGCCATAAAACTCAACAAACTCCACCTTGGGTCAAAATCTCCGGTACCGTCAAAGAAACCCGAAGGGTTGAGCCCCATGGGGCGAGATTCAGATTTGCAGCGGAAGAGAGTCCAAATTGTCTTTGGACTCATAGGAACCTGTAGAACCCCGAAGGGTTGAGCCCCATAGGGCGAGATTCAGATTTGCAGCGGAAGAGAGTCCAAATTGTCTTTGGACTCATAGGAACCTGTCATGGTAGAGCCTTGAAGGAGATATATGCTTCCTTGTCTGAGACCCTTTATAAGAACCCGAGTACCTCGCATCATCTATAGAACTCCACCTTGAGAAGAGAAGTTGCACCCTTTAGATTCAAGGGTACCCAAAGAGATCATGCTACGCTTCAAGTCAGGGACATACTGAACGTTTGACAAAGTCTTAATGGTGCCATCATAGGTCTTGATCTTAGTAGTACCAATTCCCAAAATACTACACGAAGTATTATTTCCCATGTAAACAGTGCTAGAAACAATGGGATCATATGTTGAAAACCAACCCTTATTAGGGCACATATGTTGAGTACAACCCGAATCCAGAACCCAATCAGAAATAATAGTACCTTCCTTATCAAAAGAGGCAAAGAAAGCCTCATTATCAGTAATTTCAACAAGAGCAGCTAGAGAATCATTCTTGCCCTCTTGTTCATGTTTCTTCTTCAGCTTACAACACTCAGAAACATCATGTCCAGGTTTCCTACAATAATGGCAAAAACTCTTGTTTTTTCGGCCTTTGGTTTTATTCTCCCTTACAAACAACCCCTCACCATTGGATTTGTCATCAAGATCAAATCTTTCTTTAGACATTAGAATAGCTTTAACATATTCAAAGGATAAGGTTTCATCTTTACTGTAAAGCAATATGTCTTTAAGGTTTTTGTAGGATTCAGGTAAAGAAACAACCAATAAAATAGCCTTATCTTGATCCTTGATCTTTTCATCAAGACTCTCCAAATCAACTATAATAGAATTGAACTCACTTAAGTATTGTTGAATAGGGGTACCTTCAGATATTCTGTAGGAATAAGGTTTTGCCTTTAACCTAATCTTGTTGGTAATACTCCTTGACATGTATAGTTCATCCAATCGATTCCAAAGATCCACTGGGGGTTCCCTGTCAAGAACTTCCCTAAGAACATTAGTAGTGAGACATAGTTGAATACCTGAGAGAGCCTTTAACTCCAATTCTCGCCAATCCGATTCGTTTATAGATCCACGCAGTTTTTTCTTGTCAGCCTCCCATTCATCGACAGTCATCTTTTTTAGGTTTCTTGAGAAATCCGTCAAGGACTTTCCATAAACCGTGTTGAATCAAAACTGCTCTCATCTGAACTTTCCAGAGATTAAAACTAATCTCACCATTGAACTTTTCAATCTCAACTTTCATGATTGTTGACATCTTTGAACCTGCGCTCTGATACCACTTGTGAAGAAAATATATAGATGAACAATCAAGAAAGATAGTATGGTTAAGGAAAACTCAAATAGATATTAGATCAGGGGACACAAGATTTACGTGAAAACCGTAATACGGGAAAAAACCACGGAGGGGCGGAAAAAAATATTCCGCTAGTAAAAGGAGATATTGCAAGAGGAGAATATGGACTCTCGTAGACTCTCGCAGACTAGGGATGATTATTGGTGACGTTCTCTCAATACAAGTAATAATATAGGTTGATATTAACCTATATTTATAGTGGAGTGAAAGAAACGGAAACTAGGTTAAATATTACAAAACCTAGAAAAACTAAACGAACACTCGCCGCTACTCAACGGTGACGTGGCGGCGTGTGCCATTGCTCGGCGCGTCTCACAATTGAAGCTCCCTGGTTGTCACGCTGCTAGTGTCCGAAGGGGAGGGAGTAGTGTTTGTTGTAGCCAGATGCTAGTAGCGTCAAAATGACGCTAGTGGCATAGCGTCCTTTCGAAGGTAGACGTTGGTGGCGGTTGAAAGAGAGTGTTGTTGCGTCCAATTCTTCAATCAAGGAGATTTTGGGCCACAAACCCAACAATTTAGGATCTGGGGGTAAAGCTACGAGTCTAAGAGTTAAGAAACTCTTAGAATCGCTAGCTTGTTTCAAAAACAGACTCTACTAAAATTGAATTAAAGTAAAATAATAAAAAGGGAGGAATTTGTTTAAATTTAACTAGATTAATATTGATGTCATGTGATTATGAAAATAAAATTTACAATATACTAGTATTGATTATTCAAGATTACATGTAAGCACAATAACGAAAGTGATGACAAACCAAAATAAAGACTAATCTGACCTTTTTATTTTAATCAATTAACATGTAAAGGAGGGTTGAGCGATATGCAGATATCTCCTTCTCAATCTAAAAGGAAAGGTACAGTCGACAATGGTCAGATTCAATTATTCTCAAAGTGTAGAAGCTCATTTCACCTTTTGCCACCTGCCGAGCTTCTCCCTTCCCTGAATGAACCCAGAAAAAAACCATGTAGAGTCAAATCTAGGAGGATTCAAGATTAAGCGAGGAAAAACATAGTGTCAGAGATGATATACCAAATTTCTAACTACAACAATTATACATTTAAAGCTATAGAACATTAAATTTTTTGAGAATTTCAAGAGTATATGGGTTAATTAAGTTGAACAATTACTACAATAACCTCAAGGTTGCCTAGAAAGGTTAACTTAGGTCATTTCATTTGGAAGTGGATCAATACGACTAGTGTCAAAAGTGGCATGGGCCGTGTTGATGACCAGAGAAATAGAAGAAGGGAAAACGTGCTAACATAGGTCGTGTCCTATATCAACAAGAGTCGTGTTGACAGGTAACCCAGACCGTGCTATACGGACATGATCCGTGTTGTTCACTTGCTAACTAGATTCCATAATTAAATTTTACGCATTTGAATAACCACACAATGGTGATTCATAATATTGGCCAATTTCTTCAATCAATATTGATCCCTTGAATTAAGCTCTTAAATCAAACCCTTTAATTGGAAGATTTGATACTGCAATCCGAATATATAGTGAAATAAACTCTATCTATCATCACTCCATCACTTTTCTTCTTCAAGTTCCCTAGAGTGCTTCGATTTACTCTTAATGTGTTGATTAAAATAATATTTTTGCGAGGTTCTTTTTGGGAGGTCTTCTATTCTTATTTTGTTCTTATTTACGGGCAAGTTAAGTTTTATGCTTGAGACTTTTTACGGTTTTGTAATTAATTTTTATGGGGAGCATACATTAACCGATGACTCCTAGCCACCCAAAGAAAATCACAATTTTAATAGGAATACATATTGGTTAGAGAGAGATGAAAAGCACTACCTTCATTCTTAAATATCTATTACCAACATAATTGCGTAGTTTACTTTTGTAAACTTTGATTGCATATTTATCGGTATATATAATAATCTATCATGTGAAGATATTGCCATTAAGTTCATTGCGAAAGGTACCTTTGTAAAAGTATAAATTTATAATTTTTTTTTTTGAAAAATATATTGTTAGAAAATAATGTTCAATGTCTTGCATTGGAGATTGTGAAAAATTTAATGTAAAAAATATTAAGGAATGGAGGGAGTAATTAACAGGGGGAAAATTGATAAACGAAAGTTAATGTGTCATTGAATTTGTAAAATGACATATATTATGGAGCAAAAAATTCTTGATTAAAATGACTATTATATGAAATTGGGGGAGTACACAAATAATATGGAAGTGATGGAGTACCTTGCGGTTTGCAACTGCAAGTTCATTATCCACAATGGATGTTGCCCGGAAACCCACAGGGTGCAATACCTCCTCATAACTGCATAGATGGGAAAATATGAGACACCAACAAGGATGCCAGCCACCAGAAGCAATAGATAATATAATATAAAAACAAACGAAAGAATGGTAACCCAATCTCACTTGCATTAGACAATCCACTTTGGGTATTCAAATTGGACAAGCTAAGGCAACAATATAGAATGGTTATTGCTTCTTAACACAGACTTAATCCATGCAATTCCTTTATAAAGTAGCCAAGTACAAACACTGTATAAGCACCACATCATGCACTTAAATTTGAGCTAAGTAGCATGGAACTGGAGAGAAGGGTAGAGGACTCACTCAGAAACGGGCGCCTTATAAGGTGGTCCACCTTCATGGTTATCAATCTGTCAAAAACAGCACCAAGTTACCAGACCCAATTATTTGTAGAAACCAGATTACCAATAGCCAAACACCCAAGACGAACCATTACCATATCTAAAGACATGCATGCACAAAAGGTAATTAAAATGCTAAAGAACATAAGAAAAATAAAGTAATAGACTTTGAGGTGCACCGGAAACATTAAGGTAATGAGTTCTCCATCCGGCTTCAAGAGATCCCGCATGCGACTAGCCCAAACAGGCCGCAGATTAGGTTCAATTGCGCAAAAGAATCTGCAGATGATCAAACCATATAAATGTGTCATACGAGTTGTACTTTTGTGAAATAATGCAATTCAACCCTAAAAGATAGCTTAGGAGGTTGAGGCACCCAAGTCATTATAAACACCACAATATGGGTGTCAAAGGCCGATGTGGGACAACTCAACAACTTCTGATAATAAAAAAAAAAGACATGGTGTAGTGCAGGCTCACGTGTAGTCAAAGATGACATCAAACAATTCACTCGGCTCCCAAGTGAAGAAGTCTTCCACCAAAAAGGAACAATAGTTTGCATTTTGGGATGATGCTGCTAGCTGTTCAGACAAGTGATTGAAGGAATCAGTAAAAGCAATATGTTATGATCTTTCATTAGGAATACAAACAACAGAAAAAGTTTATCCATTAGAAATTTTAGTTCATAAGTGATGGAGATCACATGATTGACCAGGTCCCTTGGCAAAAAAGCTAGCCAGCAATCCAAAGGAGTATCCAGACAAACTAGGTGAAAACCATGAGAGAGCATTGTAAAGGAGAAAACAAGCAAACACAACTTAAGAAGATTAGTAAAGGAATCCACCTGTCTTGATCTTTTGACGGGAAGCTCTGATATATCAAGCCCAATAGCATAACGTTCAGGTGATGCTAGGGCCACCACATCATAGCCCTACAACAGATGAATGTACAGAAATTAACAGTAGGATATATATGATGGGTTTTTTGTTCTTTGGACCCCGAACTTTGGGGTATTTATTTTCTGGACCCCCATATTTCAAAGTTTATATTTTGGGCCCTGTACTTTGTGGACCCAAAAAATGTGGCCCAAAGTTATGTTTGACTCCGGTGATGACCTAATTGTTGCCTAAACTTCCCGATATGGCCTTTTATCATTTTTTCCTTCTTTTGACTGTTGTTTTGAAATTGATCAAACTTTGACAACTAACGGTGTATAAAATTAATGGGTAAAAAACAGAGGGTAAAAGTTAAATTTTGATAACTTTTGGTAAATTTTGGTCACTTTTTTGACAAATTTATGCTCATATGGAGGTTGGAAATCATGCAAGAAGATGAAGAAGAAGTTGCGGCTGGAAAATTTTCGAAAGAAAAAATTTCGATAATGGCTTTGAAATATGGGGGTCCCTATTGTTGTCGGAGACAAAGTATAGGGTCCATATTGTTGTCGGAGACAAAGTATAGGGTCCAAAATATAAACTTTGAAATATGGGGTTCAGAACATAAATACCCCCAAAGTTCGGGGTCCAAAAAGCAAAAAACCCTATATATGATATGCTGCAGGAACATGAGCACTCTTTCTAAGATATCAATATGTACTTGTGTGGCAAATAGGAACCTTCAGAGTATATGACTTGCATGTATGTCATGTAACAATGACCAACAAGGATATCAATCTATTTTCTACATACTATGCATCCACAAAATGAATGATGCATTGTCAAAACTCGCAAAGGAAGCTAGCTTGAGCATGCCACGCAGGTGTTCTTCCCTTATTCATGAATAACATTTGTAGTTCTGTGCTAGCTGAACAACTAAATTCATTCATGTGGAAACTGAATTCATTTTATGCTCATTCAATCACTGAGATAGATAATCAAAAGTATTACAGATGCATAATTCTAGTAGTTCACATTGTTAAATTAGCTTCTGTGAGAACATCCTCCAAAATAATCACCAGGAGTTTCAATAACAAAAGAGAAACAATGAGGCAAGGCAAATAAATAACTCTCCCACTCATTTGAAAAATCAATTTTACACAAAAATGTACACATATTACATAGTTCTTCAAGGAAACAATATGTTAAGTTAAACAAAGAGAAAGAAAGCCTCAATGAGAATTGAACCCACGACTTTTTGGAATGTGAGTTTAACTACCACTGAGCCAATCCTATGACAGGCAATTCGATTGTCCCAAGCAACGTAACACAATTTCAAAACAATTAACCCATAACTTCTGTCTTTTGTTGGTTAGTAAAAGGCAGCGTAAGGTAAATAGAGATAGATAAGCTAAGTAAAAAATAATATTTATGAGGTAGGGTAAGTAAATAAAATAACTCACATCATATTACTTATTAAATATAATGAAATTTTAAATATATATTATGTAAAATAGGTAGTATAATGTAAGAATAGGTAAACTAAGGTAAATAAAATTCATAAGGTTAGCAAAATTTTATTTACAAAGCCCAAATTATAAGGCCTCCTTTAATATAAACTAAGGTTCAAGCAGAATTGGGCACAATTCAAATTTGTTAGCCTCGAGCTTGGCTTAGACAGAACTCGGCTTGAAGCTCGTTGAGCATGCTGACTTGGGCTCAATCCAAATTTGTTAGCCTCGAGCTCGGCTCAATTTTTCAACTTTTTAATAAATTTGAAATTGTCCGAATTTAAGGAAAATCAAATAAATTTCTAAATATTCATGCGCACTAACAAGAAAATAGTAATCTTTTACAATAAATGTATTATCAATCAAAGCTTAAACTAACATTTAGTAGCTAAGTTTTAGGAGCGTAACTAGAAAATAAAAGAAAAATACCAAATCTCTGGGTTATTATTAAATTTAAAATATTTAAAATTATATATACTTTATCTACATTTATAAGCATGGCTTACTCGCCACTCCAAATATTTAAATGACTCGAGCTCAAGTTCAAGCCCATGTTAATTGATCCAAGCTTTGATGGAGTCGAGCCCGATTGCGGCTCTATTACAGCCCTGCCATTGACACTAAAACATGAAAAACTACACCTAACAATGAACCATTTTAGTTGTTTGTGTTGTAACATTGCTTTTTATTTTTACGAACTGTTGTTACTTGCTGTATTTGGTACGTTGTTTTGGATTCTTATGCATTTTATAACTTTCAATAATAATAAAAAAAAAAAACACAAACCTCTTAACAAAATTGGACAAATAAATGCAAGCATTCTCGTCATGACAAGTGTTAGGAGCCTGATTAGACAAGCCCATAAAAGGTTGTTTGACATTGAAAATGACATGAAAATGCTTTAAATACAGGGATGGCAACGGGGCGGATCGGGGATGAGGGAGTATATTCCATCTCCATCCCCGCTCCCAAAACAAGTCCCCATCCCCGTCCCCATCCCCACTTCTAAATGATTTTCTCCATCCGTCATGGATTCTATCCCTGCTTGAGGATCTTGGAATTTTTTTAAAGCTATCCAAAATCTAACCAAATTTTAATCGGACTCGATTTTTAATCGGACCCGGTTTTTAACCTGTTCAAAATACAACGTATTTAACTTGCTCAAGCAATAATGCATCAATATCAAACAATAATACATCAACAAGTATTATTCGAGAAAAAAAATACAATAATACATATATATTGAATTAGAATAACTTGCTACAATAATACATATATATATAATAACTTGCTCAAGTATTTAACTTTAGGTTAGAGTTTCTGATTTAAAATTCGAAAATTACTATTTTATCCTTGCTATTAATATATATATATATATATATATATATATATATATATATATATTAAACTAAAATAAAGGTTATTTGGTAATTTTAAAATTTTCGGGGATGGGGACGGGGAATTTTTCCTAGCGGGGAAAATGGGGACGGGGATGGGGAAAATTTGGTCCCCATCCCACTGTCTGGCAGATTTTGAAAAAATCATCCTCGTCGTCCCTATCCCCAATGAGTGATTTTCCCAGAGCGGGCGGCTTCAATGTTCGGGGATTCCCGAACCCATTGTCATCCCTACTTAAATAGCCACCACCCATGTTTTTTCGCGTGTTAGTTTACTAGCTTTCTGAAACCCATATAAGGGTGTGTTTGGTTGAAAGAAAAATTATTTCAAAGAAAATCCTTTTCCATTAGAAATGATTTTCCAAGGAAAATGGTTTTCCTTGTTAAATTTTCTCTTGTTTTGTAGGAGACAAATCATTTTCCGAAAAATTACCACGTATATCGCCATAAGTAGCGATATATGTTACAAATGAAAACATTTGGAGCTCAAACTTCATATTTGAGTTTTTTATAATCATTTCTATCGTATTGTAAAGTTTCGAGACAAATCGATGAAATTGAATTTCGCTCTTAAATTTTCGTCATATTTTAACAACAAAAAAATGTCGACAAAAGTGGTGATATATGTTACAAATGAAAACATTTGGAACTCAAAATTCATGTTTGAGCTTTTTTTAGTCCATACTATCAAATCATAAAGTTTCGATTCAAACAGTTAGGTTTGAATTTTTTAAAGTTTAAATTAGTTTTAGCGACAAAACATTCTGATCTGGTGTATGTTGCGATAAATGTTATCAGATAAAAATATTTTGAGCTAAAAACTTATATTTGAGCTTTTTCTAATCAATTCTATCGTATTTCAAAATTTCGAGCAAAATAGTTGAAGTTGAATTACGCATTCAAATTTCAGTTAGAGTTCGATCCAACAATTAAGGATGAAAAATATTTTTTCTAGGTTGAACAAAGGTAGTCAATTTTCTTCCTTTAGAGGAAAATGATTTTCTTTGAAAATGATTTTCCAAACTTCTTTTGTACCAAACATTAGAAAATTGGGAAAACATTTTCCTAGGTAGAAAGTTTCCCCCCTACCAAACACACTCTTAATATACCCATTTTTATCTCATTTGATTAGCTATTACTCGAAATCTCTTATATTCATATGGCACTTACAATATTTTATAGAATATTACATTTATTTTGACTAAAATGATATGAGTCTTGCGACATGACATCTTTTATGTATCTCATTGTCTTATTCTATCATTAAAACTTTATTATTATATATTATAATAAAATAAAATAATATAATTGAATTCCATAACTATGATATCACATATAAATTACATAAAGGTATATTTTTATCCGTTATTGTTTATATTTCAAAAAAAAAAATCCTTAAATAAGCTTAACGAAAAGGGTTGATTTGATTAGGGTGTCATTTGGACTAATTGACGCAGCCTGCGTCATTCCAAACTTTTTATAGTTGATAATTGAAACTTACTATAAAAAAAATAGTGTCAAAAATTACAAAAAATACTAATTTAGTAAAAGATAAAACACATAAAAAAATATTTTGGGACTAAACTGGTATCATATTCATCCCTATCTACTATTAGATGTAACATTAACGTAAAAGAGCATGGCCTAAAAAAATAACATATACGTATGCAAGTCGTACATGCTACTGAGATACGAAAGTTAAAGGCCACATTCCCCAACAGAATGAATCGACGCTGTTGGTTGTATTGTATTCATCTATTATTTGTGTTAGAGTATAAAATCATTCCTGGGCTTCAACCATCATCTTAAAATTTTGGTTGAGATGGTTCAACATGGTATCAGAGTCAGACCAATAAATAAGAGGTAATCTCAGCACCTCCCATATTCAAATGCGCAAGGTTAAGGGATCTTTGCAGCCTCCACGCTTCAAGCCCAAAGGGCATTCGCGTGAGGGGGCGTCTTAGAGTATAAAATCATTCCTGAGGCTTCAACCATCAGCTTAAGCTTTTGGTTGAAATGGTTCCACAATTTGATTAGATGAACCATGACCAATTTACAAATGAAACTACTACATGCTATATATGACACAGAATTCAAATCAGAAGTAATAAGGAAACGTACAAATGTGAAATGATAGCTATGTATTCTGTGTCATACAGCTTATTATAGGTTGATATGATAGTAGTAATAAGGAAACGTACACTGCCACAACCAGGGATCAAAGCCCTGCCATTAGGGATTGAATTTGTGTGAATAAGCTGTTCAAGAATGGGTGTAGGTCCTCCCAAGTCCCATGGTGTTACTCCTTCCTCCCAGCATCTTTCCCACCCACCTGATCATCAGCATTTACGTAAAATTCAATCCTATCTTGTCACACCAAAATACAGAGCAAAAATCTCTAGTTTGATTATTGCCATTTTAGTCACTTGATTCCTATGTTACATATTCTCATTGTAATTCGAAAGTGTCGAGTGTTGTACTCTGGTATGACATGGAATATGAACAAGATGTTAAACCGAGGAAGGAAGAGAGCTAGAGAGAGATAAACAAACCAAAATACTAATACATTTTGACAAGGGAGAAAGATCAAAGACGATATTTAATTTCAATGCATTTTTGTGGCAGACCTCATTCTCACATGGTACACTCTGATGTCCCATTATGAGAGCATCACATATTCACGGATCCATTTTTGTGGCCAAACACACCTTCTTTCAATTACTCCTCTTCACTTCTGCTGTTATTCAAACCAAAACAAATCCATCTATCCTCTTGCCAAAAATTAAAAAGAATAGGAAAAATTGGATTTTTAAAAAATAATAATAATTATTGGTAAGTGGACAACAATGATTTCTATTTTGTTTTTTACGGTCCCAAAAAATAAAATTGTATTTTTTTTGTACCATCACTAGTTGTATATTAGCATTCGCAAAAATTCAGGTCCGGGTAAATTTGGGTCGGACAAATTCGGACAATGCCAAAATTCGAACGAGAAATTTATATCCGGACCCGGTTTTATTTCGGGCCGAACCGGGTAGGACAATTTGAACGAAGCTAAAATCGGGTTCGGACAATAGAAAAAAGAGAAATTTTATGTCCGAATATTCAGTCAATTCGATCAATATCAAAATTCGAACGAAAAATCTATGTCCAAATCCGGATTTTTCCAGGTCGGACAATCCGAGTAATTCGGGTCGGGCAAAATTTTTCCAACTCTATTATATATACTAAATATTGTGAATTTTGACTTGTATTTGTTCCCAAATTTAACACAACAATTTTCCATGATTTTTAGAGGATTCACAAATTTTGTCCCAATTTTCTTCGACTTTTTTCTAATTATTATGATTTCCCCTTTTATTCTTTAAAATAATTGTTCGATTTTCAAACAATATCTAAAAAATTCATATAGTAACTATACTTCATATCTTTATTGGGGTGGGAATGGAAAAAAAAATAGAAAAATTGGAAATTTTAAAAACTCTAAAGTGAAGATGTGGGGTAGATTTGGTATTAAAAATACAATTTTTTTTTTGACATGATGGCAACTTGGCGTACCAAAATAAAGTAATGATTATCACCATCCACTTACATACATGATACATTGAGGCCCTATACTTTTCTGCATGGTTGTAAGAATCAGTAGAGGTCACAAGACGCATGATTACAACCAACCACAAAATACCATTCTACCACAATTCACCACAACCCACCACAAATTACTTTTTTAAATTTATTATACATCTTTAATATAAATTTTCAATCAATACTTTTTCAACTCACTTTTTCCAATATAATACTATTTCAATCATTTTTTTAATCATTAAAAAATAATACAATATTTCAACTCACTTTTTTCGATTACTTTTTCACAACTACCATTACAATATTTATATATATGTACAAAAAACTCACCACAACGTACCAATAACCTGCTACAATTACACCACAACCCGCCATAATTTCACCGCACCATACCACGCTATAACGCAGAATATTGCATAAAACAACATGACCTCAAACTATTAGAATCCAATTTCCCAAAAAACTGGCTCCAGCATCCCTCTTATTTTCTGTAAAATATTAAGAGGTATGCTATCATTGTTTGGTCTAATTTAAAAATAATGGATAGCAATCCCTCATAAGGCACCGTTCTTTTATGCGTTAACGCACCCAAACGCAACGCAACTTAATGTAACATAACGTAAATTATCATTATTTTTTAACTATTTCCAACGCAACTAAACGTAACGTAACTCAACGCGAACGCAACGCATAAAAGAACGGTCCTAAATTGAACATGGACTGAGCGATTCTTTTGTATGAATTATGAGGTTATTATTATGGAAACCAATTATCAAATCTAGTGCACGCCTTAGCTTTCCATTTATGTTAGGAGAGTAAAATAAAGGCACACATTATCCCTCCTTATTTATTCTCAAAAATGATAAACAACTTTTTTTTGGATACAAGACAATTAATAACCATCTTGCGTTTCATTTTATCCTAAATTATATTAATGAAATAATTTGAAGCTCAAAATTCATATTTAAATTTTTGCAATCTATCCTACAATATTAAAAGATCACGATCCAAATTGTTGAAATTAAATTTTATTACTAGGTTTAATTAATTTTAACAGTAAAAAATGTCGACATAAGTTACGACATATATGTTATCAAATGAAAATTTTTGGAGCTCAAAATTCATATTTAAACTATGCTTAATATATCCTACCCTATTATAAATTTTTGATTCAAACTATTGAAATTGAATTTTGTACTTACAATTTTATTTTTGAACCATACTCAAATGATAAACGTTAAATGACAAACATGTTACCCATTTGACCCAACTATTATACGGGCTTAAAGTATCCCTTTCCTTGCAAGATTTTCGATCCAAGCCTAACCGAGTTATTTAAACAAGTTTACCATGTTAACCGATTTAATCAATTGTGTTGAAAACCCATCCACAAACCCACTTAACTTCGCATTGATCTCTGTAATCATGTCGGGTTAACATTTCCCAACTACAATGTGGACGAACAATGTATAGGCAAGGTTTGCTTTACGTGTTACAGCCGTTTGAGCCTGTACTAAAGATTCGCCTTTGTAGACCATCTCTTATTCTCCATGTACATCTCCCCTCCTCAGCCTAAAAGGAAAGATACAACCAACAATGGCCAATTTCGGCTATTCTCAAAGTGCAGAATCTCCTTTCACCTTCCGCCACCTCCCGAGCTTCTCCCTTCCCTTTGAAAAAAAAAAATCACGCAGAAACAAAGCAATAAAGATTGAAGGAAAAGAAACAAAAGAAAAAAATGATGGTGTCAAAGATGATATGCCAAAATTCTAACTAGGGCAGTAACACAGTTGAAGCTATAGAATTGGATACCTTGCGAGCAGCAACTGCAAGTTCATTATCCACAATGGAAGTTGCCTGGAAACCCATGGGGTGCAATACCTCCTCATAACTGCATGGATGGGAATATATATGTAATGCACCACCAATCATAATCAGAATCAACAATAGATGATGTTAAAACCGAACACAAGAATGGTAACCCAACGTCACTTGCATCGAACTTTCCACTTTGATTACTCATACTGGACAAGCAACACTATACCATGGGTATTGGCTCTTAAGTCTTAAGACAAACTAAAAAGCATACAATCCTTTTATGAAAAAAGCCACGCCACATCAGACCTTTAAATTTGAGCTAAGTAACCTGAAATTGGGTTGAAAGGTAGAGGACTCACTCAGAAACAGACACTTTATACGGCGGTCCACCTTCATGATCATCAATCTGCCAAACACAAAAGTGGGGAAAAAAACAAAACTAAGTTGCCAGAATCTATTCTTACAAACCAAACTATCATCAATAGCCAAACCACCAAAATGAACCGTAACCCTGAATTCCCATCTAGAGATACGGTGCATTGGTTGCCATGGTCGTCATGACAGGGTTTACTGGTTTACGGCATAGTTTTAGGTTTATAAGATTGTCTAGTGTTCAATAATGCACAACTAAAGGGATAGAAGACAGCTTAGCAAATAGCAAAGGATTATGCTTTAACTGAACCAGATATAAAAACAAGTCTACAAGTGCCGTTGTGCCAATCAACTGCATATAGAGAGAAATGACTAATCCCAAAAACATTTGCTTCTTTGGGCCAAGGATGAAGGATTTGTCAAACAAAAGTAGCCCCAATCCAACAGCTATGAGCTTCATGAGCCATCCTCATGGCAACATCATTTGGGTTAGTTTGAGTTCAAGTAGTTCTTTTGCATTTGCGGAGTAGAGTAGGTTCAGAACAATGGAACAAGCTCCTTCCTCCAGGGGCAAATCCCACTCACTCGATGAACAGACAACTCCCACTCCCCTCATAACACTCTCCTCATCTCATGTGAGCCCACACACTAGTGTCCCCATTAGATATAGGACCCTAGTGACCCAACTGACTTTACCACACATGCACACAGAAAAGGTAAAAAGCCAAAGAACATTCGAAAAATAAAGTAATAGACTTTGAGATGCACCGGAAACATTAAGGTAATGAGTTCTCCATCTGGCTTCAAGAGATCCCGCATGCGACTAGCCCAAGCAGGCCGCTGATTAGGCTCAATTGCGCAAAAAAATCTGCAGATGACAAAACCATATAAATGGGTCATTCGAGTTGCACTTCTAATCAAACGCATACGGTGCAGTGCAAGCTCACGTGTAGTCAAAAATGACATCAAACAATTCACTCGGCTCCCAAGTGAAGTAAGTCTTCCAGCAGAAAGGAACAGTAGTCTGCATTTCGGGATGATGCTGCTAGCTGTTCAGAGAAGTAATTAAAGTAGCCAGTTAAAAGCAATATATGATGGCAGGAATACAAACAGCAAAAGCAGAGAAAAAGCTTAAATTTCTACATCTAATCAACCCTGACTCATGCCATTTCATAGGCAGCAAGTGTCCCAGATCCATTTCTGTTATCATTATAGTCCACAAAGCTATCAATTCATTCCACAACAATCTTTACGCAGTCTGAATAATTTTCTTTTATATAACACTGCAGGGCCTAATCAGACCAATTCTTCATTAGTTGTTGAATATATCAAATACAATTCCCACATTCACGCCTACTGAAATGAGGCTCAACCATCCATGTTGAGATTGTTCCTCCTATACTGTCATTTGGCTCAATCTCATTTGTACATTTACCACACTTCACTACATTATTTTGCTGAAGTAATTCAGATCTGAACTCTCTTGGCTAGAATGAATCTAAATGCCAAGAAGTCACTGTCTATGACAAATAGAACCTGACCAAGACTAGAAATAAGACATCTGCTATAGCTGAACCCAGATTGACCAACACAAACTGAATTGACTGAAAACTTAAGTGGAAAGATTATTCATATTTTTTTTGTTGGAGCAAACCAACTGGACCTAAACTAGATGTATCACAACAGTATCAACTTAAGACAGAGGCAAGCCACAAGACAACCACTGTGACCTGGTTTCGACACTTTGGGATACCCGCCACTAAATTCAACAATCAAACTGGTCATTTAGCATCTGCAAAATTTACTACTTAGCTTAGATCAACATAACATACCACCTTCTGGAAGTGGCCGAACTCCAGCAGCTTAGCTTGAGATAGCTGCCATAGGAGTTTTGGGTTTGTCTGTCTGAAATTTTGTGTACAACTCTATCAGCCTCTTGGACTATCAGTTCAAAGATAACAGCCTTTTCCCAGATCATATTCTCCTTACTAAAAAATATCTCAAAAGCCAAGCACAGTTTGTATACAGCAGAGCACAAAGGCCCAGGGCCACCAAAAAGCAAACATTTCTTCAACAAAATACGGTGAAGCACCTAAATAATAATCCTCATACTTTGTCCATTAAATGTTTAAAAAGGATGTCAAAAGAGTGACATTATTATGTCCTCTACTACATCAGCTACTTTGTCATGGGTTATTCTACCAATACAAGATCATATACATCAATTTTAACTCATTGTCTTCTCCATCATTGACAATAATTTATTCCTTCTTTCCATATTTTCTTTCAATAAGTGACAGAGACAATATAATTGACCAGGTTCCATAACAAAAATTCTAGCCTGCAATCTAAAGGAGTATCCAGACAAACTAGATAAATACCAAGGGGGAACGTTGAAAATGAAAGATTTTTTTTCCTTGTTCATATATTACGACAGTGATAACAATCACTGTGATTTTCTTTCTTTTCTGTTCAAGGACAGAAAGGAGAAACTGTGAAAAATCCAATTTGAAGGTGTAAAACCCCGAACAAAAGGATTAGTCAACGGGTGAGAGAAGAGAGCCACCTGTCTTGCTTTTCTGACGGCAACTTGTGATATGTCAAGCCCAATAGCATAACGTTTAGGCGACGCCAGTGCCACTACGTCATAGCCCTACAACAGATGAACATACAGAATTAACAGTAGCACATGCTGCAAAAAGATCACTCTCTCAAATTCCAAAACGTACATGAGTGGCAGAGAGGAACACACAAATGTATTCAAATGTATAGGACTTGCATATAAGTCACGGTGACTAACAAGAATAGCAAGCTGTTTCAATGACATCTGAACGATGCATTGTCAAAGCTCAAAAAGTGTAACCAATAGACAGTCTTTCAGATTCATACTACTGACAGTACAACATGAAAAACTACACTAACAGTATAACCAATAGACAAATTGTACAAATAAATGAATGCAAGCATACTCGTCATGGCAAAATTCCCCAACGGAATGAATCGACACCGTCAACAATAATTAGGTTGGATCCAACCTGACCAGTTTACAAATGAAACTACTGCTATACATGACACAGAATACATAGCTATCATCATCAAAATGGGAAATGATAGTAGTAATGAGGAAACGTACACTGCCACATCCAGGGACCAAAGCCCTGCCATTAGGAATTGAATTTGTGTGAATAAGCTGCTCAAGAATCGGTGTAGGTCGTCCCAAGTCCCATGGAGTTACTCCTTCCTCCCAGCATCTTTCCCACCCACCTGATCACCATCATTTACATATAATTCAATCCTTGTCACACTAAAATACATAGCAAATAGAAGCTCCTCAGCACTTCATCTTTCAAGGTCAAAAATCCCAAGTTTAATCAGTTGATTGTGTTCAATTAAAGCGACAAAGAAGAAGGGAAATTGAAGTGTGTCAGAACTAATAAGTGAAGAAGATGAGAGAATATAATGGAGGATTACCATACCAGAGGGATCGGAGCTGAGGATTTGACTGATATTGTTAGCCGTGACGGATATCCCTTTGTTAGCATTAGAATCCGCCATTAGTCTGAGCTGCGTAGCCCTAGAAGATGGTATGGAAGGCGGACGAGTAAACAGAGGAGGAGAAAGAAAACCGAACGCCGGCGAGGTAATCTTACCGGCGGTGTGGAGGAGAGAAGGAAAGAGGAGAAGTTTGAACATGAGTTATGAGGAAAACTACGATTCATCCCCAAATTGACTCATCACTCCTCATTGATTTGCCATTTTTGGAGCTCACATATCGAGTGCTGCATAAAAAGCCACCTAACTGTCTCAAAATTGTAAAATTGACGACCCAAATCGAATCTTTAACATACACCTATACCTGTCAATAGGGGCGGGCGGGTTACGGGTTCAGGTAAATACGGGTCGGGTGTATTTCAGCCGGATAAATACGGCCAGCAGATTCTCGCTTGAGCGGTTTGGGTCGAGTTTACGATATGGCCTCTTTTCTCGATTACTTACAATTAGACTGCACTGCCGTCGGCCGGACTCGCCGACCGAAAAGTCAAGGCCCGAAGCATGGTCGAGTCGGGCTTGGGCCAAGGGTATGTGACCCGACCCGGCCCGATGACCCGACTAAATGCATTAAATTTTTTTTAAAAATCCTATATTAAGTTTTATTTTTTGAGACCCGACCCGGCCCGACCCGATGACTTATATAAACACATTAACTTTATAAAAAAAATCCTAGATTAGGTTCTACTTTTTGTGACCCGGCCCGACCCGATGACCCGACCAAATACGTAAATTAAATGCGTAAATTTTTACGTTTTTTATATATTAAAAATTTATATTATATAGTTGTCGATTGCTGTCTCTACCAGTAGGGTCGTGGCTCGGGCCGAGTTACTTGGCCCGAGGTCGCCGACGGTCGAACTTCCGACCGATCGATCTACCCGACCGCTGAAATGCAGTCTACTTACAACTAATAAAATTGATTATAATTGGTCAAAGACACCTGCGTAATGTATCATTCTATTCCAAGTTCGACCACCACGATATATCATAGTTGTATAGACATATTACTATACACCCAAGGGACAAAATTTGGCAATCTTCAAGTCTACAAGTATTATGCGGTTTACGTCAACAATCCACGAATAACAGTACTTATGAAATATACAGGGTTTTGGGATGCTAATATACTAAACTTTTAGGGTATTGGACAATAATGCACTGAACTTTGACCTTTGACAATAATACACTATTTTACTGAAAGAGACGAGAGCGGCGGGACTGTAGGAATTAGAGGGTTCACTGAAAGAGTGAGTGAGTGACAGTATTAGAGTTTTGTTTTTGTCATTTGTTATTTGATTATTTCATTTATATGTCTCTTTCTACGCATAACTTTCCAAAACCACCAAATATTTTACTTTTGGGCCTTAATTTTCATGAAATTGGCCCATTTTTTTGCACAAGGCCAAAGTAGACAAAACACTTAAAATTAAAGAATTTGACCCAACGGGTCGACCCAAACCTGATCCGACCTGACCCGTTTTTTACCGGGTTCTTTGGGTTGGGTCATTTTCAGGTCCCGGGTCGGAATTTCGTGTTCAAAACCCATTTTTTGTGGGTCGGTTTGAGTCTGGTTTCCGGGTCGGGTTGAGAATTGCCAGGTCTACATACACCTATTGATATTTAAGTACATGAGCATATGCTCTAAGTAGATATAAGTCAACTATTAGTAAATAGTTATGCTACGGAGAGTAAATAATGGGTAGATATGAGTGAATAATTATGTTACTATGCAAGAACAATGATTATATTTAAAGCATGTACTCCAGCAACATGTAATAAATTGCATTGTTATCTGTCAATGTGGTTAGCCAATCAGTTAGTAACTCACTTGGCATCATTGTAATTTTCCATCTTGAGATGAGTCGGGTTATGAAACAAGCCTTTAGGCTTGGGCTTAAATTTCCCCCTCCCCGTGAGTCGCTAAGTCCAATTGGCGTATCTTTAAAATAGGGGTCCAATTTGGATGACCCAAATTTATCCTTATATATATATATAAAAAAAAATACGCCTATGTGGTTAAACATATAGGGGGTGTTGTGGCCAAATTTTTGGATAACTTTTAAATTTTGGGGTAGTTATAGTTTTTTTTTTTAACGAAGGTTAAAAGTTACTTGAAATGTTTGGTTAGGAGTGTTTAGATAAAAATGTCATTCAACTTTTCATGTTGATAAAAAAAATACCCCTTAACTTATTGTAACTGGTAACAGTCGGTTAACTTGTTGAAAAAAGTTTGAAACAAAAAGCAGAAAAAAGAGGAGGAGATCTGAAAGTCATGGATGCAGCTTTGTCAAAATTTGAAACAAAAAAACAGAAAAAATTTGAAATAGAAAAACAGAAAATAGTCAAAATTGACGCAACTTTGTTGGCGATTGTTGACTTCACGGCATGACTGGGCTGAAGTCATGGACATGGCTTCAGTAATAGAGAGGAAGAAGAAATAGAGGAGAGGTGAGAGGAAGAAGACTAAGACTCGAGGGAGGAGGAAGTCTGAAAGTTTAAGGGTACGGGTTTAAATACAAAAAATTACTCAGAGGTACCCTAACTTTTGATGAAATGTTTTAGTCAGCTTCAACTTTTTAGAAATTATTAGGTACTTTTTCGGGCATCAATTTGGTTAAATGACCGAAATACCCTTGTTCTTCCATTTTTTAATAAATGCCCTTAAAGAAAAAGAATAATGGTATTTCGGTCACTTAATAAAATTGATGACCGAAAAAGCACCTAATAATTTCTAACCCAAAATGTAAAGGTACCTCAAAATTAATTTTGAAAAGTTGGGATACAGAAAAATAATTTTTCCAAATATTGGGGTACCTCCGAGTAATTTTTTGGTTTAAATAACTTGGCATTCAGGGGGCTTTTAAAATGGGGGCGTGAAAAAGATGGAGGGGCAGAAAATTGCTAGAGAAGCTTCACTTTTTTTTTGTTTCATATTATTTGTCCTTTTTGAAAATTGTACAATCAACCTAATATATATAATTATTTGTTAAATAAAATTACTATCATTATATTCATAATAAAAAAATATTATCGATCATAAAATATAATATTGCAATTGTTAATAAAATATTATATAAAAAAAATTATTGATCAGATAATGATATTGGAGACCGTGACAAACAATAAAAAAACAAATAATATGGAACGAAGTGAGTATCATTTATATCATTTCTTTTGTAATGTATGATAAATTTATCTCACCTATCTCATCCTTAGTTAATTTATCTCACCAAGGTAACCTTAGCCTCCTCTTTTCTTTACTCTCTAGAAAACTCTAGCCTTTATTTCCTTGGAGAGGTTGTCATCGATTCTTTTTTCAAGGGTAAGCCCCAATTTGATTGATTTCTACCTCAATTATTAGTTTGGTTTTACTTTACGCTAAGAAAGTTAGTTTCTTCTTTTGTAAGAGTTTTTTTCATACCCTTATTTGGGGTTTTTAGTCTCTTTCTAGAGTTTTTACTGATTAGTTTCTTATACCATTGTTTGGAAAGTAGTGGAATACATCACTGGTATACTTTTCGTATGCCATTATTGTGTGGAACACATGTGACTATGTGAGCACAAAGGGCTGGCTCAGATGTGGTTTATAAGATTGTCTAGGGTTCAATAATGCACAACTAAAGGGATAGAAGACAGCTTAGCAAATAGCAAAGAATTATGCTTTAACTGAACCAGATCTAAAACACGTCTACATGTGCCATTGTGCCTATCAACTGCATATAGAGAGAAATGAATTATCCCAAAAACAATTGCTTCTTTGGGCTAAGGATGAAGGATGCGTCAAATAAAAGTAGCCCCGATCCAACAGCTATAAGCTTCATGAGCCATCCTCATGGCAACATCATTTGGGTTAGTTTGAGTTCAAGTAGTTCTTTTGCATTTGCGGAGTAGAGTAGGTTCAGAACAATGGAACGAACTCTTCCCTCCAGGGGGCAAATCCCACTCACTCGATGAACAGAGAACTCCCATTCCCCTTATGACACTCTCCTCATCTCATGTGAGCCCACACACTAGTGTCCCTATTAGACACCCACACAAAAGGTAAAAAGCAAAAGAACGTCCAAAAAATAAAGTAATAAACGTCCAAAAAATAAAGTAGTAGACTTTGATATGCACCTGAAACGTTAAGGTAATGAGTTCTCCATCTGGCTTCAAGAGATCCCGCATGCGACTAGCCCAAGCAGGCCGCTGATTAGGCTCAATTGCGCAAAAAAATCTGCAGACGATCAAACCATATAAACGGGTCATACAAGTTGCACTTCTAGTCAAAAGGACATTGTGCAGTGCAAGCTCACGTGTAGTCAAAGATGACATCAAATAATTCACTCGGCTCCCAAGTGAAGAAATCTTCCAGCAGAAAGGAACAATAGTTTGCATTTTGAGATGATGCTGCTAGCTGTTCAGAGAAGTGATTAAAGAAGCCTGTTAAAAGCAATATACGATGGCAGGAATACAAACAGCAAAAGCAGAGAAAAAGCTTAAATTTCTACATCTCAGCAACCCTGACTCATGCCATTTCATAGGCAGCATGTGTCCGATATCCATTTCTGCTATCAGTATAGTCCACAAAGCTATCAATTCAAACCATTCCACAATAATTTTTACACAGCCTGAATGATTTTCTTTTATACATCACTGCAGGGCCTAATCAGGCCAATTCTTCATTAGTTGTAGAATATATTAAATATAATTCCCACATTCAGGCCTAGGGAAATGACTAAATGAGGTTCAACCATCCAATTTCAACAAACACATGCATAGATGAAAAGGGAAGAGGGGGCCTGTTGAGATTGTTCCTCCTATACTGTCATTTGGCTCAATCTCATTTGCACATTTATCACACTTGACTGCATTATTTCGCTGAAGTAATTCAGATCTTAGCTCTCTTGTCTAGAATGAACCCCAATGCTTAGAAGTCACTGTCTATGACAAATATTGATCAAGACTTGAAATAAGGCATCTGCTAGGGCTGGCAATGAGCCGAGCCGAGCCCGAGCTTGGCATGCTCGAGGCTTGGCTCGTGAGCTACATTGCAAGCTTGGCTCGGCTCGCGAGCTTGGCGAGCTTGAAAAGTTAGGCTCGCGGCTTGGCTCGTCAAGGCTCGCGAGCCCTCACGAGCTTTAACGAGCCAATACTTGTTCATTGTTATACATTTTGTTGACCTACAAAGTGATAATAAAGAGAAACTCTTAAAATAAAGAACACTAAAAACACTTATAACATAGTCAAATTATGATATAAGATTGAAAATTAATTAATTCAAAATAACAATTATAGGATATAAAATAAAATAATGTTTTAGCGATATTAAAAATAATTTATGATTGTGGATTCATAACACATAAAAAAAAAGATGTATCAAAAGCACAAGTTTCAATTCATGTGAATAGGGTAATTTTATTTTGGAAATTGTATTATCAAACACAACATATTTCGTCCAATTTTCCATTTTCACGAGCCCTACGAGCTTCACGAGCCGAGCTTCCTTGGGCTCGGCTTGGCTTGTTTATGTGACGAGCCCGAGCCCGAGCCGCCTCGAACTTATTGCGAGCCGAGCTTATCGAGCTTCCTGCCGAGCTGGCTGGCGAGGGCTCACGAGCCGGCTTGGCTCATTGCCAGCCCTAGCATCTGCCATTGACCTGAACCAGAATGACCAACACAAACTGGATTGACCAAAAACTTTGCTGGCAATATCATTCATTTTTTTCAGATAGCCTTGTTGGAGCAAACCAACTGGACCTAAACTTGAAGTATCAGAAAAGTATCAACTTAAGACAGAGGCAAGCCACAAGACAACCATTGTGACCTGGTTTCCACACTTTGGGACACCCGCCACTAAATTCAACAATCAAACTGGTCATTCAGCATCTACAAAATTTACTACTTAGCTTAGATCAATGTGACATACCACCTTCTGGAAGTGGACGAATTCCAGCAGCTTAGCTTGAGATAGCTGCCATAGGAGTTTTGGGTTTGTCTGTCTGAAAGTTTGTGTTACAAGCTCTATCAGCCTCTTGTACTATCAGTTCAAAGATAACAGCCTTTTCCCAGATCATATTCTCCTTACTAAAAAATATCTTGAAAGCCAAGCACCGTTTGTATACAGCAGAGTACAAAGGCCTAGGGCCACCAAAAAGCAAAAATTTCCTCAACAAAATACAGTGAAACACCTAAATAATAAGGTCCATGCTGTGTCCATTAAAAGTTTAAAAAGGATGTCAAAAGAGTGGGAATATTATGTCTTCTACTTCATCAGCTACTTTGCCATGGGTTATTCTACCAATACAAGATCATATACATCAATTTTAACAAATTGTGTTCTCCATCACTGATAATAATTTATTCCTTCTTTCTAGATTTTCGTTCAATAACTGACAGACAATATCATCGACCAAGTTCCATAACAAACATGCTAGCCTGCAATCTAAAGGAGTATCCCAACAAACTCAAGAAATACCAGGAGGGAACGGTGAAAATTATAGAATTTTTTTCCTTGTTCATAGATTATGACAGTGACAACAATTACTGTGATTTTATTTCTTTTCTGTTTAAGGACAGAAAGGAGAAACTGAGAAAGATGCAATTTGAAGGATTCGTCAACGGGTTAGAGAAGGGAGCCACCTGTCTTGCTTTTCTGATGGCAACCTGTGATATGTCAAGCCCAATAGCATAACGTTTAGGCGACGCCAGTGCCACTACGTCATAGCCCTACAACAGATGAACATACAGAATTGACAGTAGCACATGCTGCAAAAAAATCACTCTCTAAAATTCCAAAATGTACATGAGTGGCATAGAGGAACACACAAATGTATTCAAATGTATAGAACTTGCATATAAGTCACGGGTACTAACAAGAATAGCAAGCTGTTTCAATGACATTTGAACGATGCATTGTAAAAGCTCAAAAAGTGTAACCAATAGACAGTCTTTCAGATTCATACTACTGACAGAACAACATGAAAAACTACACTAACAGTATAACCAATTGACAAATTGTACATATAAATGAATGCAAGCATACTCGTCATGGCAAAATTCCCAAACGGAATGAATCGGCACCGTTGCTTATATTCAGCAATAATTTGGTTGGATCCAACCTGACCAGTTTACAAATGAAACTACTGCTATACATGACACAGAATACATAGCTATCATCATCAAAATGTGAAATGATAGTAGTAATGAGGAAACGTACACTGCCACATCCAGGGACCAAAGCCCTGCCATTAAGAATTGAATTTGTGTGAATAAGCTGTTCAAGAATGGGTGTAGGTCGTCCCAAATCCCATGGTGTTACTCCTTCCTCCCAGCATCTTTCCCACCCACCTGATCACCAGTATTTACATATAATTCAATCCTTGTCACACCAAAATACAGAGCAAATAGAAGCTCCTCAGCACTTATCTTTCAAGGTCAAAAATCCCAAGTTTAACCAGTTGATTGTGTTCAATTAAAGAGACAAAGAAGAAGGGCAATTTAAGTACTGTGTCAGAAGTAATAAGTGAAGAAGATGAGAGAATGGAGGGTTACCATACCAGAGGGATCGGAGCTGATGATTTTACCGACATTGTTAACCGTGGCGGATATCCCTTTGTTAGCTTTAGAATCCGCCATTAGTCTGAGCTGCGTAGCCGTGGAAGATGGTACGGAAGCTGGACGAGTGAATAGAGGAGGAGGGAGAAAACCGGACGCCGGCGAGGTAATCTTACCGGCGGTGTAGAGGAGAGAAGGAAAGAGGAGGAGTTTGAACATGAGTTATGAAGAAGACAATAATGATACAAATACTATACCATTCATTCTTACATTCAATCATCGCTCCTCACTCCTCACTAATTTGCCATTTTTGGAGCTTCACATGGTGAGTGCTCGCATAAAAAAGCCACCTATGACCTAACTATCTCAAAATGGTAACAGTTGTTTGTTCCGGAGGGCGGGGGGAATGGATCACAACTGGCAAAATTTCGTCCGACTCGAAAGATTTGAATTGTCTGACTTGGAATTAGGTTCCGAATATAAATTTTTTGTTCAAATTTTTATATTGACCGAATTGATCGAATATTCGGACATAATATTTTTTTTTTCTATTATCCGGACCCGATTCTAACTTGAATTTACCTCTGTGTGAATTGTCCGACCCGGCCTGATCCGAATAAAAACTGGGTTTGAACGTGAATTTCTCGTTCAAATTTCGACATTGACCGAATTTCACCGAGCCGAATTTACCCGGATCCGAATTTTTGTGAGCACTAGAAAGAAGTTTATAGTTTGTTTTATTTTTGTTTGATAATAAAAATAATATAATAAGGGTAAAGAGAGGGAAAGAGATGTGAATATTTTACCTTCATTCTTCAAAATCTATAATCTATATCTATATCTATAATCTATATATCTATAACCTGGCTGAATAGAGTACTGTAGCAAACTACAGTGCGTTTGGGTCGATTGCAATTTTGTAAATATCACAAGGGCATGTTCGTCATTTAATGGTTTGTAGTACATCAATTATGTGACCTTTCTTCTTTGATCAGTCACTTCACCGCATACATACTGAAACCCATTCATTTTTCTCTCCTCTTTCTCACTCCATTTTCATTCATCATCTTCTCTCTAAATTCCCATCCCCAATCCCAAACCCTCATCCCAAACTCATTGCCTCTCTAACAACCATAGATCAATTGCAGAATGATGCAGAGATTTAATAACAAACTCAAAGATTTTTCAGGTTTGGATCTCTCTTTCTCTCTAAAATTTGAGTTTCTAGAGGAGGGGACTCCATCACTGGCTCCAATCTTAATAGAAGCCAAGTTTAATAACTATTTTCTCAATTTTCTGCATTTGCTATTAAGATTATTAAGAAAACTGAAGAATTTAGTATATGGCGTCGAAATATTGATGGGTATTTTGGTCAGTTTTGTTTCACTTTTTTGCATTATCTCCAGCCCTTCAACTGTTGCAGACACACTGCCCATTACTAAATCTTCTTCTTTCTCACGTCTCTTCCCTATCAACAATTTTCTATTAACAATTTTCTGGAACAAACTTTTCTGCATTTGCTATTAACAATTTTCTCAATTTTCTTCTTTCTCACTCTTCTGTATCAAAATCGGAGATTGCTGAGGCGGAATTTTTGGAACAAACTTTTCCGGACGAAGTAGATGTGGATGGCGAAGGATCAACGGAGTTCAGCAGGTCCGCCATTACCGCAACCCCTTGTCAAATCCAGGAAACCAGTCTGAAATCTAAACCCTAACCCTAGACGATACCGATCATGTCTTCGAAGCCAGGTTCTTCACGCTTTCTACAATTAATTCCTCCAGTTTGATCTTCGATTGCTTATAATTGCTTCTGATTTTACGCGTAGGTGGCAAAGCTGGTGGAAAGGCTAAGCCTTTGAAGCAACCTAAGAAAGATGCCAAGGACTACGATGAGGTATCTCTCTTTACTTTTTGCCGATCTATTATCTTATTATCATGGGATAGTTTTATAGTGTTGATCAGCCATTATTGGATTGTGATTTCTGATGGGGGTGTTTTTAATTTAGTCAAGTTTTAGATGACTTTTTGAATGCGTAATTTATTATGTAAAAACTATGGCTTTTTGGATGGTTGTCTCCTTAGTTAAGACTAAGATCATTGATTTATTATGCAATTGGGTTCTGGGATAAAGGAATGAAATTTGAAGTCTATTGTTTCTTTTTAAGGAAAAAGATCATGGTGGTAGAAGACGCATCGTGAAAAGAGCATGATTGGAATTTTCTCACCAGTAGTGACATGTATTGAGTTTCATCACCTGCAAAGTGAAAGAAAATTGAAACGTAATTGAACTGTTGTTGTGGTTTTGACACTTATGAGTCTTGAAGGAACTGTATGGTATGCTTTTTTGATTCATTTTACGTACGGCTGGGAAAATCTGACCCGATACAATTACTGACCTGAAGCGAACACGATATTAAGTGAGTTTAGATAGAAATTTTCAACCCGTTTAATTAAATGGATTGACACGGTAAACCCGTTTAATTAAATGAGTTAGGTATCAAGTTAGGATTTTCGACACGAAAAAACACCTAACTTAACCCATTTTTATTTAGGAATGTTAAATAGGTCAAGTCATTTGCTTGATAATTGTTACTGAATTATACCATTTATTAATAAATTTAGGTGAAAGTTACAATTAATTCTCTTTGAATATACGTAAGACTTGTTATTTTATTATATTTATCTTTGACTATGAATTAAAAGAAATCTCCTTATATATAAACTCAAATTATATTACCACGCAAATTGTTGAGTATGGTATGTCATTATTTCGATCCACAATGAGTTGTTTACTTGTTTTGTATAAATGAGTTAATAGTTAAATGGCTAAATTGGTAACTTTATTCTAACACGTTTACTTAAATGAGTAAACACTTTAAAATAAGGTCAACCCGTTTAAAATTTAAACGGTAAACGATCTCAATTTCTAACCCGTTTAATAAATGGGTTAGGTTCAGGTCGAAGAATTTTAAACCCGTTTAAATTTGACACGAACCCGACTAGACCTGACCTATTAACCAGTTCTAATCTTATGTTACTTTTTTTAGGAGTTATATGACATCCCCGTGACTTTTATTTTCTAATTTTTGAAAATAATCAAATATAGTTTAGTTAGTCTTAAGCCTTATTTCAAAATCTACCAGGATCAATGGCTCCAATCTTATTAGAAGTTAAGTTTAAGAGCAATTTTCTTAATTTTCTACATTTGCTATTAAGATTATTAAAAATAACTGAAGAATATAAAAAATAACTAAAGAATTTAATGTATGGTGTCGAAATATGAGTATTGAGCATATGCGGTAATCAACATGAACAGCAGTTGCGTAAACAATTATATTATCCAATCTTATTATGGGCAACGATTAGTGATATAGTGAGATATGGCTTTGCTATGTATGATGTCGAAATCTCCAGGTTACGTTAGGAGAATTTAATTTAAATAACTGAAGAATTGCTTCTCCTTGTCAAATTCATAGGTAAATTAGGTTGGGTAATTTTTTACCAAAATTTATCAAAAATTATCCAAGTTAAAAAAGAAAAAACATTTAATTTTGTTATATTAGGGTAAATTTGACAAAAGGTACTAAAAATTACCAAAATTTAACTTCAGTCAATTGTTTTTTACCCATACCTAAAATCTCTTGTTTCTGCATTAAACTTGACCATACTTATGGTTGATTGTTTCTGGGTGGATGATCTTGTTGCTTATTAATCAAGATGACAAAAATCAAAGAAATGATCTTGTTGCTGTACTCAAAATCAGGGCATGAAAGCAGATGGAGTCCCCTCCTCTGGTTCGTGTAGCAAAATTGTTCTTAAACTGAGCTTCTATTAAGATTGGAGTTTTTATTTGCTATCCCCGTTGATGGCTGGGTAGATTAGGGCAGTCAAATTCATGGGTAACTTCATTTTCTGCATTTTTTGCATTTTCTGCATTTTTTACACACTCTTAAATTGGTAATCTTCTCAATTTTCTGCATTTTTTAGATTTTTGCTTCTCAATTTTGCTTAATCTCTTATTGCATTTTTTGGACTTTACAATTCATTACTACTTTCTTATATAAATTATATGCTCAACACAAGATCATTTTAGTTGGGCCATACAAGTTACAATCCAATAGACCAACCAATTCAAGTATATACTAGGTTTACATTCAATCTACATATGTAGTTGTTTTCAACGTCAATATTCTATGTAGCTAGTCATCACTGCAATGCAATTCAACTTTCCCGACAACTCATATTTTTGCATACTAGTCATGTCTGCGCGTGCTTCGCACGCGCCGATCCGAGAATGTAGTAGGAAGAGAGCAATAATTCAATTGAAAAGTTTGTACGAAACAGAATGCCCCAAATCGTGTTCATATTTCACTGGTTAATGACCTCCATTTCTAAATTAAACATGGAGGGATGATTTGACAAAAAATACAGATGATGGGGCCAGCTAGATTACCAACTAAGATGCCAAGGGTAGATTACCAGTTAACATATGTACATCCCAATGGCTCAAAATACAAAAAAACATGTCAAAGTACTTGCTAACATTCATCTGGCGGAAGGAAACAGTAGTGGTCAAAGGAAACAACAGTGATCATTTAATTTACTGGCTGAAGGAAACGGTAGTGGTCGAAGGAAACAACAGCGACCATTTAACTTACTGGCCGAAGGAAACAGTAGTAACTTATTGCGGTAGTATGAGATAGCTAGTTAATTATGTCTCTAACGAGCCACTTCACGTGCTTTGTATCAAGCAAAGTCTTTGTTGAAACATGAAGAAGGAATTGCTTGATTTGTTCCTTGCATTCTAGTTCGCACTTGTGAGCAAATGCACGTTGATCCTGTTATAATATAGAAGCTATTAGGAATGAAGGAATGAAAGTGGAAAGTTAAATATAATCCTGTTATAATATAGAAGCTATTAGGAATGACACATACGCTTGGTTGGAGCTTGTATAATTCGCTAGCAGGTTTGCCAAGCAATTTCTCTGCAATGGATGCAAATGCAGCAAGTGGCATTTTCCCAGTATGATCTTGCACATCAAAATGAAGGACGTACCTTGTATAGAAGCGTAAGATATTAGAGTAATTTTACTTGTAATCTTTAGAATTGAAGTAATTCTATGAATTAGTATAAGTGTGGAGGGAATTAGAGTAATAATACAAGTGGGACTTAAAATGAAATAAAAAGTTATGCATAATTTAAGTAAGATGTTTTATAATAATACCTTGGCTCTGATGTAGTATTTCTGTTGCATTTGGAGTAATTGAATGTGGAATATATTGGATTGCTTGTTCCTAGTCCACAATTACCACAAGCTAGATATATGAAGGAGTTCTTGTTTTTGATAGAAGCAATGGTTGAGTGTACCCATACTGTTTCATTGGGTCGTGTGTTTTCAAACTACAATGGGGAAAAATGAATAAGTTATGCTATTTTAACTGTTAAGTGTGTGTGTGTATAAGATAAATTACGGAAAGTGGAAAGAAGAAGATAAATTACGGTTTTTGTTTCAAGATCAGCTATAGTCATTCTTCTGATCGATTCCGATGAAGTTGATGCAGCTGTTGTGGTGTTAGCTATGTTATTCTCCAATTGTTTCTCTTTGATGAGTGCAATGTTTGTAGCAAGCCTGTGTGTAAGAAGAATGTTAATTGGAAAAGTAGATGTTTAACAATCAAACTCTTGTACTATAAATATTATTTTGTAATTCTTGGGGATAAGTTACCATGCTCTTAAGTTTTCAGCTTCAGGAGTGTGCACATCAGATGTTAATGTGGATGATGGCGTAGCAGACAATTTACAACCTACAAATAATAAATGCAGAAAGTTTGATGAAAATATGCAATGTGGAATTATAATTATCATTGTATGATAAGCTATGTATTACCTCGGTATGTGCTAAGAGTGATGGCTGTGATGGCAACAGTTGGGATTGAACTGGAAGATATAACTGCTCTTACTGCTTCGCATTCTTGGATTGCAAGTTCATTCCAAGCGGAGAGCTTTGTGAATTTGAAGCTGCAATAATTGTTGCAAATATATATTTTTTGTCAACTGAGCCATTTTTTAATAATCAATAAATGTGTTTCCATAAGTTGATATTAATAAATACTAATAAATATTTTTGAGTGTTGGGATTTCATTTTTTGCTTTGTTGAGCTTTCTTTATGAGGCCTTGTTAGGCCTGTTTTTGCTGTATAATTTATTTAGGCTGGGTTTGCAACCTTGTTGCCTATTGGGTTTTTGGTGAGAGTCTAGATGACTACACCTGATGAGGCAAAGACAGGGGCCTAAACTTTCTTTTATTAGTAGTGGTTATTATGTTTAATAATTTTATTAGTAGTGGTTATTTATCAACTAAGTTTCAAATCATCTATATAAATTATCTATAATGTTATTTAAAGGGTAGTTGAGCACGAAAGATATAAGTACAATATTATTTAATTATGTAGTTGTGAGTTGACTTACGATTGATCGATTAAAAGAAGTTCTCTGACTTGATGTGTACTCCCATTCTTTTGTGATAAAACTGTCTTTACTTGATCGACATGGAGAACACCAACGAGCACATCTAAGGAAATTGAAAGGAAATGTTATTAGTAATGTCTATGGAAATTGAAAGTAAATGTTGCTAATAATGTGTAAGGTATATATGTATTCTAATATACAATAAGATGATCTAAATAAGAGTTTACCAAATCGATCTACTTGGCGGCCAATGGTATCAACTTGATCGAGGGTTAGACGTGGAAGATTGTCTGCAACATCTTCGATTGCTTCAATTTTTGTGTCTTGGTCAAACTCGATATGGTATTCATGCGGAACAACTTTGTACTGTTCAATGGTTTTCTTGATTTTTGCATCGGAGATGTAATATTCTTTCCCAAAAGAAAGAAGATTTCTTTACTCCTCAATTTTGTCATTAAATAGTGTTGTTTGCATTTGAGTCATCTAGACGATAGAAACTTATAATTAGCTATGCATGTACTTTTATAAGAATAATAATTTGTGTGTGGTAAAGGAAAGGCTATAAAAATGATATAATTTAAATTTACCTCACTGTCAATGAATATCAGTCTTTGATATCTGGTTCCATTTCCAGATATCCTTGGATGGAATTTCTCCATGACTTTGACTTTCACCTTGAATGAAGTTACAGTGTCATTCAATTCTCGCAAGTACTTCATTGGTGATGTCATTGTAATCCTAAGGGTGAAAACCTTATTAGGTGTTTGAGTATTTGTAAATGACATGAATTTCTATAGAAAACACAAGTAGATGAGAAGCTCTTATATCATTTAATAATTGTTTAAAGTTAGGTCAGCATGACAGTTGATACCCATGCAGGGTGATTACTTGCTCCCAACAGACATAAGCTATTAGTTCAGTGATACACACCACTATGAAAAGCAATTATATACCCATCAATACAACATGCCACACAATCAGCACATTAAGAGACAATTGAATAGGTTTTAGCAAGTAAAAAATGAAGAAAGAAATGTGAAACACTCATTTATATGACATATACTCATTTATATGCCATTTGGTTTCAATTAAAGGTTGATAAACAATTACAATTACATAAGCATTGAACCTTGGTGATGATTAGACAAAGTTAACAATATGTATTATAATTAAAATAGTGAGATCTAAAAAAAAAAGTTTTTAGGGTTTATGCCATGTTAGGTGTTGTTTTGGTGCTTCAAAAAAAATTCCTTAATTGAATCTTGGGATTTACTACTATAACTGCATACATGAAATATAAGTTGATGGTATTGAAATGTATATAATCAAATTTATGCATATACAATTTTAAAGAATGGTGAAAGTATATTACCTCGGGTATGTTCTTGAGAAGGATTTGAAATAAGGTTGTCCTATTAACAAGGAAGAGAAGTGATTAGTAAAGACATGCATGTACAAATAAAGGGTATATGAGTGTGCATGATGTGAATCAATATTGATTGATTAGTAAAGACATGCATGTACAAAAGATGTGATTAGTAAATACATGCATGTGCAAATAGTTTTCCACATTTGTCTTAATAAATTGATTTAATTAATAGAATAATTGAAATGTGAAGAGAGTAGCTTTTAATGTTCTACACACATATATTTGGATGCAAACATAAGTAGAATAGACATGCATGCACAGTGAAGGAGATGTTATGGAAACATTATTACAGAAATTGACAAAGAATTACTGGATTGATATCCAGTGGTATGACTAAGAGAAAGGGTGGTTCAGGAATAGGTGAGAAATGGTGTTACCTTAGAAGCAAGTGATGAAGGGCAGGAGAAGGTATGGTTTAATTTATAAGAGGGTATTTATAAGGTGATAATGTGTGTTGGTGGGAGACATTAGTGGACAGGTGTTTATATTAAAAAGGAAGTGATTAAAAATTTGTTTGACAAGTGTTTAAGTGAATTTGTAGTGGGTTTTAATAAATATGTAAGAGATATTTGTATATTTTCTATAGTGGAATATTTATATTTATTATGGAAGTGGTTCATAATTAAAATTAGAGTATAAAATTGAATTGCGGATGAGTTGTTCAACTATGTCTGGGCCTTAACCATTGTTTTTTCAGGATGAAGAAAAGGCGAAAACAAAACCAAACAATTCTAGTTTTAGTAGTATAATTCAATTAATCATTCAAAAGAGAGCACTAATCTGAACTTGATAAAGAAAAACAAGAAATTTTCTTGGACAAACCTTTTCATCAGGCTCTTGATCTCATTCCAAGCACTCTTCCTAACCAAAACTTTCTTTTGAAAGTATTATCGACTCTAATCACCTGAAATGGTAAATTTTCAAATCAAATCAACACCAACTACACCCTCCTCAACAATTTAATTATTCAAAAACTAATATGAAAGACATATATGTATCAAGAACTTACCTGGTTACTCGGTTGAGTCATCTGGGAAACCAGAGACTTAACTTGGGATCAAATATCTGCAAAATTCAATTTCGGGGGTAAATAAAGACCCCAACTTCAATTTTAGCATACTTCAAGAATTAAAGAATTCAGATTCTTCTAAACTTAACCTACACCCTAAAAAATCATCCATATGCAATGAAAATTTAACATGCAACAGCAAATTAAATCTCTAGACTGTCTTTAGACAACTGACCTAAAAAAAATAGCAATTTTTTTAATGGCCATCTTTCACGCAATTGTTTTGTCCTGTTGTGAGAGCAACTTCCAACAAAGTTTCTCGGATAAATCACAAACAATGTTCCATCACTTCTAATTCACTTTGTTAGAAGAATTGGTAAGAGGAGAAATTGAGGAAAATTATATTAGTAAACATATAAAAGTGATAAATGACTAACTACAATATACCCGCTTTCTGTAATATATCAAATGCTACAATATTTTTGGTAATAAAATTTGATATTTCATCATTTTCACATGGCTTTATAATAATCTTAAGATTCTCAGATTTTCTAGCACGTGAAAGAGCAACGTAAAGTTGGCCATGTGAGAACACTGGTTCTCGAAGATACACACCCACTCGATCCAACGTTTGACCTTGAGCTTTATTAATAGTCATGGCAAAGCTAAGTTTTATTGGAAATTGCTTTCGTTGGAAATGAAAAGGATATTTGTCTGAGGTAGAAGGTTTTAGAGGTATACGTGGAAGGAACACACGATTTCCTTTATAATGTCCAGTTGCTATTTCCGCATCAATCACATTATTAAGTAGACGTTTGCAAATTAGGCGAGTACCATTACATAAACCTGAAGAAGGATCTAAATTCCTTAAAAGAATGACTGGACAATTTATTTTCAACACTAACTTATGTGGAGGAATTCCTGAGGGAGTTAACGTATTTAAGAATTCGGTTGGATAACTCTCAATAGTATTGTCAATAGCTTCATCATAACTTCTATACGTATGTAATTCACCAGGAAATTTAGATATCAACATCTCATTTATAGCATCAACATCGTCATTTTTTGGAGCTAATATTGCTCTTTTTGTAAATATGTCATTATCTAGATATGGTGAAATCATCTCAGGAAATGTATGCTTTACTAATTGAGTAATAGAATTTTTTTCATTGTCAAAATTAATTACCAAGTTGTGTGGAAGTTTAACAAAGTCATTTGATGAAGTTTGAAGCTTTCCATCGCCAAGATCTAGCAAAAAATTTGAGAATGTTGGGTCTTCTGTTGATCGCATGTTTCACCAAACGAAATTTCTCAAAATGTGGCCATAAGTAGGATGTAACTAAACTACTCAATATAGCTTCTTCTTGTGTCCTTCGAGGAATGACCGGTAATACTTGTCGAAAATCACCACCAAATACAAATACTTTTCCCCCAAACAATTCATCGGTGGAACATAAATCTCTAAGCAAAACATCAACTGCTTCTATGTTTTCTTTTTTTGCCATTGATGCCTCGTCCCAAATGAATAAGGATGTTTCACGAAGTAATTGAGCTAATGCAGATTGTTTGGGTACACGACAACAAGATGAGTCATCATTCTCCAGAGGCAATTTAAATCTAGAGTGGGCTGTTTGACCACATGAAAGATTTGACGCTGCAATACCAGAAGATGCTGTTGCAATAGCAAGAAGACCACTCATTCTTATACGTGTTAAAAGTGTATTATATAGGAAAGTTTTTCCTGTACCACCGGGACCATCAACAAAGAAAACTCCAGGTTTTTTGCTAGTGACCCTATTTAATATACATTCATATGCGCTTCGCTGGCCTTCATTTAGGTTCTCCTCAGCTCCAATATATTCAGTACTAATTGGTGCATTCCGAGCTTCAATGATTTCTTTCATGTTCTTATCTCTTGATTTCAAAAGTTTATCGAACTCATGAAAGCCAAAATCTAGGAAAGCTTTTCCTTTAGTTTCCAAAAAACCTTGTAGTTGTTGGATGGTAAGATATAAAACTGTCCAATCATCATTAGGATATTGTATTTTGTAATCCTCTGACAAATTGTCAAAATACTTTTCCCAAAGATATTGTGGATTCTTAAGGTTACAGAAGATCAATAATACAACGAATAATCGTCTTAAACAAAAGGGCATTTGATACTGAATAGCTTCATCTAAACAGTTTTCAATTGCATCATCTTTTTCTAATAATCCATGTTTTTCGGCGGCTTCACGGAAAGATGAACACACATAACCATTCACTTTTAGCATATCTAGAAAAGATTTCGGAGACTTTATTTGGGTTAAGAGCATTCGAAGATAATATCGCTCACCTTCTATAGGATTTGCATTTACCAATCTGCCTATACTTCCTTTACGTTGTCTTTTCATCCATATTTTATTTGATTTATCCCAAACATAATGTTCTGGCATTTCACAATATAACAAGTTTAGGATATTATCACTTTCATTTCGTTTGTTCATTTCAAAAAACTCTGTCAACATAGTTCGTGTCCTTGTCTCGTCATTGATTACTTTAGATAATTTTTCTTGCGGACGAAAAGTAATAGGTTGCATGTCTGGCAAATGTAGCTGAAGTTGAAGGACTGCTGGATGCATATCATACATTATAAACCCATAGATTCTCCATGCAACTTCAGGAGGGGAAATCCATCTTGCAGATTGATAACAACTTATCTCATCCAAATCAGCCTGGTTAATTAATCTGACATTCAAAGCAATGCGATCATGGCCTTTATAAATATACTTATATAAATATTTCACTGCTTTTATCGTTGAACAAACCTCAACATTCATATGACAATCAAACTTTGCTAGCAAATATAGATTATAAGGAACGACCCATTTATTGTCTAACCAACATCCTCTAACTCTAACTTTTTCACCAGTATTTCTTCGCCTATATATTGGGTATGAATCTTTGCCAATTGTTGTAAATTCACAGAATGCTTTAGGAAAATGATTCTTACATTCTTTTTGCATACCTTTTTTTATCATACAAGCATTGTCTAGTTTCTCAATACCACATGGACCATGCATCATATGTCGATAATCGCTTTCTCGCAGATGTGAATTTTCATTATTTGGAATCTCAAAGATCGATATTTGTCAAAGTCTTCAGCTTGTCTTATCTTACAATGGGATTTTAAGATAATCAAAAAATGCACATGAGGCAGGCCTCTCTTTTGGAATTCAATCACATATATATATGCAGCTACTTCACCAAAGATTTTATTTTCCATAATTTCACGCTTTAATTCCATTAGTTTTGAGTGAAATATTCGAGATAGCAAATCTGGTCTGTCTTGCGCTTTCTCTCTAGGTAATAATTCTTGTGTTATTTCTTTTCATGCAGGATTACATGTCATTGTTAAAAAGATATCAGGCTTTCCATACTTTTGAACTAATGCCATAGCATCTAAATATCTACGACGCATGTCACAAGGTCCTCCAATAAATGAAGGAGGTAAAATAATTGGATGACCAACTTTAGATCCATCATTTTCACCTATTTGTAAACTATCAAGTATACCTTGATATAAATCGGCACGAATAACATTCTGATTATTTCTAAGGAAGTCCAAACGCATGCTTTCGATTTTCACATACATATCAACAATAAATTGTTGAAATAAACGTCCAGCTCTTAGCAAAATATTAGTTACCTTTTCTCGTATTTGTAATAGATAGCACTAGTATTCTCGACATGAGACTTCTTTTTCCTGTTTTCTTTTACTACGTCTTGAGACAACTGTCAAGTAGACATAATAATGCTATCAATATATATATACGAATATATGAAAAGAATAGAATTCTCATGCAAAACTCTAAAAAAAAAGGAACTGACCCATATTTTCTTCATTAATTAAATCTTCAGCTGTTTGACAGACACCTTCTCTTAGTGGGAATATTTGATTAGATAATTGGCAACATGATTGATTATTCCTCTTAATTCCTTGATGCCACCCGCTTTCTCCATAAGGACATAATAATGGATATTGAAGTGGATCATAACAACCATAGTAATGTAAAATTCTATGACTTTTACCTGATTTCCCAAAAACCATTATATGTCTACTACTTAATGCATTTGCATCCAAGCAAATAGCAGCAACTTGTGAACTTGTAGGAGTATTAAAAACTCGTTGATCAAGACCAGCATCACACTTAAGAATAATTTGACTCTCATCTCTAATCTCCAATTCACGTAAAGACCGAAAGAAGTTTGCGTATGGATTATCAATCAAAATATTCATTAAAATACTTATTATATCAGGGCGTAAGGTCGAGAAAAATCGAGATCTATTTTCAACTTCATGATCAGTATCATAAAAATATAATTGTAAATATTTAGGTCCATCTTCTGAGGGAAGCAGATCATCAATAAAGTGATATATTTGCCCTTGCACCTTAAAAGTGTAAACACCATTTGTGTTTCTTGCTAACGATTTATCGTTGTTCACACCCATTGAGCTAAATGCAAACATATTATTATAAAGGCGAGCAAAAGTCTTAAACTCAAGCGAAAGAGGTTCATTAGACGTAAATAACTTAACAAATTCAGGTGGAGAATCATTAATAGCTATACTTACCTGACCATCAGCACAGCAAAAACCTCGAGATTCATAGGCAAACTTTTTGGCTTCACATCTATTGCAAATAGTAGGTGCAGGAAGTTCAAATACTTTATCAGGAATATCTCTATCATTGCCTGCAAGAGTTTTCCTTGATCATATCAAAACCTTATGCAAAATTTATAATTAACCAAGAATGATGTAGATGTAAAGAAAAGCAGAACTTTACGTTTATTAAGTGTAGAAGAATGATTAGCCCCCGTTGAAGAACTTTCACCTTTCTCTTTTAGCTTTCGCTTACGATTTCTTTGCCTTCGGAGACGTAATTCTTCTCTTTGGCATTCATTGTCTTATAATTGTATTGCAAAATATCAATGTCATCACCAATACTAATATAGAAAAATGAGAGGTACAAGGAAAATAGTAGGTTAGAACTAATACCTGCAATGTTACAATGTTGACCATCATTTGGCTCCATGTATTGTTGAAATCTCCATCGCGACATATTGTTGTTCTAAATTAAAGGATTAAGAAGATTAGTGTGATTTTAATTTGGTAGCAATGAATTTAAGTACTTGCCTCTCATACAGGTTTCTACTATAACAAGAGGCTACAGGTTACAAGTTACACAGCTGGACCTCAAAATCATTTGTCAACAGGTTGTATAGTCATTCTCTCCAAAGACAGGGAAAAAGAAACAGAGGGCAAAGATAAAGCAAGAAGAAACAAAGACAAAGATAAAGCAAGAAGAAACAAACCTACTTATCTACCATTTTCTCCATCAAACCAAAGGAGGCCTTACTGTGAGCGGTACGAGCAAATTAAAAGAAAATGTTCAAGACAATGTTCAGTTCATATTGATAATCCTTGTGGGTTTCTATGGGCAAAGACAACACAGGGGATAGCTGGTGGCTTTCTACTGTTAATAAGGCTTTAAATATTAATCTTTCATTTATTTTTTTTCTATATTGTGCTCCAAAATTCCTAACATTCTAACTTTTTCAATATATAATCACATAATTACAGTATCAAATATTTTAAAATTTTAGTACAAGTTAGAAGTAATCGATGATCATACTATATTAATTAATAGTAAATATTGAGCATAGCTTTTTCACAAAGAGGGGCAGAATAGTTTGACCGAATCAATGAGACTTTAATGTTGTACGCTTGGCTATCATGCAGTCTGACATTGTCATTGTAACCAGGCATAATTCAAAATATCTATTAGAAAGTGCAAACACAACATTCATAGGATAAAATTCACTTTCTGATTGCTTAAACAATAACAAAATTCAATGAAATTAATTGCATGACATTTCTTCTCAGCAAGGAAAAGCCAGAATCAATGGTGCAAGGAATCATTTGAATGTGAATAAGTGCATCTTCAAACTATCAGAGAGACCAGAACATGGAAAACATTATCGGACAGAAAACTGCAAATCATTCTCATTCCACTTCAAATTACAGATGACAATGCATACCGCAACACTAAAGATGCAATTTTGGTGTCCAGCTCCTATGCAACTATACTGTGGCAGCTAAGTCACTATTATGAACGGCATGATATAGAGGGAAAGCAAAATGACAAGAGATTACTTCCCCGGCTTAACTTTTTAAAATTTCATTTAATTTTTTTGCCTCAGGAGGCAATATGGTCCACAAATCAAATGCAATTTTGCTGGAAAGCACATGGCTAACAAATTAAATACCACTTATGGATTAACCTTAAGGCTCACTAAGATTAATATTTTTATGGTTGTAATATCAAACAACATTTTCCTGGTCTTCCTCTCATCTCATGACTCCCCCAAAGCTCACTACAACATAGACATACTCACTACACACTATGAACATAACTATAATCAAACCAAATACCACTGATCTGTTTGCCAACCAAGGTTTTTTGGGTAAATTTTGTTCATTATGACATGATGTCTATTACGTCTTAACTCACATAAATTAAACCCAAAGAGACATAAAATTTAAGAAAGATTTCAACTTTGCAAAGAAACAAAAGGGAATACCTACCAATTTCAAATATCCAGACATACTTTTCCAAATTTGTTCTAAGGCATCAATAAATGAAACAAACTCAGACACTGAAATAGTGTTCTTGCCGTAAACATCAGCCTGATCTGTATCACAAGAAATATTTGAAAGCAACTACCTATACCCCAGATACAACAATGGGCATTGATAATTGACATGCAATATGAAAATTTGACATGCAAAAATAAATTCATTGATTCAAACCTGGACTGACTTCAAATCGAAATTTTTATAACCTGTCTCACTAAATAAGAGAATACATACCTGAAATGAGAGACGCGATGATGAGTGAAATTGAGCAGCTGAGATTGAACGAAGACAGGAGGAGAGCGAGGACAACAGGAGGAAGAAGGAGAGTAGGAGCAGGTGAGAGGGTGAAAATTGAGAAATGTCGGTTTAGGGTTTAATGTGACCAGATAGAGGGATCTCGGATATTGAACAAAACAAAACATGGGCATGGAAGAAAATTGGTATTTGTGACAAGAGTATATACGGAATTCAACATTTGGGACACAGTTTTGGATTAGCGGCTTTTAATACAGTTTTGGATTATTTCTGGCCTTCAACAAAGCTTTCGTAATTTAACATTCTTCTCATTGGGTATAATCTTTCAAAATTTGAAGTTCTTAGAAGTGGAGTGTGTTTCAAAATGATGGGAACACAGGATATAGAAAAAAAGAAGAAGAAGATAGGAATATGTGTTATTTTGAGAACTATTTTTTTTAGTTTTGTTTATAAAACTTTGGGCTTAAATTGATAGAAAAAGGAGGTGTTTAATAGCTATTTTTTCTTATTTCCTCAGGCGAACATGGATATTGTGATAATTTGGAATCCTTGCTTGTCGCTTAATTTTAAAGGTAACACTCTCAACTGTTGATTCTTTTATTGGGTATAAGAGGTTTAAATGTAATTGGCTGTTTCGGCCTCTCTGATTCCATTGGTTCAGTCTGGCTTTGAAATAAAAGGGTCCTATGACCGCTAATTATCAAAAAAAAAAAAAAAGAGGTTTAAATGTATTTCTGTGAATTTGTAATCTAGATCGATAGATCAAATATACATGAATCTTTTCTCACTTTTATTTTTTTATAAACTATCCTGCTTTCATTAGTGTGGCTCAAAAATACCATGGATATGTATGCTTGGTTAGGTAGATAGATCGCTTGAGAGTTGGGACTATTTGATAAGTAAACTGCTCAACATTTTAGTATTCCTCTATGAATATAGGATTTGGTTGGTTAATGAGATTGCTAACAAAATTAACTTTACTTTTGAGATTAACAAATCCGGGGATTTAATTATTTTTAGGGGGGTTGATTGTGCTTCCTTTCGTGTGGAGTTTGATAATGGTGGATTTGGCCCCAAACTGGTAATTAATGTGAGATGCTTCTTTATTTGAATTCAATTTGACTGTTATGGTTGATTTCAATTTGTAGTAATAGGTCTTTGAGTGTAGTGTCAAGTGTAACCTCCTATTTGGAAATTATTTTTTTCTTTGGATATGAGGAGAGGGGGAGGGGGTTATGTGTTTGTTTAAATTAACATCAATCCCTATCCAAATCCAATACTCCTTATGGCCAGCTACAAAACAGGGTGTGGGGGTTTGTCATAGCATGTTTCAAAACCTAGAGAGAGTGATTCCATTGACCCAAGATGTAATTCCATATGCATACATGTTTGTCCAAATTTGTAGTGAATTTCTCTTTTTCTAACAAGAAATCACATTGTGTGAATGATTCTACTCACAAAAGAAACATAAAAACACTGAGGCAACAATCTTTGATCTTGCTCCTCTTTGATGTTGGTGCCATGTCATAGTGGTTTGCTACCAATATCTTATATATGCTTTTGCTTTGATATTTTGAGGTTTTGCGTGTTGATAATATATTGTAAAATTTAATGTTAAAAAGTCAGGATAGAGAAATGTGAATTGACCGTGTAGAGAAAGAAAGCTTAGAAAGAGAAAGATGCTAATCATTAAGAGTTTGGACATATCTTTGTGGTTTTCTTTGGTGTTTCTTCTCCTCTATTCACCTATATAAGCAAGGTTTATGTTATGTCTGCCAATTAAGTACATCTATTACCTACTACCTTCCAATATATATTTGTGTCCTACTGAGACTTTTGTTGGACGTTAGTGTTGTCTACTATCGCATTATGTTTCTTTAATATAATCTATATTGAGGTTGTAGAACACATCACTATAAGTTGCAAATTAAATGAAGCACCGAAACTCGTGGGTTACCAGCAATAAGAAGCGAATACCATTTAAAAAGTTTGTTTTATATTTTTATTAAGGAATATTTATTAGGATTATTGCTATATGTATACGTATTCATGCAAAATATGTTGACATCATAACTATATATGCAAATGGACTTGTAAGAACTATAAGATTCTCTCATTTGTTTTTGGAAAAACCTCTTTAGTGTATGCATAACATAAAAATATAACTAGCTCCAAATAAGAGTCATTTGAAAGAATTTGTTGATGAGCACTAACAATGGGTATTATCAGAGTTATTTTAATGTCGTATGGTTCAGTAATTATCCATGTTGGCTTTGTTTAATTGAAAATTACTCATATTTTGGCTCTAAATAATGAGTGTATTGTTTTTATTTGCGGCACTTTCTATCTTTTCACGATAAATTTCATGCAATTCAATTGAAATTATTCATTTTCTGGCTCTAAGGAATCCATATGTTGAACCTCAAAAATGTGTTGCTCTTAAATAGTATCCAAGTTCTTCAATAAGGACCTCGTTGCTAAAGACGAATCAAGACTGTAAGTGCTCACATTTTATTCTTGTGTAAAAGCGTAATCTTTAGAGGCATTGGAACTATTAGGATTTTGAGATTTTCTTGATTCCGCATGCTATATTTAAGCAGAATCTACATTTTCCAAAACGTTATTCCAAGGAAGAGTCCTCTCGGCTAAGTATGGACTCATAATTGCCTTGGAGACAAATTTAGTCTCAACTCATAATTTCCTCGGAGGCCAAGTGAGTCAATTCATTGTTGTGGATTGCTTAATTTATATCGAATGCTACCAATATGCTTACCCCTCAACAGACCCTTGATGAACTAATACCTAAGGAATCTCATGTTCAATTTAGCAAAACTTGCTTAAGTTTGATCACTAAAATCAATATTTAAACCTGTGAAATATTAGATATCTAAAACCTTATTGAACTATTCACTTGAATAATACACTGAGGGGATAACTTAATTTACAAGAAGAGGAAAGACTTTGCATATGGAAAACTATGAGCATGACTTGAGATTCCATATGGTGTCGAGAACCTCTAACAATGAGAACTAAACCTTCATCAAACCAAGAAGAAATCTCAAACTAAAGTTTACATTCTCTCATAGTATCCTGTTTACAAATGCTTTAATTATGTGGGAATTCTGAAAATGAAAGAAAAAGGTTTGAAACTAATCGTTCTTGGTTTTTACTTCTTTGTTCCGTCTCACCTGCTTGAATTTTTCCGGGTTGTCGATTTTCGATTCAGGTGATTGTGAATTTTAACGACAATGAGCGGATTCGACATTTGGGTTTGTGTTTGCATGAATGAATCGTAGCTTCTTACTCCTCTCATTTAGATCTTCCTCTTCTTTTCTTTTTGAACAAACTTATAGGCTACAACCACAAATTGATCGTTACTGAAACTAGAGCTTCTTCTCTAGGTGAGTGAGTGTGTTAAATTTGTGGGTTGATTGGTTTGAATTTATTTGTTGTTTGGTTTCTATGTTTTTGATAAATTTGTGGGTTAATTGGTACCAATAATAATTAATCTGACCACTAAGGCCTTCATCTTGCATTGATTCACCGCCTACGGCACTAACTCCACCATTGTTGTTTTCACTTTTCCCAGGTGATTCATGCCTTTCAAGTAGTGTAGTGTTGAGCTTTCTTTATATGTTGCATGATGCTATATTTTTCATACTATTTCAATTTTAGTAATTTTGCAGGGATTTGCATTTGTTTGCTTCAAACTTGAGTTGTTGTGTCCATCTCTTTTTGTTCTTTCTCAGTTGTAAATGAATACAAATACTATTCCTCATTGGGTATGTTTCCAATTTAAATGTTTATCTCATCAGTTGTAAATGTAATGGTTTTGAACCTTCATTTACACTTGGATATTTGGTGACTTTAACAATCATTTTGACATTTTCAATTTAGAAGGTTATATTTTTACACTACATTGATTTTATGGATCTGCTTTGTCCAAATTTGAAACAAAGGTAAAATATACTTTTTTTGAGGTAAATGACTCCTTTCTATTATATATGTGCTTGTTGTTTATATCATCTATATTTCAACATGTCTCTTATTCTTAACTCCCAAATTTCTATCAATCAGTATACCGTAGGACAATTTGGATTGTTACAGGCTGTTGTATCATTTGTTACTATTTCTTCTTTTTTTTTATAGAATTTTTTTGGATATTATTATTTATACATGTGTTGGTTAGATATTCATCGCACATCTTCTAACTATTGGAGCTCTTTTCACCTTGAAACAGGTTAGTGAGCAATTCTTAAATACCTAACATCCTGAGTCAACATTCTCAAGTCTGTTATAAAGGCTAAAGCTATTGCCAAGGAGCAAGGTGAATGCTTATGTTAAATTATTGTTGTTTACTGTCTCTATGAGAAAGTTTCATTTGCAAAATCTCAGGTTCCTTATAAAGAGTAAATTTGTTGCCAAATAATAAGGTGAACACTTGTGTTAAAGTCTTTTGGTTTACTATCTTTTGTTCTCTCCATGAGAAATTGTCATTTGTAATATGCTGAATTATTCATTTTTATCAATCCTTGTAGCAAAGTCCAAGCATATAGAAATGAAAATCAAGCTAAACTCATGATCATAAAATCAGATTAGCTCCTCAAATGTTGGGCACAAGACCTTTGTGGTTGGAACTTGCTTTTTTGGATGTATATTGTTTAGTTTACTAGAGTTATATTTATATCGAGAATTCAAAAGTCCATCTCCAATCATGTTTGCCCATTTTATGCAAAGTTCTCTGTACTCCTCTCCAGTCTACTGTTTTTGAAAATTAGACTTGAGTGGTCGGAACTTAACTATAATGTAGTGTGCTTAATGAACTATACCATTACATTCTATTGTATGTTGTAATTTGTATTTTCTGAATAGCTAAATTATGGGCACAAAGCTAGGTGGTCGAGGTAGTTACTTTTTCTAAGTTTACTAGCACCTTTTATGTGAATGTTGATTGTGTTGCTGAAAGATCATCTCCTTTGCATGTTAAATTCAAAATATGAAGGTTCATATATGAAAGATTACTACATTTATTGTGGCCTTTTATCTAGTTGCACTCTTGCTTACTCTATATTACCAACATGCATCTGTTTGTTTTGATATTGGTTTTTAGTTCTTGGCTTTTATAGCTGAATGAATACCTTACTATGTATACGAGGTTAAGTTAGAACCCTTTTGGCTTTTTGGCTATTATGTTAGTTAATTATTATTGCATATATTGCAGATTTTGTGCCTTTTGGCTATTATGTTGGTTAATTATTATTGCATATATTGCAGATTTTGTGCCTTTTGGCTAGAGATGGATTAAAATGCTAGACAGAGTATGTCTAGGGAGGACAAGATACTAAAAGTTGTCCAAGAAATAAGATCTAAATTACTTCACGAGTTTTAAGATTTAGTTTTTATTTAAGATCTAAAATTTTAATTTGTATTTCCAGAATAGTTAATAGGGACACCCATGTATCCTAACATTCAAGAGTTCCAATGGACAATTTAGAGTAGGTAATTTTTTAACTTCTAAAACGATAATTTTTCGATTCTACTAGATACTTTTTCTATGTTTTTTTTATCAACTTTCTATAAATGACCTTGAGATTGTGGATAGTAACATATTCTTAGCTTCAAAGGTGAATGGCTAGCAAAATATGACATTGCTAGCAAAATATATTTTCAGATTGTGACTAAATTAATTGATTTGTATTGATGTTCATGATGAGCTACTAATCGTTCTGCTTCGCTGCTCCCTGATGATAATCCCTTGAAGGAAAAATCCTCTCTTTGATTTGGAGCTATGAGTTTCTTTTTCTTTTCTATGTATTTTGGTATTTATCAGTCATCTTTACATTTCGAATTAGGGTTCACAATACTCATCTACCATCTACTGTTTGAAAAACACATGGTATGATTGGTTGATTGTTTTAAAGCTTGCTTACTTGTGTTCATCAATATAAAGAACAAATCCTCTTAATATTTTCTAGTGAGCATGCATCAAGTAAGCATCATCATCAAGCTGCAAGTTATGTGCTAGCAATTACTTTATTTGAGTTGTAGTTTCCTATTGTGATTTGTCATACAGTTATGTTATGCAATCTAGATTCAGATTGCTTTGCGGATTCTATGCTTTGGGAAAGAAGATTCAGATTGCTTAACGAATTTATGTTTGATTTGTAAATCAATTTGTAAATCAGTTGAACTTTACGAGGATTAGAACTATTAGGTTGATATTTCAACGAGTAAATAATAGGAAGTATACTTACACATTTTGTGTTGTAACTGCTTACATAATAAATTATTAATGAGTTATTGTAAATATATCTCATCTTATATACGAATTACAATGCAAACCATCGAACTTGATTTGTTCACCTAAAAGCCTTCAAGGCACAAGGCTTTTTTTTTTCTCCCAAATTACTTTGCTAGCATGGTTTGTTGTCCCTCGGCCTTCTTTACCGAAAAATCCTAAAGATTAGGCCTCTCATATGATGATCCTATCAACTTTGCCCAATTATGTTGGCCTCTAATAATGCAACTCAATTTTATGTGGAGGGAAGGTGTGATAGTGTCTGGAATAGAGATTTTCCTGTGTCCATTGAGTCTGCTATTGTAGCCTAACATTTTGACCTCTGTTGACTGTTAATGACAATTTTGGGTGACACTTTTTCCTAAAAAAAAAAAAACTTTGATCTAAACCTATCCAATTTTTAAAATTATGTTCTCGTTTTCATTGTTAAAGGTGTTGACAATAAGCTTTTATAATGAAAAATCTAAATTATTGGAGAGTGAATTTATTGTACTACCTCCGTCCTAAAATGTTTGTCCTTTGTTTTGACTAAAATTTAACCATTGATTACATAAAAATTATAATGAGTTACGATATAAAATTACTGTGGTTAGAAAGATACCTTAGTAAATTTTACAATGACAGTAATTTCATATCGTTACTCATTGTAATTTGAGAATAATTAATAGTCAAAATTTAGTTGAAGGGTAAACATTTTGGAATGGAGACAGTACAATTTAAACATGCTAGATATGATTGCATTCAATCCCAAGCGCGCAACGCGCGCATATTACCGCTAGTGAGGGATAAAGAGGAAGAGGGAAAGTATTTTAATACTTTCCTTACCTTCCCCCCTCATGAATATATCTAAATAAATTTAACGTTAATGATCCTCTTCCCTAGAAATTTTTTTTTTGATAGAACTCTTCCCTAGAAATTGATTGTTGATCATGAATGTGTTGCATTCATGATTGTTTTTATAATATACTAGTCTTAAACTTGTGCAATGCAACATGTAGAAAAATAGTTATTTTCATAGAAAAAAAATAAACTATATATAAATGAGAATATAAATTAGAAAGAGCGAAACATTAATGATATTATCAAATAAAAACGTATCGTAACATAATTGTTCAAATAATTTAATGATATTATTATTTTGTCAAAATAATTACTGATATTTGGACCAAAATAATTTAATTCAGTATCTATCTATCTTCTGATTGGTCGAAATCCCTACAATTAATCTCCTTTCTCCAATTAGCGGGACCCACAAACATTACTATTAATATTATATAGATTATTATTATTATAGTGTTATTATTATTATTATTTTGCCAAAATAATTACTGATATTTGGACCAAAATAATTTAATTCAGTATTTATCTATCTTTTGATTGGTCGAAATCCCTACAATTAATCTCCTTTCTCCATTTAGCGGGACCCAAAAACTTTACTATTAGTATTATGTAGATTATTATTATTATTATTATTATTATTATTATTATTATTATTATATATATATATATAGATTATTATTATTATTATTATTATAATAATAATAATAATAATAATAATAATTATTATTATTATTATAGGCAACACCAAAATAATTACTGTTAATTTGCACCAAAAAAATTTAATTCAGAGTCCAAAGCAATCAAGGATTAGTGATACTTTCTGGTTTTTTAAATTTTAAAATAAAAATCCGGATCGAAAATAAAAAAAATTGAAAATAGAAAAAAATATATAATTTTATATACATTCAATAACTAATAGTCCAATTAAAGTATCCGTACATCATGCGGGATATTAAAGACTAGTTGATCTTTATATACATTCAATAACTAATAGTCCAATTGAAGTTTACCCATTTTTGAGGAGACGTGTTATAGATTTATAATTACAAATTTTTAAAGTCTAGTAGTGTAATGCAAGATGACTGAATTATGGTGATTCATAAGTTTTGTTATTTTCGCATATGTTGACTTGGACCAAGTCATGATCGGAAGAATTGGTTTCCTAGCTAGTTCGAAAACAGTGTACTTAGTCCCCACCCGCTGACCAAGACCATACCTCTTCAACCCATCCTACTTAGACCAAGACAAGACCTTTTCATACTCAATGTATTATATATCTAATTATCTATCTCATTCTCATTAAACACTACCCAGTACCCACCTTTGTTTCTCATTTTAAAAAAACCATTCCAATTCACTATACAGAAGAATATAGACACCCTTTCTGGTAAAGCAAGAATGTCCATGCCAGAGGCGTCCTCATCCAGCCTTAAGTCACTTAGATGTTCTCTAGCTGACTTGGGTATGCACATTGCCTGGGATGACTTATCAAGCATCAGTGAAGAAGACAATAATGCCCATGAGCATCATGAGAGCAAGAGACACCTGCTGAACAAGTTCATCAATGGTGACATCAGTGTTGTTCATGCCTTGCTTAAAGCTAGGAAATTGTGTATGTTTTCTATGTATACCTTCCCATTTAGTATTACAGTACCCTTAGAAAGAAATTAAGATTGACTAATATATGCATTCATTGTGCAGCGACATTGCGAGTGATGGGGTTGTTAAAGATGAACCCTGGAGGTGTAATGAGTAAAAGCGACGAGAATGGAAGGAAGCCTCTGTCCATGGTTGCTCACCAAGGCTACCTCGAAGGAGTTTCCTACTTGCTCACAAATTTTCCAAAGTATGCAGATGAACCTGATGAGGATGGCATGTATCCTATACACAGCGCTGCTATGGGTGGCCATGATCAGGTTGTGGCAGAATTCCTGGGGAAATGTGCCCACACAATCGACCAAACCAACTCCAAGAATCAAACCATTCTTCATGTTGCTGCTTTGCACTCGAGAATTTCTGTTCTTGTGTTTCTGTTGGAAGCACATAGAACTAGTATTACGAAAGCACTTTGGTATAAAGATAATGACGGTGCTACTTTCACGTATTATTTGGAAAGAAACGCAAAAGAGAGCAGGGAAGCGTGCAAATAACTAAGACTAGTTACTGATTAGTTTCTTATACCATTGTTTGGAAAGTAGTGGAATACATCACTGGTATACTTTTCGTATGCCATTATTGTGTGGAACACATGTGACTATGTGAGCACAAAGAGCTGGCTCAGATGTGGTAGGAGTATATTTGGGTAACGTATGTGCACCCACTTGAGAGGGGGTAGGGACCAGCGCTTGGATGGTGACTGGTGAGCACAAAAGCACAATGCTCCCGTGTATCCGGCTCCCCATTTTCTAGTTTTTTGTATATGTGTAATGAAATGTTCATAAATCAATATATGAATGTTCAATTCTTAACTGCTCATACCATCAAATTTTTTATTTTTTGTCAGAAATACCACTCTACTTATTTTTTTTACCAGCTGTACCATTATATGTAAATACTTCTGTCAAAAGTACCACTCCTTCCAAAATGACCTACTATCTACTAAAAACGTTATATAAGCTTGTAGAGAGGGAGAGAGAGAGAGAGAGAGAGAGAGAGAGAGAGATAGATGGCTCCTACACCACTAAAATTCTATCTCAAATTAGCAAAATTAAATTACCTGAAAGATGGAATCCCAAAATCTACAATACCCACTGAAATTCGGGTTGGTTTCCAATTTTTACTAACAATGGTAAGGATGGGGAGAGAGAGAATGGAGACTGAGAGCTTGAGAGGGAGAAAGAGGGACATGAGAAACTAGTGTCAAAAAAATTTGGGTTCAGATAAATTTGAGTCGGACAAATCTGGTCAATGTCAAATTCGGACTAGAAATTCATATATGGGTTTGGTTTTATTTCGGGTAGGACAATTTGCGTGAAGCTAAAACCGGGTTCGGACAATAGAAAAAAGAGAAGTTTCATGTCCGAATATTCGGTCAATATCAAAATTCGTACGAAAAATTTATGTCCAAACCTAATTTTTCTCGAATCGGAAAATTCAGGTACTTCGGGGTCAGACAAAATTTTACCAGAAACTAAGCATGAGTTTGAGAATGACAGACGAATACTGAATGTGAAAGGGGGTTTTTCAAAATTTAATTTTTTTAAATTAGGTGTTTTGCTGGTAATTGGGGGTAAAACCAGTTTCTTTTTGGAATGGATGGTATAATTGACAAATATTTTCACTTATGATGGTAGGGTTGATAAGAAAAAAAGTTGAATGGTATTTTTGAAAAAAAGTAAGAAATTGGATGGTACTGCTAGTTAATTACTCTATGAATGTTTATAAATATAAATTACAATATTTATAAATCAGTATGTAAATGCTTACACAGGAGTACCATGTTCTACCATGTTCTCGTGTACCCGGCTCCCCATTTTTTTTGGGTGTACAAGAATGCTCATAATTAAATCAATATATGTATGTTCATAAATTTAAACTACAATACTTATAAATTAGTATATGAATGCTTATAAATCAGTAGAAGAATGTTCAAACTCAATAACAATTTTGCTTATAAACATAAACAGTAATGCTCACAACCTTATGAACAGAATGTTTAGGCTATGTGTAATGGTGTCCTTGAATTTGAGGAATGAGTGGGGTGTGAATAGTAGAAATAATATTATTTTAATGGGTGTTGGAGTATGCTATTGGTAATGGTGTCTTTGGAATTGGAGGATGAGGTGAAAGATGAGTGGGGCAAGGAGTAATATTTTATTGTATTATGAGACCATCTTATAGAGTATAATTATTTTCAATAAATGATTAAATTGAATAATTTTTATAAATAAAATATTAAGATGTAATTAGGAATTTGAAATTTTTTTTATAATAATTTATTTATTTTTTTATAAAAATAAAATATTTTTTATTGATTTTTTTATTATAAATGATTAAATTGAATCTTTTTCTATAAATAAAATATCAAGCTAGTATTCAAACATTAAACCTCAACATTAATATAAAATACAACAAACCTCAAGATTAATATAAAATACAATAAACAAAATAAAAATGCAACACAAAAATTAAGATTAAACACACACAACAATAAATGAAAATACTTTTAAAAAAAGTACATAAAATACTGAGTACGACATAAATAAAATTAATACAACTTATATAATTATGGATAGCAAAGATGGTTTGATTAGTTCTGATTGTACGTAGCTCCGTAATGGTTCCATATTTGATTAACCAATGCGTTTTGGAGGCGCATACCTTCCTTTCTATCAGTAGTCTTCAGTTTCTATTTCAACCATTCTTCGAAAACTTTGGGTCGACCAATGGTAGGTGTTGTAAGTTCTGTTTCGTCTAATGATATATCATATTGTGGTGTGCTGAAGCTGTAGTTGAGCATGTCTTGCTCATCCTCGACGATCATGTTATGGAGTATGACATTCACCCTCATAATTTTGTTCATTGTTGTGACTTCCCAAAACTGAGCTGGGCGTCGAACTGTAGCGAATCGAGCCTTCAAGATTCCCAAAGCTCGTTCAACATCTTTTCTAACTGCTTCTTGATGAGGAAACAAAATTAAAGTGGAAACTTAAATTTACAATTACAAAATTTATTACAATTACAAAATTTTGAAAATTAAATTTACAATGGAAACAAAAAAATTTAAATTAAAGAGGAAACAAAATTTTGAAAAATAATACAAACTCAAAATTATTTTTTTTAAATTATATAATTTTTTAAAAAAAATTATTAAAATTACAAAATTTTGAAAATTAAATTTACAATGGAAACAAAAAATTTAATTTAGTATGGAAACAAAATTTTGAAAAATATTACAAACTCAAAATTATTTTGAAACAAATTATATTTGTTAAATATTTTTTAAAAAAATATTACAATTACAAAATTTTGAATTATAAAATAAAATAAAAAAGAAAAGAAAAACAGAAATTAAATACAAACGAAACGGAAAGAAAAGGAAAAAATATAAAAACTTTAGGCAGAGGCGGGCCCCACACAACTCGGCGCTCGCATGCGTGTGAATCGCACGCTACCGACTCAAAAAAGGAGGTATAGTTCACCCCTCTGCATGCTGATCGGGCCTCGTTTTTGGATGATTTAAACCCCCTTTTTCCCCCAAGGATGCGGATGCATCCTTCTCCCTCAGTTTCCCCTCTTTTTTCCTTTATTTTTTTTCTTTCCTCCATCCTTTTGGGTAAAAGGATGTCATTACACATAGCCTTATAAACCCTACTAGTTTTGCTCATAATATACCTTATACAATGTTCATAATTTGTAATGTGGATGCTCATAAATCTATACGAGAATGTTCATAAACTTTTACCACAATGTCCTAAACTCTAATATTCATAAATTAGTATATGATTGCTCATAAACCTCAAGTACAATGCTCATAAACTAGTATACGAATACTCCCAAACAAGTAGATAAATGTTTATTACCTCCAACACAAATGTTCATAAACTAGTAGATAAATATTCAGAAAGATATATCACAATGTTGACCTAAAACACCTAGGTTTAACGGAGGACATGACACTAAATATGCGAGTTTGGCGGGCTAGTATTAAAGTCATAGGAATGAGGAAGGGTACGGTGCTACCCTCTTGAAGAAGAAGAAGAGGTTGTAGATACGTCTCTCTCAATTTCACTCTCAGTCTCTCACCATCTCAAACCCTAACTCCTCTCATTTCTTACCGTCGATCCCCCACACAGGAAACTGTTGCCACCGCCATATCATTGTCGTCAGTGAAAATTGTTCTATCACAAATCATAGTCAAAATTGTTCTACTACTACCCTCTTGCACATCTCCTTGAATCGCAACACCCCTAGGCCCTATCCCTTTTTTTTTTCAAGTGAATTTTGGGCATAATGACTTTCATGCAGCAGAGAAGAAAATAAATAAATTTGTTGCTTGGCATGACAAGTCAGCATAATAGGTCCCACAATTTACAATAAATTAGTACTTCATGATCCTACTAAGCTTTCTCCATCAATTTACTTGCTAGGCCGTCCCTCAAGATCAATTACCCTTTTATAAAAAGGTCCTACAATTGGGCTTGTTTTATTATCCTGTTATTTTATCAAGGGGCTTTTGAAATTGGCTTTTTCTACGGCTCAACCAAAATCAGTCTGTCCAAGAACTTTCGTTCATGGGGATAAAACTACCAACATTTGAATCCCCCAAACCACGCTCAAACATTCCCTTGAAAGTTTGTTGTTGCTTTTATCAAAATTATACAAAAGATCTGTTACTATACCCAATTTTTCCCTAATCTAACAAATTTGCTATTCAAGTTGGACAACATTTTTTTTCCCCAGCTCTTGCAGGTTACTGGGTTCTCCTTGTCATTGAGAGCTTTGCACTGTGGGGCTAGGCATCCATAGTTGACGGTTATAACAAAGAGACACTTTAAACTGTTATTTATACAAACAAAAGGAACTAATGAGAACTAAGAAAGTAGTGTACATCAAACTTCAATCCCAAATGGCCTACAATCATAAACCAACCATTCCCTCCCCACCACTGCAAGGAAAAAGAATACAAACACACGCTCGGAAAGCAACCAGCAAACACTAAAAACTTTATCAAACAATATACAAGAACAGTTAATGGAAAGAGTAGGTTCATTGCATATGACTACATGAGAACAGAGTGAATATCATCCCATTGCAGATGTCTTGGCAGCAAGATGTGTCATTGCCCTGCGGTGGTACAAAGACCTCAGTTTCTTGTACTTCTGCACAAATGCCCCCACCTCAATCTCCCTATCTAGGAACTGCTGGTGAAGGGCATCCGATTCCTCATCTGTCTTGTTCATCGCATCTGCAAAACATGACACCACGTTTGATGTAAAAACATAACTTCCAGGTTTTATTATAGAGTTGTTCCATTCACTCTACTTTTTCAGTATCCGAAATAGGTCCAACAAAACCCACGCGAGATATGATCCAATCCAACTGAATGTATGAGGAAAACCAAAATTTACAGGGATGCAGATACCGTGCGTTCCTTTAATGTCCGTGCACATTTATTTTTTGGACATAAATTTGAATTTTAAATCTTGTTTTTATTTGTTTATGTTTCAAATATTTTTATTACATCATAATTAAATGACTTATGTAAGTCTTTTCGATCTCCCCTGGAGCCTACACCTGCAAATAATGATGTTTTTTGAGGTAATACTGCGCAAGTGGGGGCCAAAATGGAAGTAGTATGTTAATGGCTTATGTTTCTTTAGCTGTCAAGTTGTTCATTGCAGTTTCATGCAAACTTTTAGCCCGATTTGATCTTTGAATAATCGGGAAAAACAAAAAGAGATTAAATGGCTTATGGAAGTCTTCTCAAAACTACCAATGATTGACTTATTAAGAATATGTATTTTCTACATGGAACAGAGCAGCTTCGGCAAAACAATGGATTTATGAAGCATAACACATATAAGGCTTCATTTTGGGTGTAGTATATGACCAGCACAGAAACCAAAAGGCTGTGGAGATTGATCAGACAAGTATGCCCAGGTGCCCACAGATAAGGATTTCAAGTTTTCGAAAAATTTATTCAAAGCATAGCCGATACCAGAAGAGGAGCAACTGCAAGGGTAGTAAGTCTCAGAAGTTTCCGCTCAATTGCAATCCCTACTCTTCAGTTAAGACTGGCAAGTAACATCCGCCAACGACCCAGCAGGGGCCAAAATATAAAAGAGAAAAAAAACACTTTTGCTGAGAGCCTTAGTTGGCTTGGGAGGAAAGAAAGGGAAAGAGCAGGATTTTTATTTTTGTTTACTTGGAAGGGGGCAGTACCTCTCTTAAAAAATAAATAAATAAAAATTGTAAGAGTGCCTTACTGAGTGATGCTCGGAAGGAGAGAAAGAAGAGTGGGGGTTTAGATATTTTGTTTTTGGAGGGCCGGCTGGGGAATCTATGTCTTTGATTCCTCTCATGGACGATAAACTCTATACATCTCAATTCTCATGGTTACCTCCTCAAAAATGCCAAAACATGATGGCATTGTCATACTCACAAAACAACATTCCATGCAAAGGAGATGATGAATGCTCTTCCAACTTAGCCAGGGTTCTAGATCATGCAATCAGCCACCAAAAGAAAAGTTTGCTTGATTTGTTCATGCAATTTATATCAGAGTATCAAAGAGCATGCCTAGATATTTAACATAAAATAAAAAGATTCAAGCAGCAGAAATACCACAAACTTCAGAAACCTAACATTCTTTTCTATCTCTGCTGTAAATTGACAAGGACAATTGCGACAATCCTGCTTCCAACTTACCTTGCAATTTGTGCAGAAGTGATGCTGGAGAGTAGCACTTCTCAATATCTTGCTTTTGTCTCTCCAAGTCTCTCAGTTTCTCCTGAGCTGCAGCTAACTCTGTTGTACGAATGATTCTACACTGCAACATATGGATAACAAAGGGAGTGTTATTTACCATATCAAGTAAAAAGACATGAGAAACTCACAATGCACAGATATCTGAAACTTAACTTGATTCCTCAACTCTGTCATCTGTGCCTCCTTGTCCAAATTCCCTCCTGAATAAGAAAAGGCGCATAAGGACTAAGACAGATTGATTGGCATACTTTCCACTAGGCATATGATAAACTAAAGAAGCTGACTCACTGGCAAGCTGGAGAGTTTCCTTGTGCAGTTCATCTCTAACCTGATCACAAAATATAAAATATGTCAGATACTGATAATTAAAGCACCATTGCTGCTTTAAGGTCACAACAAGCATTAACATAAGAGCCTACCCACAAGAACGAGTGAATGACTAATACAGACAAGGTCACAGCACAGGCTCATCCAATAGGCAACAGCGAAAATCCAACGAATCGCACCTTTATTCATGTCTAGTAGCTGCAAAAGAAACTGGGCTTCCACCTAATTCACTTACATTTTCATTCTCAGCTGCCACAAGCAACTTCACAGCCACAACTTAAGATTCAAACACCCCCCCTCCCTTTTTTTCCAAAAAAAAAAAGTAGAAGAAAGAAACAGACGGCGATAATTTTCCCTGCTAGAGCCTTTCCTCTCTTTTTTCAACATTTCTGTGCATACTTGATACATAAACTTGAAAAATAACTGAAAATAATTAATAAAGAAAAGCTCATCAAGTGTTCAAAGTTATTAACAAAAACTAACACAGAGTCCTCAAGGTCTCAAACACACACAATATGCTTATTCAATTTCAGCACAATTAACCAAGATCAAAGCACAATGCACAAAAACCTGCCACTAAAAGATGAACCAAGAACTCACACATTAGCCAGGCATCTCTATTGGTATGGCACCCATACATGGAGAAAAGATGACATCCATTGTGCACATAAACAGAAACAAATTTATAAACACATAACTAAACCGGCAAGGCGGCATCCCGGATAACTCACATTGTTTTGGGTCTTGACTTGGTCAAGAGACAATAAAAACTGGTTGTACATCTCCTTGTCAGTCAAAAGTTTTCTGAGCTCGTCAACACTGCATGATAGAAAAATTGAATTCATGAGTGTAATCATGCAAGCCATATTGGTGACCAACCCGATGAGAAAAGAGGCTAGTTTGCACAATATTCCCTTTGAAAATTAAACGTCATGATATGCTTGTAACAATTGATTCAACAGTTCTCAACAAATTTGTAGAGACGAGAAGAGCAAAGCTTCAAAGAATACCACCATCCAACTCATGCAAATGATCTTGGACATGCATCAAGAATGAAGACAACTATAGAAGTGCAATATTTTCTAGTTTGTTGGTCAACAACACAGATCCCCAACCATCCATACATTATTAGATTATTCGTCATCAGAAGCAGTCCTCATAATTTGCCTAAAGCACTCACCAAATGTTTAATAGTCCTCAACAATCAGACAATATTATGCCCACAAAGAATCTGTAGGATTTCTCTTCTCATGTAAGGACCATGTAAACAGAAAATATACATATTTCACCCCAAATCAGTTCAACAGCTGAGATTTGAGGCGGAGTTTGACAGAAAGCATTCAATTATGTGCCAATCACAGATATATTTCACAATTTATAACTAAAGAAATCCAAATGAAGGGCACTATATAGATTTTCCACCCCCCCCCCCCCCCACACACACACACACACACAGAAGTCTATCAGTGAACAGATGTATGATAATGTGGAGAACTGAAAAGGAAGAAGAGACAGAGAGAGAACACGCAATAGAGCAACATGCAAACAGAAATTCATGAGACATAGGGAGTAATATTGCAATCTTCTAAAAATAATGTATAACATCCAAATAAGGATTAGAGAATTTCCAAATGCAGTGGTTTTAGAAAGTTTATTGATACTTGAAAGATCTTTGCAAATCCCCATCTAGGCACCCCCCTTAACAAACATATAATCTGTATCACATAGATCTGCTGGAAGCGTTGGATATGAACACTCATCCAAGAGTGAAACTGGCATGTTTGCAGGGAAACTGGGAGTGCTTAGCCTAATATAATGTGTATGGATATGGGCACAATATCATATTCAAGTGCCATGCTTGATAGAGGTGAGTCAAGATATATTTGACATACTTCATACTATCATATAAATTTCTGCAAGCAATGGTAATAACTAATAAATACATGACCATAAAATCCAAGAATGAAGCAAAAGCAAGATTACCTCTTGTCCTTCAACGATGAGATTATTCCAGCAGCTTCAGCAGGTGAGATATGAGCAGGCGACTGAGGCCTTTCATACGGCCTTTGCAGATTGTAGTTGCTAGAAGCAGTGCCGCCAGCCGTTGATGGTCGGGATGAGCTTGGGGAATCAACTACAGATGGAGAGTACCACGACTGTCCGGGGACATCTTGAGGATGAGGTTGTGGCTCTTGCTCTTGTGAACCCCTGTAAACAAGCAACATGAAGACTTTACTATGAACTAACGCATTAATGGAATATCAAGGTGATGCAGAAGAGTAATTCCCCAATCATAGTTAGAAGGGCACAGGACCTATCAAACCTAGGATAGGATAAATAGTGAAATACTTAAATTCAATTATTTTTCTTTAGTATGCCCAAAGAATTATGTAAATGAGATTTTCAGTTGGTATGGAATTTTATTGCCAATTTCCAGAAAAAATAACCAGCAGGGACAAAAGATCTAGCCCAAGAGTGTATTGATTTGATGACAACATTTGACGAGATTGCTTCATTGCATGGAGCACAAGTTAGTTTTTTGGATTGAAGGCAATGAAAACCAAAAGAGCACGAGGGTAGACAATTCGCAAAAAACCTTAGACGCGAGCGGAAAATTAAGCTGTGAAACATGGAGAAACAATTTGAAGTTTTCGACTCAAATGATTTCAGCATCAAAACAGTGGAGAGTACAGCTAAAGGATTCAATTAATCATGGTAATATTGAATAAAGATTACATACCAGAACCTGAACATCGGGGAATTGAACAACTCCGACAAATACTTGGTGGATTTGAAACCAAAGGATCACCCTGAAGACACAGAATACAATTAGACAATTTAGATATTCAATCACAAGTGCAAACAGTAATTGCATAGCAATATCCTCTCGACATTCAATATTTTCATCGCAATTGCAGCACACAACCAGCAATTTTTACTGTCCAATTAAATTTGAAAACAACAGAACCAGACGAAGTCAAATAACTGCCTAATGATCTCCAATCAACGGAAAACCCACCAATAATGCAATAAAAAAAAAGAAATTAAATCGATTAAACAACGTATTAACGAAGTAACCTAAAAGTAACAAATTTGAAAAACCTAACCGTCAAGATGAAGCGGAAAACTTGGGGCAGATAGAAGAAAATGAAAATTCCGTTCGCCGGGAAACTCTGTGAATCGGCCGGAGATGGACGCAAGGGATGGTGCTGGTTGAATGGGAAATTGGGGTTTTGGTTTTAGCGTGTGAAACTTCCGGGAATGGCTTGTGTTCTGTTCGGTATATTTGGGATCTCAGCTTTCTTTGTTATTTCTTTGTTAGCGCGTTCTATAGCCATTTGGTAGCTTGACAAACAAATGTTATTTTTCTATAGTCAGCTACTCAGCTGTTTAATTACTGTTTAATTTTTGGCTATTTTATTTTTCTATTTATTTTGTTTAAATTTTGAATATTTTGATCATAAGTTTTTCAACACTTACAATAATTTATTATATAAAATTATAATCATTTGATTTGCAACAAAAAATATTATCCTAAAAGTATAGTATTACAATTGTTAGTAAAAATATTGTACAAAAAATCATTAATCAAAGAATAATATTGGAGACCTTAACAATCCACTAAGAGCGTGTTTAGTTGGTGGAGCGGTTCGGGATAAGCTCTGATACCAAATGGAGCGGTTCGGGATAAGTTCTAATACCAAATGGAGCGTTACCGCCGCGTGGAGGGTTGAAGATTAGCTTGAGTTGAACTTCGACTAACAATCGACCAAAAGCTTGAACACCCAAAGGAAGGATATGACCTTGTGGCAAGGTATTCCACAACCCAAGGCCTAACACCCCACCAAGATTATCATAAAGGATAAACCACCAAATAATCTATAAATGAATGACTTGAAACACCACCAAATCACTTGGATAAAGTAATCAAGATTTTGAGCAAAACTTAGGGAAACCCTAATACATGCATAAACATAAACATCAAGTCTGAATGATCTTAATAATCCCCTAAAAAAACGTGCTAAATAAGTATTTATACTAAGGGAAGATTAACAACACAAAACACAGCGTTTCAAAGGGCGCTACGCTCACTAGTAACGGGCGTGACAACCTGAGAAAGAAGTCGTCGCGGGCGCGAGCTCGGAATGTCGCGGACGTTACCAGAGCAAAAACTCCTGGCGATTCAGCATGTGCGCGATCGTAGCAGGCGCTACGATGGATCGTCACGGGCGTGACCGAATTTCCAAAGAATTTCCCCATAAATGTTGAACGGCATAACGAGCGTTACGCGAAGAGGTAGCGGGCCCTACCAACTGGGCTGCCCATTCCCCTGCTTTGCTGTGGTGCGTCGCGGGCGCTACAAAGGCGGTAGCGGGTGCGACGTTGCTGCTAAGTTTGGCGATTCCTTACTTCCTTGAACTTTATTGAGTTGGGACACTTCCGAGCCTCACCACTCGTCATTCCCGGGACGGCCCAGCCCGGTCCCGAGGCCTCCGGGGTCGGAAACAAGACCCGAACCTCTCCAAGCTCCGCCAATGATTGACTTGCCTAAGCCAGGCCAACGTGATACTCACCACCCCACCTTTCACAAAGGTGTAATGGTTCGTGAAAGAGAGCGGTCGGGTAGGTTTCGCGCAAGAATGCTGGGTCGGGATTTCCTCCGTCGTGTCACTTTTCACAAACCCGGCTAAGGAAGCTCAGGCCTGAACCCAACACGATCCATACTTCTCCTCTTGAAAAAGAGTTGTCCTCAACTCTTGGGAGTTAAAACCGATGCATTCTTCATCAACTGGCTCCATAGAACTTCGAGTATCCCGATCGCCACAAATCATCGTACTAGACATCCAACAAGCTCCAAATCCAACAATATACCCATCGTCCAAATGCAAGAAAGTGGAAGGAGGTTTGCTTTGTGGAGGTGAAGGGTTAAGGGGCGGAAGAGGAAATTTATGTGGTGCTTGGGAACTCTCAATCTCACTAGGCTCGCTACAAGGCAAAAACAATATACCCATCCTCAATTTCATGTGCCTCTTAGACGTTTACAGTTTGCCGATTCGGACAATCCGCTTGAAAATGGCCATACCCATGACACTTAATGCACTTCCGACCTTCCATCCGTCGAGGAGGTTCCGTGGGAGTAGGCACGGCAATTCCTTTGCCCTTATCGATCTTAGGAGTAGGAGTGGACCTAGGAGTCTCACTTTTCCTTGGAGTGCCGGAGTAGGGAGAAGGCGGGTTTGACGACGAGAAGGTGAGCTTAGTTGATGGCTTGAAGGTGGACTTCTCGTTTCTTCGCCTCTCAACCTTGAGAGCAAGACTACACAACTCATCCAATGAGTGATAAGGTTGAACCTCAATATTTTTGGCAATAGAGGGATCCAACCGTTCAAAAATCGCATTATTGTCTGCTCATCGGATTCTCGAAAGTCGCTTTTGATGAGGAGTTGTTCAAACTCCTGAATATAGTCGCTTATGGACCCTTTTCCTTGAGTGAGGGCATAGAGTTTTCTCAAGACATCCTGCTTGTATGTGTTGGGCAAGAAGCAGCGGTTCGTCAATTGTTTCAACTGTGCCCACGAAGTAAGTCTTGATCTACCTTTCCCTAGCCCGTTGCGCCTTAACATTCTCAAACCAAAGTGAAGCGGCTTTAGTGAATCTCAAATTGGCAACCTTGAAGGCTTTCTCGTCGTTGTACTCCGTAGTCTCAAAAATCCTTTCCATCATTTAAACCCATTCAAGATAATCGTCGGGGTCACTTGATCCATTGAACTCCGGAATTTTGATTTTGACATCTTGAAAGTCGTCATGAGGGGGCCTAACACGCATCTCCCAACGAGGATGACGTCGAGGGGAGACTCTATCATCGTCACTCGACTCAAAGATAGGAGGAGGACGGATGGAGCTTTGGGCGCGCCTCCGACGCTCATGTCGAGGTTGACCTTGTAGGTTCGAAACGATGTGGTTCATTTGAGCCGCCATGTTTTCAATGGTTCGCTCGAGGGATGTAAGTCGATTCTCCACACTTTTAGCTCGAGGGCTACTTCGGTGGCTTGATTCCTCTCGTTTGGAATTAACTTCTCCGTCAATAATGAGGGAAAAGGTGAGGGACGGTATGTTTTTGGGAATATTTTGTGGAGTTTGGGGGTTTTCTTGTGGTTGACTAGTGTTTGGCTAAGGGTTCTTTGTGTTTTTCTCACTTGGGAATTTCATTGATCACCTTGCGTGCACTATTCTCCAACTTCTCCTCAAAGCTCCAAAATGCTTCAAAAATCACAAACACAATACAAGAAAATATTCATCAACACAGTTGGAGGCAAGGGATGGGGAACACCAATATTTGCATTCAATACACCAAAATCCAACAATAGAGAAGTATACTAGCAAAACAAAGGACAAAACTCTAGCTAAATGAAAACCATGGCTCTGATACCAAAATGGAGTGGTTCGGGATAAGCTCTAATACCAAATGGAGCGGAATAAGCTCTGATACCAAATGGAGCATTACCGTCGCGTGGAGGGTTGAAGATTAGCTTGAGTTGAACTTCGACTAACAATCGACCAAAAGCTTGAACACCCAAAGGAAGGATATGACCTTGTGGCAAGGTATTTCACAACCCAAGGCCAAACACCCCACCAAGATTATCATAAAGGATAAACCACCAAATAATCTATAAAGGAATGACTTGAAACGCCACCAAATCACTTGGATAAAGTAATCAAGAGTTTGAGGAAAACTTAGGGAAACCCTAATACATGCATAAGCATAAACATCAAGTCTGAATAATCTGAATAATCCCCTAGAAAAACGTGCTAAACAAGTATTTATACTAAGGGAAGATTAACAACACAAAACACAGCGTTTCAAAGAGTAAACACGCGAAAACAGCCTGGTCGTGGGGGATACACCCACTAGTAACGAGCGTGACGACCTGAGAAAGAATTCTTTGCGGGCGCGAGCTCGGAATGTCGCGGGCGTTACCAGAGCGAAAACTCCTGGCGATTCAGCATGTGCACGATCGTAGCGGGCGCTACGATGGATCATCACAGGCGTGACCGAATTTCCAAAGAATTTCCCCAGAAATGCCGAACGGCGTAATGGGCGTTACACGAAGAGGTAGCGGGCTTTACCAACTGGGCTGCCCATTCCCCTGCTTTGCTGTGGTGCGTCGCGGGTGATTATACCGTATTTTGCATGATATTTCCCCTTTTACTCTTTGATTTTTTGCTTATTTTTAATAATTAAATTAGGAATTTTATTATATTTTTACTCATTTTATTAGATTTTATTTCATTATAGTTGTTTTTATTAGTATGAAACAAAAATATTAAAAATTGAAAATAAAAATAAAAACCTACAACTAATCCTAATTGTTCAGCCCATTTCCCCCCCTCATTTCTCCCCTCCTACCTAACCCACTTCTCAGCCCAATTCCTTCCTCCCATTACCCGCCTAACCCCAGCCCACTCTTTCCCATTGACCAAACCCTATACCCAACTACCCAAACCCTAAGCCATTTCACTAACCCATTTCCCTTCTTCTTTCTATTCCACCGTCCCCCAACCTTAATCTCATTTTCCCCAAATCAATTTCCTCTTTTCCTTTCTCATTCCCACATCCGTCCCTTTCCCCCTCTCTGTCTTCTTTCTTGTTCTGTGCAAGCCACACCAAAGAACACACCCCACCTCCATTCACCATTTTCTCATCCCCCATCTCTGTCTCTCTTCGTCTCTTCTCTCATCTCTCACGTTTCTCATCTCCTTCTCTTCTTCTCTTCCATCATTCTCAAAATCTCGTGATATATCTCTATCTCACTTACCCTCTTTCTCTTTCTTTGTCTTTTTCAGAATCGGTCGAAACTCCCAGAGAAGGACAACAGTAGTAGCGGCGCAGAACATACACCGCCACCTTTGTTGCAGGCACCAGATCAAACCCATCTCCGTCGTTCAGTGCAAGGTAGATCAACGGTCAAGATTTGAGTTGGAAGACTATAATTCGACTATATAAAAAGAAGAAGAGCCGATTTTGAAGGTTCATGGTGGGTTTTGGGCAAGTGACAACCCATGCCTCCATCAATTTTAGGGTTTTCTCTTTAGATTAGATGTTAGTTTAGTGTTAGATTACGTTTAGTTATTGTTTTATACATGTTTTGATTCGAATTTCAGTATTTGATTAGGGTTTAATATTTCGATTATTTTGGTTCTTAATTTTAGTTGTTTTCTTTGATTGATTTTCTGAGTTGGTTTAAGTCACTTTGCGTTGTTCGGTTTAGTTGATTGTGTATATAAATTTTATGTCTTTGATGTCTTTTCTTCCTCTCTGTTTCATATCTCTTCTCTGTTTCTTGCCTTTCTTCTTCATCTTTATTTTCGGTCAGTATTAATTGTTAGTCAGTAGGTTTTGTTTTCTTTCTTTTTGATTTGTTTTAGTCATATTAGGATTAGTTGGGGATAGATTATTAGAGTTATTTTAGTTTAGGGTTAAGTCTTGATTTAGGTTAACTTATTAGGATTTTGGGCCAGTTAGTCTTTCTTAGGGTATTTAAGTTGGGTCAACTTAGTTTTTTTAGTTGTTGGGCCAGCCCTCTTGGGCCTTTAGATTAGTGTAGGAGAGTGAGTCATGGTGTTGTTAGTAGTTTAGTGATTTAAGTTAAGTGTGTCTTAGGATTAGTTTAATTAAGGTTGTTAATAAAATAATTAGTGAGTAGTTCCTTAGGTTAGGGGGTGATTAGGCTCTTATTAGGGATTTGATTTGAGGTTTGATTAGAAGGGAATGAGTAGCTTAGTTTAGGATTTTTCACCATTATTCTCTATCTTTTGTGGAAATTTAGTTGATTGAGATGTTGCTAGATTTCTTTAAAGCATTAGTGTGAGGATTTAGTAGGATAATTAGGTTTATCATTCATGGAAGTGAGGGTAGATTTAATTAGGGTTTGTTACACTTTATACTCTTAGGTTTTAGTCTTCATGAAAATGAGGGATAAGATTTGGGAAGTTAATCTGATGTTACCTTTGGAAGATGGTGTTTAGAGTGATTAAGTTCTAGTAACGACCCATTCCTAGCTTAGTTATAACCTTTCGATTTTCCTTCGATTAGATTTCCTTTAGGTGGCTAAAATCAACTCCCGAGCCTTTTTCTTCTTTTATTTGTGATTTTTTATTGTGTCTTTAATTTAGTTCTAAAACCTCAAAAATTATGGAAATTACAACCTAGTAAGTGAGAGTTCGAGTGACTTTTAGGTTCGGTACCCCAACTCCCTGTGGATACGATATTATAAACCCCCGACTATACTACAGCTGGAATAGCGGGCACTACAAAGGCGGTAGCGGGCGCGACGTTGCTGCTGAGCTTGGCGATTCCTTACTTCCTTGAACTTTATTGAGTTGGACACTTCCGAGTCTCACCACTCATCATTCCCGGGACGGCCCAGGCCGGTCCCGAGGCCTCCGGGGTCGGAAACAAGACCCAAACCTCTCCAAGCTCCGCTAATGATCGACTTGCCTAAGCCAGGCCAACGTGATACTCACCACCCCACCTTTCACAAAGGTGTAACGGTTCGTGAAAGAGAGCGGTCGGGTGGGTTTCGCGCGAGAATGCTGGGTCAGGATTTCCTCCGTCGTGTCACTTTTCAAAAACCCGGCTAAGGAAGCTCGACCCGAACACGACACGGTCCAGTTGGTCAAAAATCTTGGGGAAATAGTAAATCTTTCCATTTTGATTTTTTCCCCATGTTTGGATGTAGGTTAACATTGGGAAAGATTTTACGTATGGCGCACCATTTCCTACATTTTCCTTGGAAAAATTTCCTCAGGGGTCCGGAGTTAAGGAAGTCTGTCTTATACTAATTATTTCTAATAATTACTTTTGTAAAAAACATTTCAAACAGTGTGTAACGAGACTTCTTTATTTGAATTTTAATTGTGCCTTAGTTTTCATTTTTAGTATCTAATTTAAATGTTATAATTTTTTATTTTTTGTTGAGAAATATTTTGTTTTTGCTTCCACCAAAACTTGAACCTTGATAATTGTAGAAGGCAAAAAATTGTCAACCAATCAAGACTTGCCATGTGGAAATTAAAATAGCTTTAACTTGGTCAATTATAATCTGCTATGTGTCAAAATTAATTATGGTGCATCATTTAATTATAAATTACATGATATATATTTTTAGCCAATTAAATTATGCTACGTGTCATGGATGATACATAAATATGTATTCCTTTTATTTTTAGTTAAAATGAATTAAATGGGCCCAAATAATGGTCCAAATTCTCTATAAATAGAGATCATCCTTCTTCATTTTGGAGAGTTTAAAACATTCAAAGAAAGGATTCACATACTCTCTCTTTCGAAGACACCAAGCACAACAAAATTTAGGCTTGTGTCGTTCATTCGTGGGAGATCAAACTGTTTTCTCTTGATCAGAATCAAGTCTCTACAACCCTCATTCAAGACCATTTTCATCCATATTCACTCAATGCCACATTCATCCAAGATTATATTCATTCAAGACCATACTCATTCAAGACTCGTTCAAGTTCATTCAAGGAGATTGAATCGGGATGAGTTACATTTTCATTTTGTAACAAATATACAGAGATTGTACCCTAAATCCTTTGCAATTAATACACTTATATTTGTTCACTCATTTCTTGTCTTTATTGATTCTAGACCCCGAAATTTACGTTTACAAATTTTGGCACGCTCGGTGAGACTTCTCTACCTCTCATCTCCTTTTCCAAGAACAAACTACTCATCACTCCAAAAAGTTGGCCCCTAAGATCAACATCTATCATACTTCAAAGAAAGTTATTCAATCCCAGTTCACAAGAATCGATAACTAGTGCAACATCCGGTGGAGTAATCACAAGAAGGATGACCAAGACTGTTGTTTTGAGGCCAAGAAACAAGTTGATGCAAGTGTCTTGTTGCAAATCATTGACTCCAACTTGCCGGGAGCAAACCAAATTATCTCCATTCAAACCGTTAACCTGAAGGAGATGGCCCCTCAATGGATGTATGAAATCTGTCATCAACCATTGAATGAAGAGGATGGAGACTGTGAAGACCACCAAGAAATACCAAAGTCTCCAAGGGATTCACTCTCTTTCAATTCTGACGCCGACTCAATTAACACTGTCATTATGTCTATCATGACAACAGGTGTAATTAATTATGAACAAGAACTCGAGACTATGAAAGCCACACTGGCAAGACACGAGAAAGAAAGCGAGGAAAAGACTAAGCATATTAGGCGACAAGATGCGGAGATCAAGAAGCTAACAAAATACGCAAGCAACCCCCCATTAACTTTGAAGATGGCACAGAAGATGAAGATTCTTACAAAAGATCCAATCAGGATGACTCCAATGAAGAAGAGATATAAAGAAGATTCCATCTCGGGCTCATTGACTGTAGAGCATATCCAAAACCTAGTAGTCAATGCAATAAAAGCTCAAATTGGGAGAGTCTCTCGTAAATCTCAGTTTTACACGCAGACTTACACGAAGAGAGTTGACACCCTTCGCATGTGCCATGGCTATCATCCGCTACAATTCACTCACTTTGATGGTAAATGGAATCCTAAGCAGCATATTGCCCACTTCATCGAGACTTGCAATACTGTTAGGACTGAGGGAGATCGACTAGTGAAGTAGCTCGTGAGAACCCTCAAAGGAATCGCCTTTGATTGGTACACAAACTTGGAACCAGAGTTTATCGACAGTTGGGGAGAAATGGAGGAAGAGTTCCTTAATTGATTCTATAGTTCCTAATGCATCCTTAGTATGACGGAGTTGACAAACACGAAAGAGTGGTTCTGAGAGCCAGTCTTGGACTATATCAATCGTCGGAGGACACTCAGCCTTGAGTGCAAAGATCGATTTTTCGAAGCCTCCGCCATTGAGATGTGTATCCAAGGCATGGAATGGGACCGACTTTATGTTTTGTATATGAATAAACCAATGACATTTCCAAACTTGGCGACACGAGCTTATGACATGGAGGTTACTATTTTCAAACATAATACAAGAAGGCCAAGTGTCAAGGAGAAACAAACTTCACTCGAGGGCACGTCAAAAAGAATTCTTCCATCCATAAACTTTGAAGAGAAAGAATATCCTTTTTCTGATTGTGATACACCTAAAATATTTGATAAACTTCTTGAGAAAAGAATTATTAAACTTCTAGAGTCGAAGCATCCCAATGAAGCTGGAGGAATCAACGACCCTAAACACTACAAGTACCATAGGATCATTAGTCATCTGTTGGAGATGTGTCAAACTTTTAAGGAGCTTGTCATGAGGCTTAAAAATGAAGGCAAGATTGTGTTCGATGAAGACAAGAGCGATGAATCCGATTGAACTTATTGCAAGTTTTCAATCAAGTTAAAAAAAACTCATAAGTCCAAAATCAAGACTTTCAAGTCATCAAAGTTAAAGGCTCCCAAGTCAAAATTCAAGATTTTCAAGTCATCTAAATCAAGACTCCCAAGTCACAATTAAAGACTCCCAAGTCAAAATCCAAGACTTTCAAGTCATCAACATCAAACTCACAAGTCCAAATCCCAAACTTTCAAGAAAAAGACTCTCAAGTCACCAAAATTAAAGACTCCCAAGTCAAATCCAAGACTTCCAAGTCATTACCACAAAAGACTTGTAAAGTCCAAATTCAACATTTTCCATTTAAAAAAAAAAAAAACGCTTTCAAGTAATCAAAGTTTAAGTCTCCCAAATAAAAATTCAAGACTTTCAAGTCACTAAGGCAAGAGACTCCTAAGTCCATGACTTACAAGTCAATAGAATGCAATACTTTCAAGTTTCAAGTAGTCCAAACTCAAGACTCTTAAGTCAAATACTATCAAGTTAACAAAACTCAAGATTCAAGTCATCTAAGAATGTTGAATTTCCAAAGTCAAGATTTTCGAGGCATCAAAGATCATGAATATCAAATCATCAAAGGCCTGACGTCCTCCAAGTGATCAAATTGTCTTTAAGACGAGCCATCTCATGTTTCTAACGGAGGGAAACACTCAAGGGCCACCGACCACTTCGTTGATAAAAGATACTGCTTAAGACAGGCTGAATTGATGCCCCCAACCGAGGGGGACAATCAAAGGTCACTGCTTGTCTCCTAATTGCTAAGATATGCTAAAGAGGCCGAATTGATGTCCCTAATTGAGGAAGACAATCAAAGGTCACCGCTTGTCTTCTAATTGTCAAGATATGCTCATGACGGGCCAAATTGATGTCCCTAACTGAGGAGGACAATTAAAGGTCTCCGCTTCTCTTCTAATATGCCAAGAAATGCTCAAATGGGCCAAATTGATGTCCCCGATTGAGGAGGACAATCAAAAGTCACTGTTTGTCTTCTGATCGTCAAGATATGCTCAAGACGGGTCGAATTGATGTCCTCGACTGAAGAGAACAATCAAAGGCCGTTGTTTGTCTTCTGATCGTCAAGATATGCTCAAGACGGACGAAATTGATGTCCTCGACTGAGGAGGACGATCAAAGGTCACCGCTTGTTTTCTGATCGTCAAAACATTCTCAAGATGAGTCGAATTGAGGTCCCCAACTGAGGAGGACATCAAAGGTCACCGCTTGTCTTCAAGATTAGTAAAATATATTCAAGACGGGCCAAATTGATGCTACCAATTGAGAGGGACACTCAAAGGCCCGATGTCTTTCTAGTCATCGAGTTGTCTTCCAAATGGGCTTATTAAAAGTCATCGTCTTTCCAAGCACGCAAATATTGCCTTCGAAATTGTTCACAATTTTCATATTTGTGAATTTTGTACCAAGGCTACTCGACTTTCAAATATATTAGTTAGACCTTGTAATTATTATCATCAATCTAAGTATTGAAACCCCTTCCAATGGAAATGTGAACCTGCACAAGAAGCGAAAAAAAAAAGGTGATAAAAAAGGGGATAATCGAAGGTGTTGGAGTTTCTACAACATCACCCAAAGTCCATAGAACATACTGGATCACATGGAGCTTCATTGTGTTTCAAATCACAAAGAAATCTGACCTTCCTTCGGGATATTCTTAAAGAAGTTAGCTTTATAATGAAGTTATTATCAATTTGCGAGAATCCTTGATTCTTTAAGGGTCTTGTTGGCTAATACTCTCACTCAAAGCACAAGAAGATAAAGACAAAGGAAGCCATGTGCAACTTATCTTTGTGCTAAGAAAAAGCAAATGAATCAACAAATAAAGCTTTGGATGATAAATTATAGGATTCAAACGCTTACAGCAAACATCGAATAACTGAATGAAACGTCAGTATATTAAAAAAGCAACTGCAAAACTTGGTGTTAACCTAAGAGTTGGCGGTGGACTGTGATGATGACAGTCATATTAAAGAGTAACAAGAATTGCACTTCTTTGATTCTCGCTCTACCATATCAAAAAAAAAAAAAAAAAAAAAGTCATTCATGAGTGCTAAAGAACAAGCTTGACAGTTGAAGACTGACAATGAATGGGTTAAACCACACCCCAATTGTTTTCTTGCAACAACACTCATACAAGATGGTATTAAAAGACCACAATTGACCTTATCATGGAAGGTGGAGATTTTCCGCACAAATTTTGTAGGATTTACTATCAAACACCTCACTCTAATTGTGGAGTTAATACTTTTGGTATGAGTAAGGCAACTTGCCTCAACGAGTTAATCAAACGAATGTCGTTGTATCCGCAAGATTATAAGATGATTAAAAAAAGATATGATGAAATTTCCAAATTTCTAATTAATTAAAACATAATTTTATGGGTTTTAATTGGGTAATTTGGAGAAAACTAAGTCAAAATCAGTTGGGGTAACATTTAAAATCAAACTGAGCAGATGTCATGTTCAAGTTTCGAGACTCGACCGCTGCAAGTAAGTACAACCAACTCTCGAGAGGGCATTTGTAGAAGGCAAAAAATTGCCAGCCAATCAAGACTCGCCATGTGAAAATTAAAATAATTTTAATTTGGCCAATTATAATTTGTTATGTGTCAAAATTAATTATGGTGCATCATTTATTAAATGATATATATATATACTGGCCAATTAAATTATGTCATGTGTCATGGATGACACATAAATATGTATTCCTTTTATTTTTAATTAAAAGGAATTAAAAGAAACAACTCACACACTATTTCTCTTGAAGATAACAATCACAACAAAATTTAGGCTCGTGTTGTTCATTTGTTAGAGATTCAACCGCTTTCTCTTGATCGGGATCAAGTCTCCACGACCCTCATTCAAGACCATACTCATCCAATATTATATTCACTCAAGACCGCATTCATCCAAGATTAATTATATTCATTCAAGACCATACTCATTCAAGATCATACTCATTCAAGACTTGCTCAAGTTTATTCAATGAGTTCGAATTCGAGGAGTTACATTTTCATTTTTTAACAAATATATAGAGATTGTACCATAAATCCTTTGAAATTAATATATACAATTATATTTGTTCAATAATTTCTTGTCTTTATTTATTTTAGACCGAGAAATTTGTGTTTACAATAATAATCATGGAAGATGAAATAGTTATAGCTTAGCTACCATTTCTCCCATATATCACTATTGTTCAATATAAAAACAATATTTTATTGACAGTTTTCAAAATGGAATTAATATGATATTGTTTTGATAGAATATAAACTAGATGAGGGTTAATGATAGATAAATGATACAAAAATTTAATATATTTTTATTTAGAAAATATAATTACAAACTTATGTTTTAATTCATATAATATAAATTCATTTTTAATTTTTTCTCTAATTAATGATTACAAAAATGAAAATTGCTAGCAATGTAACTGGTTTTTTTTTTTTTTTTGTGAGAAGCTTGGGGAATTATATAATTAATATATTTAAGGGTTTTTGGTTCCAAATAATCCGCTGAGGGCATTGTGACCGGAATAATTCAAAGTGGCTTAAGCTACTAACAACCAATATTTTTATCTTATTTTCTCATGGTATATATAGTATTGCATTTTTCAACAACGGAAAAATGACGAGGCCACCAGACTACGTGTTGTTGCCCAAAAAGTATAAACTCTCATTGACCGAAAAGTCACTTTTTCCATTGCCCATGTCATTTTTTTGTTGTCAAAAAAAATGTTAATATGTATGTATAATGTATGTTTAGAGACTAAATGGGTTATAACAAGAAATTATCTCACCCGAAGCTGGTCATCAGATGGTTTATTCGGATATTGTGAAGCTGACTAGTTGCCACCCACATCTTATAACATTAACACCACATGATGCTACGTTGGATTTTGCATTAACGGATACGTTTGTGTGGAACATGGGGAAACAAGAGCGTCGAGTTGGCTGATACAATGTGAACATGTGATGGAGCATGGTGTCTTAAAACACTCAAAGAAGGTGTGGGTTGGGTGCTTATTAACGGGTCAATTATCCAAGAAGGGGGCCAACATCCCCTGCCTAGGTAAGTCAATTGAACAATTGGAGTTACAGGATGTGGAATATTTTGCGTTCTTACAGGTCAGGAAAATAAGATCAATAATATCACCGTTCACACTAACTCGAAGCAGGTTATTTACTACTTCCATAGCAAAAGAAAATCGCTCACGAAATATCAATTTACTCAATTACGTCACATATACTTATCTCTTATCACTTTCTGTTACATTTTATATTTGTTCGTATTCAAAAAGCTAATCGGTCGTGATTAAAGAAGCACATTACCTAACCACTAGAACAACGAAGCGAGCCGCCAAGCCCTTCCCTAATGACCATGTATTCTCTTGTGCACTATTTTTGTAATGAAATGTTATATTTACCAAAATAAATAATATTTAAAAACTATGAATGGGAGAAAAGATTGATGACAACAATTTAATTTTGTTTATTATATATAGTCCAAGTGTGTGAAACAGGATAACCCAAGATCACGTGTACTTGTTTCCTAACTACAACTCACATCATATCTTAAAGTAGGAAAAGAAGGCGAGAAGTATCATGTCTCAGAAAGTAGAGATTGTGATGCTTATATTTCAGTTAGTCACATCCAAATTTGTATCCGAGCTAATATATGAGTATGACTGACTGACTGACTATTTTGTCTTCCAGTAACTTCGTTTACTCTGAGGCCACATTATTAGCTGGCCATGCATGGATGTGTGGGCTACACACTATCTTTGTGTGTTTGGGATCAGATCTTTTGATTATCGTGACATTTGTGGAATATAATGGAAATAGTTTTCTTAATTATGTTACTCTTTATATATGTACTCTAGTTGGGACTCAAGTGGCATAATACAGGGACATATGTTCTGCTTCTTAAATTAACTATGGTCTTTAAGGGTGCGTTTAGTTAATCAAAAATTCTGGGAAAATGGTCAATTTTTCCGGGTTGACTGATTTTCCCTATGTTTACATGTAGGTTGACTTTGGAAAAATTTTTACGGTGAACCCACCATTTCCTACATTTTCCAAGGGAAAATTTTCCTTACAGGGGGCTAAGGGAAATTTTTTCACGGGGAAATCTTTCCCATAGAATATTTTCCCCAGGAAAAATTTCTCTGGAATTTCTATCAAACGTTCCCTGAGGCTATTAGCAATGGTGTTCAAAAACACCAAGAATGGAGGAGAAAGAATGAAAATAAAATAAAATAAAAAAGAAGCATACCCAACCCAAGTATGCCGCAACATTCTTGGAATGGAGGAGAGAGAAAAATGTAGGGGGAGGAGAGAGATAGAGAGAACTAGAATAAAGAAAAATATTAAACAAAATTTATTTTATTTTATCTTTTCTTTTTTATACTATTTTAATAATTATATATTATTCATTTCACACTTCATTCTTCAACTCATTCTTCCCCATAAACAATACACATTCTACATTACCTATTAAAATAATACTAAATCTACTATTAATGTACTTGATGTTCTCCATTTTGAAGAATATCATGGAGGATAGCCTAAAAAATACTTTGACTACCGTTTGTTATTAACAAATATTTAAAAGTTCTAAAATTAATAATTAAAGTTTTAAATTTTGAATTTTAACTACACGTAATTTATAATTTTTATATGAAACTATTTTCCATCGTAAATTCAATGATTGTTGTTTCATATTATGTATCATGAATAAGTTCAAATATTAATAGTTAAAGTTCTCAGTTTCAAATTTTAACTACATGCAATTTATTGCGATAAGTGGACAATAATTAATTTTACAAACAATTACTACCTCTATCTCAAAATGTTTGTCATCTAACTAAATTTCTCTGAGATTCTTCTAATATATTTAATTCGTTATCGCACGCGCGTTATCTAGGAAGATTTTTTGAGGGAAGTCATCCTTCCAAAGTTATGGAGTTATCAGGAGATGAATTTCCTTTAAAAAAAGTTATAACTTGATGATATAAAAGTAATCATTTTAGTCTTGTTAGGCCATAATTAACCATGCATCAACTCCATTAATTATTGTTTTGCTGTTCAACTCCTGAATGATGAAGAAGGTAGAAGATGGGCTTAGTGATGTGGTTATGAACCAATAGAGGGAGATACAAGTGCCTATATATGAACAAGCTAATCTTGGTGCATGAGTTGAAAGATGAAGTGTACGTATGAAGGATTGTCAACCACGAGTAAGATGATAAGGTAGTGGGCTACTTATTCCACAAAGATTAGGTGTCAGATATATTTAGAATTGACTCCAGCTCATTGGGACAATCTAATGACAAACAATCAAAACACTTACATTAATAATACCAACTTTTGCTCCATCACATATTAAGCCTGGAACCCCCCCCCCCCCCTTGCTCTTCTTTGGATGGGATGCACTTATTATTGTCGCCCATGCACGGAAACATCTTTTCTGTTACTTAACATGTCCACGGGAGAACGAAACAACATGCAACTCTTAACAACATTATTCATAATTCGTTTTGATAGTTAGTTTTGGCCACATGCCTCCATGCACAGTGACGAAGCCAAAACTCAAATAATGGAGTGTCAAGAAAAAATATTTTTTAAAAAAAAATCAACAAAGGTATATTGGATGCGAAACTTCATAACATATCACATTCAAATAACACAATTTTAAATAACATAAAATTTAAATTGATCTTGGAAAAAGTAATACATACCTTTAAAATCTTAAATATGTAATCAACAAGTGGTCATTTTTTGATAATAAATCATGGCTGATAGTATTATAATAAATTTTTAATGCGCATGTGACTAATAATTTATTGAATGACGACTTTCAATAGTCACCCCAAATAAATTATTAGTCACCCCTATATTCATAAAATTTAAAAAGTCACCACAAAGTTGTACGCTTCATTGTAAATTTACCAAATATTCAATCAAATTGACAATAAACAACATATCAATTCAAAAGAGAATATATATAAAAACTTTAAAAGTCACCAGAAAATCACATATCATGATTAGTTTACCAAATATTCATTCAAATTGCAAATAAACACATATCAATTCAAAAGAGAATTCGCATAATTACAAAATAAAGTTATGTTATGTCGAAAAAAGCAGCAGCAAAAAAAGGATTGACAATGGGAATTGAACCAGTAACTTCTAGGACAGGATGTCAAGTCCCTAACCAGATCACCAAACTTCTATCTTGATGGTAATTTCTACAATTGTCCATATATTACTATTATTATTAATAATTGCGATTTTAATCTCTTTTTTTTTTCAAAAATGACTCAATGTGGCTTCGCCACTGTCCATGCATCATGTTTTTCTCACTGATTATAATTTAGGCCATATTCTTTTGTGCGGTTGATGGTGCCGTGTGGTGTGGAAAGTGCGGTAAGGTGTGGGATGGTGCGGTAAAATTTGTGGGAAATATGGTTGATGTGGTATGTGAGGAGAGAAAATATGAAAACGTAAAGGAGAAAAGTGATGAGAGAGAGAAGTGATGAGATATATTGGTAATGATTGTGGTAAAAATGTAAAAAATGTGATAAAGTGTGGAAGAATATTGAGTAATATGATAAGTTGTGGTACCGCATCGCACCGCACAGGCGCACCGTATATAAAAGAACAGTACCTTATTGTAATATTAGAGTATTCTTAATTTTTTTCATTAAAACTTTAATATAATATATAAAAATGAAGAAAACCCCAGCATCCATCTCCTTGGAGGGGCTGCCATCGATTCTTTTGTCGATGGTAAGCCCCAATTTACGTGATTTCTACCCCAATTATTAGTTTAGTTTTACGTTTATACAAAGAAAGTTAGTCTTTTCTTTTGTAAGAGTTTTTTTGTACCCTTATTTAGGGTTTTTAGTCCCTTTCTAGAGTTTTTGTTCGGTTGGTGTGGTCTAATACGTTGGATGAAAATCGACTTTCAAATCGCTATAGCACGGTTGTGAGGTTCTCCATCAATGGTAAAGATGCAGAATCATCGAAGAAAGATGCAGAGTCATCGAAGAAATCGAAGCCAAACGTCAGTAAGATTAGTATTAGTTATTTGGAAGTTGAATTTCATATCTATGTTTTAGATCTACAATTGTTCAATCAATTGTAAGCGTTGTATGACTTGCTATTAATGAAATCGTTATGTTTGGTTTAAAAAAAATGAAAATACATTATAAGATATTGCGGTCGATAAATTATTAGCAAAAATTCTTCAAATTATTGTTATGTTGCATTTTAGTATGATTTGTTAGAGAAAAATATATATAGCAAGGTAACAGCGGAAGTGAATAATAAAATCGAATTGAGATGACGGAAATTACGATAAAATTCAGGAACAAAATAAGAACGATAAAAGAACATCAGATTTATGTGAGAAACCAAAGAACTCGGAGAAAAACCCACGGACGGCGATAGCCAGAAAACAATCCACTATGAGAAAGGAGGAGTACAACCCGATCACTGTCACAGGGTGTGATGCGAACCACAACAGATGAGATTACAATAACTCTCAATCTTTCTCTTTCGAGATACACTTGGGAAAATATTAGTGAGACCCTTTTCTCTCTCAATATTTTCTCCCTCACTGGCTCTCTATAACTCGATCATTGTTTGTCGTGCTCGACGACGTCAAGCGCCGTGCGCCACACGTCGTACGTCGGGCCGTAAAATAAAGTGGAGAATACTGAACCCTATTTATAGGAAAGACTCCCTATAAACCTAACTTGACTCTCACTCCAATTAGATTTAGAATCTAATACAATTAGAAAACCTGACATAATAAGGAAACATAAATAGTATCTTAATACAATTATGAAACAAATAAGTGTGAGATTAAGAAATTTGGTGATTTTAGGACACTTTCCTAACAAGTATGATTTTAAAAATAAAAGGAAATAGTACCATCATTATTATTGTAACATTATTGTATCACTATATATTAGTTATGCAAGGTTTTGATACACGGTGCTTAAAAATTTAACTCGCTTTAATTAATTTAGTATATAAAGATTTAAATATGTTTCTTCAATCTTAATTTATGATGTTAAATAAAAATCTTATTTTTCTTTAAAATCTAGTATTTGAAATTAATAAGAATATTGTAAATAATTTGATCTTCAGTGTGCTTCCACTTCTCCTACCGTATTATTCAAATTTGAAACACTTCTCCTACCATATTATTCAAATTAATTAGTTTCAAAATCGATTTAAACAAAGAAAGTACATAAATATGATGGAACAATTGCTTTACAATTTTTAATTAATTGATAATTATTATTTCAATTGATAATTGTTATGAAATTCGTTCAAACAAAATTATGCAAAATTGATAAAAGAACTTTAATTTTATGCATTGGAAGGGTACTTGTCAAATGCTAGTTTTTTAATGATAAGCAAATAGTAGCGAATGCATGCATATGTAACGCATAATTCTGCACTTATTGTAAGTATACAAATGAAAACTAATTTTCATATAATTTATTAGTTAAAAACTCAAACAAGTGAAACATACTTTATTAACTGTTGGGAAGGAAAATACGTTAAAACAAGTTTGCAATGGAATTATGGAAGTAGAAATAGGGCATTTTTCAGATATCTAAAAAAATAATGTAAAAATGACAAAAATAAAGGGAGACCATATTTAACGTAGGAAATCTCAGAGTTGGGCGAAAAATCCACTAACGGCAAAAACAAGCACAAGCTTCACAATAAGGTTAGAGTACAATAACATATCTCTACTCTTTCATGAGATTAACGGGAGAGGTACAAATCTACCCAGTAATTAATTACATGATAACAATTTATCTTCATCAAAACTCTCACTAACACAAAACTCTTCAAACCCAAATTGAATTCGTTTGTCGGCATGTCTCTCCTCCCCCAAAAGGGCGATGCCTCAAAGAATATATAACAAGGCAAATCTTGATCATCACTCCAATTAAATTTAACAAATCTAATATAGTTAAGAAACCTAACATAATATGGAGAACTAAACAATTTGCTAATACAATTGTAAAACAAATCAAGTGATCAACTTAGAAGATATTGAGACACATTATTCCTAACATTAACAATTTAAATGCACACCACAAAATAATTTAAATGCACAAGAATATAACTTCTAAAATATTCATTCACATAAGATGCAAGATAAGCTATCATCATATCTCATAAATAGTGTTGGATTTTATGGCCCAAATTTTATTTTGAAAGGAACAGGCGCTGCTCTCCTCTTTTGGGCACTACCAACAGCATCAACAGACGGGCTTTGTTAAGTTTCACCCAATTTGGGGAAACTAAAGAGAGAAGAGGGAGAGAGATTTGAGAAATGTTATTATTGATGAATCTCAACTCAAAGATACAAGAGGGAGAGGTAGGTTATTTATAACCAACCTCCCTAACTAACCAAGAAACAAGATAAAAGAAAACAAAGAAATAAAATTGTGAACAAATTGGAAATACAAGATTTACTATTCCTAACAGGCTTTGATACTAGACGCTGCCAGTGTCTGTTCTTAGGGTTTCGTTTTTTCGTCTGCGGCGGCTTCTCCGTTTTGTTTTCTAGGTTATGTAATATTTATCTTAGTTTCCTTTTCCTTCATTCTACTATATATATAGGTTATTATTAACCTATACACACACAAAATTGAGAGCATTCTTCACCTTTACCATCCCTAGGTTGTGAGAGTATTTTGAGAGTTATTATTTTGCCTTCAATTTATTCTTGTTGTGCTATTAACTGTTTGAGATCTTTCCTTCTCGATCTCATTGTGTTATAGCCGTTTGGGATCTCTCTTGTAATCTCTCCCCTTATACTAGTGGATTATTGCTCTGTTGCCGTCCTTGGTTTTTTCCCGCTTTGGGTTTCCACGTAAATCTTGTGTCACTATACTCTTTATTTTAATTACTGATCTTGTCATATATTTATCTTCCGCTGCAAATACTAGGTCTTTTACCTCGATCCTAACAAATAATTATTTTTTTATATTTAAATGTGTGAGATGATTTTGCAATGAGTTTTTGAATTGCTTGACATAACATGTTTGAAGGAATGTTAGAGAGGGAGAAGGGAGCGAGGTGAATAGGGTTATTGATCTCTCCTGCCAAGGACACACTAATCTCAAGCAAAAAGATTAGTATAGCAACTTTTAGAAGAAAATAAGTAAACACAATGGAAGAATTACAATATTTACTCAGAATAGAATTACACAGAACTGATTGATGAAAATAGATCTCGATCAGAAAGCAAATAATTCCTTGATTTACAACTTCAGACGAGATTTTGCCAATCTCCTTGACTTAGATACTATATTCACCTTTTGACATCTGTGAACTTATACCCTAATTATTGGGGGGGGGGGGGGGGTTATCTTAACATGATATTCCCAAAAAAAGGGGCAATTATTGCACAAAACTGTTTTCCTATCTTCAAGAAAACTTCAATCAATAAAGCAACTCCCCATTAGAGTGGGGTTTAATGGACTACAAGCATCAGTATATATTGTCTCACAAACGAACGAAATGCTTGAGACTGTCATCCTTCCCCGCTGATTGAACGTTTTGGAGGTATCACAGATATTATACATGTTTATATTGTATTTACAGATGTAACAATTTAATTTGTAAAAATATTGTAAGATGATTTCACTATTTCAGCAAACATCTCCAAAACTAGACAAGGCTGTTTGATGTCGTTACTAACAGTTAAAAGTTAAAACTAAAGTCTATGAGGTTTTAAGTTCAATTCTTTTTTTCTGGTATTGTAATTTTTATTTAAATTTTTTATGGGGCGTTTGGTTGAGAAATTTTCTTAGAAAAGTTGGTCAATTTTTCATGTTGACAAACTTTTCCATGTTTGGATCTGCATAATATATAGGAAAGTTTTGCTGTGGAGTCCATTATTTCCCTCACAACCTCAGTAAAAAGTTCCCCAGGGAGGAACAGGGAAAATCTTTCACGGAAAAGCTATCTGGTTATAACCAAAGAATTTCGATTATACATATAACAGATATAATATACAAGTGGTGGTAGTTTAGTTGGATTTATATCAAACTATATATCAAACTCTTCACAAAAATCAAATATTTGTTTTGAAACTACAACCAGTACTAGCTTAGAAACAGTTGAAATGGGGACACATATGTACAGGAAGCTGTGAAAAGCAAGCAAATGAGATTCAAGTGAAAGACAAGGAGTAGCTACTAACTTTATCCAACACATCAACGACAAGATACAAAGACGATGGAGCCTCTCCAATTAAATGTAACATAATTCATTTGATGGCCAGATGGGGTCTTATAATACATAATAATTAAATCAAAGTCGTATCTTTACACTAATTGAACCCCAGCAGTAAGCTTAGCTAGCTAGGCTTTTGGAATATGCAGACATGCATAATTCAGCTACTATATATAGGAGATTAGTTAGGACATAGGAGTTAATCTGTGTAGTACTGGGAAACTGAATTAAGCTAATTAAGCTAATTAAGCTAATTAAGGTAGGGATTAGGGAATAACAATGGGAAGCATGGAAAGGAGAATTTCCAAGTGGAAGAGATGGTTAAGGCAGCAAAAGGGCAAACTCTGCATCGTAAAGATATGCATCGTCATGCTCATTCGATGGTCTTGACAAGCCATGGGGGAAAATTGAAGTCAGCTGCTGCAAAAGGATTCATTCCATTTCTACTAGTTGCGAAATATATATAGCAAGGATAATCAAGATTGAAAAGGTATATATATATATAGATGTGTATGTAGTTAATCTCAAATGTGTAATTAGATCTATGCTACTTTTGGTATGTATGTATATGACTAAGGCAGGTTTTGACAGTGAGAATGAAATTGAAAAGCAGGCAAATTGCAGCACGCTACATATATATTGCTTCTTCTGTATACTTCTTACGTACGGTGCGTTCGGTGGTGGAAGTAGGGTTCAATATTTGTCTTTGGTAAATGGGAAATATATACTTTCCAATAGGGGGGAGGGAAAGTTTTTTTCCTATGAAAAAAGTAAACTACATATTTGAATTTACCTCCCAAAATACCCCTGAAAACTAACTTTTTGTAAGTTAATAAACAAGGATACCTTCGACTGACCCAATTCACTGGCATAGAATGAAGACTCCCATCAAACTGTCAAGTACTATCGCACTTGACAAGCCATGTTTGATGGCACAGTGGGAACAAGATTGCAGTCGAATGTATCAAGACAATCCGAATTGTGTATATGATCAAGACTATTTTGATCATCCTCTTTTCAAATTCAATCAAAGTGAGAGTTATCTGTAGACACCGAGTTTTGTACGTACAATTTGATTTTGTAGTTAGCATTTTGTACAACAGATCTCTTGTCAGATTATATGATGAAGACTGGTGAAATAGTAGGCGCGGGACAAAGCTTCCAAGCGTCACCTTAGGTTCAGGATGTTGTCCTAGATCACATCAATGGAAGATCTCAAGAATACTTTCATCGTTGTATTCTTCAGACTCGATCAAAGTGGGGGTAATATGTAGACGTCGAGTTTTATCTCAAGTGTCTAAGATAAAATTGTACATTATTTGTAAAATTAACTAACCTAAAAAGTCATTGGTTAGCATGTAATATACCCCAAAACCCTATCAACCCAAAAAAAACCATCAACCCAAACATTTAAACCAAGCCCAACCTATTTCAACACAAAACATGCAAGTCAAAGTTAGTCAAGCCACAAGGATCAGTCGGCCTAGATTGGTTTGAACTAGCTAGTCTAGTCCAAGCAAAGCCAGTTGGCTTTGTAGTTTCTCTACGTTTGATTTGCATGCGATTTTCTATATTATTCCCTTTCATTTTTACCAAAAATTCCATAATATTCCAATTACCATTATTAAAGTCGAATGGCTTTATGTGAAGGAAATAAAACCCTTGATTGATTTGATTATGGAGAATAATTTCTTTCTCCATAATATTTTTATTTCTGCAATCTTTTGATTAATTCGCAAGCGTTACACTATAAAGACAAGCGCAACCTTCATTTCTCATCGCCTCCTGAATTCTTTCAGCAAATTAACCCTGATAGAATTTTCTTTACGTACGTCTCCCTCTATATCTCTTGCATGCAAACTAGATCCTAAAAAGGTCAAATTAATTATATATTTCTATTATCTCCTTTAATCTCTATAAATCAAGTAAAACTGATGTTTGATGCTTTGTATAATTTGTAAATCATAGTTTTACATTCACATGACATAATAGATTTACGTGAAATCCATCAAATTTCTCCCTTCTTTATTCTTTCCTTTAATTTGAGTTTAGGAGAGCCTGCTTTTGTTTAAATAGGCGAGTCAGAGGATTATTTAATGCTCACATCGTAGCCTTACCCTCGAATCCATAATTTGATTGTATGTCAGAGTCTTTTCTTTGTGTATTTGTTAGTTTTGTTAAAATTTGCTGGCGATTTTTTAAATCATGATTTGTATGATTTGATTTGTTTGAATCTCGATTGTACGAATTTTCGATTAAGATTATTTATTGATTTATAAAATGCGAAATAATTCGGGAAAATTGAGGTTGCCAGTCAACTTTAGTAACTAGGTTGGACGCTTTTCTCAGCTTATTGATTCTGGCCTGGCACGACGAAGGTCGACCAACCTTCGCTGCCAGCCTGCCAGTCCAACGGATTGGTCTAGTTCGAGTTAAGTTATCTTTCATGTTATTATTCAATTTTAATCCTAATTTTTAATTCAGATTGTTAAATACGCAAAATAAGTTTACAAATTTAGGATTCATAAGAATTCTTAGTGCTTTTTAACTAATGTCCTTATTTAACAAAGCCACCTCATTCGATTTTCAATTCTAATTAAGTAGGGCTATGAAACATTTTCCTGAACGAGAAATTTTCAAGGTCTACAGATTGTTGCAACCTTTAATAACAAGTTACGGTGACATTTTTTTTACCCTTTTAACAAGTTAAGTGACATTCTGAACTAGTTGAAGGATATTTTAATAATTTTTTAATTTCTTTTACATGTATACTGCCCGAGTTTAAGTTTAATTATAAAGTTGCCCATGTTATTTACAATTTAACCTTTATACCCCTTACTTTTGTTGCTAAATGCATTTTTGGTTAAAACATGAATTTTAAGAACTAATAACATATACCTTCCCCAAAGTTTTGTAAAATGAGGATTTTACCCTCCATATTTGAGAAATATTAACTACCCAATTTAACAAATAGTAAATACAATAAATATGTTTCATAACCGTTATTGATATCATTTACATATACTTTTCCCGATTTACTGAGTCAACTTAAGTGATAAAACTTCGAAATCACCCTCTAACCTATGTTGCGGATGATTGTGATGAATTGTTAATTGTTCGTTCGCAACATAGTGCGGGTGTATTTGTCGTATCCACTGGGAGTTGGGGCTTCCGAACCCAAGAACCTAACGATCTCTCACTTCTAGACTTGATATTCGAGGTTTTTGATGATTGATAGACACATAGACTAAAAGGAAAAAGAAAAGAACACGATGAAATGGGAAAGAGCTCGGGGGTAGTACCGAGCCAACCTATAACAAAGAATTAAACAGGGATTTCTTGGTTTTAGAAGTAATCAGTATTCGGTAATCAGGTGTGAGGATTGCACGGATACTAGCATCAATTTCCCTCTTCCGAGTGGTAAATTGATGCATACTTCCCAAGGTCCATCATCACTCCCGTGTAAGACGGTCCTTGATAATATTCAAACGCAATCCTAATTGATCGGTTCCAAAATCCCTCTCGCCAGAGTTAGGATTAGGAACCAATCACTCTGTCCTAGAGTTCCAATTTGATGTTTGGAAGGATTCATAACCTCCCAGCACCAAAATCCCCCAATTATCGAATGGAAAACTAGGGTGGAACACCTAATTACCTCATTAATCACCCTAATCACACTGATTTATGCCTAATTCTTCATTAAAGGTCCTAATTACCCCCTAACCCTAAAGAACCTAGCCATTAATCATATTAATTATCAACTTAACCTAATAAAAGACCTTAAACTAACCCTAATGACTAAGGATTGACCTAAACAAGGACCCAAACTAACCATTAACAAGCCCCAGTGAGACCTAATCAACTAAACTTCAATTAACCCTGAAAACCCTAGATAGAAACGGACCTACCTGCCAATAATTAACCTAAAAACCTAACCCTAAAGACTGACCTAAAATAAAGACTCAAATCATAACCCTAAATTGACCCTAATAACCCTAAAGACCCAAAATAAGGCTTGACTCAACCTAACCAAAACAGAGCTAGCCCTATTGCCAACACTTAATCTGACCGAATCAAAAAGGAAAAGAGAAAGAAAAGACAGAGAAGACAACACTACTACCTAGACCGAGACAAAAAGAAAAAGAAAAGGAAAGAAAACAAGGAGAAATACGAACAAAGGAGACAAAAGAAAGAAAAAAAAATAGAGAAAGAACCAAAAACAGAGAAGAAACAAAGACAGCCGAAAACCGAGCAATGAGAAACAGGGGAAAATGACAACATAAACAAAGCAAAATAAGGGAAGGGACAGAGACAGAAACAGACGAGACAAAGACGAACGAAACCAAGAAGGGAAATACCTATGAATAAATAGAGTAAATTGAGCACAATATCGAGCAAATCAACATTACATTTAGTAAATTGAACATAGAATCCAAGCATTTACAATCGAATAACATAAGGAATTCTAAAAAAATAAGTCTGCTGATACTGATTAAAACAATAAAACAGTAATCTAAACCTAAAATCTACCTAAGAACTAACCCTAAAAGATGGAGGCCTTGGGGTTGTCACTTGCCCCGAAAACCATCCATAACGTCATATCGGCCTATTCTCTTCCTTTTTACACTCGATATGCCTTCCTCTTCTCCAAGCCTCGCATCTGAGCCCTTAGATCTTCTTAAATCAAATGGTGGAGATGCGATTGGAATGTTAAAGCGAAAATGGTGGTGGAGTCTTCGAAAATATACTTCCTCTGCTCTCTTTTCATCAATCTGTTATAACAAGAAACGAGAAAGGGTGAGTGAGAGATGAAAGAAATTGCGAGAAAGAGATAAGAGATGAGAAAGAGAAGATGACGTGAGATGAGAAGAAGAGAGAAGGGAGAAGGAGATGGAGTTTTGTGGGATGGGGGTGAGGTTTCAGTGGTCTGAAATGTAGAGAAGAGAAAAGGGTCAGAGAGGTACGACGACGAAGGAAGAAAATGAGAAAGAAAAAGGGAGATGAGGGTTTGGGTTGGAGGGGAAATTGGGTCGTGGGAAGGAGAAAGGGAATGGCTAAGGGTTGGATTTGGGCTAAGGTTGTGGGTATATCAGGATTTAGGTTTTATTTTTCTTTTCAATTTTAATATTTAATTGGAGCGTTACCGTACACATGGAGGGATGAAGATTAGCTTGAGTTGATGAATGGGTTCAACAATCGACAAGAAGCTTGAACATCCAAAGGAAGGATATGACCTTGTGGCAAGGTAATCCACAACCCAAGGCCTAACACCCACTAAGATTATCATAAAGGATAAACCACCAAATAATCTATAAAGAAATGACTTGAAACACCACCAATTACTTGGATAAAGTAAACAAGATTTTTGAGGAAGTTTGGGAAAAACCCTACAATACATAAGCAAAGCAACAATATTTTGGAAAAACTGTCTAACACACGCTGGGGAGTATTTATACAAATGGGGGTTTAAAAATCAAAACGCAGCGTTTTGAACACAAAATCACGCGTTGGAAGTGGAGGTCGCGGGCGGCACACCTATGTCGTGGGCGCTACACTGCAACTTGGCGCCTGATCGATTTAGGCGGGGAGGCTCGCGGCCACGCCGTCATGGGCGCGGCGACAAAGGAAGGAACCGTGCATTCGCGCACTGCAGAACCCGTCTTGGGGTCGAGGTGTGACCTATCTGTCGCGGACGCAAAGATTTGGGCGCTGGCAGCGTTCTTCCGGGTCTTGGCAGCGTTTCTTGGCGGCGGAACCGGAGTTCTGGAGTGGATCTTTGGCGGCGTCTCTCGCTGCCCGGCCAGACTACGCTTCAAGAGTCGCCGCAGTGTTACCTACGCCGTAGTAGGCGTTACACTTGCTTTCAGCCCTGTAGCGGGCGCGACTTACTGCTGCCCTGGGCTTCCTTGCTCCGTTCCTTTTCCCCTTGTACTTGGCTTGACTTGGGACCACTCCCGGACCCTAATATCAGGTAGCTCTTCATCCCAGAGTGGCCCGGTTCTTTCCCGAGAGCCGGGATCCCATTTATAGTGGATGCCACACCCAAAGATGGTCCGAATATGTCTCCAAGGTCCCAGGTCCACCTTAAAATGGATCCCACCCCGACCTTGAAGTCGTTTTTCCCGCGTTTTACGAAGGGGGTGCGGGCCGGCTTGGTGAACACAGATTTTGGAGGTTGGTGTCGACATATTTCCTCGCCGTTCGGGCTTCCGAACGTCCACGTTAGGATTGGGGGTGTGATTTGTTGATTCGTGTTGGGGTTTAACCTTTGAAAACTCTTTAAGGAAAATCAAACTCACATTTCATGAATAATATCTTGTAAAATCACTTTCCCTTTACTTAAGCATTTTATGAGTCCTTGAATTAAACCTTTAAGAGTGAACATCCGCTTATTCCAAACTCTTCTAAATTTAACCCAATTTGCTCATTTAAATGTTAAGCTCGGAAGAGAGTGATTTATGCAAATATTATTTAGAAATATAAGAAAGAAATCCTAAAGTTGCATCGATACATTGTAAAACCATGTTTAACCATAGTTTATGCAATCTTCGATGTATTTTATTTCGAAATGGGAGTCACCACCCGACTTTTTAGGGGAAAAACCAAGAAAAAACCAAAGGGAAAATAAAGAAAGACTCTGCCTGCGAAACCCAAGAATGGATCCGGGGGTAAGGCTACGAACTCGAAAAGTAAACTTTAAGAGATCGCCTCTCACAAAAGGAAAGACTCTACTAAAAGTTTAAAAAGTGCTTTTGATAAAGTTTGGAAGGGAATTGAAGGAATACTTTACAAAATTACTTCATTGAACATGCAACAAGAATGTAATACAAGATAAAAGGTACAAATGTACAATTATTTACAAGAGAAAAAGAACACTTAAGGGCTTACATTACTACTTTGTGGGAAAAGACCTTGCCTAGCCTTTGAATGCTTGATGAATCCTCCTTGATGTCTTTAGAATCCTCCTCTCAAAGTGCCAAGATAATGATAGAAAATGGTGGAAAAGGGATGATAAGAAAGAGAGTGAAAATAGGGTATAAGAAGGCTTCTTTTTGTGGTTTTGAATGTGTTTAGGCTAGGGTTTCTTGTGGAGCTTAGGATGGATAAGAATAGGATATGTGTTTAGGATTTTTGTGATGGAAAGATTAGGAAGATGATGATGATAAGAAGGATGATAGAATAATAGGATGATAGTAGAATAGGATGATAAGGGAGATTATATAAGAGTATGAGAAGTAGAGAGAAGTAATGAGAGAATGAGAGGATGAGATGATGAATGAATTGGTGAGTTGATGAGTGAATGAGTGAATGAGTTGAGGAAGAAATGATGATTTGATGAGTGAGTTGGTGAAAATGACTTGGAGAAGGGTAGTATTTATAGGAGGAGGAGGGAGTAGAGATACATATGCATGTATGCACTCACATAGTAATCTCCGAGCTTGCCACCAAACACTAGGGCAGTAGGGGGTGAACTTGGAGTGGACGGCAGCACGTGGTCAATTGACCACGTGTGGTTGACGCCGTGTAGGCTGGTCGGCCAGTGCTCCAGGGAGGAGGGATTCTCCTCGTCCATGCATGCATGGTTGGTGATAATATGAAGGTAAATTGCCTAGGGAAGCTACCATTCACACTGGACGGAGAGTGTGTATATTATTTAGCTTTTAGGAGTGTTTTTTGAGTGCTTTTGTGAGGGTTTGATCTCGCGACCTCTAGCTCTTGTTTGTAGGGTTTGTATGGCTCCATTTTTATATAAAAAAATGTGCATGTAGCTAGGATGGACTACATGTGATCATGCTTGTAGCTTTAAGTGAACAAATATATGTAGAATGCACGTATTTATTTAATCTTCTTTTATTTCTTCCGCTCTTCTTTTTATGCTATTTTATGCGTCAAAATCCTGGTGTCTACAGTTGGACCCTAGCCCGATACGCTCCATACTCCCCTTCTTGAAAAAGAGTTGTCCTCAACTCTTGGGAGTTAAAATCGAGGCACTTTCCTTCAATTGGCTCCATAAAACTTCGAACATCCCGAATGCCACGAGCAATCACACTAGACACCCAACAAGCTTCAAACCCCACAATGTACCCATCGTCCAAATGCAAGAAAGTGGTTGGAGGCTTATTTTGGGGAGGTGAGGGGTTAAGGGACGGAGTAGGAAATTTTTGTGGTGCTTGGGAGTCAAAACTAGTCAAGCCATAAGAGATGATGGAGTCAACTCCATTGTTTCTAGGCTCGACAATTGATGGAGGTGAGACGAATGGAGGTGCTTCTTCTCGGGCCTCTTCAACAAGGGTGTGTGGATGGGCAAGGTCGAGGTTCTCATCCTCCTCTTGGCGTGGAGCTTCAATAATATCTTCAGGGGTCTCACAAGGTTCAATGGAAGTTCCCCCGTTGGGCATGAGATCGACCTTTGCTTGCTTAACTCCTCCTTTCCCATCAAGTGATGACTTGACCTCATGGTTAACCTCTCGCTTGCAAGTGTTAGGCAAGAATTGTCGATCCATCAATCGCTTTAGCCTTGTCCATGAAACGATTTCTGATCGACCCTCCATAGTCCTTTGCAATTTCACGCTCTCAAACCAAAGAGATGCAGACTTAGTGAGTTTCGATCTTGCAATTTTGAAGGCCATTTCATCGCTATACTCCTTAGCCTCAAAAGACCTCTCCAAAATTTGAACCCATTCACGATAATCATCCGGGCCGGTGTAGCCATTGAATTCCAGAATTTTAAGCTTAATATCATGGAATTCATCCCGTGGGTGCTTCTCTACCGCTTCCTGTCGACGATGGCGTCGAAATGAGCCTCTATCATCGTCACTCAACTCGTAGAAGGGAGGAGGACAGATATGGCTTCTAGTAGACCTCCTTCGTTCGTCACGGGGATGATCCTGAAGGTTGATGGCAATGTTGCTTACTTGAGTCACGAGGGCCTCAAGAGTATTTTGAATGTTCGTGAATCGACTCTCAAGACTCAGGTTAGAGGCCATAACAAGAGCATGGGTGAAGGACGGATTGTATTTGGGGATAATGTTGCGGAGTTTGGGGGTTCTTTTGTAGTTGGCTAGTGTTTGGCTAAGGATTCTTTGTGTTTTTTTTTTCACTTAGACATTTCATCGAACACCTTGCGGGCACTATTTTCCAACTTCTCCTCAAAGCTCAAAATGACTTCAAATCCAACAAATACAAATAGAGTACAATATATTCCAACACTCTGGATAGCAAAGGGGATGGGGAACATCAATATTTGCATACAACTCACAAAACCCAACACTAGAGAACAACACTATCAAGAACAATGAACAAACTCAAGCTAAATGAAAACCAAAGCTCTGATACCAAATGGAGCATTAGTGTACGCGTGGAGGGATGAAGATTAGCTTGAGTTGATGAATGGGTTCAACAATCGACAAGAAGCTTGAACATCCAAAGGAAGGATATGACCTTGTGGCAAGGTAATCCACAACCCAAGGCCTAACACCCACTAAGATTATCATAAAGGATAAACCACCAAATAATCTATAAAGAAATGACTTGAAACACCACCAATTACTTGGATAAAGTAAACAAGATTTTTGAGGAAGTTTGGGAAAAACCCTACAATACATAAGCAAAGCAACAATATTTTGGAAAAACTGTCTAACACACGCTGGGGGGTATTTATACAAATGGGGGTTTAAAAATCAAAACGCAGCGTTTTGAACACAAAAACACGTGTTGGAAGTGGAGGTCGCGGGCCGCACACCTATGTCGCAGCGCTCTGGCCGCAACTTAGCGCAGTGATCGGTTTAGCGGGGAGGCTCGCGAGCGCGGCAAAGGAATCGGGCATTTAGCGCACCGCAACAATCGGTACCGAAGTGCGGTGCGACCTATCTGTCGCGGGCACGAAGATTTGGGCGCTGGAAGTGTTCTTCCGGGTCTTAGCAGCGTTTCTTGACGGCGTGGAAACTGGAGTTCTCTGGAGTGGACGCTGGCAGCGGTTGCCAAGGTACTGGCAGCATCTCTCTTCGTTGCCCAACCGGGCACTTCTCTTCCAAGAGCTGTCGCAGGTGTTACCTATGCCGTAGCGGGCGTTACACTTGCTTTCAGCCCTGCAGTGGGCGCGACCAGGGTGTGGCGGGCGCGACTTACTACTGCCCTGGGCTTCCTTGCCGTTCCTTTTCCCCTTGTACTTGGCTTGACTTGGGACCACTCCTGGACCCCAATATCAGGTAGCTCTTCATCCCGGAGCGGCCCGGTTTTGCCCCGAGGGTCGAGATCCCATTTATAGTGGATGCCACACCCAAAGATGATTCGAATATGTCTCCAAGGTCCCGAGTCCACCTTGACCTTGAAGTCGTTTTGTTCGCGTTTTACGAACGGGGTGCGAGCCGGCTTGGTGAACACAGATTTTGGAGGTTGGACCCTAGCCCGATATGCTCCATTAATCTTTTTGTTTCATTTTATATAACAATAAAAACTAAAAATGATAAAATAGAGAAAAACCAAATAAATATATAAAGCCAATAAAAACATAATAATAATTATAATTTAATTATTAAAAACAAGAAAAAAGTTATAGAATAAAGAGGTAAAAATCATGCAAAATACGAAATAAACAATGATGAATACAATTCTAACACTAATACACCTCAATAGGTGGAGCCACTACTACTACTCCGCCTTCGTTAATTCATACTCATAATTCAATACAATGCTTTCATTCATTCAATTCCATTAGCTCCTCTCTTTCTTCTTATTAATTTGATTGGTATTTTGTTGTTTCGTTGGTTTCTGGTTGCCAATTCTCATCACTTTTCAACAATCAAGATGAGTAGTATGTCTCTATGCGTGCTCATGCGAAAACTCGAGCGCCTTCCCATCAATACCAATTCATAAAAGCTTAGACTTTTGAGTATTTTCATATTTCCGTCTAAGCTTTTAGTTTTTTCGTTTTCAATTAAAATATGGAGGGTATTTTCTTCAAATCAGATAAAATTACAAGGACAAACATGTCCAGATAGTTGACTAATCGAAAAAAGTATACATTTATATAAATAGTAAAGGTTAGGTTGGGTAAATAACATTTCCTAAACATGGAGGGTAAAATCCTCATTTTACAAAAGTTTGGGGGAGGAATGTGTTATTAGTTCCGGTTTTTAATACTTAGAATAAACCGAAATGCCTATTACAATGTGTATTAAGTAGACTTTTGTTGACTATATTATTATTATTATTGACCAAATCATATTTTATAAATGTGTTTTTGAATTACAACTCCATGAACTATAGCTCATGGGGGAAGACTGCTAAAAAGTTGAATCTTCTAGACCACACTCAAATGTGTTCACTTGAGGGTATGCTTTTGTTTTTGGATCATAACAATCCCAACTCAAAATGAAAAGGTTGATCAACCCAAAAATAAAAGAAACTAGGACAAAAATAAACATTAGAGTATCAAAAAAATGTTTTCTTAAAACACATTGGAAGACATATTTTAGTCCATTTAAATCTCAAAACATTGTTTTCACCTAAAATACATTAATAGCAGAGGTAAGAGGTGTGATAGTTAAATTGCAGACATGGATAACTTTAGAATTACATCGAACCTCAGGGATGTATATGTAAAATATTCATTATTTTAATTTAAGCACTCAAACAAAAGCAGGAAAAATTTTGTCCGACCTGAATTTGTTTGACCTAGAAAAAACCGGGTGTGGTCGTAGAATTTTCATCCAAATTTTAATATTGAACGAATTGATTGAAAATTCTGACACAATATTTCTTGTGTTTCTACTGTCTGAACTGATTTTGACCGAAATTATGCATATTCAAATTGTCTGACCCACCAACTTAAAAACCAGGTAACAGTCATTAAAACTTTTGTTCGAATTTTAACACTGACTAATGTGACTCGACATGAATTTAACCTGGATATGACTTTTTGGAGTGCATGGATAAAATTGCTCCTAACCTTTCCAAAAAGGCAAAAATGTCACTGAACTTAAAATCTTACATTATTTTCCACTTAACTTTTCCATTAAGCTAATTATGCTCCTGTTTATTGGAGTGACCTGCTGTAGCGAGTCATCTTTATACTTTTCATATTTTTAAGGCTGGATAAGCTAAAAATATAAGAAACAAACCTTGATAAAATCTCATATATTAGGTGTCTCTCCCCCTCATTGCCATTAACATTCATCTGCCTCTCTCTTGATTCCTCTGTCAGTCTCTTCCTTAATAAAATTAAGTTCCTGCAAGCTATGACTGACTGTAATTCCACCATTGATGATTCTCCCCTTTTTTAATACTAGTCTGGCCAACGCGTGCTTAGCACGCGCTGACCCGACAATGTAACTGTTGTTTATAAATGTTTGATAGGAGTAATTACATATTGTAATTGTTGATTAGATAATGCAACACCGGTAAAACAAGTTGAGTTACATAACTTGTGTGAGAATACCTCAAATTTGCGATAACCTTTAGCAAAATAGGCAATTTATTATTGAGCGACCTCATTAATTACCAAAACCTAACAACCATGAATGAACTTGAATTAATAAGAGGAAGTGATTCATGCACCAAGGAAATTCTTCAAATCTTTTCGGCCGCTAATCTCATGCAGAATAGGCAATGCTGCAGGAAACCGAGGAATGACAGCTCTACGTGACTAATTTCGGGAATATGCGGAGTAGACCTATAAACTGAACTCATTAAGCAAAAAAAAATTTCACACACAATGAGTGAATGACCTAAATGAAGATTGCCCACAACGTTGTTCAAAAAGGTGTTGACTTTGACCCACAAGAACCTAGATGGCAAATATGAAGATCAAAATGCAACAAATGACAGTAAGGAGGTGCTACTCCAACAACTCAACCAGAACCTAGATTGCAATGTCTGTTTCCAAGACGCTAGTGGATATCATATTGTTCCTCCACAAGAACACATTAGAGTTGCATCAAAATCTTTATTATTCATTTTCAGCATCTAATGCATTTGAATTTATGCTAAAATATTAATTATTGCATAAGACAGCTAGAACAAAGACAAACACTAACACTAATTAGATATCAACCATTGGATCAGAGTCAAAAACATAGTAATTGAGATCCTGAAATATCTAGGAGCTTCATGAGCTTCCATGAACCCTGATTGTAGAGTTTCAATACCTCCAGATACTAAAGGCACAATTATTAACACATTTAAATGATCTTGAGAATTCAATCAATCCCTTCAAAATAGTGATCGAGCTACTGCACATGGCCTATAGCAGATCGAACCCCCAATATATCGGACTACTAGCAGAACATCAACAAACTGAAGTCGTGGAATTGAAAATCCTAATATATAAACAAAATTACCAACAGAGACTCCCCTTTAGCTATTTGTTTTGTTGCATTAAATTTAGTTTAACTTGTTGAGCAAAAGTATGAATCTGTTGTATAATAGTGGGTTTCAACTTGTGTATATATCATGTGAGATATAAGATACGAAGGTTTTATTTACAGTGGGTTTCAACTGGCAAAGTTTGCTTGCAATTTTCCCCAGCACCTTTTCTACAGTGGATCCAAATGTAACAAGTGACGTTTCCCGGTATCATCATGCACATCAAAGTAAAGAACAAACCCTGTATAATAGTGAAAGTTAATTAGTAATACTAAGTTTATATTTTTGTTTTAATGTTTGGCACTCGTGGAATATTGATATAAAGTAACTAAACTTGCAAATAAACCTATGGTATATGGTATATTTTGACCAAGAGGAAATTTAAAGGTATAAACCTTAATGAATTGGATTACAAAAATGCAACCAAAGCAAAAAGGGCAATATAGTGAGGTACTTGAAATAATTCCCTGCTATGCTAGGCTACTAAAAGCACCAATAAAAATATTCAAGGTCAGACAAACTATGTAAAATTTCAATCATAATCTAAAATGACCTAAAGCACCAATACATAATTTTGACATCCTTGATTTTATGCTGGTGTGAAAATCCTATTTACCAACTTGCGTGATTTCTTTAAGAGCACCAATTAAACAAAAAACTCAATTCCTACTTTTCCAGTAGTTCTAGCTAGATCTTTAAAAGTTGATATATTAATGAGTATTAAACCATTACGAAAATGAAAAATAAGAAAAACGCCCGCAACACAACTACAATAATTGGGGGGGGGGGGGGTGGGTGTGAGAGAAATAAAAGACTGGGACCTAAGTTCCATATTAGATTCTTAACAATAGGCAATTATAGAAATACCTGCTGCAGATTACAAATGAAATGAAGAAACATGATAAATTGCACACCCCACATAATGTGATAGCTTATTAATGCCAAATTACGAATTGATCTCTTGAATTAAAAATTAAGGGTATACTGGTAGTAAATCATATGTTAACAGGGGATTGACTAAGTACTTGATGCTGGGACTGTCAGCCTCCTCTAAAAAGAAGAAAAAATATTTCAGATATGCTCTATAAACTGTCACCTACTGCCAAAATCAAGTGTATCCAAAATCCCATCAGCCAAAACATTCAATCATGGATGGTTCGATAGCAAACAAGATTATTTAACTCATACTATCATTCTAAGCTCGCGGACAAAAAACACACTAAATTCATAGTAATATACGACCTGATCTAAATTAAATAGATTTTAGCCTTTATGAGGTTGTAAAATGCATCAAAGAGAAAGAATGTAGCATACAATTATTGAAATAGACAAGCAAGCAAAAGATAAGAAACGATGAATGTGAGACAGAAGCATGAATTACCTGAAATTATCAGAAGTTAGATACTCTAGAGCAGCATATCTATAGCTACCCATCACTTGGGTTGACACACCACTTTCATCACCAGTGAGTTGATAAAAAATGAAGAAGGCTATAATGTTGAGAATGTCGATGCCCTGATCAAATGTATAACTTGAATCTGATGAGCTTTCTTCTCTGAAGTTTGTCCTCCAAATGTCATATGGAAACATTCACAGAATCTTCATCAGGTCATTTCTTGCACAAATCAAATAAACTTGTCAATACAAACATTTCAATTCCTTCTTGAGTATCACACAATATATCAGAAAAGAAGAACTCAAATTCATAGGTTTGTTATTGAGGTTCAAGCATTTAAAAAATTGAAAGTTAGTGATCTTATTTTTTTTTTTTTTTTTTTTTTTTTGCATTTTTTCATTAAACTAAATAAAATACTCCAAAATTTGATTAGAAAGTTTCATGATGAAACTCTTCAGGAGTGATTTAAGGACAAAAGAAAATGTGGTTTGGGCCTTTCAGATGTGTTCTATAGATTCACACATATCAGTGAGTTATTGACTAAACCGAAGTACAAAACCCTTCCTGAAATTGGACTATTGATCCAATTGGATTACTCATAAATCATAATACCAATGGATTTGTATTGCCATCATCATATAATTAAGCTCATTTTCACAATATCATTATGTACTTAGAATTGTGTACTCCAAAATTAAACAAGGGTACAAGTTGTTCAGATGTTATTCAGAAACACAATTCACATTTCACTGAGACAAAAATATGGAACTTAGAACTAAAACCCAAAAAAAGGCACAGTTTAAGAAGACGTAAGAGAGTTGTGGCACCTTTGATAGAAATCAATGTTGATAGAAGAAGTTATATTAGCGATTTTATTTACCAAAAAAGGTTATTGTTAGGGGATCTATAAATTAGTTAAGCCTAGTTTAAAACATCCTTAGATTCTAAACTTTCTAAGTCCATCTCATTATCGTTGATATTATTGGCCAAGTAAGTTATCTATCTCGTGTTATCTTGTTTATTGTAGAAAACATGTACCCCCCCCCCCCCCCCCCCCCCAAAAAAAAAAAAAAGAAAAAGTCAAGTAGATTTGCAATCATCTGGATCTTCCTGGCTGCTGCTCTTTTGCTTGCCAGGTTATTTGATAGGTCAAGATGAGTTATGCACTTGCACTTGACATTATTAGGCATTAAAATGGTTTCTTCATGTGTGTATTATGCCAGAAATTTGGTTAGTGACAGTTAATAAAGGCAGCTGTTAGACAATTGAATTGCTATGTACTTGATTGAATGGGTAAGAAATGTGTTAGACATTAGACAATACAAATTAGTATTCAGAATTTGATCATTTACTATTTATCAAGCATCGGGTTGCATCTCTTTATATTGATTAATTAATTCTTCTCATGAAAAAGTTGCATTTTCTAATCCAAAATGCTCTTTTTTTATCAGAAAATTGATCTATATAAGCATTTTGCTAATTTTTCCCTTTCTAATCTAGATAAGCATTTCCTAATTTTTCCCTTTTATATAGCAAATGCACCTAGTAGAGAATGCAAAAACTACCTCACTTCTGTGCTCTTGCTTTCCATTTAGATATCCTTTGCCATACTATTCTAGCAAATGTATATGACATCTTTAGCCTATTCAGCTTATCCCCGAAAAAAGGCTCCATACTGAAGTTTCTATGTCAAAATGCAATGATAATTCAGTAAAGAGCAAAGGAGAGCTCCAGGACCATCTTGAGCTTTAATGCTTTATAAAACTTTACTATAAATCTTCTCATGCTTAGTTGATCAGGCAATGTTCAATGCAAATACAAATAGCACATAAGCTTTTACAACTCTAGGAACTTCACCTATTAACAGTCTCAATAGACATCCTTAATTGAATCAACAGATCAATAGCAACTCGGTGATCAAATAGCCCATCAGGAAACACCCATTCTTCTGTAGAGTTAGCTGATACAGGAGTATCAATGTACATCATCAGTAACATATACTTCTTTGCCAAAGGTGACAAGGACCCGATTCCACCATCAAAACATATTTATTACATTCAACAAACTATGAGGAAATCTATTGCACCACAATGACAAGCGCCTGCATTGTAAATAATAGGCCCTAATACCACCTACAAGATCTTATATAACTTAAGGTACAACCTTGAATTCAAATAGCCTCTCATTTTCTAATACTTGTTATGCCACTTGCAATTTGGCATTGAATCATTAATAGCTCCCTGTATCCAGGACATATATAGGCATTGGATCAATTATTGCACCTCATATCCAGATCATATATCAGCAGTATGATTGAAATATAAAGTTAAGTTTTCAATCACTTCAAGTTCTATGTAGAACAACAACTAAGTTGTAACTAAATATCATCTTCAAAGCAACCTATCAAATTAGAAAAACCCAGAGGAATCAGTAATTGACCAAGAATACAGAATTTCCATGAAACATGAATCACAAGAGTGGAAAATCAAATCTTTAGCAAGCAAACACAAGCAATTCGAACAAATTGAATCGAATAAAGGTAAGGCATTAGCAAAATAGGAAAATTACCAAAGAATAACCCAGACGCTGAAATAGTGTTCCTGCCACTGCTCATCTTCCCTTGAGTTCGTAAATGGAAACCATTATCACCATCTTTGGCCAAATTTTTTGGAGCAAAAAAAAATGTCAAAAACGATCAGTTCACGAGGGCTGAAAATTTTAGGGTTTAAGAGGGGCAACAATATGCAATTGGAGGTATAAGGAGCAACAAAAACCCTAACAATTGATTAATAGAATGAATCAAAACCAAGAAAACAATTAGGAGGAATCCAATTGAAGAAGGTGAGGTAGAGAGAATCAGGAGAAGTGAGAACGAGAAAGTCAGAGGGCAAACAAAGAATTTGGGATCACATCATGCAGTGCGTTGGCATTTGAGAATAGTGAAGATTTGAGATTGATTTCGGACACCTGTACTCAAACGTGTCAACAAGGATCTACATTTGTGCATGTAATCTACACTGGGCTTGTATTAGCAACCTAATATGCCCAAATCTGAAAGCAAGTTTGACAAAATCCAAATAAAAAAAGCAAGGGGTAAATCTGTAAATCAACATTTGTGACAATCCTTCCCTTACCTCCTTTTATAAGGATGGTAGATATCGAGTTGTTTTGACCTGTTGCAGCAGCTGCAGTAATTACGGCTGGTCCGTCAATGGAGGTCCAAAGCCTCCGGTTGTACAAGATCTGTCTTCTCTACCTTCTCCTTCCCTGTTTCCCAATACTGACAACAGTCTTTCACCGCAAGCTCCTATCGTAAAGCAACTGGACTCTTCTTCTTCTTTTTCTTGCTGCAACTTTCCTCTCTCCTCCATTATTGGCTTGTCGCACCCTCCTTTTCTTCTTCTTCTTCTTCTTCTTCTTCTTCTTCTTCTTCTTCTTCCTCCTCCTCCTCCTCCTTTTACTCCCTAAGAATGACAGTGACCTCCCCTTTCCTTTTTCCTTTCCCCTTTTTTTGGTTTCAAATTTATCCCACTTTTAACTAGTTAAATTTGCTATGTATAGTTAAAATGATAATTTTGACTTTTGTAGAAAGTTAAGTGGAAAATAATGAAAGATTTTAAGTTCAATAACATTTTCCCCTTTTCTGAAAAATTAGAGACAATTTCATCCAAGCACTCTGACTTTTTGTCAGCCTTAAATCCCCCTAATCAAACTAAAATACTATACTAGTAGTAGTGCACCTCTCTTCGATCCTATAGCATGCGGTTTCAAGTATACCCGCCTTTACCCGACCCAAAATGGTATGGATGATAAAATTTTAGAGAAAATATTGTGGTTACAAAACTCAACAAATTAGCTATAAAGTATAAATGCAAATATTAATATATATCCGGGGCCTAATAATGAATAATCAATGGTAGTTTATTTTTTTTTTTTTTTGCAGGTATTCGGGGCTGGTTGGGTAGGGTACCCGTCAGGTAGAGACGAGTACCCATTACCCTACCCTTACCCTTTTTTTCTAAAATTTATAACCCATAACGGGTCAGGTAAAAGCGGGTATCCACGGGTTCATGTTTTATTGTCATCCCTTATGCTAATTCAAATTTGTGTATGGTTCCAGAATCTTCTGAGTAACTGGCTGGATTTCAGATAATCTAGAATTTGTGTGTGGGGTACGGATCCTGTGAGAAATAAATTTATATGAGAAGATGAGAAGGAGCAGTATGAGCCATAGATCTTCAATTCAATGGACAGCATAAAAACCACCATTCTTTTCACAAAACCACCATTCTTTTCTATTAAAAAACACTAAAAAAAAGAAATAAATTTGCTACATGATTTTAGGCATAATTTTAGAGATTATTGCATCATGGATCCTTCAAAGATAAGGTTTGTTAATATTAAGAATTATTTTACTAATTTATAGATAGTTAACAACAACAATTCTAAAAAAAATTGTAACTTTTTTGACATGATTTTAAGTGATGTTTTGCTAAATTTTAGGCTATTTACAAAAAATAACAAATAGTCAATTGTTTTTTTAATGCATGTCCACTAGTCACTTTTTAAGCACGTCCACAATAACTTTGTCATGTTCACAATCATTTTGTAATGTCCACAGTCACATTGTCATGTCCACATCCATAATATCATGTCTATAATCTCATTTGTTGAAATGTTCACAATCACTTTGTCATGTCCGAAATCTCTCACAATCAGTTTTCCATGTCCACAATGCATAATATCGTGTGTTACAATGTCCACACACCATAAATCCATAATAGCTTGTACACATAGGTATTTGTCCACACACATTCCTATATGCCCACAGCCACTTTGTCATGTCCACATAGTTAGAGATGTATCCTCCAAGAAAACTCAATGTCCATGTGCCAATAGCATGTAAGCTTTACTAGATTTTCGAAACAAAAAAAAAAAAATCATTTAGGAGAAGAAAGAATAAGAAAAACAAGGAATATTATGGTTTGTAACAGTTTGAGTGACCCAACTTTAGTGGATGTTCTTTGCGTCTTTTATGCTCGACGTTGTACAGGCAGAGGAAATAAGATGAAATACGGCATCCGTTTGGTCCATCGTGAATTCCATGAGCACTTTGCCTTTGTTTATCATACCAATTCTCACCTCCCCCCCCCCTTATTTTAGGTTTTTAGCCTTAGTAATAGACTTGTTCCCTCTCCGACTTGTGGTTAAACAACTTCGCTGTCTCTCTGCAAGAGTTGTTCAGAGCCCCCGCCATGTCTTCTTAATCCAACGTCTGGTGGCGCTTCTTCAGTAAGTTGTATATCCACCATTGGTAACACATGAAAGGCAGTTGCGAAAATTCCAAACCTTAGATATGGTAGAAAGGGACACTGAGCTTGCAAAGGATTGATCATTTCTCTTTGTTTCAATGATCAAATGGCAATGAAAAGGGAAAGGGATGGAACATTTTATAGAGTAGTAAATAAAACAAAGGAAATCAACACCAATATCTTCAAAGAATCCTAAAAGCATACATACAACGTGTGATTTCCATTTTAAATTCTCCTAAAATCATGGCTCGGTTGGTTTTCGGAAAGAAGATTAATGGTTTTGTATTTAGATTGGTAGTTTTCATTTAATCCGCTAGATCTAAAATCGATGGATGAGATTACTCCTTTACACCTTCTCATATAATTGTGTTTCTCGCATGATCTGCACCCTTGTGTGTGAGTAAGTAATTGGATTTTCGTTTTTTTTCAATTACACTTCTGTCAGTTATGCTAATGGCGAGATGCAAGGAGGTGGAGGGAAAGAATTTGATACAATAACCCATTACTTTTTATAATATACTAGGTTTTTTCCCATTCTTCCGAATGAATGCTAATTTAGATGGATGGATGAAAACACAGATGATATAAAAAAATAATTGACAAATGTATCAAAAATTACAACAAAAGTGGAAACCTAATACATATGAACAATTTAGCAAGTCACAAATAAGAGGCTAATGTACTAAAATCGTCAATATAATTAAATATTATTATGAAATATAATCATTCATCAACCCCTAATATTATTTTTTTAATGGAAAATCCCTATTATTGTTATCTATATATAATGATTATTATTCAAAAAAACACTTCAGAAAACATAAAAGAAAAAAAAAAACGTTGGGCTCACTCTCTTGCTCCCCTGTCTCCCGTCACTCTCTGTCTGTTTCGTCGCTGTCTTTCCCTCCGGCAGCAGACGGCCGCCAGAGCCTCCCGCCGGCGCCGTCAGTCCACCACCACCTTCGTCTCCTTGTTCCTACTCTCTTCTTCCCTCTTTTTCAAGGTAAACCCTAACTCCCCCAAATCAGATTTTTGAATTTTAATTCCAAAATTTGTTTTTTTCCTTGATAATGTCAGTTTACAAGTATAATCTGGTGTTAGGATATCAATTGGGGTTGTATTGGTTGTTTTTAAACATGAATTGGTGATAAAATTTGTGAACTTTGGAGCTAAGTGTTGAGTTGGGTTTGATTGTGATAGATGAAGGTTTGCATGTTAATTTTTGTGGCTTAAGATACTCTTAGAATTGAAGGTAGATTTCTGGATCTTGATGCATGTGGTATCTTTGTTATTTCATTGAGTATAAATGTTGAAAATGAGGTACAAAGGATGAACCAAGTAGGAATGAAAGTTGGATGCATTTGTTTATGGCTAATTGGTGACATGGTGTGTTCATGTTATTTCTAGCACTCAAATGCTATCAAGTTAGTGGTTTTTCTGCTGGAGTTATGGGATATGAAATATGATTGTTGTTTAGGACCCATAGAATGATGGAAATTATAGGTGAAAGTAGTGAATTATTACTTTGGGGTTGTTGAATTAAGGCGTTTTCAATTTGAAATGGGTTTATTAGGGTAGTATGTTTCTGAGTTGAGAATAATTATCAATGGTAAGCAAGTTATGAAATAGCCTAAAGTGTTAAAATAAGCCTCGTTTACGAAGTAGAGTCCCGATATTGTCAAAGTTAGACTCAAGTCTTGTGTTTAAACCTTACCGGGACAAGAGGGATGTCTCGGGACCAAAATAATTATGTGGGTTGATAGTCTTAGGTAATAGCTTCCACATGGATTTCGAATTTCGGGATTTTGATGTGTATAACTCAAGTTATGACAAAATTAATGTGTGTCCCGTTATATACATCTTTCCGGGGCAGTAGGTTCATGAGCATTTTAAGGTATCATGCAGGTCTTAATAGTTTAAGTGGTCAACATGAAAGTTGTAGTACGCTCCGCTAGCTTTCCGGAATGAGGTCTTACTTGTTCATCAGATGTTGGGATAATGAGTTATAGCCTGTCAGAATCAGACTCATGACCATGTTTAAACAAGAATCGTAAGGTTGTTGTGTCATGTTCAAGCCACTCTTTGAGATCTTTCCAAGGCTTTTATGAGGATATGGTCAACATAAGAGTTGTAATATATGATTCGAGTTTTCCATAGAATGCTCGCACACATTCATACGATGTTTAGTTTTAAAGTTATGAATTTCTAAAATTTCACTCCCGAAATTAATTTACTGCAGGCAAACTCTCTGATTTGCTCATTTCAAGTCTTTACTCTTACTTTTAGCCTTAACTCTCAACTAGAGAGATGTAGTACTTATTGTTAACTCTGCAGAAAGTTATTTTATATAGTATTTCGATCATCGTAGAAAGAGTTATGATTTTTACAGATTACCGCAAAAATCTGAAATTTTCAAAACCTTTTTGCTAAAATTTTTGTCCTTTTAATTTAGAGTTGATAATTCTTTCACTCCCGAAACTCCAAAATGAATTTACTTTGTTATTTTTGCATCTCAAGTGTGGTTCATAAGGTCGTTGCTACTCTAGCGCTCGGGTCCTCCCAAGTCTTCAGTGTAGTGTACTTTACCTGCAAGTTTACAACTCTAGGGTACACATATTACCTGTACCCTTCCACAACACCATTACTTAAGTTCAAACAAAGCATAAGTGTTTATTACCATGAATAAATGTTGTCTTGCATGTTTTCTCATTTAATATTGATCTCGACCCATTACCTTGATGCCAAGGTGCATTACCAATCAAACCTGGCCAGTGTCAGCTGGTTAACTCTGTCTGGACCTCCCGATCGGTCCGGGTATGCGCATATGAAGTCTTAGTCCGATGATCGCAAATGGGAATTAATCAAAGTAATTTTAGGCTTAAAACATGTATTTAATTATTTCTCTTCTCTCTGTTTGCAAAATGAATTGAAATTCGCGAAATAAAATGAATTGCTTAAATCTATTTGACTATATAGGAATATGTGTATTGAGTTTCGACTCATTTGCGAAAATATATTTAGTGTTTTGTTTTAAGTAATGCTCCTAAGGCCGCTAAGTCTGGTTTCGATGAGAAGTCAGGTTAGACAGGGGAAAGTGAAGTCCTTTGGTTTTATCTGAAGCAAGTGGTCACTTTGATGTGATTCTTCTTTATATCTACTATGGTTTAATGTATCTTGAAATCTTGGGAGTTGGTGTTATTTTCAGATTTTGGTTATGTGAACTATTAATCCAATGGTCTAGTTTGGTATATTTGTGGTTGGTGTTAAAGTTTTCTTTGGAAGTTTTATATTGTATTTGGTGTTTATGTTGAGCTGGTCGTTAGCCTGGTCCATCCTTGTGGACAGTGGTAATGCCTTCAGGTTCTCTTTCTTTGCTGCGGTAACTCTAATATGGTGATTGTGAATCTGGGGCCGTTACACTACCCCTTGCCGTTTTTGTTGAATTGATTGATTTCCTTTGTTCCAGATGGGTGTAAAAATGGTTCCCGCCAATCAATTATGTAATTCCACAATTTCATATTCAATTCTGTTTCTAGGGTTTGGGTTTTTTTTTTACTTTTTTTTATAGATGATAGAGAAAGAGAGTAGATTGAGCTTTTATTTTATTTTTTAAGTTCACCTTATCTCATGAAATTTGTGGACAATTTGCAAGAAATGAAAAATTGATTTACCTCTTGTGGTAGTACTTCAACCTAGCTTTTATTGGTTGGTTCTTGCTTCTGCTATTGCATTTGGTTATCTTTTGTGCTCAAAGTTTGGGCTTTTGGTTTGATGGTTTGTGGAGAACATTTGTTTCATAGGCTTTCGAAAGTTTTTTTTTTTTTTTTTTTTTTTTTTTTTTTTTTTTCCGTTTGGTTAGTAATCATCTCCCCATTTGTTCTAATACCAAGTGAGGCGGTGATTCTACTGGATTGTCCAATTTTATCCATTAATGATAAGATGAACTGAATTCAAATTTCAATTTGTATGTTCAGTGCTAGTCTTACAGCTATAAGCTGGTTACTATGGGAGCCATTGAAGAGGGGACTGTAACAGGGCGTTTGCCAGACACAAAGGTGTTTGCAGTCCATTATCCTGCATATCCTTCATCTATGTCTCGTGCTGTAGACACCCTTGGAGGACCTGACATAATTGCAAAGGTAATTTTTCTAGAGCCTGGATCCTACCCTTCCCCCAAGACAGTGGCAAAGATAGGAATTCTAGATTTGCTACCTTGGAATTTGGTGTTTTGTAGGATTAGACTGAAGGCTTAGCCTATTAAAAGGGAATCGTGTATTTGAGTCTATCTATAGCAATTTTTAGTTTTTACTACCTCTGGAAAGAAAGCAATAACAGAATCTTCAAGCCTAAGAGTCTAGTTTCTTTGTTTCTACTTGAATATGCTCAAGGGTATAGATGCAGGAAAAGTTTTGTGATGAAATCAAAGCAACTCACATGCCAAACAAAAAAACAAGTAGCATTATTTTCATGTCTGAATTATTTTTTTTTGGGCGATATATATTTGATTTGTATTCATTTTCGAACTAACAGTTTTCTGTAGTTTAAAACTGAAGTTTATGTTATTAGTAGGGATAGAAAATTGTTTTGTGATGAGGGTGATTATGTTTAGTTCAGCTCGGGTTTGAATTGGAACAGTCCATACTACCCTTTTGAGTTCTTGATCGAATCCTAATATTTACGGCATTGCTCTGGCATTGTGAAGCATGAACGAGGGTACAAGACAAAATTTTGTCAATAGAGAACATCTTTATTTTTCTCCTCTATGCGATGAGTGGTAAATTGGGGAAGCGATTCTAGTTGTATGTATTGTGAATGTGATAAATTAATTGGGATCCTTGAAGGTTCATTGGCTTCATTCATTTTGTACCAGAAGTTCCCTTATAAATTTTCAAAAATCCCCAAATTGAGGTGAGAGATAGATACGGTGTCTAGCTTTCACAGAATAGGAGCATTCATGGTATTAAGAATTGCACCTTTTGGATTACTGTTTCCTTTGCTTATGCTAATCTATCTTGACTCTTAAATAAATAGGAAAAGTTTGGCAAATTCTTCGAGCTTGACACTTTTTAAATTGTTTTCATAGTATAATTAGACACTTTTGCCCCTTTTTTTTTCTGACATAGCTTGAGATTCTATGAGTTGAAATTGCCGAGTAGTTCAAGAGAAAACTGAAATTGCATCTAATTGTGAAATTCTGGTTGAAAGGTTTTACTGGAACACTGTTATACTGTGGCTGAAAATATTATGAACTTGAAATTTGATGATATAAGTTTGATCATTCCTTTGATCAAGCTTGAAAGGTCCTTGTTCTGCTTTTGGGGTTGGGAAAGTTGCTGTCAATGTCAGACAATGTCTTGTTAGTTCTCTGCCTTATCTTTTATGGTTCATTATTTTGTTGTATGTCAAGTGAACACAGGAGTATAAGTAGCTGGCATATCTAGCCATTTGGGGATTACAAAATCCTTTGGACAGGATATCATTTATGGGATGCTGTTGACTTAATAGAAATGGCAGCTTTTCTGAATTTTCTCTGGCACATGAGTTATGAACTTATTATTGGTTTGCTATCATTTAAAGTTGTGCATATTTGAGCAGCTCAGTACAATCACTATTAACTGCAGGTGCGCAGCTCAAATTCAAACAAGTTGGAGCTGCGTTTCCGTCCAGAAGATCCATTTTGCCATCCTGCATTTGGCCAACTTCATCCCTGTAACCATTTGCTACTGAAAATTTCCAGAAAGAGTAATCCTGCCTCTCTGAATTGTGATGTACCTAATGGCCAATCCAATGAATCTAGTTCCACAGATGATGTAACTCAGGCTGAAAAAAGATCCCTTACTTTCAAAAGCATGTCTTCCAAACAGACAACTGAGAATTCTGGTGTCCTCTCTGCTGATATTGTTGCTCAAGTGCAGGAAGCTTATCATTTTACAGGTCAGTGAGCGACTTGCATCTTCTGCACTTCAAAGTGGAAATTTTAAGAGATACTGAAAATGTTAATAACCCAACTATGTAGTCTGGCATTTGCATTCCCCTTTTCTTATACAGTGATATTAAATCCTATAAATATTCCAAAAGATCTCTGCATTGTATGTTAATGTTTCTAAACCTCCCGCTGCCCTAGGGAAAAATAGCAAAAGAAGGTGACTGAAATTGGGGCTCTGTTTGATTCGTGGAAAATAAAATGAAAAAAAGTTCTCCCTCACTAATTTAGTCTAAAAATTTCTTCATCCTGACCCATCTCTGGTTGTATATTTTCCTACCCAATCCTCCCTTCTAGTTTAGCTTATCAAACTTTCCATGCACTTTCCTCTTAATAAGCCTTATTCTTCCAATTTACAACAACACCTGCTGTCGATCTTGCATATACAGGGTCTGGGATCTAGATGTAGGCGGTCTTTCCCCAACAGTCATTTCCATTTGTTGAGAAACCGATTCCAAGAGACCCATGAAAAATTTAGAAACATTTTGCAAGTGAAAATCTTTCATAAAATTTTTTACATGTTAATCTTTGATGAATAAATAAAGTAATAGTAACAATAAAATTTAATTAAACACAAAATTACAATATATTGTGAAAATAGAACAAATAAAATAAAATAAAACGCTAATACATAAATAAATATGTAAAAAAAAAGAATAATGCATATAGCATATTCTTTCCAATATCTTTGTGCTAAGTGAAAGAAAGGCAATTTTCAAAAATTTTCTTTCCATTTCATTTTTCAAGAATCAAATATTCTAAAGGTGATGAGTTCTTGATGTTGATTTGAGAAGAATTTGTGCTTGCTCAAGAGAAGACCAGCTGGACACATGATGTTTAGGCGTCTGGTCTACAGTTGAATGATGCAGTGTTTCTTTGCTAAAACTCTCCATTTTCCCTTCAGGGATGGTAGATTATCAACATGTCACTGGAGTTCATGCTGATGTTGCACGGAGGAAAAGGGGAAAGTGGGCTGAATCAAAGGAACCTTTTGGTAATGTTGCTTCCTTGAAATAAACAGGTTTGTACTTATACCTTGCCTTCCAAGTTGAGTCTGCTGACCTTGTTTCCCTGTTCCTTGATTCATTTGTTTGTAGACAATAGAGTTCTTGGCAATGAAGATGATGAAAATTTAATGATGCTGGCCCCTCCACTATTTTCGCTGAAAGATGTTCCGGAAAATCTAGTGTGAGATAATTTTCTTCCTACTTTGATCTTTCATTTTGGCAGATAATTCGTAGAAGTTTCTAATGAAATGTTGTTCTTCTTAGTTGCATTTTTGGTGTCATTTAGCTAGTTATAACTGGGCAACTGGCTAGTCATTAATTACTGAAAAGGATTATTGGATGATAATACACTGAACTTTAAAGGTATTGGACAATAATGCACTGAACTTTTTTTTTTTTGACTCTAATACACTGAACTTTGAGGGTATTGGTATTGGACAATAATGCACTCAGACCAATTCAGCTGGTGGTTGACGCGGTGGTTGTCCTACTTTGAGGTGTCGTTTTTCTATTTTTTTCCCCAAAAAATATATTAGTCATCCTGCTTATGTGTACTTTCTTACACAGCAAAATTTTTTTCTGAAAAAAGTTGAAAAATGACACCTCAAAGTAGGATAGCCACCGCTTCAACCACAAGCTGAATTGGTCTGAGTGCATTATTGTCCAATACCCTCAAAGTTCAGTGTATTAGAGTCCAACAAAAAAGTTCAGTGCATTATTGTCCAATACCCCTAAAGTTCAATGTATTATCATCCAATAATCCTACTGAAAACCTGACAGCTAATGATTGCCTATTTGCTTGATTGTGTGTGTTCTCTAAATTGGTGTTGTTTTCCTAGTGGGGCGAGTCCACAGTGTTCAGCAGCTTGCAAGAGCGTTAGACTGCAATGCTGAGGTTTTCCTTCTCCCTGCCTTGGTCTGTGGTCTACCACTTGGGCAAAAGTGCAGGGAAAAGAGCATATAGGATCCAACAGTGGACAAATTTTGAAGGAGATTTTCTGGTTGGAGAGTGAGATACCGTTTGGGTTGGGGGGGGGGGGGACTTTAGAATATGTGATCCTGAAAACCCAGCCCAAAAAGCAGGTACCTGAACCGAAATGAGGAAAAGTTTTTGGTTACGGAAGTACCACAACAATATATATGAGGAAAAGTGATTTGAAGTACAACTAGATGAGGTGGATTATTGTTAAGTCAAATTCCTTGCAACTAAGTCAAGGTAGATTTCTCTGCTGTCAGATTTTGCTATCATTAATGGAGGATCAATTTGGCAGCGCTGCAGTGGTGGAAGCACAGTAAAAAACAGTGACACGAGGCTGCTTTTTCATGGGGATACGGGAGGCCGTGGGAGACAAGATAAAGAGGGAGCTTGTCGGAGGCAATTAAGTTGTCCTTTCTTTAGGTCGAAATATATTCTAATAATAAGAAAAGCTAATTGTTTACTGTAATAGAAAAGGGAAAGTGAATTATTTGACATTGGGAAGTAGAAAGCCATCAGCATGTGTTAGCATTGGGAATTGCCAAATTAGAGGTGGGAATGGTGATCTCTGTTCCTAATTATTAGATTCATTTTTAACTATAGGGTTAAAATGGAATAAAGTGTAAAAGTCAATTAGTTTACTAAAATTACTATCTTCAAAATGATTTTTAGCTCCCCCCCCCCCCCCATGAATATCCATGTCCAAGTATCCATATCCAAATTTGAGACATAATCCCCATGTCCTTGATTTTAACAATATAGGTGTCTAACATGTGGATAATGTGTCCATGTCCAACACCCGTACCCTAGTTTGAGTAACTTAGGTTGAATTTCATGATGGGACTCAGCAAGAAAATGAGAATGAAGCCCTTGAGGTTGATGTTGGCCTCTAACCCAAGTTAGATGAGTTTGATGGTGAAGTAGACAAGATAAGATCTTTGTCTTTTCATGAGTTTGATCATGTAGAGGATCTTCATGGCATTGGAATGGATTTGAGGATACCTTCATAGTTTGACAAAGAATTGTTAAATAATTTGAAGGAGACTTGATTGAGTTCAGGAATTAGAGAAACACACAATTGAGATGATGGAGTATCCACAATGTTTAAAGTGATCGACCTTAGCTTGTCTTTGGATGATGACGTCCCTGCTAATGTGAAGACAAATTCTCTCCTGCCCAGGGATGGTAACATATATGAGATCACCAAGGGACCTACTCTTTTAGTTCAAAGATTATCAACATCTCTCACTTGGTTAAGCCACATTAAAGGTGGTCAAACTTGTGACCTTGATGTTTCAAGCATAGAAGACTCACCAAGAAGGATTTGACCAAGAGTGAATGACCAAGTCAAAGTCAAAGGTCATATTATTAATGTATATCTGTTTCCCTTAAAAAAAGAATACTTAAAAAGTATGTGATGACCAAATTTCTAATTGAATTTGGTGACTTGCAGATAACTCTTAGAGGGTCTCTCTTTGCTAAGTTAGGGTTCTAGTCTCGCTATTAGGGCCTTCTTTTAACTCTTATTCTAACTTGTTGCATTCATTGAATGGCTATGCTTGAACTTCATGCATCTTTTTCTTATGTGTTTCATTATCATCTTTGGGTTTTCACCATCATCTTCACATTTTTTAAATTCTTGGGTTCCTCTTGTTAGTCCTGTCCCTTTATTTTCGTTTTGAAACTTTCCAAGTGCAAGAAGTATCCCTTGTATGGCAAATCAACAGGAGCAGTGGAGTAGTGTACTCTGTTAGTTGCAACATTTCTCAGTGTTTATGTTCCTTTTATTCTTGAAAAATTGCGAGGGCATGTTATAATCTTATTCTTGTGGTATCCAGGTTGAGACCATCTGCCACAATGAGTTCGAAGAAGAAACAAGAGGGAGTTGTTGAGCACCGATGGGAGGTACTCTATTATTCTTATCTTGGTTGTATTCTGCAAAGGAATGCAAGTAACCTTTCAATGGGTAAAGTCAACAACAAATTACCAAGATTTCTTCAATATATGAGTAATCTAGCTGTTTGATATAGGAGTTTGAAATCTTGATTATAGTACCCCTACAATGGAAAGACAAAAACAAAAAAATGGGAATAGGATTAGAAACATATGCATTTTCTGGCTACTTTGCAATGATATATATCACAGTTTTAAGTTATGGATCAGAGAAGCTAATCTGAGATTTGAATAGCTAATCAATATTGATAATGTAACTTCTATAAAGATTGGAGAAACAACTTTGAAGGGCCTATGCCATTCAAAGGCCTAAAAAGTTTCACTACATTAAAGTGGAATTTTCATGAACAATCTAATTTGTCCTGATTGCTCTGGCAGTTTGGGTAATGCAGAGGTATGTTGTTAAAGGCCATATTTGGCAACCAGTTGGTAACTGGTAGCTGTTAGCTTATAGCTGTTCGGATTAGTGTTTGACTTTAGTTGTTTGGGTTAGCTGATTGTAGGAAAAGTGTTTGGTAAAGTAGCTTTTTGTGAAAAGCTAACTCAAAAAGCTTCATCAAGTAGCTTTTTGGAAACTAGCTTATTGGGTCCAAAAAGCTAAAATAAAAAGTTACTTACCAAACACCTCAAGTAGCTTTAACCTTGGTCAAAAAGCTAAAAGCTATCCAAAAGGCTAAAAGCTACCCTAAAAGCTGGGTAGCCAAACACCCCCATAGTGTCACATAACAGATTACTGGTCTGGCATTATTATTTGTTTGGGGAAGTTCCGTTTGACACCCTTATACTTGTGGTTGTTACAATTTGGTACTGATCTCAATTTATAATCCTGAGGACTCCTGTCCTGTTTGAAAAGCTCCAAACCATGATCTATATGGGTAACTTTGGCCTGTAAGTGATAACTTTTTCTTGTAGTATTTTGCGAAAATTACCCTGTCCTGTAATTAGCAAAAACACTTAACCATACATCATCGGCTCACTTGGCTCTACCTTGATTCCAGCCTCCACCATCACCTCACTCGAGCAGAGCTAGCACAGTGCCTGTGATTATTCCAAACCGAAAAACACTTCCTCCTTGTCTCCTGTCGCATAGCCCAACTGCTTTTTGTAACATATCCCTTTCCCAAACACCCAATTAGCTTGCCAAAAACCTTGAGGATCAGTGCCCGTAGGAGGAGATGTTAGTGGCTAAGGAAAGGTTAAAATGACCTATGCAGTGGGGCTATTGATGGATGAAAATACTGTGCTTATTTTGATTTTTTTTTTTTATGAGAGGGAAAGGAATGGGAAAGGTGTAGGTTGATTGAGGCAATGGCTGGTCAACCAAAGGAGTGTTGTAAGTTGGAAAAGGCCTAGCTTATCATGGGGATTTCAACCACTTTACCCTTCTGTAGCATGCCATCGAACAAGTGTAGTTGTCAATAGGTAAGAGAGGAAAAGGAGATTGGATAGGGCAAGGATGCAAGAAATCTCCAAATCTGCCATTAATCAAGCAACTTTTCAGCAATGGTGGCCAGTGATTCCTTCACTATTGCTGGTATTGGCTGTGTTTAACGGGACGGGAGTGGACTAGGTGAACTAGTGAAAAGGATTGAGAACGGAGGGATGGAGCAGAGATGATATATGGTGGAAACATCTAGATACTTGATTTATGATTTTGTATAAACGCTTTAGTTCTAAAGATTGAACTTAAGGAAGTAGAGGTGAGCAGATGATGGAATATGATGACTGTTGAGGGTAAATTTGTCACTGTAGCTATGATGCCATGAAGCTAACTTCTACTTTCTAGTTTGTGTCTTTTTAACTGTGACCTTCTGCACACCCCCCCCCCCTTCTTTCCAATGGCCCAATATTGCCTTTTCCAATTTTTCAAGGGAAGTGGTTGTGACCTAATTTGTTTTCTTTTGTTGCAGATGGAGATTGAACCATGTCTAGCTATTGAGTTTACCATCAAAGATATCCTTTTGTACTTGTGGTGATGTGTTATGTTTTAAATCTTACATCTATACTCATTGCTGCTAGTCCTTACAAGATGCAAATTTTTTACACTTCATTTGATGGTTGGTGAAGGTCCAAACTCTCTCCTCCTTTGTGGAAGTGTACGAACGGATGTTTGACTTTCCTTTCTCCCACCTCTCTCTTCCTTGTGCTGGAGATGGAAGGGAGGGTAGGGTCTTTAACTCCATTTGGAGTTGCTTCCACATGCTTCTGCCTTAAAAGGCATCCTTTAATTATTTCAAATATATTTCAGGATGCATTGCTAATACAAGTAAATAAAGTGACATGTACTTTTGCTATTTATGAAAGTTAGATGTGACACACCTGGGCTGGATAGTGTATGGCATGTGAATGCAGTAACAAAAAACATCTTTGCTGCTCCCATCTCTTATGATGCTATCTGAAAGGATGGCAATGAGAGGCTTTTGAGGTCGTGTGTAAGTTTTTATTTTTTATATTATTTTTAAAAAAAAAAATATTTGGTGGCTTGAGTTTTTAGCTAGTATTTTGCATTTCCTCCAATAAGTGTGAGTTCCTTTACGCCAAGAGCAACTTTTTTTGATGTCATAGCTCATGTGTCCAACATGGGTGCCTCTATATGATGGTTAATGTGCCATTACCCATGTTGCTAGTACTCTAGTCCCCGGCCCAGTCCTTTAGATGGCTGAAGAGTTTAAGTACCCAAATGTCGACCTGAGATTTTAGGCAGTTGATAGAATGCTCAGTTGGCCTCATATTTCACCTATGAACTGGCGCTTAATGCCAGTATTGTCTTACTTTCTATTGATTATGTTTTTTTTCAATTTTTCCTTGGTCTTGGATTTCCTTCTGCTGTACGATTCATAAAGTGTGATCCCCAATTTTTGTGGCAAGGAAAGTTAATATAAGTGAATATCTCCCTGCTTTGTAACCCTTAACAATCACACAGGTTCCTAAAAAAGTTAATTGGGAAGAACACATACCTCAAGAAGCTGATCAATGGAAATGGCAAATGGCTCTGTGTCGCTTGTTTGACGAACGTCCAATATGGCCAAAAGCCTCAATATCTGAGCGCTTGGCCAATATGGGTCTCAAGTTTGGAGACCATATGCTGAAGAGGTATCTTCCCCTTACTTTTATAACCAAGATATGCTTCTCCATTATCCAATTGATATATATGGACTATAATTTATCTGGCACCTCTTCTGATATGTATCTGTTTGATTGCAGACTCCTTTTTCGAGCTGCATACTACTTTGGAAGTGGACCGTTTCATAGATTCTGGATCAGAAGAGGATACGATCCTCGTAAAGATCCTGAATCTCGAATGTAAGCGCTTATATTGCTTGTCATTATGCATTACTTCTTCAGTCCGTGCCTAATTTGTTTCAAATAAAAACGTCCAATTTTGATAGTGTTTGGTTGGAGACAATATTTTTAGGTGAAAGTAGATTTTCATAACAAATATTCCCTTTGGTACGGGTACATCTGTTATGTAAGATGTCCAGATTATTTTTACTTTTGAAAGGCTTTCTTTTGTGGGAACTCTTCTGTGTATTAGAGATAAAAACACCAACAAAGTAGCATACTGGCTGGTGAAGTTAGAGGAGAGAGAAGGGGCAAGAGATATGTGAGGGAGTGGTTAATTGAGCTGTTGAGTGAGAGGGAGAAAATAGTCAATTGAATTGGAACAGGAGTACTCAGCCACAAAATAAAAAGAAAAAGAAGGAAAAGACACTCAGGAAGAGAGATAGAATTACTGATTTCCCAAGTGAATGAGTGTAAATGATCATAGTCATGTGGAAAGAGGGAGAAGGTATGTATTTCTAATTGAACAGCCTTTCCCTCTAATTGAACAGCTTAAGAAAAAGGAAAAAGATAGTAAATGAACCTTACAAGAAAGGAGAAAGTGGTCAATTGACAACTGGATGAGATAAAGAAAGCAACTAACTGGCCACTGAAGGGGAGGGGAAGTCATGGTTAGTTCAGATGTGGGAGGAGATAAAAATTCTACTTAGACAGTTGGGGGAGATATTGTAGCAATTGAGCTTTGGGAGGAGAGATAAATTAGCTTACTTGACGACTAGAATAGAGAGGGGTTTGATTGAAGTTTGATAGGAGTGTTGAAGTACTCACAATTCAGCCATTTGAGGAAATAGAGAAGACGAAGAATCGAAACCTAATGCAAGAAGGAAAGATAAACCTCCTTCCTCTTCAAATTTATTTTCTCCAAAAGGGGTGGAAAATTGGAAAACTATTCTTTTGGTAAAAAGCATTTTCCATCGAACCAAACACTGTCGTTAGTTCTTAATTTGTTTATGAATGTGCAAGCTGCTTGGATGTGAGTTTCTTGATCGAAACAAGTTACGAATTGTGGAGAAACAGTAGTCAAAAGTATGATTGATGTGATGTTGCATTGCTGTTTCATAGGGGATGAGAACTGCCATTCATGTCCCCACTGTTGGGTTTTCGCTCCCTCCACCTCCACTCTGGCGTCGTCCTTGTTCTCATCACTGAGTTGGGGCCAGAAACTCTCCTTGTTCCCAGTGGCTGTTGAATCTCAAATTGTTTTCGAATCCCCGTGCGGAAGCATTACACTGTTGCCGCACTGTTGGGATCCCACCTTCACCTCCACCTCCACCTCCACTCTGGTGTTGTCGTCATGCCTTCCCTGATTTGGGGCTCGTTCCTGGAGGGGATACAATCTCAAATTGTCCCCAATCCTCATGTGGAAAAAATTGACAAAGTCTAAGTACTTATCTATCTAAGTATCCACACGCACACGCACACGCACATGCACATGCACATGCACATATATTTGGGATAATATGAAATGGAAACTGACATTTAAAATAAGAACTATAAATCCACCTCATTAACTTTTAATCCAAGGATCCATATTACGCCGTGTAACTCCTTCCAAATCCGACCCCAGCTTGTCTGCTTGCTTCCATGTCTGACTATAGTAACCCTGGACCACCATTATCGTTTCCTACTGCACATTACTGGTAGCTGCGGAGACCTAGAGTTTGTTTGCATGCCTATTGCAACTCTCCAGTGCCCATAATTCACTCTTCCCATTCATCGCAAGCTTACTTGGTTATGTATGGGTTGAGCTGCCCTTTCTTGTGTTTACATAAGTTTACTCCCTGGAAAATGAATCAAATCAACAAATTTTGCAGCAGTGATGCGAAATTTGCCCTGTTCCTTGAGCATGCTACCTCTCAACAGATCGAGAGGAAGTCTGGATCGTGGATGGGCAGCAATAAGTTTACTCCCATTCATCGCAAGCTTCCTTGGTTATTGTTGTCGTAGCATCTTATGGTTTTCCCGGCTTTTGTTTACCCATAATCCGTATCCATGTCCCCTATATTTTTATTCCTGCTTTCTTCCACTTGGTGCTTTGTATGAAGCGTTGTTTTTTTTTTTTTTTTGTTTTCTGTTGGACACGGATATTGACTGTTATCCTTCAACCTCAACAGGTATCAAATAATTGATATTCGGCTGCCCCATGATCTGAGAAGCTATTGGGATGCAGTTAGTGGGTAAGTTCTACATGCATGTGTTGATTTCATACTTCCACTTTCTGTCAATTGTTGAGTCAGAATGTAAATTTGATTTTGTATAGTATGTCGTATCAATCTGTGATAACTGATAAGTAAAGAGAAACATGCATTGTTAACTATAGTTATTTGTCTTGTTTAGCCGTTTTGTTGGTTTTGTTTTGTTGGTCTTGTGGAAGAGCAATTCTTTGTTGAAAGTATTTTTCCACTCTTGATAAGCTGTCTCTGATGACTTTCTTTATGCGTGAATAAACAAATCTGACTTATATCATTAGAATTTTAGATGCAGTCGGCCCGGCTCTTTGGTGATTGTTACTTGGATTCTGTCAACATCAAACTTAGGTTTGATCAACATCATATAATTGTTAACACAATCATGGTCAAATTGGAACATCAATTTCATGCTATAATACAACTTTCATGTGAACTGAAGGTTTAGCAATAGTGTACAGTGTGTTGACTGTCCTTACTGCATGTATATTGTCCTTTTAATATATTCAATTCAGTTGAATTGTCCAGATCTCATTGTCTGGTCCATGGATATGCTTGTAATTACTGTTACTAGTCTGTGCTACAAACAGTTCAGACTCTGAAATTTGAAACGCTAGCCCTAGCCTTAAGCGCTGAGATTGTTTGGTGTTGATAATTGCAATACTGATCGTTGGTTATGTCTTGAGTTGTAGGGTATTCTCCCATAATTCTTTTACCTTGCTGTATGGAGTATTTGATTGGAGCTTATCTTGGTACTGTGCATGTTTGACGTTTGATGGTTCTCTGCCTCCTCGTCCTACCAATTTTCAACTGTTCATACTCATGCCGTGATGATGGTTTGATTTTATAAATGTTTATCTGACAGAAAGAAGCGCAAGTGGGAAGATCTGTGCAACTTTCGGGTTTTCCCTTGCAAACGCCAGGTATATCTTCAGCTTTTTGAACTGGTTGATGATTACATACAGCAAGAGATCCGGAAACCTCCCCAGGAGAAAGAATGCAATGTGAGTTTCTTAGCTATAGAGTATTCTATTCCCAGTAGCTATCTGCTTTGGTGTTCCTACTGGCTTGTTTGTATCTCAGATTTTCAGCAACTTATCATCATTAACTACATAATTTTCTGTTAAATCACATTGTATAATGGCATGAATGATGCCCTTCACCCGGTTCCATGTGATTATTCTGGACAATTCTTATCCGCTACTTTTCATCACGTACTGTACTATTCAGGCTTCATAATATCATGAACAAAAGAACAAACTGGCTTATTGAAAATTTCCTAATTTGCTTGTGTCTTTGTGTTGCTCATTTTGCCATTCTTCTGTTTGAACTTATGATGAATTTCTTATGCTCTGTACTTCATGAATTTCGTGGCATTTGTTATTAGTATGGCTTGAATACCTTGTTCAAGAATTTCTGTGCGTGTAAGTTGTGGTTAACTGATGAGGCTGAGCATAAGAAATGTAAAGCAATTAGTGGGGTAAAAATGTTCCTGAAATCGGTCATATATGAGAAGGTGAAGCTCCTCCCTCCCTCTTGCGGATAGGGAAGGGGGTGGGGGGTAGGGGAATGGCAATTGCCAATGCCTGATACCTGGGCCCAACCTTCTATACCAACACCCCCAACACTCCTTTAGGAAAGTAAAGCTCCACCCAAGTATCAAACCCGGGTGGGATAAGGTGGAAGGTGGTACTTACCAACCAGGCAAGTGCATTTTGGCAGTTGGGGTGTTCTTCTTATGGGTGGTAGTAATTTGAATGTTTTGGATTTGTTGATACTATCATGGCTGAGAGTTTGAGGTCATAGTGACTTTGTATTTGCACCTTTTGTACATGGCTGGCTTCCCCTTTGTATCCTATCAATACTTTTGATTACTTATCAACAAAAATAGAGTTTCTTAACAACGCTGGAACTAAGTAAATGACCGAAGAGAGTGATAAAAATGGCTAGAGTTCCCATGATTATGTAAAAGCACAGGCGGCAGATTGCAGTGTTGAAAATTCTGTCAGGTGCGGCCTATGTAATCACAGTACAACTTAGGTTTCCAGTTTGGGATCTTTGTTTATTGTTCTGATAATGTGAAGTGTAAACAAAGGTGACCATTTTGATCATTCATGGTAACTCTGATGAGAGCTTTATCCAGTCTTTGGTCTAGCACTATGATAAAATCTCGGGTTGATTCAGTTTTAGTGAGGGTACCACTCTTCTCTTTTGTTGTCATAACAAGAAACTATTTTTTTTGTTTCTAAGCACTAATATGAGCTCATAATTTTAATCCTTGCTGCATTACAGATGATGTGCATTGTTCTATGATTTATCTTTTTATTCTTTTGTTCCTATCTTATGCAAGCATTATCGCTTAGTTTATCTTGACGTTATAATTATTTTGTAGCATTCAACTGGATGGTTCAAAAAAGAAGTGCTTGATAGTCTAAGAGCACGTGTCGCACTGAGGTTCCTGTCAGTGTTTCCTGGTGATGGAGTTGAAAATTCAGTGCGGAACTTTTCTAAAAAGTTTGAGAAGGCCAAAAAGGCGCAGCTTCAAGTCAACCTCAAGTCTGGTGAAGAGAACGAATCACAAGTCAATCAAGGTTTAAATTGCTGAATCATTTTTTTTTTCCCGAGCTTTTCTACATTCGAGAAAGATTCAATAGCTTTCTTATATGAAGCAACATTATGAGAAATGAAACTGAACATCAAGAGGGCGAGCAATGCTGATTAGTTTGTTTTGACTATTCTCTTTTATGGATGCTTGCATGCTGCCAATTTCTAGTACGCGTTCACTTGTTAACTGATCTTGACAAATTTCATTCTAGAGCTGCCTGTTGAAGAAGATAAAGCAGAAGAAGAAGAGGAGGATGAAGAATATGAAAGCGAAGATGAAGAAAATGAAAGCGAGGATGAAGAAGTCGAAGAGGAACTGAACACGGATGATGCAGCTTACTTGGTAAGAACTACGAGCCTTTGAGCCGTATTTTAGTTCTATTTTCCCCAAATTGTACCCACCATGATCGGTTGCGTCTTTCAATTTATTTTTCATTCCCCTTTTCCTATTTATTTGTATTTACTTATGTTGTAATGTGTGTGTGCTTCTAGGGTGGAGAGGATGGTGATTTCGCCATGCAGTCCCATTCTTGTATCCTTATGCACACTTTAGACTTGGTGTTTTGGTTGAAAAGTTAGACTCTTTTATGTCTAGCTTTAGTCAATGACGATGCGCTGCTATTACAATTGTGGAATCTCCATATTTATCCGTTTTATGGAACTTGCTTCCCTTTTTATTGCCACCTTCAATGCTGTATGTTTCCTATACATAGACTTTAGATTTAGGTGGAGAGAAATTCACGAAAGACTACCTGCAAGATCTGTTTCAAAGTTTTCCACCTGCGGATGGAAGTCGAAGTCAGATGCATGATGCAGATAGTGATGGAGAATATCAGATCTATGAACAAGATAGTGATGGAAACGATTCAGAAGATTACTTATGAGTCTTGGTGTTTAATTTATCTATAAAGGTATGATTTCCAATGCTATTTTTTATTTTTTATTCCCTTGTGTTTCTGTCAATTCTTCACCCTGAAGTTGGAGTGTTGTGCTTATGGGCCATAGAATCTTGAATTTTTTGGATTTTCTTGATAATATCTTGACTGAGTTTGTCAGGACATAGTGTTTTGTATTTGACTCCTTTTCTACATGCAACATCCCCTTGTTTCCTATCAGCATATCTTTTGTACTAAGGTTTCCTACTGTTGAGCTTCTTGAATGTGAACAAATGTCAGTTACTTTTATGGCTGGCTATTTCAAAACTATTGAGTTCAAGACAAAATTCGATCAGTTTTTTTTTCCCCCATTGAATTGTTGCTGTGCATGCTAGATTCGCGTACAACCCCCCCCCCCCCCCCCCCCCCCCCCTCCGAGAAAAAAAGAAAGTAAAGAATAGAAATTTGTACTTAGACCAGAGACTGTTTTACTGCTCAAGCTTTGCTATCAGCTCATGTAATATTCCCTGTTCTGAATTTGCAGGTAGTATTAGTCTGACTAGCTGGAAATTCTTGTACGAACGCAGGAACAGCGCATATCTTAGAAGCAAAAGGCTAACGTATTTTCTTTTTTTTTTTTTGGTTTTTAATTATTCAAAGCCTTGGAAAGGCAGTAGAGTTCGACGTCATGACACGATGCGAAAGCCTGCAGAGTGCAAGGGCTAGAGTAGTGTGTTTAACCAGTTTTTGTGAATAATGCTCCAATACTAATTCATTCTCTTTTTTCTGTGTTGGCTAGCTCTACAGTCACATCAAGCTTTATTTTAGTTTCTTTTAGTTGTAGCTGATGTTACCTCATCTATAGTGTTCTTTGTCCTTTGTGACTTAGGAGAACTTGTACAGTTGTAATTTGGAATTTTTTTTTTTTTTTTGCCAGCAAGCAATGGGTAAGTTTAATTGCATGGATACAAATGTACGCTGCCTGCTACATTTGATAGGTTCATCTCTTTATTTCTGGACTCAGGTGTATCAACAAATGTGACCTGTTTCGATCTTGGCCTATACCGAACAGTTTCGGCAATGCTTGCATTTTATGGGGCAGGGATGTTCATTTTAAAGAGAATAAAAACAATATAACAATATTCACTTTAAAGAGTAATTAACTTAATATTTTACCTTATTTTCAAAAGATCAAAATAAAAAGAACGTAGCTAATGTTCATGACTTATTTTTCCTCTTAGGCTGTGTTCGGCAGTAGCGTTTGGGTAGCGTTTTGACCAAGTCAAAACTCTAATTGCGTAAATATTAGTGTTCGGTAAGCTAGCGTTTTGAGGAACGTTTGGCGTTTTAAGGAGCGTTTTATGAAACGCTAATAAAGTTAACGTTTAGCGTTTGGGGTATAGCGTTTCATATTTTTCGGTCAAAAAATACCCTTATAAAATTTTATCTTTCAAAATTATTCATATCCTTTTATGTCAATTCAAATTAATCTGTTAATTAATCCGCTAAATTTACCGAACACAATTTTCATTTGAACAGTTATCCGTTATCCGCTACTTAAACCGTTATTCGCTGCTTAAACCGCTATCCGCTACATAAACCTCTATCCGCTACCTAAAACACTAATTTTGCCGAACATGACCTTAATCTTTGTCATTTTGATTTCATACATTCTTGAAATTCCTATGAAAAACAAAAATTAAAAAAACAAGATTTTTCTTTTGAAATTCTAGAACGGTCGTAAACTATATGTTACAATAGACAAGTTCCGAGTTTGTTTGCAGCTGATATCAAGAGCAAAGAGCTCCACCACACTATTAGGAGAATTTGATTTGTTAGCTCCAGCTGAAGACATGTTACCAGCTTTGTAGTAGATTTTGAAAGAAAAATTGTTCTTGTATTTGTCTGTGCCAAAAGTTTCAAAATCACATGAAGGGTATATCTTCCCATTAACATTTACCCGCGAGTAGGATGGTTTCACCTTAAAATTTGTGTTAGCTCAAATAGGAGGGTGTTTGTTCTTCTGGTACATAAAAGTAATACTTCAAAAATGCCACTCAAGAAATAAAGAGAAACAAAGGAGCTTCTGGGTCAGCATCTTCTAATTCAACAATGTTGTATCACTTGTATGTACTGATCCAAAGAAAGGCGACTTCATGTTCTTTGAGAGTTGAGACCAAGCTTACATATTTACAAAAATGTCGCGGATATATATCTTTCTATCTATTTACAAAAGCAGATTACAGGGCTACTGTAATATTTTCAGAGAAGTGCCTGTAAATAGCAGCTTCTGTATGTCCCATAGAACACATTCCATTAGGAGTTTAGGTCATATATCCCACCTCTTCTTTACTCGGAACATCAAAGCTGAAGAGTTTACATCATCTTGTGGTACTTCAACCATAAACTGCATTTTCAATTTCATAGGCGCCATCTTTAATTTTTCCCGCTCATTTCCGATCTGGAATCAGGAAGCAACATTGTTAGATGAACGTTTATCCGTAATCACATGTTGAGTCTTATACTCATATTCTCTAAGTTTCCTGAAACATAAATTCAGAATCAGGGATGGAACAGGGCCATGATAAGATCATACAAACAGCAGGATCTACTCTATAAACTCAATTAAGGACAGAGATATCACTGGATTTACATAAATTGCTGTCGGACATTACTTCATCATGTTGCAGAAGCCTTCCTGCACAGATTAAGGGTTTACACTGTCCCAATAATAATGAGCAATCAACAACTTTGCGACATTGTATATATCCCATTGAGATATTCTAGCATGTTCCTTCTTAACGATTCAGAAAGAACAATGATAATTGTACTCGAGCCCCAACAAAGCAGTAACATAGTAATTCGAAAACCTACAGCTAAAAATAACACAACTTTATACATGGATATCAGACTGAAATATTGGCAAAGCTGCTAGAATTGGTAAGCTTGTTTTGTCGATAACCACGTCGCATGTCATGCCAACAGTGCTAATATAGTCAGGAAGCTCATCCATCACCATGTCTAGTACTCCATCAGTGGTAAGCAGAAAAATAGAAAAAATCATGAGAAATTACAGGTATTTTCAGGAGTTGGGATAAGAGCAAAGGGAAATGGTAAGGTGCACTCACGAGAGGATGAGGAATAAACAGAAAGAAGAGAAACTATTTCAATATGGTGGATGGGTTTGAGTGTCTGACGTTACCACATATCAGCAAGAATAACAGCCAAACTCTACAAAATTTCAACAAACAAAAAAGGAGCCCAAAAATCAAATAATCCTTGGTATCTAAGTGGAGCCACGGAAAAAGGCGAATCCAAGAACATAAGCTGATGCCAATTACATCAATTATCAAATAATGGAATAGAAGATAATCCACCCCTTACCCAAAATGAAGCCCAGCCAAGTCTAGCCTTGGAGTCATACCCTGCTTTGAACTTGCAATCCTTGCTAACTCGGTGCTTATATACAGTACTCCAGTACTTGTTGTCAAAGTTGTACCAGTAGCTGGAAAAAAATGAAACATGATGACTACATAATATGAGCAAACAGCACAAAAAGCTGCAAAATCATAAGAAGAAGAGATGAACCTTAATTTGTCTACGGGGCCAAAATATCGCTTAAAAGCAAATGAAACTGCATTAGAAGGCAAAGAAATGCACGGAATAAACGACATTTCCTCATCCTACACACACGTCAAACAAACTCCACAAAATTAGCTGGAAAGTGGACGATACAAGTTAATAGCAGAGAAGTGAACAATGAGCTGATGCGAAAAAAGCTTGTCACATTTGACTGCTTCTGCACCAAGAAGTTTTCTAGTCAAGGCGAGCTAATCCTACTGTTCAAATCAACAAGCCAAATGCTTATAGAAGAAAACACACCTTGTAAGAATATCTTATATTCAAGTTTCCATCCTTGTACAGAGCAGTGCAGCCCCTATGAAGGATTGGACCTATCGTGATGCCACTAACTGAAAGAATTTTGTTCTCTTTATCGTCTCGTTTCTCTTGCAGTGAAACTTCACCACAAGGGAATTTTAGAGTCGCCTTAGGCTGTATCACCATAAAATTCAGATGTAATCAGATGAAATGGAAAAGGAAACTGTGTGGGATCAATATAGCAACAGTACCAGAACAAAGTGATGACAAAACAGCTTATTTGGCCAAGAAAAAAAAAAAAGAATGCTTGGGAGTAAGAACAAGGACATAAGAAGTAATTTTTGGGAACGGGAGTTAATTTCATTGTTTATGCTTCCTTATTTGATGCCTAGGCTTCCGAATAAGAATGGCTTCTCCTAAGTATGCTTCGTGGCCTTGTGGGTTTGGGATTGGGAATCTAGTAGCTATCATCAACATCCTCTATAAATAAATACGAAATTTCTAAGTGCACAATGTACAAAACAATTTAAGCACGCTGAAGGAGGGAAAAGGCCAAACAATCTATCTCCTCATTGTATTGTTTGTTTAGTTCTGGCATCGACAAAAAGTCAAAAACAAAATGCATGCACAAGAACGCTAACTGAGAAAAATCATCAAATAATTGAACCTATGATAAGAGACATAAAAAAGGAGGAAGCAGACTAGATAGATGGTAAGACGTGAGGTTAAAAGGCGATTTGGTAATTGTGATGGTTATCGCTACAAAAGCCACAATCGAATCATTATTCCCATAACATAAAATGTGACCTAGAGCTTTCACTCATTCTCACCCCGACCCCGACCCCGACCCCCAGCCAAAGGTTGAGGGGAGAACGACGAAGAAAAAAACATTGCTCGTCACGGATTTTGTGCTACCAAAGTTATGGATTCCATAGAAAAGCAATTAACTCGAGGAAAAAATGTTGAACATTTCTATACTGCATTTCACAGAGAAATGGGGGAGTACAAACCTTCCAGAAATGAGCAATTGAAGCTTGATGAGGGTAAACTAACTACCAAATCATTCACCACAGTTTGAAATGCTACTTCAAAAGCTGTAACACTAGAGATCAACGGCTTCCTAAAGCTAGCTAATGAATTTGGATTAAGAAAAATACTAATAACAAAATTAGCTCACCGGGTCAACTGGTGGAACAGAAGATGCCAGCACCAATTTGTACCCTGGTTCAGAAAGATTTGCCATCATTGTAAGTTCCCCTTGCCGCGCCTGGAAATTTGGGCAAGAAAAGTTAGTTTAAGCACATAGAAAATTGCAATAGTCATTCCAAGATATTCTTCTGGTAGATTATAACATCTATATATGCTACAAGAAACATTGTACATGAAGTATGCAATGTTTGGCTGCAATTTAGTATCAGTATCAGTATGCTTTCATGCGCTCTTATTTGTTTTCCACAATCTCAAGTTAGTAACACTGTTAGTATAACACAGTTCCAGGTTCACAAAGAAAGCCAAATGATAAAAAAGATAAATTCTTGGAAGAATCCTAGCTCAACATGCTACTCCTAACTTTGATAACTACAAACTGTAGAATTTTCGTTTTTAAAAATCCAAAATATAGAATTAAATCAAAGATAAATTCTCTGTCAAATCTTTCCTCATTATCGATTCAGTAAGATCTTTCTAAGTTCGTCCTGGCTTTCTAACTATTTGCCACAGAATTCATCCAAACGATAAAAAGAGGGGGAACCTTCACGTTGTGAGCAGCCGTGAGGAACAAATTGCCGACGCCAAACATGCCCTGAAGAATCGCATTGTGAGTTCCGATGTCGTAATTGATGGTGAGAAAATTGGACAAGAGTGCGAGTTGAGGATTGGTAATTTGACCTCTGCCATTGTTCTGGAACGAGAATTTGAGTCTGGCAACGCCATCAAAAACTTTGGAGGACACCTTGTGGAAGAAACAGGAGGTGTCGCTGTTGAACTCTGATGTTATGCGTATTGGTGGCCGGTGTTTGACGGAGAACAGCGGCGGATATTTCGACGGCGTCTGCGGTGGAGGTGGCGATGGTGACGGCGGCGACGGTGGCGGAGGAGGTGGTGGTGGAGATTGAGGGTGGAAAGAAGAGGTGAGATGGTGAATTAAAGAGAGTATTTGGGATTGAGATGATGGCGACGGTGGTGGAAGCCGCGGCGGAGTTTGTGGCGGTGGGTCGGCCATTGGAGGTGGCACCGATTGAAACAGGAACGAACGAAAATGCGAGGAGTGTCAACTGAAAATGATATTTAATACTGAAGGATCGGCAAATTTGAATTTATTCATGCGGAGCGGTGGCGGGTACAAAGAGAGAAAAATAAAAAATTGGCCCATGCAGGTCTCGAACCTGCGACCTTCGCGTTATTAGCACAACGCTTTAACCAACTGAGCTAATAGGCCAATTAATATTTTTTATTACGTTAATTATATAAGCTTCAATCACACGGTGTCTTACTGGGTTGCATTTAGTTAGAAAACTAGACTAGTGCAACTTTTGACCCAGCTTGAACCTGTGCGGAAAGTTTTGGATTTGAAACACGAATTTTTTTGACTCGAATTGCAGTTCAAACCCAACCCCCCGTTTTACCTGAAAATATTAATATCTTTTTTTAAGTTTAATCATATTGGAATTTGTGACTTCCCTTCAGAATTGCAGTTCAAACCAATCACCCGTTTGACCCGAAAATACTAATATCCTTTTTCTTTGTAGCTAGCTTTCTACACAAAAACTGAAAATCTTGTCTTTGCAAAAAAAGAACTTGCATATCAAGTGTATGTTGTGACTAACAGGAGGTCATTATTTACAGAGATGATGGAAAACTTGATTGTTATTTCACCGTGATATTGAAGACGAGTAGCTTTGACGATAAAGACATATTGAAGAATCAAGCCATTATTTTTCATCTAGTAGACCATCCTGTAGGTAGTAGAATCAACACTAAATTTGAGACATATTAAAGCCCTTGGCACTTGGCAGCAGAAATTAGGTGGATAATGAAATTATACGTCTGAAAAGGTTAAGCATGTTGTTTATGTTAGCATTTTTAGTTTACAAGGTTTCAGAAGATAGGCCATAACCATTATCATAGTTTAACAATAGGAAGGACAAATGGACAATATTACAGTAGAACATCAATACAAATTGAATTGAAAGGTATACCCTCCGCACTAAAGCTTATCATATGATCAACCATGCAAATACATGGACAGTTATACAATGGATTAATTAATCAGAACAATGTAAATAAAAAAAAAAAAAACCATTTTACAAGCTGTAATATGATGATGAACTGTAGGTTATCTATATAAAGGATAAGGTGGCTGAGTACATTCAAAAATAATGGCAAAATAGGGTAACTATGACCTCTGATACTTCGACTCTTCTAAATAGTAGTCGTACCCGTGTCCGACACGACACGACGTGGATATGGACAAAGGATATGTGTCCGACACCCACTTTGGCAATTGGACACTTTTGAGTTGTCCTTGGATGATCCATAACTTGAAGTGGTTATTTTGGAGGGTGATGTAGAGCGAATACACTCATGCTAACTAGGGAAATTTTGATTGTTACTGTTTATTTTTATGTTAGACTTTATCTAAGTTGTTATTATTGTTTTATGAACAATGATTATGAACTGTATGTTAGGATTCTCAGGGCGTAGTTAGCAGACAAACAATAATAAAGGCGAAAAATAAATAAAGATTCGACACAAGGAATTAACGTGGAAAAACCCAAACCGGGAAAAAAACCACGAACGATGCACTATCAGAGGATTACAACGGTGTTTCAGAGATTCCCAGACCTCAATAATCTCTCACAACTTTCCTAGAGTTAAAACCAGAGAACTCAACACTCACAGTTGAGCCTCACACAACTCCCTCAAGAACATAGAGATTACAGGTCAATCTCTTGTGGTATAAGATGAAACACTCTCAATTGCTATACAAATAAACCTAACACCTAGGCTCTATTTATAGTACAAGGCTGACACAATTTTAGGATTAATAAAATCCTTACAGCAAAGGAATTACAAAAAAGAAAGTGGAACAAATCAACAACTTGATTCCCGTTCAAACTCTTTTACCTTGCTCCCCAAGAGATAGAGACCAACCCAAAATTAGTCTCCACATTCAACCCAACAATCTCCCACTTGGAGACCAATTGTAAACGCAGCCTTCGTCGATTATCATCAATCACCACTTCAACACCTCCTCGAATCCTCTAGTGCATCCATCTCGATCTTGTTCAGCAAAGATCAACAGAGGTCCCAGTTGACCTCCCATCAACTCCTCTTTTTGCAACAGGCTCCCACTTGAACTGATCACGCCCCTGCAACTTCGACATACGCATCATCATCAACAACTTAGGGGAATTTTGGATTGAGATTTTACCTCATGTTGAACTTGTTGAATTCCCATGCAGGTTAGATGCATTCCTACCGATCATCCGCTCTCGTAGCCTCGACCAAACCTCCTTGTTTCGGTTCCTTCTCTCATCGAGAAGCTAGCACGCCTTGACGAGCATGAACCGGCATGTTAGAGTTATCAATGAGAATATAGTTTCCCTTTTCCCGCCATTAGCAATTATCGAGATCCTTTCGTTACCCTCCAATGACCATCTCCAAAACTCGTGAATCCTTCTTCTCATTCATTGACTCACAGATACAAGGTTCTTGTCGGACCGGATATACCGAACATTCTTCAACCTCCAAGTTCCACCCTTAGAAGTTTTAATGTTCACATCACCTCTTCCTAGCACCTTTAGGTTGTGACCGTTTGCAAGCCTAACCCTGCCAAACCTCCCACTCACAAAATTGCTGAAGGCCTCCCTGCTAGACGAAGAGTGAAACGAATCACCCGAATCTATAACCCAACTCCCTTCTGACTTGTCAACACTAATAGTTAGGACATTACCCATATCCTCAGCAGAATATACAGAGTCATGGTCATTATGATTGCTCTTCCTGGGTTTGGGACAATCCCTACGAAAATGACCTCTATCACCACAGTTCCAACACAACACTTGCTCCATGTTTCGACCTCTAGATTTTGATCGACCCCGACCCGAGCTCCCACTATTCCTCCTAACTCTGACAGTCAAAGTGTTCCCCGAAGACTCAGACACATCGGAATCTTTCCTACGAATACTTTCATTCAGGACAAAGTCTCTAATTTCCCCAAACTTCAGTCTCTCACCCTTCTTAGTAGAAGAAGTTACAGAAGTCACGAAATTTTCCCAAGACTTAGGTAGGGTAGCCAATAGTATGTTAGCATTCATCTCATCGTCGAAATTAAATCCCACAGAGGTTAACTTTGATAGTATTATATTAAACTCATTCATACTATCATGCATATTACCAGACTCTTGCATCTTAAATTCAAACAAACGACGTAACACATATACCTTGTTCACCGCCGAAGGTTTCTCATATGTGTTTTGCAAGGCCTCGAGCAGGTCTTTCGTCGTTATCTGATCTTTGACGTTGAAAGCCACGTTCCGAGCTAGCGTCAGCCTGACCGTACTGAATGCTTGACCATCAAGCTCTTCCCAATCCTTCTGTTCCATCTCTTTTGGCTTATCACCCATCGTAAGATGCAACCTTTGCTGGCGGAGCACATCCTCAACGCGCATCCTCCACCATGTGTAGTCTTTCCCATTGAATTCCGGAATCTTCAGAATAGCGCCTGCCATTACTTCTAAGTCTGCAGATCAACCACGCTCCAACTAAAGCTCTGATACCAGTTGTTAGGATTCTCAGGGCGTAGTTAGCAGACAAACAATAACAAAGGCGAAAAATAAATAAAGATTCGACACAAGAAATTAACGTGGAATCTCCCACTTGGAGACCAATTGTAAACGCAGCCTTCGTCGATTATCATCAATCACCACTTCAACACCTCCTCGAATCCTCTAGTGCATCCATCTCGATCTTGTTCAGCAAAGATCAACAGAGGTCCCAGTTGACCTCCCATCAACTCCTCTTTTTGCAACAGGCTCCCACTTGAACTGATCACGCCCCTGCAACTTCGACATACGCATCATCATCAACAACTTAGGGGAATTTTGGATTGAGATTTTACCTCATGTTGAACTTGTTGAATTCCCATGCAGGTTAGATGCATTCCTCGGCTGATCATCCGTTCCCGTAGCCTCGACCTGAAACCTCCTTGTTTCTGGTTCCCTTCTCTCATCAGAGAAGCTAGCACGCCTTTGACGAGCATGAACCGGCATGTTAGAGTTATCAATGACAGAATATAGTTTCCCCTTTTTCCTGCCATTAGCAATTATCAGAGATCCTTTCGTTACCCTCCAATGACCATCTCCAAAACTCGTCGTGAATCCTTCTTCCTCATTCAGTTGACTCACAGATACAAGGTTCTTGGTCAGACCCGGGATATACCGAACATTCTTCAACCTCCAAGTTCCACCCTTAGAAGTTTTAATGTTCACATCACCTCTTCCTAGCACCTTTAGGTTGTGACCGTTTGCAAGCCTAACCCTGCCAAACCTCCCACTCACAAAATTGCTGAAGGCCTCCCTGCTAGACGAAGAGTGAAACGAATCACCAGAATCTATAACCCAACTCCCTTCTGACTTGTCAACACTAATAGTTAGGACATTACCCATATCCTCAGCAGAATATACAGAGTCATGGTCATTATGATTGCTCTTCCTGGGTTTGGGACAATCCCTACGAAATGACCTCTATCACCACAGCCCAACACAACACTTGCTCCATGTTTCGACCTCTAGATTTTGATCGACCACCCGAGCTCCCACTATTCCTCCTAACTCGATACCAAAGTGTTCCCCAAGACTCGCATACATCGGAATCTTTCCTACGAATACTTTCATTCAGACAAAGTCTCTAATTTCCCAAACTTGCTCTCACCCTTCTTAGTAGAAGAAGTTCTGAAGTCACGAAATTTTCCCAAGACTTAGGTAGGTAGCCAATAGTATGTTAGCATTCATCTCATCGTCGAAATTAAATCCCACAGAGGTTAACTTTGATAGTATTATATTAAACTCATTCATACTATCATGCATATTACCAGACTCTTGCATCTTAAATTCAAACAAACGACGTAACACATATACCTTGTTCACCAAGGTTTCGTATGTGTTTGCAAGGCCTCGGCGTGTCTTTCGTCGTTATCTGATCTTTGACGTTGAAAGCCACGTTCCGAGCTAGCGTCAGCCTGACCGTACTGAATGCTTGACCATCAAGCTCTTCCCAATCCTTCTGTTCCATCTCTTTTGGCTTATCACCCATCGTAAGATGCAACCTTTGCTGGCGGAGCACATCCTCAACGCGCATCCTCCACCATGTGTAGTCTTTCCCATTGAATTCCGGAATCTTCAGAATAGCGCCTGCCATTACTTCTAAGTCTGCAGATCAACCACGCTCCAACTAAAGCTCTGATACCAGTTGTTAGGATTCTCAGGGCGTAGTTAGCAGACAAACAATAACAAAGGCGAAAAATAAATAAAGATTCGACACAAGGAATTAACGTGGAATCTCCCACTTGGAGACCAATTGTAAACGCAGCCTTCGTCGATTATCATCAATCACCACTTCAACACCTCCTCGAATCCTCTAGTGCATCCATCTCGATCTTGTTCAGCAAAGATCAACAGAGGTCCCAGTTGACCTCCCATCAACTCCTCTTTTTGCAACAGGCTCCCACTTGAACTGATCACGCCCCTGCAACTTCGACATACGCATCATCATCAACAACTTAGGGGAATTTTGGATTGAGATTTTACCTCATGTTGAACTTGTTGAATTCCCATGCAGGTTAGATGCATTCCTCGGCTGATCATCCGTTCCCGTAGCCTCGACCTGAAACCTCCTTGTTTCTGGTTCCCTTCTCTCATCAGAGAAGCTAGCACGCCTTTGACGAGCATGAACCGGCATGTTAGAGTTATCAATGACAGAATATAGTTTCCCCTTTTTCCTGCCATTAGCAATTATCAGAGATCCTTTCGTTACCCTCCAATGACCATCTCCAAAACTCGTCGTGAATCCTTCTTCCTCATTCAGTTGACTCACAGATACAAGGTTCTTGGTCAGACCCGGGATATACCGAACATTCTTCAACCTCCAAGTTCCACCCTTAGAAGTTTTAATGTTCACATCACCTCTTCCTAGCACCTTTAGGTTGTGACCGTTTGCAAGCCTAACCCTGCCAAACCTCCCACTCACAAAATTGCTGAAGGCCTCCCTGCTAGACGAAGAGTGAAACGAATCACCCGAATCTATAACCCAACTCCCTTCTGACTTGTCAACACTAATAGTTAGGACATTACCCATATCCTCAGCAGAATATACAGAGTCATGGTCATTATGATTGCTCTTCCTGGGTTTGGGACAATCCCTACGAAAATGACCTCTATCACCACAGTTCCAACACAACACTTGCTCCATGTTTCGACCTCTAGATTTTGATCGACCCCGACCCGAGCTCCCACTATTCCTCCTAACTCTGACAGTCAAAGTGTTCCTCAAGACTGCATACACTGAATCTTTCCTACGAATACTTTCATTCAGGACAAAGTCTCTAATTTCCCCAAACTTCAGTCTCTCACCCTTCTTAGTAGAAGAAGTTACAGAAGTCACGAAATTTTCCCAAGACTTAGGTAGGGTAGCCAATAGTATGTTAGCATTCATCTCATCGTCGAAATTAAATCCCACAGAGGTTAACTTTGATAGTATTATATTAAACTCATTCATACTATCATGCATATTACCAGACTCTTGCATCTTAAATTCAAACAAACGACGTAACACATATACCTTGTTCACCGCCGAAGGTTTCTCATATGTGTTTTGCAAGGCCTCGAGCAGGTCTTTCGTCGTTATCTGATCTTTGACGTTGAAAGCCACGTTCCGAGCTAGCGCCACCGACTGCATCAATGCTTGACCATCAAGCTCTTCCCAATCCTTCTGTTCCATCTCTTTTGGCTTATCACCCATCGTAAGATGCAACCTTTGCTGGCGGAGCACATCCTCAACGCGCATCCTCCACCATGTGTAGTCTTTCCCATTGAATTCCGGAATCTTCAGAATAGCGCCTGCCATTACTTCTAAGTCTGCAGATCAACCACGCTCCAACTAAAGCTCTGATACCAGTTGTTAGGATTCTCAGGGCGTAGTTAGCAGACAAACAATAACAAAGGCGAAAAATAAATAAAGATTCGACACAAGGAATTAACGTGGAAAAACCCAAACCGGGAAAAAAAACCACGAACGATGCACTATTAGAGGATTACAACGGTGTTTAAGAGATTCTCAGACCTCCATAATCTCTCACAGCCTTCCTAGAGTTACAACCTGAGAACTCAACACTCACAGTTGAGCCTCACACAAAACTCCCTCAGGAACACAGAGATTATAGGTCAATCTCTTGTGGTATAAGATGAAACACTCTCAATTGCTATACAAATAAACCTAGCACCTAGGCTCTATTTATAGTACAAGGCTGACACAATTTTAGGATTAATAAAATCCTTACAGCAAAGGAATTACAAAAAAGGAAGTGGAACAAATCAACAACTTGATTCCCACTCAAACTCTTTTACCTTGCTCCCCAAGAGATAGAGACCAACCCAAAATTGGCCTCCACATTCAACCCAACGTTGTATTTAGCTTACTATAAAAATTGTGTGTGTACCCATATCAGTGTCCAAACACAAGACCTTGTCCCTGATTCTTACAAAAGCAAAAAAATTGTGTCTGATCCACGGATATGTGTCCGGGTCCAACACCCGTACCCCAGGCAGAGTAATTTAATCAAAATTTTCAACAAGGCAAATAAATACTTCGATTTGCTTAATTACTTGTGCATACTGCAACAATGGCCCAGAAGTAGTTTTAATTCATGTACATTTTCTATTTCTGTCAATCTCATTGACAATCATAATCAAATGCTTTAAAAAAAAATGGCATTCATTGAGACACATGTTGTGATTTGTACTGAATTAAATAATGATGGGCACAAGTATTTTGAGCATGACTTAGTCAATCTTGCAAACTTCTTTGTTATTGGTTTGAGCAATTAAAAAGTAATATTGATGGAGCTATCATCAATCAAACCACAAGGCAAGTGACATGGATAATCTGTGGTTAAGGTCAAGTTAAGAGTTTACCAAAGAATAAGCAAGTTCTGTAGTATGGGTACCTAAAAGGACAAGTAAATAAGAGAATCCAGAGGCACACAGGTAGCATCTGCAACAATGTATAGGTAGGAGAATAATCCAACAGTTACATGGATTATCTAAAACTTCTTTGCCTAAAAACAAAAAACACAAAACTCCCCAAATGAGTGGGGGAAACACTCAGTACACACATCAGTGCGGAAAAACACAAAACTTTCTCAATCAGCAATAAAAAAATAAGAAATGTAGAGAATTCACCTTGATAGAAAGAGGGGAGATGATTGGATTGATGTGACTTGCTGTAGGAAAAAATTTGGGAACAACGTCACTAAACCTAAAAGTGGGGGATGATTGGGATTCGAAATCTCTTTAATAGAATTCAGAAGGAAGAAATCAGCAGTAAAAAATAGGAAATGTGGAGACTTCACCTTGATAGAAAGAGGGAAGATGATTGGATTGATGTGATTTGCTGCATGAAAAAAATTTGGGAACAGCGTCACTGAACCTAAAAGTGGGACATGATTGGGATTCTGCTCTGGTACTCCTATCCTAATGGGGTTCGCAAAACATGTTTTTAAAAAACTAGTAAAAATGCCCGTGTCTTGCACGGGCCAAAAATTGTAATTATGCAATATAAGTTTGATGTAATAATAATGTAAATTAAATTTATTATATTTAGTAGATATTGTCTTAGATTATAATAAATATGACAATTACAAACAATATTATAATATTATATAATTTATGTATAGTATTATATATATTTTTCAAATACAATGTACAACAATTTAACTTTTATACCAACATAAAATCCTTTAAAGATTGTCGTATGTTAACAATTTTAACGTCTTCGTTGTACAAATATTATAATTGTATCATAATATATTTACATAAATACATCCGATCGTATTTACCTAGAATCGAAGTACACCCGAGTCATGTTTTTAAAGTGAAATTCACCTGAAACCAAAATAAAGTCGACCCATATTTATCCTAAAAAGAAACTTTTACTATTAAAGAGCATATGACCCGTATTTACCTAAATTTTAAAGACACCCGAGTCATGTTTTTAGAGTGAAATTTACCCTCAATCGAAATACACCCGACCCGTGTTTACCCAAACAAGATATACAATCGACATATTATCTAGTCTCAAGGGTAAAAGAGTAAATTAGTGTGTGAACACAAGTTAAAACCAAGTTGTTGATTAATTATTATATCTAAGGGCAAAATAGTAAATTCATGTGTGAACACAAGCAAACAAGCAGACAAACAGGCAGCAAAACAAAAAAAAATGATCTTACCATTTTTATTATATAGTATATGATAGTAATGCAAAAATCTAAGATAATAATGGTGATGTTAAAGCTAAGGAGATAATTTCTTTATTTTCTTCCATCACTTCGTTACAAGGCATAGAAATAATTATTGGGCGTGTATGTCATTGAAGTGTGCAGTTAACAAGCTTGTATAGGGAGTGTTTCCACCACTATCTTTTATCTAATCTTTTCCTTGTAAAATTCTCCACTTCTATATCTTTTTTTTATGTTTCCCAAAATCATTCTGTACTACTATTGTAACATTTATCTCCACATTCAAAGCCAAGTGAATTGATCAATTACTTGTCCATTCTAACAAACATGTCTAAGATACTAACAAAAAAAATTGTTTCATGGCTGAAAAGCATGAACACCCGATATAGGGGCTTTGAATTGCATGAGTAGCTCAAAGATATAATATATGAGGTGTCATTTTAGCGGGTTTCTTGAGAATATGACACTTAGGTCATTTACCAACATAGTTATTAAAATCTCGATCCTAATTTACAATCGTACGATTTTATGATCCAAAATCCTCGATGCGATTCTACTGTCTATATTCTGATCCACGATATTAAGTGTGCTAATTCCGATTCTAACTACCCCATGGATCTGAGTTAGGATCCCGATTCTAATAACTTTAATTACCAGTGGAGGGGCAATTATATCTCCAGTGAAGAATTTTCGGCACTTGGGATCTATTTTACAAAGTGATGGAGTTAATAGCGAGGATATATCATATTGGATTGAGTTTGGTTGGCAAAAATGGAAGACAACTTCAGGAGTATTACTTAATAAGAGGATACCACTTAAACTTAAAAGTAAAATGTGACGTATGAAATCTGACCAACAATGTTATATGGTTTGGAGTGTTGTGCTATGAAGAAATTGTATTGTCAAAAGTTGAATGTAGGAGAAATGAGGATGGTTTGGTGGATTTGTGGGTTCATGAAGTTAGATAGGATTAAGATGTGTGTAACAATAAGTTAGGGGTTGGCTAGTATTGAAGATAAGATATGAGAGAATAAACTAAATACTAAGGTGGTTTGGTCATTTGTGTATAGGAGTGTGGAGGCTTCCATTCATAGGTGTAAAAAGATTACGTTGGTGCTATTTCAACATTGGCTTGGGAGGCCGAAGGAGTATATGAGACAGATGATTCCTGGTGATTTGAAGCATGTAGGATTAGTGGGAGACATGATACTTGATAAGGGTGTTTGGCGGGTTAGGATTAAAGTATCCGGGTGAGGGGGTATTGGTAGAACGCTGATAATTGCGTTTCATGACTATGTTTTTGGGGGTTTTCAATAGTGAATTAGGGATAGTTTTGAGAGTGAACCTTCATTTTATTCCAATTTCCCTATTACAATTGGTGTTGTTATTTTTTATGTGAATTTGTAGGTTTTGAGGCCAAAACACCAACTTTCTCTCAACTTCAGGCAAGAGTCAAGTCACCCCGGGCCTCTGCATGTCATACCCAAACGGTGGTACAAATCTGGAACGAAACGGAGCTCGGAATGCCCAGACAGTAGCCTCCACGGTCTAACCGTGGTGGTGGCCATGGTCCATGGCGGGGCAGCTGCTTGCTGGCGTTGCTGTTTTGCGAAGGAAAAAAGAAAGAAACGAAACAGTTGCTGCCACGACCATCCCGTAGGGAAGGCCACGGTCCGTGGTACGGACATGTACGGACCGAGGCAGACTGCGTGTCGCGAGTAGAAAAAAAAGGCGTCAACGGTTTTTCGAGATTCATTCATTATTCTATCATTTTGCCTTCGTTCTGAGGCCGTCAAAGAGAGAAAGAGAGCCCTAATACTTCCATTCTACTCCCCTTCCCCACCATCAAGATTCAAGATCAAATCGATTCAAGAGAAACCAAGATCAAGATTCGAGAAGGAAAGGAGCGACGCTCGCGGAGAAGGTTCTACCCCGGGATCGAAAGACTCGATGGGTTGTACTCTTTGCAATTCTATTCTTTGTTTTCGATTTCCTTCTTAGTTTTGAGAATTAATCATGATGTTTGATACTTGTTTCGTGCTTTTCTTGAACATAAATGAGTAGTTCTTTTGAATTCTAGGGTTTTGCAACCCGAAACAATGTAGTTTGATTGAATATTATTAGTTTCTGCATGAATTCTTGCTATGAATCAATAGAAGGTTGCGTTTTCCATATTCATTTGTGTGTTCTTTGAGCGCTCGAATACTAGTGAGTTAGAGATTAACCTGAGAAGTACTGAAAGGTGAATTAGGGTAATTTGACTACCAACCTGTCTACCTAGGTTTGCGAAAGTTGAGAAAGGAGTAGTGAACTAGGGAATCATTAGATAACATGACTTTTTGAGACCTTCAATTCTGTTTAACCTAAAAGGCACACAAAAGTTGTTGATTAGGTTGTTTAGAATATAATTCTATTTAGCATCAAAAGGGCGATAGGATTCAGAGGTTGTCGATTCTTGATTCATTCTTGAATGCATGATTGTGCAGGCTAGGTTTCAGTAATCGACTTCCTAGAAGTCTTTTTCCCTTGGTTGAATCCTTGATAAATTTATTTGCTTTATTAGTTTAATTAGTTTCTAAAACCTTCCTAAATCAAACCTGATTAGCTTAGCAATCGCATTAGAGATTAGTTTATTGAGCTGCTAATTGAGTCTCTCTGGGATCGACCTTGACGTGCTACTACGTACACTGTGCGCTTGCGGCCCTGTCAAACGCCTTGTTTTACCTTTTTTGCATGTTTCTTGTGTTTTTCGTATGTTATACTTTTCATGTACGTCTAGTGCACACGCTTAACTATTCATTGCTTGGAGTAAACATGTATGAAATTATTTTTATATCTAATTCTTTTGTCTTCTTGGTTTCTCAAACGATTCTCCAGACAGTTTTCAAATTAGCTTTGTGTTTGGTTTTTAAAAGGATTTTTTTGGGTATGTCGAAAACAGTATCTTCATGAATAATGTGCGCGTGTTGCAGGTTCCGCACGACCGGGGGGGGTGATTTCTAATTTAGAACCCCTTCAAACATCGTGGACCACACTAAAGTTTATTGTTGTTCCATATGGTTCTTGAAGAATAAGACGGAAACAAAATTCTCTCTCCACTCTATGTACTAATCTAACATAAAATATCCCTTTCCCCCCTTCAATTGCTTGCTTTAGTTTACTCCCTCCCTAGTCCCCAATCTTTACCTATCATCTATTCGACTATTTTTTGGCCCCACTTTTCTCCCAATTTTGGGAAAGAAAAAGCAAAATTTACAAAGTCAATTAAAATTTTCATGATTCTTTTATTTAACTCTCCTTAATTCATTTATCTCCAATAAAACAGATTAAATTTAAATCAATTCATTTATTTATTATATTTTTTCTTTTCTTTCTCATTTTTAAGGAACCAAACGGAAGTAGAATAGTAGATCCTCAAACAGTCAAACATATGCCCACTCCAGAAGGAATGTCCGAATGGGCTGTTAGTTTATAGCCCATTTCCCAGCAACAACTGGAAGCCAGTCCAATGGTCGATTCCGAAATTAAGGCGGAATTCCAGGGGCAAACAAAGATAATTCCAACTCCTAACTTAAAATTCAAATCAAATCAAATCAAACCAAATCATGGCAAAAAATAATTCCTTTCTTAAACCCCCCTTTCAAAGCTGGGATCAACCTTCAAACCTTAAATGTTCACACATTTCTATTTCTAGCAGCAGACATTCCCATCAAATCACTATAATCCCCACAAACAAACTCCATTCAAATGTGATTTTCTAGCAATTCTGAAACTGATAAAGATATGATGATGATGAAGAAGAAGAACACCACATCATCAGCATCAGTATCAGCATCAAAGTTTAGTAATGGTAGGAGAGAGAGACAGCAGCAGCAGCAAAAGGGGAGCCCCAGAAGTCCATTGAAGGTGAAGGATCTCAACATTTCAACTTCTTATTCATCTTCTTCAACTGCAACTTCCATTTCAAGTGAAGCTCCAAAGGGTTGTTCCAGGTTTTTTCTCTCTAATCATCATCACTCATCTTCTGCTAATGCTTCTAAAAATGCTTGTGTTAGGGAGAAATCTGTGGTGGGTAAGACCCCGAAATCAGCCCCCACTGTTAAGAATTTCAGGGGTAAATTGACTGATGCGAACTTGGGGGTTAAAAAGGGCAGTAATTTACAAAACCCACAAAAACCCATTTCGAGGGTTGCTCATAGGTTAAGGAGAAAACCTCCTACAAGTTCAAGATCTGGTCTTTCTAACGACTTGGCATCTGGGCTTTCTTCTAAATCTGGCATTTCAAACGGTTTGTCATCTGGGTTTGGAATTGAGGTATATGATAATGGTAGAAATGTTACTCCAGTGACTAAATTATCAACTGGGTCTGATTTGAATGGTTCAGTTAGGCAAGAAAAGGGGGTTAAATTAGAAGAAAAGGATACAAATGGTTCAGATAACAATAGCCAAAATACTCCTCCTGTTGAGGTTTCAGTTTCCCCAGAGATACAAGGTGGGTCAGCCTCAGTGGTGGTAGCAACACCCACCACTTGTTATGCAGCTGGTCATGTTCTATCTGGGGTTACTGACAGAAGGAAATGTAGGCCTAAAGGGTTGCTCACTGTTGGTAATAAGCTCTTGTTTGGGTCTAGTCAAGCCAAAGTGTGTGACAATGTGGATGACAATGTCACTGGGTATGTCAACCGGCATAGGGATTCTCTAGTTGCATCTCCAATTAAGGCTTCCATACATTGGATTTCGTCCCCGGTCCATGAAAATAGCGGCGAGGGAAAGCCAGATCAGGATGGAATTGGAAGTGGGTTGAGATTAAACTCTGGTGGGATGTTGATGCCTTTGGATTCAATTGGTTGTTCGTCTTCACCTTCATCTAGCTTTGGGTTTTCCTCTGAGGTGTTCAACAAGAGTGATAGTACAATCACAGCTAGTGATGGTACTACAGCTAGTCATAGTGGTAGAAAAGGTGGGTCTTTCATGGAGTTCGACTCAAATCCTGAATTTCGCGGCCTCTTTGGGCCTTCGCTTGAGTACTTGATTTGTAGTCCCTCACCCGCCTCTCCAACATTGATGCCAAGTTGTGAGAATGAGCACAGGTATGCTAATGCCGGGGAAACTACCCCATGGATGGAGGATTCAGGGGGAAGTGAGAATGTGATTCGAACACCACAGTCAAATTCAAGGTCACCTCACTTTGGCTCACCCCGGTTAAGCAGGGACGAGATCTCTAGGCTTTGGTTTGAGTATGAGCCTGATTCAGTCGCTGAACTTATCCAAAGGGTTAGTTTGTCTCCAGAACGACAGCAACCCATGGTGGGTTCTCCGAAGACGAGTTTTGAGTTCAGCCCTCTGATTAAACCCACGAGTTCAACTGAGTTCAACCTTTTTCAGAAAGCTGTGGACGATCAAGCTTTTCCTGGAAATCCTGAAAGCGTGATGCACAATGTTGCTGAGCCCGAGATCAGCATGTCGTGGAAGGAAGAGCTCCCAAGCCACATGTATGGAACAGACGAGTTGGATTGTTGTAGATGTTTATCAGATGATGGAGGAGATTCCGGTGGTAATTTTGACCCTTTGGAATCCCATTCATGTTCAAAATCTAGTCCCTGTGGCTGTGATAAAAATAGTGCCAACCAAGACCAAAGCTTCCATTCAGATTGGCATTATGATTTATGAGCATCTAGACTCAGGAGGCTACAATTGAGGAAGTTTGAGTGAGGCAGATGAATCTGGTGGGAAATTAGAAAGCCATCTGCTTTTCAAGCATGACAGTTGCATTCTTGAAGCCACAAAGCTGTCATTTCTGTCCATTTTCATCTTGAAATTGTAGGATATTGTCACACTGGGAATGTCTTTTTTTTTTTTTTTTTCCCCGAGTTGTCGTGTCGTTGTATTGGGTATATCTCCCTTTCTTTATTCCATCTCCTTTATAAGTTATACATCCCAGTTTTCTTATACTTTGGAGGGTTGATTGAGGCTTCATGGCCTCACCTTTCTGTATCAACTTCATTAATATATATTCTGAGATCTGTCTTGTGGTTATGGTCTGATTCCCAAGTTCTAGTCTTGTCTAACCATCACTTTTGCTGGAGAGAATGCTGAAATCAGATGGGAGTTGATTTTTTCCCCCTGACCCTGCATGGATAGAGCAAGTAAAAGATCATGTGAAATTACTCAAATCAAAATTTGAAGGTAAGATTCTTTCTTAAGTAAGTTGTCTGCTTTCTGATAGTTTGTTCAAAACCAGACCAGAGTAAAATGCATGTCCATCCGCAGCACGCCTGGGTCACAAATGCCTAAAGTCCAAAGTATTGCGGTCTTGTTAGTCGGTTAGGAAAATCCCTCGCTTTTTGGTGCTTGAAACAGATCAAAAATTTTTGTTTTACCAAGACATTGATCTCTGTTGTAATAACGTCTCTGTGTCCCTCTTCCAAAAGAATGCAAAATGTTGGTGTTTTTGTAGTTATGATAAAGTTGAAACATTTCTTTCATGTTATATGATTTTGTCAAAAAACATATAGCATGGGATTGATTTTAAGCATTAATGTTTTGTGTTGGCATCTGAAAAGTGTACGCCTTCTAGGTCTAAAACCCTTTGGGCTTTTGGTATGACTTGAGGTTTTTAAAACTAGGTTTGTGTCCAAAGGCCCTGGACAGACAATACTTTCCAGCAATTCAGATACAAGATTGGCAATTCATCCCTCAACCATAGCATGGTCATTGTTACATATAGTTGTTAGAGAAAAGTGAGTAGCAAGGTAACAGCGGAAGCGAATAATAGAATCGAAAACGAGATGACGGATATTACAACAAAATTTAGGACGAAAAATAAGCGATAAAATCAAACACCAGAACCATAGACTTTGAACGGTCTCTCTCTGGTCTCTCTGTTTTGCCCAACAGTCTCTCTCTATATGCCCCATCTTACTACAGTAGTTAGACTTCTTATTCTTGTGAGGATTCCTAGACTTTGAACGGTGTTTAGACCTCCCTCTAGACTTGTTTCCCTTACGTTAAATATTTCTACCCCTTACAACCATAGCATCACCACCCTGGTCATCACCATCGGTATCAAGTTTCTCCTTAGACAATAAACTAGCCTTTACTTCACTAAGGTTAAGGTCACCACGATTCCCATACAACATGATTTCGTTAAATTGTTTATGTGATGCAGGTAGGGACAGAATTAAATGAAAAGCCTTATCCTCATCAGTGTGTTTTATATCCATTGATTCCAATTCAGTAATAATAGAATCAAATTCACTAAGATGTGCCTGAATAGAAGTACCTTGGGGCATCTTCAGCCTGTAGAATTTCTCCTTCATTCGGTACTTGTTTGCACGACTCTTCGACATGTACAACTCTTCCAGTTTGGTCCAGAGCTCCCGAGGTTTCTCGATATGCATTACCTCTCTCTGAATGTGCTCCGCCAAGCACATTGAATCCTGCGAGTCTTATCTTCAAGCTTCTTCCACTCCCTTGAGTCGATTCCCTTGATATCGCTCGAGTTTTGGAATTCATCATCGCTCATTGTCGCATCACCGTGTCGGGATACTCAATCACATCCCATAACCCGTGCTGAATCAGGACCGCCTTCATCTACAATCTCCACATAGTAAAACTCCTCGTTCCATCAAATTTTGGAATATCGCACTTCATGATTGAAGCCATCTCCACCTTGCTTTGATACCACTTGTTAGAGAAAAGTGAGTAGCAAGGTAACGTGAGCGAATAATAGAATCGAAACGAGATGACGGATATTACGACAAAATTTAGGAACGAAAAATAAGCGATAAAATCAAACACCGAATTACGTGGGAAACCAAGAACTCGGAGAAAAACCCACTGACGGCGATACAATGTAAAATAATCCACTATGAGAAAGGAGGAGTACAACCTGATCACTATCACAGGGTGTGATGCGATCCACAAAGGAGATTACAATAACAATCTCTCAATACTCAACTCACAATCTCTCAGGATACACTGGGGAAAATATTGGTGAGACCCCTTTCTCTCTCTTTCTCTCTCTCTAGCTCTCTGTGTTTACCGATGTATTTTTGGTGGAGAAACATGCACCCTATTTATAGGGAGAACTCCCTATAACCTAACTTGACTCCCACCCCAAATAGATTTAGAATCTAATACAATTAGGAAACCCAACACAATAAGGAAACCTAAATTATATCCTAATACAATTAGGAAACAAATAATTATGAGATCAAGAGATTTGGTGATTTTAGGACACTTTCCTAACAATAGATTTTGCATTGCCAATTCTTGAATGATATACTTCCTTCATTGCATATTAATTGTCACCTACAAATTATCAATTCTCAATGTATACAGTATTCTATTACATAAAATTACTATCATTTGATTCATAATAAAAAAATACAATTATATTCTAAGAATATAATATTATACTTTTTGATAAAATATAATATAGAAAATTCTTGATTAAAAAAATATTAAAGACAATCAATATGTAAGAAAGGGAGTATGTGTATTGTTAAGTCAACCAAGACTTCGTCTAGCTCAAGTAATCAAATTCTTATAAACGATCGATGTCATTGATTAAAACCTTTAATTTAATTAGTAACCAGAAATTATTGCTGTGGCTTTCCAACTGCAACTTCCAACATATACCTAGAGCCTAGAGGTCAATGCCCAATAATTCTCCTTTGTGACCTAATTTGAAAGCTTCTACTAACATCATATCATGCTCTTGATGGCATTACTATGAACATAAGAGTGTTCCATTACATAAATTGCTATTATCTTCGTACTGCTATTGATTACTAATGACGTTGTAAGTTTATACTTGAACATAAGAATGTTATTTATTTGGGATATGAATAATAGCAATAAAAAAATTTATACTATAATTGATTACTAATAAAGTTATAAGTTCTTCATTTCCAGTAGTGGTATGAGAACTATGCTTCTACAACGAACAACCTTCTTTATATTTATCGATGGGACATAATTTTTTAAAAAATAAAAAAATTAGAAGACAATTAAAACAATAAGCTACAAACTATTTCCTACAACCAATGTAAATAGATAAAGATCAGTGAAGACCCATGAACATTCCAATGCTAAATTCAGAGAGTGTTAGGGATCTTATTCTCTATTATATCTCCTCAATCTATACGGGAGGGGAATGAGTAGATAAATTGGATTTTAAAACAGAAATTGATCAGTTGATAACCCTTTAGTAAATATATGAGCCAACTGAAACTTAGTAGCGACATAACTAAGCACCACACTCGTGAACCAAATAGTAGGCAACAACAATATACTTACTGCGCGCTCACAGTGATTGCTATTAGCAGTAAGGTATGTGGTTGGAGCAAAGAGAGAGGTACCCAAGTTTGAAAGCAGCTTAATTATGTAATGTCTCGTCAACAGTGTAGACAACAACCCTTTATTCAATTTTAGGAGAAGATTTAGATGTCGTAGGTTGCTTCTTGGATCGTCAACCAATAAGGTTGGGCAAAGAACACCGCATAGTCAGTGATAGAACGACACGAATCCTTACAACCTGCCCAATCACCATCAGAGTACGCCGTGATTAATAATAGAGGGAGCAATGGCAGAGCGGAGAAGGATCCTATGATCAGTACCTTACAAATATCTAAAAATGCGCTTAACAACAAATAAATTAGAAGTATTTTTTTATGGGGGAGGGGTGCATAAATTGGGAAACCACATGAACTACATAAGCGATATTAGGTTGAATCAAAGGTCTCGGGTTCAAATCCCAACATCTCCCAAGTTTATTTGCACAAGGTGAGGGGAATTTTTGCAGCATCCACACTTCAAGCCTAAAAAATATTCGTTGAATCGCCGGAAGGATGTGCTAGAAAAATTAAGCCCCCCCCCCCCTCTTTTCTGTTTTTGGATAAAAATGACAGCTCTTGTTTTAGACATACAAGAAAAATTAAAAAAGAACAAGTAGATTAAAAAAACAAGGTTATGTAAGTTGAAAATTGAAGAGGAAATAATAGAAATTAGTAGGGAATTTAACAACTCCAATTTTGAAGAAAAGACAAAAAACGCTAGGTATGCATCCCCTTCACAGTCAGAAGCTTCCAAGTGGATTAGGTGAAAGGGCCCCAGCCCTAAGGGAGGGTAAAAAAAAAAAAAAGCATAATTTTTAAACACATTCTTCTACAAGTTAAATAATTTAAGGCGCCAACTGTCTTTGTCTTCTCCAATTTCATCAGATTCTGCGTTCCATATCTTGCCTAAACTAGATTTGCATAATTGCAATTGCATTATTCTACCACATCTCTCTGTTTCATATTAATTGATATTTTAACTAAATTTTGACTATTAATTACTCACAAATTACAATGAGTTACAATATGAAATTAGCTCCATTATAATTTTTAGTGAGGCCCTGTTCTTTGAATTGGTTAAAATCAATCTCAGATGAATTGAATTAGATAAGTTATGATGCTTTTTTGGAGAATTGTACTTTTAAAGAGAATGGTTTTTTTGGAGAATTGTATAAGGTTTGAATAAGTTTGGATTGGATTAGATAGGTTAGTGTAACCTATCCAAAGAACAGGGCCTAAAAGTATCTTTCTAATGACTGTAATTTTATATTGTAACTCATTATAAATTGTGAGTAATTAACGGTAAAAAAATAGTCAAAGTGTCAATTAATATGAAATAGAGGGAGTACTCATTAAAGTTTTGGAGCTTAGATTGGTGAACATATTTTGATACTTATGATGATAAGAATTATGACTCGGGAACTACTTCCTATAAGTGATCTAAGATTACTCATTTGTAATCCGTCTTATGCATAGAAGTCTAGTTCCTTCCTAAATCAAAATTTACTTGATTTTGAATACTTGATGAAAATTACAAACTAACCTATATTTCTTTCGGACAAATTCAATTTGCCGAATAAATTGTATAAGTTCATCTCTTTAAAAAATAAAGAATTTAATTTGACAAAATTAAGTTAAGATAAGTTTAATTTTAGTTGTGTATCTTAATAGTTTGGATTTCTTTCATTTTTTTTGATGGATTACGTTATCTTCTTAAATTTTAGAGTCACAATTTTGACGTTTAAAAATAAAGAAATATGACAAGTCAGTTTTTGTAGGTTGTTTTTTTATGTTGATTATATATTTTTATTTCTACAAAAAATATGTTGAACAATAAATTTAAAAAATATTAACATAAATACATATATTTATATATGAGAAAGAGGACCCTACATTGAATATTTTAAAGTGAAGGGGTAAAATGAATTTCTAATAATTGGAGAGAGCATGAATAAAGTTCCAAAATATATGATGTGGAGGAAACTTTGCATGTACGTAGCTTTCTTCATGTTTATGATATTTATAAATTGAACCTTGATATTTTTGAGTTAATATTTACTCACCTTAAGTTTTTGAACCAATTTCATTTAATTATTTTTTCGATAAATTTTGTAACCTTTCGGTGAATATATGATATGTGATAAATTCTTTTTTCTAAAATTATTGTCTTTTCAGCAAATAAATTTCATCACAATTTATAAATTCCCTGAAAAATTGCCAAATTCACCATAATAATAGTTAAACAAATTGGTTCAAAATCATAGAATGAGAAACTATTAACTTAAAAACATCATATTGATAGGGCATGTAAATCATCCTAACATGAAAATGTAGAATCTTACTAAAATTCTAATATTTTATAACGCACTGCATATGTTCCAAGTATGAGGTGAAATAGAACGGTGAAAAGAGGAGTAATTTTAATTGTTTATTGAAAAATAATTCAAAGGGACAGCTGGCTCTACAACATCTGCAACCCACCGTCAACCCAAAGCCAAAGGCCAAAGCCAAGATATTCTCAGTATCTTTTTTAATTTGATCATAACTGCTCTAATTGCCACGTAACTCATAAGAAACTCGTTTTCCTTCGTCTTTCTGGGGGTTATACTTTTAACAATTTAGTTGGCGCATCATTTTCGTTCTCTATGGACTGTAGTCTTCCATGGTTATCCTCGCAAATTCATGCTTCATCATTTTAATATGTGACAAACTATGCAATCTTTAAGTAATTAAATAAACAACACCTCAAGTTGCTTCTATATCAATGTATCATTGCATTCTTCAGCTTTTCTTTAGAAAAAATCTATAAAAATATTGATCCAATCATATGTTTGGGAAGGGGCAAGGATTGTGTGGAACCATCTTAATCAAAAGTTTAAGCTGATGGTTGTAAGCTTAAAAATGGTTTATACTCTAACAATGAGGAGTAACATGGCGTATATGAACGCAACTATTTCACTATCTTTATTCTTTTATATTTGCCGTCTAATTAATTTGATAAGAGTAATATACATTGTAATTGAGATGAAAAATTTGTAACTTATCCAAATTATCATTAAGAATGATAATTGTTGGAATTGTAAAAAACTAATAAATAGACTTATCAATTAGGGATAAAAAGGAAATTATAGTTATTAGGATTGTAGTGACAAATAAATTGGGACAAAGAAGTGTTAGGATCGAAGAGCACCCAAACAACCACAAACAATAGGAAATAATAGCGGAAAAGAAATCAGAAATTGATACCAGAGGTTTAACGTAGAAAAAACCCAAAGCGGGAAAAAAAAAAACCACGGAGTCGATGCACTAGTATATAATAGGAGGATTACAATTACACAGGGTTTAACGTAGAAAAAACCCAAAGCGGGAAAAAAACCACGGAGTCGATGCACTAGTATATAATAGGAGGATTATAATTACACAAGTTGTGTTTCTCTCTATCTCACTTGATGATTTAGGGGGAAGATTTGACCCTATGTATATTAGTGTTACAAGAGAAACTAGGTTATAATAATAATGAAAACTGCCGCAGAAAGGAAACATTTGCAAAAAGGAAACATCTACAAAAAACGAAATATGGGCCTTGGATGGCGTGCTTTCCTTCTTTCCCTTTATTTCCCACTTGGTCTCCACACACAACAATCTCCCACTTGGAAACCAAGCTTTCTGGAATCCTCACTTTCAGTACGAGTTCCCTTAGTGAATCAACCGACCTCTTTATCAGTCAGAGAGGCCTATTGAGGCCATACTGGGCATCAATTTCTCAACATCCACTGGCTTATCCTTGATCCTGTAGACCCACTTCTTTAAGACTTTCTTCCCTGCAGGAAATCTGACCAGCTCCCAGGTTCTGTTTTTCTCAAGTGACGCAATTTCATCGACCATTGCGTGCTCCCACTTGAACCAAGCCTCCGCCTGCATAGCCTTAGTATAGGACTCTCTGGTAGCCCTCATGGATCTCTTCACAGTGGGTGGTGGAGTATGCTCATCCTCACTAGAGTTTTCACCTAGCTCTTGTAGTTTAGGCTCTTCAGCAGCTTGATCTGTAATTTGTGGAGCTTCATGTGATTCCTATGTTTCCCTCCTAGGAACACAAGCCTAACAAAAAGCTTGACCATCTGAGCTCCCACTAGCTTCTTGTCACCTGAGTCACTCCATACCTCCTTAGGTTTCTTGCCAATTTTGGTGAAACTGACCCTCTTCTCATTCATGTGACCAAGCATGCAATGCCATAAGCTAGAACAAGAAGCATAAGAAATCATGTTAGTGCTATCCCTGGTGAAGTACAAAGTACTGGACCTCAATCCCTTTGCCACTACCATAGCACCCTTTATGATCTTCCATCTTCCATTCCCGAACCTTGTAGTGTAACCCATCTCATCGAGTTGATTCATTGAAATCAAATTCCTCTTAATTTCAGGAATATACCTCACATCCTCTAACTTCCAAGGACCACCATTAGCAGTCTTAATAGTCACATCTTCTCTACCTGTTATCTCATAACACTTGTCATTAGCAAGATACACCTTGCCAAAATTCCTACTCCTAAAATTATGAAATAACTCTCTATCGGAGGAAACATGAAAGGATGCACCAGAGTCAACTATCGGTGACTCTTCAGGACTGGACACACTCAAAATTAGGGCTTCACAAAGGTCTTCCGCAGAGTTGATAGAGTCCCGGTCATCATTACCCTTCCCCTTCCTAGGTTTAGGGCAATCCCTCTTAAAATGACATGTATCCCCACAACCATAGCACACAACATTGCTCATGTCCCCAGGCTTGCCTCTACCTCTGGACTTCGACTGTCCCCTGGGGTTATTCGAATTCCTATTGTCCTTCCTACCCCTGACACTTAAGGCACTTCCCGAAGATTCACCACTAGAATTCTTCCTACGAAGGCCCTCATTAAGCAGCACAGACTTGACCTCATCAAATTTCATCTCGTCAGTACTCTTAGCACTACTAACAGCAGTTACAACTGTTTCCCAAGAATCTGGCATAGAAGACAACAATATGCAAACTTTGATATTCTCAGCAAAAATCATCTTTACTGAAGCAAGTTGTGATAATATCTTAGTAATCTCATTTATATGATCAGCCACATCACCATCCTCAATCATCTTACAACTGTTAATTTGCGGAACAAATATACCTAATTTGTTGCGCTTGGCTTCTCATAAATCTCCTCCAGTGCCTCCAACAATTCCTTTGTTGTCTTTTTCTCCATGACGTTAAACCTGACGTTTCGAGCCAATGAAATCCTGATCAGGAACATCGCCTGACGATCGAGCAGATCGTACTTCCTGCTCCATGGAGTCTGGTTTCTTCTCCAGCAGCGGAACATGCAGCGACATCGAATACAGCAGATCCTCAATCTGCAACTTTCAATAGGTGAAGTCAGATCCGTCAAATTTCTCGATTTCATAATTATCTCCCGACATTATTTGAAAGCGAGTTCTCTTTCAGCAACCTGCAGGCTCTGATACAAGTTGTTAAGATCTAAGAGCACTCAAGCAACCACAAACAATAGGAAATAATAGTGGAAAAGAAATCATATATTGAAACCAGATGTTTAACGTGGAAAAACTCAAAGCGGGAAAAAAACCACGGAATCGTTGTACTAATAATAGGAGGATTACAATTAGACAGGTTGTGTTTCTCTCTCACTTGATGATTTAGGGGGAAGATTTGACCCCTATATATATTAGTGGTACAAGGGAAACTAGGTTATAATAATAATAATAATAATAATAATAATAATAATAATAATAAGGAAAGCTCCCGCAGAAAGGAAACCTCTGCAAAAAAGAAACATCTACCAAAAGGAATGCTTTCCTTATTTCCCTTTATTTCTCACTTGGTCTCCACACACAACAAGAAGTTCATTAATAACAAATATTTTGGAATGGAGATTATAGTTCCTTTTTTAAAGATATTAGTGAAAGAGTAAATAAGAATGAGAAATGTTGAAAAATATTACATACTAAAACAAAAGAAGGGCAAAAAAAAAAAAAGGATAACAGACATGAAGGATAATCGATTTGAAACTATGAGGATCGCATGATGGAATGTACCTAAGTGGTTTTGGGTCGATAGACAAGGGGAGACAAGTTAGGAAAATCATCCAGAAAGGACATGTTATCATCCTTGGGTTAGTCGAAACAAAGCATTAATCTTTTGATCATTATAGACTCTCTCACAACCGAGGTAGCATTGAAGTAGATTTCATGGATATCCATGCTGAAAGAAGATCAGGAGGGCTCATTCTTATGTGGGCCAAGGAAGATTTTAATTGTGAAGCGGTTACAAAGGTAAAAAAATGGATCTGGATCGAAGAGGAGTTAACACAAGAAAAACTCAAATGCGTTGTCTTTTTAATATACGCCCCAAATTTAATCCAGGAGAGGAAACTCCTTTGGGATCATCTGAGGGATTCGAGATATCATATTCAAACCCCATTGATTATAATGGGTGATTTCAATGAGATCCTTTCACCTACAGAAAGAAGAGGTGGCAACGGGCTCACACAAGGAATGGGAAACCTGACAGACATTATGACGAATTTAAATCTCCTTGAGCTACCCATATATCAACCATATACATATATGAAAGTAAATGCCGACAATAGGACAGATAGAATGATGATCGAAAATACTCTTCTATCCAACTTTTAGAGCTTCAAAGTATCTTGTCTTGAAAGAGCAACTTTAGACCATTATCTACTAATGTTGAAGACAAGTGAGGTGAAATGGGGACTATCCCCTTTTCGAATCTTCAACCCATGGTTGGATTGCCTATCCTTTATGGGAGTTTTTAAAAAGAATGGATTGCTTTAGATAACAAGCCTCTTCACCAAAAGCTAAAAGCTTTAAAGGAGCCACTCAAAAGGTGGAATCATGAAGTGTTCAACGACCTAGACTTCAGAATTGAAAGAATTGAAGAAGAGTTGAGAAAAATTGATGAAAAAGGCCTGGTGGGTGGTTTGAATCAATGTGAAATGTACACAAAGGAAACTTTAAATGCCCAAATAAGACATTGGCAAACCAGAAAAGAGAGATGGTGGAAGCAACAATCTAGATGTCAAGTCTTGAAAGAACTAGATAAAATTAATATAAGGTATTTTCACACCTTGGCTAGTTATGAAAGAAGGAAGAAGTTCATTGAAGAAATTTGTATTGATGGAATCAAATACGTCGAGTCCATTAAGATGAAGAAGGCTATCACATGCTACTTTCACTTTCTTTACAAAATAAAGGGGAGGAAGTCGTCCTATTTTAAATTTAGGGCTCAACAGTCTGACTCAGGAGGAAGTTTCCATGTTGGAGATGCCTATGATTGCCAAAGAGATCAAATCAACCTTGGATTTCTGCAATCCCAACAAAGCGTCAGGATATGATGACTTTAATATGAAGAGTGTTAAGCATCTTTGGCCAATCATAGGACAAGAATTCATTGATTTCACCCTAAATTTTTTTGAGGAAGGCAAATTCTCCCCCTCCCCTCCCCCAAAAAGATCAATATTACGTGGGCGACTCTTATACCCAAGAAAAAGGATGCTACCGACATCAAGTATTACAAACCCATAAGTTTGGTGGGTAGCATTTACAAGGTCAATTCGAAGATTCTTTCTACTAGACTGAGAAGGTGTTGTCGAAGCTCATTGGAGAAGCTCAATCAGGCTTTGTTGAGGGGCTACAAATTCTTAACGATGCTCTTATAGCCAATGAAGTAGTCAGTTGGGCAAAAAAGAAGAAGAAAAAGATTGATCTACTGAAATTTAGCTTCTATAAAGCCTTCAATTCTGTCAATTGGGATGCTCTTCAACAAATCATGGAGCACTTGGGGTTGGGAAAAAAATATTTGATATGGATTAGAGCATGAATTTGTACGACAAGTATTTCAGTACTCATCAATGAGGCCCCAATGAAGCTTTTCAAAATGGAAAAGGGACTTAGACAAAGGGACCCTTTGTCCCCCTTCCTTTTCACGATTTTGTTTGCAGACCCGAACCAGTTGTTGTTGAATGGAGTAGAAAAAGGCTACTGGAATGGTGTTGATATTGGAAGAAATAGGAAGAAATTATCGCACCTTCAATTTGCCAATGACACTGATTTTTTTAGCAACTGACAAGGACCATTTGCTGAACATTAAGGCTGCCTTACAAGCCTTTGAAACCTTATCTGGTTTGACTATAAATTATGACAAATCCAACCTAGTGGTGATTAGCAAGAGGGAGATGTGGAGCAAAAATAGGGCACTTGAGTCATAGTACAAACTTGTCAACCTACCTATCACGTATCTCATAATCCCTCTTGGCTCAAACATGGGGAGGAAGGCGGCTTAGGACCAGTCATCAAGAGACTTCAAGGGGAAATGCAGAGCTGGAAATCAAATACGCTATCTAGAGCTGGTTGTTGTCAAATTTGTACTGAGCAATGTACCTCTACATTACCTCTCTCTTTACAGGACGCCAAAAACAGTTGTAAAATAAATTATCAAAATTCAATGAGATTTCTATGGGGTGGAAAATCATATGGTCAAATGAATGCATTGGTGAGATGGGAAATTGTTCAGAGACCCAAGGAGAAGAGAGGATTGGAAGTAGGTGACATCCTAATGAAAAAATGCTAGCCTTCTAATGAAATGGTAGTGGAGATACAGGTCAGAGGAAGGTGCTCTTTGGTGGAAAATAATCAAATTGATCCACAATGAAGATGGAGCTCTACCCCCCCCCCCCCCCGGCCGCTTCTTTCAAGTAAAAAAGTTTCTTGCCCTTGGGGAGATATTCGACACCTGATAAAAAACAAGGACGAGCTACAACAAGCCTTCAATAGTGGGTTGCATATCATTCTTGGAGATGGGATGAAGATTAGATTCTGAGAAGGCACTTGGTTAAATCACCTCATCTTAAGAGAAGAATGTCCCTCGATATATATTATCTCCAATCAAAAGAAAAGAATGGTTGGTGAGATGGGTTGGTTTGATGGGAATAATACTTTGAGATGGATGTTGTCCCGGACTAAAGAGCTTGCTCTAGAAGAGTTGGGAAAGAACGGGAACTTACCATTTTGTTGCAATCTGTTCATCCTACAAAGAACGACCGTATAATATGGGATCAAAATGGAAAAATCAATGTCAAAACTCTTTACAAGAGAGCTAAGGAGGCCACTCTTTTGAATGTCCAAGTAGACTCTTTTGTTGGCTTAGTTTGGAAGAATGCATGTGGCACCACCAAGGGTTGAGATGATGTTGTCGACAACACTTTAGATCGATTAAACATGAGTCGAGTGTATATCGTTCAAGTAAATACAGATTGAGCGTATTTCGGGTTTAAGTAAATAAGGTGGTGTATTTCGATTTCGGGTCAACTCAATGGATTATGACCGCGACCGTTTTTCATTTTTTCTTTGAAAAATATTGTCTCTAAGAACTATATTTAATTTGTACAATATACATAATAAAATATGATTATATTCAAGCAATGATAAATTATTTTAATGTTTCAACTTAAACTAGATAAATAATAGATGAATAATTAAGTTACATTTGTAGTTTAATAATCGTGAATTCCAACAAAAAGTTGTAACTCTAATAGAATTGAACTCAAAAAATAGAATTTTCCGATCAAACGGGCGGTCAGGTTTAACCCACAAATCTACGATGGGTTCAAATCGAGAAAATAGCATTCAAATTCCAAAATTTTCGAGTGAGTTCGAGCCGGATTACCAAGTTAGGATCCTAAATTGATAGGTCTAATTAAGTACATGTTTCACGATGTATGTCACTTATTTGATCATGTCAAAATACAAAGTTTGTAAATTAAAATAATTTGGTATTATGTCACACGCATGAATAAAGAAATGTAGAGAATCGATGTGCTAAGTTTGATAAAGTTTTCAACAATTTTGTATGACATATTCCACTCAACTTGTACATATATATTTGTTGGATGGCTAAGTTATTCATCCACAATTTTTTAAGCTTCATTTGCATTATTGCTGAAGTCAATAGTGATTGTCCTTATAATAAAAGACTTACCAAACCCACAGATGAAGAAACAAGTCTAAGAAACCTCCACTCTTCCATCCATCCTCATCCTTAACCCTCAAGCACAGCTTCTTCTTCCCCATTTATACCCTTTTATTCTCCTTTCTCTCTCCTCAAAACCCTAATCAAAACAAACCTAGAGAGAGAAACACACAATTAACAACCATTAAGCTTTAGATCAATGGAGGGTTTAATCCCTTTGGTATTCAGAGCCATCAAGAAAAACAAGACCAGGAGCCAATACAGGTGCCTGTCCAAAGGAAATGCTCAGACTTACAACATAGCTGACTTCTACGGCTACGATGTAGCGAATCAATATCATGATGGTGATGATGATCAAGGAGACGAAGAACGTGATCGAGTGGGGAAGTTTTACAGCCCTCAGATTGAGAGGCATGGCGGGCCGCATCGACGGTCCATGTCGACTGGATACAAACTGAGTAACTTCAAGTATGAGCATGATCAGAGAAATAATATTAATGGTATGGGTCATGGGTTCTCTACATCTCCTCCTAATATGCAACTTAAACGTTATTCAAGTCATAGGATGTTCTCATGTGTCACGGGTGCTAATTAATTCACTATAAACTTGGAATTATTCCACCATAAACAGTGAATTTGTCTGCACAGAAAGCTGTCAGAACAACTGTGATACTGCTAAGTTCCATATTACAATTGAAATTGTGTATTTTTTTACCAGTTATTTATGTCCGAATTTGAAGATTGCTCGAAATCGAGCTCCTGTAGGGATCTAAATACTCCTCATAGGTGTGCTTGTGTTAGTATTATGCATGTCATTTGATCCACAAATGTACAGCTTTTTCTTTTCTTCTTCTTCTTCTTCTTCTTTTTTTTAATCTGGGTTTTGGAGAACTGTATCATGCATAGGATTCATGGGGTGAAGGGTGTTCCAAATAAAAGGCGAGGAGGGGTATGGCTGATTTATCAGACCATAAAAGTGACTGTGATATACATGTATTTCTTCAAGCTTCATAATAAAACAAGTATTCCTCCCTTGGAAAGTAGTTATTACTTGTTATGTACATAATTTTACAGTGCAATGTTTCCAATATTTTGATTTAGATTATAATGGATTGAAGTAATTAGAATATAATTTATATGAGGTATCAGTGAGCGAATAATTTTTAAATTTTAAATCAATTAAAACCAATCTCTCTAAATTACAAATTTTAAAATACGACAATTGCATTTGAACCGTCAGGATTTTAGAGTATTTATTGTTTGGGTTAATTGCTCTCTAGTGTTAGTCAATGAGATATTTTTTTTACAACTAGATGTTGTTATCAATCAACTTGGTTTGACCAAGAATTTATTTTTGATTAAAATTTGGTAAAAGCAAGTAGGCCTGCTGTTGATGTGACATGTTTGATATAACATGTCTGATGTATTTAACATAAGTAGTCGGTGAACTTCAATATAGTTTAACCCAAAACAATGAGGTGGTTAACCCAGACATAACTTGGTTAACATGAACTTATTATGGGTTAACTGTCCATTGTAGGTTAACCCAGACCAATGAGGTGATTAACCCAAAATACAGTAGTTTAACATGAACTTGTTCTGGCTTAACCGTCCATGGTGTCCATGTTGAGTGCTTTATGTTAGCATCATTACCCATATGGCCTATCTTCATAACCCTAAAGCATAACTTATGTAGTTTTTCCTTCATTAATTACCAATTTCAGTATGCAAACCTTATGTTGGAACTATGTGTTAGGAGTACATGAAATTCATTGTAGTTAACCCAGACCAATGACGTGATTAACCCAAAATATAGTATGTTAACAAATTGAACGAATAGGGTAACTGCAAAAGCAATTTTAATTGTTAAATATTCATTTCCCATCATTACACCTATGCATATAGGTTGGGCTCTACTAAAAAACACCAAACTGTAAATGTTTTTTTTGGTCAAATGTGAGTTTGATTGATGACAACACCAAATTGTAAAGAAAATCACTCATTATAAATAAATGTTAAACCCAGCCCTACAAAGCAATTAACCCTTATTGTTTTTGGTACTTACTCTCAGTATCTTAGGAGATATTGCTTTTGGTACTTATTACTTAATGCTTGCCAGCTGAGTAGTTGACCAACTTATAAAAGAAGACGGATTATTTCGACCCTTCAGTGGATCAATAATGGACAAAGAATGGGCGGTAATTTTAGTACGTAGAAGCTGTGGATATGTAAGTTGCGTGCAAATCATGCTGGTTACATATTCAACCGGTGGGTTAATTAAAGTCAATAAAAAAGATTATGATAAAATTCTTAATCTTATCGGATTCGTGTTGATTAATTTAAGAATTAGACATATCAATTTGTCTGATAAGTTAAACATGACTCGACGGATAAGCTGTTGGGTTTGGATTCTAATTGATGATATATAAATTTGAATTTATGTACCGTCAAACAATTCAGGTTTACTAATTCCAGGTCAATGTTCCATAAATTTGTATTTGCATTGCACCAACAAAAACCTGAAGTCAGGATATTATGCATATAAATTTTCATATTTAATGGGGCGTTTGGTCGAGAAACTTTCCATATTTTACTTTTAATAATATGTAGAAAAATTTTGATATGAGACCAATTATTTCCCTCACAATTTTAAGAAAAAGTTTTCCAAGGAAGAGGAAGGAATAGGGAAAATCTTTCCCTAAAATTTTTTTCCTTCTACTACTTTTGTATAAGTTTATTTAGGACTTGTTTTCATTCTATCTTTGGTGTTGAAAAAACTTGATCTAACAAAGTAACTTAAAAAAAGAAGAAGAAAACAGAAACACAAACTAGATCAAACCAATTTATCTTTGATTTAAAGTTGGCATGATTTTACAAAAGAAAGCATTGCTTCATTTAACTTGTGCATGTATATATATTGCATGTATATTCCATTCTTGGCACAGTTATGTATTATTTTTAAAAAGATAGGAGTCTTTTGTAAAAACATCTCATTAGTGTCTTGCCTTAGTATAAAATTTACTTTACTCACTAAATTGAAAAAAATGATATAATTTATTTTTATAACTATAAATCACATATAAATTGTATAAGATTATTTTTTATTCATAATTTTTTTAAATTTACAAAAGTGTCTAATATATGCCTAACAATGAGGTTAATTCAATTAGGGTGTCGCTGGAATTGTAGGTGTAGCCAACATATTTCTAACTACTTATAATTGATAATTAACCACACTTATAAAAACATGATGCCAAAAATCATATAAATGTTAAAAGATGAGAAACAAACTAAAGGTACAACAATCTTGAATGGCAACTCAGCAAGAAGACTTTTGCTCCTCCAAACTTTAAAACCAATCTTGAATCTTGATCGATCTTCAAATCTTCAATCTCTCTCTCAATATTTGACTATGGTGGAATGATGGAGTGTTTGGCTGATGATAAATGATAATTTGGAATGGCAGTAGTGAATGATTCCAAAAACGTAGCAAGGCCCCAACTCATAGCAAAGTAGGGAGAAAACAGAATAACAGATGAATTTCAAAATTCCTCTCTGACACAGAGCGTGTAAGCTAAACACTAACCGCATAAGCTGAACATTAACCGTGTAGGTAGTGACACGGCCAGTGTCAGCATAAGCACGAGCTGTGTACGTAGCTTGGTTTCTTCAATTCTGAGGTTTTTGAAGGGGTGGCACGAACCATGTAGACACAGTCCCTGCTGGTTGCAAGCAGGCTAGAAAAAGCTCTTGGGCCTCAGTTTTGGCATGGAGGTGATCCCATCTTTTCTTTTCTTTGCTCTCTTAAGCTCATAACTTGGATTTTTGCTCAGTTTTTTACTCGTTTCTCCACGTATTTTCTAGAAAAATTATCAAACTCCAAACCAAGCATACATGAGAATTGCATACATAAAATAATATATTTACCCCAAGTATATCGTTAAATCACATAAAATCATCCAACTTAATATATACACATTAAGCACTGAACATGTGCCTGATGTAGATTAGCGTAGGGGACTCTCTCAATTTAATAACATCATCAATAAGATTCCTAATTTCACCATCACAAACCTGGATGTTAACACCATATAATGCTGCATTGAGCATTATTGGCCATATGAGAAACACCAGAGCCAATAAGTGTCGTAATTTAACTGGACGTTGGTAACATTTTTTAAACCAAAACATTTTTCTAGTTTAGTCTCATTAATGTGAGGTATGAGTGGATTTAACTGTAGGCAACACTTTTCCAATGCACTAGAGTGCATTAAGAGACTTATCTTAATGGACCAAAAAACAACCTTTTTTAAGCCGAAAACAAAATCATTTTGAAAACCAATTGGAAAACCTTTTCAGAAACCAAGAGAATGAGAGAATCAATAGGAAATATAACTTCATATACATGCATGATCCAAGTGTCCAACTAATGAGTACGTGGTTAAGTGAGTAAACTAGACATTCTTGAAAAAACAAAAATAGAAGAAGAGCACATACCAAAAAGGCAAAACAAGGGATCTTGTTACAACCTCTCACCCCCTCACCAGACTACTTTAATCCTAGCTCGTCAAACACCCTATCAAGTGTCATGATCTCCACTAAGCTTATGTGTTTCCAATCGCCTCTGATTACGTCTATCATGGACTTCCTAGGACTCCCAGTCTCGCGACGAAGTAGGTGAAGTGTAGTCTTTTCACAAATCAGAATGGGAGCATCCACACTCCTCCTAACTATACTCATGGCCAAACCATTTAAGTCTATTTTCTCGTATTTTATCCTCAGTAGAGGCTACTCTAACTTATCACAGCGTACATTATTTCAAATCCTATTCAACTTTACCTATAATGACAAAAAGGTAAATATATTAATTGAGCAAACTCTAGGTTTGACTAGACACTTTCCTTAATAATGGGTTTTGAATTACTCTTTTGACTATATGCCAAACCTCACAACAGAGTAACAGAAACAACAGGAACCTACAATTACAACTACAACTACAAGTACAACACGCACACATCTTCCATAAGGGGAACAAAATTTGTATGGAACCAAAGATGTAATGCTCGCCAGGGTTTGAGCTTCCTCTGCTATTTAATGATCTTTTCCAAGTCACGGCTCTTCTCCAAACATGTCATTCAAACAAGCCTAGTTACTATCATTTGTTTCTGTTGGTTGGATATCCTAAAGAGCCTTGGAAAAACTATCATCAAAGCCTCATCAAAGGTTCTCTTTAACAAACTAAACAGGAATCTACTAGCTTATTATCCTATATCCTCCATCGCAAGAAACAAAACCTATGCATAAATTGGCAAATTAACCACTACTCCATTTAAAAACATCGACAAAAAAAAAAAAGAGTTGAATGCATGATGTAGAGACTAAACCCGATCAATTCGTACGTTATTAAACATTTCGAGCTTCCAAAATTAGACTCACCAAATATCGACAGGTTATGAATCCAAACTAAACCAACAGAAATGAACACAAATAAAATTCGCCTCATGAACTACGTAATTTCTCGATAAACTTATTGAACAAATCATGTATCTAATTAATTGTGGATATTTTAATGGTAAATGGCTCCAATCCAGTGATCTCCTCCACATGATGTAACTCTAGTAAGTTAATGGGCAATAGAAAAGGCAATATCAGCATCATATTATACAAGGGTTAGGGAGACCAATTCCACAAATTAGGCCACATGGAGCCCTGAAAGCACCACTATATCTAACATTAAAAAAAAAATGTAAGTACTGCAATTCATATATGAAAAGTATAAACTTCTAATCTAACTAGGAATGTGATCAGGAACAACCTAGTATAAACAGTTTGACAAATCTAGCCATGAATATACTAAAGAGGTGTTGCACCTATAGGGAGTAGAAGTTGTGCACAGAGACAAACACAGGAGAATAAAGCAACACAAAACATACAATATACAACTAGCAAGTGGAAGTTACCTATCAAAGCATAAAGTGAAAAAGTGAATGACAAGCCAAAGCCAAAAGACATGGAGAGAATCCTTGTCCAAAGGCAATGGTGCAATTTGCAAACCATGGGCTGATTTCCCTTTCCAATCAAGTCACATCCCATGAAATTCTCGAGAGAGATTTAAATGCAGGCAGTCGTATTTATATGAACGTGTTTGTTGATGGTCATCTAACCATTTTACTTTCAGTATATTCTGTATATTCTGAAGCAAATGGTTAGAGGACCATCAACAAAACATATTCAACCCTGCAAACTGATCCAATCAAAGTGAGATTCAAACAAAAATGAGAGCAAAGATTAGGGCCTTTTTTGTCCCTGTTGTGGGGATTGAATATATAGGATGAGTTGGTGAAATAATGAATAAAGCATATTCTTGGGGTTTATTCTTTGCTTCCCAGACTGAATTTCTAGGTCTTCAAGTTCTTTTGATGGTGACAGCATACGCGAAGTTGTTAGAAGGGAGGGAGGGAGAAGCATGTGGACTCTTGGAGCATGTTAGTCTTCATAGTTATCGTCAATAATACAATACTGCAAGGTCACCTAAAGGCATCAAAGTCTTGTATAGGTTCAACTAAAACAAAACCAAACCATCTAACACAGGCTCATTATGAGTTAAGAATTGCTCTCAATAAAAATCAATTTGTTTGGTATGTATACTTATTCACAACATATAATAATAATAATAATAATAATAATAATATTTCTCCTATGTCTCGTGATTCATGTGGGTAAAACCGGCACAAAGAAAGAATTTAGAAGTTATAAATCGAAAGATTTTTCTTCTTTCAAACTCCTGATAAAGGTCCCAGGACCATTATGTATCATGGTCTCTAATGCTTTGAAATGGACTAGCTTACATAATAAGTAGGTTTTTCCTGATAGACTGGAACATAGGCCGCATGAGTAAGTGGTGTGAGACTACCTTACTTCATGGTCTGAGGCTCCTAACTCAACTTCTAGGGTAAAACAGTCTCACCAAAGATAAAGTTATCCCAATTACACATTTTGTCCTACTTTAGTAACTTGATGCTTAAAATATTACTGGATGTCATCACATGTCAATCCGAAATTGTCCTGGCACGCCAACATAAAGCTTAGTTAACTAGTGTTACATCATTAGTCACTAGTAACATGAACAAATATTCACAAGGTCCAACACTAACAATACTTTTTTTTCAAAATAATGAAACATTTATCTTGACAAGCAGGGAGCTTATCTCAAGAGACCGATATCAGCATTCAATAAGTAAAAGAAAATCAACATATGCTTTTTATTGATAAGACCAATTGACACATTCATTGCGACATAAGAAACATGCACTTCATTTTGTAACTTTGGTGTCGGTGAGGTCCAATTTTAGCTGCTCGAACAACCACCACAAATATGTATGGTGAGATGTATATTTGAAGCAATCCGCCCTTGCCTTCGCCGAGATAGGCTAAGGGTTTGTGCACTGTAATAGCCAATGCTTAAGCCAGACAATATCTAGGATTTCTTGCATCAACAAGGGAAACAGCCAATTGAATTTGCCACTTCTTCATCAGGATTCATGACTGTAGATTTAAATCCATGTGCACGGAAAATTACCGGAGAGTCGTTTCCAAGCCCTAAAGCCCCAACCTCAAATGCATTTTTCCCACAGTAGCCCTGCGTGACAAGGGATGGGACCCGTAGCCATTAGAAACAAATATCAGCATCACATGATGATGACTATGTAGGCCAATGATGCCTTAAGGGTTTCCTGGCTCTCTAGGGTGAACATTTGTATAGAACCCATGCTCAGCATTATGTCTTTGGACCTCGTTTTCTTGTACCGATGTATCGAGCAAAGAGATAAATTTTGGGGAAGGGGGTACAGAGCTTTGCCACATATGATCTGATGTTAGATGTATCTGCATTTAGATCAATGTCATGTGTTCATTCTGAGTTTCGCCTTGTTTGGTTTAGTTTATTTTTTTCTTGATTCGAAAAAGGGCATCCGAGTGATGAAACAGTTTTGTCGGGTCTTCTGCTAAGTGTTAAGCAGGTTCACAAGACACATTCTTTCAAACCATAATTGTCATATCAGCTCAATGGAGAAAACTACACCAGCCTAGTTATATACAATGCAGTTGCACATATCCACCAAAAGTCACAGCACTTCATATTGCTCAAAACAAAGATATCCTACATATTTACCTTCATTTTTCTGCAAGGATTTCTCATGACGACTCAGTCCCAACAGGGTTTGATGGTATCGATTCTTCACTGTTTTCAATCATACTGAAGAAAGGTGGCTTTGCTGCTCCATAGTAAAAGAAAGCCATAATCTTTGACAATTCATTGGCTGGTCTGATTGCTGTAAAATGCCCCAAAACATCAGTTATTCTAACACGTACATATAGAAGTGACAAATAAGGCATGAGAAGAGGGGAGAGCAAACAGATAAGAAATAGACATGTCACCTTTCTCACGATACAATATTTTCCCAGCTTTTGTGAAAATGAGCTCAGGGAAGACAGACACCTTTAAAGCAGAGGCTAGATCACAGTCAACAACTGCATCTATTGCTACACACTGTAATCATTCCAGAAGCGTCCATCAGTTCAGCATTAATGGACTATCGTAGCAAAAGCACAAGAAACAATGTCACTAACCCTGGGAGAAGGTAGCCTGCAGTTCCATATTATATTCACAGCTTTCTCCAGTTCATCTCGACATCTCTCGTTTTCTTTTGGTCTAAAAAATAGACATACAGTGGAAGCCCAAAAATAAAAATGGAGATCATTCTCAAGCACACATTCATATGAAAGAAACACTAATATACCTACTACATATTTGTATAACAAAAGAGTAACAATGCTGCATACCTTTTTTTGGTAACATACATATATGTATGCAGATACAATAAGTCTTAGCTCTTAAGTGATACCATCCCAGACAAAATAATAAGGAAATGAGGTAGTTATGCAACAATTATTATTTTTCCCTTTTTTACAAAATAAATCCTTTTCCATGTGAGTTGGCTCATGATAAAGTGAATAAACTATTGTCATCTTGCACATGAATTTGTCTATTTGTGACAACTGATTACTAATTTTGAAACCTATCGTTTTTAATCAATGACTACAAATAATGACTAGGACGCCATTATTACATGGGAAAAAAATTCGCAGCAGCAACCATTTTGAGCCTTCAAATTGACATTGGCCTTGGTTCTGGCTAACAACAATCGATGTAAAGTTCACTTGGCTGCATTAACAAACAGCACAACAAAGTACTGACATTTAAACCTATTAAGGACTGGGTACTTTCAAACCTAATATCACAAAACTCAATGCAAAGGGGAGTGTCTGGCTGATAGGAGAGAATTTCAATGAATGTACTGAAATTTACCAAAGGAACTCACCATGGATGCAATGGCAGTAAATGAACCAGGAATCATTCAAAATGCTTGGAAGTGGACTCATGAAGCAACATGAATTTTCTTTAAACTTTTAAATTGCAGATCCACTTAGAGCCTTTTGTTTTTTTAAAGTTATCATGCACCTGACATTAAATTTTAGGAGCAGCATCAACCACAAATATTGAAAAATGCTTGATTTAGTACCATCCAAATAATGATGGACTAATTTCAAAGCAGTGCAGCTGCAGACACTCTTACACAGCTCAGAAATATCTAAGTAAAAGACTAGTAATTAAAACATATAGGGTGGGCAGCCTTTACTATTGGTACGCTTCAGCTGTAACTATGCAATAAGTTCACAGAGTGCACGACTGACAGACAAGGTGATATTGGGCTACTTTTTACATTTATCTTTATAACAAGGTAGGGCGAGATGGAGAAAGACATGAAACACTAACCTTTTATAGCGGTTGTGTACCAAAACAATTAGAGGACTGATATCCTTGAACACCGTCTCTTCCCATTCGGCAGAGGTGATATCTTTGATTGGACGAATATAATCGTCATCCTGCCACACGATCTCCTTGTCACTGTCATAATCCTCATCCTCATTATCCTTCTTCACATTCTTGATAGAAATCTTATTGAAGAATTGATCCAAATTGAACCCCCATCCATCAGCATCCTCAGGCCAATCGGGATCATCCTCTTCCACAACAAGTGGATAGTTTGCTAAAAGCTCTTGCATTTTCTTCCTCTTTTCCTCTGGATCCATCTCTTCTTGAACATCTGGGTATCTATCAATCACTTCCCGAATCTTTTTCCTCCATTCTCGCCTCTCTTCCTCATCCATGAGACCTTCCTCGTCATTAAATTTTCCTTCCGCGGCACTTCTCATAACTCCGTGTCTCCGTCTTCTTACACTACATCTCTGCTTTCATAAAAAGCATGATAAAGTCAACAGAAGTAGCCATTTTGATGCCATTATAAAATCAAAGAATGCTACATCTCATACCCGTAAAGGTCCTACCAGTGCTGCTGACGAGGAATGGCAAAAACGCGCCTTACTCACCATAGAAGGGAAGAATGTGCCTTTATTTCTTCCTCTACACACATTGACAGTAGAAATTCGGAAGTTCTTTTCCAGCAGCAAAGGGGAGAATACATACTGGAATCTTGTAGTGCACTGGCAGCACTGCACAGCCATTCTGCAGCCATTTCATGACATGTTTTACAGAGCTAATTAAAATAACTAAACAAGGTAAAGTTTAGTAACCGTACTCAAGTTTGCATTTTCCATAGTATCTAGTTGAAATTTTCTAAGTAGCTCAACATTTGTTGGGGACAAATTAAGCTTCTAAACATTGTTCTTAAAAAACATACAACAATGGTTGTATGAAGCGGCGGATCTGGACCTTAAAATCAAGGGTGGCCCCTTAACAATAGTTACCATTACATACATTTGAAAAAGAAAATCATACAAACCACCAAATATTCCTTTCCAATAGTAAACTATTACATTTGGCCACTGCGTCATATCATTTTTCTATATTGACGCATGACAAACTCGTTGGTAATCAAGTCAAATACATCCTTCTGTATATAACAGACTAAATAATCATTCAAAAAACCATCACACATTCTATTGCAAAGCCTAAACCATTCAAAGAACATAATCGAAGCAACCAAACCATAAATTCGGTATGAACCAACACCCAAAAGAACACAAATTTCAGAATTTACACTAATTACTAGAAATAAGAAATAAACACCAAATTGAATAAGTTGTGCCCAATCAAGAAGCAAAATCATTCAGTTTCTGATTGAAACTGCAATTTTCAGCATACCAAATGATTCAAACAACCTATGGTCATATCCAATGGCAAGGTATCAACAACCAAGCATCAGAAGATTGACCAAGATAATTAAACACTCTCACTGGAACATTTCTCCAATATTAATGACTCGCAATACAACTTAGATCCCCTGAATCTAAAGCCACTATGGTCATATCTGATAGCAAGGTACCAGCCAAAATGCTCAGTCAAATATAAACATCTTTAAAAACAGAAAGTTTCAGTTCAGAGATGGACATTTTGGTACCAGAAACACCTAACCATTTATATAAATTGCTCCTTTTGCTCTTTCTCTTTCATGTCCATAATCAGGATAGTCAAAAAAGATTATTTCTTTTTTAACTTAGATTGTAATGGACTAAAGTAAAACATCTCATAAAACCTCCTTTGTTTCTTTTCCATGGAGTAGTAGCCTAGTAGGTAGTAAACAATGTCAATTGGAACCAGTCTCTTTAATTGCAAAATTTAGGGGTAAATTGGTTGTGGTTTTGGCTCCTTTTGCTCTTTCACATCAATTTAAACACACAGGCGAAAGATAGTCTACCTTCAAACAACACATAATCATTTCAAGAATAAAACTCAACACACCTTGGCAATGGAAACAAATATTTCAACCATTGTGAAATCATATAGATTAGCATTTGGAACCGAGTCTCTATTCAGCAAATTTTCACTTCCGAAAGTTGTCAATGCTCAACTGCTATAACTCAATAATCCAAACCATTTTAGACTTGCATGTATAAACTAGCACTCACCAAGGTAATAACAAAGTTCTTCGAATCAAAATCTTATAATAACACAAAGTTGTTCGAACCACAAGATAGAATCCTAATCTCATGGTAATCACCTAGGCATTAGAGTTTAGAGAATTATGTAAACTTTAGAATCTAACAAACCCAGAAGTAAGAAAAAAATAAGAGAATTAGAGTATTAGACATTTAGAACACTGACATTGAGTAAGTGTGCTCTACCGTCTGTTGTGCTAACGTACTGATGAAGAGACTGACTGAGAGCCTAGATTCCGGTGAACGTAGGCGTGTACCGGCGAATTTGCGGTGGTGGTGAAGGCGGCGTGGTGGCCACCGGCGCCGTCGTGGGATGGTGGCGTGCACTGTCAACCGAGTAGAGAGACGGAGGATGAGACTGAGCTACCCAGTCTTTTTTTTCCCCTTTTTTTGGTGTGGGGGGGGGGGGGGGTTTACAGCGTGAGTCAAGGTTGTTCAATTCACATATATTCTGGGCCGCCCCATCAAAGTATCAAACCGGCCACCATTATTATTTTGGGTTTTTTATTTTTTATATTTTGGGATTGTTTATCTAACCTAAAGATAAATTGTTCATATAAAAATGTCGAACCCTCCATTTTAGTTAAAAATGTCACTAATTTTTAAAAATTGTCATTAATATAAATCAAATTTTCAAAAAAAAGATGAAAAAAAACCTATTATTAAGTGGTATTTGGGGGGAAAAAAGTCACTTTTACTTTCTATAGCAGATTTATAGGTAACATTTGAAACTTGTCACTAGTATTTGGGCAAAATCACCGTTCAACTTTTCAAAAAAGTTAAAAATACTACTACCTTAAATTGAATTAGTCGAGGACTTGTCGGCAAACACCGCTTCCCGCCGTACAAAATACCTATCTTCCTCTACCCCATCACGTGTCAACTAAACCCTGAGCCGCCAACTTTAGACCACAACCACTATCTTACAGCCACCATTTTTTTCCAGCCGAAAACCAACAATCATGGCTCTGTTTTGCCTCTGTTCCAATGTCATCTCCTATCTCTCCCTCGGTTCTGTTTTTCCCGCTTAAAGAGAAAAAAAGGGATGGGAGAGTGTTGAGTTGTCCCACGTCGGCCTTTGACACCCATATTGTGGTGTTTATAATGACTTGTATGCCTCAACCTCCTAAGCTAGCTTTTGGGGTTGAATTGGGCTCAAGTCCATTATTTCACATGGTATCAGAGTCAGAGTCATCTGCGCCTCGTGGTGAGGGGGGCGTGTTGAGTTGTCCCACATCGGCCTTTGACACCCATATTGTGGTGTTTATAATGACTTGTATGCCTCAACCTCCTAAGCTAGCTTTTGGGGTTGAATTGGGCTCAAGTCCATTATTTCACAGAGAGAAATGCTAAATAACACCCCTAACTATTTATTTCCTTTTATTCTAAACCCGATTATATCCAGCCTATACTTCGTTTTATTTAGGTAATTTCCTACTTAATTACTCCAAATTATTTTACTAATATATTTATTTATTAATCATATCTTCATATAATTTTTGTAAATGTATTTATGTATAAAGTTGGACTATTTTTCAATGAATCTGACTCGTCCTGTGTAAACCTCCATAAATGCGTAGGTGAACCTATCCCGGGCTGGGGTCTCCATGGCGTTCAAGTGCATTTGCGTTAGTTTATTTGACTTCTTTTTTATGTAAAAGAAAAAATAAATTCCACAGAAAATATTTGACATACCTACTCGAAGGGCTATATTGAAATTTTCTTGATTAAAATTTACCTTGATTGATAGCAACCATCTTATTGAAAGAAAAATACCTCAAGGATAAGTGATTGCTATAGAGTGATTTTCTATATATATTTTTGGTACCAAATCGAACTTCATATTTTCTCATTGGTGTTTTTTAATATTTCATATTTTTCTAATTCTTTTTCATTTTTGACGTTAGAAAGGTTATGAACTGTAGTTACTAAAAGAATTTTTGGATACTTCTGAAATCTAAACAATTAGTATAACTTTTTTAAGGAATAAAAAGGAAAAGATCATAAAATTAGAAAAAATAGAAAAAGTTTGAGACAAAGTTTGTAAATTCACTAAAAATTATGAGGAGATGTGCTAGTTTTGAAAGCAAACACAAGTTAAAATTCTTTATATTTAGCATACTTATTCCGTGGTGCTCTAAAAAAATACAACTTTTCAAAATTTGATATCGCTCACGTATATTTTTAAGTTCGAGTTATTATTATCCAATCACTCTTCTTTTGTGCGGTTGGTAAGATGTAGAAATGGTGAGGTGTTGTGAAATTGTGGAAATTGCAGTAAGGTGTGGAATAATATGGTAAAGTGTTGAAAATGTGAAAGGTAGAGAAGAAAAGTGAGAAGATATATTGGTAATAATTATAACAAAGTGTGGTGAAATATGAAAAAAAAACACAAGTCAAAATTCTTTATATTTAGCATACGTATTCCGTGGTGCTCTAAAAAAATACAACTTTTCAAAATTTGATATCGCTCATATACATTTTTAAGTCCGAGTTATTATTATTCAATCACTCTAATGTCTTGTTTTTTTGTGCGGTTGGTAAGATGTAGAAATTGTGAGGTGTTGTGAAATTGTAGAAATTACAGTAAGGTGTGGAATAATATGGTAAAGTGTTGAAAATGTGAAAAATAGAAGAGAAAAGCGATAAGATATATTGGTAATAATTATAATAAAGTATAGTGAAATATGAAAAAAACATAAGTTAAAATTCTTTATATTTAGCATACATATTCCGCGGTGTTCTAAAAAAAATACAACTTTTCAAATTTTGATATCACTCACGTACATTTTAAAGTCGAGTTATTATTATCCAATCACTCTAAGGTCCTGTTCTTTTGTACGGTTGGTAAGATGTAGAAATGGTGAGGTGTTGTGAAATTGTGGAAATTGTAGTAAGGTGTGGAATAGTATGGTAAAGTGTCAAAAATGTGAAAGGTAGATGAAAAAGTGAGGAAATATATTAATAATAACTGTAATAAAGTGTGGTGAAGTATAAAAAAACACTAAGGCCCTGTTCCTTTCTGCGGTATTTTACGGTATGGCGCGGTATGGTGTGGTGAAATTATGGCGGGTTGTGGTGTAATTGTGGCCGGTTATTGATATGTGGGGTAGATGAGGAGAGAGAATGTAAAAAGTAGAGGATAAAAGTGAGGAGAGAGAAAAGTAATGATCTGTGGTAAATGAATTGTGGCAAATTGCGGTATGTTGTGGCACCGCAGTTTGTCAACTGCAGAAAAGAACATGACCTAAATAGTATAGCGAGTTGCGGCACCGCATCGTACAAGACCTAAATAGTGATTATTGGAATATTATTTTTCTAATAAAAAATCAAGAAATAAATGAAAGAAAAGGAAAGGGTGAACCAGAGAAATTAGACACGTGTAATAAACCAGCAGGACCGGGGAGTTGTGATTTAATAGTGATTATTAATATAGCAGTACAACCACTATATTAATTCTCCCTTTTTCTTCCCCCCTTTCAGATTTCAAGCTCCAACCTCAGAATTAGTTCTGCTTACTGGTAAGTCTCCTCTGCTCTTCTAATACATCCCATTGGTTCTTTCTTTCTTTCTCTTTGTCCCCCTCCTTTTGATATGTGTTTCTGTACGTGTTCTTGCTTCCTCAGTATCTGTTTTGTGTACCATCAATTTTGCTGTGATGTTATCAATTCATAAATCGTACAGATGGAAGTTTACTGATTTACGCTTTCATCTCCATGTGTACACTTGATCAGGCTACATTTACTAAATAATCAAGGGTTGGGTTTTAATTTCCTGGATTTTGGAAGTGTTGTGGGTGTTTGATTTTGAGCTACATATCTACTCTAGGTTTACTTTAGAATCTGCTGTATCTTTATACCCCCAAGAATATTGCCCAAAAACCCTAGAGCGTCTGTTAATTCTTCATGATTCATGTCATCTTTCAGCTTCGGTTCTGTTGCTGTCACAAAATGGCATCAGAAGACAACCCCAAAGAAACCCCCACAAACGAGCAGGACACATCCAAACCCAAACCTGGTGGATTTCTGGACACAGTCAAGGGTTTCGTCGAAGAAATCGGCGAAAAACTTGAGGGAGCATTCGGGTTCAGCAAGCCAACCGCACAAGTATCCGGTGTTCACATCCCCCACATCAACCACGAGAAGGCAGACATAATCGTCGACGTCCTCGTAACCAACCCGAACCCGGTCCCAATCCCTCTGACAGACATGAACTATTCAGTTGACAGTGCGGGTCGGATGCTGGTCTCGGGTCTGATCCCGAACCCGGGTTCGATCCACGCGCACGGGTCCCAGACCATCAACATACCTGTCACTCTGATCTACGAGGACATCAAGAGCACATACAAGGACATCAGGCCAGGCAGCATAATCCCCTACCGTGTCAAGGTCGACCTCATCCTGACCGTCCCTGTCATCGGGAAGTTCACCATCCCGATCGAGAAGACCGGGGAGATCCCTGTCCCCTACAAGCCTGAGGTAGATGTCGAGAAGATACACTTGGAGAAGTTCTCATTCGAGGAAACCACTGCGTCGCTCCATGTCAAGGTGGAGAACAAGAACGACTTTGAGCTGGCACTCAAGGCGTTGGACTACCAGGTGTGGCTTGGGGAGCACAGCGTCGGGGGTTCACAGCTGGAGAAGACTGCAAACATCGGGAAGCAGGACGTGAGCCGGGTTGATCTTCCGGTCACGTTTTGCCCCAAGGAGATTGGACATGCGATGTGGGATATGATCCGTGGGAAGGGAACGAGTTACACGCTCAAGGGGAATGTCGATGTTGACACGCCCTATGGGGCCATGAAATTGCCCATCAGCAAAGAGGGGGGCTTCTGCCACTTTAAGAAGAAGAAATCGGATGGCAGCTATGAGGATTCCGATGAGGTATGTTCAACCAGAACCAGTCATTATACATTGGCAACTCATTGGTTTAACTCATTGGTTTTCACTGTATTGCTTTGGTTTTCTTGCCTTGATCCAATGATTTAGTTGCTGAGTTTGTTTTATCTACATGTGTGTAGTAGCCTTATCCGTAAGTTGTCCAGGACAGTATTTTCTAGCGTAACTGTTACAAGCTTGATAGTAGCCTAGCAGGACTCATTCTGAGCATGTCTACCAAATAGCTAAAGCTGGCAAATTTTCTGATCAGTCCAAATGCACTAACTTATATGACTTGGAAGGGTACGGTCTTAAATTTTTTGTCCAAATTTCGACATTGACTACTTTGGCTGAAAATTCGGATGTAATATTTCTTTTATTTCTGTTGGCCAAATCTGATTGTGGCCCAAGTTTAAGTCCGACTTGAAAAGGGCGACAACAATCATCATTTTCTCGTCTGAATTTTGACATTGATCAATTTAACGGCACTAGAAATAGGCGGATAGGTCAGTATGACAATTATGATAGAGGTTGCCTCTTGCCCTCTTCTAATTTTAAGCAAATACATCTAATTAGTGGCATATGTGCTTAAATGATCTGCAACTTATTATGTGAATTCAGTCACATGTTTTAACTCTTCCACCTTGATCTTTGTTTTGCAGGAATAGAGTAAACCATGCATGAGGAGACGCGGGCTCTTTTTCAAGCCTGTGAGTCCATCTGTTTGGTATGTACGTAGTAATGTATGGTTGAGGATTTCTGGAAATAAACGTTCGGAGTGACATTGGTATAATTGTATTGGTATTTGTCTATAATACGTGTAGTTTGTGCATATTAATATGGTGTGATGAATTTCTCTATGGAGTTCATATGTATAGCCTACCATGGCTTTATGGACTTGCTTGCTCATAAACTATTTGTGTTATGGGAATGATATGAGCTCTGTTTTCTGGTTTTGGTGTGAGTCATAATTGGTAGTGATTCAAGTTTCTTATTCAGAGATCCTCGCCCTTGAATATTATCTATCTATCCATTTCTCTTATCTAAACTTATTTTATAACAACGCAACTAGTTAGTGTCGCTAATGTGAGGTCAGAATCACCAACGAGTCTTTCCAGCGTGCTTCGACTTCGCTCACATGCTGCCTGGGAAAATTTTCCAAGAGGTCACCCATCATGAGACTACTCCCAACCAAGCACGCTTAACTGAGAAGTTCCCAACAGAGGAGGTACCTAAAAAAGGTGCACCTTGGTGATATAAGTAGTAATTTCAATCTCTTTAAGTTATACTTAACCATATATTCGGAGTATTACAATTACGAATTAATTAAAACTTCAAAGTACCCCTTGATATTTTATGGTCTGACCTGATATTGAACCACCCTTTAAGTTAAGGTCAAAAACCCTATTTTGTAAAGCATGGCCCGCCTCGCAATGGCCCACACAGCCCAGTATAAAGTTTGGGCCCCGGCACATCCAACCCACTATCTAAGTTGGGCCTAGCTTTTAGCCTTCAACTAGGCTATTTAAGATTCCCCATTAAGCACCATAGGAATTGGGTCAATTGCCGGCCCTTGCATACATTCTGTATAGTGGGCCCTATTTGCTCCATCTGGTCAGGACGGAATTTTACCTCGAAAAAGAAGAATAAATGGCGAGTCTCAGTGTCAGTCTCGCGAATTAAGTCTCATTCTCAACACTGAAATGTCCTACACAACCTCATTTCTTTCTTATTTTTTATCATGTCAGTATTAAATTAAATTTAGATTCACCGTTGAAGATGGTCTAATAGACATAACGGACCTAAGGTTGTTAAAATCAGGATCCTAACTCGAAACTATGGGGAAGTTAGAATTGGAAATTAGCCCAGGTAAAATCGTGGATCGTGTGTAAATAATTGAATCATGTCGAGGATTTTGGACCATAAAATCGTAGGATAGTAAATTAGGATTGAGATTTTAATAACTATGAACGGACCCCTATTTCCTAAGTGGATGTAATGTCATATATCCGAAAATACAATCAAATTTGTCCCTTACAAAACAAAGTTAAAGTAAATCAGTTAGAATAACAAATAGAAATGCAAGGAGATTGATGAAAGAGTAAATTAAGAATAGCTTATATACTAAGATTATAAAAGGGCCGGGATTAACGGGTGATTATTGTTGTGGTTATGCATCATTGATTATGACTTATATATACAAACTTAGATTTTTTTTTTTGGATGGAACACTTGGAATTGAAACATTGAATGAGAGAATATAATTATGGAAGGTGGAGGCACAGAGAATGATGGAAATACGGAAATGGTGGAGGAAGAAAAATAATTGGTGGTGTGGAGGTGAGAGGCCTTGAGCAGAATAACCAAAACCGTGTGCGGTCCCATTCCTCTTCTCACTTTCCCGTGGGCGGAGGGTTTCATAATGTAATGCCATAATTAGCAAATGTTTTCAAACGCAAGACGCTTTAATTTGCATACTGTTAAAATTAGGAAGCATTAATGCCATAATTAGCGAGGGTTTCATAATAGCATTTTAGGCAGCTAGCCTTTATATCTTTACATGATGTACTAAAAGTTTTCCATTATTATACGTAATTCATTTTTTGAATAGTTTTGTAATCATTATCAATTCAATGTTTTTTTAAAAATGCAAATTCAAATGATATTAGAAAAAAATTGCACTACAATTGTATTTTTTGAATAATATGATGGTGGAAGCTCATATTAAATTCTGTATTACTGGTAAATATATGAACTTTATATATACAATGACTTGTTATATAAATGTACTATGATTAGATTAGTAACGAAAAATATTATAGTAAAAATATAATATTTCAATTGTTAATAAAATATTATATTAGAAATTATAAAAAAAATCCCATATATATATATATATTGTTGAGTTACTTTTAGTATATAATTGATAATATGTTGATGTAAAACTAAAATGATAAATTAATTATGCCATATGAGTTATCTAAATGAAAATAAACATCAAGGCATTCATTAAGTTAATTGTGTTTAGAGAGACAAAATATTAATTGATTTGATTGTTATGATATTTCAAGATTATCATTAACTTGGAGAAAGAGATTACATGAATTTGGATGATATGCTATATATTTATGATTTACTATCTTGTTAATAATAGCTTGTTAATATTCCTTCTAATATGACATGAATAATGAATTGATATGGTAATAAGATTCTTTGAATATTATGATTTGATTTGTCTTGACTATATTTGCATAGTATAGTAAAGGTACATGCTCTATCAAAGTGTATCATACACGATCAAGAGTTGCCTCATACTGTGATTGTCTCCATGATTCTTGCTCGGCCAAAGTTAATTATAAATAGATGGAGCTTCTACATGATCGACGCGGAGAAATATTGAGACTCACACAAAGAAAAGAGCTTTCATTTGCTTCAATATTATTGAGCGTGAGATTACAAAAAATTGTATTGAGCTTTTGTTGATTGAGTTGAGTTGTTAAGATTATTATTATTAGGGAGAATATTTAAGAGTTGAGACTTGAGAGGTCAACTCCCCACATTTCATTGAGAGGCAATATCAAATGGTGAGATTTTAAGAGTAGAAAAGACTCTAAGATTGTGAGAACTTCATCGATCCTAATAATAATTTCGAGGTTAAACCCTAGAGTTGGAAAACTCTAGGCGATAACGTACTCCGAAATTTGAGTTCGGAGATCGTAAACAACTACCGTGTTTTGTCTATCTTTTTATTTTCGCAATTTATTTAAATAGCCTAATTGAACAACCGTGTTAAAAATTATGAGTCGTTTTTATTTGGGATTTGCATGAAAAGTTAGATTGTGGGGTTGGTTTTCGCAGGAGGAGGGTGGTTGTCAGGGAGATAATTGTGGCAAATAAATAAAATAAATAAGAATATGTCATTGTGTTCTAAAATGATAAATATTACATTAAAGATCAGGGTGTTAGCAACACAAATAGAATAAGGAAAATTAACAAGGGGATAGAGTTTTAACACAAGAAATTTTCATGTGGAAAAACACAAATCAGAAAAACTACGAATAATGCACTACTCCTTAATCTCTATTGTGTGATACAAGATAAAAATCTCAAATTCTTGACACCAACATTCTTTAAAAGATAAAAGACTATAAATTATAATTAGAGAACATCACAGGAAAAAATATGCAAAAGACACGACATTAGATAAACCAAGGCATAAATGTGAGCTTCTAGTGCCAAAATTACCAGCTACCAGTACCATACATACACCACAGTTCATAGGTTCAACTTCGACCTGCCTGTGATGGATAGTGGCCAAGTGCATCTCAAATCTTCTTCACACAACTTAATTTCCCATGCCTTTATTAGTTGATTCCCACCCAAATCTTCCTTTGACCTGCTAGGATCGAAGAACACTCAAGCAATCACAAACAATGAGAAATAATAACGGAAAAATAATCAGAAATTGACACCAGAGGTTTAACGTGGAAAAAACCCAAAACGAGAAAAAAAAACCATTGAATCAATGCACTAGTAATATGAGGATTACAATTAAACAGGTTATGTTTCTCTCTATCTCACTTGTTTATTTAGGGGGCAGACCCCATTATATACTAGGAGATATAAGAGGGAACTAGGTTATTCTAATAACCTAAATAATGACGGTCGCCGCACAAAGAAGAGAAAAAAAAAACACGGGCCTTCATCAACGCAACCTCAGCCCAAGGAGATGCTAGTAGCATCCATGAAGCGCTGCTAGCGCCTTCAATACCGAAGTTTCTGTAAGGGATGCTCCCAATGTCCGAAGTCCTGTGGGTAGCACCTTGCGATGGACAAAGAACCTTGCGACAAGCTTAGGCGCTGCCGGCGCCGAGCTAGACGCTACTAGCGTCTCTTGATCTCAAGCCTTCTCTGCCTCTTGATGAGGAGCTGGTGGTGTCAGGTTTTGGCGCTGGTGACGTCTCACTCCTTCGTCTCACCTTCCTCCTCGTCTTCCCGTTTTGCTTTCTCCTTCTCCTCATTTGGTATCCACACACATCAATCTCCCCACTTGGAGACCAAAACCTCCAACATCCTCAACTTTCTCCATAAGTTCCCCTAGTGCATCGATCGACCTCTTTGCTAGTCATAGAGGCCTCAATTTCTCAACACCCAGTGGCTTATCCTTAATCCTGTAGACCCAATTCTTCAACAAGGCTTTCCTTCATGCAGACAACTTAACCGACTCCCAGGTTCTGTTTTTCTCAAGTGATGCAATTTCATCAACCATTGCGTTCTCCCACTTAAATCGAGCCTCAGCCTGCATAGCCTTAGTATAGAACTCTCTAATAGCCCTCATGGATCTCCTCAAGGTGGGTGGTGAAGTGTTCTCATCATCACTAGAGATTGCACCTAGCTTCCGCGGTTCAGGCTCTTCAGCAGCCTGATTTGAAGTCTGTAGAGCTTCCTATGACACCTTTGTCTCTCCTATTTTCTTCTTAGGCACACCAAGCCTGACAGAAATCTTGACCGTCTCAGCTCCCACTAGCTTCTTGTCACCTAAGTCACTTGATGCCTGCCAGTCACTCCATGCTTCTTCGAGTTTTGGTTCCCTGCCAGTTTTGGTGAAATTGACCATCTTCAATTTACCGAGGACACAACTTTCGCAGAGCTCCATGTCTACGGTTTCCAGATCCTCCAAAACGCCTTTTGAAGCTAGAACCTTAATGTGATCAAGCCTGGAATGCAATAAGCTAGAACAAGAAGCAATATTGACAGTTGAAATCATATTAGTGCTATCCCTAGTGGAGTACAAAGTACCAAACCTCAATCCCTTCGCCACTACCATAGCACCCTTCACGATTTTCCATTTCCCATTCCTGAACCCTACAGTGTAGTCCATCTCATCGAGTTGATTTACTGAAATCAAATTCCTCTTAATGCTAGGAATATACCTTATATCCTCCAACTTCCAAAGACCACCATTAGCAGTCTTAATTATCATGTCTCTTTTACCTGTTATTTTATAACACTTGTTATTGGCAAAATGCACCTTGCCAAAATTCTCACTCCTGAAATTACAAAATAACTCCCTATCGGAGGAAACATGAAAGGATCCACCAGAGTCAACTATCCATCAGGACTAGACACCCAAAATTAGGTTTTTACAAAGGTCTTCCGCAGAGTTGATAGAGTACCAGTCATCATTATACCCTTCCCCTTCCTAGGTTTAGGGCAATCCCTCTTAAAATGACCTATATCACCACAACCATAGCACACAATATTGCTCAAGTCCCTAGGTTTGCCTCTATCCCTGGACTTCGACTGCCCCCTGAAATTATTCAAATTTCTATTGTCCTTCCTACCCCTGACACTTAAGGCACTTCCCGAAGATTCACCACTAGAATTCTTCCTACGAATACTCTCATTGAGTAGCACGAATTTAACCTCATCAAATTTCATCTCGTCATTACTCTTAGCATTACTGACAGCAATTACAATTGTTTCCCAAGACTCCTGCATAGAAGATAACAATATGCAAGCTTTAACATTCTCAACAAAAGTCATCTTTACTTAAGCAAGTTGTGATAATATCTTAGTAATCTAATTTATATGATTAGCCATATCACCATCCTCAGCCATCTTACAGCTGGTTAATTTGTGGAACAAATATACCTGATTTGTTTCGCTTGGCTTCTCATACATCTCCTCCAGTGTCTTCAGCAATTCCTTCGTTGTCTTTTTCTCCATGACGTTCCAAGCGAATGACATCCTGATTAGGGACACCACCTATCGATCGAGTAGATCGTACTTGGCGTGATCCATGTCATCTGGCTTCTTCTCTTACAGGGGAACATGCAACGACTTCGAGTACAACAGATCCTCAATTTGCAACTTCCAGTAGGTGAAGTCAGATCCGTCAAATTTCTCGATTTCATAATTATCTCCCGGCATTGTTTGAATGCGAGCTCTCTTTCAGCAACCTACAGGTTCTGATACAAAATTGTTAGGATCGAAGAACACTCAAGCAACCACAAATAGTAGGAAATAATAGCAGAAAAGAAATCAGAAATTGACATTAGAGGTTTAACGTGGAAAAAACCCAAAACGGGAAAAAAACTACGGAATCGATGCACTAGTAATATGAGGATTACAATTACTCATGTTGTGTTTCTCTCTATCTCACTTGATACAAGGGATTCTGGAATACATCATAAGGAGAAATTTGAGCCAAATATATACTAGAGTTACAAGGAAAAACCTAGATTACCTAACCTAAAAAACCTCTGCACATGAACGTGGGCTTTCAACCAAGGAGACGCTGGTAACGTTTATGAGGCGCTAGTAACCTAAAAAATACGTTTGCAAAGTTTAGAGGGACACTAATAATTAAACATGTCGATTGTCGAATCCTAATTAAAACTATTGGACCTACTGTTTAGAAAAGTCGTCTTTTAAATTCGTTAAGCAGTTGTTAATTTAAGATGTTAAGCATAAGTGAGTGAATGATTTGGGCTAAGAAAGCACCAGAAGAAATAAAGTAGCAGTACCAGGCCTAACATTTGGCCTACCTAATTAGTAATTCCCACGTATTCTTCAAGCCACTATTCTCCCGTCCCACTATCTTTATCATAATAACTAAAAGTTAAAAAAAGCAAATATTACATTTAGTAGCTACCATAACTAGTTAATATATGTACATAATATTACTTGCAAATTGTTTATAATATTTTAAATAGAAATTACAACTGCTTCTTGACAATTGAATATTTTCTTGAAAACTAAATAAAATAAAAGGTCAAAATGTCTAAACATTGAACAATTTTAATTAAACAGTCAGAGATGACAATTTTAGGACCACCCAAAATAAAATATTATCACAATAATACTGGGACAAAGAGAGTTTTACAGAATATTGCTCCCTCATTCTAGCTCTTATCGGTCTCTTTGGATCTTTAGCCATCATTTTCAAAATGTTAATGATTAAAGTTTCTGAATATTAACTGTATGAAATTATAGGAACAAACAATCAGCATAGATGCGCAATTAGATGCTCTCTCCTTTTCATATTATTTGATACTTTAATGCCCCATTATTTTATATGGTTGATTGTGGTGCAGTATGATCGAAATTTGAAAATTATGGTAGGTTGGGGAAAATTATGATGGGTTGTGGAATGTTGTGGCGTAAATAATTGTAAGTAGATTGGTAGATTACAGTAAGTTGTGGTGGATTATGGTGGGCTGTAATAGAATATGGAAAGTTGTCTTGCAGTGTGGAACTGTAATCAACCAGCCGCATAAAAAAATGGGTCCTAACTATTTTTTTTCATAAGATCTGTCATCTTATATTTTCTATAACACATTATCACTAATTTATAAATTAACCTTATTAAATACATTTTTCTCATCAATTTTTTCTATTTTATTCAACATTTTTTTTATTCATCATTTTTCTCATTTCCAAGAATACAAATTAAAGTAAAATAAAAATTTTCTTAATTTTATGAATTGTATCTAAAGTGACAAATAATTTGGGAAAGGGGAGTATTTCACTCTCAATTATTCATTAATAAAGTGAGTCTTCTGGAATTATTATTTCATTAACTATTTTTAAATTAATCAATTACTACCCGTTAAAGTAGGTACTATGTGTACGGCTGAAGTGAAGTCGGCGCAGTTCACAGGAAACATTGAAATACTCCCCAATGAGTGTTAATTTTTTTAACTACTTTGTTCCTTTTTATTTATTAATTTTACAATTTCAATAATTAAAATATGCAAATTATCCTTAATTAATGAATTTGAGTTTTATTTACCTTTTGAAATTCTCTTTTATTCCTCTCTTTGCATTAAAATTAGTAGAAGGGTATAATTGTCTTTGAATAAATTTTTTGCTATATTTCCAATTATCATTGGACTTGTAAAGATAGTTATTTTAACAATTATAAAAGGATGGAGGGAGTACCAAAATTAGAGCTTAAGTGATGTCACTATCTTCAAAATTGTTAGGTCAAACTTCTTCTACGAAGGTGTTAGGCAGATAAATGAATCCCATGTTTTTCTCCTCCTCACTTTTTTCATTAAACTACCACACTTTAAATCTTCTTTTATTCCCCTTAATTCTGCATAATTATTTCATTCAACAAAGTGGGCTAGCAATTAATGTAGAATTAGTTTTGATCATCTTTTTCACATTCTTCTCCTCAGAATATTCACCTCCTTTTGATGAAACCTTCACACATAACGTGTATACAACTTATCTAATTTACATACTACTGTAGTCCCTGATTGAGTGTCACAGTAACTAACTTTATAAGTCCAATGTCTCTAGAAAATTGAATAAATAAATTACACTTAGACAAGTATACCCCTTTTACTTAGTAGTGACTCTTCCAACGCATCATTAACAAGGGTAACATGGGTATTTTAATCATTGGAATCGTAAAATTGACAAATAAAAAGGGACAAGATAGTAGATAAATTTGACACTCATTTAGGGACGAAGGTAGTATATATTATGTAGGCATTTGACATGTGATTTTCTTGAACTTACTTTTTAATTCAAGCTTTACTAATGGACGGATTTACGTTAGAAATGCTATCCTTTCTATCCTAATAGGAGGATGTACATTGTAGTAGGCTTTGTTTAAATTAAGAAGGGATGGTACAACTAATTTTATATTAAATTTATTGGAAGGAATCACTTTAATTTTTAAAGAAAACAACCAAAAGTTTAAAACTACTACCTCCATCCCTAAATGCGTGTCAAATTTCCTAACTACCTTGTCCCTTTTTATTTGTCAATTTTACAATTCCAATAATTAAAATACTCATATTATCCTTAATTAATACTAGTATACAATATATTTTATTTTTTCTTTCCTAATTTTCTTTCCCAATTTTCTATGTGGTGTAAGGGCATATATGTCAAACTGTAAATTTTTTACACAAGTTCCTAAACACTTTGGACTTATAAAAATAGTTTTTTTTGACAATGTATTAGGGACGGATGTAGTAAATTGTAGAGATCATAAAAAGAAAAGAATAAAAGAGAGGGGGCGAATTGTAAACATGGAAATTTATATATATGTTGATGCCTAATAATATCTCATTTTCATTTTATCTTTCACTTTAAATAACTATTTTTTATAATATCTGATAAACTAAGAATAGAGAGAAAAAAAAAGAATGGATAGAAAGATTTTATACATTTGATGATCAAATAGGGACTACAGCCGATTAATGCATAAATATCTTCTAATAACCTCATAACAGAATGAATATATCATACAAAACCTAACAACTTCAGGGCTAAGGCTACGCTCTAACAACGTACAACCCCCCCCCCCCCCCCCCCTTTTCTCAAGGTAGGAATTGGAGGAAAATGAAGCAATCCTCGCCCTGAAGACAAGCATTGATGTTGAACTTCACTAAGAGGTTTAGTCATCAAGAAAGCTAGTTGATCATGAAAAGATATATGATATGTTTGAATAAATCCTTCAAGAGTTTTATCCTTTGCATAATGAAAATTAATGTTGAGGAGTTTAGTGTACTCATGAAAACATGATTGGCAGCCATATGAAGCGCAACTTGATTGTCACAATAGAGGTGAATAGGCAAAGAGCAAGGTATACGAAAAATATTCCGATATGTGATGAATCCATTCCGGTTCAGCAGTTGTACCAGACATACTGCGATACGCAACCTCAATAAATGATTTTGCTATTGTCTTCAACTTTTTTGTTTTCTATGAAATGAGAGATTGGCCCCAAAAAAAAAATTGCAAAAACCAGTTAAAGATTGAGCTGAGAATTTACAATCCCCCCCCCCCCCCCAAGTAAGTATCACAATAGGCTTTAACAAACAAGCCACAATTAGTTGGATAAAATAGATCATTCTAAATTGAACCCCCGAGGTATCTAAGAACATTCATAGCTCCATCATAGTGAGGCTTGTGAAGATCTTGAAGGGACTGATTTAAATGTTGAACTAAGTAAGAGATTTCAGGCCAATTAAGAGTGAGGTATAAAATTCTCCCAATTAACCTTCGATACTGGTAAATAGGATCTTCTAAAGGCTCACCATTATCAATGGACATGTAGACCTTTAGGGAAATGGAAGGTGATGGGTTTGCATTTTCCATACCATCATCAATTGAAAACTTTAGACCTTTAGGGAACTGGAAGGTGATGGGTTTTTCTTTTCCAATAATTGTTGACCCTTTAGACCCATTTATTCAATCACGCAACAACCAAGTGTCGTGAGCACCAAAATGAAATAGGCAAAAACAAGGGCAAAACATTCAGCCTATTTGACAGTGTACATCAGTAGACCAAAAGAAAAAAAAAGAGCAAGTCTATCAACCCCAAGTACATTACATAAAATCAGTAAACTCTACCAAGCAAGTAGTAAAGGTCACCATCCAAGCATCTCTCCTGACACACGTCTCTTCATAAGCAATGTTCTTTCCATGCTTTTGTCTTTTGTATGTCTTTGCCCACTTCTCAATAAAAACATCACCAATAGCAACATGCATATGCTGAAACACACCCCCCCCCCCCCCCCCATAAGAACCTATTTGGGACTGATGATAAATTCCATGCAAGTTCAGCAGCCGAGAAACTTTCAAATCCCTTTACTTTTGATGCCCAAAAGGTTGTACTCCATCTGATAGCCATTAGCAGGAGTTCTTGCTGAAATTCCTTATTCTCAAAGTCAACTGGTTTTTTGCATTCCACACTATCCATAAAATTGCAAAAGAAGCAGCAACCCATAGGGATCTCCTTGTCTTGTAATTAAAAAGTCAGCAACATCCAAGGTTCTTATAGCAACTTGATGGAGTTAGGTTACAATATATGAAAACCAAGTTCTTTCATAATGATCCTCCAAACATTCCATGTTGTTGTACACACCATAAGCACATGATCCAACTCTTCAGTATGGCTGCTATAGAAAGGATACACTTCCGAATCTTACTCCGAAATTCCTTTATGTACCAGCAATGACTTTGTGTTCAACTTCCCCAACAAGGCTAACCAGGTAAATAATTCAATCCTTGGAGGTGCAATCTTTTTCCACACTGACCCTACCAATGTATCTACTTGTACCCCTTGTAGCTTCCAATTTTCAGCTTGTTCCACAACAGATTTAACCGTTTACTTCCTTGTCCCTTGCCACTCAACTTCATCTATTTTATTCAACAAGGGAATTTGGATAGGAGTCTATTCTTCATATCTTGTTCCTCAGCCATTTCTTGAGCAATCAACTCTCTTCTCCATGCGAAAAACCACCTCCTAATGCTTCCTTCAAACCACCCTATCTCACATATCATTGCTTTCCTCTGTGATGAAACTGCATATAAGCTTGTAAAAGCTTCTTTTAGTGCAATTTGATCAAGCCAGGGGTCTTCCCAAAACCTTAACTTCTCTCCACTTCCTAATGTGAGATGCAAGCAACTTTTGAGGACTTTGTGAATTACATTTTTTTCACTATAGATTCATCTAATATCAGCCCATAGGCTCTAGTGGAGTCTTCCTAGATGGTAAGAGTTCTTTGTCCTCGTTACGTATAGCTTGGACTACCTTTCTCCATAAAACATCCTCCTTGGTGGCATATCTCCACCACCACTTGATGAGGAGAGCTACATTCTTCATGAGAAAATTTCCTACACCCAAACCCCCTTTATCCTTTGGTCGTTATACTATTTCCCACTTCATTAGGGTTGGCCCTTTCTTGTCACTATTGCCTCCCCATAGAAATCTCCTTTGAATCTTGATGATATCTTCTGCAACTTCTTTTGGAATTTTATACATGGATAAGTAATATGTAGGTAAGTTGTTGAGCACAACCTTGATCAATACTAGTTTCCTCACTCTTAAAAGGCAACAAGCCTTCCATCCCTGTAGCTTGGCTTGTATCTTGTCTATAATAGGCCTCCAAGAAGGCCTTTATTTTCATTGAAACTCTCAACTGAAGACCCAAATAGGTAATAGGCAACTGAGCTAAGTTACATTCCAACTTAGCTTTTATATCTTTTCTCCATTGTGAGTCCTTGCCAAAAAAAAAATGAGGTTGGTTTTTTCATAGTTTACTGCCAATCCTGAGATATCTTGGAAAGTTTAAAACATTGCTTTGACATTGTAAACTTCCTCCTCTTCTGCTTGAGCGAAAATTATAGTATCATGGGTGGGTCTAAAATTTCTTGCACCTACTCTCCATTCTGCATTAACACCTATGTCCATCTGTCTGTGTATCAAATTATTCATGACCTCCCCTATCAGCACAAAAAGAAATGGGGAAAGTGGGTCTCCTTGTCTCCAACCCCTCCCCATGTTGAACCGTCTAGTAGGGGCTCCATTAACTATAATTGAAATGCTAGCACTCCTGATACATCTCTTTATCCACTGTCTCCATTTTACTCCTAAATCTATATGCAATAACACCATATCTAGAGCTTCCCAATCTACTGTATCATAAGCTTTCTAGAAGTCGACTTTTAATAAAGCTCCACCTTTACTTTTCTTTTTCATCTAGTTGACAGCCTCATTTGCCACTAAAGCTCCACCCAATATTTGTCTTCATGCAATAAATCATGTTTGCTCTTTTCCTACTAGCTTGTCTGCTTGTGTAATACTTTCTTTAACCTACTACTTAAAACTTTAGAGATGACTTTATATATGCATCCCACCATAGAAATAGGTCTATAGTCCTTGATGTCTGTAGCTTGCTTCTTCTTTAGGATTAATGTAACCCATGTGATATTGATCATTGATGGAAATTGATCATTTTCAAGAAAGTTTCTGATGAGGCTACCAAAATCTTGGCCCACCACATGCCATAGTTTCTTTACGCTTTTCATATTAAATCCATCAAAACCTAGTGTCTTCCCTGGATCACAAGTTTGAATCGCTTTCCATATTTCTCACTCCGTGACAGGTACCTCTAGCAGGTCTCTATCTTCTTCACTAAGCTTCTCCAACCCCAGGTTTCCAAAATCGATGTGCACTGATCTCTTTTGCTTTTTATACATGGCTTTGCAATAGCTTTTGATTGCTCCTTTAGCTTGCTCAGCTCCTCCATAGACTTGACCATCCACCTTTATTTTTTCAATGACTATTATTGACCTTCTCATACTTGCCAAGGAATGGAAATACTTAGTGTTCCTATCTCCTTCCACTATATATACTTGGACCTCAATTTTTGCTTCCAATTAAAACCCCTCTTTTCTCAGCTCCCAACTGTTAAGTTGTGCCTCTAAAGCTTTGCTTTCGCACAATATCACATGTGTCTAGTCTTGAGTTCATGTATTTCTCATCAATCTTTTCAATCTCCTTCATCAGTGCATTTGTCTTAGCATCTGTATTGCCAAAAACCTCCTTATTCCATGTTCTCAAATGCTCCTTGATCACATGAAGCTTTTTATATACAGGCATATTGACAAGCTTCTCATATTCTTCTTGGAATTTCTTCTCAAATTTTGGATCTTCTAACCAAATATCATATACTCTAAATGACACTAGTCCCTAGCATAGCTCGATCTAATGACTTCATCAAGACTTTATTTCAATCAAGACGAATATTTGATCTCCTGTGAATCGATGACACAAGCCTTGAGATGTTTGATGTCTTTTCCAAGAGAGTGAATCTTCACTCTTCAAAATGTCTCCCCTCCTAAGAACGAGGGAGCTCTCTATTTATAGAGAAATTCGGGTTGAGGCTTAAGCCCATTTATCCTTCAAAAAAATAATAATTAATTATTTTGTGCATCCTCTTGAGTCTTGACACATGTCATGACCTTATTAGCCAACACATATTTTCATTTAAATTTCAATCAAAGAACCATCATAATTAATTTGACATGTTGCTAGCTATAATTGGCTAAATAAATTAGCTTCAATTTACACTTGATGTTATTTGATTGGTGGAGAAAATTGTCTCAGAGAAAGAAAGGACGAATGAAGGCTTACAATGTGGCCATGTCAATCGGGCCCGTCATGGGATGACTCTCCTCTTCCTCTATCTTCTGTCAATGGTGGCGTCAGTGCTCATAGGGGCGATGGTGGTCGAGGGTTTGAGGTTTGTTCAATGTGTCATGAGTGGAAGCTAGCTAGAAAATACTGGTGGACAAAGGGGTTGTTTGTTGGCTTGAAGAGGATGATAGAGGCTTGATTTAAAAGGGAACCCATATATTTTGATTATTAGAAATGGGTATGTTACAACAATTATTGACTAAAAACCATTATTTTTTTCGATAATTGTGGGCAGAACCCGATTTATTCAACGCCTAAAGAACAGTGTCATACAACACTATTCAATGTCCATGGTCCATGTAGACCACAGTGTAACACACATAGTACAAAAATTTCATGGCGTTACAATCAACCTTTCTATAGTACACATAGTGACTAACAATAATTATAATATGCTTTATGGACTTGCTACTACTATTGTTACCAAAAATCATATTGTAAACAAAAGATAACCAATGATTACTACATCTTCATATGAAGTGTAGTATTACATATTTCCCTTATTTGTTATTTTTATAATAGGTAAGCAGTTTAATTTATTGAGCCCCTATTTTAGGGGAGTAACCTAGTAGGCCTGTAATGGACAGGGAACGGGAGTGTCAATGGCCCAAAGCTGGGTGTCACTTCTACGACCTACCCACAGCATTCTCCGAAGTGACAAGGGAGAAATATCTCCATCAGAATTCAAACCTTAAAGGATAGAGATAGAAGGCGGACTCCTTGCCTCTCAGGCAAGAGGTGATTGACCCCCTTATTTATTATTGTAACAACTGCAGCAGAAAGACTTCCATATATTTCCAAACTATCACTGTTTCATATTTTATAACCATTTTTGTATTAACCATGATGATATAGGGGATGCTGCAACTATATGTAGATTTTTCTAAAGTATATAAGTATACACATTGTTACTTTCTGTTGGGCCAAGGTCCTTTACCTGCGTATTCACGAAGGACCTTATATGGAGTTTTAATGAAAGACAAAACAAGCCGTCAAAAAGGGAAGTTATTTTGTTTAGCAAAATGAGTGATAATTATCTTCAAATTTTTTTATAAATAAACTGATATTGTTGATATATCTTGCAAGATCAATATCTTCAATGGAAGGCAACTCCAAGAAAGGAAAAGATCAAGAAATCTCAAAAGAAGGAAAGTAGATCAACAAGCTTGGAAAGAAGAGCAGAGGACGAAGAAGGAAAGAATCAGTCACCAACGGCTACTAACTGGATGACATCTAGTTTACACTTATAAATAGAAGACTTGAAGATTAAAGACTGATCAGGCGATTCCACGGAAGTAATTGCAGGGTAAGAAATCGTGAGGATTTCTGAGTGTTTAGTCAATGGTTTCGAGGTGAAGGTAGCTAGTAAAGGACCTCTGGTGAAGGTATAACCAAGGACTTTGGTGAGTACTCGTTGTATCCATACATGATGGTGAGAGTTTGTGTAGCAGAGTCTTGACGGACTAAGACTTTGTGTGTTTGTGTTTCAATGTAATCCATCATGTTTCAATTCGCCGCTAGGGTTTTTCCTACGACAATCTTTATCTCAGAATCGCCGAGGACTTTCGGTCTTGGTCGGTTGAACTTATCGAAGAATCGCTTCGTGGTATTCTTGTTTTGTTTTCTAAGTGTAACTTGTTCTTTGATTGTTATAAATATAATGAGGTATTTCAGTTACACTGTGTTTTGAACTTTGGTTTGAAACCAAGAAAATTTACTCTAACGTCCTTACCTAATGTGTAGAGTTTGTTTGTCAAATTCACCCCTTCTTGGATTCCTACACTTTCAATTTTAAACAGTAACAATACGTACAATCAATTTCCCTATTCTTTTTTTTTTCCCCGATCAATAGGGCAATTGGCCCAAGATTTTATCACTGTAATGATAGTACACGGCGCTAAAATGCACGAAAACAGTAAGCTATCACTGTTTTTCATCCTCATTTGATAGGAGGGGACCAAACTTGCATCACGGTTTTGAAATCGAAACCGAATAGACATATTATTGTCATACATGAGGGTCATGCATACTCATGCATGCACATACTCGTATAATAGATAGAGACAATATTTAAGTTGATGGGGTTGCAATGTTGCATCAGCATGTCATGTGGAATATTTCTGCTTGGGGTCATCTAATAACTAATTATAAATAAACATTATGTCCACACATCCTCGTAAATCATAAGTTCATAACTACCTTAGTTTTCTTGAGTTTATTTCATCGGATTGCATGACATTTGCCTTTTTGAGGGTTCCTTTGGCCATTCGATTTAATATTATAATCCTGCAAGAAGACTGCCTAGTATTACATGTCCTTTGCCACAACAAAAGTCTCACTTGTTTAGCATGTAGAACTAGAATTATATTTTCAGGAGTACTAAACTTTTGTATTTTCAGTGCATATTTTTATAAACTAGTCTACTTGGTGCGTGCGTGTTGAGTTGTCCCACATCGGCCTTTGACACCCATATTGTGGTGTTTATAATGAGCAAGTCACTGGCCTCAAAAATTAGGCTTTTGGGGTTGAATTGAAACAAGTCAATTTATTCATGATCTTGGCTGTATAATTATAAATATAATTTTTAATATACTAATATTGAATTAAAATTCTCTACAGAATATAAAAATTAAATTCAATTAAAATTAAAATTTTAATTTAATTATAATTTAATTTAATTTTCATTTAATTAAAATTAAATATAATTAAATTTGATTCAATGGTCAATTATTTGTTTATGAAAATATACAATAGCAATCAAAACTAATTAAATATAATTAATATAATTAACTGATATAAAATGAATATTTTGTTTAGACTTGTCCTAAAATATTTCATATAAATATAAGTATCAAATTAAACGCATTGTTATTTAATGATTAATGTTTCATGATACACATTGAAACTATGGTTCAAATAAGGCAAAACATAACTATATAGTTTAGCTTTGGATGTTATAGAAGCATGGCCAAAGGGTCCTTATATTATAATCAAATCACATAACATACAAACTATGTTTAATCTAAAAGGTTGTATTTCTAGGTACAATGAAATTAAACAGTTATAAGTTTAAGGAATATTGATCTATTATTGAAAAAATAATGTTATTTACAATTAATATACATTCATATTATTGGCGATATATGGCAAAATTCCATCTTTATGAATCACGATTAAGTTTAAAGGATTCACATATAATATCTATATGATTACCGAATATTTAAAATAAGGAATAAATTGAAATAAGGTAGTAGCTCCGTTCCTTTCTTATTGTTCGCATTGGATCTCAAGGTATAAGTTCGATTGAAAACTTCAAATATAGATTGCAAATAATAATACTACTAACAACAACAATAACAACAAGAAGAAGAAAATAAAAGTAAAATATGTAGCTTTTGATAAGGTAGGATGATAAATATGAATTGGTAATAATAACAGTATAATAATAATAATAATAATAGTAATAATAATAATAATATATGATAGCTTTAATGAGTTAGAGTGAAACGGAAAATTTATAAATTAATGGGTAGGGGGATAATAATAATAATAATATTATTATTATTATTATTATTAATATTAATATTTAATATTAATATTAACAATGATAATAATAATAATAATAATAATAATAATAATAATAATAATAATAATAGATGGTAGCTTTAATGAGTTAGGGTGAAATGAAATTTTTTTTAAAAAAAGATAAAGATATTTTGGGAAATCAACTTTTAGGATATTGTTTTGCTTATCTCCATTTATAAGGAGGATAGAATAGTAACGACAACAACAACATTAATAATAATATTAATAATAATAAATAAATAAATATATAAATATATAAATAAATATATAAATAATAATGATAAATAATATTAATGATAAATTTTCTTAGAAATACACAAGAGTAAAACAAAAAATTAGTATTTGAAACATCCTAACCCTTGTGCAACTTTAATAATAAATAATAATAATAACAATAATAATATAATAACAATAACAACAACAACAACAACAATAATAATAATAATAATAATAATAATAATCTAAGCAAGGGTATTATAAGAAATAGAAATAAAAGAGAAGGCTATTTTGGGAAACCAACAAACATGGTTGGCTTAAGCTTTTTTTAAGAAGATGGTAGATATATATATATATATATATATATATATATATATATATATATATATATATATATATATATATATCATTTTATGAGAATACATGCATAAATATGTAATCATATTCATAAAATTAATAAGTGCACACACACATATTCTTAAAATTAAAATTGTAAATCCGTAAAGTTATCATATATAAATTATGAACTCAAATTACAAATATATATCATAATGATGAAAAAAGAAATTGTATGCTAATAAATTTATATATGTATGCTTATAAATTATATAGATATGCTCGTAAATCCTATTTCAGGAATAGGAGAGCATGGTCTTCCTTGGAGGATATCTAATTTGCGTTATAAAGGAGCTTACCTTCCAACTCCATGGGTTCATGCTACTAGAATTTGTCCATATCTCAAACAAAATATTACTAGAATTTTGATTTCAGGCAAAATATTTTGGGTGAATTTTCTCATAATTCAATTCCCTCACTAGCTAATATGCTTTTTTGAGGAAACTTTACACTTTTTTCCTCTAAAAATTCTTATTGTAGTGTCTAACTCTTCAAAAGGTTTGTTTTGTATGGGATTATTGTGAATTACGGGCCTATAAATTAATTTCAATTGTTATCATAGCTAATGTTCTCTTCGTATGATTTCTATGTTGAGATACATAATCAAACATAAAATCAAATTCAAATATGTCATCGTAAAAACTTTAACTTGTTACAAGACAGTGTTTTAGGGAAATCTGATCAGTAGTTTTATCAATTAATTAAAAAATTGAAAGACATTTGCACTATTGACCCAAAATTTTTAAATCATTTTCTATTACATTTGTTTTTGAATCATTTAATGTTGATCAATGGGAAAAAAAAGTAACAACGATTTATGCAATTGTCTAAATTCATTCTAACAACTTCACTTACATTCCATTTCATTGTTTGACATACTTATTTCAAAATTAATACCACTAAATTAATATTGTAGTGAAAATAAGTTTATGGGGCAAGACTTATATAATTTAGGTTTAACCAATGAATCACACATCTTTCCAGTTACCCGTTACAGTTACACCCCTTAGGCCCTGTCAAATTAATGGTTAAGTCTAACTTACCCAAATTTACTAATTTTTACCTAAATTTACCAAAACTTACTAAAAATTATCAAACATAAAAAAATAAAAAAATAAAACTAATTTTGATATATTGGCATTAATTTGCCAAAAGTTACCAGAATTTACCAAAATTTAACTTTTACCCAACTGTGAGTAACTTCTCATAATTTAGGTTTAATTAAGGAAATTTAGAATCTAATAAATCAAACTTTATGTCCATTTTGATCTAACAAACCAAACTTAACTTTTTGCTAATGGCAAACTTTATTTAACATAATATTTTTCTTAGTAAACCTCCACAATTTCCGGTTACTGGAAAAATAACATGGAGGTTTTTTTGTTGATTAAAATGAACCTAATTGAAATGAACAATGTGTTGGAAGAAAGACTCGAATAGCTGTTGTCTGAAGTGATAAGAATGGGAAATGAATTATAGAGAACGAGGGATGGGAATCAGAACTTTGAGCGTCTGGATGAAGAAAATGTGAGGCTCAGAACCAAGCTTGACAAGGAGAAAAAGAAGAGGAAATCATCTTCATTTTCCTTTTATTTTTTTGCCTATAAAACACTCCACATCAGCAAAAAAACCTCCATATCATTTTTCCAGTAACCGAAAATTAGTGGAGGTTCACTAAGAAAAATATTATGTTAAGTACAGTTTGCCATCAACAAAATGTTAAGTTTGGTTTGTTAGATCAAAATGGACATAAAATTTGGTTTATTAGATTCCAATTTTCCTTTAACCAATGAATTAGTCCAATTTTTTAGGAAAAAAAATTGAGTTTTGGGTTCAATTCAAGACATTATAAGTGTGAGGTTAGAGTTAGATAGACATCCTTTTCATGATAACTATCCAAATTTAGGTTAATTGAATATAAGCCTATAACGTATACTTCTTCACCAACATCCTGGATAGGTCTGACTGGGTACTCGAAGAGTTACTTACAATCAAATGAATCACATACTGCAATAAATTTGAATCTTATATGACAATCTATTCTGGACCACTAGTGCACTTGTTTAAAATTTAAAAATTACGTAAATAAACAATAATCAATCTTTTACATTATCCAAATTTGACATGATTATAGTCTATCAATGTTGTACTGATAGTTACGTTTATATTTCATTGCTTAAGCTTCTAATTACGTACTGTTATGTAAATTATTTTCCAAAAGTAGGAAAAATATATAACTGCCAATCAAAATATGTTCGTATAGTTGTTCAAAACAAATTCATTCATGTACTTGTTTCTTCGATCCACTTTAAAGACCAGAGAAAGGAAGGAATTAAGAAGACTTCAAAGAAGAGAAAGGGAGGGAGAATGTAAATAAAGAGATATCCTTAACAAGTTTAGGAATGTCAAGTTAAATAGTTAGTAAAAGTTGCTGCTAGCAAAGGTTGTCTTACATGGGTAGAATAATGGAGATTCTAGCTCCTAAGAAAAATAAATAGGTTGTCTATAAAAATATTCCGCGTGGACATAATAAGGTGGCTTCTAGCTCTTTATAAGTTAAAGAGTTAAATTGGTTTATAAATAAATGAGCTATGGATTGGGTCAATCTGTGCTTGGGCTGTAGGGCACTAGAGGTCTTTTAGCGCTTATTAGGCGCACTTGGCACTTAGCTTGGAGCAAAGGGGCAACATTTATAACCAAACCTCTCTTTTATTTTAATTATCTTGTTATTACAATATAATATGGTATGATATTTTTTATTAGTGTGGTAAATTGTGGTAAGTTGCAGTATGAAAATGTTGAAAAGAATTGGGTCTAAAACTTAGGCCCCGTTCTTTTATATGATACTGCTGTGGCGTGGTAAGTTGCGGTGTGGTAGACTGCGGTAAGTTGCGGTTAGTTGTGGTGGAAATAATAAATTTATGTAGAACTTTTTTAAATTTATTAAAAAGGTAAATGGTAAGTTGTGGTGAATCGTGGTGAGTTGGGTAACTTGCGGTACTGCACCGTGCGGTACCATATAAAAAAATGGGGCCTTACTCTAGTGGTACATATTCAAAAAATCCTATGATATTTTATGTATAATTATTTTATGTTATTTTAGCATAAAATTATAATTTATACATAAGGCTAAAATGGACGTCGAGCTGAAATAATTACTATCAATCTCTCTTTTTCTTTTAATCTTTTTTTGTTGGGGAGATCGAAGGTGAAAACTCACTTCAACCAAGGCACATGGTACACAAGTTAAGTGAGGTTTCATTTTAAAACCAACTGGTGTTAAGAGGAGTAGTCCACTTGACTTATATACCAAGTCTTTTCCCTTTATTTTTCCGATGTAGGACATTTTTAATTATGAGTGAATCCCAACAATCTCCCCCTTCACACATGAGTCTCTACCCCTTGATCGGAAGCCTCTTTTTTCTTGTCAAGGTTGCTAAGTCACCATCAAGAGCTAATCATAGACGCACTCTGCTTTAAGAGTTCCAGATGCATTTTACTCTACAGAGCCGCACACTACTCCACCGGAGTCTCATGCCACCACTCTGCGCTTGACTTATATTCAATTAACCTAAATTTGGATAGTTATCATTTGATGAACGAACCTCCGTCCAACCACTCTGCTATAAGTTTGACCAATTTTGACATTTTATTTTTATTAACTTATTTTAATTAAATTTATAAAATTTTTATGTAATAACAATATTTAGGAAGATACTCCCTCCGTCCCAAATTAATTGACATTGGGCTAAGTATTAGTTACTAACAAATTACAATGAGTACCAATATGAAATTAGCGTCATTAGAAAGATGTTTTATTAAAAATTACAATGAAGGTAGTTTCATATTGTAACTTATTGTAATGGATGAATAATTAATGGTCAAAGTTTAGTATGTCAATTAATTTGGAACGGAAGGAGTAACTTTTTAATGTGGATGGTTTCATGCTTTAAATCGCTATAATTTATGATTAGCTATCGGTCAAAGTTAAAGTGGATATTTATTTTGAGACGGAGAGGGTATCAAGAAAATACTAGTTGTTCTTGTGCAAATTGCTCTGTAACACTGACAAATTTATCAGAACATTCTGAAAAGAAAGTTGGGTGATATTTATCCAAAATCAAGAAAAATCTACGTAAGAAAATATAAGTTAAGAAATAATGTTCACATTCAATTAACTGACAAAAAATGAAGATCAGGAAACAAGTAGCAGAGAAAAAGTAAAAGGAAGGAATTGCACAACACCTACTCCATGCATGTATCTCCTAAAAATTATGCTTTGACAAATACCTTTCTTTTATTTTTTAGTTGAGTTTTTTTATCAACTTGACAAATGCAGTACCTTTCTTTGACCATAATGCATGAATTTACTAAAAAACTTTTCTTTGCTTTTTTATTTCCTTCACTTTAATTATATAAAGACGTACGTACATGGATCCTGATTCCGTAGCTAGAGTAAGCAATACATCATAGAGATTTTTATGATGTATAAGGATTATAGTTATGTTCTTCTATGATGTGAGATATAGACCAAATTGGAAAGGTAGAAAAGATCGAAGAAAGCAGAAAATGTAAGTTAGTGTTTGAGAAGGCAAGTGATCACATTATTCAAATATAAGAATTTTTAAATATGTAGTTTAAAATTTAAATATGGTAGAGTGATTAATAGTGTGTTTGGATTATTAGAGGGGAAGGAGAGGGGAGACGGAGGGGATGGGAGGGAATGAAAGGGGGAATAAGTGTAGATCTAGTAATCGGGTGAATCGATTCGGGTTCAAGTCAGTTGTAGACTGGTTCGAGTTGGCATCGAAATAACCACTTTAGATTCAGTTCAGATACAGTTTAAGGTTCGAGTTGGCATCGGAATAACCACTTTGGGTTCAGTTCAGATACAGTTTAAGGTTCGGGTTGGCTTCCGCTAAACCTTATTCTGGTTAATTTATGAAGTTCATTCCGATTCGCTTCTACTTTGATTTGGGGTCATTAGGATGTGGATCTTAATGGGGTCAGGTCACTTTTGGGTTTCAGTTCGGATCAGTTTCTGTTTGGGGTTGCTTTGGGCTCAAATCAAGATCTGATCATCCGTTTGGATGTCACTCCACGTTCGGGCTCAGTTTTTTCAATTCGCATCTCAGGTTATTTTTTGTCAAATCTAAATGGGAGGGGAGGGAAAGGTAAGGATCTTAATTTTATCTTGTTTGGATTATAAGTAAAGGGGAATGAACATTAGCAACGATTATTATATTTAGATTAGACATGCAAAGAATGAGGGGAGGAACTCCTCCTTCCATCCTGTATCATACCATAATCTTACTCCAAACAGTAGACAAGTCACATCAATCATATCACTTATCTAATATGTAAAATGTTAATTATATATTATGTAAGATAAATAAAGAAGTATCGGATAAAATGAAAAATGAGAGATAAAATAGGAAAGGATGGGAAAGGCAGAATAATTTTATCGCACACTATAAAAAAAACAAGGGCTAAATCTAATAAAGAGTACTAATACTATTTTTCCTTGTCTAAAAATATTACTTTTTTTGTCTTCCGTAGGCCTAAAATAGCAACAGATTTAAGACACCGAATCCAACTCTCCTCTTACCAGCTTCTACACAAGCAAATTGGCCTACATGACTATGTCTATATCAACTGTAGAGCATTTAAGACCATTAGCAATAATGTGGGAAGATGGCGGGAGTGATGTGAAAATAAATGAGGGAGTATTATAAAGATTCTACTTCAAAGTGTAAAAAATGATAGGAGTAATTGTAGATTAACCTTTTTCCTCCCCCCGTCTTCTCTTCGTATCTCTCTAAGACTACACACACACAAAAAAAAAAAAAGAAAAGAAAAAAAAGAAAAAGGTCAAGGCTATCACAACATTTCCCTTCCATTTTCCATGATGGTGGAAATGATCTTATCATATTGGAAATTTAATTTGGATATTTGAGGTTACTACTTCGTCAAAATAATACTAAAGTTCTTATTATAAATATCATTTTGTATAAAAGTGGTGTTTAAGCAAAGTTTTTATAAGGTTATTATCTCTATAGAATAGAATTTCACATTCTGTTTACTCTTCTTTCCATTTATCACTTTCCCAATTTATTATGACATGCATATATTGGCTAACAATTTAATTATAAAATGTAGGGTCCATGCATGTTATCAAAGTCGGAAATTTTAGGGAGATTTTATGTAACGTCCTAAAAATTCAATTATAAATTCAACGGTCAAAGTCTAATGTTGACTAACCTTAACAGCGGAAGTCTCATTTTTCATTGGGCGTTACTGTCGTATCCCTGAAGCAATACAAGGCAATAAGGAAAAACTAACAAATGTTCTTTAAATTAAAACCAAACTAAATACAAAAAACTACTCGGAGGTACCTCCTATATTTGGGGAAACTATTTTTCAGTACCCCAACTTTTCAAAACTCATTTTGAGGTACCATTATTTTTTGGGTTAGTAATTATTTGGTGTTTTTCCGGCCATCAATTTTATTAAGTAACCAAAATACCTTTATTCTTCTTCTTTAAGGGTACTTTGGTCACTTTATAAAATTGATGACCGGAAAAACACCAAATAATTACGAACCCAAAAATTAAGAGTACCTCAAAATAAGTTTTGAAAAGTTGGGGTATCGAAAAATAGTTTTCCCAAATATTGGGGTACCTCTAAGCTATTTTTTGAACTAAATAACTTCAAATCCTGACATCAAACAACTCAAACTTAACTAATTCCAAGTCTTTCTGATCAAAACATAACACAAATAACAAATACTAAGCACGTCGTCATCCTCACTTCTAATTCTCGTTTCCAACATAGAGATCTTCACCTGAAAACAAAACATTTAAAAATATGAGGATGACTCAATAATGTCTACCCTTAACTATCAAAACAAATTAAAATTCATTTTAATTCATTTAGGGAGAGAAGTGAACAAGTCAAACCATTTCACAAACAATTTACCATTCCCAGAAGTATAAAGTAGTTTTCCACAACAACCAAAACCGGTGAACTTCCCTCAACTCAAACTATTACATATTTAACTATGCGGGCGGGATGCCAAATCCCTTATAGTAACAGATCAATCGGATATCAAAACTATATAAGGGCACCCCCTGATTTCTTGGTCCATAACTTTGCAGGATAACAAATCATGGTCTCTGGGTTATCCTCCGTAATGCACTTATCAATGTCAACACTATATCAAGGCACCCCCTGATCTCTAGGTTAGTCTCCGTGTTATCCCCCTGAAACCTGCTTAATGTTCCACTTTGAGTTATTGGTATCTTATGAATTCCAAGTCCTCAGTTCTCAACACCAACCCAACCCAGGTTACCAAAACCAATAACAAGAAACCACTTACAAAAGACCTTCTCATTTTCCTCACTTAGAAAACAATATCCACAAGCAACAATCAAAACAAAAGGTCTAACTTTTCCACATAAAATCCCCTTCGGGATGCATGATTAAGAAAACAGAGTAAACTCACCAAAACAAGTAAAGAGCATCCAAGTGGGGATTTAGGGCATAGATATTATCTGACAATCTTCTTTTCACTTCTATGAATATACTTGAGCTCACTAAAACGGACGGTCTAGAACGTGTCTAAGAATAAAATAATTTATATAATTAAAACGCGCCCTTCGAAGTTATTATGAACTACCTTCTACCTAACCCTCCCCTAGGAACACACTATAGAGTTCCAATCATTCATTAATTAACATATTGAAACTACTCAACATATTTTCAAATAAACACACATTAAAAATTACACAACATATTTCACACCAACACATTTAGCATAATTAGAACTGGGCGGATTACTTCATATGTGTTGCAAAGGCCATAACTTGACTTCCCAATACCCTATGGACCTGATTTTGGAAATTCTGGAAACCTTAGAATATCTACTAAAACTTCGTGTTGACCCCGAGACCTAAAACACACTCTGAGGGTCCCAAATAAAGCCAACAATCACACTGGTATAGTTATAACCTAGGTCTGGTAATTGGATCATAACCCAAATTATACACCTCAAAAGCCCGATCCATAAAATTTCTATGAAAGTTAACATCCTAAGGAATTCCTAGATCAAACCAAACGATTTGGTTAAAACCCGACTGCACAATTTATAGTGGATGTTCTAGTAAAACACAACAAATCTATCCGGTTATCGGTTTATTTTTATTTGGTATTTTCAATCCTAACTCTAATCAATCCAACCCAAGACTCCAAATTGGACACCTAAACCTCTAGACATGGTCAAAAGACACTATTTAACCCTCTTAACCCAACAAGATCAACCCACTGAGGAGTTTCCCACGGATGAGCTACCATAAAAGAAGGTGCACCTTTGTGATATAAGTACTCATTTTAATCCCTTTAAGTCACACTTAACCATATACCCGGGGTATTACACTTACAAATTAATTAACAGAAATTTCTCAAATAAACATATTAATTCTCACTTAAACATATAAACCTAAAGCTCAACCTAATACTCAAAATAAAAATTAAACTTTGGACATCTAAACTTCATAAAAATATAAGAAAACAGCAATGGCATAATTACCACCAACTATAACCAAAATTAAACCTTTTTACGTAAAGAAAACTCGATAATAATGTAATAATCATATAAGCACATACTAATAACATAAAATAATATAAATATATAAAGTTTGAAATTTTACTACACAAAATACGTTATAAAACTTATAAAAGCAAAAAAGAGGAGTTTTAGAACACTCGTTAGGAACATAATTTTACATAAGAAAGCCCGATAGAATCGGAATAGTAATATGAACGCATAATAATAATAATAATAATAATAATAATAATAATAATAATAATAATAATAATAATACATAAAGTTCACAACTTTACTCACAAAAAGTATTTTAAATTTGCAAAAACAATAAGATGGTTGTAAAATACTTTTTTAAGCATTATAACATAATCATAGTTATAGACTAATAATAATAATAATAATAATAATAATAATACATAAAGTTCACAACTTTACTCACAAAAAGTATTTTAAATTTGCAAAAACAGTAAGATTGTTGTAAAATACTTTTTTTAAGCATTATAACATAATCATAGTTATAGACTAATACTTTTAACTAAAAGAAATCACAAAATAACTATACTTAATGATTATAATCAATATGCATAAAATATACTTCCAAAAATTGTAAACAACCTCAATTAGCAACCATAACATGCATCATGAATAAATTGTTCAATTATAAACAATGAACTCAGATTTACATATTCAACTAAACCTAATTCATGCATACAATAACAATACTTCATGATTATAATCAATATGCATAAAAGACTATCTAAATTTGTATTCCCATACTACACTCAAACATATTTCCCCTACAAATTCTTTGTTGTTGTCGGCAGTGGTGATGTACACACGTGTGTGTCTATATATATATATATATATTATTTCAATGATGTCTACCAATGGCGTGAAATATTGTATGAGGGACATGCACGATGTTTCGATGTTGGATTTGAGATCCATCATTAACAATTTACGATAATTATTAATTGGGACTTCAATTCCCATAATTGCATTCTTGGATAAGAGGAGTATAAATCGAACTTGCATCATATAAGAGGAGAAAATAAAAGGCATTTGAAATTAAATTGTCGGTCAGCTAAACAAGAGTTGTCGTGCTTAAGTCGTCAGTGTTTAAAGTTAAATTGTGGGTCAACTAAACTAGAGCTTTGCTTAACTCGTCAACCATGGTTTTTTTTCCAGTGGACAATCTACTTGTTTGTTTTTCTTTATTATTCAAAACCAATAAACAAAAAAAAAATATGATGTTTCTCATGAGCATATTGAAGAACAATGTTTAGCACTACGATGCAGCATAGAATTTCACCCAAGTCTGCAACCCCCATTTGGGACGATGCTTCGTACTACCTCCGTCCCAAGAGGTTGGTCAAAATAACTAATTCCTTTGTTTCAATTTATTTGTCGATTACTTTTACGATTTCAACGTCTGTAATTCCATTTTTATCTCTAATTAATTAATTAATAGCTTTATTTATCATTTTTTAAAATCTCAATAACTATTATATCAATCAATATAGGGGTAATTTAGATAATATTCAAAATTTTCACCCCAATTCCAAGATGTATTGATTTTGCCAAGTTAATTGGGGTGACAAAAAAAGTTAGTTGGGGTAATTTAGATAATATTCAAAATTTTCATTGGCATTTTCTTTTTCAAATACCACACTACCTTCTCCTATTGTCAACTTTCAAGAATCCCATATTACTAATGCCATCAAATATTTTGCACTTAATTTAAAATGCATTTTAATTTTTTATATTGTTATGTGTTGGGCATTTGTACTTAATCTAAAGTTCATTTTTTTACTCCGTAATTCTATTTAAATCTTTATATATTATTATTCAAATGATCAATACTCCCTCCATTCCTTAGTAATTATCATTTTGAGTTTTGAGAATATTTTAAGAAAATAGTATTGAGAAGGATGATCAGATTGGAAATGATAAAGAGTTAAATTTCTATTTTGGTTATATAATTGTATTGAAAATAATAAAAGTAAGTGGTATATTTATAAAAATTTTTATTAATGTTATATTTGAATTATAAAGTGATAGATATTATGAAAAATAGAAAATTGGGTAAAGTGAATGGATGGAGTAATGTTATCGAATATTTTTATTATTATTGAATTATGGAGTATAACTTTATTGTTAATTAGCATTTATCAAAACAAATTTTAATTAACATTACTCAATCATAAGGCCAATAATTTGGATTTGTTATTTGGGAGGAAGGATAAATTATTTATGAGGGCTAGAAAGTTGTCTTTATTTTGTGTTGATTGTTATAACTGTAATTGCAGTTAAATATTTTAGTGTGCGTCTTGATCTTGGAGTTTTCTTAGATTTTATCCCATTAATAATTAAAAAATAAAAAATACATTTCAGTTTGTCAACATTTTATAGTTTCATTTGTGTTTTGGTGTAAGAAATGTGGGTTTGTCTTTCAGTTTATGGTGCGTTTGGTTGTTTCCCGGGAAATACTTTCCTAGAAAAAACTTTCCCGGGAAAGTTTCTCAACCAAACGTCCCCTTAGTTAGAATTGTTTAGACTTATGGTGGACGTACAATATTTGTACTTTAGACTTATTCAAAATAAAGGCCACGGATTTCAAGTGATTTTTGATTTAGAATTATAGGTTCAATGTTTCTCCTTAATTTAGACTTGATCAAAATGGAGGTCGGTAGATCCAAGAGACAATTAAATGAGCTGAGAGTACAAGTGCAACGAAATGCTTAAGGACAACAAATGCCTGCAATTTGATGTTCAAATGACCAACAAATATGAAACCTTAATGTACTTTCTAACTACTGTAGTTTTAATAAATGTTTTCAAATTCAATTTCAATTTGACTAGTTAATTAGGTCGATGTTGGATGAATACCAGGGCCCCTGGTGGTGAGGTCTACTCTCTTTCTAGTTAACAGGAACTTTTTTGTATATTTATTATATTGATGTTGATAATTTTGTTCTTTTCAACCCATCATAAATAAATGTATTATTCATTATCTAGAAAATTATAATTTCAAAATATTGTGGTGGAGTAACCATGATTATTGAGAAACAGTTATGATAATAGATACTAATAAATTAGAAAAAATAAACCTAAAAGGTTGCACTATCATTTTTGTCATTTCTTTTATTATAGTGTATAGTATACAAAATGTTATTAATTATTAACACTTTTCCAGAGCTTTCAGCTACTGTATTGTAAATATGAATATCAATCACTTTTCCAGAGCTTTCAGCTACTGTATTGTAAATATGAATATCAATTTTTTTTCTTACGACAATTTGTATATCAAATTTAACTTTTACTTACTTTATGAACAATGACACGCATTTTGGAAAATTCTTATTAATTAAAGTATGATGTTCTCATATTGTTGATTGATTTTTATACTTTTAATGTTGTATCCAATAATAAGGATTTATTTTCCTACTCTTGCATATTTATTTCACCTATAATAATCTTGCTTCAACTAGCTCTGATAATAATTATTTTTTCAATAATTTAATATTTATTTCAATGAATAACAAGAAAGACAATTGCAAGTTAACAATTATATTAACAACAACATTATTTGAAACACAAAGTTAATGTAATAAATTGCTGAAAAATATAACAATTGCAAGTTGCAACTTTAATGTACATGAGTACGTGTAGTAGTCCTAGCTGTAGAAAGCAAGGGACGGTGCGCAAGTTGGAGCATCAGAGTATGCGACCCAATTTATGTACGTTTTTAGATGTATTTTGTCATGCTAATCCCTAATTACACCAACTCATCAAATCTCATTTCCACCTTTTAAAGCCTTCAAATGTACTTTTTCGATAATTTGAAGCCAAAAGGCTAATAAGGTATCAAAGATGCAATAAGATCCACTATAACAGCAACCCAGCAAGAAACCAGGAAAAAGACAAGAAACAACACAACTCAATACAACGAACCATTGAAAAACAAAGAGTTCATTCATTCATTCGCATAATACTAGCAATTGAAGTTATATATATGTTTTTCTGAATTTATTATTAATACTTTTCTAGTTGAATTAGTTGAATTATTTTCAGTCCAATTTAACATGATTTATTTTATTTAAACTTATGATAAAAGTTTATTAATCGAAACTTGTGTTAGAAAAACAAAAATATAGGTTGCATATGAATCTTACAAGGGAGTAATCCCTAGTGAAGAGTGACATGCACAACTGACAAGTGATACGTCGGATATTTAATTTTTTGAGTTTTTATGAATTATATACGTGATTTACATCGTATTCACTTTTAATTTATAATTTTAGCTTAAAACAAGGTTTAGGTTAATATAAATAACTTTAGTTTCATTCAATTTATTTCAAATTAGCTAATCCAATTAATCAAAAACAAAGACAATGTACTTAGTTATAATATCAATGGGTATATTATTGGAAATCTTCTGCATATTAGACTTTAGCGAAAGCTCATTGTTTTAGATATAAAAATTTGATGTGTGGCTTCCAAAAAAAAATGGTGTGGTACAAAGGTTGTGATATCACACAAGAACAATAAAAACAACTAAAAATCCTAGTGTGATCCTGCTAACTCAAGGAGGATGTTAAATCACACACAAACAGATATTTGTGAGAGTAAATCAAGTAGGCATTGGTCTATGTTTTGGCCTTATTATATCAATGGGTTTCCCAAGAACTCATATCGAAGGCGATAGTCTTATTCTTATCCAAGTTATTTAGGGGGTCGCCCAGACCCCTTGACTTATTGATTTGATTGTCAGAGATATCAAAAACCTAATTACGCAATTGGAAGATGTTACTATTTGCCACATATACCGTGAAACAAACTCGACGGCATATTGGATGACTCATCTTAGGCATTCTTTAAATATTGTCTGTATTTGGACATGTAACCTAACGTTGACTTTTTCTTTTATTGTACGTGTGGGTTATTTGGGGGAATGCATTGATAGAAAGGTCACCTAGGCGCTTAATGTACCTTGTTTACCCGAGTTCCAAAAAAACGGTAGGCGTTGGTTTAAAATGAGCATATAATCATGACAAATTTGGAGCATCAATCCTTTATCTAAGGGTTGAAATTTGTCTCACAATAAATCACCATCCTCTTTCCCAAAAACCATCATCTTTGTCTGTCTCCTCCACTGACCCACCACCATCAACAAAATACTATCACCGACATCTGGCAACCACGACACCTTCATCAGACCTACGTCGCCACCACAAACCTCCTCTTTGGTCTCTTTTCCCATCAAACAACCATCGTTGCCGTCAACATCCAACCGACAACCACCACCACTGACCTTACCTACACCGTCACATCCAGCGTTGGTCTAAAGTGAGCATATAATCATGACAAATTTTGAGGATCAATCCTACATCTAAGGGTTGAGATTTGTCTCACAATAAATCATGATCCTTTTTCCCAAAAACCACCCTCTTTGTCTCTCTCCTCCACTAAACCACCACCGTCGACAAACTACCACCATCAGCATCCAGCGACTACAACACCATTGTCGAACCTACGTTGCCACCACCACCCTCCTCTTTGGTCTCTCTTCCCACCAAACAACCATCGCTGTCGTCAACATCCAACTGACCACCACCACTAACGTCACCTACACTGTGCACCACCCCCATCATGTTCTTTGTTTATCTCCTTCCAGACCCACTACAACATGACTGTCAAAGCATAATAGTTTTCAACGGTAGTAAAGATCCCCAAACGATCACTAATAGAGGCGCGGGGCCGTTTAATTGCGACCGTTCACAACGATCGCCTCTGAATGGTCATTTGGCCGAGGCACGACTGTTAAATAATGAACGGTCGCAAATTAGTGATAGTTCATAAATGGTCATCCACACTGCGATCGTTTACTAGCCAACGATTGTTGATTATCGGTCGCTAGTTTGTGACCGTTCAATCAACGTTCACAAGCTATAACAATCATAAGCTAGCGACCGTTGGTTGAACGGTTGCCCACTTCGCCATATTTTTTTCCTTTTGTTTAATTTATTTACGACCGTTTATTGAACGATTGCAATTTCGAATTTGCATTTTTTATTTCCATGTTATATTCTAAGTGTCGTGGCACCTGTAACTTTATGAACTACAACACCGGTATATCAAAAAACATATTAACTAACGATCGCAGCCATAAATATTTACCAAAATATTATACTAGAACCGAAATTAAATATATTGTCGCCATACACATTACACGTACCTAAAGATCATAAGTGTCTAACTAGACTGAACACGGGGATGAGTTAATTATGAAAGTAGAAGAAAAAATTGACCGTCAGGGGGATCTCCTGTTTAGTCTGCTCTAACTGAGAGATCCTTCCATGTAGTTGGCTCATATTTTTTTGGTACTGCGCGAGTTGAGTCTTAAGTGTCTGATGTTCGCTCGCTAGCACAGCGTACGCGGTTGGGGTCAGGTTGGACGAGGAAGAAGAAGACCCATAGCTCTCGGTTTTCGTTGTAAAATGGTTTTCCAAGAAAATAATTTTTCAAGTCAAATTTTTACTTATTTGGCAGATATATATACACATACCTCTCTTGGGCTAGCTGAGAGAAAAAGAGGAGCCTGATGAGAGAAAAAGAATAAGACGAGGACTGAATTATTTCTATTATAGATGGGAGCGAATGCAAGGAACTTTGGGCCACGATGAGTAACATGAATAAGGAAATTGGATTTTCTTAAGGTTAGACCTAGGAAAAACGGAAAATAGTTTACAAAAAGAGGGAGAAATGATTTTCTCCATTTTTAAGTCGTCAAACACCTATGAAAAAGTTCATTTTGCATAAAATAATGTCATTCCCACTAAGCAAACCCTAAAATTAAATTGAGTATAATAGTTATTAGTAATACAAAGTAATAATATTATAAAATAAAAAATAGTTGAACTATATATAAGTCCCTCTGTTCCATATTAATTGTCATTTTATCAACTGTCACGGTCTCCAGTGTTACTCTTTAATAGATAATTTCTTAGATAAGAGTAATATTTTATTAATAATTACAATATTATGATAATATTTTTCGTTACAAATCTAATGATAATAATTTTATATAACAAATCATTATGTATTTTGAAAAATTTTTGATAAAATTTTTAAAATTTAACTATTACGGGATCTATTTTCCATAAAGAAGACACGGTATCTTTTATTATGGAAGGGACGGAGAAAGGACAAAAGGTGAAGAAAACAATCCATCATGTGGGAAAATTTGGGTGCAAATTAAAATTTTGGGAGGCTTTTCAACTTTAACGAAGATTTGAAATTCGATGGCCAATTTGAGGTGTCAAACAAAAGACCAAAAGAAATCAATTACACATAAGCGATGATGCGGACCAGCGGAATAAAGTGGAAGGATAGACATTGACATATGGACACACATGACGTTGAATTAACCTCCTTGTTCGGGTCTTGAATTGTTCCATTAAAATTGTGGTTTAAATAGAATACCCCGATTTACGCAATAACAATTTGACAGCAGGTAACTTATAGAAAATTATTTTGAAAAAATTAACGGTTGAGTTAGCTAATACTACCGTAATTGTGTCAAAAATTTTGACCGTTAATATTTTAATTTTGTATAATGATTCATCAAACAATTTGATTCGTAATGAAAAATACCATTGAAAAACTATAATATTGTCTTTTTTTCATGAAAATATCATATGAGAAATTATTGATTAAAAATGGATATCAAAAACTGTAAATGACAGATAAAAAAGAACGAGGGGAGTATTAATTAATATAAAAAGATAGAGATAATTTTTTTAATATAAATTTTCAAAAATTTTTTAAACATAAAATATGAAATGTTATTCCAAACACGCTAAACATTAATTTTATTAGCATTTCAGAAAATATTATCTAAGACGTTAAATACTATTTGAAATGCTAGCTTACCGAACACTTATTAGTTATTATTAGTGTTAAATTAGAGTTTTGACTCGATAAAAATATAAAATATTAGCGCAAACACTACTATTACATATAAAATTAATATGTAATGATTTATTATCCAAAATTAATATAATTATATTAATAATTAAAAATACTATGATAAAAGTACAAAATATAATTGATAAAATATTATATGAAAAAATATTGGTCAAACAAGAATTTTAAAAATTGTAAAAGTCAATTATTTTTTTCTGACAAGAAAAGTTTATTTATTTAAAAAGGAAGGAATCAGTAATTTTGTATGGTTTTTACTTTATGCTATGTTATTTATACTCTCTTAAATATGTTTTTTAATTATAAATTATATATAATAGTTTATTAAAAATTATAATATTGTGATTTTAATGGAAATATAATTTGCACCAAAAGAAATATTTTAAGCAGCAAATTAGTGATAATAATTATATATATATGTGTGTTCAAAAAAAATAATTATATATATATAATAGATTAATAAATATATATTAGAAAATTAATAGTAAACATTTTTTATAATAAAGTTTGACACTTCGATTATACATACTCTCTTTATTTATATTTATATTTATATTCATATTTATATTTGATTTTTCTTTTTAGAAATATTAAGGTTTGAAATCACCAACTTTGAAAGTTATCTATCACAATATTTCAAATTTTGCATTTAATTCATAGTAGTTAGGGTCGGGTTTGGGTCCATTAATAAATTCCCGGCTATTTATATTTGGTTTTTCTTTTTAGGATCTACTACCATCCCTGTACTCAGAGTTAAAATCGTGTTCCAGGACATACCGAGCAGTGTACATACGCACACTACTTAACGCCCCCTGCCATTCCTTTTGTTTAGGTGCAATATTTTGTTTTAGAAAAATGACAATTTTTTTTAAAGTTGATTGAATTATAATATTATTTTGATTGAATATAGTTATTATTGTTAGTTTGGTTGTCTTTAACAAGTGGAAAAAGTTTTAGGCAATGTTCATCAATTTTCAATTCAGCCATTATGAATGCTCATTAATACACTGAAATATTATTGTTCAAAGACATATCATGGAATGCTATAAGCTCTACTATGATGCTTATAAGCCTCATGAAATATCGATGTCATTGAATTTTCTACAATGCTCATAAAAAGCTTATAGAAGCAGGATATGTTAATAATAACAACAACAACAATAATAATAATTATTATGATTAAGAATAATTTGAAAAGGTAAGGTTATGTAGTTAATAGTGCTCATAAAAATTAACAATAATGCTCATAAAATATTAAACAAATCATGCACTGTTCTTAAACTCTATCCCAAAGCTCATAAACTTTATGAAAAATGTTAATAAAAATATAGTACTACAACACTCATAAGATTTTTACAGAGACAACAGTCATAACTATGCTAATAAAATTCAACAATAATTCTCATAGAACACTAAATCAACATTCATAAACAAATCATGCAATAATCTAGCTTAAAATGTATTGCAATGCTCATATACCTCATGAAAATTGTACTACAATGCTCATAAAATTTTTTTTAGAGAGACAATACACTAATAATGACAATTAAAAAAATTGAAATGTATAATTATGTAACAATGCTAATATAACTCAATGCTCATAAAATACGTATCACATATTTAAAATTACTAATATCCAATTTTCAACCAAAGAAGAAAAATACACAAAAGGAAAAATGAATGCAACGAGAGCTACAAAGAAATTTTTTTTAAGCCATAAAAAAATAGAAATGGAATGAACTAAAATCTCAAAATAGAATTAAACGGTCAAAAGAGACTCATTATGTTACAAAAAAAAGTTTAAATAGAAACTAGACTTGAACACATGTCGATGCACAAAACATAATATCCGAGACGAGAGGAGTGAGCAGGACTTAGATCCCGTTAAAGGTCTAGCTCCTACTTTCGGTTGTGATTGGGAGCAAAGTTTTTCTTTCGGTCCCGCTCTCGGCTGTGATCAGAAGCAAGGTTTTGCTCCACTCCCGCATGGGAGTGGGAAATTAACCGGGAAATTTTAATGGCAGTAAGTTAACTTTTTTTATATTCATTATTTTGATTTATTTCCATAAACAACCAATATAAATAATAAAAAATTTCACAAATTTTGCAAATGACGACACCGGTTAAAATTACACAATACCTAATATATCGTGTCTTTTTTCCAAAAAATGCAAGTTCGAAATGGTAAAAAAGTAAAATAATCTAAAGGGTGAACTCAAACTAAAATAACACAAATCTAAATATATTTGACAAAATTTAGAAAATTAATAAAAAGATTTTGTTGAATATTGTGAAATATTAGTATTATATAATAATTTACATTCATTAAGATCGGGGAATGAAGTTAAATCCTACTCCTAGTCCCGGTCCACTGAAAGCAAAAATTTATAGCCAAAATTTAACCGGAAACGGAATTCCGGTTAGTTTTGGTCACCCATGCTTGGGGTAATATCATTTTTTTCCAGGGAGAATCATATGGCAATTTGCGTAGGAGATAATAGTTTAATAATAATGATGGGGAGAAAAGAAAAGGGAAATAAAAAAAAAAGTAATGAGATTAGATGAGGAGAGAGACGAAGGTAGTCCAGGGGTGAAGAACCTTGGGAGAAGAAACATACCCTCCAACCCCACATCATCCCACCATCATTTCTCAAATCAAAATCCATCAACTTGTATTTTTCATTTTCAATTCAATTCTCAGCCATCATATATCCCCCCCTCATAACCTCATGCATTTTAAAATTCACTGAATCCGACCAAACCATAATTTTCTCCCTTTCTCTCTCTCTGTTGCTTGTATTTTTGTCAATTTTCAATATTTCTCAGCTTCCCTCTCTAGGAAAGATTAGTCCCCATCACCCTCAAAATCTCTCATCATAAACTCACTGCAATACATACACACCTCCCTCCTCAAAAGCCACCAGCAACTAACCCACCAAACACTACCTTCTTATTCATCTTTATCAAATACCAAGCAAGCAAGCAACTAATATTGCCCTCCAATCTGGGAAAACAAGAATACCAAGAAAATAGGGCTCACTGAGCATCAAATTCTACCCTTGTTTAATCTCAGAAACCAAATTTGGGTCTGTTTCAGCATCCCCAGGTGATTATTCTTAGTTTTAATTTTTAATTAGCTCTTTCAGATGGGTTTCATTGTTTTGCAAAAGGGGGATTAAGAAATCTGGAAATCTGGGGTTAGATTGAGTATGACTGAATTGGGTAGGAATGGATACCCAATCACATGTTTTGAGCATCTTCTGTGATTTTACCATGTGGGTTTTAGCCCCAATTTGATGGTGGATTTGTTATATTTACCCGTCTCATAGGGTTTCATTTGAGATTAGCTTAAATTCACGTGATTAGTTTTCCAATCAGAAATAGTCTCTGTAATTCCTTTGTCTCCAACCTTTCTTCTAATTGCTGCCATTTTTATTTGCAATCGTAGAGCTCAGCAATTGCATCAAATCAGCAAACCCATCAGGCATTGGATTAAATGATCGGTGACCCACATTGGAAAATCCCGAAGACTTTGGTTGGATTTCATTCAAACACGGAATCCATGGAAGCCCGAGTGAGAAAAAACACCACGTATTCCCACATCAATCACAACAGAAACCCATCACCAATCAACAACACCACCAACAGGAGAATGAAAGTTGATCGAGAATACCAGCGATCCTTCTCCAATGGAGGAACCTCTTCTTCCGGGAAGAAAACGACGCGTTGGAGCTACTTCAGCATAGAATCATTGTTCTTGCTCTTCTGCCTAACCGCGTCGCTGCTGATACTGCCGCTGATACTTCCGCCATTGCCGCCACCGCCATTCCTCCTTCTGCTGCTTCCGATAGCCATACTTGGGCTGCTCATGATCTTGGCTTTTATGCCGTCCAATGTAAGAGATTTGACATATACATACATGTAAATCCATCCATGATGATCGATCGAGGTTCATGTGATCTCATGTCTAGATTTCATTTCTTCTTTTTGTGAATAGTAGTAGTATTAGTAACAGTAAAGTATGCTCACCTGAAATAATTGGATACTGATTCACCTGGAAAAAAGTTTTGGTGCATGTATAGAACTATAGAAGATGGATGTATACATTAACAGAACAGAAGAGTTTGTTCATACTATAAACGTCCAGCAGCCATATCGAAAGCCAATGGTTTCTTCATTTATTAATATAATTCTTTTTTTTTTTATCAATGTTGATTAATATGATTTCTAGTTTGCATTTTTGCTCTTATGCTCTCTTTTTGTCCCTGTGTTTTTCTTTTAAAAAAAATTGCGAAGATTTTCAAATTATATATTGGTTTTATCTTAATTTTAGGTCAAAGATTTAGTTTTTTTTTTTTTTGGGGGGGGGGGGGGGGGGGGGAAGGGGGGAGGGGGTTAGTTTTATAAACGTTGTTCAAATATGTATATCTATGTTTAAAACAAATTCTTAAGAAACTTAATTATTCTTTGCAATAAAAAGGAAAAAAAAAAACTCAACTAATACTCCTCTGATGTAAACATAGGCGTCACTTTAGTCAACTTTTTGTTAACATACGTTGCTTGTTAGTTTTTTGTTTTAAACTACTCGTATATAAATTATTGGTACACTAATTATGTTTTTATCAATTAATTTTATTCTCATTTATCCGTATTTTCTCAAATTATTTTTGGGGTAATTTCATCTTTGATTTTGATTTATTTAATAAATTAATCCTTAGCATTCTGGCATAGTTTTAAATCATTGAGGCTCTGTTCTTTGATTAGGTTATTTTCAGGTTTAGACAGATAAGTTAAGATAAGTTGGCATAAGTTATGATAAGTTATGATGTTTTTTTTGGAGAATTATATTTTTAGAGCGAACACATTTTTGAGAAATTGTGTAAGATTTGGATAAGTTTAGATAAATTAGGATAAATTGGAAAAATTATATCCAACCTAACAAAAAAAAAAGACCTAATTATTTATAAAACAAAATAATTATTCATTTAACTATAAGCATGAGGCATTTTTAAGCCAATGGCTTAGGCCCTGTTCGGCAAAATTAGCGTTTTAGGTAGCAGATAGAGGTTTATGTAGCGGATAGCGGTTTACGTAGCGGATAGCGGTTTAACTAGCGGATAGTGGATGACCGTTCAAATGAAAATTGTGTTCGGTAAATTTAGCGGTTGAATTAACAGATTAATGTGAATTGACATAAAAGGATATCAATAATTTTAAAAGATAAAATTTTCAAAGGATATTTTTTGACCGAAAATATGAAACGTTATATCCTAAACGTTAACTTTATTAGCGTTTCACAAAACGCTCTTTAAAACGCTAAACGCTCCTCAAAACGCTAGCTTACCGAATACTAATATTTATGCAATTAGAGTTTTGCCTTGGTCAAGACGCTAAACGCTACCCCAAACGCTAGTGCCGAACACAGCCTTAAGTTTCATTATGATTTCCTTATTAAGTTGTTTACTTTTTACAAATTTTTAGAGATTTGGCCCTGTTCTTTTGTAAAGTACGGTGCGGTACGACATCACAACTCATTATAATATTTAATATTTTTTTTTCACACTATACCATATCATTTTACGCTTTACCACTATCATTATCAATATTATTCACACTTTCCACAAATTTCACCAATATCTTAATATTCCACACCTTACCGCACTTTGTACAATTTCACCATGCCGCACAATTTCCATACCATATCAACGGCACAAAGGAATAGGGTTAGATCATGTTTATTTGAAAGGTATCACTTACCTGCATCCTATGTACCCACCTTACCTATTTCTACTTACATTATATATTACCTAATATATATTTAAATATTTACAATTTCTAACTACATTACTTTACATGTCAATACTATTCAATCCTATATAAAATACCTAACTTTACTTATCATATCTTTTACATACGAAAAACAAAAAGGATCTTACTAATGTTGCAATTGTTGTAAATGTATAAATTGATAAAATTTTACCAATTAATGCCAAACTAAAACGAAAGCCGATGCTCTATAGTACTATGTATTTTTTGAAACTTTTACAAATAATACAATATTCATGAATACAAGTTAACGAATACTATTTCTATCCCATATTATTTTTCAATTTAATTTTTTTTCCATAATATTTTCTTCATTTTTTTTTATTTTTTTAACACTTTTTAATGTCAATCTTTAAGCAATAATGTCATGTATAATAATCGCAACCTTAATTTAACAACGCCTAGTCACTTTGTTCGATCATTTTGTAGAAGCAATACAATGCCCTCCACCACGTCAGAGTCGAGGACCTCCAACATGCCAAGAAGATTTTGTTTGAAAGGACAAATAAGGGAAGTCTTCTAAACATGATGATTTTGTTTGAAGAAACAGTTGACACACATGATGCCCTCCACGACCCTTCGTTTGAGGACCTCAAGCATCACCAGCAGATCGATTTCGTTTGAAAGAACAAAATTAAAGGGAAGTATCGACCCGAGAATATATATTACCATATCTGAATATTCCCTAAGATATTCCATACTGATTTATATACTTGCTTTTGAAGATAATGAATCGAAAGGCAAGTCCATAAGCTTCCAAAGAAGTGAAGATTGAGAATCAAGGCAAGATTGGAAAGTATAAACAAGCAAGGAAAGCAATTAAGAAAAGGCATGAATCAACAAGCAATGAAAGCAATTGAGAAATCCGTTGAGGATGAAGAAGCCGCTATAAAGAGCCCTAAACTGTCCTCTCCAAAGAATTATCGATTCCAACGAAGTGATTTCTGGTAGAGAAAATTTTGAGTGTAGCCACTTGTGTTTGAGTGGTGAGTTGTGTATCCAGAAAAAGAGTTCTGGTAAGGCCCTCAAGGGCGTGTAACTAAAGTGAGAAGAGTGTTCTCTCTTTAGTGAGTTAGAAGCTTCTTAGCCTCATTTGTGAGGCCCCTTAATAGAACTCTGAGTTTCTGTCCTTGTAAGCAATTGTTGATGACATCACTATCCTGAGAATTGTCGAGTTTGTGATCCCCTCTACTTTCTCTGTACCTACTCGATTCAAAAAAGAAGATCGGCTCTACTGCTCACTCTCGAAGACAGGGGCGATTCCCTACTCTATATATGATGACATTTATACCTTCGAACCTCTTTCATGTGATACATTCTTCTTGCTTGAACTGGATGTAATAAGAATGCTTGGTTGCAGGCTGGAGGACATGACGGCACGAGCGGCTCAGTTGCAGGAGGAGCTAGCGACAGCAACCTCGGCCTGGAGTGCTCTCTCTCGCTCGGCCGAAGTTGCTGAAGTTAATCAAATAAAGAAGTATTATTCAGTTTATTAGTGCTATTAACGTCCTTGTGTTTATAAAGTGCAAAAATTTTTACACAACCCTATTCACCTTCCTCTGGAGTTATTTCAATTGGTATCAGAGAAGGTCAACTGTCTCAAGAGCTTAACAACTCTGTGGAAAAGATCATGGCCTGAATCAGTGCAAATGAAACCCCTCAAGGATGCTTGTTCGGTTTTGGTATTTTTGTGGTTTTTGAGAAGTAAGGGTTGTCGAATCCGCAGGGATAGGTGTTAGGCTTGACAAGGAAATCAGATTGCGTCGGGGTTTTCTCAGTGCGGAAAGCAGTAAATTATGTAAATAAAGCTAGTAAACTAATCTAGACATGGATTCAAAGAAAGCAATAAAAGCATGAAATCAAATAAAGCAATAAAACCAATGAATGAGAAAACTAGAATGAACAATGAAATTGGGAGCAAGAAATTATACCTTCGATGACCAAAAATCTTCACTAATTCTTCAGTCTTCACTTGGATTTTCCCCCGAACAAACAAGAAAATGTGAATTAGATTACTAAGGATCCCAAATCCTCACTAGGAAGTAGAATTTGTGACCCTTGATCCTCCTCCTCAATAAAAGTGGATTGGGTGTGATTAGAACTAGAAAGCTTTGAAATCAAACAACCATGGAAACCAGAGAGAGAGAGAGAGAGAGAGAGAGAGCTTTGTAAAACACTTCAATGGAGATTGCTTGGAAATAAGTTCAATACAAATTGCAAGAGAAAACTTGAAGAAAGCTTGAAGAACAATTAAGAACTTGAAGAACAATTAAAGGATTAAAGTAAAATTAAAGAAAGCAATTAAACCTAATTCTACTCTAATCCTACTCCTAAAACTAGCTAATTGTATGATTAGAGTGTTGAATGTATGAGGGGTATTTATAGAAGGAAATAAAATACAACCCAAAACCCTAAAACTAATCCCAGCAGCCGCGTGAATTTTCTGCAGAACTGGACAGGTCGCGAGCGCGACCAGGCTCTGCCCATTTCCTCCGTCGCTCGTCCAGCGTCTGTCGCGGGCGCGACACCTTTTCTGTCGCGGGTGCGACACTTCTCCTCATGGGCGCGACCAAGTTCTGTTCGCAACACTTGTCTTCTCTCCGTAGCACGTCGCGTGCGCGACAGCCGGCTGGTCCCCTGCCTTGGCGATGTCTTGACGCGAGAAAGCAAAGTCACGGGCGCGAATGTTTGTGACTCGGGTGCGACGGCCCACTGCCTACTTTGCCTTGTTTTGCGCTAAAAATGGAAAGGAGCTCTCGGGTTGGTCTCGCCTCGACTCTCGGCTCGGGTTAGCTCGGGTCGCTCGGGAAATCACTCGGGATTCCCTAAAAGATGTCAATTAAGCCCAATTTCCTTCTAACTCTTTATTTTCCTACAAAACACAAAATTATCATAACTAATATATAAAATCGGGGCTAAAAAAAAACAGGACTCCTTATAAAAGATATAAAATTCGGTTCGGGACGAGACCGAACAACACTCCCACACAAGGGTTTGCTCGCCCCAAGCAAACTAAAAACAAAGATGAAGACAGAGAAAAAGAAACTAAAAACCCTAACTCACTTTGCAAGAATCGCGGATGCATTTAGCACATGCATCAAGCCCTTTAAACCCCCCGGTAGCCCGGGTGGATGAGGTGGGTGTCGTGAGGATTTCTAGAAACTATACCCATAAAAGCCTAGAGAAAAGAAAAAGAGAAAGAAGAAGAAGGTGAAAAACCAAAAACAAAAACAAAACAAAGGCGAAGAAGATATTCATATCCCCAATCGTGCACTTAGTTCCCCAACCCGCCTCAACAATCAAATGGAAGAAGCAAATATAAACAAACAAGGACATAAAGGTTGGAAAACTACCAATCCTTGAGATTTTCAACCAAAACACTTCATGATAAGCAAAATTCGTCGTGCACAAGTGCTAGTGGGCCCTAACCGATCCTTCCTAACCTAAGCCAGATGATAAGTGCTTCTTGTATATATGGATACTTGGTTGTTTTGATTGGAATTTGGGAAATATTTGATTTGATTGTGTTATTTTATACCTGAATTTCCCATATTACACTTGGTTTGGAGTTTGGTGAGTTTTGTAGGGAATTTGTGAAGAATCGATGTAAACCGAGCCCAAAAAGCAAGTGTAGATCCAAGTTATGAGCTTAAAGGACCAAGAAGTGAGGTGTTTGATCATCCAAGGCCCAAACAATGGCCCAAAGTACCCCTAGGCTCGAAACAAGCAGTGACACGGGTGCCCCAGGAAGAGCACGGGTCGTGTCTATGGCTAGAGAGTGAAAAAATTCAACAAGGAAGCTGACACGGTCCGTGTCATAGGGAGCACTGATCAGGTGTCACATGGGCGCGGTCGTGCCTACTCGCACGGTCGTGTCTCTCGCTCTTTTCATTTTCGGCGGTTTTGAAGCGATGTTTGCCTATATTATGCGGATTTCTGGCCGAGTAGAAAGGGAATCATCCATCATCATCCATTTTCATTCCCTAATCATATCATTCATCATCCATATTCCATTCCATCATTGAAGATTGAGAGAAGATTGAAGATCGAAGAGCAATTTGAGCATACTTTGAAGTGGAGGAGCAAAAGTCCTCCATTGTTGATTCCTAGCAAGTTTGTTCTTCACTTTGGTTTATTTCTCATTCTCTCATAGATTTTCATATGCTTTCTAGAATAGATTTCAATTGCTTTGTAGTTTCAAACATGAATTGTGAGTAGTTCTTTTAGTTTAGGGGATGAACCTTTGAAGTTGCTTGATGAATTGACTTTGTTGGATTGAATAATCATGAATTTAGTTTGTTTCAATCTATTTGGTCTTTGAATCGAATTGTTATTGCTTTTGCTTGATCACCAATTGCATGTTAATAGGTTGTTGAATGAAGTACCGAAAGGAGAAGTTTGATTACCCGAAAACCTAGATTAAACTAGTTAAAATTATCTAGACATAGAAGTTTTAACTAGGGTTCTTGAGATAATTTGATCTTTAACCTTAACTAAATCGAAATAACCACGAAAGTAGGTGCTTGGTTAGTCTTGGCAATTCGCCCTAGTGACAAAATCTCATTGCGAAGTGTTTTATGCTATTATCGAACCTTGATTGTGCAAATTAATGAAATGAAAGTTCAATCCACATCGTTGATTCGTTATTTGACTTAGGTTTCATCCCCTGAACACCTTTTTCCCTTGATTTCATCAGAATAGTTCAGTGAATATTCGTTTGTTTAGACCTTGTTTGTGATTAGAGTAAGATTTAGTTGATTCAAAACAAAAACCCGATCAGCTTAGCGATCAACTAGGAGGCTAGTTCAGTGCGTTGAAAGGAAAAGTCCCTGTGGGATCGACCTTGATATTTGCTACACGTACACCCGTGCGCTTGCGGCCTATCAAGTTTTTGGCGCCGTTGCCGGGGACTTTGTCCCTAGCCAGCCACTGAACGAATACCCTAAGGTTGCCTAAGTCTTATATTTTTTGTTTTGATTTTCCTTGGTGTTTTGGTTTTTGTGTTGCGAGGTTTACTCTACGTGCATGCAAAAAGCTCCACTCTTTGAGCTTGATCCTGAAATCGAAAGAACCTTTCGCTCCCGGCGAAAGAAGCAAAAGTTAGAGCACGCCCGGAGAAGAGAAGAAAAGAACTCCAAGCGAAAGAAAACCATGTCCGGTGGTGGCGGCGGTGGTGGAGAGCCTAGAATCACGCTTGGCTCCTATGTGATGCCGAATGTCACAAATCAACCCTCCGCCAAGAGTGGCCGCTGACGATTTCGAGCTGAGGAGTTCACTCATCAATTTGGTGAAGGCCAACCCATTCCATGGCCTCCCCAATGAAGATCCCAACCAGCACCTTCGCCTATTCAACCAAGCATGTGAGACTTTTAAGGCAAATGGTGCAACGCCCGATGCAATCAAGCTGCGATTGTTTCCCTTTTCACTTGAAAGGAAGGCTTGGGAGTGGTTGGATGCTCTTCCATCAAGCTCTGCCATCACTACTTTTGACCAACTTGCTAGCTTGTTCTTGGCGAAGTACTTTCCTCCTAGCAAGTTGACGAGCCTCCGGAATCAAATCTCAACATTTGTCCAAGAGTCGGATGAGTCCCTCTATGAAGGTGGGAGAGGTTCAAGGACCTCTTACGTCAATGCCCCCACCATGGTTTAGAACCATGGGTCTCGATCCAAGCTTTCTACAACGGGGTGGATGACAACTTGAGGGCCAACATCTTGGCGGCGGCAGGAGGCAACATCATGTCCAAGACAGTGGCGGAACTCCAAACTTTGATTGAGGAGATGGCGATCAATAGCTACCAGTGGTCAAAGCCCCGTTCCAAGAGGACGGGAGGTAAGTATGAAGTTGATGTTATTTCTATGTTGAATGCTAAGTTGGATGCCATGACTAAGAAGATGGATTTGTTGAATGTGAATGCTCCCCCTCCCCAACCATGTGCGTCGTGTCAATCATATGAGCATGAGACCTTGAATTGTCCTAGTGGGTTGGTTAGTAATGAATCGATCGAAGTGGTTAACTATGTTGGTAATAGGCAAAACTTTGACCCTTTTTCCAATACTTACAATCCCGGTTTTAGGTTCCACCCGAACTTTTCTTACCGGAATAATAACCAAATGGGTCAACCCCAAGGACAAAGAAACCCCAACCACCTCCACCACAAGCTCCCCAAAAGCCTAACCTAGAGTCCATGATACAAGCTTTGATGTTGTCTCAACAACAACACCAACAACGGCAACTTGAGCATCAACAAAGACAAGATGAGGTGATTAAGGCCTTAGCTACTAAAGTTGACCTTATGAGCACTCACACTCAAATGCTTGAGAATCAAATTGCCATTCAAGCTGGTACCTCCACTACCCCTCCGGGAATGCTTCCCGGAAAGCCCGAACCTAACCCTAAGGAACAATGTAATGCCATTGTTTTGAGGAGTGGGACACAATATGAGGGACCTAGCGTGCCAAATGCCAAGCATGGGGGAGTTGTGGTTGAGAAAGAGGTTGAGAGGCCTAGTGAGAATGTTGTTAGTTTTGAAAGAGAGAAAGACCTTGAGAGTGAGCATTCAAAAGAGAACACCGAAACCCGACCTTCATCTCCACCTAGAGTTTACAAACCACCGTTACCCTTCCCTCAAAGATATGCTAAGGCTAAATTTGATGCAATATTCGGCAAGTTCTTTAATATGTTAAAGCAATTGAATGTGAATGTGCCGTTTTTGGATGTTTTATCTCAAATGCCTTTGTATGCAAAGTTTTTGAAAGAAATCTTCTCTAAAAAGAGGAAAATTGATGAAATTGAGGAAGTTGCTTTGACTGAAGAATGTAGTTTTGTGGTTCTTAACAAGCTTACTCCTGAGCTTAAGGACCCGGGAAGCTTTTTATTCCATGTGGCCTAGGTAGCTTAACCGTTGACCGAGCTTTGTGTGATGTGGGTTCTAGTGTAAGCTTAATGCCCTATTCTTTGTATGAACGGTTGAACCTAGGAGAGTTGAGACCAACTACCATGTCATTGCAAATGGCGGATCGTTCTATCAAGTACCCTAAGGGTATTTTGGAGGACTTTCCCCTTAAGGTGGGTGATTGCTATGTGCCGATTGATTTTGTCATCCTTGATATGCCCGAAGATTCTCGTACCCAAATCATTTTGGGGAGACCTTTTCTTGCTACAGTTGGGTGTGTCATAGATGTACAAGGTGGAAAGATGAAGTTTAGGATAGGGGAACATGAACTTGAGTTTGATTTATTCCGTGATGTTTTACCACGTGACGTTTCCCCTTGTTTTGGTGTTGATGTGTTTGGTGAGAAGGATAAGAATGTTGATGGTTTGATTGGTGAAAAGAAAGATGATTGTGTGCATGTAGTGGAGAGTGAAAAGCTTGAGAAATCTCGTGACCATTTTGTTGCAAATTCTTGTAGTTTGTTTATTGATAAAGGCCATGAACTTGGCGATGCAAGGGTGGGAATAAAAGAAATTTTGCTCCCACCTAACATCATCAAGAACGTGCCTTATGCTATTAACAAGGGTACATTGGATGAGTTTTTCAGGTTTGATGATGGTGATCCCTCCATTTTTGAAGGAGGTGATGAGTTTGACCCAAGCTGTGGGGTCAATTTGAAGATATTTGGAGGTACTATGCAATGTGAAGCTCCAAAAGCCCTTGGCTATGGAGTTATGGACTATTCACCGGGTTGAGAGGTACCTTGTCCAGCTTAGGACATTAAACAAGCGCTTCTTGGGAGGCAACCCAAGCTTTTTCGATTTTATTTATTTTCTTTTTAGGATTTTCTAAAATTTTTCCTTATTTTTCTTCTTTTTATTTTTGATTCTTCTAGATTTGTGTTTTCTTCCTTTGCTTCTCGGGTGATGTTTCGCATTGCGGACAATGCTCGGTTCAAGCATGGGGGGATTTGTGTAAACTTTTTGTGATATGTGTGTTTTGAGTCGTTTTTATTTTTGATTTTTAACTTGTTTTGAGTCTTTTTCTTTTGTTTTGTTTTTAATTTCCTCTTTTCGTAGTTCGTTTTCATTTTCTTATTTTCTTATTTTCATTTTAAGGCTTGTAAAAAGTTTTTAAAAAAATTGAAAAAAAAAATCAGAAAATTAATTTGGCGTGATAGTTTTTCTTTTGACTTGATTTGATCCTGTATAGCCCGTTTGTGAAAGACTGTGAATTGATATGAGTTGTGAAGCTAATTGTTGTGAGAATTGTGCTAGGATAGTAAGACCGATTGCCTTTGTTTCTATTTTAAGAGTGAGTTGTGCATATGCATATCTTTTTAAACTAGGTAATGATTGTTGAGCGTTACCCGTGAGTCCACATAAGCCTTAAAGAAAAGACTAATCATTTTTATTAGTCTAATTTCCATGAGTGACTCACCATTGTTGCATCCTCCTTCATTTGCTTTGCATCTCCTTGAAATTGCTATGCGTTGTACATTGACAAGATGATAGAGGCATTAGGATTTGAACATGAAGCCTTGACCACCCGTTTACATCAGAATATCCTTAGTTAGCCCTTTCTTGCCTTGACTTTTTCTTTTCTTGAACCCATATTATGAGCCTTGGCCGATTATATATTTCCTACCCTTAAGCCATTGCTTGAAATGTGTTGAGTATGAAGTTGGGTTGATTGTGGTTACTTTGGTGGTTTGGTTTGTGATGGGAATTGGTTTGAGTTGTAAATGTTAATTTAATTCCCCAAATTAAGTACATTGAGGTTGTTGGGTAGAATTGAAACTTGCCTAGTGAGTTATTTATAAGTGTGAGTTTGTTTGTTTGTTTTTGTGTGTGTTTTATTCAAAGAAAAAAAAAAGTGAAAAGAAAAAAGAAAAAAAAATCGGAGAAATTCCGGAAAAAAAGAAGCAAAAGAGAATAAAGTGTTTGACATTGTGTTTATTTTGTTTTGAGGCAAGTTTCCAATTGTTTGTGGGGTTGATTTGGATTGATTTTAAGTGGTAAGAGTGTATGTATGAATTGGTGCGACATAATTTCAAGCTTTGGCTTTTAGCTCCACAATTCCCAAATATTTTCCACTCCTTACCCTTAACCCTAGCCCCGTTACAACCCTTGAAAGTCCTCTTGATTGTCATTGTTGCTTTGCAAATTGCGGTGGAGAGTTGAGATTCTTAGCAAATACATGGTTGGTTGTGGCTTTGGTTTGAGTATTTGAGCGAACTTTCAATGATTTTTTATATTTAAACACATGAGAGGAGTGTTTCCACATTCCCAGAAAGTGAGTTTGCTCTTCATTCATACCTAGTTTCATGCTTAACATGTGCCTTCTTATCTCATTCGGTGATTAAGGGTGATTGGTTGAACTTGATGAGCATTATTCTTGAATAGTTTGTCTTCATTTACTTGTGTGAATTGGCTTCTTTTTCACTCTCGGGCTGTACTTTAGATTAGATTGGGTTGATTGAATGTTCTATCATTGCCATCCTTAGGAGTTGTAATTAAATAAGATTTTCGTTTTATTATTTTTACTTTTGAGTCTTTTTACTTTTGCTTTGAGTTCTTTGAGTCTTTTTGTCCCGTTTTCTTTTATTTTCTTTTATTTTCTTTCTTTGCCTTTTCTTTTGAGTTTAGACTTGCTTAGGGACAAGCAAGGACTAAGCATGGGGGATTTTGATAAGTGCTTCTTGTATATATGGATACTTGGTTGTTTTGATTGGAATTTGGGAAATATTTGATTTGATTGTGTTATTTTATACCCGAATTTCCCATATTACACTTGATTTGGAGTTTGGTGAGTTTTGTAGGGAATTTGTGAAGAATCGATGTAAACCGAGCCCAAAAAGCAAGTGTAGATCCAAGTTATGAGCTTAAAGGACCAAGAAGTGAGGTGTTTGATCATCCAAGGCCCAAACAATGGCCCAAAGTACCCCTAGGCTCGAAACAAGCAGTGACACGGGTGCCCCAGGAAGAGCACGGGTCGTGTCTATGGCCAGAGAGTGAGAAAATTCAACAAGGAAGCTGACACGGTCCGTGTCACAGGGAGCACGGTCCGTGTCGTGTCACATGGTCCGCGGTCAGTGCCCGTGTCTCTCCTGTCTTTTCATTTTCGGCGATTTTGAAGTGATGTTTGCCTATATTATGCGGATTTCTGGCCGAGTAGAAAGGGAATCATCCATCATCATCCATTTTCATTCCCTAATCATATCATTCATCATCCATATTCCATTCCATCATTGAAGATTGAGAGAAGATTGAAGATCGAAGAGCAATTTGAGCATACTTTGAAGTGGAGGAGCAAAAGTCCTCCATTGTTGATTCCTAGCAAGTTTGTTCTTCACTTTGGTTTATTTCTCATTCTCTCATAGATTTTCATATGCTTTCTAGAATAGATTTCAATTGCTTTGTAGTTTCAAACATGAATTGTGAGTAGTTCTTTTAGTTTAGGGGATGAACCTTTGAAGTTGCTTGATGAATTGACTTTGTTGGATTGAATAATCATGAATTTAGTTTGTTTCAATCTATTTGGTCTTTGAATCGAATTGTTATTGCTTTTGCTTGATCACCAATTGCATGTTAATAGGTTGTTGAATGAAGTACCGAAAGGAGAAGTTTGATTACCCGAAAACCTAGATTAAACTAGTTAAAATTATCTAGACATAGAAGTTTTAACTAGGGTTCTTGAGATAATTTGATCTTTAACCTTGACTAAATCGAAATAACCACGAAAGTAGGTGCTTGGTTAGTCTTGGCAATTCGCTCTAGTGACAAAATCTCATTGCGAAGTGTTTTATGCTATTATCGAACCTTGATTGTGCAAATTAATGAAATGAAAGTTCAATCCACATCATTGATTCGTTATTTGACTTAGGTTTCATCCCCTGAACACCTTTTTCCCTTGATTTCATCAGAATAGTTCAGTGAATATTCGTTTGTTTAGACCTTGTTTGTGATTAGAGTTAGATTTAATTGATTCAAAACAAAAACCCGATCAGCTTAGCGATCAACTAGGAGGCTAGTTCAGTGCGTTGAAAGGAAAAGTCCCTGTGGGATCGACCTTGATATTTGTTACACGTACACCCGTGCGCTTGCGGCCTATCACCAGACAATCAAAGTCATTTTCATGCTCAAGCTCGGGATTATCTATCCTAACTTCACTCTTTTGTTTTTCTTTCAGCTTTTCTTTTCTTTTTTTTCTTCTTTCAATTTTTCAACTTTTTTTCCTTCTTTTCTTTCTTTTTCTTTTGCTTTTTCTTGCTTCTTTTTTCTTTATTCTACTCTTTTTTTTTCATTTTCTTCGCTCTTTTCTTTCTTTATTAAGCCTCACTGTCAATCCGTTTTGTAGATTTTAGGGCGTCGCCGTCGGGTTTTTCGGGAATCAGACCAGCCTTCGCAAAGGGTTTACCTCAAGATCTTCAATTAAAAGCATAACCAATCCACGATCTATAGAACATCACACAATAGGTTAGGAATAAACAAGAAAATCATACTATGTGTGAATGTTCACATGCAAGATCAAAAAGAAAAACAACTATACATGACACTAGCTAAAGAACAAAACTAAAAACAAACTATTTACAATAAGAATCTCACTCTTTTTTTTTCTTTTCTTAGAATCCAAAGTCGGAATGCATACTACCCCTGTTGGGAATGTCCCGACAATGTTCGATATTCACGGAGATTAAACCAAAGTAATATAGTAATTATATGTCTTGTTAGAGACCTCTATAATTAGTGAATAAATATGTTTAATTACAACTATATTATTTGGTCCTGCTGGGTCACACAAGTCAGTGCCCTGGAAAATTTATGTAACCTAAGTAATACTGTATTACGTTTAGAAAAGTTGGAAACTGATTTCTGTGAGAAATCAGCCCAACACGGACCGAATTGGGTTCAACACGAATCGTGTTGCCCAACACGGTCCGTGTTGAGACACCACGGTCCGTGGTGTCCATGGGCCGTATTAATGGACTTTCCGAAGGCCAACACGGACCGTGTTGTTTCAACACGGATCGTGTTGGGCCTGAAAAATCCGCTGTTGCTTTAAGTCGACCCTTTAGGGTTTTGAACCCTTTCCCTAGGTTTTCTAAACACTATATAAAGGGGTCTCTGTGAGAGATTATTCCACACCAACTGCCTGAGACTCTTAGAGAGATACCAGGGTGATTTCCTAAGTTACTCTCTCTTTTAGTTTGCAGTTCTTGTTTCGGGAAACATTCTTTGTTTCCTGAAACATTCACATATACCAAATACATACATCTTAGATTGAGATCTGTCTCGATCAGGTCGATCTAGTAGTCGAGTTCCCAGAATGCTGCGTGGACCTTCAGTAGAGGATTTCAGCATTGGAATCTCAAATGTCAACCTCTTCATCAGCCGGATTAGCGATCATGTATAATTACTAAAGCCTCTGCAATTGTTGTGATTAATTGTTTTATAATTGTTATGAATATTCCGCCAATTAATCTGTATCTGTTTAGGAAATAGATAAACTAAAACCCAAACAACCCCCTCCCCCACTCCGACACAAAGAGGTTGCAATGTCCTCAAATGAAAACAAAAGTAAGGTAAGCAAGCACTCCGAAAAGGAAAGAAAAAGAAACACACAAAAAGAAAACAAAAGAAGAAAAGAAAACTTACTAACTTTATTTACAAGAAAAGGGAACGATATTACTTGGTTGGGTACTGAGCAGACCCAAACAATGAAATCTCATAATAATCAAACTATCCATGGAGCCTCAGCCACTCCATCTCACCTCAAGACGTCGGGCGCCAAGTCAGAACCATTCAACGCCCGGAGTAACAAGTCATGCATTCTCTCATGCATCTCAGAATGGTGTAGGTAAGAGCACACTCGCAATAGCACATCAACAAATTAGTGCTCTTAACAGTTTATCAAAAGCCTTGGAAAAGTCATAGAAATGATGAAATGCAGGAATGTACAAGACTTTCCTAGGCATGGTGAAGTGAGACATGGAAAATGGATCCTCCCAATGACTTGTAAATGGAGATTGGATATGCAAATCAATAGGAGGGAGCAATACAAAACATTCCTGAACGTGCTCATGCACAGACTTGGATGCAAACAATGATTGAAACTCAATATTCATGAAATTTTCATCAAACACCGATTCCAAATCACAACTTTCATCCAAATAATCATCATAATCCTCAATTGGTGATTAGGAAAACATAGGGCTAGACCACATCATAACACTCCCAACATCACAAACAGGCACATCTTCATCTTCATCAATATCAGATTCATCAGAAGAACTATCAACATAAGAAGACAAAGGTGCATCATTCAAATCAACATCAAAAGTGAAAGTGGAAGGCTCAGGGTCATAACTCATTGTGAATGACTCATAAAGCATATCATCATCAAAAGCATCATTGTCACAAACCAAGTTAAAACAATTAGGATCATTCCCCAAAGACTCAAGCTCATCATCACAAGATTTCTCATCAATGACTTCACAAGAAAGGGTAGCTAATGCCTTACTTATGCAATGATTCTCAATGAAAGTGAATAATTCAGTATCAAGCACACATTCAATCACAAAGGATGCAATTTCAATTCACTCTCAATAAGATCATGCTCAATTACATCACAAGCATCATGGCATTCAATAAACTCAACCTTTTCTTCACATACGAGCATAGACAATGGTGTGGACAATGGTTCATCATCTAGCATGTTTTCATCAAGTTCTACATCATCACAGACAAGATCATCATATTCCTCATGCTCACTAGGTGCAGCTAAAGCTAAGGAATTGCTAAACCCGAGGCATGATCTGTTATAGTAGTCATCATCCTCATCATAATCTCACATAGAAGAATCAGCATGCATTTCAGGACCCAAAAATGACGAATGATCTACTTCAACATTCAAATCAACCATTTGTGAAGAAAAAGCTTCTACCCCGCTTTTAATCATGCGTAAAAATTCTTGCGTATACTCATTCATTGTCGCAGAAAGGTCAGCTCGAAAATCATCTATTTCAGCTTGGACACAAGAGTTAGAGTCATGGTACGGAGGTTCACAATATGAGCACGAAGGATGAGATTCAACAACATCACATTGGGGAGGATCATAAGAGTTCTCTACATAATCCCTACCATAAGATTGATCATCAAAATACATGGGATAATCACATGACTGTTCAGTTTCGGTACCCGAGGGTGATGCATAAGGAGATTGGAAGCTAGGACTAACACTTTGTTGCTCAAATTCATAAGAATCTCTAGACAACCAATTCAAGTAATTCCCATGCTTTTTCATCCCCTAAAGCGGAAAACCCGTAATAATCTAAGAGGTTTCGGGTCTCAAAATTCACACCCTCATTCACAATTCCCAAAAGATCTAATGTACCATAAAAGATACCATACAATTCACATTGAGCACGATAATCATGTAATCTAGCAAAATACCTCCAAAATATCTCATGCTCAAATTGGGGAAATTGGGGACTAGCCATAACTTTTTTTCCTTTTTTCTCTTTTTTTTTTCTTTTTTTTTCGGTATTCAAATTTTTTTACTACATTTTCTTAGAAGAATCTAGAAAGAAATAAACTATTTACACACAAACCAATAACCTAATCTACTAAATAACGCCATCCCCGGCAACAGTGCCATTGTTCGGTTGTGGTATTTTTGTGGTTTTTATGAAGTAAGGGTTGTCGAATCCGCAGAGATGGGTGTTAGGCTTGACAAGGAAATCGGTTTGCGTAGGGGTTTTCTCAGTGCGAAAAGCAGTAAATTATGTAAATAAAGCTAGTAAACTAATCTAAATATGGATTCAAAGAAAGCAATAAAAGCATGAAATCAAATAAAACAATGAAAGAAATGAATGAGAAAACTAGAATGAACAATGAAATTGGGAGCAAGAAATTATACCTTCGATGACCAAAAATCTTCACTAATTCTTCAATCTTCACTTGGATTTTCCCCCGAACAAACAAGAAAATGTGAATTGCATTACCAAGGATTCCCAAATCCTCACTAGAAAGTAGAATTTGTGACCCTTGATCCTCCTCCTCACTAAAAGTGGATTGGGTGTGATTAGAACTAAAAAGCTTTGAAATCAGACAACCATGGAAACCAGAGAGAGAGAGAGCTTTATAAAACACTTCAATGGAGATTGCTTGGAAAGAAGTTCAATACAAATTGCAAGAGAAAACTTGAAGAAAGCTTGAAGAACAATTAAGAACTTGAAGAACAATTAAAGGATTAAAGCAAAATTAAAGAAAGTAATTAAACCTAATTCTACTCTAATCCTACTCCTAAAACTAGCTAATTGTATGATTAGAGTGCTGAATGTATGAGGGGTATTTATAGAAGGAAATAAAATACAACCCAAAACCCTAAAACTAATCCCAGCAGCCGCGGGAATTTTCCGCAGAATTGGACAGGTCGCGGGCGCGACCAAGCTCTGCCCATTTCCTCCGTCGCTCGTCCAGCGTTTGTCGCGGGCGTGACTTGCTCGGTCGCGGGCGCGACACCTTTCTGTTGCGGGTGCGACACTTCTCCTCACGGGCGCGGCCAAGTTCTGTTCGCAACACTTGTCTTCTCTCCGTAGCATGTCGCGGGCGCGACGGCTGGCGTAGCGGCCGCGACAGCCGACTGGTCCCCTGCCTTGGCGATGTCTTGACGTGGCAGAGAAAAATCACGGGCACGAATGTTTGTGACTCGGGTGCGACGACCCACTGCCTACTTTGCCCTGTTTTGCGCTAAGAATGGAAAAGAGCTCTCGGGTCAGTCTCGCCTCGGCTCTCGTTTCGGGTTAGCTCGGGTCTGTTTGGGAAATCACTCGGGATTCCCTAAAATGCCTCAATTAAGCCCAATTTCCTTCTAACTCTTTATTTTCCTACAAAACACAAATTTATCATAACTAATATATAAAACAGGGGCTAAAACAAGAAAGACGCCCTATAAAAGATATAAAATTTGGCTCAGAACGAGACCGAACAATGCTCATGGACAATAGCACCACTGCTCACTAGAGAAAACTACAGGATGTGGAAAAGGCAAATGGAAGTCTTCCTCAAAGACTTAGATGAGGATCTATGGACTGTAGTCACTGAGAAAGATTACCCTACTCCCACAAAGAAGAACAGTGCAAATCAAGTTGTCCCAAAGATAAGATCTGAAATGACCAGTGAAGAGTTGGAGCCATTGAGAAAAAACACCCGTGCCCTAAACTTGATATATTGCAGTTTAAATTCAAATGATTTTGAACGTGTATCTAACTGTGAAACTGGGAAACAAAAAGGAATTGCATTAAAGGCAACACGAGAATCAGAAAGTGAAATTGAGGATGATGAAGAGGACAATATGGCAATGCTGGCTAAAGGGTTCAAAAGGCTCTACAAGAGAAATCCAACCTTCCAAGGATACATAAAAGATGCCCAAAACAAGAGATCAAGCCCAAAAGGTAAGACCTCATTAAGAAAATATGTTGATCCATTTACTTGTTTTGGTTGTGGCAGCTCAAAACACCTTATGAAGGACTGCTCTCACGCCAGAAGAAGCAAAGACAAGAGAAACAGCCAGCCTCAATGGCAAAACCGTAAGGCAATGATGGAAACATGGAGTGATTGTGATTCCAGTGAAGGCCACAGTGAGGTAGAAGAAATAATAAATGCCTGCTTGATGGCAAACGCAAGTGAGGATCAAGATCCAACCTCATCTCATAACGAGGTAAACTAAGATGAGCTCCTCACTCTTCCCTCTTCGCACCTTGCTCAGAAATTATTTCATCTCTTCAATTATTCTAGATCCTTAATAGAAAGAGTTAGCATCTCACGAAACATGTCAATCTTCTGAACTAAACTGTAGAGAGCTTGAACACTAGAAATGGCCTCTTAGCAACTGAAAATGTTAGACTATCCATAGAGGTCAAAGACTGCTATGGACATCACTCAATTACCCAATGAGGCAGTCACAAATTCCCACTCATACCAGAGAAAACCCATCCTTACCGCACCTAATACACCACCTCTCAAAAACCATCAGTCCAGAAGTCCTCCCTTTCATACCAATAAAGGACCTCTCCTTCCTACCCCAAATATTCCGCTTCTCATAGAAACTATCATAGAGGTCCTTCAACAGCAAATATAATAAGGACCTTACCAACTCCCCTGTCTAAAGGAACTAGACCTCCGTGCATTACTAAAATTTGGGTGCCAAAGACCTCTCTGCAACGATCTCATCTTTGGTCAGAGACCAAGAAAGGTATAGTGTCCTCTACTGCAGGTTTGTCTCAGACACATTACCTGAGATCCAACCAAGTTCTGCAAACTGAAAATCAACAAGATTGGAAGAGTGATCTTTGGAGACAAAAGCCAAGACAAGAACTTAGACATTGGGAAGGTCGCGAAACAACGTCACCCGCACCATTCGAGGGGGAGCCTTCTATCATGAGGACCTCAACCTATGCACAAGCTGTCAAATTGATGGGGAGTCCTATCATCCCTCCTCCCTACATGTGGTCTCTCTCCTCCTCCCAGGTTCGTCAACTCACTGCATACCTGGACTCTAATGTCCTCATCAGCATGTCCTCTCGGGCACCTCAAAATTTAAACTGGGCCCGGTCAAGACGTCTAACTGCCTCTTCCATATGTAATTCAGATTCTTGCTCTTTTTTAAAATCTGCCCAAAATCATTTCTTTTCCTCCTATCTCTCCTCCTCCCTCTCTCTTCCTCTCTTTATTTTAGCCACACAATTTAGTACTTGTACTCTCCTACTTCCTTCTTGTATGAAAGACAAAAAGGGAGAGAATTTTGCCATGCTCTGGTCTATAACTAAGATACTTTACTGTGCTACTTATGCTGTTAAGAATGCTACCTTGATCTATCGTGTTATACTTGCAAATTTTGTCTTTCAAACAAAAAGGGGGGATTGAAGAAAGCCACCACTACTTTGAGGACCTCCGCCTATTCATTATAGAGGACCTCCGGCAGCAGCAGTAATCTAAGCGCTAAAGTTTTGTTTGAAAGACCGGAATCAAGATTAAATCACGGAAGTTGACTATATATTATTTTCTATACATTATTCTTGTTTCCTTAATATTATATGTTCCTATTATGACAAGTGATCCTATCTTGTAAATACTCAATGGATTGAAATAAATCTCCCAAGATATCGAATACAAGAAGATTGGAGAACAAGAAGATTGGATTAAGATATCTTGGATTGGAGATCAAGAAGATTGGATTAAGATATCTTGTGTGGTTGATATCAAATACAAGATATCAAACACAAGTGATCAAGATATCTTGTGTGGTTGATATTGAATTCAAGAAGATTGAAGATCAAACAAGAAAGGAAACAATCTTCACCAAAGGAAAGAGAACATTATCATTTGAAGAGCTTCAACTATAAATACAATCAGAAGTTCCAAAGAGTAATTAACGATTCCAAGCAAGATAAATCGTTTGTAGGAATTTTGTGATAGACAATTCTGAGTGTAGGTACTTGGTTTTGAGTAGTAAGTTGTGTAACCAGAAGGTGTGTTCTGATGAGGACCTCAGGGTCGTGTAGCTAAAGTGAGTGAATGACCTCGCTTTAGTAAGTCCAATTCTTTCTTTCTGCCTCAACTGTGAGGCCTCCTCTGCAGAAATTCATTCTGAATTTCTTGCCCTTGTAAGCATTCGTTGAGGACCTCACAGTCCTTGACAATGTTGAGTTTGTAACCTCTTCTCTTTCTTTGCACTTTGAACTTACCAATAAAGATGTATTATTCAGTTATATAAGTGCTATTAATGTCCTTGTGTTAATTAAATGCAGAAATATTTATACAACCTTATTCACCCCCCTCTAGGGTTGATTTCAAAGTCTCTATTGGAGATGGTCTTAGGGCATGTCTCGCAGGAGTTTTACATAAATCGTTTTGTTTTCACTTGCTTGAGATGTTTTGGTGCATTGGATGTATCGTGCCATAGTTCACTTGCATCAGCCTAGTCCGTCTAAGGCTTGGGATAATTTTATAAAAAAAAAACCAAAATTTTGGTTTTTTTAATTTGTTTTTCAATCTTTTTACATATATAGTGATTTTCTCAATTAAAATTCTGGATTCCACTTCTATAAATGAAAATGGTTACACTCAGATTATGATAATTAACAGACTCGGATTATGATAATTAATAGATTTAGAGTCTGCTCTTTTTTTAGTATGGAAAAGTTGAGTAAGGTAGAGATCAACAAATAAATTTCAGTAAAAACTAAAAGGTTGAGTATTAAGAAATAAGAATATGAAAAAGTGGTAAATTTAAATTGAGTTAGATGAAGAGAATAATAGTCCCTAAAAAGCAAACACTTAAAGAGATGTAAATAGAAGGATAAATTCTATCATCAGTCACATTTATGGGGTTTTTTACATTTTCGACACCGAACTTTAGGTGTATTTATTTTCTTAACCCTTGGTTTTTAACTTTAATTTTTTGGACCCCAAAATTTGTAGGCTGAAAAAAGGACTCTAAAGTTTGTGAGTTGAAAAAAGCTCGTTTCCCGTTTTTCTTTTTCTTTCCATGTTTAAATTTCTCTCTCGATTGGCGTCAAACTTCAAAATTAAGGTTAAAACTGATATTAAAGTTATAATAAACCTCTCTTATTCATGTTGGAGTTACTTAAACCTCTGTACTCATGGGTCTAAGTAGCCCCGACATGAATAAGAGAGGTGTATTATAGTTTCAACATTCGTTTTAGCCACAGTCCTGAAGTTTGACATCAATTGGAACATAAATTCAAACCTGGGAAGGAAACAAAGAATGAAACATAAGCTTTTTTCTTCAGCCCACAAACTTTAAGGTCATTATTTATTCAGCCTACGAACTTTATAGTCTAAAAGATTAATGGTGAAAACCAAAGGTTCAGAAAATAAATACCCTTAAAGTTCGGAGTCCAAAATATAAAAAACCCCACATTTATGCACACATATAAGATTTAAACTAAGGCTTTATAATTTGAGAAAAGTGAGTATAATTAAGCCACCTCAAGTTAGAAAAAATCTCGATTTATAAAAGTACCTTTTTTAGGGCCATTTATAAAAGTATTATTTGATTATATTATATATTCTTTGTTACTAATAATTAAAGTATGTGTGAAGAAATATTGATAAAAGATGAATGCATGCACTTTAGAAATGGGTTACGTACGGGGAATACGAGTTGTACCCTAAGAATAAGAAAGAATAAGATGTGGTCAAAAGGCTCAAAGGTGCTACTCGGCGCATCATTGCTTTTGGAGATGCACAAAATTCTCAACATGGAAAATCAAACCATTGAGTATTTCAACCATTTGATTAATGTGAAGCTTAACGAAGACGACGTTTCTTTAATCTTTCTCAAAAAGAGATAGATGTCTGCTGCTTCCCTTAATCCTTGTGGTTAGGCGTAGCCTACAATGGTAGACAAACACACACTTATAGTTGACTCACTTTTTTTTTTCTTTTTTTTAAAAAAAACATAGAATTATATTATAGAAGTGTGTTTATTGCCACGTGTTGAATGTAATGACATACTTGGTTTCTTTTTCATGTTTGTTTCTCTTCCTTTTGTTTAATATAGGAGGATCAGAAGGGTTGTTATTGGGTTTAAACGCTTCCATTTTCTTATGCCTTGTATATTAGTTTTACCCATGGTTTTATGGTGTGAGTTTGGGTTTGGATCACCACACGTGCGCGCCGCCACCCATCCATGCCGGGCACGTGTCGTGGTTCGTGGATTCCTCCTACATTCTTTTTATTTATTTTCGGGCTATATTTCCCAGTTGATGTTGTCATCGTTTGTTTGTTGTTCAATGTTCAATGACTTGGTCGTTGAACGTTCTTGGTTTCTCTCCCCCACTTCTCCGATTTCTTCTTCTTTTCAATTGCGGTTAATCAGAAAATCGGCTACTATCTACGCCATAAATACCTTGTGTTGCATTCCTTTCGATATACTACATCCTTCTTCCTTCCTCTCTTCCCTCACAATTTTCCTGGACAATTACGATGGCATAATCCAATCTCCCAGCCTCAAATGCACAGGTCTGGGGTAACTATGTTAACCTTCAGAGAACGATCAACGTTGTCGATTTGCATCATGATCGCGTCGAATTCGTTATTAAGACATTAATTCTGTCCATGACACAATGTGATTTTTCCCATTAACAACCATTGTTTCCTTATTGTTTCCTACTTCATGTACTTATGAACAATTTAGCTAGGTACGAAAAAATAAACTAGTAAAAGTCATAATATACCCAATTTTTTCGAGGTTAGACAAATTAAATCATGGATGCATGCTAAAATTTCATTTAAAAAATTGGATTGAAAATAAATTGAAAAAGATGTTGCATTTTAGATTTAAGTTTCAACAATAAAATTGATAATCATATATACTCTATTTTTCCTTGATCATACTAATTCGTACAATTGGTAGTGTGATAACATAAATATACTTAGAAAAAAGATATGGTTCAAAAGAAAAAATCAACAGAGATAATATTCAAGAATCTATATGACATTGTTGAATGTACATCTTCTATAAGAAATTGATCCATCCATAATTAACTAATAATATATGATAATTAATTTTCCATCTCAAAACACATTTTCAATAAATTACTCATTTAAAATCTGTTGTAGATTTAAAAGCTTAGATATATTATCTTGTGCAGCAAGAAGAAATATACGTAGAATTGTTTTGATCTCGCCCTTTTCTAAAATCCACAGGATACATTTGATTATTTTCTATAGAAGTTGATGGCATAAATTTATCATTTATGAAGTCAAACACCCAAGATTTGAACATCCTACTCTCTTCAACATTAATCTTCAACATTAAGCAACACTCTTTTAAACATCTCCCCTGCCCAAATATTTAGAAAATGAACAATAGGACAACTTGATTTTATTAGCTCGAGACCATATGTTATCGTATTTCTTTTTTTTTTTGGGATATGTTATGGTAATTGAGTATATGTTGTTGAATGAGTGTAGGCAACCAATTAATATAAAAATAGGGTAGGCAACCAATTAATATAAAAATAGGGCAGATTAAGGTACTGTTCTTTTATGCGGCTGGTTGCGGTATGACGCGGTGTGGTGTGGTGAAATTGTGGTGGAATTTGGTGGGTTTGGAAAAGTTGTGGTGGATTATAGTGGATTATGGTAAGATGTGGTGGGTTTTATTTTTAATAACTATAAATTGTATTGTTAAATGTGAAAAAAGTAATTGGGAAAAGTGAGATGAAATAAATTTGAAAATGATGATTGTGGTGGGTTGTGGTAAATTGTGGTGGATTAGTAAATTATGGTGGATTGTGGCAAGTTGCTGTGTATTGTGGCACCGCAACCAGCCAGTCACATAAAAGATCAGGGCTCTATGTACAACTCCTTTACCTAACATAGACAACCTTTTTTCCCCCTTTTTGTTTTGCCATAAGCAAGGAAAATGGTAATCCAAATTGTAATTTAGAGTTTTTTCTTAAAAAAAAAATTATGGTGTGTTTGGTAGGTCAAAAACTCCGAAAAATGGTCAATTTTCTCGATTTGGCTTATTTTCTTCATGTTTAGATATAGGTTGATCTTGGAAAAAATTTTACGATAGCCATACCATTTTCTATATTTTTCTAGGGAAAATTTCCCTTGAAAAACTAAGGGAAATTTTTACCAAACGCTCCCTTAGTTTTAGTGTTAAATTATTTGCATCTTACATTGACCCAAAAATAAATAAATAAATTATTTGCACCTCGCAGATTTATTGTTGCCAAACATTGTGCTAACTGGATCCCAACTAGAAGTAGTCGTGTTATTTTGCATTTAAGAGCATCTCCATTAGTTTTAAATTTGAAAGAGATATTTTCCAAATATGAATGTAAATTTAGTATGATTTGATATGATAAGCTACTAGGTACGTATGGTGTGATGATACTTAACGTAATGAAATTTACTAGAAACCAAAAGGGTTGGTGGAGTTGAGTCTTGTCTTTTTGTTCGAAGTGAACTGAATTGAATTCAACCGAATTAATTGTATAGGAATCGAGAGGTGAGATATGTGGCATCATTTCTTGCTTCCACTGGTACTGTAGTGCTGTATGATAAATATGGTACTACTAGACTCAGAATTAATGGGTAGAATTTAAGCAAGCCTCTTGTCTTGATTTTTTTTTTTTTCGTCAGACTTTTGTAGGGATATGAATGTTAGGATTCTCAGGGCGTAGTTAGCAGACAAACAATAATAAAGGGCGAAAAATAAATAAAGATTCGACACAAAGGAATTAACGTGGAAAAACCCAAACCGGGAAAAAACCACGAACGATGCATTATCAGAGGATTACAACAGTGTGTCAGAGATTCCCAGACCTTCACAATCTCTCACAACCTTCCTAGAGTTACAACCTGAGAACTCAACACTCACAGTTGAGCATCACACAACTCCCTCAGAGACACAGAGATTACAGGTCAATATCTTGTGGTATAAAATGAAACACTCTCAATTGCAATATAAATAAACCTAGCACCTAGGCTCTATTTATAGTACAAGGTTGATACAAGTTTAGGATTAATAGAGTCCCTACAGCAAAGGAGTTACAAAAAGGAAGTGGAACAAATCAACAACCTGATTCCCACTCAAACTCTTCTACCTTGCTCCCCAAGAGACAGAGACCAACCCAAAATTGGTCTCAACATTCAACCCAACAACCTCCCACTTGGAGACCAATTGTAAACGCAGCCTTCGTCGATTATCATCAATCACCACTTCAACACCTCCTCGAATCCTTTAATGCATCCATCTCGATCTTGTTCAGCAAAGATCAACAGAGGTCCCAGTTGACCTCCCATCAACTCCTCTTTTAGCAACAGGCTCCCACTTGAACTGATCACGCCCCTACAACTTCGACATACGCATCATCGTCAATAACTTAGGGGAATTTTGGATTGGGATTTTACCTCGTGTTGAACTTGTCGCATTCTCGTGCAGGTTAGATGCGTTCCTCGGCTGACCATCCGTTCCCGTAGCCTCGACCTGAAACCTCCTCGTTTCTAGTTCCCTTCTCTCATCAGAGAAGCTAACACGCCTTTGACGAGCATGAACCGGCATGTTAGAGTTATCAATGACAGAATATAACTTCCCCTCTTTCTTGCCATTTGCAATTATCAGAGATCCTTTCGTTACCCTCCAATGACCATCTTCAAATTTCGTCGTGAACCCCTCCTCATCTAGTTGACTCACAAATACAAGGTTCTTGGTCAGACCCGGGACATACCGAACATTCTTCAACCTCCAAGTTCCACCCTTAGAAGTTTTAATGTTCACATCACCTCTTCCTAGCACCTTTAGGTTGTGACCGTTTGCTAGCCTAACTGTAACAACCCGCCCCAAAATCACGATTAATTAAGTACTAATTACCGTAATTTCTTAAATTGCGTATAAATTTTTCGTTTTTACTTTTAATTATTTATTTTTCTTCGGTGCTAAGTCTCGTGCAGGAGATGGCAAAAGGGTATCAAGTTACCGGTTTAAAAATCTTGGATTTATTCATTTCACTTGTTAAGTTAAACTATTTCGGGTTTTACCGTTACGTTATTTCTTTAACCGGAAAGGGTTTAATTATTCTACTTCTTAACGTTTATATTTTATTACCCAAACCTTAATTTATTTGGGTTATATTTATTTTATTTAATCACAAGTAGTATTTATGTCCTACTTATTTAATTTTTCTAATTCAAGTCCTATTTTATTTTAATCAAATTGTTAGCAACTAATTTTATTTAGTACAAACTAATTATTTTAACCCAATGTATTTACAATTACTTAAATTAAGTTAAAGTTTCTGATTTAGTTAAGTGTAATTTACTAAGTGTTGTCTTAATTTAATTAGTTTAAGTATATATATTAGTAAGGGGGGTAGGGGGATTCATTTTACATCTTTTATTTCTCAAACACCAAACCCACTCCACCCTCTTCCCTCTTCCCTCTTCCTCACCGTGCACCAGCCCCCTCTGCTGCCCTTTTCCGCCACGGCGCCGGAATCCATCACCAAGGTGGCGCCACCCTCCTCTCTCTCTTGTGTTTTCATCAAATTCTTCCCCAGGTAATCTCTCAAACCCCCAATTCAAACCCAATTAAACCCTAATCTGAAAATCATGTTCTTTTTATGTTATTCTTGTAATTTCTATCTCTTTTACTCTCTTTATTCATGAATCCAAGTATATAATTGTATTGGTTAAGTTAGGGTTAAGTTTTGAAGTACATGCATGTTGATTTCTAAGTGTTTTGTGAGGTTTAGAGTTGAATTTATGGGGGATGATGAATTAGTGTTGATGCATGTGGATTTCTTGAGAGTTTCTGAGTATTCAAGGGCTGAGTTTATGTTTTAAGATTATGAATTAAGTGTTATTATGTTTAATTTGGGTGAATTAGTGAGGTTTTGATGCAAGAATTCAAGAGTATGTCTCATATGTTGAGTTTATGTTTAATCCATGGATGCATGTGGTTTTTAAGGTGAGTTGATTTTCAAGGTTTATATTCTGGAAATATAGTGGATTATAGCCAAAGTGAAGTTTGGTTGAGAATTAGTATGAATTAAGGGCTAAAAGTATCATTAGAGCTGAAATTAAGAGCAAAATGGTTTCTGTTTAGTTTCTGGAAATTTACAGAGGTATGAAAGTGGGATTTTAGCCCATATTTTTATTCCATATGATAGCTCAAGGTGTTTCGCTGCGCTAATCACAGGTTTGGGATTTTAAGTATAGTCTTAATCTTGTGATTAAGGTTGGGGCGTTACAGTTGTGGTATCAGAGCCGAAGTTTGATTAAGTATTTGGGGATTTTGGAATTTCTTAAGTCATGGATCCTAGTTTAAGGAGAAAGATAGGCATGTGAGTATAAGCCTCTCTATGGGTAGTATAAGTATGATAAGTGATATGTTGGGAATTGTTGATGAGCATGAAGCTCTAAATATTGGTTTAGTATGTAAATTGTTCTTCTTTGCAGGTTTTCAAGATTATGTAAATTTGGGAATAGTTCTAATTATAGGGGAAGTGCTGCCGAATTTCTTCCAGGATTTTAAGAAGGTTTTAGCCAAAATCTTTAAGGGGAAAATCTAGGTGAATTGAGTTAAGCCTAGTAATTTATGCAAGTGAAGTTAATGAATATAATGGCAAATTGTGAAGTTTGCCAAAGCACCTCATCGAAAGTCTTTTAAAGTTAATGAAAAGATTATAAAGCGAGTCCCAAGTGGGATTGGTATATGATGAAATGAGTTTTAAACGTTAGTATGGATTAAAAGTTTTTAAGGAAGCCCGAAAAAGGGAATAAATTATGAGGTCTAGAATTGTTAAGCAAACCTAGGGCAATTCAAAAGATAAAATGAGAGCTTCTTAAATCGCTCATAAGAGGTTAACTTGGTTGAGTCTCGAACCTCGTCACAAATTTGTTTCTTTTATTGCAAATAGCCCGTTCATTTTGGCCATGATAAGATTTTAAAATCTTGCATTGTACTTTGTGTATGGTATAGATGGATAACGACGGTAACCCCCTCCCAAATTCGTTCGCAATGTTCATGGACCCTGCCACCAATGTTCAAGCCCATCTTAAGGCTTTACAAGATGTCCTCGACACACATTGCGCTGCAAATCCCAAGTCCGAATATCACGACGATATTTACCGAGCCCGATGCCTTCTAGCGACTCTTCCCCACGAGAGCCCGTGGGATGATATCCGGGACAGGTACCGTCAACTGCTTATACGTGGAGAACCCGGACGCCACGCATGGTGCCTCAACTATGTAGAGGCTTGGAACCAGATCGTGATGGAGATGAAAACTCTATGATAACAAAAAGGGGAATCGTTTTCTTTATTTATGAATATGGATGGATGTTGTGGTATTTGTGGATTTATACGTATTGTGGATTCTGCAATTTACAATATATTGGGATTGTGAGAATTCTTTTGAGATTTTAATTATGCATGTATATATGTCTATGGATGATACCTAGGATTTGGCCAAGGAATCAAGGTTCTAAGAGGGAGCATTTGACTAAAATCTGAGTTTTTACAAAAAAAGTGCTGTAAAAGGGGGGGGATAATGTTAAGCTATGTGGGTAATATGACTTCACAAAGAAACAAAGGCCCTATGAAGGAACACCGGATTAGAATTTGAACTTCTATGAAAAAGAATTATAAAGGAGGAAACAGTGTTGAGTTGTAGAGAACGATAATATGTTTTTGTTGTAATATCTTGGCGTGCATAAGCTCAGAATTCACCACCACAAGAAGAGCCCATGGATGGGGGCTTCAAGGGAAAATTAGCTTGAAGTGATAAGGGGAAGAAATACTTTATACTTACCCGAATTGTTCAATAGTGGTCAATAAGATAAACCAGGGCTTCATGAACGCAGTACTCGTAATGGGGGCTTTAGTGCGAACACAAGGATTTAGACCTTGGTTATGGAGTTAATAATAGTCATTTCTAATCCTGTATAAGGAACAATGTTAGCGGGGAAACAAAAAGGGAGGCAATAGAATCATGATGAGATTAGGAGGTTCATACGGGAGTAAGAGATTTATGATTAAGATTGAGATTAAGGGGGGAAATGCCGAATTGAGGAATAAACTTGCGAAGTATATGGATTCCTTAGAGACATCCAGCAAGATTGCAAGGTTTTAGGAGTTCTAATCTCCTTTACCCGTATACATGTATCGTAATCCACCTAGCCTTCTCTTGTAATGAACAACCGTTGTAAGTTTCAACCCTCCTCCGTATGGCTATCTTACCTCTAGTCCATCATTTGAATCAAGCTTTACCTCACACTCATATGGTACATTCCCCTCCTAAATTCACCTTTATCATCACAAGATGGCAATCAACTCTGTCGATTTTTAATCATTGTTTGTTTTTAAGAATTTTTAGGAGAGCTTGTAATCGTATCAACCAATCATTTTAGCTCCTTAATGTTATATCCACACCTTATAAGCACCTCTAGTCATAGGTCCAGAGTTGATCCAAGACACCACGGATAAAATCAGGGTCATTCAGCAACATATCAAGGTCGCCCAGAGTAGGCAAAAGAGTTATGCGGATAACAGGCGGAGATCGCTCGAATTTCAAGTCGGAGACCAAGTTTTTCTTAAGGTTTCTTCAACTAAAGGGGTTCGGAGATTTAACACCAAAGGGAAATTGAGCCCTCGCTATATCGGACCATATTCCATTGTGAAAAAGATCAATCCAGTGGCATATCGGTTAGAATTGCCCTCTAGCTTAGGGAAGACTCATGACGTTTTTCACGTTTCCCAACTCCGGAAATACGTGCCGGACCCGACGTATATTCTTAAAGAAGAACCTCCGCTGTTAGCCGAAGATCTAACTTTCGAGCAGCAACCAATTCAGATTTTAGATCAGAGGACTAAACGACTACGTTCAAAGGAAGTTCCCTTAGTCAAAGTGCTATGGGCAAATCAAGACACCTCGGAAGCCACATGGGAAACCGAGGAAAGCATGAAGGAACAGTACCCTCATCTCTTTGGAAGTAAATCAACCACGAATGTCACCAACAGCAAGTTTCGGGGACGAAACTTTCTTTTAGGGGGGGAGGGTGTAACAACCCGCCCCAAAATCACGATTAATTAAGTACTAATTACCGTAATTTCTTAAATTGCGTATAAATTTTTCGTTTTTACTTTTAATTATTTATTTTTCTTCGGTGCTAAGTCTCGTGCAGGAGATGGCAAAAGGGTATCAAGTTACCAGTTTAAAAAACTTGGATTTATTCATTTCACATGTTAAGTTAAACTATTTCGGGTTTTACCATTACGTTATTTCTTTAACCGGAAAGGGTTTAATTATTCTACTTCTTAACGTTTATATTTTATTACCCAAACCTTAATTTATTTGGGTTATATTTATTTTATTTAATCACAAGTAGTATTTATGTCCTACTTATTTAATTTTTCTAATTCAAGTCCTATTTTATTTTAATCAAATTGTTAGCAACTAATTTTATTTAGTACAAACTAATTATTTTAACCCAATGTATTTACAATTACTTAAATTAAGTTAAAGTTTCTGATTTAGTTAAGTGTAATTTACTAAGTGTTGTCTTAATTTAATTAGTTTAAGTATATATATTAGTAAGGGGGGTAGGGGGATTCATTTTACATCTTTTATTTCTCAAACACCAAACCCACTCCACCCTCTTCCCTCTTCCTCATCGCTGCAGCCACCCCCTCTGCTGCCCTTTTCCGCCACCGCGGAATCCACACAACCAAGGTGGCCGCCGGCCACCCTCCCCTCTCTCTTGTGTTTTCATCAAATTCTTCCCCAAAGGTAATCTCTCAAACCCCCAATTCAAACCCAATTAAACCCTAATCTGAAAATCATGTTCTTTTTATGTTATTCTTGTAATTTCTATCTCTTTTACTCTCTTTATTCATGAATCCAAGTATATAATTGTATTGGTTAAGTTAGGGTTAAGTTTTGAAGTACATGCATGTTTGATTTCTAAGTGTTTTGTGAGGTTTAGAGTTGAATTTATGGGGGATGATGAATTAGTGTTGATGCATGTGGATTTCTTGAGAGTTTCTGAGTATTCAAGGGCTGAGTTTATGTTTTAAGATTATGAATTAAGTGTTATTATGTTTAATTTGGGTGAATTAGTGAGGTTTTGATGCAAGAATTCAAGAGTATGTCTCATATGTTGAGTTTATGTTTAATCCATGGATGCATGTGGTTTTTAAGGTGAGTTGATTTTCAAGGTTTATATTCTGGAAATATAGTGGATTATAGCCAAAGTGAAGTTTGGTTGAGAATTAGTATGAATTAAGGGCTAAAAGTATCATTAGAGCTGAAATTAAGAGCAAAATGGTTTCTGTTTAGTTTCTGGAAATTTACAGAGGTATGAAAGTGGGATTTTAGCCCATATTTTTATTCCATATGATAGCTCAAGGTGTTCCGCTGCGCTAATCACAGGTTTGGGATTTTAAGTATAGTCTTAATCTTGTGATTAAGGTTGGGGCGTTACACTAACCCTGCCAAACCTCCCATTCACAAAATTACTAAAGGCCTCCCTGCTAGACGAAGAGTGAAACGAAGCATCCAAATCTATCACCCAACTCCCTTCTGACTTGTCAACACTAATAGTTAGGGCATCACCAAAATCCTCAACAGAATATACAGAGTCCTGGTTATTATGGCTGCTCTTCTTAGGTTTGGGACAATCCCTACGAAAATGACCTCTATCACCATAGTTCCAACACAACACTTGCTCCATGTTTCGACCTCTAGATTTTGATCGACCCCGACCCAAACTCCCACTATTCCTCCTACCCCTGATAGTCAAAGCATTCCCCGAAGACTCAGACACATCGGAATCTTTCCTACGAATACTTTCATTCAGGACAAAGTCTCTAATTTCCCCACACTTCAGTTTCTCACCCTTCTAAGTTGAAGTAGTTACAGAAGTCACGAAATTTTCCCAAGACTTAGGTAGGTTAGCCAATAGTATGTTAGCATTCATCTCATCGTCGAAATTAAATCCCACAGAGGTTAACTTTGATAGTATTATATTCAACTCATTCATACTATCATGCATATCACCAGACTCTTGCATCTTAAATTCAAGCAAACGACGTAACACATATACCTTGTTCACCGCCGAAGGTTTCTCATATGTGTTTTGCAAGGCCTCGAGCAGATCTTTCGTCGTTTTCTGATCTTTGACGTTGAAAGCCACGCTCCTAGCTAGCGTCAGCCTGACCGTACTGAATGCCTGACCATCAAGCTCTTCCCAATCCTTCTGTTCCATCTCTTTGGCTTATCACCCATCGCAAGATGCAACCTTTGCTGGCGGAGCACATCCTCAACGCGCATCCTCCACCATGAGTAGTCTTTCCCATCGAACTCCGGAATCTTTCAATAGCGCCCGCCATTACTTCTCCGTCTGCAGATCAACCACGCTCCAACCAAAGCTCTGATACCACTTGTTAGGATTCTCAAGGCGTAGTTAGCAGACAAACAATAATAAAGGGCGAAAAATAAATAAAGATTCGACACAAAGGAATTAACGTGGAAAAACCCAAACCGGGAAAAAACCACGAACGATGCACTATCAGAGGATTACAACGGTGTTTCAGAGATTTCCAGACCTCCACAATCTCTCACAACCTTCCTAGAGTTACAACCTGAGAACTCAACACTCACAGTTGAGCCTCACACAACTCCTTCAGAAACACAGAGATTACAGGTCAATCTCTTGTGGTATAAGATGAAACACTCTCAATTGCAATATAAATAAACCTAGCACCTAGGCTCTATTTATAGTACAAGGCTGACACAATTTTAGGATTAATAGAGTCCCTACAGCAAAGGAATTACAAAAAGGAAGTGGAACAAATCAACAACCTGATTCCCACTCAAACTCTTCTACCTTGCTCACCAAGAGACAGAGACCAACCCAAAATTGGTCTCCATATTCAACCCAACAATGAATCACATGATAATAAAAAGTTTTAGTAATTCTTGTCTAAGATTACTTTACCATAAATTTATAAATACATAGATGACTAATAATTTATTTGAACTTATTTTGATAAAAAAAAAAAAAAAAAACCCTTAGAACCTCAAAAACTGCAATCCATTTCCTCCTAAAATCACAAAATTCAAGCCTACTTTACTTCTTACACTTTTAGTACAACATGCTCAAAATCAAATTCTATTTGGTTGTTCGAAGCAAGCTCTAGTTAATCAAATGTTTCAAAAAAATTTTAAAAATGGACTTTGACTTGCTTAAAGCAAATACCTTTTGCTTTTTAATTTTTTCTTTCAATATAGGCCATGTTCTTTGTTAGGTAGGATATAACTCTTCTAACTTATTCCAACTTATTCAAACCTAACACAATTCTCCAAAAAAAAACATCCACTCTAAAAACACAATTCTCAAAAAAAAGTATAACTTATCCAAACTTATCTCAACTTATCCTAACTTAAATTATCCATCTAAACCTGAAAATGACCTAACCAAATAATAGGATCATAGCGTTAAAATGATCCACATGAACACGGTCCCTTAGAGTGCAAATCAATTCTATCATTGAACAATAAAAAATGGAGTTTGACTTGTCATCAAGAGCTTACAATACGATAATATTTTCAAGATAATACCTAAGTCATTAGGCATTCATAGGTCGATGATAGATACAAGAACAAAATTTGCCTGTCAGGCAATCACGACAGGTTCAAAACTAAGTTTACTTTTACTTCTGTTAAGCCTTAATATGATCTTATAGCACGCATATATTTCCAACATGTTCTATGATCTTCTTATACTCTTGAGATATTGAATACAGGTTGCCGCCTCTATCATTGATGAGCTCCTCTGCATCTCACTGCATCAAGATCGCTAAACGGGCCGGTGGCGAGCATGATTGTGTCACGCCCACCATTGATGTCAGGAGCCCCGGGGATCTCACTAGTAAGCTTCAGCGGAGTGAGATGATCAAGAAGACGTTGAAATGGGATAATTGAGTAAGCAAAGTTGAGTGACTCACTTATGAAAGCAAGCAAATACCCACCTTCCACTCTCATATGCTAATCTCAAATTGTCTCGATCCGGTTGGACCACCCATTGGCTTGACGGGCTGAGAATTGTTGATCGTTTTTATGGCAGATGGCATACTACAAATCAAACTTCTGTTCGACCACTCCAAATCATATCCCCAACATTCATTCATTCCATTAATTACTGTTTTTGTGGCAACTTTACAATTATGATCTTGTGAGGGGCTGAGGTCTCCTTCTTCCTCCATTCTGCTTTGAATGCTCCTGGTTCTTTACAAGTTGAATCTTGAACCAAAATAAGCGATGAGACAACACCAGGCTTACGTGGGAAACCGAAGAACTCGGAGAAAAACAATCCACTATGAGAAAAGAGGAGTACAGCCTGATCACTATCACAGGGTGTGATGCGATCCACGACAGAGGAGATTACAATAACAATTTCTCTCACTCACAACTCTCAACCTTTCTCTCTCAATATTTTCTCCCTATCTGACTCTCTGTCACTCGGTGACTTCGTTCGCCGTAATTATGGTGGAGGTACATGTATAATATTTATACTAATGGTGAGAGAAGAAAACTAGGTTAAATTACAAATAACCTAAAACAACCCTAGCTGCTTGTTATCGGACTTCATGAGCGACGGCCCAACAACGCGGATGAAGACCAACTCTGACGCTGGCAGCGCCTAAGAGGGTGTTGGCCGCGGGAGTCATTCTTCACTCTCTGTTTGTGGCGCTGGCAGCGTGCAAACTTAGGGGGCAGCACCTCTTTGTCTTCGACTCGGTGCCGAGACGTGGCAGCATCGGCTTCAGCACTGGTAGCGTCTCCCTTGTTGCTCTTTCTTCTTTTATTATGGACCCCACTGAGTATCCAATGAGCCACAAAACCCAATAAATATTTATGTATACTATACACCCCTTATCAAGCCTAGCAAAACCAATTTCAATCTTAAACCCTTAGATTGTTGCATTGTTAGACAGCTTATTACTCCTCTCAACCTCCAATTTGCTCCTGAATTCAACTAAACCAAATCTCTTCTTACCTATTCTGCCTGCTACCTTCCATTTAACCTTTTGGTATAGGCTTCCCCATCCAATTTTTCATGTCCATATATTTACTGTTAAGGGACTGTAAAATTCAGTATAATGGGGGATGGTTAAATATTTCCCAAAAGTTACATAATTTACCAAATTCACAAAAATTTACGCGTTTACCAACATTTATTTTTTCTGAAAAATGTTATTTTATTTAAAAGTAATATTTTTCTCAATATTTATCTTTATTTATCAAAAATTATCAAAACTAAACTTTTAAAATATCATTCATTTACCAGCGGATTTTTTAGCTCATAAACGTCCCCCAAAAAAAGGAGCATTGAATAACCAAATGGTAAATATCTTCCTTACTTTTTGGCATAACAGTCTTCAACATTTGGGGGCGCAAAAGGTGCAAACCTAGCTTTTATGAATATAATATAAGGGCTTAAAAAGCTAATAGCATAACATTTGTAACAAGGGTCATTAGGGTGTTCTAGTGATAATCATCTCTTTTGTATTTTATGAAGATATATATGGATTTAATCTTACTAATGATGTAAAGGAATTTTCTTTTCCATTATTTTCCCAAACCTCTCACAAGTCACATCTTCACATGTTTGTAATCGTGATCTCATTGTTGTTGGCAGAGCAAAATTTTCCTTGGTACCTAGGAGGCTTATTAGGTATTAGTGTATTACTGCTTGCAATTAGTCCCGGAGAAAAAATTTTCAAGTTCCTTTTTGAAGCAACGACAAGTTCTAGAAAGTAACAGGAAGAGAAGGGAGAGTAGAAAACCATACCAAAACTGTTGGGTTTTTTGTGGCCCATTGAATCCATTACGGTCCAAAATGGCAACGGAGTGAGGTGTAACTCAGGCCAAAGGGGGCGTTAGGCTCGCCTCAGGTAGAGAGAGAAGAAAGGAGGCGTAAGCAGCGCCCCAAGAGGCGCCATCGTGGGTGCTACGAGGAATCTTGGATATTGTGAAATTCCTCTCGTGGTTGATTTTATTAATCTAAGTTCTCTCTTCAAGTCAGATACTGCTTCTTGTTATTTGAGTTTTAATGTAACTCTAATTTTTCCTAGTTGCCCTATAAATAGGGTACAGTCTTCTCTACTTTAACCTATGGCGATCAATTAAATCAGAGAGAAAATATTGAGAGAGACAGTTTCACCAATATTTTCCCAGTTTATCCTGAGAGATTGTGACTTGAGAGTTTGAGACATTTTTATTGTCATCTCCTTTTTGTTGATCGCATCACACCCTGTGACAGTGATCGAGTTGTACTCATCCCTTCTCATAGTGGATTATTTTCTGATGGTCACCGTCCGTTGGTTTTCCTCTGAGATCATCGGTTTCCAATGTATACCTTGTGTTCGTTTTATCGCTTATTTTTTCGTTTATGAATTTTGTCACAATTTCCGTCATCTCATTTATTTCACTCAGACTATAACCGTGCACTATTTTTCCTAACAAAAACCAAAATCAGTACTCTCAAATTCTGCCACAATATTGTAAGGTCGAATGTAATAATCTTACCTTTGAATTTTGTAATTTATAAAGACCGGTTTCAAATTAAGTCAAAAAAAGGAGAAAAGATCATAAGATTATTAAATGAATCTGGAAGTAGATGCAGAGAGAGCAACAGAGCTAAGTTCCTTCTGGTTATACAACAGCTAAAGCACTGAAAGCCAGCCAAGTGAAAATATGCAAAGAGCATATGCATGCAATTAAAATAATTATTTAAGAGCGAGCAGTTTGGAAGCTTAATAGCAAAGTTAAGGTGAGAAATTACAGGCAGAGCACCACCACCTCATATTTCATGCTACTAACTGATTACCAAGTTGGTTGCTCAAGTTGCTACTCAAAAAGAGACTTTTTTTTTTATGAAACATAAATTAATATACATTGCCACCACCCCCACCCTCACTTTGTTGCCTCCCCTTCTCCATCTCCTTCTTTGTCTATAATGTTGTTGCTTCTATTATACATCTCATACATTGCATTTATGACTTGACAAACCCACCAACTCAAACATTACATTGCCCCAACCTCAGCCTAGCTAAGCTATAACCTCAATAAGGTTGGACCACCCACCCACTCACCTATGAATGCAAGCTCACTGATGATTATTGCTTCTATGGCGGGTGGCATTGTAACGAGAGGAAAGGAGCGGCAGCAAACTTGTGGTTCGGTGCTCATTCCCTACGCTAAGTTGTCATATAAACCGGGGGCAAAAACGGGCGAAGATGGTGCTCTAGAACTGCCAAAAGCTCCCGGGTTTGGCCTGGCTCTGCAAGGGTCCCACCTCCGAGGCGTCTGACGGCCTCCACGAGCTGGCCTCTCAGCCTTTGGGACAACAAGCGGCCTCCGGCGTCCACGCAATCTCTATACAGGGGGAGGTAGGCAATGGCGACCCTCAATGGCGGGGGGAGGTCGCGCAGGCAAAGAGGGGAGTCCCCCCGCCTCAATATCCTGAACATGTTGACAAAGTGCTGCTGGCCCTGCAAGACCCCGTCCGTGAAGGCGGACTCCGACCAGTGGTCCCGGAGGAACGCCCGGAGCTCAGGGGCGACGGAGTTGTCCTCGGACTGGGCGATGTTGTCTGCAACCGCGTAGGTGGCGGTGGGGTCCCCCAGGAAGTCGGAGCGCAGGAGGAAGGCAACCCCCTCGAGGGACCCACCACTGCGCTCCCCGGCCGCCTTGAGGATCTCTATGCTGAGAGCGGCCAGCACGTGCTGGGGCACCTGGGGAAGCAGGTACGCGGCAACTTCGACCTGGCTGCTCGAGGTGGCTGCCGTCAGAGCCAGACACAGCTCCATGTCTTGACAGCCGCGGCCTACAAACCATTGGACAACGGGCAAGCAGCCCCTCTCCGCCGCCCTCATTAGCGGCCCCAGGAAGGCTATGGCATTGCCTTCCTCCACCAGACACTCCATCGTGCCAATCTTTCCATAGTGAGATGCAAATCCTAAAGCCAGATCCACGTCGATGTCCAGACTGTTCCTCTGGGCAATCTACAATCATAAAATACGCAATGTCAGCATTCAACTCTAGAAGTAATTTATTTCCAATCAATAAACAAACAGAAATTACTATACAACATGGGCTAACAGCCAACATGGGCATTTTAAGAGTTCAGTTATTCAGCTGCTAGATCTTGCCCTGCCACAATCAAACATGAATAACATTTTACGAAGATTGGTTTCTCCTAATTTCCATGCAGGCAGTATACTGCAGATACCACTTGCAGCAACAGGAAAACTATTTTAGGTGGGAAGCTAATGAAACTCAACTTACCATTCCCAACACTTTATACACCTTCAAAGTTTCAACTAAAGAGAGAAACATATGCGTTACTAATGAAAATCAGATTAGTATTAACCTGACTGTATTTCCAGATGAGACAAAGTCTGATTTTCATGAAATGGCATAGCCAATGTGAATTTCATCTTTCAAAGGCAGTCCAATACATTCCAAGATCAAACAAGCTAGCATTTACAGCGTATCAACCATTCCCCTCTTTTCTTTGTTCCTAAACCATGATATGCGGAAAGAACAACCAACAGGGAAAGTTTGACAAAGAATACAAAATCCCACATCTGTTTCAAATGAACCTGAACTTTCTACATGTACATAACATGGACCAACTGACACTAGTTCGTAATAGAAGCCAAGAAGGTATTATCATGCGTTCATGACCAGTCAGGATCTCTTAAGCAATATGATGACAAGTACCACCTTTTGACACCCAAATCCTACAACTTAGCCAGAAAAAGACATCTTTTAATACTCAATGCCACAGCCACAATACAAGTATCCCTTGCACAGCAAAAGACTCAAACCCAGGAACACAACAATATTAGTTTCTTTTCTGGCTTCCTTGAAATTTCAAACCACAGATAATCCAATTCATCTTCCTTTGGTCATCCTTTTCCCTTCACTGCCTTCCTAACAACCAACAAAATATGAAGTTTTCGGTAGCAGAGGGCTTCGCTAAAAAAATTTACTCCCAGGTGATAAAGCAGGATAGCTGCATTGCAGCCTATTAGTTGCAAAAACTGATTGGACCGGTAAATATTGAAATATCAGCGTGTCCCTATTCGGGTCTCACTCCACAATATTCAATATTTACCTGTTGTTGAAATGGAGACTGGAAAACGATGCGCAATCACCTCTTCACCAATCGTACATCCAAATTTTCTATAATTTTAACAAGTACCAAAGATGCATTCAATTTCAGGTAACCAGCTCCTTATGCATCATCATTCAAGAAACACATGCGTGGCAGGATTAATACAAGGAGCAGGAGCACTTATAAATGCACGTGCACACGAGAAAAATTAATGGCATCACTCATTATCACATATAACACCTTCCAGTCCCGCCAGCTGGCCCTTGCCCGTCTCCCGTCTCTTTAGTGTTAACAACAAGCAACAGTGTAACCTATGTTACTCCGACTCTTCATTTTCTCTGTCGTACCCATGTCGGACCCTTGATATCCGGACAAGAGTACGACACTTGACAATTCAAATTACAATGAAAGTGTATGAAATTTCTTTAAAGTAGCCGAGTCTGACACCCGTATCCGTGTCCGATAAGGACATGCGTACCCGAGTCCGAGTAACATAGAGTTTAACAACTCCCCCCTCCCCTCTCCCCCACAACCTTATAAAACCTCGGATAGAATAGGGAGCCTAATCTTGGGATATCCTACTATGGTCCAAATCCAATGATATGCAACCTGGTGTAAACAAAGCAGAGTATGAATATCATTCTCTCACTACTGAAAATGTACAAACAATAATTATCGTTCACTTCAGAATACTGAGTCCATACATGGGATACACTGTCGGTTCAACATCATTCAGATCATCACGCACATATTAACGCCTTAACATATCTTAACCAATTTTGAGTTCATGATGAGTACAAACAGGCATCATAACTTGTTGATCAAGTTCAGGACTTCAAAGATGTGTTTTTTACTGTTGCAAAAGTCTTCTTTACACTTTAGCAGTCCATAATTTGAGACGCTCACAATTATTGATGAAAAGCCAAACCAGACCTCTTTTGGCTCAAACTAACTTTTCACTTTGAGCACCTTTCTCCCTCAAAGTGAGTCTTGGGTGACAATTATGTCATCCATGATGCTGGGTAACTACCTCAAGATCTAAAAGTTTGGGATCAGAAAAATCATATATTATATGACAACAATCTATTCACGGTGTATTTCATACTTTATGTACACAAGGCTCTATGATGACAACATCACAACAAAGAAAAATAAAATAAAATAAAACAAGGGGAGAAAAACAAAAGCCACTAGAAATGTCTGACAAGACATCCATCATAAGGAAAAGAAAACCTTTTACTCACAAGGACTTTTTGATTATCCATTAATCTTCTAACTTTGAAAATTATGGTTAACACATGACATCAATAGAAACATAATTGCATATGACGTCGGACCATGTATATCAGATTGAACTTCAAGTTGCTTAACTTTCTTACAGTTATAAAATTCCTTATGCAAGTTTCATCTTGAAGCCTAAAGGCTGTCTAAGTCAAAATATGGAAACGAGAGGTAGACTAGTCTTCTATACATGAGTATAATGTAAGCCTAGCTCTGGCAACCTATCAAACAAAGTATACGACAGTCTAAAAAAGATTCGCAACAGAAATCCAGGCCTCAGCTATAATCCGATCTCGTTTCGTGCCACAAATAATTGCAAATCTTACATTGTGTTTTTTTTCAAGTATAACTTGAGAGCAAATGTCCCGACTCCTAGGTACTTTGACATCAGATTCCACTCAGAGTTTCTGAACACCCATCTTCCAGCGTTGCAATCAGACATTTTCTGTCCCCTCTTCTTACCCTCTACTCTGCCCATGATACCAGAACATTCTTATAGTTTGCTTCTGCTTCACCCCACACAAATGGATGAAGCCGAGCACAATACTTAAGGGACACTATTAAGGGTCAATTTGATCCATTTTCAATGTACATAAACCCAATAAAACCAAAATGAAATAATTAATGACGAAAAAATAATAATAATATTATTGCAGAAACAAAGGTCAGTAGCTGGAAGCCTGGAACTTCAACGGGTTCAGTTTTAGCCACATCCAATTTAGGTGAAACACAGGAAACGTCACTAGCATAAATTGTGTACATCACCTAAATACTCAAAATCAACCAAACCTAAATTCAAAATCATACAGCATGAATTTTTAGATCAAGCCTCGAATCGACACAACCTGACTTAAAGAATCACTGCAAATATCGACTTCGTCCTCTAGATAAGTTGTGGGATACACACAAAACACCCGAATAAGACACAAACGGCAAACATGCCACATGCCACCTACATTGCCTTTCACCAGCTCCGATGCAAGTACAATGCTGGTCCACCATATCATGGGGAAAATGGTATTCTAATTATCAGAAGTCACATTCATATTATCTTTAGAGAGCTGCTCAACCTTTGACAAAACTGAATTTACATTTGGAAAACATCCTAAGTTAACTAGTATTTAGAATTGATAGAGCTGCAGCCTGCATGACTACATATTAAAGCTCCCTTTCGTTTGTCAATGAAGCTTCCATCACGCATTAGGTAGCTCAGAAGTTTGAAATATAGACAAGAACAGGGAGACACTGTGATGAAAAGAATTTAAATACCTGAAGCAGAATGCGAACTAACTCTGTGCTGCCAAATCGTGAGGCTTCAAGAAAACACTGATTCACATTGTCTGCACCACCCTCAACCAGCATCCCAAGAAGCCCATGAATAACAGAAGCTGATGTTCCAGAAGACCAGCCCGCATCAAACGAACTACTGAAAAGAGTAAGAGGGAAGCAAGCTGCATCAAATGCCTCTGTAAAATCCTTCCCAGTAAGGTTCTTTCCAGCAAGATCAAGAAATATCTTGAACGCCGACAACTGAAGCTGGATCTCCGCCGCTGGGTCATGGTGTGCTTTGTCCTGGTTTCCGTGACACCGAGAATGAAACCCGATGCATTTCAATGCCCATTCTGTGAATTTTTGCACCTTAGCACCAGCCTCTGCCTTCAAGACATCATCACCATTGCATTCCTGAAGTCGTTCATGCAACCTACTTGAGGTATATACATCAAGTAAGAATTGAAGTTAGCTACAAGCATTGATGTAAGTCGTATGCATATATATAATGCTCAGGTAGAACAGGGAGTGATTTTTCCTTAAAACACAGGAACCCTCTTTATGCCAAGTCAAAGGCAAGCAAAAGAAAAGAACTTTAGTTTGATGAGCAAACATTCATACTAGATAAAAATTCATCAAAAAGAATTCATGCTAGACAAAAGCAGCCCAGTTAACTTTATCACATTTCATCAATCAAATAATGTATACATGTATGTCTTCAGAGTAACTATAATTTACTTAGCAGTGATCCAGCCAAAAAGAACAAGTTATACCTTTGTGCCATTACCGTCACGGTATCTGCAAGACTCATTGTTCGGCTCTGGCATGCCGAGACACAAGATGCAAGGAACGAAGTCCTAAGAGCTGCCCTCGTGAAGTCAAAAGCTCCGTTCGATATGGTCTTCTTAATTAACCCAGTTATACCGTGTAACTCCTCATGCGTGCTCAGAAACCAAATCGAATCCAACGAGATGCAGAGGAAATCATTTAGAGTGGACGGATCAGCCAACGATATCAAACTCTCTGCAAGGTCCCAATCATGATGACTGACGGCACTTTGAAACAGCTTTCCTAGCTCAATCCGATCTTGACGGCTGAGTTTCTTCTCATTTTCTGCATTTCCTTTCTTCCCAACCTGAGAACCTGTCGACTTGTACTTTCTAGCACTATAACAACTACCCTTAGTCGCCCCCGAATCCTCAACATATAGAGGCCCCTCTCTCGCAAATACCACATTACTTCCCTCACCAGACTCAGGAACTTTACTTTCACTTTCAATTTCTACAATCCCATTTCCAACCTGATCGATATCCATCTCAGAAGACATCTGATTTTCATCATTAGTCACCAATTTGAACCCACCTGATTTATCCATGGTCCTTTCCATCTTCTTCACCCAAAAGATTTCCTACCCTTCCCACCTCAAACCGCCAACAGTTCTCAAAACAAACACAGAATCACCATACGAACACTAGATCAAAGCATTCGACGATTACAAATTCACCAAAAACTCTTTCCTCAACCTAATTCCTTGTCAAAAGAAGGGCAATCAAAGAAAGCATAATCCAACAATCACCCTTTACTCATACTACTGGCTACAGCAAAAAAAAGCTACAACCAACCGGAATCAACAAAACCCATAAGCAATTCAGGATAACTCAATCCAAAAATGCTTGAACCTAACGTAAAATAGATGAAAAGATGCAAATCTTCAATGCCATCCACATGAAATTACAAGAATACCATGTCAAGCAGCATCAAACCGTAGAAAAACCAGAACCCATCAAAAGGAGATGAACACAGGGACCAAATAGCATCCAAAACGAAGCAAAGAAACCGATACAATTGGAGGATCTCAACTCAGCAGTACCATCATCAACAACAAAGTAAACCCTAGATAATCCCCCAATCAGCTTGCAGCATCCATTGGAGAATTCACGAAGATCCGGAAGCAACCTGAAATACCCAGAAAAAACAATTCAATCAGAAACTAAACGAAACATAGAGAAAAAATCAATGAAAATTGAAGCACCCAAAAAGCAAAAACAACGCTAGATTACAACAAACACAAACAAATTGAACCAATCCAAAGCAAAATACCCGCAACCCAGTTCAGAAATTCATAAGGGCGCAAACTAAAATGCTTCCAAATTAGGGGAGCTTTGCAAGAGAACAAAGAAATGGGTTTTTTGTTGCAAACCTGAAAGAAAAATGCTTGGCAAAGAAGAGGAGAGAGAGAGCAAAGAGGAATGAAGAAGGATGGCTGTGGAAATGAGCGAACCTCTTTTTATTCCCCCCAAAAATAAATAAAAATAAATTCAGACAGAAGGGAATCCTTTATATTTTAATTTAAACTGGTACGTCCCTTTGCTTCATTATATTTGGTGGCCTGTTTTTCCTTTTTTTATTACAGATTTCTTGTCCCAATTTTTTATTATTGATTTTTTGTTTGTTTTTGGCAGATGGACTCTCTCACTGATCAATGCAATGCAATGCAAACGCAGGGGTAAATAAATTTTTCTTTGATTTCACACAAAAACAATATTTTGTGGGGAAGCAATAAAACCCATTAACTATAGTATTAATTACATGACGTAGTTTCGACAAAAGAATATGTGTGGAGTAATTCATAAACAAATTTGAAACATCCAACCCTCCAATTCATGAATAATAATGAATACAGGCACGACAATATACGTAATCACCACTTTATAAGAAATTGTTCTACGTAATCAGCACTTTTTATAAGAAATTGTTTCCAAGTATTTTACAGGCACGACAATATACAGGCACGACAATGTTCAGAAAGTTAAATTTTATTTTTATTTTTTTTGGCCGCGAGATAGTGAAACGAAATACAAAACTAAGGGTTCTTTTCTTAGCATTTACCTCTATGACATGTGTTTCCTTAGTATTACCTCTTGATTTATTTATTTTTTAAGTAAACAAAAATCTAGATCAGCTAGAAGGGACATACAATTGTTGAGGATGTTTAGGCATTCCACCGTGGGTGTAGCTTTTGATTAGTCTTGATGTGTCCTGTGATGATTCTAATCTGTTTCTTCTTAAAAAGGTAAGTCGATCACATCATTTAAATATATGAACTAAGGTGTTGTGATTAAGACAAGTCAAATCAGTCACAAATTATATAAATTCATATATATATATATATATATATATATATATATATATAAGATTAAAGTAAGAAAATATTGTGCATGATTAGTTATGTAGGATAAATTGATATTTGATTGAACCATTTTGTTGTTTTTATTGTTTAAAAGCATTTGTCCCCATATTTAATTTGTTTACAATACTATAATTTTTGAAAACTTCATCGTCTGCAATTACCTAAGTTCTTTAATTATTATCGTTCTTTTAACTACTCTCTCCTTCTCAAATTAAGTGTCACTTGGTATACAATTTAAAAAACCAAAAAAACTTCCCATCTATATTAATTTAGTGCATTGGAAATGTGGAAATGTTGAATAAAATGGTGAATAAAAAAGGAAAAATGTGAATAAAAAAGAAAAATAAATGAAAAAGATGTAATTAATAAGGTTAATTTGATAAATTAGTAATTAATGTGCTATTGGAAATATAAAGTGACAGATATTTTGGGAAAAAAGAAAGTTAGTTAAAGTGACAGATAATATGGGAAGGAGGGAGTATTTGTATTTGATTGAACCCATAAAATAATTAAAATAAAAAGAACACCCTTAATAATAATAATTATTAATGTACCACTAGAAAATTATATTAGTATAAGATTAATGTACTGATAGAATAATGATTAATGTACCACTAGAAAATTATATTAGTACAAGATTAAGAAAAGGAGAAAGCTGTAATAGATAGATGAAAATGAAAATCAAGTGATTGAGAGAGTTTATTTAGTTGAGTTATTTTTTTAAGAACGTTGGTCCATTTTTCTTTTAAACAAAAATTGACAACTTATTTATACATGCATTTTTTTTTTCAAATAAATTTCTTTTATTTTTGTTTGGGAGATTCTATTTGGTGAATATGGGAAAGGCAAAGGGGGGGCCTCACACTCACATTCACATAAATATAAGATTCATAATAATTCATAGAGTAACAGTGAGTGAGCATCACATTCACCACTTGGTAGCTTAGCTTTGGGTTTGGTACCCTTTAGGTGGGCTCCACATCCCAACTACAATGATTGCATGTTTCCACTTTTGCCCCTGTCTTTGTCCATATTCTTGTCCATTCTCTCTTTGTTCTCTTCCTCACTCTGTCCCTCTCTTCACCATCACCCCGACTCACCGCTCTCATTCCATACGCTTTGTTCCTTCCTTCCTTGCTTATTTTTTTTTATTTTTTTCTGAGAAAAAATTAAGTCATTTTTGATAAATTTGAGTAATTTTGTAAAATTTTACTAAGGCCGTGTTCTTTTTTGCGGTTGACAAACTGCGGTGCCACAACCTATCACAATTTGCCACAATCCACCGCATTTTACCCCAAATCATTACTTTCCTCTCTCCTCACCTACCTCACATACTAATAACCTACCACAATTCCACCACACCCCACCACACCATTCCGCAAAATACCGCATAAAAGAACAATGTAAGTTGAGATTTTAAATTTACTCAAATTTATTAAAGTTATCAAGCCTTTTGAAATTTAGTTAAATTTATTTGAATTTATTTAGACTTATAACATCTTATATTATTAGTTTTAATAGTAAAAAGAATAGACTTTCTTTTTAACTAAGTCTTAATGTCATTATTAATAGTGGGTGAAATTTGAATCAATCATCCATTAAAATAGTATAAATATAAGACATGATCCACTTACATTTGAGATGTTTTTACAATAGTGAGTAAAATTTGACTCGCTCACTAATTTTTTTCAATTTGTCCTTTTTTCGGGCACATTTTGTCCAAAAATGACAACCTATAGTGTTAATCTTTAACAAAAAATAAAATAAAATAAGGAGATTGACCCTATGAGTCTACTCGGCGAACCGGGTGGGATTAAAATCCCTCACCCATCACAAGTACTCACCTGCAATCTCAGAAGGATACCACTGGATTCGAAGAGCTAAGCCGCGAAGGCGTAATTCAGCCCTGGCAAGCATTACAGGTAGTTAAGACATCATCAATAGCGATTTATAAAAAAAGCAATTATCATTGTGGATGCTGCATAGAAAAGTCATTCAGGTTAGCATCGGCGACATGAGTTTCTCTTAATGGGAGCATAGATAGGTTTGGAGATTCAGGAGGAAAAGTGTTTATGATTGGTTCAGCAGTACAAGCAGAATTGGAAGCGGTTCTTCTAGCACTTCAAGTCACAATGAAGGCAGGGTATGAGGCAATTGATATCGCCACTGACTCGGAGCTTACAATTAAGTTTTTGAATAATTCAAATTTATGTTATATTGAACTTGCTTCTTTAGTGGCTAATATAGTTGCATGTCTTAGGAACTTTCAGATGTATAAAATTTATAAAGCATCTAGAAGCATAGTCCATAGGGCACATGCTCTAGCTAAAGACATCATAAAACATTCCGGTTTGTAAGTTCCTTCTTGAAATAACATGACTATTTTGGCGAAAAAAAGTACTCACCTGCTGTTGAAAAGTTTTCACTCACCATATTTTGCCGTGAAAAATGTGTCAAATAAGGAAATCCTTACCATTGACATAGTTATTAAAATCTCGATCTTGATCTACGATCCTACGATTTAATGTTCTAAAATCCTCGATGCGATTCTACTATCTACATTCTTATCCACAATCTTATGTTGGTTAATTTCTATCTTAACTTCCCCATTAATCCGAGTTAGGATCCCGATTTTAACAACTTTGACCATTGGTAGTGGCCTTATGCTTCCCTCCAACATCAAACCTTGATTGAAGCAAAAAAAAAAAAACCCTTATATGTGAAAATTGTAGAATGAGAAGTCATGCTACTCATGCATACAATGATTATGAATAACACTCATACCATTTGAATTATCATTGCATATTTTTTAAATATGATAATATTTAAAAGACTGTGATGGATCTTATTGGTTAGTAACAAAATTATTATTAATAGTAAGAAAATAAAATCAATGCATATGTAATAATTTCTCAATATACTCCTTCAGTTCCATATTAATTGTTATAATTTTGATTTTCACGGTCTATAACGTCACTCTTTGATTGGTCATTTTTTTTTACATAATATGTTATTAACAATTACAATATTGTACTTTTATAATAGTATTTTTCGTTACAAATCTAATGGTAATAATTTATATAGCAGCTCATTGTATATATTGAGAAATTTATAGTCAAAAAACTTGAAATTTGATTGTACGGTTTCCAAAGACGACAATTAATATGGAACGGAGAGAGTATATCGTCTAGTAAAAATAGTAACATAGATTTGTATTAGTTGATTGGAATATATGTAAATATCATATAATCGTTCCAGATCTAAAAAAACACTTCATAAAGTTCTTAATTAAATCATTAGATTAAATTCTTTGGATAACCAAAATTTTATGTCTGATAAACTATAGTACTAGAGCAAAGTTACTTTCATTTGATAAATATGAAATACTTTTAGAAGAATAATTAAAATCAGAAAATGTTAGAAAAATCATAAACCATTAGTAATAAAGGCGTAACATTTATTGTCACAAATAATTAAACAAATATTATTGCAAAAATTGTAGCATCTAACAACATCATACTATACCAATCAAGTAAATGTCCAATTTTTAAAATTATTTGGAAAACTTTTTTTAGTAGCATCAAATTTCATTTTAACAAAGAGAGGTACGGTTGATTATAATTTTAAAATTTAAATGAATATATAATCGTATTTATGTAATTAGTAGTGACATTATTAGAAGATGACTATCAATCAATGCAATTTACTTTTTTAGTGAGAGAAATAAAAATGAGTAGAAATTTGATCATACTTATAATTGCAAGATAAGATGAAATATGGTAAAATTTGATCATATGGTAATTTCATAAGTTCAATGCTATTGCTATTTTTTTAAAAGTTATAATTTACGAATTTGGTAGTAAGTATACTTGTAATCAATTATTAGTACTTTTTCAATAACAAATAACTTTTTATTTATAGTAAATAATCATAGCGATATTAATCTTTTATTTTATAGGATGTGAAGACGTTCAACATGTACTTTTTTTTTTCAATTCTTTCATGTGATGTCAATAAGCTAGTAATGTGATTGTACTTAAAAAATTATGGTTAGGATTTCATATAGTATTCTTAAGGGAAAAAATATTTTATAAAAAATAATCATAAAGAAAAGTACAAAACAATAATATGGACTTTCCATGAAAACTTTTACTCTTTTCTATCTAATTTTTTATTTTTTTTGTTTTTTATTTGTGCTTGAAATATTATAATATTTTGTTCCTAAATATTTGTCACTTTTGACTTTTCAAAATCTCCAATTTAATACACCACTTTAACATTCAATTTTTTACATAATATATTTTATGTAAATATATTCATATGATAGTATTTTTCACAATTATAACGGTGTTCATCTATATCTATATCTATATTAAACTAAGGAAAATTCATTCTTAAATAGTGAAATTTGGGAGATTTGGTTGCTCCTATCCTACTTATAAACCTAAGTAATGTCAATTAAAAGATATATTATATCTATATTAAAATCAAACCATCTAAGAAAAATTCATACTAAATGGTGAAATTTTGGAGGTTTGATTGCTCCTAACCTACTTCTAAACCTAAGTAATGTCAAATAAAAGATATATTAATCATTCTAGTTAATATGAGATTAAGTACTTTTTACCTTTTCTTCGCCAAAGTTTAACAACATAGTAAATAAAAAACAAAATTTAAAATACTAAAATCAATTTTGTAATGATGAAAATTCTATAACATAATTAAAAACATAAAGAAAATAGAATTAACATTATCATTATTGCAATTTTTGAATTAATCGTCACCGTGGTCACATATACAAAATATTTGATCAATAATTCTCAAAGTGGAATTATCATAAGCTTAACAAATTATATATGAAAGTTAATGTTAGATAAGTAAATAATAAAGGCTAACATATTTTTGTTTGACAAATATAGTTCAAACCTACTTCTTATTACATATAATATAAATCCATTTTAATGTTTTCTCTAATTAATGATTATAAAAAAAGAATATTAATTGCAAGTTATGTATATATTTCAATTAGTATGCTTTTGGAACCATATAACTGAAATTATAATTAAAATGTGTTTATATTATGAAAGTATATGAATAATGATGGTAGAATTTTTTTTCAATAATATTAACTATCAAATATAAATTTATTGTGATTATAATTTAATCCTAGAAATAATTTCAAATAAATTAATGAACACACGGGTCACAATAAATAGTTTTACATTTCTCATTGCATTAATTGTATAATTAGTTGTCGAAGTTTATAAATTAAAGTTTCATTGTACGAACCCAGAAGTATAGTTAATTGTCGAAGTTTATAAATTAAAGTTTGATTGTACGAACCCAGAAGTGACAAATCATATATATATATAAATAAATTGGATCGCAATAATCCCTACTTTCAATTTACATTATGGTGGTCCAAAAAAAAAATTTGTATTGTAGTGGTACCAAATCCACCACCACATTCTTTTTATTTTTTTCATGCCTAACCCATTGTTTTTAGTTTTTTCGTTTTTGCCCCTAAAAAGGCAATGAAGCGTAGTTACTAAAACATTTTTTAAATTATTTTTTGAGATTCCGAACAATTATTATGATTTTTTAAAAAGAATAAAAGTGAAAAAATCGTAAAAAATAGAAAAAAAATTAAAAAAAATTATAAGAAACGTCGTAAATTCATTAAAAATCATGGTAAAATGTTATAGTAAATTTTGAATCAAATGCAACACAAAATCTATGATATTTAGGATATACTCTCGATGATGTCTCACTACAATCCAATTTTTTTTTTTTACCACAAGAACCCAAATTGATAGTAGAGATTATTATTGTCCGATACGTACGTAAAAGGCGGGATTATTAGAATCCAATTTTCCTATATATATATATATGCACATATATATATCTATATATATATATATATATGCACACACACACACACACACACACACACACACACACATATATATATATATATATATATAGACACACACACGGGTACAAGTATAAGGATGGCAATATGCATGTTTTAATAAGGGCATTTTCAAAAATCTAAACTTAATGATTTTTACTTTAAAATTTTTTTTTAAAAAAATGACATGTTATTGAATATGAAATAGGAGGTAAATTAAGAATTAAGTGCTTGTTAAATACCCGTAAACACAAAATTTCAATATATCTGGCATTTGAATATTAAAATTTCAATATGGAAAAAGATTATAAACAACTCGTTGAACACTTTTTTTTATTTTGTGTTTGTCACAAATATTGATATCCTTACCTATTTTTTAAAATTTTCATTTCACCCTAACTCATTATTATTATTATTATTATTATTATTAATGTTATTGTTATTATTATTATTATTGTCATTTGTAACACCCCCAGGATATTAATCATCAGATTAAGCTAATGACTCTCTTAACCTAATGATTACCGCAGCGGAAATACTCACCTGAGGGCATTACCGCCGTCCATCAGAGATGGACAAAGCTAAACTACCACCCAAATCACAACCATAATACGAAAGCCTTAAACATACAACCAAAAACCATAACATGAACTTTTAGGCACAAACTTAAACCACGACATAATAAATCCCAAACATTATACAAACCACAAGCTAAACAAAATCTCTAATACGTCTCAGAAGCAACCTCCCGTTCACTGCTGTTCCTTAGGATTTCTTTGAACTTTGTCCGTCCAGAACCCTTTCCTTTCCTTTTGTCGGGCTCCCTAAAAGAAAACAACAACTTAAAAGAATGAGATTAACTCACTATGTATACCCCTTTAGCAAAGAATAAAAGTTTAGAAATTTAATTGCTTACTTTAGCGCGGTTCCATTAAATTACAATAATTAAGAGAGATAGAGAAATAAACCTTGAGTAAGATAAACTTACATAACGTAGTCACACTTAACCCCTCTGAAGTAAACTGAACTTCATTGGAAACCAAAGCGTGAGTTCTTACTTTAATTGTACTTGATCATAAAATAAAGAAGGAAATAGTCATGAAGAACTTGACTTTTATCATGCATGAAGTAAACAGGACCCTTTAAGAGAACACTCGTATGAAACTTAGTGCGAAACCTTTAAAACATTCCCTTCACATAAAACCGTAAAACTTAGCTTTAAAGTAACTCTTGGTTGTCTTAAAACTTATAAGAAGGTCCCCTACTTGCGATCATCGACTAAGCCTCCATATGCGCATACCCGGACCGATCGGGAGATCCGGATGGTGGATAACTATCTTGTACTGGCCAAATTTCCATGGTGTGCACTTAAGACACTAAATACATACTTTTCCCTGGTGTGCACTAAGGGTAACCGCACTAAGGCACGGTTACCCTGGTGTGCACTAAGGCACGTTTAATCATGGTGTGCGCTAAGGCACGAGTTCCCTGGTGTACTCTGAGGCACGGTAAAGCATGGGCGGGACCTTTATTAACCTTAGAAACTTTAAAACTTAAACCTTGAACACTGGAAACCATTTAATCCTTAACCAATCTTATTCCTAACTTGAAGATATTTCATAAAGCCTCTTGAACATAAATTGTTCTTGTGCGGAAATATAATACATGAAGTACCAATAGTATCAAAGTATTGACTTAGCATAAGGTGCTTTATAAAAAAAAGAATGCGTAGCATAAGCCCTTAAAGTAATAGTAAAATAACTTGATAATTTGACCAGAAATTCATACGATTTGCGTAAACCTTTGGACATAAAGCTTAAGTGTTTGCATATAAGCATGAATGATAGAATGAACATAACGAATTTGGCATAAAAAGAATAATTCATAATAATATGCATAAAATATCAGGCGATATACGTACCTGTAGACTTAAAAAAAACACACACACTGGACGCGCAGGGACTTGAACAACTTGAGTGCAACGATCTCTTGGAAGGACTTAAAAAGAAAAAAAAATGATCATGAATTAGGATCTAACTTAGGTGGGAAGATTGAGAAATAACTTTAATAAATCTTCATAGCTCAATAAAGAACTTATTTCTCTAAGGCGCACTCATAAGGTCATAACTTTTCCCACAAGAATCATATCAAGGCATAAAAGGATTTTTCGGAAAGCTTGGATCACCAACTACAACTTTCTAGTTAATCATAAAGGCCAAAAACATGGTTAAGAGGGTTAAAAACCCTTATCTTAACAAGCTGCCCATAAATAAACACTTTAAACATCCCTCCTTCGGAGAATCATAACTCAAGCTATACATATCGGTTTGGGGCATGTAACCTGTCTATGGAAAGCTTGTGACTCATACTTAAACTTTCATTTTAGCCACAAACTGATTTAAGCATGGGAAAAAGTCAGATTTTGGCCAAGAACAGAGGCAGTCACCAAAACATATTCTGGGTAAACTCAATTTAGTAACCTCTACTTGGGGGGCTCATAACTCTCTCTCCCGATATTCTATGACCATGCATTATACCTTTCTGAAAAGCTCAAAGTGTCCCCTACAACTTTCATGTTTAGAGTTTAAACCAAGAGGACCTTAAACCTATAAAAATGCACATCTTTGGACTGACTATGAAAAATTCTCAATTTTTCGTCATCTTACGATTTTGGCCATAATTCACAATATACATATCGAAATGACGAGCTACAAAAATCGGGTTTTAGCTAACACTTTATACTACCTAATCATGCCATAAAATAGCTCAAAATAACATCTCCTAATCACTGGAAAAATAAAAAACCAACCAGGTTACACACTCACTCATAAAACCACTTGCATGAATGATTAACCTCATGATTTACTTTAAACACTTCTAAAATCCTACATTTTCATCACCAATACAAATTTCCAGAATCTTAAACATGAAAAAACCTTCATCTTTAATCAGATTCCATACATGCAAAGCCCAATTCAACATCTACCATGCTCCTAGACATTATACTTCACAAATTCAACATTTAAAAGTCATAAAGATAATCTTTTTGCTAACCAAATCTCATTTTAAACACATGCATTTACATTTAACCAACAAACTCACTCTTTCATAAAGTATCCAACCTCCTAAACCACATGCATGTCACAATCTATCATCATCCATGCTCATTTAATCATAAAAACACAAGATTATCTCAAACTTACCCAAACTTTCACTTGATTTCCTTAGTTCCTAGGAACCCCCTCTTGAATACTTTGAAATCCTTGAGTGATCTTTGGGAAAACCTAAGAATTACAAGGAGGAGAAATGTAAAACACAAACTTGATTCATCTTTAAGAAGAAGAGCGAAAGATGGAGTGGGATACCCTTGAAATAAGAGCAGGAAAAAAGAGAGAGGAGATGATGGTGTTGATTCGACGGTGGCCGGAAAGATCGCCGGCGTGGCGGCTGGTGGTAGCCGGCAGGGCAGCAGCAAGGTGGCAGTGAGGGCTAGGGGAGACGGATAGCACAAGTGAGGAAGACAGCAAGAGTGATGAGGGTGCTTGAGAGTCTTGAGATTATCTTTTAAAAAATGATACTCATCCTCCATCTAACACACACATATATATATATATATATATATATATATATATATATATATATATATATATATATATCTATATTAACTTAAGCCCAACAAGACTCCCTCCTTCTTCTTCTTGGATTAGCCGGCTAACATGGCCCAATTAACACAAAATTTATCAATTTAAATCTCCCCTCTTATACTTATATTTCCCTAATTCTCCAAATTACCGAGCGAAATTTATTAAACCGTAAAAATATTATTGGTAATCCAAATAAATATATCCATACACCTCCTTGAAATTTTTCATAATTATAACCTAAATTAAATCGAATAAGAGAAGGACCCGATGTATCGGTCTCGGAAAAAAAATTCGTAAACTACCATGATCACCAAAAAATTATCAAAAGAGATTCATAAAAGAAAAGAAAATTCTCCGACTGATAAACTTGACGATCGTTGCACTGTTCAAGTCCTGCAAAATACACACTTAGTTAGAAGGAACACGCGCGTTAATAATTTGTGATTTATTCCTAACCTTAATTATTGACGCTAATTAATACGTATTAAGGGGTGATTTTCTTCGGGTTATTACATCATTACTACTACAACTACTACTATTACCATCTATTACCATCTATTATTAATATTAATATTATTATTATTATTATTATTATTATTATTATTATTATTATTATTATTATTATTATTATATAAGAAGCAAATAAGGGAGTTTTGCCTACTTTTGATTTACCAAAATTCCCTCGCTCATATTGCTTTATCACAATTTTGGTATACAACATTAATTATCCTTAGTTATAATATCTAATTATATATTATTTTTATTTTGTTTTATTATTATTATTATTATTAGTATTAAGTATTATTAATATTACTATTATTATTATTTATTATTATTTTTATTTACAAATTAGGCTTATCACAATTTTGGTATACAATACTAATCATCCTTGCTTATAATATCTATTATATATAATAATAATAAATAATAATAATAATAATTATTATTATTTACAAATTAAGTCTATATTCAAGCTTAATTTCAATATTTTTTTAATCTCTTTTATACCGATTTGTTTTCTTTGGAACATTAATGATTTTCTTACTACATAATCATATTATACTTAACTTTTTATTAGTCTTAACTATATTGTTTGTTATTCTCAGCAACTGCCCATTAAATATTTTAAATATTTATATCAATCCTTTGAAACGTTACTGGTAATTTTGGTTATGTTGTGTAATTATATTTGAGACAAAGCTTTCTGTTATGGTGAAGGATATATACGTATTTGGGTAACAACTTAGATGAATTATATTTAACGACAATGTGACATTAAATTTAATTAACAATATATTTGAAATATGTGGAGATATAATAGCTATTTAGAATAGACATGCATAATTATATGCTCATATATGGAGTTATTTGCACGATTTATGCATATATAAAAATGCATATTGGCTAGAAATAACACTCACACCCTATTCTTTCATTAGGTATGTCGAAGTTGGGTAAGTAAAGTTTGGTCGATTTGAGTATGTTTGGATAGTTTATACAAAAGTAGGTAATGACTTCTTTTAAAAATTAAAAAAGTTATGTAAATTTTGGTAGACGAAGGCAATGTTTGGCAAATAAGCTTTTTATGATGCAAATTATTTGTATTATTAAGGATTTACTTTAAAGTGGTTTTTAAGAGTAGATCTCTTTTGGACCTAATGTCATACTTATGTTATAGGGTTATTGACCTTAAGGGATGACCCAAGAAGCAAATTGAACCTGAAGAATTAGGTGGACAATGATGATCCAAATTGTAAAATATGTGGGAATAAAAAAGGCTGAGCACGCATTTGATGATAAATTCAATTGAGTGCACCCATTAATTATTCAACCACGACAGAATTTCAACAACGGTAGTGCTCCCCTCCATATTCATTTTCAGTCATTGTTCTCCCATTAACTCATTATCATCAATAAATCAAACAAAGAAAACAAGCTCCATTATTATTTTCAACCACTGAGGAATTAAAGAAGGAGAGAATAATGCATGGAAAATATACATATGGATAATTTCGAGCAGACATTTCGTCGAACATCTTCTGAGCACTCTCCAAATCACCACTCTGAATGAACCCGTTAATCAAAATGTTGATGGACATTGTATTTTTCCTAGGATTGAGGCTGTACAAACTCAACACAATATCCCATTTGTCCAAGCTTGTCATACATGTTCATTAGGTGGTTGTTTAAAAACTTGTCGAGAAAACACTCGAAAGTAATTAAGTTGTTTGGTCAAGGATAGAGACTTTGTGGGCACGCAAGCTTGAATTAGGAGGGAGAAGGGATTTGGGTCTGACCATATTTTTTATTTGAATCGCTTGAATGCTTCGTTCAGGCACACTCAGTGTTAAAACTTACAAAACAAGCTCCCTATGTAATTTTTCCATTCTTGATTCTCTCCTTCAAATTCTCAGTGATTGAAAAAAGTCACAGAGTTTGTTTTCTTTATTTGATTTATATATGAGAATTGAGTTGATGTGAGAGTAATGACTGAAAATGGATATGGAGGAGAGCATCACACCACTGTTGAATAATTCATAGTGCACTCAGTGCTAAACCACAGTTACAACTTTTATAATCCATGGTTTTACTTTGTTGCAAACCATGGTTACAACTTGAATAAAATATAACAAATTTTTTTGGCGTAAAGTTTCCAGGACATCTTGAACAAGTGACTGGAAAAATTAAAAAATTTAAATTGAAAAAGTCATGTCACTTCAATCTTTTTGGTCCTCATATATTTTACAATTTAAAACCTCATTATCCTCCTAACCTTTCATAGCCAATTTGCTTCTTGGACTATCCCTTAGGGTCAATAACTCTATGTTATATCCTCTTCTCACACACGATAGTCCACTAAATACACACCACCCTATAGAGGCGCCAAGTAAATGGACTAATGATCGACGTAAAAAAAAATGCACACCACCTTATTATAAAAAGCGAAAATCACAAGTCCAATTGTCAAGATGGGTTAGGGACCAATAGAAATCATTTGGAGAAATTTGTAAAATCTCTCTCAATAGATTGGATGAGGAAGCGCATAAAGTAGCAAAGGTTGGTTGCATTTTGGGTTGTAACCACAATGATCAAGAAGCGGCAACAGAAATCTTGAAGGATAAATGGCTGGGAAAAAGTAAGGCAAAAAAGAAAAAATGACCTTGACTAAGGCCACGTTCTTTGATACGACTGGTTACGGTGCGGTGCGGTGTGGAGGAATGTGGTGGGCTGAGAAAAGTTGTGGTGAATTGTGGTGGGTTGGGAAAAATTGTGGTGGGTTGTAGTGGAATATGGAAAGTTAAACTTTTAATAAAAAAAATTAAATTAGATAAGTAGATTGAGGTGGGTTATGGTAGATTGTGATGGATTGTGGTGGGTTGTGGTGGAATGTGGAAAGTTGCGGTGCGGTGTGACACCATAGCATGCCAACCACATAAATGAATGGGGCCTAACTATTTTTTTTTTGATGTATTTATTAATTGATTAACTATATATTTTACTGTAATTGTCAAATTATTATATTATGCAATTTTATGCAGTATATGCATTCCAATTTGCACTTTGAACAATGAAAGAAAATGGTATTACTTTATTAATTTTTATTTTTTTGGAAGCATTGTGCATGAGATTCTTATTCCTCGTTGAACTATAATTATAATACATCATTATATCTCTAGTCTTAAATTATAATATTCACGTACGAATTTATTCATGTTGTGAAAAGGATGGTGGCATATTAGGGTATCAATGGTGTGCATCATCCACCACATCTCCTACTTTTGTACCCACTTAAACCATGTCAGGGGAATATAGTTATCCATACTTAAAGTTTGATTGATTTTTTACTCTAGCCAACTTGATTTGTCCACAACTCCACATCATAGTCCTCTAGTTTTCATCGTCTCATTGATCGATAGGACTACTTATACTGATTGAGTTCTATACCGCGCATATTTATATGTTAACGTCCATAATATATCACAAGAAACATACTATACAAATATTAAGTGTTAAGAATATATTAGTTATAGGGTTAGTTAGATATTATTTTCTTTATTTTCTTGTTTTCCTCTTAGTATATATACACCTTCAGGGCTTGTACTTCCTCTCTCAATTCAATACAATTTCTTTCATTACTTTTCTCTCGTTTCTCCTTCTCATCTATGTTTTTCATTCAATCTTGAGATGATTAACATGGTATCAGAGCTTTGCACAATTCTCTCTTCTGTTTCGATTTTCTAAAAGTTTCAGAAGATTAGGGTTCTTGAAGATTCATTGTTTTCGTTTCAAGCTTCAGAAGTCCAGAAAGTTTTTTTTGAAGTTTTTCGATGGAAGCTGCTAACAATGCTACTGATAACACAACATTGTACTCTGGTAACGTAAATGATCCTAATCACATTCTTTATCTGCATCCTAGTGATAATCCTAACAATGTCTTAGTTAGCGATTTGTTGAATGGGGAAAATTATGGCAATTGGAGGAAGGCTATTGAGATTGCTTTAATTGCTAAAAATAAGCTAGGGTTTGTTTTGGGAACCCACGGGAAACCTACGAATGTTCAATTTGTACCACAATGGGAAAGATGTGACAAGATGGTACAATCTTGGTTGATGAATGCTGTTGTTCATGATATAGCTCAAAGCATTTTGTTTTCTGCTAATTTAAGAGATGTTTGGGTTCAATTGGAACAAAGATTTGGTGAAGCAGATGGTACTAAAATTTTCAGAATTCAAAGGGAATTGATGACTATTTCTCAAGGGAATTCCTCGGTTATCGATTACTTTACAAAGATTAAGAAATTGTGGGATGATTACAATTGTTTGATTTCTATTCCTAGTTGTGCTTGTGGTTTAGCATGTCAGATTTTGCAGACTGCCCAGAAATTGATCAGTGACCAGCAATTGATGCAATTCTTAGTTGGTTTGGATGAGAGTTATCGGGTAACAAGAGGTAACATTCTTATGTTGAAGCCTTTGCCTAATATTGATCAAGTTTATCAAATGGTTCTACAAGAAGAGAAGCAAAGATCGTTGTGTGGATCGCAATACAACACTACTTCATCGGCATTCAATTCACAAGTTGAAGAATCAGCTTTTGCTGTTCAGCAAAAGAGTTACAAACCACCTTCAAGATACAATCAGTACAGTTCAAATCAGCAGAAGTTTGAGCAAAAGAATTTCAATAAGTCATCGTATCCTGTCAAGAACGATTTGAACAGGTCTTCTGGATCTCAAGACAGACGTTTCTTTTGTGATTACTGCAAGATTTTTGGTCACACAATACAAAGATGTTATAAAATTCCTGGTTACCCTCCTGGACATAAGTTTTATAGAGGGAATAAGGTAGCAGCTATGGTTCAACCTGATTCAGAAGTTCCTAATGATAGTTCCATGGCTCAAAACTTGCCTCAAGACCAACGAAATCCATCTCCTATTCTTTCTACTGAGCAGTATGATCAGGTCATGCAGATGATACAACAATATCAGGCTTATCAGACTCAGAATTTGGAAGAAAATGGTGCTGCTGGTTTCTTTGCTGGCACAAGTTTTGCAGGTAACTCCTATCGATTTACAAATAATAATGTTACTTGGATAATTGATAGTGGTGCCTCCAATCATGTTACATGTGATATATCTTTGTTACATAATGTCAAACTTCTTGATCAACCATCTTTCATTGTGATTCCAAATGGAAAAAGATCTTTAATAGAATATACAGGTTCTTTAATGCTTCGGCCAAACCTAGAGCTTCGTAATGTTTTATTTGTTCTAGATTTTACATACAATTTGTTATCAGTTCATAAGCTTGTTGATCAGTTTCAAGCTTGTGTTATTTTCTTTCCAAATAAATGCATTCTTCAGGGCCTCAGCACAAACATCATTCTCCATCTTGGTGAAGAAAAGAAAGGGTTATACACTGTTGATCAGATTCAAAGCAAGGGTTCTTGTATTCAGAAGGATAAAGCTACAGCGTTTCTTTCTAAAGCTGAGATTTGGCATTTTAGACTTGGACATCTCCCTTTTGATCAGCTTAAGCATACTGGTGTTTTGAATTCATGTAAAGATGATCAGTATAGGGTGTGTCAAATTTGTCCTATGGCTAAGTTTCACAGAAAATCCTTTCCTAATAGTATTACAATAACTACGAGATGTTTTGAACTTTTACATGTTGATATATGGGGTCCTTGTTCTTACAAAACATATGATAGATTTTCATATTTCTTATCCATGGTTGATGATTACTCTAGATGTACTTGGACTATCTTGATGGCTAATAAAGGTTCTGCTATATCTTCCTTAAAGAATTTTGTTCTGTTTGTAGAAAAACAGTTTAATGCCTCTGTCAAAGTTATTCGAACTGATAATGGCCTTGAGTTCAAGGACCATACTGTTTTAGATTTTTATGCAGAGAAAGGCATTCTTCATCAAACAACTTGTGTGGATACAGCACAACAGAATGGCATAGTGGAGAGAAAACATCAACATATCTTGCAAGTGGTAAGGGCTTTGTTATTTCAGTCTAAATTACCAAACAAATTTTGGGGTGAGGCTTTAATGACTGCTGTGTATCTTATAAATAGAATGCCTACTGCTGTTTTAAATAATAAGAGTCCATATGAGATTCTGTATGATAACAAACCTTCTTATGATCATCTCAAATCTTTTGGTTGTTTAGCTTATGCAGCAACTTTAAAGAGAAATAGGGACAAATTACAACCTAGAGCAAAGCCTTGTGTTTTTTTGGGGTATCCAGCAGATAAAAAGGCTTATAAGTTGCTTGATATCTCTTCTAAACAAGTTTTTTTATTCAAGAGATGTCACCTTCTATGAAAACATTTATCCTTTTCATATGTTGCCACCTAGTTCTGATGTTCCTTTGCCTATTATACCTGAATTTATTTCTGACAGTTTTTTTGAGGGTTTTAATGTTCCTCAGGCTGATAGCCATACTTCCACTGACATCGACACTAATCGCATTTAATGATGTATCTTCTGAACCCAGCAATTCTTCTCAAGATTTTCTTGAGACTATGTCACCAGAACAAAATGATCTTGAACAAAGTCATGATCATTCTTCTCAACAAATTGTTCCTGCTGTTTCTCCTAATAATGTTGATGTTCCTATTGTTTCCAGGCAGCCTATCAGAAAGTCATCCAGAAACATAAAGAAACCTCAGTATTTAGCAAATTATCATTGTAATTTACCAGATACTAACATTTTTTATCAAGATTTCTATGCTTTTCAGAGTAAGCTGCAGGAATATCAAGAACCAAAGTCATATGAGCAGGCTTCTAAAGATCCAAACTGGGTCCAAGCAATGCAAAAAGAAGTTGATGCTTTGCTGAAAACCAACACTTGGGAAACAGTTGATCTTCCTCCTGGAAAGAAAGCAATCAATAGTAAGTGGGTATACAAAGTTAAACTGAAGGCTGATGGCACTCTTGAGAGGTTCAAAGCCAGACTAGTCATACGAGGTTTCACACAACAGTATGGAATTGACTATCAAGAAGTCTTTTCTCCGGTTGTAAAAATGACTACCATCCGCAACATTATTGCCTTAGCAGCATCAAGAGGCTGGTTTCTTTCACAATTAGATGTAAATAATGCTTTTCTTCATGGTGACTTAGACGAAGAAGTATACATGGAGATGCCCAAAGGAATTCCAAATCCAAACAACAAAGTTTGCCGGTTGAAGAAGTCACTATATGGTTTGAAGCAAGCAAGCAGACAATGGTTTTCTAAACTCAGTCAAACTTTAATTTCTTTGGGATATCAACAATCTAAGAATGATTACTCCCTTTTTATTAATAAATCTTCTACTGATATCTCCATTCTTGCTGTCTATGTAGATGACATACTTCTCACTGGTTCAAATCAAGATGAGATTGCACATGTCAAGCAACATCTCAACAGCATGTTTGGTATCAAAGATCTGGGAAAGCTCAATTACTTTCTGGGATTAGAAGTTTCACATGTCTCTCAGGGTGTTATTTTATCTCAACACAAATTCACTAAAGAACTACTAGCTGATTGTGGTCCTTTACACCCTGCTCCTGCTGTGACTCCTCTTCCTATTAATATAAAATTAGATCCTGAAGAAGGAGAGTTACTGACTGATGCTTTATCTTACAGGTCTCTGGTGGGGAAGATTAATTTCCTCACAAATACAAGGCCTGACCTCAGCTTTACTGCACAGACTCTAAGTCAGTTCATGCAACAGCCTCGATCAAGCCATCTCAAAGCCCTCAAACATACACTCAGATACATTAGAGATACTGCTGGTTTTGGCATCCTTCTCAAAGGATCTGACAAACTTAACATCAAAGCTTTCTCAGATTCCGACTGGGGTGCGTGTTCTTTCACTCGCAGATCTGTCACTGGGTATCTTATTCTACTGGGAGATTCACCTATCAGTTGGAAGAGCAAAAAGCAAGGCACAGTTTCTAGGTCTTCCTCGAATTTGAGCTATATCTCAAACACTGTAGTAACTTGGCTCGATTGCTGGAAGAGTTGGGAGTGGCTTCATTAAAACCTGTGACCCTCTTTTGTGACAACCAATCAGCAATACATATTGGAAAGAATCCAGTTTTCCATGAACGAACCAAGCACATTGACATTGATTGCTACTTCACAAGGGAGAAGGTTATGGAGGGTCTTCTTCAACTCACTCATTTGCCAACTCAAGAGCAACTTGCTGATGTATTAACTAAAATTCTTCCATCTTCTCAACAGAATTTTATATTATCCAAGCTTGGTTTAGTTTCACATACATCCAAGCTTGAGGGGGGATGTTAAGAATATATTAGTTATAGGGTTAGTTAGATATTATTTTCTTTATTTTCTTGTTTTCCTCTTAGTATATATACACCTTCAGGGCTTGTACTTCCTCTCTCAATTCAATACAATTTCTTTCATTACTTTTCTCTCGTTTCTCCTTCTCATCTATGTTTTTCATTCAATCTTGAGATGATTAACATTAAGCAAAAAAAATTAAATTTTAGTGTGAGTCTTTGAAAGGATTTAGATATAATTAGGGTTAACTTGACAAACATAACTTATAAGTTATAAGCTTGGGGAAATCGATTCCAATAGATCCAAAACAAAATATGCGAACACTATACTATATGATGGAATGACAAAAAACTTAGATACGTGGATTCTTTCTTGAAAATATGATGCTTACAAAGTACATATATTTTCCTAAACTTCAGGTATTTGTATTTGATATATATCAATCATCAATATTTTAGATACTCTTTAGATGCACCGACGTGCAGTAGTGAAGCCACGATTATAAATTAGGGGTGTCAAGATAAAATTTAATAAAAAGGAAAAATTATATTGGAACGAATTTTGAAAATTTAGCATATTCAAATAACACAAAAGTTTAATGACATAGTTTTGAAAAAAAAAATACTTACTTTAAAACTTAAGTCATCCTTGACGAGTAGTCATATGCTGATAGTAAAACATAATTTCATAGCTGGTCACAACAATATTTTAATTTGTAAATAATAAATCAAACAAATAATCTTAGATTATTTGAATTATGATATTTGGACAAAATAAACCAATTAAAGAACCCTAATCGTTCTATTCATAAATTATGATGGGAAATTGGATTCTAATAATACGAACTTTTGACCTATAAGACTTAACAATATGAACTTTCGATTCAGTGATTAATAATATAAACTTTGACCCCCTATTGCCCCCAATAACATGCCACCGAGTTAAGATTAACTTAGCTCGGTGGCGATCCTAGCTGGCAGCGGAGGGATGAGTTTAGTCAATTTTGACTTGCCTAGTCAGCATTATTTGTCCACCTCAAACCCCCCATCTCTCTTTCTCTCTCCTCTCTCTACATTTCCCCCATTTTTTCAGCAGATGCCCGACCACCACAATCCCACATACCTCCAACCTCCGACGATCCCAACCTCCAACCTCCGCCGACGCCGATTCGTCTCCTCCGCACGCCCACTTTCGACGAGTCCGACTCAGTCCTCGAATCTCCGACAAGAATTTGGAGCTCTCCCTCTTCGACGCACCTAATTCCGCCCCCTGATTCTTGCCGGAGGGAGAGCTCCAAATTCTTTCCCACCATAGTTGCTGCAGATTGGGTTCCTCATGGCCTCTCTAATGGACATGTTTTCGGCTCGAAGTTTATCGTTCTCTTGCCTTAGGATCGAGTTCTCATGCCTCTCCAATTGAGTATACACACACAAAAAAGAAAAATCCAGTTCAGAAAGGGTTTGAAGGTGTCGAAAATGGCGGAAAGAGGTGAGAATTTGGAGAAACCTTCATCTGGGTGAGACGATTTTGGAACCAGAACTTGACTTGGCGTGTCTCCAAGCATAGACGCTTGCTTAGCTCCAACCTTTGCTTCTCGTCCGGATGAGGGCACTCTTTGAACACACTATCACAAACCCAGAAAATCAAACCCAATTCAGAAACCCAGAAAACAAAAAACAAACGAGAGAGATAAGATGAATACGCTTCGAGTTCTTGAATTTGCTGAGGGAGAGCTCCAACTTCTTGCCGGAGATGTCGAGGACTGAGTCGGACTCGTCGAAAGTGGGCGTGCGGAGGAGACGAATCGGCGCCGGAGGAGGGCGGAGGTTGGGATCGTCAGAGGAGGAGGTATGTGGGATTGTGGTGGTCGGGCATCTGCTGAAAAAATGGGGGAAATGTAGAGAGAGGAGAGAGAAAGAGAGATGGGGGGTTTGAGGTGGACAAATAATGCTGACTAGGCAAGTCAAAATTGACTAAACTCATCTCTCCACCGCCAGCTAGGATCGCCACCGAGTTAAGTTAATCTTAACTCGGTGGCGTGTTATTGGGGCAACAGGGGGGTCAAAGTTCATATTATTAATCACTGAATCGAAAGTTCGTATTATTAAGTCTTATATGCCAAAAGTTCGTATTATTAGAATCCAATTTCCCAATTATGATTTCATCATTAAATTGGTAAATTTACTAATTATTTAATATAACTTTAACCAAAATTAATAAACTTGGGAGGGCGGTAGCCCAATTAAAACATATGCGAAAATAAATCGGTTGAATTGTAAAAAATGATCATGTAAACCCCTAATCTCTAAGGGTGTGTTTGGAAAATGATTTCTGAGGAAATTGTTTTCTATGAGAAATGGTTTTCCAAGAAAAATGGTTTTCCATGCCAAATTTTCTCTTGTTTGGTAGGAGATAAATTATTTTTCAAAAAATGATCATTTATGTCGGTATAAGTAGCGATATATGCTACAAATGAAAATATTTGGAGCTTAAAATTCATATTTGAACTTTTCTTAATCATTTCTATCGTGTTATAAAGTTTCGTGACAAACGGATAAAATTGAATTTTACTTTTAAGTTTTAGTCATATTTAACCGCAAAAAAATGCCGACAAAAGTGGCGATACATGTTACAAATGAAAATATTTGAAGCTCAAAATTCATATTTGAGCTTTTTTTAATCATTTCTATGGTATTGTAAAGTTTCGTGACAAACTGAGAAAATTGAATTTTGCTCTTAAGTTTCAGTCATATTTAACTGCAAAAAAATGTCGATAAAAGTGGCGATATATGTTACAAATGAAAGTATTTGGAGCTTTGATATTTTCTTAGTTCATACTATCAAATCATAAAGTTTCGATTCAAACAGTTCAGTTTGAATTTTTAAAAGTTTCAATCAGTTTTAGGGCAAAAACTTCTGATCTGATGTATATCAAGATAAATGTTATCAAATAAAAATATTTTGAGCTAAAAATTTATATTTGACGTTTTTTTAATCAATTCTATCGTGTTACAAAATTTCGAGCAAAACCATCAATATTAAATTTCAGCCTCAAATTTCAGTTAGAGTTAGTAGTAAAAATCGATCCAACAATCAATGGTGAAAATGATTTTTCTAGGTTGAACAAAGGAAGTCAATTTCCTTCCTTTAGAGGAAAATGATTTTCTTTGGAAATGATTTTTAAACTTCTTTTGTACCAAACACTAAAAAATTGGGAAAATATTTTCATGTTTTTCCCCCCCCCCCACCAAACACACTCTAAGTCTAACCTCAAGGTCAAACGCGTGTTATATATTCACTTTCAACAACCAAATTTAAATAGTTGAATTGTAAAAACCTAAGCCTTGAACCACTAACCTCAAGATCAAACACGCAACTAAAGGAAAGTAATAGACAAAACCATCCAACTAACCTCAATGCATCTTGAACTTTATGTCATTATTTAATATCTTTTTATTTTTAACTATCAAAATAGCTCCAAACTAATTTTGTTTTTCCAAAAAAGTTAGGGGTCAATTGACTCCCTGATCCAAGGTGACTTCGCCACTGCCGACGTGAATGTTGTATGAATGACCCAAATAAATTAAACAGGTAATTGCTAAGTTAACTATCACCTTATTCGATAAGGTCTCTAGTGATCATTAGTCTATACCATAGTCTCTTTGACCCCATCATAGCCTAGTTTAAACACACACACACACACACACACACATATATATGTTTGCAGTATGAGCTTGACAAAAAACTAAATTGAGATATTTTAAGTTTTATGTATAGTACTTTTTAGACTTCATGTGTTGAAAACTATTTCTTAAGTACCTTAAATATTAATTGTGGCTCAAGATTTTGAGGAGTCATTCCGACAATGTCCAGTGAGAAACTCTATTGAAGAATCAAAAAGCACGAGTGAATGATAATTTTACCCCTCCCTTATGTTATCGTCTTCCTTTATCTTCTTCTTTTGATCTCCTTCTTCCTTCTTTCATGGACACTATTATTAGAAATTTTTGCCTTGGTTAAAGATAATCTCCCTACCAAAAAGAATAAGATAATGACCCACAAGCATAAAAGTAGGACCACATAGTTGAATAAGGACACATAGATATGAAATCACTTCATACAAGAATTAGGTTTAAAGGGCATACATTAGTTCAAAGTAGTACTGAACAAGGTTTAATCTGAAATTGAGAAGCAAAGACTCGAACTTTCTGTGACATTAGGATATTTTTTGGTTCAACTATTCACTACAAGATTATCCATATGTCATACACATATGCGATTTGTATTACTCAACATATCTTATCAGGATAAACTTCATTCACAATCTGTATCACTCACCATATATATCTCATCATGATAAACTTCATTCAAGTAGCAATGTAGCATGGTTTGCTTCACCTAGAACTTTGTCAAAACCATCAAGCCAAGTTAACATAACATTGTACCAAGAAACAGATCCATGTAGAATCTCATGAGCATTTTCTAAAAAAATGTCCACCGATTGATTGATGGCAAGGTCATGTTTATCGGAGAAGTGTCGATGCCCTTGTTGGGCGGGTGTAAGAAGATTACGATACTTGTAGGGAGTAGGGGCAGGATAGACTTAGGAAATTCATGAAGAAGGTGATTAGAGAAGATCTGATGGAACAAGGCTTAATAGATGACATGACACAAGATAGGACAATTTGGAGGTCTAGGATTAACATAGTAGGGTGAGGGTGGCTAGAAGGGTTTTTTGTTGTGCCCGGGCTTGGTGTATTGTGACCTCTACTTGATTTTGTGGTCTGATTACGTAGATCTTCTTCAACTTCGTGGAACACCCAGGTATGTATATAAATATCTCTACATCTTGCTCGTTCAATCTATAAGCATTTGGTAACAATGCTTCATCCCCCTCATGGATTGAGTTTATCACCTTCCTCCACAAAACTCCTTCCTCACACCCATACCTCCAACACGTACCATTTAAATAAGAGCCCTGCATTCTTGATCAACACATCACTCATTCAATCTATAAGCATTTGGTAAAAATGCTTCATCTCCCTCATGGATTGAGTTTATCACCTTCCTCAACAAAACTCCTTTCTCACACCCATACCTCTACCACGTGCCATTTAAATAAAAGCCCTGCATTCTTGATCAGCACATCACTCACCCCTAGATCTCCTTATGCTTTCGACCTTTTGTATTATCTCTCATCTCATTGTAGCATTTATTTTACTTCCTTCTTTTCCTGCCCTAAAGAACCTTCTTGGATGTTTATAATCTCCCTTGGGACAAACTTCAGCATCTTGAAAACTGAAAGATAGTAATTCGGAAGATTATTCAACACTGCTTTATTCAATACTAATATGCCAACCTTCGACATACAACTAGCTTTCCAACTCTTCAACTTTGTTTGGATCTTCTGGATGGCTGACTTCCATGATTCTTTCCTTCGCATGTTTGCTCCTAATGGATACCCAAGGTATGTTATGAGCAGCTCCACTGCACTACACTTTAAGATTCTAGCCATTCGTTGACTCCACTCTTGGTTTCTGCCAAAAACAACCAAAACTGATTCTGAAAAAAATTGATTTTGAGTCCTATTAGTCTTTCAAACGACTTCAAAATAACGTTGGTATTAACCAATTAGTGTTCATTTTCTTGGGAAAAAATCAAGGTGTCATATGCAAATTGTAGATGAGACACCCTAATCTTCTTCTTCCCCACTAGAACTCCTTCAACATATTCCATCTCTATTACTCTTAGAAGCATGGCGTTTAACACCTCACCAACCAGCACGAACAAAACGGAGACAGAGGGTCCGTCTGACTTAAACCTCTCTCCATCTTAAAGGGTTTTGTGGGGCATCCATTGGCAATACATGATATAGATGCTGATCTCAAACAACTTCTCATCCACTTGATCCATTCCACCAAAACCCATATTCTCCATAATCAATTCCAATTCTTCCTTATCCACCAAATCATAGTCAATTATCGAATAATGATCCAATAATTGTCTCTACTTGCAATTGACCTTCATTCCTTAGAATCAAGCTAGCAACCTCAATATCTTCCAGAAACTTCACACCAATATCTCCTCCTATTACTGGTGCTCTTTTTCTATTTTTTTTTGGCATTTCCTCAGTACTCACTCCTTTGCTTTATTGGTTCACTTCCCCTCAATTCTCATTTCGTGGAGCAATCTTCATATTTTCACTTTCTTCAATCTGAACTGAATATAGTTCCCCTTCCCCCGGTGCTTGATGCTCAACTTCCTTATTATTATTATTATTATTATTATTATTATTATTATTATTATTATTATTATTATTATTATTATCTAGCTTCCCCATACTTTCCTTGGACACATCAGCACAACCTTTCCTCTCCCTCTTCATGAATTTTCGTATTACATTCTAATCTTCCCCTCCCAAGGCTGTGATTATATTTGCATTTAATGTTTTTACCTCATCCACTAAAGCCTCCTCCTCGTGGGTATTATTGTTATGTTGCAATAACTCCTGTTGTCTCTTCTGAAAACCCTTGCCAATTTGACTTATTGATTCGTGATCTTCACTTGCCTTTTCATCTTCCTTGCTACCCTCTCCTGTCTTATTATCTTCTTTTCCTCCCCCTTTCACTTGCCCTTCTTCACTCATGAAGTTTGAGATTTAATTCTCATGTTTTGAATTCTTACTGTGTTTTCCAACCTCTTCACTAGCTGTATCTTCAGTGTCGTTGGGATCCTTTGTAATCAAAGTATGCGGATGGACATAAGTGTTTGCTTCTTTGACAAACACTCTATGTGAGCAATCACCAATTGTAAGAAGCACCTGACCTTCAATTTTGGAAAAGACCTCAATGAGAATATGAATTCTCATGTTTTCAAAATGCTCCGTTATACCTGTACTCTGACCCAGACTTATCACCTTGCCCCAGTGTTGAACACATTGCCCCATTTCCACCTATGGAGGTATACCCTGAACATCAATCTAAACTCTTTTGTCCTCATATGTTTCATACCTTGTCCACTACCAATAATGGGGTCTTCCTTCCACGCTTAAAACAACTTCTAACCACGCTTATAAGACGTCCATCTCCTAATTTCTGAGAACCAGACCTCTCACTCCCTCGGGTTTTTAACTGCTTCCTCCACATCTGCCACCTTTGGTAGTGTTATTATGAATTTTGTATTGTCAAAGGCTGTTATCCTCGAGATTGGCCTATAATTATGAATAATGGCTGTAGCTAGAGTTGGCAAGTCTCTTGGTTGGGGGCTAATGCAAACAAGACTCCTTTGAAGTCATTCCATAAAAATCTCATTAACCTCCCCCATGGCCTACACAACCTTGAAGTTTTCCTCTATCTTCTCTACTTATGTTGTTTGCTTTCTCACCCATGTCTTCTTTTCACTCTTTTTCCTCAGGGTCATCCTTTTCTTGGCTTGTTTAACTTGTATTCTATTGCCTCTGACATTATTTCTATCCATCCTCCTTAAGCTTTTCTTTGCTGATTCTTTCTCCTAAAAGTGCACAAAGCCAACTCTGCCCTTTGTCCCTTTTCTATATGGTATGTATGCATCCTTCACCTTTCAAATATTTTCGAATATCCCTCTTAACCTAAATTAATTTGTCTATCCTCTCTAATAAGTTTCCTACAAAAATTACATGTTCATCGTAGCTCTCATGTTCCTCTCTCTTCTTTCCTCTCTCTAAACTCCAATAAGAAATAGTACTATCATATTTTCATTTTGAATAATAGCACTTCATATTGCTGTTGATTGATTGTCACTAGAGTTGGGAAAAGCTGACCCGACACGATTACCGACATGAACCTAACACGATATTAAGCGGGTTTAGGTAGAAATTTTCAACCCATTTAATTAAATGGGTTGACACGGTAAACCTGTTTAATTAAATGGGTTAGGTTCAGATCAGGATTTTCGATACGAAAAAACACCTACTTAACCCGTTTAATTAGGCATGTTAGATGGGTCAAATCATTTGCTCGATAATTGTTACCCAATTATATCGTTTATCAATGAACTTAGGTGAAAGTTATAGTAAATACTCTTTAAAATATACGTAAGACTTGTAATTTTAACTTATGTTTATCTTTGACAATGAGTTAAAAGACATCTCCATATATATAACTCGAATTATATTACCACGCAAATTGTTGAGTATGATATGTTGTTATTTGATCCCACAATGAGTTGTTTTGTATAATAAATGAGTTAATGGTTAAATGGATAAGTAAGTAATTTTATTCAAATACATTTACTTAAATGGGTTAACAGGTCAAAATAAGGTCAACCCGTTTAAAATTTAAACGGTAAACGATTTCAATTTCCAACCCATTTAATAAATGGGTTAGGTTCAGGTTGGAGGATTTTGAACCCGTTTAAATTTGACACTAACACGAACCCGACTCGACCTGACCTATTAGCCAGCTTTAATTGTAACTAACTTAAGAATTTGATATTTTAGTTTTATTGTAGATTTTACCTAAATTATATGGGTCAATTTCACTATTTAGTTAATTTGCCATATACAAGTATTTCAACACTTGAATCATGTTATTCTTATATTGTATTTATTTATATAAAACTATTGTTAATATTTTTCCTATTATTACTATTAAAAATAAAGACATTTTTGTAAATATATAACAAACACAAGTCATAGTATTTTACGACCATGGGTTTTGCTTATATATACTTTGTGTAGCATTTATAAATATGATAATTAACGATATCATATATATTATTTTCAATGCATTTTATTGAATATTAGCATAGAATTTAGGATTTTTGGATCAAAATACACTCACATTTCGAGTATTAGATCGTAATATATTCACATTTATTATTTGATACTAATATACCAACCTTTATATCTAAGTAATTTTAATGTACTTACCATGATTTTAATGATGGTGAACTGGTCTAAAGGATGATTTAAGTAAGCTTGTATTGGTTCTTTATGGGTCTCAGGAAGTTTCCACCACCTGCCACATTATACTTAACAGTGACTGGTTCACCATCATTAAAATCATGGTAAGTACATTAAAATTACCTAGATATAAATGTTAGTATATTTGTATCCAATAATAAATGTGAATATATTACAGTATAATACCCTAAAAGATAAGTATATTACGATAAAAAAAAGCTAGAATTTAAACATTTTATATATGACATCCCTTAAGTCATGCATTTACCGTGTGCGTCTCAAACCTAGTACTACATCCGTCCCAAAATGTTTGTCACAATAACTAATTCATTTGTTTCGATTTGTTTGTCATTTTTACAATTGCAACGATTGTAATTACATTTTCACCCCTAATTAATAAATTTACTTATCACTTTGTACAATTCCAACAACTATTATTTTCAATAAACATAAGGGTAGTTTGGGAAAGGTATAAACTTTTCATCACAATTCCAAAGTGTATTGATTTTCCCAAGTTAGTTGGGATGAGAAAAAATTGGGACAAAGGTAGTACATTATAATATAATACAAGTAACAAAAGTAGGGAAATGTATGTAATCCTTGTATTTATCATGTTGCTTGTTACGTGCATATAAGTAACAAACCATAATCAGTTAGATTAGATCCTAAACCTCTTTCATCTTAATCATTAATCGAAAAACACCATTCTCCCTTCCAAATGACAATCTATCCTTTTTATCAATTTATACATTAACTCTTTTCGACATTCTTCCCTCTTTCATTCCCTCTCTAATATCAATCGTCCTTGAATACCTCGATCATTTGATCGATCTGTTGTCATTTGAGAGTGACCATGGATGAAGAGTATGATGTCATAGTCCTTGGAACGGGTCTCAAAGAATGCATTCTCAGTGGTCTTCTCTCTGTTGATCGCCTCAAGGTTTTCCTTAATTTTCCCCCCTTTTCCTTTTTTAGATTAACTGTGAATTGTTTTTCCCAATTATGGTTTAATTTTCATTCTACTGCAGTGAGTATCAGGAAATCTAATGATCCATAATCACATTCATATTCGTATATGATTATGGTCGTTCTATTCGAAATGGGTCCCTTTTTATTTGTTTGTTTTCATGATGTAGGCAGAGAATTAATGAGTCTATGTATGTGGTCTCATTTCATTTTGTTGATTATGCATTGTAATTTTGTTAATTTCATGAAATAATTTCTCGGATTCCTTCTTGTTATTGAATGCGGATTGGGAAAACATTATAGGGTGATTGTTGCAATTTTTAGTGGCACAAATTAGCTATATTTGTAGAACACATACTTTTGTTTCTTTGTTCGGTCGGGTGCTTGAATTTCATCAAAATGGAAGAGACAAATTTCATAATTTCATGAGCGAATTGGATCAATTTGAATTCAATTTTTATGAGACAATATGTTGTGGTCATTGAGAGGCATATGCTGATAAGAGCATGTTTCATGCTCTTCTCAAGCTTAGGAGGAGTAAAACTATTCTTTCACAAGAATCAACGATGGCTTATAACTACTGTTTTTTCACAAGTGCATATTGTGGATTATGTATGTCTTTTCTTAAATATAACAATGAGTTTGTGCAACCATAATTGTGATCTTTAGGAGTTTACTATCTCAGTAGTAATTTTGATGTATTGCTATTTTGGATGAAGGTTAATTGTTAACCTTTATGTTGCTATTCTAGCTATCGTTTTTAAACAAAAAAAATATTATTATCCAATGCATTTATTAGCTGAAAAGTTCGCATCATAGATATATAAATTTGCAAAACCAACAATTGGTTAGCAAAAAAAGAAAATCCGCAAAAACAAATAATATCGACAACCTCAATAAGCGCAGCATAAAGCTAAAACCGATAAAACTATTCTCAGGGCATCATCTGTTGATCAAACCTACTAGATTGCAATGCAACGTTCTTCACAGGCGGTCCTTATATTATGTCTTCTTTTCTTCTTACACTTTCTTTTTAAAGTAATTCACAGATTCCTCTTGGCCTCTAACAATCGAATGGTCTATAGCTTTACCATGTTCTACGGTTGTGCATGTTGCTCTAGCTGTTTTATGCAGTGTTATTGTACTATGCCTTACGACATTTAACTGAATATAATGTTCGTCATTTTCCAGTAAGACTCACTGGCTAAATGAGCAAGTCCTTTTAAGCCAAATTTTTTTTGGTGTTTTTTTTTCAATCTTTTATGCTTCTCTCTATAAGGCTCTGATTAACCGCGGTTCGAAATTCAGGTCCTACATATGGATAGAAATGATTACTATGGAGGAGAGTCAACTTCTCTATATCTCAATCAGGTATTTGAGCAAAGATCACAATACATGTAAGTCTTTGCTATGAGTTTGTGTAAAATGTATTTACCCTAATTCTTAAGTACTTATGCGCGATTTTAGTTGTGGAAGAAGTTTAGGGGAAATGATCAAGCTCCCGCACATCTGGGTTCCAGCAGAGACTACAATGTTGATATGATGCCAAAGGTTCCCTCGCCCCCCCAGTTTCTAATTATCATTCTCTTTGAAGCGTTTAGCATTTGCTTTTTTCCCCCTCTATTCTTCATCTCATTTTCCTCCTCGCCCATGATCAGTTCATAATGGCAAATGGAACTCTTGTTCGCGTCCTCATTCATACAGATGTCACAAAGTATCTCTATTTTAAGGCTGTTGATGGTAGCTATGTGTTCAACAAAGGAAAGGTATAATGTTGTGCCATCACTAAGATGCTTTAATTAGCATGTCCTTGATTATCTTGACTCTTTATATATGGCATAATCTTACATTTATTGTTTCTATTGCTAAATTCTTGTGATAGATTCACAAAGTACCTGCTACAGATATGGAGGCCCTGAAATCTCCTTTGATGGGATTATTTGAAAAACGTCGTGCTCGGAAATTCTTTATTTATGTACAAGACTACGATGAGAATGATCCAAAAACACACGAGGGCATGGATTTGAAGAAAGTGACTACTAAAGAACTTATTTCGTATGCTCTTCAACTTTACAATTGTGGTATCTATTTTATCATATGCCTCTAACTGATGGATATGCTACAAAAAAGAAATCTCTTTCTCTTCATCATATGACCTTTAGTCCATTCCCATTTGTTGAAAAATTTAGTTATCAAATTGGGCATGATTACATGTTCCTCATTTTTTCGTTTAGTTAAACTTTATGGTGTTATCTACTTATAAAGATATTAAATTGTTGAATCATCTTCTTATGTGTCTATTCTTGCTTTCACACATATTCAGTTGCTAATTGGTGTAAAATTGTTCTGTAGAAAATATGGTCTCGATGACAACACTGTTGACTTCATTGGTCATGCGTTGGCACTTCATAGAGATGACCGCTATCTAAAGGAACCAGCTATAGACACTGTAAAGAGAATGAAGGTGATTTAGTTCAACTACCCTACTTCCTATGTGGTATTTTTATGACTCATTTAGATAATCTTTCATATGTACTTATTTGTGTTTTTCTTGCCCAACAGTTATATGCAGAGTCTTTGATACGGTTTCAAGGAGGATCACCATACATATATCCATTGTATGGATTAGGCGAACTCCCTCAGGTTCAGTGTTTGAACCTTTGATCTCTTTTGATTATACATATGCTACCCATATCCTAAGCATATTTGTTTTCTTGTTCCGTTATATCAAACTCACGGTTCTCTCTTTGACATTTCAGGTTTTGGGATGTTACACTATTGAATTAGCAGACTGACATACATCTTTTATTCAGGCTTTTGCGCGGCTGAGTGCTGTTTACGGTGGAACATACATGCTGAACAAGCCTGATTGCAAGGTTCTTATTGATTTTCTTTTACGAATTCTCTATTACTAATTTTTTTTATGGAAGTTGCTGAACTATTTGGACTTGGTTATCGTTATTGTCAGGTCGAATTCGATGATGGTGGCAAAGTTATAGGTGTAACATCTGAAGGAGAGACTGCCAAGTGCAAGAAAGTTGTCTGCGATCCCTCTTATCTTCCTAATAAGGTATGACATCTTTGAACAAGATCAAGATGCATCTTAGTCCATGCACTGCATTCTTGTAATTCTGGCAATGGACTTTCTTACACCATTAGGATTTATGGGAACTATATTAGTCAATTCTTTATTAACTTCTATGGTATGTTATGTGGTATTAATAACTTTGATTTATTATGTATATGTTGTTACATGCGCGTGGATGTTATATTCGAACATCTGAATAGGTGAAAAAGGTTGGAAAGGTTGCAAGGGCCATTGCCATAATGAACCACCCAATCCCACACACCGATGATTCACATTCTGTCCAGATTATCCTGCCACAAAAACAATTGGGTCGTAAATCAGACATGTAAGTGATTCCTATTGAATAGATTGTGTCCATGCATATTATCGATGATTTATACACTGAAGATTTTGATGCTAATGTGGGCACTTTTGTATTGACGCACACATATTTTGGCAGGTATGTTTTCTGTTGTTCATATTCTCACAATGTGGCACCAAAGGGAAAATACATTGCTTTTGTATCCACAGAGGCAGAGACCGATAACCCTCAGACTGAATTAAAGCCTGGTGTAGACTTGCTTGGACCGGTCGAGGAGATGTTTTATGATATTTATGACAGATATGAGCCAGTGAATGACCCTTCTAAGGATAATTGCTTTATCTCAATGGTTTGAGCATTTTCCCATCTCTACAAGCTTAATTTTTGCGAGTTTCTTGGATCATTTTTGCATAAAACTAGTTGTAATTGATATCTACATTTTGCGTAGAGTTATGATGCCACAACACACTTTGAGTCAACTGTTACCGATGTGCTCAACATGTACACAAAGATAACTGGGAAGGTATATCAAACTTGACACTTTTGAGGTCGCTTTTTCCACATTTCTCAAATAATGCAGGACATAGTGTGTGGCAACTCTGTGGAAAGGAAACTCCAACAATCCTCCCCTAAAGAAACACTGATTATGCCTTTTTTTTTTTTGCAACTTTTATAGGTTTTGGACCTGAATGTGGATCTGAGTGCTGCCAGTGCTGCTGAAGAGTGAAGAAGAATATCGGTTTGGTCTTTTCTTATCCGACAAAACACTGCTGGGCCACATCATTGTCATTTGGCTGATGTGTATGTGCCAGTTAAGTGTGAACTGAAGTAAAACTTTAAATTTGTGTTTTGAAGCTTTACATACATAGGACATATACATTTTCAAGTGTTATTGCTGTCAATTTTTCTTTCTATTTTTTGGGGTGTTACTGGTTTCAGTCTTAATCTTCACTCTTATTGAAGATTTCTCATTTCATTGATGCTTCATGTTTGTGGAAATTATCCTTGAATATTTTCCTTTACTTTTGTTCGACATTATTTGGCACTCCAACTTTTCATCAACATCGGTTGATGGGAATGTTATTTTGATCATCGTTAATTATTTTGGTTGATCATTGTTTTTTAAATTATTCAAAGTCAAATATAAAAAGCTGGAAACGTTGAAGCTTCTACAAACTACAAATCAACAAAACAAAAAGACATAACCTCCTACATAATCAACACATTAGTAAGGATGTGAATCTTTCGTTGTGGTGACCACAAAGAGACTCCATCTTCTAGTTATTGTTTAAACAATGTAGCATTTTTATGCATTCGTGCAATCATGCTAACTAAAAGCTTAACTGATGGTTGAAGATACGATGATAGTTTTATACTCTACCAGCCCCTCATGCGAATGCCCTTTAGGATAGAAGAGTAGATGTTGTAGGGACTCGCTTTAACCTTGCCCAAATAAACATGGAGCTATTGAAATTGGAATCTAAGATATCATATTATTGTGTCTTTGATACCACATTCTAGTTTAATTGCTTCAACTATCAATTAGATCACTACTAAAAACTTGCCATATTGCGACGGAAAATGCGACGGAAAAATCCGTCGCTCGGCCCAAATTAAATTATGGCTGTTGGCGAAAGAAAATTGAACTTGCGACGGACCTTGCGACGGAACGGTCCGTCGCTCGGTCGATTAATTCAAAAAAAAACATGAAAGAGAGGTGAATGTGACTTGTTCTCACTTCACGCAAACACTCATTCGGTCCTTCCCCCAAATACTCCCAACCCTAGCCCTTGTCCCGCCTCGCCGCCCAGTGGTCCGGTCGCTGCTCTGCCGTCCTCCGCCTCCCACACTGTCGTCCTCCAGCCCCGACACTGGCAGCGCATCGCAACCCACCACCGCTACAACGTCCTCCAGCCTCTAGATAACCTCCTCCTTCGTGACCCACCATCCCGAATTTACTTCGGTCTTCAACCCATCCACCACCGCTCAGAACACCACGACCACCACAACCCGCCACCGTGGTTACCACCCTCGGCGCAGACCATCGCTACTGCAGCCCAATGTCGTTCTTCGCTCGCCCAGAACCAACCACTCCCCCATTCAATTGAAAGGTAAATTAAATTCAGATTTTTGCTTAATTTATGGTGTGATGATTTGGTTGTTGTGAATTTGATGTTATTGTTAGTTTTTTGTTAATTTAGTATGTATATATATATTTAGGGTTTATTTAGGGTTTAAATTCAGAATTTGGTTAGTTTTTGGTTAATTTTGTATGAATGTGATAGGAATTCTAGGAAGCACTGTCTGAAATTCTAAGTAATTCAACAAAATAGCATGATTCTTGTAGAAACTAGAAAGAAAAGGCAGAGAAAGAATTACTAGCATGATTATTGTATGTCATGTTTTGATGTGTTGTTTGTTTTCTCCTCCCCAATTTCTCAGTGGCTGTTATTTTGCAAAATCTGACCACCTAAACCTGTTGCATTCTTTCTTTTGTATAATAATCCCTAAATTGTGTTTCATATCATTGTGTTAGGGGAGTCAGTGTCCTTAATAGTGACATACAGTGGAAAACTAACAAAATTGAAAGACAAAATAGGGCATTTTGGAGCAGGGGGTGTGAAAGTGCACACAAGCAAAATTCTTTATTAATAGTCAATGGTTCTGGAACACATTTGTCAAATGGGGTGATGATTAAGTGCGAATTTGAATTGATGAATTGATTGGTGATGTTTAATTTGATGGCCAACCATTTAGATGATATATATGAGAATGAGATAGTAGAAATTGTATGTAAACATTTTTGGGATGGTAGTTCTTTCAATCTGTTGATTTTGGAGGGCTCTCAATTTAAGTCTGTCTGTCTCCCTATCTGCGCTCGATTCAGAAAATTATTCATTTTATTCGATTGATTATTGATATTAGTTTGCTCCTTTGTTCGAATTGATTCACGACTAGTTGGAGCAAAGCCCACTTCGGTAGCACAACGACTTGACTTTTTTTTTCTTTTTGATGAATTTACTCATTTATTGTCTTACGCTGTGGGCTACACGTATTTCCTCCGTCTCCGTGGAACTTGGTGTGGAATTGGTCTGTGAATGCTTAAGGATGTGTGAACTGCTTTATTGTTGTAGTTTTAGATTGCACTGAACCTTGATCCTTGCTAGCTATGTTATGCTTACTTGAGAAAATTGAGCGCCAATTTCTTTGGGAAGGTAAGAGTAAGATGAAAGTGTATATATCTCTTTTTATGGACCAATTTGAAATTGTATTGCGTGCCCAACTGCACTTTGGGCGAATTCCTATATCAATCCTTGACATATTATTACATTGGTTAAAATAGAGAGTTGTTGTGTTGATGGGAATATAAGTATGAAGTTGGCATTGAGTTAGTTGTTTTTGCCTTTCTAGATTTGGTTCCGTGCACAATGAGTTTCTTAACTGGAGATTTATTTGTCTTTTCAGTTTTTCCTTTCTATTTTTCTTTTGTTTAATTTGGTATGTTCAACTTTTCTGCTTCTAACTTGTATGTTCTAACTACTTTGTTGAAGATTCTTTTGAAGATTTACAATGCTTATTTTCTACGATCACTACTTTGTTGAAGATTTTTCTTATCATGGTGAAGTGCTATAAGGGCCAGTTTTGCACAATACTCTTTAAACGCCCAGTAAAAAATAAAGATTTATTGTAAGTGAGTAGTTCAGAGAAAGCCTGGTGCGATGGACCCCCTAACTTTTCGTGTAATATTGCTTTTTACAAGAATACGGTGTTATCAATATGTGAAATTAATTGCTTTCAAAAAAAAAATATGTGAAATTAATTCAAGTTCTAGTATTGTGGATCGCAATTATAAGACGAAAATTGATAGTCCATGCTACACAAGACCCCTTGCTAGAACTTCAGCTTCATCGTCAGCTATAATTAAGTATTGTGTCTGCATAAGATAGTCATAGTTACAAATGACATATAGTAAAGTTAAACTTTGGCTAGATAATATATTGCGATGTCAAGTGGCAACAAACAATAGACAATAAGAATGTCACTAAGCATATGAAAGGTGAGTATATGGTAATAAATCAAACAAAATTAAAGGTTAGACAATTTTCTTTTTGCAAAAATAGATATAAAGATTGGTACAGGTGAAATAAATGAGAGGACATGATGGCAGAAAACTAGTAGTAGTTAGGGTTATAGTATCTAAGATGAGGCTATAGGCTGATTACGAGCTTTGGGTGTTCTTTGCATCTCGGCCTCAATGTCAATCGTCTGGGCAAATTCAACACCTTTTCCTTTTGAGCTGCCTCCTGCATCTTGTGACTTGTTCCTGTTCCTCGCGTTTCTCATCCATTTGTGCAATGACTGTTGCACTGGTTCATCAAATATGGCCTTGTCCACTGAACTTCCCATCTATTCATTTCCCATTGTCAAACTTCAAAACTTATTCATTTTTATACCTATTTATGTATCATATACATTTGATGTACAATACCTAGCTAGCCACATACCTTAGTGACAATTGCATAGAGTGGGAGGGTGTTGTAACTGCATACAATTTCAACAAATACCCTACACCACGTTCAAAATATCAACCATAAATTATATTAGTAACGACAAACAAAATACCATATCATATTGTTTGGGCATCCAGAAATATATAAAAGAGAGTAATTTACATACACTATGACGAGCCTCGGGATGATGTAGGCAAGAGTTCCATTTTGACATGAGTTGAAACCAAATTGAACCTGTATGCAATATAACCAATATTAGTTTAATTTCAGATATATCAAATTTACAACATGCATGGATTTATAATTAATACGTACCCAAACCCAGAAGAAAATGGCAATCTCAAAGGAGATTTGGAAGAGAGTAATATGGATGAGAATGAGGAAGTATCTAGGAGTGTTGCACCAAAAGTGTTCATCTGAAGGTCTAACTTCTAGTTGATCTCCGAAAAGGATACTATTGTTTTTCACTTCTTTGGCCAGCTCGCTCACCACATGCACCAACTTCGCTCCAATAAGCAGGACCAGCTACACCACATTATGTTCATTTTACAAAAATTAACGTTAGTTTTGGTTAATTAAACACCACCATTGTTGATTATGTTCTTTCGAAGATAGAAAACTTCGTAAATAAATGTCAACTTACCCCAAGAGGAACAAAAGCTAACCAAAAATAGAAGTTCCATCCTGCAAGTGTTGATCATAAGTATGTTGCTATTAATCACATTGTATGTTTGACAATGTAGATATATATGCAACAATTTGTCTCTTTTCGCTATTATTTAGTGAGTAAAAATCTAAGATAATTGTCCAAAGATACAACTTACACAAAAACTACTACATGTTAGAAAAACTTTAGTTAAATTCGAATTCTTAGACATTAACAAATCTTAGGTTCGAATCTTTATCCCCTTGTTTATTTGCGCTAGTAATTAGGTAGATAGTGGATCTTTAATTTGCAGGATTCGCCTCTTATTTATGATTATAAAATTATTTTAAACTTTCTACTATCATTTAAACATTTGGGTGAATGAGCTCTAAAAATACAATTCATCTATACATTTTTACAACAAAAAATTAACAGCAATTGCAAGAAAGTAATAATATGTCCGTACCAGCAACATTAAGCAGGAGAAAGACAACCATGAATATCCAAAGATACCAGCTGAAACAAACATAACCTAAAGTAACAATTTGTTATGACTCTTTTCCCCATGTTTTAAAGAAATAACTTTATAAGTGTGAGAAAAAAAATAAAGTCACATACACTTGATAAATTACGTACATAGGGGAAAAAAGATTGTATATTGTACTTATACGAGATGTGATTAATTAGTTACCTTACACCAACGACACTGGTGAAATCAGATTCATAAGCACGCAATATAAACTTATGAAAGTCAAACTTTTTATATCCATTGCAATGAGCCTGTAAAAAATTAGCAATAATATATGTGTGAATTAATTGCTTAAACTCTAAAAATGTTCTTCAAGGAACTTATCTAAGTTATATATAACTACATACTCTCATTGTTCATCTTGGATACTTACCAAAATCAAAATATCGAATGAAATATTTTTTAATGTTTGAAATTTATACTAAAAGCAATAAATAATGAGTTAATAATTAATTACCTGTATGAAACTTGCTCGTAGTACTTCATAATCTGCTGCATCTAGTGACCAGTACATGTGCCTGAAGAATGAAATCTACATGAATGCAAATAGTGTTAAAGAAAAACAATGATGATAATAAATAAAACAAAATTTTCAAACATGTTAATTTATTAGGATCTAGGATCACTTTTTTTTTATTTTTTTAATAAAGACATATAATACTTACCAACCAACTCAAGTAAAAATTGTCAGTATCATAAGCATATTTCTTGATAAAGGGGCTGCTATTAATGTCGCGTATTTGATTCTCATTGTAATTCTTTTCTGCATTGATTTTCATTACAAAAAATAATCATGAGTACATTCAAATGTTAATATATGTCTTTAAAAAAAGAAAAGATTTACGATACTCCCTCCGTCCCAAATTAATTGACGCTTTGACAAAATTTTGACCATTAATTACTCATAAATCACAATCAGTTACAATATGAAATTACCGTCATTAGAAAGATACTTTGCTAAAAATTATAATGGGGTAATTTCATATCAGAATCATTATAATTGTGAATAATTAATTAGACAAAATTTAATTGAGACAGAAGTTAAATTATGGGGGGGGGGGGGGGGGAAGAATGATTGCGTGTATTGTGTGTCATATTGCATAGATCTAAGCAACAATTTAGACAAATCAGAATTAGGCATTACCATTGTCTTCAATCTTTTTCTGTATAGCTTGCTCCCAATGTCCCCATTGTCGTATCTAGGACATCACAAAAATATAATACATGATTGGAAAACAATATTAATGGAACTATTTCATCTCAAAAGGCCCAATAATGATGTTACAAACTTCGTTTCACCTTCTCAACCAAAACTTTTAGATGATGATTGATGTTGCGATGGTTTTTATTCTAACAATTTTACGATTGATGAATACCAAATCATGTTAATCTTTTGTCCAATCCAGTGCGTAATATTTTTGTTTAATTCAAATGACGGGTCTAGCTACTTTGAGTACTATAACTACTTTGAGTACTGCAATTTGGATTGCTTCGGTTTCAGATCTTGTGTAAGTTTTTCTAAATCTAAGAACATCATGACCAGCGACCAATACTCAAAAAAAAAATTATCATTTAAATTTAAGAATCAACATTTATATGATTGAAAAAAAAGGAATCAATAGTTATAAGTAACTAATGTAATATTCAACATTTAAATTCAGGAGATTGGATTATGATACTCGAGAATATGTACAATGGGGTAATAATTATCCGAACTTTAGAAATATATCATACTAAGTCAAAAACTAAAAAATGTTTAGAGAAGGCTAACTACTAGACATATCATGTGGTGTTCAACCAAAAAAATTAGTCAACAACATATTTTCATGCCCCGTTAGAAATCACCAAGTTGCTTCGAAACAACTCGGTGGTGGTTTACAAAAATCCAAGATATTAACAGTTCGCGTTTCTAAGATATATTTTTAAAGTTCAAATTATTATTATCCTACCATGTATAGGTTTCTTTACTATAGTCCAAATTTCCTTTAGTTTAGCTTAAAACTTAAAAATTTACCCATCAAAATCTTGAATTTGGCCATCTTCTTAAAGGCCAATAAATTCTACTTTAAGGGAAGGGTGTGTTTGATGTGAGGAAAATTCATTTTCCTGAAGAATGCTTTCTTGTGAATTAATTTTATTATAAAATAAATTTGAAGTAATATTTAGAGAGAGATTTGGGAAGTTTGGGTGGATGAAACTTGTACCATAATGAAGAAAATAAAACTTACATAAGTTGGAATTCTCGACTTTTTTCAAAAAAATGTGTCGAAATTCATCTTCTCTTAAAATAATTTTTTTTTGTAATTTTTGTCCTAGAAAAGCAATATGGGAAAATCATTTTTTGAAAAGCAATTTTCCTTGAACCGAACACTCCTCAAGTCTAAAAAGCTTCATGTTAAATTGAAGCCATTATTTATATCTTAATAATCACAATAACCCAAATAGTATTGATGACAAAATTAAAGTGAAATTTTCCTTACAATGAATGTATTATTATTTTTGCACATGATAAAAACACTAATTTAATCCCAATCTTGTTTTTATTTTTTCATAATAAAAATTAAGAAATAAAAAATGAAATTACCTTGATTTTTCCGAGAAGAACCGTAACAACATTCATAACCAAACTGACCATAGCTAATACGAAGATGAAGATATGTAGGTCATGTATCGCATGTAAGGACATGAACGGGACTTTCCCCTGCATAACAAACAAGAAAAGATTAATGAAAATGAAAAATATTTTGGGATAAGATATGTCTTAAATGTTTTGTCATTGTATAAAATATTTATATGTAAATTAAATTGAAAAAAAAATTATATGATTGACTTCTATAATTATAATAATACATATAAATGGTATAAAATCACACTTCTATTTATATTTTTTAAAATTTACAAAAAGACGTCTAAATATGTCTAGTCTAACAGATGATGTTCATTCGTTAGGGTGTTAATTTTAATTGTTGGCGTAACCAACACATTCCAAGCTTCTTATAATTGATAATTAATAATAAGTACCAAAAAAAATTGAGGTTAAAAATGACAATAAGTATTCATTGTATAAGGAATAAGACATTTAAGCAGTGTCTTGCTCCAACACACATATCATCACCATAAACTTACACAATTTATGCTATTGATCAACTTTTCATATTTTGTTATTATTCTTTTTCAAATTAAGGGTGCATCACATTCATATAGCTAACTAATTATAAGAACATATTTAATGCTACATATTGTCGAGTCAATTTTAAGATCCTAAATCCGAGAGTGGTTTCTTATGTGAGTTCATTGCTGATAAGAATGGTACAGAAACTAACTTCTTGAAAATTAAAGTTTATAGCTTGGTCAAGGCTCCAAGATGAGTAACAATTTGCAGGATAATGATTTCTCAAGATGGAGTGCCATTGTCAAGTTGTAACTTTCAATAATATCCCTTCTTTCCATATTATTTGTTTTGTAATTAACTTCCTTTTTTCTCACGGTATCTGTCATTATTTAAAATTCTAATAATATATTAATTAATTACTAATTTATCAAATAAACCTTAATAAGTACATATTTTTGTTCAATTTTTCTTTTTTATTCACCATTTTACTCATCCTTTTCTCATTTCCAAGAATGTTAGTGTAAAGATGAAGTTTTCTTGATTTTGTAAAATGTATCTAAAGTGACAAATAATTTGGGAAGGAGAGAATATTTACAAATCACCAGCTTCAAAATATGTCAGATAACAAATCTCAGCCACTTAGCTAGGTAATTAAGCTAAGACCTTATTTTTTTAGAATGGTAAGTTAGGTTTGTCTTATACTTTCCTTATTTTACCTTACCTAATCTTACACAATTCCTGAAAAACACTCAAATTAACCAATATCATTTTATTTTATTTTCCTTACTTTTTAATTTTTTTTTACTAACCTTACTTTACTTAATCCTACCACTCTAAAGAACATGCATGACCTAAAAGATTTTGTAAAAGCTCTAAAATTTATTGTGAGATGAATGATTTTATGGTATGACCTTTGAACATATGATTACACTTTGACTTGTAACTTGTTCTAAGACCCCTTTTTTTTATAGGTTTATTATATCATATTTTTACATTACCTTACTCAAATCTTTAAAAAGACACACAGAGATTAATGTCATTTTATTTTATTTCCTTACTTTTTCTTACCAACTTTTTTTTACCTAACATAATCACAACACTCTAAAGAATAGGGCCTAAATGTTAGGAAATTGGAACACTAAATAATTATGATAAAAGTCATATCATTCTATATATTGTCAGCCATTTTTCAAGCTTGCACAACCACTCCTTGTATAAACTATACTCATATCGGAGCCTTGGAAAAGTTATTTATAATGAGAATATTTCGCCATAATAATTTTTTTATGGCTAACTAAATTAAAGAAAGAAATAGTACGTAGTAGGAATAAATGAAGTACCGCGGGACATTGAAAAGAAACGTCGCCCCCAGAAAGAAGACGACCTCTAAAATCAATCTGGAAGTGGGACTTGGTCTCCAGTTCAGCCTTTTCTTCCTTCTTACAGGGTAGCCACTTGTGGGCAAACGTTCAGGTATACATAATTTGCTTATTCTATCATTGAACACCGCCAGCATCAGAGATATTGTTGAGTTGTCCCACATCGGCCTTTGACACCCATATTGTGGTGTTTATAATGACTTGTATGCTTCAATCTCCTAAGCTATCTTTTGGGGTTGAATTGGGCTCAAGTCCATTATTTCACATGGTATCAGAGCCAGGGTCATTGATGTTGGGGCCGCGCCCGCAGTTGTCTGCGCCTCGTGGTGAGGGGGGCGTGTTGAGTTGTCCCACATCGGCCTTTGACACCCATATTGTGGTGTTTATAATGACTTGTATGCCTCAACCTCCTAAGCTAGCTTTTGGGGTTGAATTGGGCTCAAGTCCATTATTTCACAGATATGAACCCCAATAACATCAACTCTGTTTACCATTGCACACCAATATAACTTTAGAACGAGCAATAATATGTAAATGGCAAGATTAATCAGTAAACATGAAATGCCACGGTTTATTCTTGATAGACCTGTCAATTCAGGTCGGTCGTATAACGAGTTCGGGTAAATACAGGTCGGATGTATTTCGGGTTCGGGTAATACGGACGGTGTATTTCGGTTTCTGATCAACAACTGGTTATGATTATGTCCTTTTTTCTGTTTTTTCTTTTAAAAAATGGTATCTAAATACTACTTTTTGTACAATATACATAATAAAATATAATTATCTCTAGTAATGATATATTATTGTGATTATTGTAACTTAAATTAGAGAAATAACAAATAAATAAGTTGCGGTTATAGTTTAACGTTAAAAATTACAAAGAAAAATCACAAATTCTAATAAAGTTGAACTTAAGAAATTAATTTTTTGGATCAAACGGGCGAGTCAGGTTTGACCTGCTAATTTTCGGGTTCGGTGTACTTCGGGTTAAGTTGAAAAAATTGTGTTCAAAACCCAAAAATTTCGGTCGGGTTATCGGATCGGGTCAAAAACTGCCCAGTCTAATTCTTGAAGAGGTACGTACTCTCTACTTCATTTGAAAAATGGTATACCTAGTCCATTTTGGTGACGATCTACGTTAAGATTAAGCCAACAAACTAAGGGTGCATTCATTTTGGAGTTTGAAAAACTGTTTGATAGCTTTTAACGGTTGGTATACACTTTTTAGTAGAGGTAAAAATGAGCTGAATTGAGATGTCCTTATGTATATGCGTGGTTGCAATATTACGGGAAAGTTAGTCAATTTTTTCATGTATGTTTAGTTATTTTATTGGATGGAAAAATTTTGATATAGGTCAAACCCATTGTTTTACTCTCAATTCTATCTATGGACATTTTTCTGGGGAATGTTTAGAGAGTTTTTCGTGCCCGAGAAACTATCAAATACGCGCACCCTATAGATACATATATACATATACATATATACACACATGCACAAATGCAGACATATATACTTGAAGCAGGATTGCCTAGGCTATTGAAATTAATTATATCATTTGTTAAACTTATTAAGATGAAATATCTGCTCTTTCTTTTGAGCCTACCAAGCCTTATGATCCGAGTTTCAGTTTCTTCAGGGTTGACTTAGCTCACTTATATGATAAAGCTCAAGCTTCTGTGAGTCAAATTTTTCAAGAAAGCTTCCCATTGACCTAACTCGTGAGGGCTTATGAGCTAGCTAGCTTATTTAATTTCCTCCCAAACTCTTTCGAATATTATCAATTTGTTTGCAATTAATCATTTTTTTTGGCAGATCGATGTACTTAATTACATGAAAGATTTCTAAATCTCCGGTTAATTGAAACCAACATTTCTAAATTGTAAAATTTTGGGTAAAATTGCTATGAATGACCCCACAATATCTCAACTAAATGGGATTTCAGAGTAGTGGTTTGATTTTGGTTTACTTACATGAAAGAATCATGCATATATAAGTAGAATAAAATGAAAGTAAATGTGAGAGGGACATTTAATTTGTAGTTTGATTTCTCACCTGCTTTGACTTTTTCCAGGGCTTCCTTCAAAAATCTGTGCTTCTTTCCTTTCAATATTTTCTGAAATGATTAATTACAGGATAATCATCCTCATTAGTACTAGCAAGGTACGTACGTATGTCAGGGTAATGTATGGAAAATGAAATCCTCATTATCATCTCTTTTGATGCATGGAAGGGCAAGATTACCTCGCCAAGTAGATGGAGGAGTCGTTCAAAGATGAGAGAAATGGTGACAATAACAGTACACACAACAGCCACCACCCATGTTGGTGTTTGCTCCAAACTTGCACTTTCTCCTCCTCCTCCCCCAGCCATTCTTTCTCGATCTCCGTCGTCTCTCTTGATCAATTAATCTTGTTATAGAGTGAACCTCTCAATAATGGTACTTGGGAATGTCTATATATAGACATGCATGTATATATACTAGTCTTGGAGAAGTACAATGTTTGTCGTATGTTGAAAGTGTTGGGTCATTAGATCCATTGGAATATTAAATTATTACCAAGTATTTACCCGTTTGGTTGAGATGTCTCCATATGGTATCAGAGTCTTTTTGAATGAGGGATTTATGGTCCAAATCAATGGGCCCATATTTATTTGTATACAAGGTTAAATGTGGGGTTTGCACCATCGATCCATGCTTAACATCTAAAGCGCACTCACTTACAATGCATGTTAGAATATTTTTTTCATATGCAATTTTATACTTATTCCTTGCCCAACATGTAAAGTCGTTACCTTAAGATAGCCTCGATGGAGAGGCAATACATGTTTATTCTTCATAGAAAAAGTAAAATATACATCCTAGCTAGCTAGTTATGTGAAGAATGTAAATGTAACATTTCTCAAGCTGAGTCAATGTATGGTCGTCTTCAAAAGAAATGTCAACGTGGAAGAGATCCAAGAACTAGGGGGGAAACAAAGATATATCAACAAGACATGACAACCACACTATTATGGAAATTTGACTTTGCTAGAAAATGTGAGACTGCTACAAATGAAAAGAAATTAAATCAAAATAATAAAAAGGGGTTTGCTACTGAGGGAATTGTGTATGAAATATTCAAGTTTAGGAAGAGAAACAGGCTGTCGTTTAAGGTGTCCAATCCAGCATTATAGTGGTGCCCAACAAGGTCTTTACTCTTTCATCTTTTTGGTCTAATATTCATTCAAGTTGGGTGTAAAATAAGCATTATCGAAATTGTCAAGTTGGCATAACCAAATTAGACAGATGAAATTGGTCAAAGGAAATTTTTACATTTACCGCCCCTTCATTTACTTTTCTATAGACAATATATAATGCCCCGTCTTCTTTTATTTATCATTTATATTTCTCGACGTCTATCTTTAATCAATAATTAAAAACATAATATTTTTATTAAAAATATAATATTATACTTTATCAATAGTATTTTTTAGAATATTTGAAGGTGGAGAAGGCTAGAATTTGAAATGAGTTGACTCAAAATGCTTTTTGTGGAGGAACTTTATTTGGGTTTTATGAAGGTTTATTCATTATTTGTGCAATTCAAGAATACTTGGCATTTGACCTTAAATTAAAAAATAAAGAAAAATTACAATGTTCAAAACAAATTACATAATTACAAAACTGAACTAAATGACAAAATTCAGCATCCACAAAGTATGATTTATTGTGCCACAAGAGGTTGATATGCAATATCTATGTTTCTGAGTGAGTTGTGTGAGTTGAATCAACTATGAATGTTGAGGCCCCGAGTTGTAACTTTAGAGAGATTGTATGAGATCTAGGAATCTCTGATAAACACTGTTATCTTATGATAGTGCATCATTAATTCGTAGCTTTTTCCTAGGTTAAGTTTTTCCATGTTAAAACTATGTGTCATTCTTTATTGTTATTATTGTCTTTATTATTATTTGTGTTGTTAACAACGTTCTGAGATCCTAACAGTTCATACATCCTTTCGCAGCAAACTGATAATAATAAAAAAAGGCAATTCTTATGCAACATACCCTCCTAAAAGTAAGAAAATATAGTTCAATCTCTGGATCTAGCTTTGAATTAAATTTGGGATTAGAGAGAAACATGAATAATATAACAGTGTTGATGGATTTTCATTTGATAACATCTTGTGATGTGATAAGTTGTTCCAATTGAACAATCTCAGCTAGACCTGAATCTTGATCACGCCCTTCAGGAATATTGGTCGTTGGATTCTCAACAATGGCCATCGAAATTTCTTCTTTTTGAGCATCATGTTGCTGGGAGCTGCTATGAGCTTGGTTACCTGAGCCGTTGGCATTGGCAAAGAGTCTCTTAGCTATGGTGGTTTTTCTCTTTGCTTTATGTGCCCACTCCATTAGTCCCTCTTGTATGTGGTCTTCAAATATTGCTTTGTTGAAGGATGTTCCCATCTGCACAATATTTGTTCGTATATCATGCAACAAATTCCAAGCTACCAACCGACTTACTTAAATTTAGATTGCATATACTTAATGCCAACTTAGATTAACAAACAACTTCTCAAAATTATACATGTTAGATTGAATTATTTCGGTATAAGTAATTTATTTCTAAGATTGTTATACTTCATTGTAATCCATTTAGAACAGGACGATCCTTATTTTAGAATTAAGCTACTATCCCTAACTCTAAGGAGGAACAAAGCAAAAATAAGCTAAGTAGGGCATGCCCTTTGGATTATCATGATTCCATATTGGTGTGTTTATTGCTGAAACTTCTTGAAAATAGATACTAGTGCAAAATTGCATTAGATGATACTAATAGTAGCAAAACTAGAATTTATTGAAATTGTTGAATGTTACCTGAGTAACAATTGCATACAGTGGCAATGTACTGTAGCTACATAGGAGTTGAACAAATACCCTGCATTTCCGTGAACATTGTCATTATCATTTTCGTGCACAAGGATCCCATCATAGTTAACATCTTAAAGTTGAAGGATGCTTACGCTACGGCGATTCTTGGGATGGTGTAGCCAATTGAGCCCATTATACAAGAATTGAAACCATATTGATACTGCAATTAACCCACACAAAAAAAATAATAATAATAATAATGTAAGTGGCACAGAGAAATCAATGTTTCAAAATCCATATTTTGCTTTTTGGACCCCGAACTTTGGGGTATTTATTTTCTGAACCCCCATATTTCAAAGTTTATATTTTGGACCCTATATTTTGTGGACCCAAAAAATGTGGTCCAAAGTTATGTTTGACTCAGGCGATGACCTAATTGTTGCCTAAACTTCCTGATATGACCTTTTATCATTTTTTCCTTCTTTTAACTGTTGTTTTGAAATTGACCAGACTTTGACAGCTAAGGGTGTGTAAAATTGATGGGTAAAAAACAAAAGGTAAAAGTTAAATTTTGGTATCTTTCGGTAAATTTTGGTAACTTTTTTGGCAAATTTATGCTCATATGAGGGTTAGAAATCGTGCAAGAAAAGGAAGAAGAAGTTGCGGCTGGAAAATTTTCGAAAGAAAAAAAATTCGATAATGGCTTTGAAATATGGGGATCCATATTGTTGCCGGAGACAAAGTATAGGGTCCATATTGTTGTCAGAGTTTAAGTATAGGGTCCAAAATATAAACTTTGAAATATGGGGGTCCAGAAAATAAATACCCCCAAAGTTCGGGGTCTAAAAAGCAAAAAACCCCAGGTGTGATGTTAATTAAGTGGTATGTATACTAACCCAAATCCAGAAGAAAAATGCCATTTCAAAGGAGTTTTGGAAGAGGATGATGTGAATGAGGAAGAGAAGAATGCGAGGCCTGTGTAGCCAGAAGTGCTTATCAGATGGCTGAATTTCAACGTCCCCTATTATTACTGCCTGCCTTTCCACCACCTCCCTCGCCATTTGTATTATTACGTGCTCTAGTTTCGTACCCACCGCCAGCAATAGCTGCAAATAATACACATACCAAATCGTACAAAGTTGAGTTAGCTTCTATGTACATTTCAATTATTCTCACACGGTATCAGATGCCATAATTAGAAATTAATCGCGATAACTTACTATGAGGGGAATGAAAGCCAGATAGAAATAGACATGATAACCTGTACAATATTTGATCTACATAATCAGATTGTGTGATAAACAACTATGATCTAATTAGTATTTCAAGATGCTTACCGTTGACATTTACAAACAGGTATACCACCACGAATAACCAAAGAAACCAACTGCAAGCATTCAAAATAAAAAGTACGTTAGGGCAAGAACAAATTATGTTATTAAGCCTGATGTTTAATTTGTAGTTTTCATTCTAATATATTACCTTATCCCAACAACTTTTTTAAAGTCAGATTCAAAAGCGCGGATCATATATCTATGAAAATTGAAGTTATGGTTCCTCTTCAGGTGCATCTGCCAAGGATAAAAAAATTGAGTTATAAATGTCATAAAATAGAAGAGGAAAAAGGCTAATTTGTTTGATTAATTACCATAATGAAACCAAATCGCATGGTGATATAGTCTGCCTTGGTAACTGATCCATAAAATTGCTTGAAAAATGCCAGCTGGATACACAGGAGACCCATAAACCAGAAAAGTATTACAGTCAGTAAAAGAAGTTGCAAATATACATGAATGTTGAGTGAGGAGGATAAATAATAGACTAACCAGCCAACCAACCGAATGGCAGTAAACTGCACGATATCGATCCTTTATAAATTCATGTTGTTCAACAAGTGTGAACAGATTGTTTTTTGTATCTGCAATTTACAATATATTTCATTATTATAATTGTCAAAACTGATACATGCACGTAGATAAATTTAATTTGCTTATGTTGATTGTCAAAGATAAATTAAAAAAAAAAAAACAATTCATATGTTAAATTTCTAGGACAAGAGGATGTATACCTTATAATTAATTATCTAGCAAGTTATTCTCTTAATTTTGGTACATTATCTAGCATCAAATTTATTTGACAAATTTTGACGAGGTATTTACAGAAATCTAAAAAATGTATTACCATCCTCAGGATCATGCTCCTTTTTTTGGGTTGCTTCCTCCCATTGTTGCCACTGGCTTATCTACAACACATACACACCTCACTCAACGTTAACGATTAAGAGTTATATCTTAGAGATTAGCAGTGTTATTCTCTAAATAATTTTGATCAACAGTTAGCAATGATCAATAATTATTAACTCATATTTTCAATATTGATAGCATCAATCATAACACTTATAATAACGATAACTTGTCTGTGATGACACATAAAAAGAAACACAGCTTTATCAGCCAAAGTGCTTTACTTCTATTTAGAAGTTATTTTATTCTCTAATTATATTCTCTTAAGAAGTTTAGGGTACACTCACCTTTATGCCCCCAAAAAGAACAGTGAGGGCACACATAATCACATGAACAACAGCTAACACAAATATGAATATATGCAGATGATGCAATGCTGTCACAGATACCACTGGAACCTTTCCCTGCATGGACACGTTCAAAAACAAATTAGTGGCTAGAAATTAATATAAGTAATCCCAGAATATATATATATATGTACTACCTCCATTTTTATTTAAGTGTCATCTGGATAATTTGTATAATATCTTAATTTGTATAATGATTCATCAAACAAAATTGATATCATTAGATTCATAATAAAAAGTACTATTAAAAAAGTATAATATTATATTTTTTTATGAAAATATTATATGAAAAATTATTAATGAGAAATAGACCTAAAAAAATGTAAATGACAGATAAAAATAGTACCGGAGTGACTATATAATGTGCTCTAGGGGAAATGTAAGATTTCATGAGTTGCAATTAATTTTTTGTAAACCTGGGGATTATAAATGTCAAAGAAAGATCCAAATGGATATCAACTTTGCATAAAGGTAATTTCTAATTATTGCTCCTGTCCTTTTTTTTTCTTTCTTCCTTTCATTTTTTTAATGAAAATTCTCTTTTCACTAGCTAGCTTTAAGGTTACAGATTAATCATAAAATATTAATGACCCTACTTTTGTTTTTCTTTTTTTTTTATACTATATTGTTATTATGCTTCTTTTTTAATTTATCTATAAACTAATTTTGTCTGCTTTTGATAAAAAAGTTTCCTTTCTATAAATGGTGACAATATCATTTTATCAAAAAATTTCATTTGGGTTTCTTTCAATAATTTAAAACGTAAATTTCATTACATTTTGAACAATTGGAATTGCTGTACCTACTTAACTTAATCTCTAAGATTAACATATCTCTTTTTAAACTCATCCATGATTAAAGCTAAAGTCACCTTCGTAGGTAAAGAAGAATCACAACTCACAACTAAATACCAAAATAAATCGTCATTGATAAGTAATGCTTTCCAATGGCACTATCTTGTATATTTAATTAGAATTGTCTAAAGCTGTCGATGATAAAAATTAAAAAGAGATAACTAATTGACTCTTATTAACTAATTAGAAGAGACAAAATAGTTAAAACGCACCACACTAATTAGTAATAACTCGAGTGTTAGCGTACATCTTGCAAGATAAAGAAAAATAAACAAAGTGATCATATATAATAAAAATAATTCTGTTTAAAATTTTGACCACTCCCTTATTTTTAAATTAATTGACAATTTAACTAAATTTTGCTCATTAATTATTCACAAATTATAATGAATTACAATATGAAATTACTTCCATTGTGATTTTTAGTAAAATATTTTTCTAAAGACAATAATTTCAAATTGTAACTCATTATATTTTTTTGTAAATAATAAGTCGAGCATAAATATGTTGCAAGATGAAGAAAAATAAACAAAGTAATCATACATTATAAAAGTAATTCCGTCTAAAGAGTTGACTATTTGAAAGTTGGAAAGTAGGGGAAAAAAGCATGAAGATGACCTTTTCACAAGAGGAGGTTTGAGCTTCTTCCTCAGCGAGAAGATGGCGGCCTGCATGGGTGACTGAATTACCAATTTGACCCTGATTATTCTTCTCACTAGGGAGCCATTTATTTGCCAACTCCTCAGACACACAAATCCCACCAATTCTGCTTTGGAATACCGTCAACAGCAAAGATATGAATCCCATTATCATCAACTCTGCATCCATTTACAATTACACCCCCTCATCATTTATTTATTAGTTCAACGCTTATTGCAATGGTAAGTATTTGAACGCATATAATAATCAGGGCTTGTGATAAATATTTATATAGCATTATAATTAGACAAGTATCAGCATTCATCAACATTAGTCAGCATTTATCATACTTTAACCTTTAATTTTAGCACAGGCAAACATTAACAAGTATCATTCTGATAAATAAATACTAGAAAAGTTTGCAGGGTAATTTGCATTTTACTACCTTGCAGTTTTGACATTTACTTTTTGGTCCCAAATGTTTTGTTATTCATAATTACCTACCCTGTGATTTCAGGAAAAGACATAGGGAGTAAACTCGAATAATAACCATAGGACACATGGGTGTCATTATTTTATTGATATATGTACTAAGTAAAAACAATTTTCCAAAAAAGAATTTTGATTTTACAATTGCACGAGGATCATGAATAAAGGGGCTACTAACTACTGCCATTATTTCCTTGGAACCTTATTAACGTAGTAAAAATGATAGATATACCTTCCTTAATTTTCTCCAAGGCTTGATAGAGAGGCTTCTTATCCGTCTTCTTCAAGTACTGAAATCCAAACAATAAATTTCATGGGAAGAAAAATACTTTTTTTAAAAAAAAAAAGTATAGGTCAAAGTAAATAAACTAAAAATTTACACCCTTGAATATAATACAGTTAAAATGTAATAACAAATTAAACGTATAATGATATATATATATATATATATATAGTACTAATAGTAGGGTGGGGATATATATCCCTGCCCTGCAAATGGATTAATAACATGTAGTACCATAGTCATAAGATAGATTTGGATTAACAAAATGTATTACGTATTCCTCATGAACAAGTTTAGAAGACAACCCTTCTTATATATGGTCGTTCTACTTAAGGGTGTGTTTGGTGGATCAAAACTCATGGGGAAATGATCAATTTTCCCAATTGACTTATTTTCTCTATGTTTGAATGTAGGCATGATATTGGAAAAAATTTTGCAGGAGGCTCACCATTTCCTATATTTTCCTAGGGGAAATTTCCTTTAGAAGGGCTAAAGAAATTTTTTCTCAAGAAAGTATTTCCATGGGATACGGTTCCTACCAAAAGCTCCATTCAGCATGTTAGGTGCTGCTCCATGTTCTAATTTGTGGCATTTTATGAACCTTACACAACCTAACCTATTAACCAACTGGTTCATATTATCTAAAAAAACACTATAAAAACGCAATATTTAGAGACATACCTTGCCAATATAATGTATTGCTCTTTCAACAGCCAAAGAGATGGCAACGATTATAGCACATACTATCGCAACCACCCATGTTGGTGTGTACTCTAAAGTCGTTCCTCCTTCCTCTCCCCCTGACATCTCTACCTCTTTCTAGTTACTTCGTGCATAAGGGATCAATTTTGAGGGAGGGAATAATCAAAGTATATATAGATAGAGCAAGTTGTTATGGTTGAAAACAAATTAAACGTGTAATAATGTGGAGAATAATAGAATAATATCATTGTTTTTAACATGTATTATTTTTTCAGTGTAAAGTTAATTGGAATAACATCTTTAATTTTATCATGGACCTTCTTTAATTCCCATTTTAAGTTTAATTTATTACACTAGCTAGCTACTTTAATTAACTCTTTTTCTTTCTCTCCCTGCTTTTTCTGTTGTCAAACCATCTGATTTGATTCTTCACAATTAGCTTTATTAGTGGAAAGAACCCAAGAAGATCATAATTAAGATTAGTTCGTTTATTATATGAACCAATAACGATTGTAGTAGGGCTTTCTTTATATGATGCATGTTGACTGATGCAATAAGTATGAGTTGTTGAAATTTTGAATTTTTCTCAATGTTGTCCTCAGTTGATGACCTTAATTATTTTTTGTTAATGACATGATTTTGATTAGATAGACGTGTTTTGCTTTCAGCAAAAAAGCAGTCATTTGTTTATGTTCGTAGGAAGGATGTGTTTGGTGGGTGTTAGAATAGATATAATCCTTTCTAAGATTTAGGCCCCGAAAAAATATGTGTTTAGATACCGGATGTCTGGAGTTGGGTATACATTAATAATAGTTTAATAAACGAAAAATGCACAACAATCTTGCTTACCAATTGTATTACTAACCTAGTTTAGTTCTTCGCGAATAGCTCTTGAAATCTAGTCACCCACCAAATAATTTGTTTGATACATTGTGGGACCAGTCAGCAATTTTTGAAGTAGTTATTGGTAATGTCCGCGGCTTGAGAGGGGTCGGGGCGTTAAAGATAGTATCAGAGCCGACACGCAAGCGTGAGTTGTTCCAGTGGACGGGAGATCCATGGACAGTCACTTAGCGGGGCAAAGATTTTGGAGTTGATTGAGGTACAATGAGGATGTTGTGCGCTTAAGTGTGGGTGATTGTAATACCCCGGATATGAGGTTAAAGTGTGGCTTAAAGAGATTGAAAAGACTACTTATATAAGAATGCTTGGCTAGGAGCATCCTCAGGATGGGTGACCTCCTGGGAGAAATTTTCTCAGGCAGCGTGTGAGCGAGGACGAAACACGCTGAAAAGACTCGTGGTGATTTATGGAGCCAGTCAGCGATCCTTGAAACAGTTTTGGTAATATCCTCCGCCGGGAGAGGCCGAGGCGTTACAGTCTTCCTTTCCTACAGGTACTAACGTGTCCCCCTCGCCTTGAGTTGTTTGGCAATTGTACTTGTATCCAAGTCATACAACAACTTTCCATCCTCGTTTCTTCCCTAATGTGGCAACAAATTCTCCTCCCCTCCTGCTCCAAATGCCATATATAACTGCCATTCAGCCTAGTTAGGATAATGATGTCATTTAGTACCCTAACTCTGGGACAACCACTCATGTAACCCCATCTGCAAGTATACCTACTTCTGAACACCCTTGAACTAGATTACACGTTCTAGACTTTCTATTTGTCGTGTTGTCAATTTACATTAAACACCTCTACCTAGCCTTTAAATTTGAACAATGTGTTATGCGCCTTGCATTAAATTTAGTTTACTTTCTATACGACAGTTATGTGGTGTGATAATAATTGTATGGTTTAATTCGATAATTCTTGTATGCATGTAAAGGACAAAGCAACATGGACAACTACTCTTATGGCAAGTTTCAATAATTTTGACCTTTACTTCTTGTCATCCACTTCCCCTCCTTCGACGGATCTCCATTCAAGCATACGGTGATGTCAAGCATAGTCATCTAGGTCGTTGGGGGTCTCATGTCTAATATCTTATTTCCTCTGTTTCTAAGTTTTGAATAATTGTGTTACTTGTAAGTTGGGCAAAGCCCATCATTTACCATTTACCATTGTTGAACGTTGCTTAAGCACACATTTATATCTTTTCAATGCTGATGTTTGGCAGTCTCCTGAGTTTTCTAACTTGGATTATGCCTATTATGTTTGTTTTGTGGATGTTTGCATTCGTTATATCTGGATGTATCTCATGAAGTAAAAATATGAAGTTTATTCAATTTTCTTAGTTTTCAAAAGCTGGTTGAAAATCAATTTGATAGGAAAATTAAGATTTTTCAAACTGACGGTGATTAAGAATTTAAGGAACTCCTCCCTCCAATTCTATTTTCAACGATATAGTATATCTTTTCAAAAAAGTTGCAACATACACGTGAGCAAAATGGTATTATCGAAGGAAAATATCGTCCACATCATTTGGGTGCCACGTACATTAAATTTTCAAGCATCTCTTTTTGGACAATTATGGGTTGGTGTAGCATATGCTGTCATTTATATTATTAATGATCTTCTGACTCCTTTATTAAACAACATTTCTCCTTATGAAGGTTTTTTCAAAAAGGTTCTTGATTACTCATCTCTTGAAGTCTTCGTGTGTGAACATTTTTCCACTATTATCTCAATAGTAGAAGCGTTCTCTCTTGTCAATACAATGTCTCTTTCTAGGTTTTGTTTCTCATTACAAAGGTTATCGTTGCCTTGACCCAATCAGATGTCGTATCAATCTTAGTCATTATGTCATATTTCATGAGAATGTCTTTCCTTAACCAGGCTCTTCCTCCCAAACCCAAGTTGTTTTTCCTCTTGATCTTGTGATAACTTTAACTACCCTTATGCTCATTAACCCTGTTGGGAATGTCCCGACAAGTTCAATTACATCTGAGTACTCAAGCCAACTTGGCACGGTGATTAAAGACTTTGCTAGAAGATCTATTAATCAGTGATTAAACAGTTCAATCATAACCGTGTTAGTTGGTCTCACAAGGTCACACAAGCCAACACTTCAAGGCAAGAGGATGTTGGGAAAAGAGGCCAGAACAATAGGTTATTGATCCGTGGGCCGTCGGTACCCCTTGAGGGTTAAGAGGAAGCACCACGGGGGGTGGCAGGGGACACCACGGTCCATGGTGTCTTTACCACCATCCCTGGTGTCCTTCTGGGCAATAGAATCTGATTCTGTGACTCACCATAGTCCATGGTATGGTCACCATGTCTCTGGTGAATAGCAGCACGTCCCACATGGGAAGATTTCCTCTCTTCTTCCCTCCTTCTCCCCTATAAAAAGCGGTATATTAGGATGGACATGACTCTCAAGTGGCCATTTTATAAGGCTAATTTCCATTTTGGGATTTATGGGATCCGGAAAAACTTTCTATTTGAAAGCTTTCGGGTTAGGATACTTAAGGTGACTCTCGAGGTCCTCCCTAAGGAAAGAAAGGTGGACCGTATATTTGATACGATCAACATACTCTTTGATTTGGATCGGGGTCAAACAGCCTAGCAATCATGTCGAAAGGTGCTACGTGGACCTCTGAAGAGGCTTCCTCTTTTGGAAACTTTCACTCGGAGTCTTTTGAAAATGGTGCGTTCAAGAGTCTAGGGTCAACCGAGGCTATCATATTTAAAGTAAAAAGGTAATAACTTAGCCCATGCTATCTTTTAATTCAGTTTTTTTTTTTTTGGGTTAGTATGAAATAGATTAGGTGGAGTCTTAATAGTTAGGACTTTTTCCGCCTCTAGCCAGGGTGGGCCCAATTAGATCAAACCCACCACTCTTGTGGCCTTGTTAAGACTAGACCCCTAACCCATAAAACTCCACATCCAATCCTACCTCCACCAGTTTACATAGTTTAATATGTCAAGTTTATGGGTAAGTGAAGGTGTCGTGGTTGGAAAACGATGCTTAAGTTGTGATGATGGATGATGGGATGATGAACACAAGGATGATCTCGGAGAACTCGAGCACTGTAGTAGCAAAATCAATAGGATATGTTCTTGGATAAAGGAAATCCACCACCAAGATCTAACAACTTCACCATGTATAGATAAAGAATGATCCATCACTATTTAATATAGGAATCGACTTGGAACATCACCGTAGCATTTATGAATAAAGAAAACAAAATTTGGTCGGAAATGGCAGCATAAAGCTTCATCTTTTCATTCATATATCACCAATAGCTACATTTTACATCAAATGTGTATGTATATATGTAGACCCCGAAAAATTGATGACCTTTTTCGCGGCGCTACTTAAAAGAATGATTGGGAGCCGACTAGGATTGCTTAGCCTTAAATAAGGTTGAACTTTTAAGAATGACTTTGCTGACAGATTAAGAAAAAGATTTATGCGCCGTGAGCCCAAGATTCACCCTTTTTTTTTAAAAGAAGAAAGAAAGAGACAAAAAAGGAAGGAGAAAGCACGAAGGAACCCGTCTGGGTTCACTGCTGGAACCAAGACGGGTTTTCTTGCGCTATCTGCGAATTTTACCGAATAAAGAGACGAAGCAAAAGGGAGTGAAAAGAGGACAGGAACCCGCCTGGGTTCATGGACTGAACCAAACCGGATTACCTTAGACGTTAATCACAAATTAAGTCACAAAAATCGTAAAAAAGGTAAACACCGAAGCACGAAAATAGAGTCGCCAGTTGAATTTTAGGAGAAAAACAACAAACCATTTAAATATAGACTCCGGCCTGCGAATCCAAAGATGGATTCGGGGGTAAGGTTACGAATTTGACAATTAAAATCATCAAATCCGCCTATTCAACGAATAGACTCTACTAGAATTAAATTAAAGCAAAACAAAGGTTAAAAGGGAGGAATTAGATATGAATTTCACAAATTCATCATTAAAATCATGCAAAACATTGAAAATATAAAAAGAATGAATTCGATAGATTACTACACGTTTTACATCAACTATGCTAACCTTTAGAGAAGTAGCATGCAAAGGGAGAGAAGAGATGGAGAGAATATGCTAGTGTCAATACTCTAGCATACTATGGTGTGTTTATGGAAGGGAAAAAAGGGTTTAATTTATAGTGGAATAGGGGGAGTAGGGGGGTGCGTTTAGGGTTTAGGTTTAGCCGCCTCGACGGAATTCAGCCCAGCAACCCAGACGGGTTCTTGCCACACTGAGCCAGGCTTTGGCCCAGCAACCCAGACGAGTTCCTGCCGAGCTGAGCTATGCTCAGGCCCAATGAACCCAGACGGGTTTGTCCTGTAATATTGGGCCATTATGCTCGTTTTCGGGCTAGAAAAGAAATGGGTTTGCATGCTACTAAACTACTCGGCTAACTTATTTTTACAAATAACTAAAACTAATACCGGTACAAAATCCGGTGTCTACAATATATAGACTTTAAGTTGGGTAATACCAAAGAAAATTCTAAACTACCAACTAGGACTAAAGCTTAAACATAATTCCTACATGGAGAGGGGTATATCTGAATAAGTAAAAGGATAAAAGAGGAAATTACATGGGTTAAGGAAAAATCCCACAAAAAACAGAAAACTCGATCATCCACAGAAATACAAGATGACAACTACCGTGTCATCTCAGGACACGGACCATGTCATGAGATGACAAGGTTGTGTCAGGATCAACACGTGTCATGTTGCCCGTTTCTTACGCAAAAAGAAACTTTGCCTCAAGGGGAACACGACCATGTCCTCTTGACACGGCCATGTCTCCCCTACTAGAAGGGATGTCACGATCGAGTGTAAGGATCGATGACACAATCGTCTCTTGAGGCTCTCAAGTTTGGGCTTGTTCTTTTTTAGGGACACGACTATGCATCCATAATCCATATGACACAATCGTATGCCCCCAAACTTTCTCCATTCTTCTCCTACTCCTTTGTGGGATTTCCCAACTCTTCCCATGCTTGATGTGAATGACCATATTGCCCGTAGATTTCAAAATGACCACCATGCCCTTGGGTTGGTCCCTTTGAGGACCCAAAACACCATCTTGAGGTCAGGGATCCCACTTGAAGTGAATGGCTTACCCTAGGACAACCTACTCATGCTTCCAAGGCCCCAAACTCTTCTTGAAAGAGACACATAGTCGAGTGTGATGAACATTAGCTTGACTTTCCTGAGTAAGGCTTAGGGAGGCTTGCTGATCATGATCTTTCCATCTAGGACCGTACCTCAATACAGTCCAAGAAGTAGAGTGTGGTAAATAATTATCCAAATCTATCAAAATTTATCAAAATTTACCAAAACTTACCCAAATATACAAAAATTAATAAAAAAACAAAAAAATAATAATGTTAATATATTTTGGTAAATGTGAATACTTTTTGTGAACATTTTTTTTTTCTAAAATTTTGAAATAAAAAAATAATTTTAAAAAATTAAAATTACAAAAATACAAAATAATTTGAGAAATCTTCCATAAAAAAGAAAAGAAAATTTGCACAAATGAAAAACCGCAACCACCTCGTCGCGAGATCTACCATTGTTGTCGCCCTCCCACCATCACCCAACCACCGTGCCGCCATCGCCAGTCGACCACCACAACACCACTCCCCATCACTGTCACGTCATGTGAACGACCAGACAAGAAACAAGCCCGCCAAAGACTTCAATCGAAAAAGCTTAAGTTCGCCAGGACGACGACACCCACCATCATTGCAACCAGTATCAGGCGACCACCAAACGACCGATTCTTGCCATTCTCCGCCCCCAACGCCACCGGAAAAGCTTGAAGACCCAAAACACATTAATCATTGAAAGAACCCTAGAGGGGGGTGAATAGGGTTATGAAAATTTCTGCACAAATACTCACTGGTAAAGGACGTTAGGGTTTCTTAATCTTTTTAGATTAAGATTAACCTTAAGATAAATCAAGGTAAGCTGAAATAAAGGACAATAAGAGATAACTGAATAACTTCCTTTATTTCCTTGGAACAATATATGCTTGAATGTGACAAGTGCCTAAGGTGAACGTCCTTAGGGTTGCAGCGAACAACGAACAACGAACAACGAACAAAGTTTCTGGGAAAGACACACCAACCACAAATTTGGTGCAAACACTAATCGATCCTAAGTCCTTCTAGGAATCGATTACAAGAGTATCAATCAAATCCTAGTTCCGTTAAGGAATCGATTACACTCAAACACAAAATTTCTCACCGAATACAACTTTTCTACACGAAGAAAAGAACTCAAAACAGAGCACCCTCTGTTTTGGTAACACCCGATTACTTCACTTGGAATCGTTTTCTTACCTCAAGTTTAGATCTTCAGTTTTATAGAGTCTGATGTGCGAGCCGTTTGAGATATGATCTGGGTGGATTCATTCCTTCTTTGCGATTTCTAGCATCCTTCCATAATTGACTCAATCCTCTTTCCTTTTTGCATGATTTTCGGAATTGTCTTCATATTTCCTTTCCAATCTCTTCATTGATTGTTTCCTACAATTCACATAGTTACAATCAATTTAGTCTGGTTAGAAAAAGGACAAGGAATGTAGATTAACATGTTTCCAGAAAAAGCTTCCATGTTCTTTTTATCTTTCGTGCTTGACATGAACGTCCTTGAGATGCTTGACGTAAATGTCCTTCAGCCTCTTGACGTAAATGTCTTTCAGCCTCTTTCGTATCACAGCTTTTCTGGCTAAATGAATTTTGGCTTTCATTCAAAACTGATCCAGTCTCCAAGGCAACATCCTTGAGGGGTTCTAACAATCTCCCCCTTTTTGATGAAAGGCAAAACTCATTTACACCACTTCTCCCCCTTTTTGACTTTTATCAAAAAGTCTAGAGAGCTCCCCCTTAATATTGTAATCATCTCCAATAATCTGCAATACTCAAAGAACTTGTTAGTCCTAAGAGAGGCTTTTCCCCCTCAATATGTGCCATAAAAATAATCAATAATACTGCTATTTTAGGAGATCCATTTGTCAAGGTCCTTGATCCTAGGTCTGACAAGGTCCTTGAGGGGTTTTTATTGCTGATGTAAGTAATGTCCTTGAGTGCTCCAAGCCCTTTAAGTATCCACTCTCCTGGATGTTGAATATACCTGCAAAAACTTTAGACACCCTTCCTCAAGCCATAAATGACATTAAATTTAGGTTCTTGACTACTAGTACCAACCATATTCGGAGGTCTTGTTCCTTTTGGAACCCAAACTTGTACAATTTTAGAACGATAATGGTTGAAGTAGTGAGTTTTACCATATTTGCTCTTGAGAAGAGATAAATTACCTTGATATCTAGTCCCAAGATAGTTGTGTCGTTCTTGGTGCCTAGAGTGAAATCTGTGGCCTTGGTACTGCTCATTAAGGTCCTTGTGTCGTCCTTGCTGCCTGGTTCTGATAACTTGATCTTGTGAGACAGAATGTCCTTGATGACAGTTTCTTTCTTGCTGCTTGGTTGCTTCAGCCAGAGACTTGTGACAAACATCAAGGTTGGTCTTGAGGTCTAGTATCTCAGCTTTGAGAATGTTGACCCTGGAGGTAAGCCCTTCACACAATTTCTCCAATTTCTCATTGAACTCCTTGAGGCCTTTGTTGGTTTCTTTTAGTGACCTAATCTTGTTTAAATGCTTGGTCTCTCGTCCAGCAAACTTTAACAGACATTTTCCCAAGTACTTTTTAGGGTAAGTGAGGAGATCATCAAATGTTACCTCCCTTGATTCATCCTCGTCACTGTCTTGGTAGTCATCACTGGCTGCACCAACTTCCTCTGTGTCATTGGTGTCTTTTCTCATGATGTAATGACTAGTAGTCTCCTCATCATCACTCCAAGTGGCCATGAGAGCCATGTGATTTCTCTTTTCTTTGTTCTTTCTGTGGTAGGGGCAGTCCTTGATCAAGTGATCTGGGTCACCACAAAAAAAAAAATAAGAGAATGTGTTAGTTCTATTATTTGATGAGTCATTACCTTTTTGGTTGATTCGTTTGGATGAAGGTCCTCTAGAGGTATGACTTTTCTTGCATGATTTCTTGAGATCCTTGGCCATCAACGCCAAGATCTGGTTCTTATCATTGTCTTTAGGACCGTAGATGTCCTTATGGGCTACGTCTTCCTTTTCATTTTGCTCTTCCTGGAGACGCATTTCGTGAGCAAGAAGCTTTCCAATGAGGTCATCTAATTGGAGAGTTTCCACATTGTGAACTTCCTCTATTGTAGTGACCTTTGATTCCCACTTCTTTCTTGTAAGACATCTGAGGACCTAGTGAACTTTTTCTTCATTTGAGTAGGTTTTCCCCAAGGACTTGAGATTGTTGACTATGACAGTGAATCGTTTGTACATGTCCTTGACGGATTCTCCATTCTTCATTTTGAAGGATTCATAGTGCTTGACATAATTGTCGCGCCTTATTCTTTGAACTTGGTTCGTTCCTTCATATGTGGTCACTAAGGTATCCCACACCTGTTTAGCTGTATCACAACCAGAGATAAATTCAAACTCATTAGAATCAAGTCCACAGTAAAGGATATGTAATGCTTTAACATTTTTATTCGCCTTTTCTACTTCTCTGGCAGAATACTTGGATCTATCTTTGGGTTTCGTGATTTCTCTATCAGTGATCATGGGGACAAAGTCTCCATTCTCAATTCTGTCCCAAAGGTCATAGTCTTGATCCATGATGAATGTCCTCATACGCTTCTTCCAGTGTGCAAAGTTTGATCCTCTGAATAAAGGAGGACTGTTTAAGCAACGTCCTTGCCCTATATCACCATCTTCGATCCCAGCCATGATCTTTACCACAGAGCGGTTAGTCTCTGAATCTTCAGTGGACCAGGCTCTGATACCACTTGAAAGAACCCTAGAGGGGGGGTGAATAGGGTTATGAAAATTTCTGCACAAATACTCACTGGTAAAGGACGTTAGGGTTTCTTAATCTTTTCAGATTAAGATTCAACTTAAGATAAACCAAGGTAAGCTGAAATAAAGGACAATAAGAGATAACTGAATAACTTCCTTTATTTCCTTGGAACAATATATGCTTGAATGTGACAAGTGCCTAAGGTGAACGTCCTTAGGTTGCGTGAGCAATGAACAACGAACAACGAACAAAGTTTCTGGGAAACACACACCAACCACAAATTTGGTGCAAACACTAATCGATCCTAAGTCCTTCTAGGAATCGATTACAAGAGTATCAATCAAATCCTAGTTCCGTTAAGGAATAGATTACACTCAAACACAAAATTTCTCACCGAATACAACTTTTCTACACGAAGAAAAGAACTCAAAACAGAGCACCCTCTGTTTTGGTAACACCCGATTACTTCACTTGGAATCGTTTTCTTTCCTCAAGTTTAGATCTTCAGTTTTATAGAGTCTGATGTGCGAGCCGTTTGAGATATGATCTGGGTGGATTCATTCCTTGTTTGCGATTTCCAGCATCCTTCCATAATTGACTCAATCCTCTTTCCTTTTCGCATGATTTCCGGAATTGTCTTCATATTTCCTTTCCAATCTCTTCATTGATTGTTTCCTACAATTCGCATAGTTACAATCAAGTTAGTCTGGTTAGAAAAAGGACAAGGAATGTAGATTAACATGTTTCCAGAAAAAGCTTTCATGTTCTTTTTATCTTTCGTGCTTGACATGAACGTCCTTGAGATGCTTGACGTAAATGTCCTTCAGCCTCTTGACGTAAATGTCTTTCAGCCTCTTTCGTATCACAGCTTTTCTGGCTAAATGAATTTTGGCTTTCATTCAAAACTGATCCAGTCGCCAAGGCAACATCCTTGAGGGGTTCTAACAATCCTAAACACTGATTGAAACCTACCATAAACCCCACCTCCAGTGCCACTCGTCATCGCCCAACCACCCCAACCACTAACAGCAGACGATCAACCCACCACCAGTGCCATAGCTTCGTCCTCACAAGTGCACCCTCAAACACCCTGTTAGGGTTTTAATAAGAGTAGGTTAATTAGGGGAAGCAGAATAAGATGACTACTGGATATTGAGAAAAAAATAAATACAAGACTAAAGGGGACAAAGATTCAACGTGGAAACCCAAATCGAGAAAAACCCACAGGCAGCACAAGAGCACACGTATCCAGTACTATAGGTAAAGATTACAACGAACAATCTCACCCCAAAATCAACAGAAAGAGAGTATAACAACTCATACAAACTCTCACCCCAACCTCGCCGCTGTTCATCGTCCCAACTTTTTCTAAATTTCCATTTTTTATTTTCGCCTTATGAGTATTTGGTAGATTTGGATCAGGTTTCACCTCTTTATATTTTTGTATCCTCTTACAAATAGTAAGCCGATAAATTTAGGAGTAATTTTGCTAGTTGGGGACAAGGAATAAATATGGAAATATCAATGATAAACAGGCTCATAACCTCGATAATATTTATAATTTATTTGGAAGAAATTGACTTGCATAAGAAATTTGAATTGTAATGAATAAGTTAAGAAATAGTTTATCTGTTTGACATTTTTGTGTTGTATACTTGTATACAATGCACATGGTGGGGAATTGAAGAAACAGCAAGGACGATACGTACTAAACAGTGGTGAGTAGACCTGTCCATTCGGGCGGGTAGTCAGGTTACAGGTCAATTGTATATCGGGTTCGGATAAATACAAATCGAGTGTATTTTTGGTTCGGATAAATACCACTGTTGTATTTTGATTTTGGGTCAACTCAATGAGTTATGATTGCGACCTTTAATTTTTTCCACTTTCTCTTTTAAAAATTTTGTCTATAAATATTATTTTTGGTACAATATACATAATAAAAAATGATTATCTTCTAGTACCGATAGATTATTGTAAATATGTCAACTTAAATTAGAGAAATAACGTATGAATAAGTTGAGGTTATAGTTTAATAGTCATGAAGTTCAATGAAAAGTCACAAATTCTAATAGATTTGAACATAAAAAAAATAAAGTTTCCGGATGAAACAGACAGGTCCGATTTGACCCGCTAATTTACAAGTTTTTCGGGTTCGGTATACTTTGGTTTCGGGTCGAGAAACTCATGTTCAAAACTCAAATTTTTCGGACGAGTTTGAGTCGGGTCTGCAGGTTGGGTCAAAGATTGACGGTTATAGTAGTGAGCCAGCAGTAGCACTATGCAGGGTTCAACAATGAGTACTCCTGTCACCAGGATTTGATGATCCATACAAATCAACCTTATTGGCTCCTTATCATCCAGTACAGGCTCAGGCCCACTTTATTTTTAAATCAAATGGGGGCTACGCCATATGGGCCCACTAAGTCTTCATCCATATCAATCAGACCCACCTGTTAAGCTTCTGGGCCCCTTTATACAGATCTACTCTGGGCCCATCAGTAAATGCGGGTTGGGTTTCGTTAATACTTCCTCATCATCCAACGCTTTACGTTGTTTTCCACTTTTCCTACCTTTCATTGTTGGGGATTCCAAGGATACTACTTTTTTGCACATATTTTTAAATGAGTGTTAATTTGGTTAAATCAATGTAAATATAAAAGATATATAGAAATAACTGACAAGACGTCAAAGAATATGATAGGAGCAGATATGTACCAAATATAAATCCAAAACAAATTAGGTACACAAATAAAAAGTGTGGTTATTATTATGAATAAGAAATAAAATTGTGTATATAATCTTATACAAAAATATTGTGCACATAAAAACAATATAATTTAGTGTATCATTTGATATAAACTAATGCTTCTACAAAAAATCAAGCCATTGAAAATGAAAGATTATGTATGGTACTTGTGACCATTGCTCGTTCATTACAGCTTTTTTGCCTGTGTTTATTTATGCACAGGTGTCTTTCTAACAAAAGTTAACAAAATAACATATCATACACCCACAGAATTATATTCATGTCATGTTCTCTAAGGGTGTAAGATTATGTTAGGTAAGATAAGGAAATGAAAGGAAAGGAAAGGAAAGTAATGGAGGTAGATAAATATCGCATTACCTATTTTTTTATTTTAAAATAAATTCTGAAAATTGAATAAAAAAATTTAAACATAAATTATCTAAAAGTATAATCCTATTCTTTTAGATGATAAGATAAGATAAGGTTAGGTTAGGTAAAAATAACACTACTAAAAATTTGTGTATTACCAACCATTTTTTTCCAACCAATTTAAAATGGTTGGAAAAACCAACTATTTTAGCAACCATTTGATATTCCAACTATTTTTCAAAAAATTTAGTGGGAAAATGGTTGGAAATTCCAACCAATTTTGCTAGGAAAAATGATGGTAGGAAATTTTCCAACCATTTTAGCCAAATTGGTTGGAATTTCCAACCATTTTTCCCAATAATTTTTTGAAAAATAGTTGGAGTATCAAATGGTTGCTAAAATAGTTGGTTTTTCCAACCATTTTAAATGGGTTGGAAAAAAGTGGTTGGTAATACACATATTTTTAGTAGTGTAAATCTACCCTATCAAGCTAAAAATAGGGTCTCAATAATTAATACTAAATTTCTTGAAGGACATTTGAAGGCACCTAGGCACAAGACCCCTCATATTTGTTCTTTATGTTTTTGCTTATGGCATGTACAATTGCAAACCCATTGTATAAGTAGGGGCTTTCCTGGCTACAACACCAAAAAGATAGCCGAGTCATCGATTCTGCAAGTGGGAAAAAGATGGAGAGAGAAACTAGAGGGAGAATGGAGGAGGGTCAGAACTATGTCGTTTTTGTTGGAAATCTGCCAAAGGACTTGGATAAGCATGGCTTAAAAGGGATTTTGCAAAGATTGGGGGAGGCAGAGATGCGTTCATTCCCTGGAGAAGAAATACCCATTTTAGATTTGGCTTCGTTTACTTCTGGAGAGAGGATCTAGTCGAGAAGAGCATTCAAAAGTTCAACCAAAAGATTATCAGAGGCCACAAAATCATAGTCAATATAGCCAGAAGGAAAAAGAAAACATATATAGAAAGATGGCCAAGATGTGGGTAAGAAGGACATGAAGAGAGATAGCCAACTATCTATGGATCCCCACATTCAAGATGCAGAAAGAATTAAGGGCAGAATCAATCACAACAAAGTAGAATGGTTAAGCAGAAATATTATATGTGAAGCTACTGGAGAGATGGAGTTGGAAGAAATAGTGACCAATAGACATGCCTTGGACAAGGTAGAAAAATTTGAGTTATGAATCACAAGAAGCTTATAATCACTATGAAGTCAGTGGATGATATGGAAGCAGTTATGGAAGAACCACAACAATTTCTAGAAGTTTTTGATGAGGTAAGGAAGTGGAGCATCTATGAATCAAGTGACCAGAGAAGGGTCTGGGTGAATATCTACGAGGTCCCTCTGCATGGATGGATGATGGAAAACTTTGAGCGGATAGTTGAACGATGGGGTTCACTGGTCAAGACAAGAATCTGCCTAGAAAACACTGGGAGTTATGAAGCTATAGAGGCATTAGTAGACACCAAGATTATGGATAGAATTGAAGGTGAAATACTTCTAGACATTGAAGAGTGCTCGTTCTGAGTATATGTCCAAGAAATGGGGGGCATGATGAATTATGGCATTAGTCAAGCATCCCACGATTGGGGTCTTCAAATGATGAGTCAAGTGAGGAAACCAGAAGATCATCATCTATGGAAGTTGATCATGGGCTCAATCCATCTATGCAAGGGCTGGAAGAAATTAATCAGAGCAACAATGATGAGGTGATGAGGAGAAGCAAAGATTTACATGATCATCATAAGAACAACGATCAGCAAGATGAAGATGTTGAAGGTGTTTAGAGGTATCTAAATAGTTCTGGGCAGCTGAACAATCATCAGAGAAAGACAGTAGAATCCCAAAAGACAGCAGAAGATCACGTTGAGTCAACCTCCACAGGATACCAAGAAGAACTCAGAGTAATAAATGAGAGGGTGGAAGAGCTACAACAAACATTTGTGAATGCTTTGGGTTCCCAAGAATGGAGAGAGGCATTGGCTAAAGTATCGGAAAAAGGTAAGGAGAATAATGACCCTCCTACAAAATCAAAGCAACCAATGGGAAGTGTGGACTCAACCACACTAAATGAAGAGGAGGACTGCAACGAATCGACAGCAAAATAGAAGAAATAATGATTTCCAAGGCGAGAAAAATTATTGCTAGAAAGGCTGTAGGTGTTTCGGGAGCTCAAGAGTCAGACTTACAACTCAACCAGAAAAAGGAATACAAGAAATACTTGAAGGTGATGAAAAAGCAAGCTTCCATTGCCAAAAAGAAAAGGAGACAGTCATCCAAGAATCCTGATCTTGCTAATATTTTAGCAGATCAAAACCCCGTTTCTTAATTTCACAAGATGCGAATGGCCTCTTGGAATATAAGAGGCTTGGGTTCCTCAAAAAAGGAGGCAGTGAGGAACCTAATAAATAAGGAGCTTATCAACGTGCTTGGATTGGTGGAAACAAAGCAGACGAACACGAGTCCTTGGGAAATCAGGAGATGTTGGAGTGGAGCTGATGCGGAGTTTATAGAGGTAAAGGCGATAGGGAGGTTTGGAGTTCTATTGCCAACGTGGAACAAGGAGCAGTTCAAAGAAGAGAACCGGGCAACAGGGGAAAGATGGATATGTTTGCAAGGGAAATTTTTACAGGAAGAGCTCTCATGTGCGATATGTTTGGTATATGGTCCGATAATCAGGAGGATAGACTGGTTGTTTGGGATCAGTTGAGGCACCTAAAAAATCAAGTTCAAGTTCCACTTATCTTGTGCTGGGATTTCAATGAAGTTTTGTTCTCCTTCGAGAAGAGAGGAGGCACAAACATCACAGAAGGAATGAGAGAATTTACTAATCTCCTTGCTGATCTAGAGGTCCAAGATCTAACAACAAATAAACCTTTTACGTGGTTTAGATCAAATGCTGCCAGTAGAATTGATCATATCATGATTGATAACAATCTACTTTAATTGTAGTATATAGCACGAGAAGGAATGGATCATACCACTTCCCGGTCATTTTGAAATCTTCAGAGATTAAGTGGGGCAACGATTCCTTCAAAGGTGTGTGATATTTGGTTGGATGATCCACAGTTTGCCTAATGTTTTGAAACAGAATGGCTCAGGATGGGGGCAGCTCCAGCTCACTTGAAACTGAAAGAGATCAAAGAACACTGAAGAAATGGAACAGAGTTGTTTTCGGTCATACAGATACAAAGATACCAGGGCTGGAGAATGAGATTGCTAAGATAGAAGAGAAAAAGGTGCGGGCTGAGCTTGAGGAATGTGACAGAATGAGAAAGGCTGCACTGGAAACTCAATTCCAGCAATGGCAGTTAAAGAAAGAAAGAATGTGGAAGCAAAAATCAAGTTGTATTTTTTTAGTTGTTGGGGATCAAAACACCAAGTATTTCCATACACTTGCTTCATTGAGAAGGTCAAAGAAGATAATTGAGAAGATTATGGTTGAAGGGCATAGGTTTCACCAACATGACCAGATTGCAGGGGCGATACGTGGTTTTTTCCAAAACCTGTATAAGAAAAAGAGGAGTATCTCGAATAGTATAGCAGAGTTGAATTTCAGCCAAGTGTCTGAAGGTGACAGATAACTTCTGAAGATGTCTGTCACCACACAAGAAATCAGAAAAGTAGTGCAAAGTTGAAAGTCAGAGAAGGTGCCGGGTTACGATGGGTTTAATATGTCCAGCATCAAACACCTGTGGCATATTATCGAGAGTGATTTTTGCACTCTAATAAAGGATTTCTTTGAAAACGGAGTCCTTCCGGCATCAGCTAACACAACTTTGGTAAGCCTAATCCCAAAGAAGGAGAATGCTACAGACATTGTAGATTACCGGCCCATCAGTATGATTGGCTATTTGTAAATAATAATAGCCAAAATTTAGAGTGCTCGACTTAAAAATGTTTTGCCAAAGTTGGTGGGGGAGGAGCAATCGGGTTTTATTTCGAATAGACAAATTTTGGATGGCGCACTAGTGGATACTGAAGCTTTGGCCTGGATGAAGAAGAAGAAGAAGAAGAAGAAAAAGAGTGGTACCTTACTTAAAGTTGATTTTCAAAAAGCTTATGATACAGTGGACTGGGAAGCCCTTGATGAAATAATGGAGCGGATGGGCTTTGGTGACAAATGGAGAAAATGGATTCGAATATGTATAAGATCAGCCAGCATTTCGGTCATTGTAAATGGATCTTCCACAAAACCATTTCATATGGGTCGGGGTTTAAGATAGGGAGATCCATTGTCTCCCTTTATCTTTGTCTTATTGGGGGAGGTGTTGAATTTGATGCTCAAGAAGGCAGCAGAAGAGGGGGAAATTGAAGGGTGGCTGGTTGGGGCAAGGAAAACAAGATTGACGCACTTACAGTTCGCGAATGACACCCTTATTTTTTCACAAGCAAAAGAGGAGGAGTTTTACACAATCAAGGCTACTCTATTGAAATTCCAGACTTTCTCGGGACTTGAGGTGAATTACTACAAAACTAACTTGATTGTTATTGGCAGGGAAACTAGATGGCGAAATGAAATGGATCTAAAGCTAGAGTGCGAACTGGCAGACCTTCCTATCAAATACCTTGGCATACCTTTGGGGGCAAAGATGAAAACAAAGGCGGCGTGACGCCCAGTAATTGATAGAATCCAAGCAAGGTTGAAGGGTTGGAAGGGTTGCTCTTTATGGCGAGCAGCAAGACTCGTCCTAATTAAGTTAGTGCTCAATAGCCTTCCTGTATACTACCTCTCACTATATAAAGTGCCCAAGAAGGTTGTTGAAGAGATCATTAGAATTCATAGGAGTTTTTTTGGGGTGGAAATAACGAACGGAGGATGAACGCCTTGGTTAAATGGGAGATAATACAACGACCAAAAGACAGAGGTGGTTTGGGCGTAGGAGATTTCCTGATGAAGAATACGACTTTATTGTTCAAGTGGTGGTGGAGATATGCAACTGAAGAGGGTGTTTTATGGAGGAGTGTGGTCAGGTCGACCCACAATGAAGACAAAGCTCTACTTCCATCAAAAAAGAAACCAAGTCTATCAAGCCCATGGGCCGATATCAAGCGACTGATTGGGGGGAAAGAAGCAACTCATAAAGCTTGGATGAGTTGTATCCAATTAAAATTGGGAAGTGGAGAGAGAATTCGATTTTGGCAAGATGTCTGGTTTGAGCAAGCAGTCCTGCAAGCATAATTATTAAAATCCCGATCCTGATTTACGATCCTACGATTTTATGGTCCAAAATCGTCGATACGATTCTACTATTTACACACGATCCACGATCCTACATAGGCTAAATTCCGATCCTAACTTCCCCATAATTTCGAGTTAGGATCCCGATTTTAACAACCTTGCCTGCAAGACTTGTTTCCAAGTTTATATGTTGCCTCATCTCAAAAGAAGAATATGGTCAGCGACATGGGATGGTTTGAAGGTCCCAATTGGAGATGGGTTTTGGCTTGCCAAAAGGAACTGAATGAGCAAGAATTGATAGAAGTGTAAGAGCTTAAAGAGATGTTGCTTACCAAAATACCGATTCAAAATGAAGAGGATAGAATATCTTGGAAAGGCACAGATGAATTTTCTGTCAAATTGATTATGCAAGAAGCTAAAGATATCAAATATCACGGTGTCATTGTTGATACGTTGGCATGCCCGATTTGGAAGAAGATTGCACCTCCTAGGGTTGAACTTTTTACTTGGATTGCATTATTAGGGAAATTGAACACAAGGAACAATTTGGTTCACAAAGGGATGATTGACCGCACAATGGATGTATGTCCTTTCTGTCAAAATAATAGGGAGGACATAGACCATATTCTGCTATTTTGTCAAATTTCATGGAGCATTTGGGGAAATATTATGCAGGATTTGGGCCACCATATCACAAGACCTCCAACCTTGAGACTTTTCTATGAATGTTGGATGATGGTTAACTTCAACAACAGAACCAGGGAAGCTCTCTGGAGGGCTGGTTTTTTCGCTGTTCTATGGTCAATCTGGATGGCAAGGAATAAACTGGTGTTTGAAAAGGAGGAGCTTCAACAAATCAATCTCTTATTTGCAGTCAGATGGAGAACCTCTCTATGGGCTTCTATAGCTAAAGGGGTGGCTAGTTTTTCACCGTCTGAACTGGCAGTAAATCTTCGACTGGCCCCTCTCAGGTTTTGCTGAAGAAAGACTCTTACAATTGGTAACTGTGGCAGTGACAAGAAGAAAGAGGTGGGTGCGACAGAGAAGAGGTGGTTTTACTGTTGGATGCTTCAGATGGCATGATAACTGTTGTGGTGGGGGGATGTTCTGGACAGAAACAATTGGTTGTCATAAGGGGAGTGAAAGCTGGATATAATTTTGGTTTCTCAGGATGTATGTTTTTGGTGATGAGATTTGTCTTTTCATTGTTGAAACATTGTAAGTGTTTTGACACTTTTGGGGCATTTTTGGGCTTTGCACTGTAGGGTTTTGTGAGTGTTTTATGGCATTCTATACTTCTTTTTGAATAAAGTTGAGGTCTAATGGCCTTTATTGATAATAAAAAAAAAAGTAAGGGCTTTGATTAATTGTTATATAATAAGCAAAAATAAAATATCGAAACTATAGATTAAAAAACATAACCATATAAAGGTTAGTTTAAATTGAGTAATAAACTAGGGAAAATTGATCTCTACTATTGCCTTAAAAAGGATTTTTTTTATAGATGAACATTTATTATCAGTTCAGTGTTGTCATCAATCAATAAATGTTTATTCCAATAAATATTTTCTCACTATTCTTTTTTTTTTTGGTCCAAATACTTTTCCAATGAAAACTCAAATAGAGGTGTACAGTATTCGGTTTTGAACCGAATAAATCAAAAACCGAACCAGATCAAATTGAATTGGTTTAATTCGGTTTTGTTTTTGGGTTTTTACTTTACCTCCTTTTCGATTTAATTGGATTGGTTCAATTTCGAACAGATGAACAGCCCTAGCAAAACCTGCTGAAAAGCTTAGTGCTATTTCCTATAATATATGTTTTTTTTAATTTTATTTCTTTCAACTAAAATATCTAAAATTAGTATTATTTTCATGTTATTGTCCAAGAATCAATCTTTCAATCATTCGTCTCAATGTTATCTCGGGTGCTCCCTCTAGTAATTAAGAATTGATAGCTAGTGTAGGGTCCCATCACTCCCATGGCCTTCATTTCTTAGCCATGAACCTTTAACCCCACTGAAGAGGGTTACATGAAATAACATAGACCGCTAATATTTTGGTATGTGATCTAACATTGTTGTCATTACTCATTACTTGTCCTGTGAGTTAGATTAGATAGCTACTCTTTTTATAGATACAATTTCAGAAACTCTTCATTCACAATCACATGCCATTTGTTTTCCGTTTTTAATGTTTTTTGTAAACTAGCTTATAATATAACAATCTATCTTACCGTCCACCTTGTCTTTACTCCCGATTACTCTATGCTTTGTTTCTGACTTTCTTCTTACATCCCCATCATACATACTGTTTTTGAGTATGCCTAAACATCATTTCTCATATCAACAAGGGGTGTTAGTGGTAGATTTTTAAAACAAATGCAGTGGCCAGTGGGCCTCTTATTTCTTATGTATTGGAATCCTCACTATCCTTTCTTTTTTTTTTTTTTTAGGGTAAGAGTGTATTTTGTAGAATTTTGAAAGAAAAAAAATTCTGTGAATAACGTTTTTGGAATAGTTTTCCCTTATAAAAATTTTACTTGGAAAATGTAATTTAAAGTGTTTGGCTTTAGATCACAAAATCATGGAAAAATATGTAGGAAAATTTTCACAGTGTTTGGTTGAAGTTGTTAATTGTAACTTTTCTAGGAAAATATTTGAAATATTCAAATTACCCTCATTTATTTATTTTCATTTGTATAGAATTTATTTATCATAAAAGTTGACCATGGCGAAATATAGTTGTGTTGATGCAATCATGCATGACTTAGATTTTTGCCATCGTCAGCCTTCATCGACCCGACCCTTTGACATTGTGAAATGGGTCGGCTTGTAAATGATCTGACCCTTTACCGACCCGACCCTTTGACAACCCTTATTTTTTAAGACCCGACCCCGCTTGACTTTATAGAGCCCCGACCCATTGCCCACCCCTATGCATGATTGCTGCTAATGCTAAACCAACCATATACTTAGCCTGAATGTGGCTGATTAACAAATAGTAATACTCATGGTGCTTTATTGAAAGAAATTAACAATCACTTCAAGAGCATGATATTATGCAGGCATTCTATCAGTTCATTCTAGCACTACTTGGAATTGTAAAAGAGTTGAATAAGGACAAACATTTGGGAAATAAAGTAATAGATGAAAATCCGATTGGCAACATTAATTAGGGTCCAATTAATTCTTTTTTTGTTTTAAAGAAAAGTTGCGGCAGATTTTTTGGAGAGAAAGCAGGCAATTGTGACCGATACTTGGCTTAATTTCAGGGGGAAAGCTAATCAAGTGCGGCGACTCTCATATTTTGTCTGTTGAGCAATGAAAATAAAGGCAAATCAGAGGGCCCTTATGAAAAAAATAGGCAAAAATATCTGGAAGCAATATTGCAGCAGAAATTCCCAAAATGGGAGGACATATATCTGTAAATGGATCTCTTTGTCATGAGATATCATTTGCATATTGATACATGCAACTTGTAACAAATCTTTATCCACTCAAGTAGTGATGTGATGCCTCCTTGCTTCTAGAAGCATTTGTCTCATAACTGCACTGTGTTTTTAACTTAACCCAATCCGGCCTTATCAACATATCAAGCAAAAAAAAAAATCAATGATTTTGTGAATTTTGTAACAGTACAAGACAAATGTCACTATTCAGAGGTTATATGCTACCCATTCTTTTATGTGTTAAGTTTGCCTTGCGCTGCGGTAGATTGCGGTAAGTTGCGGTAAAAATAGTAAAAAAGTAATTGTAATTTGCGATATATTGCGGTAGGTTGTGGTAATTTGGGTTGCGATTAGTTATGTTAACGCACAAAAGAACGGTATAACGACTAAACTATAAATGAAATAAACTTATTTTGATCCGAAAAAAAGTAATTGAGAGTTTTTTCTACCTCCTCTTCCATTCAATCATTGCTTTATAATACAAATTCTAACAACTACAACTAGCTCCACCAATATATATTGTATACAATATATTTTTGAAAATAAAATTGATCCACTACCATAAAAGTTTCTGTATTTTACCGATCATCTTTTCCAACCGATTTAAAATGATTGGAAAATTTAATCGTTTTAGCAACCATCTCATATTTTTCTAATTCGAACCATATGAAAAATGTTGGTAGGAAATTTTCCAACCATTTTAGCAAAAGTGGTTGAAACTTCCAACCGTTTTTCCTACTTAAATTAGAAAAATGGTAAAAAAAAAAACTGTCTTGCTATAGTCGTATGGGAGCTTCCTTCTATCATGACTTTTCGTCCCTTGGGGGATAGACGGGTTGTCAGCTCTAGTCTTCCTAGGTAGCGAATTTCTCGAGCATATCATCTGATGCAAGCTCTTGGGCAGTACGCCCCACTTGGGCTTTGTTTGCTAAAATGGTGGGTTTTTCCAACCGTTTTAAGTCGGTTGGAAAAAAATGGTTAGTAATGCACACATTTTTAGTGGTGATCGATGTTTGAAATTTGAATTTGAAGATTGATGCATATTCAGGCCTAGCAAAAATCAGGGTCCAGTCAATTGAGCACTTGGCAAAAATCTATCACTCGTACCCTGTTCGATAAGTAATTCGGACACTGAGATCGAACCCGGACCCGGATGTCCGAACCTGGATGCCTGGTGTCCAAATCATATATAAAGGTAAGGTCATACATTTGGTGTTGAAATAATCGAACATTGTCCAACTGTTTGATGTCTAAATGGTGCGATGTTCAGATTACACATAAAGGTAATTAAATGTCAACCCAAGTTCGCTCACAAACTAGCTCCAGACATTGCTCGCTTGTCGAATGGATCGAATATGAATTTCCCCCCAAAATTCAAACAACCCGAACATAGTTTTTCTTACCCAGACCTAACCCGGTTTTAAATTCGGACCAACTTTTGATGACCATCTATCCAATTGTTTTCGAGTCGAACAAAATCGGATTATCGAGTCGGTCAAAGTTTTGTTAGACCTATCTGAATCAATATGATAAAGAGACAATTTTTTTTTCAAAATACGACTGGAAGATACCCCTTATTTTGTTGATACTATTTTTAAGTCTCCATGTTTCTAGAATACATTTTAAGGTACCCTATAATTAAGTTAGCAATTGTTAGGTGACAAACTTGGTTATTTGAACATATACTATGTTCGGTCTCATTTCGAACCGAATTGATACCCTTAATAAAGTATTTATTTGTTTTATATCCTTAACTATTAGTTAGTTATGATGATTTTTGTGTTTTTGTAGTTTGATAAAAGAATAATTAGAAAACGAGTCAAATATAACAAAATCTGGACAAAAAGGAGATAGAAATGAAGAGATGCTAGCAGCGCCTACGAGACGCCACCAGCGCCTCAGAGACGTTACCAGCGCTTAATGTCGAAGTCGAGAACCAGAGACGCTACCAGCGCCTCAAGACGCCACCAGCGCCTAATGTCGAAGTCGAGAACCAGAGACGCTACCAGCGCCTCAAGACGCCACCAGCACCTAATGTCGAAGTCAAGAACCAGAGACACTGGCAGCGCCTCAAGACACCACCAGCGCCTCCAAGACGCCACCAGTGTCTCGATCAGAAAGAGCATCCGGGAAAAAAATTGAAGATGTTGGTTGCACCTATTCAGACGCTACCCGCTTCTGGGATTCTTTTTGCGCCGCCGTTGTCAGTTTTTCACGCAACATTAGGGTTTTCTTCTCATATAAATATTCCCATGCATACGTTAAGAGGAATGAGTTTTAAGTTTTAGTTTTAGTTAGTTCTTTTAGTTTTTTTTCAGCATCTTTAGGTTTAGTTTATATTTCTTTAGTTTTCTCTCCAGTTTTTCTTTGATTGTAATTTACCTCTTTAAAATTTAATTCAAGTCAATTTTAGTTTTCAATTTCTTGTTTCCTTCTCACTTTCATTCGCAATTATTTTCAATTCTCGCTATTTCAATCTTTTCAGTATTCGTTTCAACCCAAAAATTCAATTTTTAGTGAAGAGGAGGATTAAGGTTCCACGAATTTTCCTTTCAAGTGAGGATTCGGGCAGTCTTAGTAATCCAAATCACACATTTCTTGTTTGTTCGGGAGGAAGTTCGTGATTCGAGTTCAATAACAAACTGAAGAAATTCAGGTCAATGTTTTCTGTCTTAAATTCAGTATTCAATTCAGTTTTTATGTTCTTGATATTGTTTACTTTCTCAAATATGGATTCTCTCTTTAATTTCAATTTCCATGCTAGATTAGATTAGAAGTTTTAATTCTTTATTCATTGCTTTTAATTGCGTTCTTAGTTATGAATTTTCTTTGAAGTTTTAATTTCCTTCATGTTTAGGTTAGTTCTTGTTTTAATTCATTATTTACTGCTTTCAACTTTGAATCTTACCAAACCAATTACTTAAACCCGACACACCATCCCTGTGGATACGACAACCCTTACTCTTTAAAACCTCAAATACCACAATCGAACATACTACTTCCCTCCACAAAGGAGAATCAAGAGGTTGCATAGCCTCTTTGAACATTTTGAGATCCTTATCTATGTTGTATATAGATAGGATCTCCCTTTTAACCGTGTCTTTATACCTTCTACTAAATACACGTAGAAGTCTGAACCAAAATCATTTGGTTTCCTTGCTCTTGTACTCCTAAGTTCTACACTTTCATCTTCTTCCTCATGAACACCATTATGATTTGGTAGATCTTCAATTCTTGTATGGATGTATCTTCATGATTAACATCGCATGGTTCAACTTGAAGAACAACATTTGAACCACATCCTTAGGTCTTGAAATTGAAGAGAACTTTGTCTCATTAAAAATTGCAATTGATTTCATAATTGTATTCAATGCTATATAGTCATTTGGTTCAATAACAAGAACCTTTAGCTGTTAAAATAATTCATTTCTCACCTAACTTTCTTTCTTAAGTTCTTCGACCTGTAAAATGGTCATATAATCTCAAAACTTAAAATAATTCAGATTTGGTTTCTCATTGTTACATAGTTGATATGGAGTACTAGAGTTGCCTTCTAATGTAACTCTATTCAGAATGTAACAAGATGTTAAAATAGTTTCAACCCAAAATCCATTACTAGTTCAAATTTTGACAACATAGAATTCACCATTTCTTTTAAAATTCTATATTTCCTCTCCGCAAACCGATATTGTTGTGGTGAATGCAAGGTGGTGTCTTAGGGAAAATCCTCATTTCTTGGAAAAACTTCGGGTCATAATACTCCCCGCCCTTATTGTATCTAAGGTTTTAACCAAGATCTCACATTGTAATTCATTTCTTGTTTTGTAAACTTTAAACTCGTCTAATGTTTCATTTTTTTGAATTTAAAAGATAAACTTGACACAATCTAGAATAATCATCAATGAAATTCTTATAGTACTTCTTACCCTCCCCCCCTCCCCATAGAAGGTGTACTATGAAAAAACCCAAATCACTATGATATAAATCACAAAATTTAGAAGTTCTTTACGCACTTGAGAATGAAATTTTGGCGATCTTATTAAGCATGCATGCCTTACACTTTTCTACGTCATCACTCAACTTACGAATCAAATCAAGATTATACGTTTCTTTCAACTTTGTAAAGTTCACATGTTCTAATCTAGCATGTCATATTGAACCTGACACATGCATATAAGCAAAAATCATGTCATTCTTATTACTCTTTACATTCAACTTAAACATTTCACCATAGGCATAACTCTTCCTAACAAAAGTGTCACCCTTATAAAGTATATAACTATCCCCATTATACACTTGCATAAAACCAAAGTGTAATTGGATTATACCCTTCTTGACCAACATCTCTAATGCAGCAACGTAGTTTGTGTGAAGGGGAGTGAAGTTGTCGTATTTAGGAGAGACAGTGTTGAATTTTTGTTGTTGAATAGCGTTGGTTTCTATATGCTTAGTAGGAGCACTGGTGCCTATGGTTCGCCTGTTGGCAATTGATCATTTCCATCCTTGATTGACTGCTCTCTTTTCTTTCCTAATGTCTAACCTCATGTATAACTTCTTTAAGTACTCAAAGTCTTCTACAATAGCGACTTTAAGATGTTTCAAATTTTATTTCCTTTAACCCTTTCATCAATGTGTAACTACAGCTTGAGTGAGAATGGTTCCTCAATCTTTGACACCATGGAGTGTTATGTCTCATAATACTTCAAGAAGGATTCAACTTTTCGTTGCTTGAGGGTCATGACATCCTCGAGAGATGCACACTTCTTCTGGATTGGATTGCACTGTTCAAAGAAAGCTTTGCACAACGTTGTACTACTATTAGAATTGACTTTAAGATCCCTTGGATATTACTCCTGCAGAGACTTATAATTAAGACTACCCATGATCTAACCCCAAAGCAATATAAACAGTAAGAAACTTGGACACTGTGATGAGCCTCTATCCAGGCTACTACAAGTTCGAATGGAGTTTACTGGTTATATTGTGGAAAGGAAAGATTCAATGGGGGCGATCTTCTTGATTCTTGTTGGTTATTTATGGCATTGATCTGTGTATCGAGTCTGGCTTTGTCTTGAACCTTTCTTCAACCTCTCACCCAAAATCTCTGATTGTGAGTTTGAAGGGTTGCATAAGTGATAGGCCCACATGACCCAATCCTGTGAGGATTTGATGAATGGTTCCACCCTTTGGTGTTTCTCTTCGTCAAGCATGTATAGCATTTGTCTTTGTCTTGAACCTTTTATCCAACCCTAAACCTGTTTCTAAGTTTGAAAGTCCAGTCGCTACTTTTTAAATTAGGAGATTATTGTTTATCTTTACCTTCTAGACTTGTACTTGAATTGTTTAATTGTTATTTTGGTTCTCGTAATAAGTCAGAGCTTGTTTTCTATTTCCATTTTGGAAAAGGAAGGTCATTTCTTTAAAATGCCAATTGGTTGTTGTAAGCTTCCCCATCTCCCCCTCCCTCCATTGCAATCTCTTTTCTCCCTAATTGTTGCTATAACCCCACCTCATTGGACACCCAACAGTTGCTACATCTATTACCATCGTTGTTTGACCATCACTATATACCAAGCGACCACCACTAAGCGACCACCACACCATCGATGTTGCTCCTTCCCTACTGTCGCTAGCTTTCTCAAATAACTCAAACACCAAACCCAAAATGTATAGATCTGATTTGCACTGTTCATCGAAATTGTTTCGTATATTTTCTTTTTCTAGAAAAAAACTGTTTTTTAATTTTAAAACAAAAGAAACTGAATTGTACATATTCTCTATAATTTTTGTAGTTTTTCAAATAAAATTGACATATATTTGAAAATATAATATTTTTTTCAAAATGTTGTTTGAATTAGGGGATATTTTATATTCTACTAAAATTAAATTTTGATGTGTAGCCTATAAGATACAGAGTAACTATTTGGTTGCCACATGACCATTATATGCAGCATAAAGTCCATATACATGGAACTGTTGTATTTTACTGTAGTTCAGTAATTAGAGTACTTTACGGAACGGTGTTGTGAGGTATGGTGGAATTGTGGCGGGTATGGTGGAATTGTGATGAGTTATTGGTATGTGGGGTAGGTGAGGAGAGAGAATGTATAAAGTAGAGGAGAAAAATGAGGAGAGAGAAAAGTAATGATTTGCGGTAAAACATGGCGGGTTGCGGAAAACTGTGGTAGGCTGTGGCACCGAAATTTGTCATCCGCAGAAAAGAACAGGCAAGGAAACCTTATACAATTTGGATTTTAAGCTTTCATAGCAAACCGCTGAGTCATAGATCACTATGGCGCGAACAACTTGGATTTTAAGCTTTTAAATGAATTCTTTGGATTGGTAACTCTTTCCAATCCAATCCAATCTAATCCAAACCTTATACAATTCTCTAAAAATAAATCTCTCTAAAAATAAAATTCCCAAAAAAAAAACACTGTAACTTATCCAATCAAATCGACTTCATTCAAACTTCATTTTATCTAATCTAAAGAACAAGACCGAGTCCCTTCTAACCATATAAATTATGACTAATAATCATTTAAAAAATACTAAAGTTAACTTTTACATGCAATGGACTATGGTGGATCAAAATCTTAATACATACTTTTGACAAGTTTCTAAACTTAAGAATTGAACGATGGAGTTAACAAAACGACAAAGTTGTTTACAGAACTCACGTGTGCGAGTGCTATTCCATGGCATAGAGTAGTAGAGTAGTAGTGTATCAATCTGACAGCTTTAGCTGCATCTCTAATTTTTCCTATTTTATGCTCTCTCCCTCTCTTCCTTTTTCTTTTTTTTTTTTTCTTGTGAGTCAGAGCCTTTCAATCGACGAAAGTGAAACTTCCAATTGCGTTCGTGGTTTGATACTCCTCCCTTCCATATCAGTTGTCGTTTTATAAAAATTATATATTTAAATTTTAAAAAGTTTAATCAGAAATTTGTTAAAATATATAATGAGTTGTTATATAAAATTATAATCATTAAATTTGTAATGAAAAATATTATCATAAAAATTATAATATTACAATTATTAATAACATATTATGAAAGAAATTATCAATATAAAAATGACATTAAAAACTGTAAAAATCAAAATTATGACAATTAATATGAGATGGAGAGAGTAATGTTTAGATGAATCTATATTTTACACTGACCTTTTTAAAATATTTTAATATAATTTTTTTATGAGTCTTATTGATTTTTGGATTTTTTAATAAATTTTTGTGTAAATATATATAAATATAATTATATAAGTCAAATGAAATAGAGGTAGCATTATTCAAAATATATCTATTTTATTAATATTTTGAATTATAATATTTGATAGTTACATAAGTCAAAAAAATCTAAAGTTTAGAATTATTGTGAAACTAATATTTTCATTACTAGTTTATATACTCGGGATAAGTCAAAAACACCCGACCTATATTTACTTAAGTACAAAACACACGCAACTCATGTTTTTTTAACATCAAATTTGTATGAATCTGAAATACATCTAGCATGTATTTGCCCTAACCAAATATACATTCCACTTATATTTAACCACCATTAGAATTGATAGGCCTAGTAGCTTAATTTTTGTTTAATGATATGATTCTTGGATGTTATATTCAAGTACGAAAATTGAAATTCGTGTGTGGAGAAAAAGTATGAATATTTACATGAATTCAAAATACACTTTACTTGTAGTTTTAATGTAAAATTTGTCTGTACTCGAAATACATCTAATTTGTATTTGCCCAAACCAAATATACGTATAACTTATATTTAACATGTCCGTCCGAATTCATTTAATTTTCATCTGATGCTAGAATTTTTGGTTATTGTAATAAGGACAAAAAAGTAAATTTATATATAAAATCCTTGGTTATTGGACTCGAAGACTAAAAAGTAATTTATTGTGTAAATACAAGTTACAAGCTAAACAAGCTACTGATTAAGTATGATATTAAGGATAAAATAATAAATTCGTGTATAAAAACAAATTGACAAGCAGACAAACAAGTCGGTAAACCGTAGAAGATCAAACAAAAATTGGCAAAGATTCTCTTTTATAAGTTAAAGATAAAGAGAAAGATATATTTATTTCCAAACAATTGCTCCTTTTAACTTTAATTCCTTTAAATCTAGCGTAAAGTAGGATTAACAATCACATTAAGCAAGGCTCAAGTACTTTTAATTTAATGGAGCAGCAGCACGAATATCTACTAGTAGCAATAAACAAGTACTTAGGTTCTCTTTTTGCGCTACCAAAAAAAAAAAAAAAAAAAAAAAAAAACTTGTGTTCTCTGAGAAAAATAGCAAGTACTTATGACTAGAACCTTCACGATCATAGAATTATCGATATTGCATAACCAATTTTTAAATACCACTAGATGGCTTCAAATAAAATAAGCCACAAGGTCAGACGTACTAGAATCTTGATTAATTCTATCAAAGTCTCGTTATCAACAGTGAAGCTTATCCCCAATCCCAATCATACTCATCTCATTGGCCACTGACTAATCTCCAGCATTCCCAATTAATTTTCTACAACACTCGTTCATCTCATCATGTGACAACAATACAAGACTTTGCACCTTGACAAGGATGGGCTCATAGGCATGGGGCGGACTAAATTAGGAAAAATATTATACAACTTCTTTCAACCAAATCCAAAGTACATCGCCAACATTTCATTTCCTCAAAGTATTGGTACATAGTAGTAACTGATTGAACTATACACATATATACATCAATCACTTTGTTACATAAAACATTGCTTTTGTAAATTACAAACGACCCATGAAAATGGCATAGATTTGATCAAATGAGAAGATGTGAAGCAGAGAAAGGGAAGCCTAAAAATCCAGAGGGGGCATGAACATGTGTCCAAGTGGGGGCACAAGCTTTGTTGGTAGTATTAGTATTATCCGTTTCCAAAATGAAGGCCCCATCTCCGCCACACCCTAACCGAGCCTCATCGCATTCCCCTTGGCAATTTTCCCCATTTCCCATCACAAATATCTGTCCATCCCCAACGTCCATCATCAAACTCGACAGCGACCCGCATATCCGTTTCGGGACCCGACCCGAATTCGAACTCTTCCACCGCACCTCCGCCCAATCGAACTCCCTCATCTCCCCTTCCACCACCGTCAACCACCGCCCTCCGGCGGCTACAGTGCTGGCCTTCGGGGCGGTGTTAGGGTTCGGCCATACCCCGTCGATCCGGGTCCAGGATTGGGTTTCCGGGTCGAATACTTCGCAGTCGGGTCGGAATCTGCCTTGATTTTCAGTCCCGTATCCGCTTACGACCCAGAATTTGGACCCGTCGAAGGACAACCCGTGACACTCGTCTCTTTCCTCTGCCATTTCGGGGAGGACCCTCCACTGGTCCGATACGACGTCGTATGCGGCGGCGGATTTGAGGGCGTTTTTCCGGGCATCGTGGCCGCCGGCGACGTAGATTTCGGTCGGCCCCACGGCGGCGCAGGCGAAGAAGGACCGCTTCTCCGGCATCGGAGAGCCGTCCTTCCAGGTTCCTTCGGCGAGGTCGATGACCAAGACTCTGGAGAGGGGCTCGAGCGTGAGTGGGTCCCATCCGCCGAGAACAACCACTTTTCCGGCGGCCGGAACCGCCACGCACTGGGCGAAGGTGGGGATCGGCAAGGCGAATCGCCGCCATTCGCGGCGGGTGAGGTTGTACAGGGTGAGGTTATACATGGGCGGCCCGACGGATTCCGATTGGGCGGCAGGTTTCACGGTGGGCGGCGGCTGTTGCGGCGGAGGTTGGAGGAGGAGGAGGAGCTTCTCGGAAAAGCCGAGGCGGCGGCGGTGGTGGAAGAAGGAAGGGTGAGAAGTGGCGGAGTGGAAGGCGTGGGAAACGAGGCGGAGAGTGGGGTGAGAAGTGATGGGGACTCGGAGTAAACACTCCATGGCCATGTCCAGGGGTAGTCCTGGAATTAGATCGTCCGCCATTGATGAGTGAAGAGAGAGAAAGTGAGAGAATTGGATGTGATTTTGGGAGTCGAGAGTGGAAGCTCAAGTGAGCAGGGAGGAGACATGGGGAAGAAAGAAAAGAATGAATGAATATATAGTCACAAATTGACTTGACAAGTAGTAATTAAAATTACAGTACCTGAATATTCACCCGCGTCGTATGCAATGGGACGGTGGACACTCGACAGGCGAGATGATTTTTCTTTGTTTCTGTTTCCTATGATCCTATCTTATCTCTCCAGCTTGTTTGTATATATTTTATGGGTAATAAATTTGTTTATTTCTTTATGTTATTTTTTTATTTCTAATTACTTGTTCCTTCATATTTCCAGTATATAAAATTAATATCTATACATAGTATTCTTTGTCGTTATGCTTAATTTTATTAATTTAAGATAATTTTGTAATTTCTTCCATAATTTTATTAATTATTTTAACTAGTTTTTAACCCGTGCGATGCACGGGATATTTAAAATTTTAAATAGTATAAAATAAATAAAATAGATATGTTATTTTTGTTTTTAAAAAATAAATATATTACCAAACATTCTCAATCCAAATAAAAAAAGAAGCGACTTGGAATGATAAAAACCAATGCTCCGAAATCTTGCCCGGGTGGGAAATGGAGCGATCGAATGTAACAATCTTCACCTACATCTTGCAATTTAGAGAGACAAATTCTAATTAGTTATCCATAATTTAGAAATCGTTCGTTGCTTATTATTTCATTGGAAAGAAGCATGTGACATTACTTTATTCATAAACAATATCGTATAAGTTGAAAATGAAAGGGCAACGACCTTTATTACCATATCGTAAATGAAAGGGTAAAATTCACTAAACCCTATACACCAATATCAAATCTCCTACATAACCATATATGATCCATACAAAATATTATCTATACATATATGATGCTTGAATGAATTCCTTAATGCATGTAGTGTGTTAGTAAAAAAATATTCCTCTTGATTCTATGAACAATCTCCATTATACACAACTGACGTTCATCAAATTTTCTTCTATTGCGAGCTTCCTAAATCCCAGTAATATAGCCTTGATGTTTCACTTTTAGTATCACTCGTACACTAGGAGAACCTGCTCGGATTCACATTAACATATCATTAGTAGAAGGTAGATTATTTACAACTTGTCTAAATATAAACTAAGACAAAATAATTAGGATTAAGATATGATGACAAAACGATATTTAACTCTTACACATGCAAACATACCTTTGTATGGCTGTATAGGTGACGAACACCTTGTATAACAAATTAACAATGCATCACATAAAAATCCCACAAATTATTGGAAAAATATCAATCAATCAACCCAACCCTAAAGACTAAATGGAATTTAATTTGAGAGATATGCATAGTCTTGTTGTAAGTGTATTTTAAACAGTCCAAAGAATAATCACAACAAATAAATATTTTACGGGTACACAATTGTTCAATATGATGAAACAAAGAGCAACAAATATTAGGTAGCATCAATATCTAAGGTATATTCTCCAGGCCTGACGTAAAAATTCCCTCAGCAAGAAAATGAAAACAAAGGCAAGCAATATCTCTCATGTATACAGAAATTTGGTTGCAATGTTATATATACAGTTCTATATGCATACTGCTCTTGGTTTATAGATAGGTATCCGAAGCGTCGACATTCAGAAAACCTTGAAAGTGTCAAATCTCGAATAGTAATTTGCTAAAATCAGAGAGAAATTGATATGCATACTGCTCTTAGTTTGAGAGAGAAAGAAAGATAGAGATAGAGAAAGGGAAGCAAGAACGAAATATATGGTGGAGTTGCCAATGAAATAGTACTTTTCGAAAACTAACTTGTTTGTATTTGCAGGTTTGCCGAGAATTCAATGGTTCCTTCAAATGTTTGCCGATGAAATTAAATAGTAGTTTTCGATGTTTATATATTAGGTCGGGAGGTAGAATCCTAATTAGATTTAGGTGAGAGGTAGAGTCCTAATTAGATTTGGGTGGGAGTTAGAGTCATAATTTGGGTGAGAAGTAGATTTCTAATTAGATAAGGTATACTCTTAATCTGATTAAACTTCTTGTTTATTATTTTTTTATATCGATTTTTTATTATTATTTCATGGACGGAATTTTTTACTGTATTTTCAAATCGATTTTTTTTTCTTTAATCTGATTGGCCGATAACCCCTACAAAAACTCTGGGTTGAGTATTTCAAATTTCGAATACATTACTTTTATATGATTATAGATGTCTCCCTGATACTATTAAATGGTAAACAAAGAGAGACACATATGGCCTTGTTAGAGAAATTTAGGCCCCATTCTTTTGTGCGTTACGTTGCGGTTAGTTGCGGTAGATTGCGGTAAGTTGCGGTGAAAATAGTAAAAAGGTAATGATAATTTGCGGTATGTTGCGGTAGGTTGCGGTTAGTTGCGTTAACGCGCAGAAGAACGGTGTCTTAGCGGATTAGATAACGGATACCTATTGGTGTAGCTTATAACTGTCGATATAGCAGATATTTGTTGCATTTTAGCAGATAGCCGATAATTGTTTAGCTGGACGCTTGTAAAGAATGTGTTCGGTAACATTAACTGTTAAATTGATTGACGAATATAAAGTGACCAAAAAGGGTACAAATAATAATAAGTATTATTATCATTATTACTATTATTATTATTGCTATTATTATAATTATTATTATGTAGAAAAATTTTAATAAATCATTACACAGCAAATCGAATTTCAATAAGTTTTTCTATTGACACACACAATAGTTTGTTTTTAAATTTTTTGCAAAACAAATACAGTCTAATAAAGACCCACTTAATGACAATAACTAGAGACATCAAAATAGAGAATTGAACAAAATACAATTTAAAAGCATTTTAAAATAGTCCAAAATAAAAACCCACTTAATGACAATAACTAGAGATGGAGGTTTTAACTTTCAAACTAATATTTAAAATGATAATTACTGCAAGGTAAGTATAACATTCACACATGAAATATGAACACAAAATAAGGGTGAATTTGGCATACTAAAGCAAGACGTTGGTAGTGATGCATTTGACATTACTGAGAGTAACGTTTGCGAAAAGTAACGATAAACGCTATTCGTCACTTGGATAAATTGTTTTTCGAACATTTATAATTTGATAAATTAGTGTTTTTATTGGTTAAAATATTAAACACTACCTCAAACGCTATTACCGAACAGACCCATAAAATAGCTAAAAGTGTAATTTTTAAAAAAGAGTTAAATTTAAATTGATCACCTCAAAATTTTAAAAAAGAGTTAAAGGCTCAATTGCTCATGAATTATACATGCCCTTAGAGCCACAAAACGGATTAGACAGAGTCTACTACATGAAATTCAAGCAGCTCAAAGAAGGCTACAAATCTCTAGACCAAAAATCTAAATATTCAAGGAATGGTTGAAATTCTTAATATGAATTGTTTACAAATGAATGGACTCACCTGAACCTAATCTATTTAATCGAATCGACTAAGCGAGTCGAATTTGGATAACATGCCTACCATTTGACAAAAAAAATTCAACTTAAAAAGAGAACGTGCAACCGATTTTTACTAATTTATTCAACTAAATTATAGTTTTCACTATCTGAATATCATCGTTTAATTATCTATTCAACTTGGAAATTATTAATCATTGGGTAGAAATTGTATATATGAAAATCGAACTAAAAGCTTTGAATGATCTAAAAAATTGAACGATGGACAATTTTTATTTCACAACTAATAAAAAATAAAAGAAAATAAATTTTCTATTTTAAGATAAGCTCTCTAAGGCCATGGGGCTCATCTTTTCAAACTTTTTGAAAACCAAACATAGAAACAATTTTAAATGATATTTAAATATATATTTCATTTTTTTATTGGCACCCTAAACAAGATTGAGGTGGGAAAATGATTGCTTGAGTTTGATCGGATGATAATGAGAGGTGACTTGATCGAGTCTTCAGTGAAAGAGCATTTGAATCAAAAGAGAACCGAGATATTGGCTTCGATTAAAGGAATCTTCACCCGGCAAGAACTATCAAACCCACCATGAATGAATAGAGGATGATTCACCACTATTCAAGGAAGAATTTGACTTGCAACACTACCATGCAAAATATAGATAAAGTAAACAAGACTTCAAGAAAAAATGACAGCAAAAAGCTTCATCATAGTATTCATATATTCAATTGGTTGCTCTTACATCCAAATGCCAAGATATAAATAGGCAATTTGGGTTGAGTAAGCCCCAAAAAATCCTTTAATTACAATCAGCGACAAGAATTCAAACAAAATTCCTAAAGGGAGAACAATACATCTAATCATGGGAAGGGGCAAATAGAGAAATTACATGGATTAAGGGAAAATCTCACTATATAAGAATAACACATTGTGTCGCGTCATGACACAACCATGTCATACTCTATGGATAGGGGGGCATGGGCGTGTCATGACCGACAGGGACATGTCCCTTGTGCCTTGTCGAAGGAGTAGCCTGGTTGCCTAGGGGTCACGGGCGTGTCCACTAGCGATGTGATCGTGATACCCTCTTGCAGAGGAAGTCACAATCGTGTCTCCATATGACATGGCCGCGTCTTCAAAGGCCCATGTCCCCTTTCAGCGTTGACTTCTTCATACTTCAATATAAGATCTTTCAACTCCTCCTATGTATGAGGTAAAAGATCAAATTTCCTGCTCTCGATGGGGACAAGGATGGGACAATGTTTTAAATCCTCGTGTGGGGCCAAGGCAGGGATGGGTACAAAATTTTTGGCGTATCTACCCTCGTTTCCCCGTTGTGGAAAGCTCCCCACCACACATTCCCGCATCTTTATCTCCGATTTCTATTAAAATATATAAACACCCTTCATACGTTAAACTTATATACATAATTTGGGGTAGATTTGTAATTTTAGTTAATCGAAAACTTTATGCTTATATAAACAATTTATTCTCACCAATCATAATTTCTCACTCTTATTCCCTAATTATTTTAGTTTGGGTCTTACTCCTATCCCCGTTGGATTTGGATACTCGGTGGGGATGGAGATGGGGGAATTTACAGTAGATAATGTGGGGAAGGATGAGGGACATTCTCTTCCCCTTCTCCTTTTACCCTTATATTGGAAGGTAATGAAATGGGGCTTAATAGCTCCCCTCACTCCCCTCCTATTTTCTTTCTCAAACAAGGACAAAAGATCATATTTAATAGTTACTTCCCTTCCCTCCCTTACTCCTATTTTCTTTCTCAAACAAGGATAAAAGATCATATTTAATAGTTATTTCTTCCCTTCCCTCCCTTACTTACTCATAACCCTCAATCAAACACATTGTAAAGAAATATAATTATCAGAGGGAAAGGTAGAGCGCGATAAAAAGACTACATGTAGAATGAGCAGTTATTTGAAGATATAATTAATTGTATCCGATTATATTGTTAATGATTAAAAGTTTGTCACATGACTAATTACATTGTTAGCAAAAGAATATAACTAATCATATTGTTAATTATTATTGCTAATTGTAACGAATTGTATTGTTACTTATAACTAATAAAAATTTATAATGTAACTAATTATATAAAATAATATATTAAAATTCGTAAGGTATTATTAAAAAAAATTATATTAATTAATTGATTGACACTGAGCAATAAATTACTTATTATAAATAAAAAAGGATAAACCCTAAATATGAATAACCATACTCATGCCCATGCACTAGCTATTGCGGGTATAACGAGTTTTATTCGGGTCTAATTAAAGAGAAATTACATTGTACAACTCATTTAATTCTCGTACATACAAATTAATGGGTTTCATTCGAATAGGTAGCTATGGGTTCTGCTGCTGCTTTTTCTTTTATTTTTTTTCACAGGAAATAACTATTGTTTTTGATATCACAGTATCATACACACTCTTAATTTGCAGTCACAATGTCGCACAAACACTCTTTGTTGGGGAGTAAGAAGTGACATTCAAATTAGTTTTTTTTAAGTACTATTGGAGCTTTGGATTATTCAACGCAGAGCTCAAAAATACAACAAACAACGATTATCCCAACCATTCGGGTTGGGTCACGTATGGGTACAGATTAGGTAGACCTCGTACCCATACCCATACCCGCACCTATTTTAGTAACTCTGCATTTTTATCAAAATATCATGTTGTGCAAATTTGAGTTTTATTGTTATTCCTAGAAGAGGAAATAGATAGGAGAGGGAAAGGAAGAGTAAGACCATATCTAATGGTAACTTTGCCATGGGATGAAAATGAAATGAGGTTGAGTAGGCCATTTTGTGGTGACAATGCGACTTGGCTCTCGAGATTGACGGTGAAAGTCTCGAGACAAGTTGGATCGTAACTTTATCACAATAATATTTTTCCTCTCCTCATCCACCTCATTTTTTTTTATCAATATAACCCAATTAGTTATATTATTAAGTAGAACATACTCACCTTTTTAATGAATATGAGTCAAACTCATGCTCACTGATGGAAAACCAGCTAATTAATAAAAAGACTTTTAGGATCGTGATTTTGATATGAAATCTCCTGTTGGGGATTAGATCCAGATCGAACCGAATATAATATTGCAGCGGAAGCGAACAAGATAATTCATTTATGAATGTATGTATTGAGAAAATAAACAAAATCAATGTAATGGTAATGAACACAAGATTTTTACGTGGAAACCCAAAGTGGGAAAAAACCATGGGAGACAAGATAAAATCCACTATAATGGAGAGATTACAAACGGTATCCCAAATGGTTGTATAACACAACGAGATCAAGAAGGAAAGATCTCAAATGGTTATAGCACAATGGGAGTAGATTACAAAGGGTATCCCAAACGACTATATAACACAACGAGATCAAGAAGGAAAGAACTCAAACGGTTATAGCACAACGAGAATAGACATATCTCAAAGGAAGGGCAACGAAATATAAGGGAGATTACAATCTCATAATAAAAAACTCTCAAAATGGTATAAATAAAAGGAGATTTCACAAGGGTGCCTTAGAGGCACATAATTTGGCCACACCAAGCAGTATCAATAAGGAAAATAATTATTTATTTCCAAACTTGAATCTCAATGCAACTGAGTCACTGCCCAACAAACTCCACTTTGGACCAAATTCCATAAAGATACGACATCACCAAAATTTCTTGAAGGGCAATCACAGCGTCAGGTGTAGGAACAACCTTGAAAGATTGATCTTCTAAAAAAACATCCCAAAATAGGATCTTTATTGAACCCAACTTTGTAGGAATCTGAATCCAAATCTAATTGAACCTGGTTGTCTCCAAATCTGATAAATTTGGTTGAACTCGATTTTGATACCACTTGTTAGGATCGTGATTCGGATATGAAATCTCCTATTGGGGATTAGATCTGGATCGAACCGGATCTAATATTGCAGCGGAAGCGAACAAGATAATTATTATTTTTTTGACGGAACGAACAAGATAATTAATTTAGGGATATATGTATTGAGAAAATGAACAAGAACAATGTAATGGTGATGAAGACAAGATTTTTACGTGGAAAACCAAAGTGGGAAAAAACCACGGGAGGCAAGATAAATTCTACTGTAATGGAGAGATTACAAAGGGTATCCCAAACGGTTGTATAACACAACGAGATCAAGAAGGAAAGATCTCAAACGGTTATAGCACAACGGGATGTAGATTACAAATGGTATCCCAAACGGCTATATAACACAACGAGATTAAGAAGGAAAGATCTCAAACAGTTATAGCACAACGAGAATAGACATATATCAAAGGAAGGGGAACGAAATATAAGGGAGATTACAATCTCATAATAAAAACTCTTAAAGTGGAATAGATAAAATGAGATCTCACACAAGGGTGCCTTAGAGGCACATAATTTGGCCACACCAAAATAGGTTGAGCATACTACTATTTATAGTAAAGCCAAGTAGATGTAGAATAATATTCTAGTCGAACTCAACTCTTAGAGCCCAAACAATATGAATAAGGAAAATAATTATTTATTTTCAAATTTGTGTCTGAATGGAACTAAGACACTTCCAACAAAGACTAATTTTGACTCTCTTATTAAGAGTCCACAAATTCAAACTCATCCAATGAGTCAAACTCAAATTCACTATTATTGGTGTTAAAGGGAAAGAAGAGTTAGAAAGAGAAGAGAGAAACTTCTACTATTTCATAAATTTTTGTAGAATAATTGACAACATTTAGGCCCTGCTCTTTTAGTTGGTAAGTAAAAGGTAAGTATTAAATTATGGTAAGTATAGATAAGTAGTATAAGTAGAAAGAGGTAAAATATAGAGAAAGTAAACAAGGTAAGTTTCATAAGTCACTTCACTTAAATATATAAATTATTAAAGGATTATTGGATGATAGTAATGCACAGAACTTTTTTTTGGACTCTAATACACTGAACTTTGAGAGTATTGGACAATAATGTACCCGAAACAATTCTGCTGGTGGTTGACGCGGTGATTGTCCTACTTTGCGGTGTTGTTTTTCTTCTTTTTTCAGAAAATACATACTAGTCATCATACTTATGTGTACTTTCTTAAATGGTAAAAAATTATTAAAAAAGAAGGAAAAAAACACCTCAAAGTAAGACCGTCACCGCGTCAACAACCAGCAGAATTGTTCCAGGTACATTATCGTCCAATACACTCAAAATTCAGTGTATTAGAGTCCAAAAAAAATTTCAGTGCATTACTGTCTAGTACCCCTAATGTCCAATGTATTATCATCCAATAATCTATTATTAAATATATATTTTATAGTTTTTAATAAGATACTGTAATTAAGGTAAATTTATATTAGTCACATTACTTATTAAATATGTAAATTTTTAAATATATATTATATAAATTAGATAATATAGTGAAAAAATAGATAAGGAAAGATAAATAAGAATAAATATATAAGGTAAGAAAATATAAATTATATCAATAAAATTTTACTTATAAGTTATAACCCTAAAAAAATGGTGTTACTATTTTTTGACATTAGTTCCAGTATTTTCCTATCCTGCTGCTACAAATACTCTAATCATATGCACTGACCTTGGGAGACGAATTTTCAAAATTTTCTTCCAAACTCTTTTCAAACTTGGGCAAAATTCTTTAATAGGGTATGAACTATGAAGGTATAAATTTTCTCCCATCTCTTCTTTTCTATGAAAGGGGCATGAGTGAATTAAGGAACTAGGAAATTAAAAGTTGATTTTTTTTTCGTGATTTTCATTTTATTATTATTATTATTATTCTTTTTTTTTGTGTGGAGAAGAATGAGTACTGTCTTGTCAGATGTGTAATATATTTTGTGGTGGATGTGTACGGTATCATTTTTATTAGTTTATACAAAATAATTTTTAGAATTAAATTATACTTTCTTCGTTTCAAAAAAAATTATCTATTTTTTTCACGGTCTTTGATGTAACAATTTCACTATTAATTTTTTATATTTTATTTAAGCAAGATTTGTGTCAACTTTCTTGATACTCATTTTATAAATCCACGATGAAGAGGTAAAGAAAATGAGAAATAGATTGTTGGAAAGAGAAAAAAGCGAAGAATGATTGTATCGATTCAGAGAAAGAGAATCCGCGAATACAAGTGAAGAGAAAGGTCCTATATATAGGACTAATCAGAAAAGCTAAGTTGGAAAAACAAATAAAAAAAACCAATTAACTACTTGAAAATTTTAGCTTAGCCAAACTTGAGTGTATAATATTTTGATAAGAATTTTCTTTTGTTTAAAACAGGGGCCAAAATTGGTAAAGTCATGTGACTAAATGAAATAACCGTTAATGTTAAAAGAGGCCAGTTCACTAGGCTGTGTTGAAAATGAACTTGACAAAAACCTTTGTTGTCGGAATTTAAATTGTATGGAAAGACCTATATTCTCTATCGCTAATACTTAGCTTTTATCAATTTAAATAATTTTGTAATTTCTTTCCTAATTTTATTAATTATTTTAATATCTCCCTAATACCATTGAGTGATAAATAAATAGAGACTGAAACGATGGTTAAGAGTATCATTTCAATTTACCATTAAAAAAGAATTAGTTTCAAATTAATTACCTCAAAATTCATCAACGTTATATATTAATAAATAAAAGTAATATCTTTGAATTTTAAATAGTGAGCAGAGAGAAAATTTAGGTGCCCACAATCAATGAGATTAAAGATAAATAAAATATATTAACTGCTTTTCCCCCTTTCTCACCTAAATAAAATACAATATAATTTTGTTATCAAAAAATTCTAAATCTAAATCTATATCTATTAATATATAAAAGTAATATATTTGAATTTTGAAATGGTGAGCATAGTATAATTTAGGTGTCCATAACCAATGGGATTAAAGATAAATAAAATATATTAACTGTTGTCCCCTCCCCTTCTCACCTAAATCAAATACAATATAATTTTGTTATCAAAAAGTTCTAAATCTAAATCTATATCTATTAATATATAAAAGTAATATCTTTTAATTTCGAGATTAAACAGGGAGTGAATTTAGGTATCCACAAGTCACAACGGATGAAATTAACTTAACCATACTTATCTGCTATGCATGTGAGTTGATATGCTTGACTTTAGATCACTACTCTCAGGACATGTTCTTTTGGGTTGGAAAAATAAAGGAACTTTGTCAAAGTTCGAAGGAGTTAGACAAAGTTGGAGAAATTGCAAAGAGTTTGAAGAAATCAAAACTGTTGATATATGTTAGAGAAAATATATAGCAAGGTAATAGCGGAAGCGAATAATAGAATCGAAAACGAGATGACGGATATTACGACAAAATTTAGGAACGAAAAATAAGCGATAAAATCAAACACCAGATTTACGTGGGAAACCGAAGAACTCAAAGAAAAACCCACGGACGGCGACAACCAGAAAATAATCAACTATGAGAAAGGAGGAGTACAACCTTATCACTATCACAGGGTGTGATGCGATCCACAAAGGAGATTACAATACCAATCTCTCAACTCTCAACTCTCAACTCACAATCTTTCAGGATACACTGGGGAAAATATTGGTGAGACCCCTTTCTCTCTCAATATTTTCTCTCTCTCTAGCTCTCTGTGTTTACGGATGTGATTTTGGTGGAGAAACATGTACCCTATTTATAGGAAAAACTCCCTATAAACCTAACTTGACTCCCACTCCAATTAAATTTAGAATATAATACAATTAGGAAACCCAACATAATAAGGAAACCTAAATAATACCCTAATACAATTAGGAAACAAATAATTGTGGGATCAAGAGATTTAGTGATTTTAGGACACTTTCTTAACAAAATCCACCTTGGAATAAAATCAACGAATCATCGGTCCAGATAAACATCTTGATTGTCGCCATCAATACGCCCCTCCGCAGGGCGTGGCCCCGCAGGGCTCTCACATACTCAAAACACCAACTAAGTCCAAACAATGTTCGAACTTAGCTATAGATAGAGGCTTGGTTAACATGTCTGTAGGATTATCAGAAATATGCACCTTCTTCACCACAATCTCTCCTGCAGCAACTGTATCTCTGATGAAGTGATACCTGACGCTTATATGCTTGGTCTTTGAATGATAAGTGTCATTCTTGGTCAGATGTATAGCACTCTAACTGTCTGAATAAACCACAGTCTCGCCCTGTGATACTCCAAGCTCCATGACCAATCCCCTCAACCAGATGGCCTCCTTCACTCCTTCCGTTGCAGTAATATATTCAGCCTCTTTGGTAGACAAGGCTGCTATAGATTGAAGTGAAGCTTTCCAAGATATTGTTCCTCCACACATGACGAACACATACCTTGAAATTGAGCGTCTCCTATCCAAGTCTCCACCATAATCAGCATCAACATAACCTGCAACATCAGACATTGCAGTACTACTTCTATCATAAAAGATGCCCTTCTCCAAAGTACCCTTCACATAGCGAAGGATCCACTTTACTCCTTCCCAATGCTCCTTTCTTGGATTCTGCATATATCTACTCACCACACTAACTGCATGGGATAGGTCAGGTCTAGTGCACACCATAGCATACATCAAATTACCAACTGCACTAGCATAGGAAATATTAGACATCCTCCTTACCTCCAAATCAGATTTAGGATAGTTCTCACCAGACAACTTGAAATGTGCATCTAAGGAAGTTGAAACTGCTTTACAGTTTCTCATGTTGAATCTGTCCAACACCTTCTCCAGATATTTCTTCTGAGACAGGAACAACTTCCCTACCTTTTTATCTCTTTGGATCTCCATACCCAATATCTTCTTCGCCGCTCCGAGGTCTTTCATCTCAAACTCCTGGTTAAGTTGAGATTTCAGCTTCTTTATAAGTGACATTTCCCTGGAGGCAATCAACATGTCATCAACATACAATAATAAATAAATGAAAGACCTTTCTTCACATTGCCTGTAGTACACACAGTTGTCGTAGTGACTTCTTGTGTACCCTTGCCCTACCATAAAGGTATCAAACCTTTTGTACCACTGCTTGGGTGCCTATTTAAGTCCATATAAGGACTTCCTCAATCTGCATACCTTTTCCTGCTTACCAGGAAAGATGAAACCCTCTGGTTGCCTCATATATATTTCCTTCTCCAACTCGCCATGGAGGAAAGCTGTCTTGACATCAAGTTGCTCCAACTCCAAAACAAATAGAGCAACAAAGGCAAGCAAGGTGCGGATCGACGTATGCCTCACGACTGGCGAGAATACTTCGTTGTAGTCGATTCCTTCTTTCTGGTTGCAACCCCTTACCACTAATCTGGCCTTCCACCTTGCACTTTCTACACCAGGGATACCTTCCTTTCTTTTGTACACCCACTTCGCAGTAAGAGCTCGTCGCCCTTTAGGCAACTCACATAGCTCCCATATATGATTTTTCTGCAGACTCTTCATCTCCTCTTTCATAGCTCCTATCCAGTTTGAGGCACTTGGACAGGAGATGGCGTCCTGATAGGTAGAAGGTTCATCATCTTCAGGAGTCTCCTCTGCAACACTCAGCGCATATGCGATCATAGCATCATCTTCTTCAGTATATCGCGCTGGTCTCCTGATCTCCCTCCCGGGACGATCTCTTGCTATACACGGTTGTTCCTCCACCTGAGGAACATTGGTCTCAATCTCAGGCTCATCAACCTCTGTTGGTTCAGGAGCATCATCAGCAGTTTGCTCCTGATTGCAGGTTCCAGCAGCTCCACCTTGAGCCTGCTCCACCTCGAACACCATTCTTCCTACATCCTTCTCCTGATTTCCTGCATCATCAGAAGTACCGGTAGATTCCATTCCAGATAACATAGCAGTTTCATTAAAGGTTACATCTCTAGATTGTATAACTTTCTTCAAATCAGGACACCACATTCTATATCCCTTAGACTCAGACCCGTAACCTAGAAACATTCATTTAACAGCCCTGGGAGACAGCTTCCCATCATTCACATGGGCATATACAGGACATCAAAAAAATTCTCAAATTAGAATAATTAACTGGATTACCTGTCCACACTTCCTCTGGAATCTGGTATTCGATAGAGGCATGAGGTGATCTATTCAGCAGGTAGCAGGCAGTAGATATCACCTCTGCCAAGAAAGATTTGTTCTTCCAAAGCCCTGCATTGGAAAGCATGCAGCATGCTTTCTTCAGGAGTGTCCCGTTGATTCTTTCAACTACGCCGTTTTGCTGAGGCTTACCCACCAAGGTTCGATGCCACGCAATCCCATGCTCCTCGCAGAATTCAGTAAATTCAGAATCAACAAACTCCAACCCATTTTCAGTCCTGAGTTTCTTGATTTTCCTCCTTCTCTGGTTCTCCACCAAAGCTTTGAACTTCTTGAAGTATGAGATTGTCTCATTCTTGTGTCGCAGGAAATAAACCCAAGTCTTCCTTGAGAAGTCATCCATGAATGTCAACATATAGCGCTTGCCACCCAGTGATGGCACTCTAGCAGGACCCCACAGATTTGAATGAATATAATCAAGGATCCCTGCTGTTGTATGTTTAGCCCTTGAAAAGCTAACCCTCTTCTGTTTCCCGTAGACACAGTGATCGCAAAACTCCAACTTGTCGATCTTTGCGCCTTCAAGATATCCCTTCTTTCTCAACATTGACATTCTCTTCTCAGCCATGTGGCCTAGTCTCATGTGCCACAGTTTTGTGTTGTCGGACTCATCAAGATTTAGGACTATCGCTCGAGTTCCTGTCACTGTAGACCCCTGTAGGATGTATAGACCGCTTTTCCTGGTTTCCTTCATAATAACCATGGAATCCCTGCACACTTTCAAAACACCATCTTCTCCTTTGTACCTACAACCGTTAGCCTCAAGAGTACCCAAAGAAATTAAATTTCGAGTCATGTTAGGGATATGACGAACCTCCTTGAGAGTTCTAACGATGCCATCATGAGTCTTGATTTTGATGCTACCGATTCCTGCAACCTTGCAGGCTGTGTCGTTACCCATGACTACGACCCCGGTGTCAACACTCTCATAAGACTCAAACTAGTCCTTATGAGGACACATATGATAGGTGCACCCTGTGTCAAGAACCCACTCATCTCTAGCTATCCTACTCGATGTGGTAGCCAAGGCATCATCCGTAACTACAAACCCATCACCATCTGACTCGGAATCTACGCAGTTTGAGGTACCAGGTTTGGTGTGATTATCCATACTCTCCTGCTTCTGGTCTCTCTGTTTTGCCCAACAGTCTCTCTCTATATGCCCCATCTTACTATAGTAATTACACTTCTTATTCTTGTGAGGATTCCTAGACTTTGAATGGTGTTTAGACCTCCCTCTAGTCTCGTTTCCCTTACGTTCAGTATTCCTACCCCTTACAACCATAGGATCACCACCCTTGTAACGCCCCAACCTTAATCACAAGATTAAGACTATACTTAGAATCCCAAACCCGTGATTAGCGCAGCGGAATACCTTAGGTCGAGGCATTACCGCCGTCCCCCAAAAGAGACAAGGCAACAACACCAAAGAAACTCCAAAACCACAAGATAACTTACTAATTTAAGAACCTTCACATATAAAACTTATACAACCCTTGGATAACGTACATAAACTTAAACATAGCTTAAATACTAAAACGACTTCCGAAATCCTGCTCGCCCTTGCTAACCGATGATTTCCTTAGAGAACTACCTCGAGAGCCTTGAATTACTTTGGAACCGACTTGTCCTTTCCTTGGGAGCTCGAGCCTCCTAAAAACAAAACCATAAAACATCGCAAGAGTGAGTGGGAAACACTCGACGTAAACCTCCAAAGACGTAAACCGTTCAAAACGGTTTAGTGCCGCATTTAAATTCATTTTGAAAACGGGAAAAGGGGATAAAACGATAACTTGCAATGATGTGCATAAAACATAAACATGAATAACATAGAATAGAGGTATATAGAAAATACGTGGAACCCTTATGATCGGTGGAAACACCTCACACACGCGCATGCCCAAATCGATCTAGATTTGGATTGGGTGACTGTGATCGCGATGCTTGGCAGTCTAGGACACTCTGATCAGGAGAATCAAAAAGGCTAGCACTTCACGTAACTAGCTAAAACATAAACATAGAATATATAAAATGGGTCCACTTTCGAACATAATGATATCATAAAACATAAAGCTTGACATGTCATAAATTGAATGAATCATGAATATAACTTAGATCGTAAAATCTGGACAATTTGCGTACCTTGGGACGCTAAAGATCTTGGCGGCGCAGCTCGGCTTGGAGATGGCTTTGGAAGCTTGTGAACTAAGATGAAAATAAATAGAAATGAAGAACCGAATAAGGTTCTAAATTAGACTCATAAGTTTAGAAACTAAGTAATATAAATGAAATGCTTTAGGAATAAAATTTCAGGTTTATATAAAAATAGAGTTTGAAGTATAACTTGAGTTAGAAAAATCGGAATGACATAAAAGAGTACATTTCGGAATCGGGAAAATCATGATCTTTAATTTTGTCAACAGGGCCGAAGGCTAAAACTGAGTGGAAGGGCTCCAAAACGGGCCCGGACAGAAACTGGAGTTTAGAAAACTTAGGATTTTCGGGTTGAGATGATATAGAAATGGAGAAATTGGAAGGTGAAATCAGTGAATGAACTTGGACCTTGGGTTGACGGATTAGATTGATGAAGGATGGCCCTTAACGATTAGAGATTAGAATGGAAATCATTGAACTCGAAGATGGCTTAAAGACGTGACAATTGAGATGAGATATGACGAAATGTGAATAAATTGTCGGTTTCGGGATGTGGTTGAGCGACAAAGATTGAGTGGAATTGTGAGAGAATAAAGCCTTAGAGCTACTTATTGCTTGGAGGTTGATTAAATTAGATGAGAGACTTGGTTAAAACAGAAACCTTGAGCTTTCATTGCTTAGAACTTAAGAAGAGAATTTAGAACTTATATGTAGTTTATAACTTCTACGGAAGAGACCTTAGGACAAACTTAGGTCTTCAAACCATGCTTTTCACTCTTAAACTTATACTATAAGGTCATGATATATATATTCATAACTTATCACATCTTAAAAACCTCTATTGAAAGCATTTAAGACCCTTAAGATGGAATTTTACACAACCCAATCTGGGCAGAAACTCGATTCTGGACAGCCCTGCTTCCCGGGCTCATAACTCATACTCCCGATATCGGATGACTACGAACCATACCTTTCTGGAAAGCTTGCAATATGACCTAAAATTTTCATGTTTACCACAAAAACTAGAAAGATCTCCAAAGGGACGAAAAACAGCCCTCAACATACTGATCCAGAATTCGTATATAAAAACGTGAGGTTACGGTTTTTTCTATAACTCGGTCTATACATGTCGGAAATTCGAAATTCCAAAGCCTATAGTTAGCTAACACCTTGAGCTATCATATGGAATAAAAATATGGGCTAAAATCCCACTTTCATACCTCTGTAAAATTCCAGAAACTAAACAGAAACCATTTTGCTCTTAATTTCAGCTCTAATGATACTTTTAGCCCTTAATTCATACTAATTCTCAACCAAACTTCACTTTGGCTATAATCCACTATATTTCCAGAATTAAAACTTGAAAGTTAACTCATCAAAGAGCTTAAATTCCACATGCAACCATGGATTAAACATAAACTCAACATAAAGGACTTGTTCTTGAACTCTTGCACCAAAACCTCACTAATTCACCCAAATTAAACATGACAACACTTAAATGATAATCTTAACATATATAATCAGCCCTTAATACTCAGAAACTTATCAAGAAACTCACATGCATCAAGATTATAACAATATCCATCAAGAATTCAACAAGAAAACCTCAAGAACTCATCCAAATACACATGCACATACTCCAAACTCAAACCCTAACTTAACCAATCCAATTATATACTTGAATTCATGAATAAAGAGAGTAAAAGAGATAGAAATTACAAGAATAACATGAAAAGAACATGATTTTCAGATTAGGGTTTAATTGGGTTTGAATTGGGGGTTTGAGAGATTACCTTTGGGGAAGAATTTGATGAAAACACAAGAGAGAGGGGAGGGTGGCCGGCGGCCACCTTGGTCAGCAGTGGATTCCAGCGTGGCGGTGAAAAGGGCAGCAGAGAGGGGTCACTGCACGATTGAGAAAGAGGGAAGAGGGTGGAGTGGGTTTGGTGTTTGAGAAATAAAAGATGTAAAATGAATCCCCCTACCCCCCTTACTAATATATATACTTAAACTAATTAAATTAAGACAACACTTAGTAAATTACACTTAACTAAATCAGAAACTTTAACTTAATTTAAGTAATTGTAAATACATTGGGTTAAAATAATTAGTTTGTACTAAATAAAATTAGTTGCTAACAATTTGATTAAAATAAAATAGGACTTGAATTAGAAAAATTAAATAAGTAGGACATAAATATTACTTGTGATTAAATAAAATAAATATAACCCAAATAAATTAAGGTTTGGGTAATAAAATATAAACGTTAAGAAGTAGAATAATTAAACTCTTTCCGGTTAAAGAAATAACGTAAACGGTAAAACTCGATATAAATCACTTTAACGAGTAAATAGAGTAACTTAAAGGTTTATAAACCCGTAACTTGATATTCTTTGCCATCTCCTGCACGAGACTTGACACCGATAAAATAAATAATTAGAAGTAAACGCGAAAAATTTATACGCAATTTAAGTAATTACGGTAATTAGTACTTAATTAATCGTGATTTTGGGGCGGGTTGTTACAACCCTGGTCATCACCATCAGTATCACGTTTCTCCTTAGACAGTAAACTAGCCTTTACTTCACTAAGGTTAAGGACATCATGATTCCCATACAACATGATTTCCTTAAATTGTTTATGTGACGCAGGTAGGGACAGAATTAAATGCAAAGCCTTATCCTCATCAGTGTGTTTCACATCCATTGATTCTTCGGTAATAATAGAATCAAATTCACTAAGATGTGCCTGAATAAAAGTACCTTCGGGCATCTTCAACATGTAGAATTTCTCCTTCATTCGGTACTTGTTTGCAAGACTCTTCGACATGTACAACTCTTCCAGTTTAGTCCAGAGCTCCCGAGGTTTCTCAATATGCATCACCTCTCTTCAGCCAAACACATCTGAATCCCTGCCAGAGCCTTGTCTTCTAGCTTCTTCCACTCCCTTGGAGTCAGATTGCCCATGATTTCTTTCTAGAGTTTCTGGAAATCATCATCGCTCATTGTCACATCAGTCTTCGTGTCGGGATACTTAATCACATCCCATAACCTGGGCTGAATCAGGACTGCATTCATCTGCAGTCTCCACATGGTAAAGCTCCTCGTTCCATCAAATTTTGGAATATCACACTTCATGATTGGAGCCATCTCCACCTTGCTCTGATACCACTTGTTAGAGAAAATATATAGCAAGGTAATAGCGGAAGCGAATAATAGAATCGAAAACAAGATGACGGATATTACGACAAAATTTAGGAACGAAAAATAAGCGATAAAATCAAACACCAGATTTACGTGGGAAACCGAAGAACTCGGAAAAAAAAAACCCACGGACGGCGACAACCAGAAAATAATCAACTATGAGAAATGAGGAGTACAACCTGATCACTATCACAGGATGTGATGCGATCCACAAAGGATATTACAATAACAATCTTTCAACTCTCAACTCACAATCTCTCAGGATATACTGGGGAAAATATTGGTGAGACCCATTTCTCTCTCAATATTTTCTCTCTCTCTAGTTCTCTGTGTTTACCGATGTGATTTTGGTGGAGAAATATGTACCCTATTTATAGATAAACTCCCTATAAACCTAACTTGACTCCCACTCCAATTAGATTTAGAATCTAATACAATTAGGAAACCCAACATAATAAAGAAACCTAAATAATACCCTAATACAATTAGGAAACAAATAATTATGGGATCAAGAGATTTGGTGATTTTAGGACACTTTCCTAACAATATATATATATAATACGAGTTGGAAAAACCAATAGCCGCTAGAAGTTGGGAGAAACTTGTCAAAGTCGAAAGTAGTTGAAAAGAGTTGGAAGGAGTTGTAAGGAATTAGTAAAAATCGGAAAGAGTTGGAAGTTGACAACTCCAATCCAAAAAAACAAACTATCAGTTAACCTCCCGAACTCCAAAACCCATAGCTACCTGTGTTGTCATTCAAATTTCAAAGTACAATAAGAATTAAATTTACATATAAGATAATCATTACATTGGCACAAATAATCCCATCAAAATAACGAAATCGAAGATACCTTAGGATATTTTATATGAGTGAGATATGCTTATTACGCAGTGTAAAGATGGGATGATTATATTTGACCTGAACCACAAAAATATTTATATATCCAGATCTGATCCCACCAATTGATATGCATGTCAAGTATTACAAAAGTTAACGTTGAATTAGCTGTCGAAATAGGGTTAGATCAATATTCGTAAAACTTAAGAATCTGACCAAAATTTATCTTGAGTAAATTTATCATGATTTTGAGTCTTCACCCTTAAAATTTAATCTATACAAATTGTTTGATATAATTAGATCACTGGGCAATGATAAATATAATTGCATGTAGAAGAAGTGAAGCACAATTCATCATTGGTCCTCCTGTGTTGAACATTACTCAACTTTTATGTATTTTTCATTAGAACTAATTCCCTTTATTTGATGATATTATATAACTTTTTTCTTTATAATTTGTATTTAAATCTATCGTCTAATTTTTAAGTTAAAATCAGTAACTATTTAATTATATTTGGGCATCACACGGGTTTAAGACTAGTAATAATAATATTATTATCATTAAGAATAATAATAAAAAAGTTAATTTAAAAAAATTCAAATCCAAAAAAAAAGCAGAAATGCCTCAAAACGGCGTATAAGCCAAGGTACGTACGGACGCCCCCTGGGGGCGGACCAACCTTGGCTGAAACATCGCCAGATGGCGTTTCTGCCAATGTGAAAACACCCTCACAGGATGTCCATACCTTGGCAGAGACACCATCTGGAGGCATTCTGTCAAGGTCAAGACGTCATTTTGGGGCGTTTTTACCTCAAAAGTTCGAATTTTTTGGGAGTTTTAATCTAACAATTTACAGAAAACAATTTACATTTTCTTCATCAAATAATCTTTCATTACTCAGTTTGAATATATTTTTATCTAAAGACTATTCAATTTGGAGAGAGAGAGAGATAGAATGTAGAGAGGGAAAATGTTGGAGTTTGAGAGAAAGAGTGAGAGGAGTAAGGACAGTTTTGAAAGTTTTATGACAAAGGGGGTGACGGCAACAAAAATGGGGATCGGACGACAAAAAACAATGTCCTTTATTTGAGACAGAGGGAGTACTTTTTTCAGCCCAAGAGACTTAGAATAATAAAATAAAATAAATAATCACAGTCTCAATAAGTTAATGTGAACCTTTATTGATCGAACATTGCAATTCAAATCTTATTATATTTGAATGAGTTTAATAGGTGATTAGAGTTTTTTTGCATGAGAGTTTTTTTTCAATTATTAATTAGCACTAATTATTGGGAGTGTTTGCACAAGAGTTTTTTTTTAAATTATTATTAACTACCCATCTACCCCTAATAGCTTAGGGTTTTTGAACGAGGGTTTTAGAATGTTATTACTTATTACCCTCGGGGCACACACAAATGTAGGGATGACAACGAGGTGGGCTGGACGCGGGGGTATATTCCCCATCCCCAGCGGGGTTCCAACGGGGATAAGAGTAAGACCAAAAGTAGGACAATTAGGGAGTGAGAATGATGATTTATGGTTATAAGGAGAATAAGCTATTTATATACCCTTAGAGTTTTTGATTTAATTAAAATTACAAATTACTACAAATTATATATATAAATTTAATGTATGAAAGGTATTTATATATTTTAATAGAAACCGAGGATAGGGGCATAGGAAAATGCGGTGGATTACTTTCTTGAGTGAGGAAATGAGAGCGGGGATTTAAAACTTTCCCCCATCCCCATCCCCATCAAGAGTGGGGGTTTTTCCCCATAGCGGGGCAGAGCCATGGCGGTTAATGGGGATTCCCCGCCTCGCTGTCATCCCTATACAAATGTCAATAGGTCATTGTAATTTTTAAGATTAGTCCTATGTTTAGACTCCCGAGAAAAGTAGGAAATTGCACTTATTTTGCGATTTAATTGTTGAATACTCCATCCGTCTCTTTTATCTGTCATTCACGCTTTTCGAGATCCGTCTCTAATCAACAATTTCAAACACAATATTTTTATAAAAAAATACAATATTATACTTTTTTCAATAATATTTTTATTACAAATTGAATAATATCAATTTTGTTCGATGAATCATTATATAAATTAAAATATTAACAGTCAAAATTTTTGATATAATTATCTATGTGACACTTGAATAAAATCGTAGATAATTTATATAAGTTCAGATTAATGATTGAATTACTTTCAGCATCGTGAAGTTAACTCAATCTAATTCTTTCATATTCCAAATTCATATTTCGCACCATAACTAAAAAGTGTGCTAGTTCCAGTCAACCTAGAACTGAAATCTGAGTAGGAGTGTGTTAGAATCTTAATTGATGAAAAGACAAGTGATAGGATTTGAAGGTACTCCAACATGAAACAAGTCACGTTAGGTCCATGTGCTATATATTGGTACTAACAATCATCCAATTATGCATGCTAAGTTTTGTTTAGAGCTTCTTCCATTGGACATTCTCCTTATTTGTTCAATCACCTAAAAAGTAGATGGAAACACAAACAAAATCCATTCATTGGATCAATGCATGTTGGAACCCTATCCTCATTCACTTACCTCGTCCTATGATTATACAAATCTAGAAAAAATAAACTAAATTAAAAATTAATTATTTGAAAATCTTAAGATGTGATTCTGTTTAGGCCTTGTTCTTTTCAGCGATCCACACCGTATTTGCCATATTTTTCCACACTTACCACAATCTTTCCATACCATACCGTACCAATATTCCACACTTTATCACAACAATCGTAACTTTTTCTATCATCACTTTTCTCTCTCTTCACTTTTCTCCTCTACTTTTCACATTCTCTCTTTTCACCTATCACATCAATCATTTTTACCGCAACTTTTACTATATCTTATTATACTATACCACACTTTCCCTAACATTGTTATACCATACCATTTACCACACTCAGTTTGGCGCACAAATAAACAGAGCCTTAGGTTTGTAAGATTTTAGAAGGATTGTGGGGTAGCAAAAAAAAGGAAATTTCATTTGGTAGGCTCCAACTTTTGTCTATTTTGAAAACTTTTCCACCTAGTGAGCTTCTTTTTGTACTATTAGTTGATTTCTACTCATAAAATTTCATCATATCTCAATCTCACACAACCCACCCTTTTAATCTCACGCTCGACTCCTTTAGAATAATTTTTAAATTGATTGACCACTTGAAATAATATCTAAAGTATTCAAAATAAGTCTACCATTTGGAATAATTTTCAAAATAAGCTTATCACTTAGAATATTTTATAAAATGATTGACAACTTGAAATATATAAAAGTTGGAGCTTACCAAATGAAATTTCTCTAAAAAAATTTATCAGGTGGATAGCCCAAATTTAAAATTTTTAAAAATTTTGAGCAGTTCTTTAAAGGGCTTCTTAGACTTACATATACTAAGATGTCTATGATATTAATTTTTTTTTTCTCTTCATATTTTGATATCATTCATTGTTCTAATAAGTTGAATACAGTATAAGTGTCAATTAAATTATCATGTCGATTTAGGCCGTGGTCTTTTATGTGGTATTTTGCGGAATGGTGTGGTGGAATTGTGGTGGGGTGTGGTGGAATTATGGTAAGTTATTAGTATGTGGGATAGGTGAGGAGAAAGAATGTAAAAAGTAGAGGAGAAAAGTGAGGAGAGAGAAAAGTAATGATTTGCGGTAAAATGTGGTGGGTTGTGGCAAATTGCGGTAGGCTGTCGCACCGCAGTTTACCAACCGCACAAAAGAACACAGCGTTAATTTTAGATCTCAAATACTCCGTAAGTTTTTGAAGTTCTATAACACTCCGACAAATGATACAGTAACTAACTTGGGGATAGGGTTATACATAGCTACAAGGTCTTTACAGGGTATTTGAATTTCCCATTCCTCTTTCTCGGCTTCATATAAGTTAAATATGTTGGGATGACTATTTTGTTATGTGGATGTCAATAAAAAAGAAAAGGTCAAAATAACATTTTATGATGCCGCATCACCAAATCACTGGAGCAACTTGGTGGTAGTTTACCGTAATTCAATAGACGTATTGTTTGGCTTGTTGTAGTACATTCTTAATATTTATATTATTTTGTTTTAATGGCCCAAAATAGGTATTATTAATTACAGTCCAATTTTTCAAATTCTCAAGTGATGTATAGAATGCAAAACATAAAAGACCGATGAGATACAATGACATGTAGGGGGTGTTTGGCTACCCAGTTTTTTGGATAATTTTTAACTTTTTAACCAATGTTAAAAAGTTATTTGAGGTGTTTGGTAAGTAACTTTTTATATTAGCTTTTTGGACCCAAAAACTAGTTTTCAAAAAGCTAGTTGATGAAGCTTTTTGAGGTTGCTTTTCATAAAAAGCTACTTTACCAAACACTTTTCCTGATCAATTACTTAAACGATTAAAGTCAAACAATTGTCTAAAAACTATCGGTACTTGTTCTGCCTAACATCCCAGCATTTCTGAAATTTGTCAAACAGGGCCGTAGTGGATAGATGGATTTTAAATGAGTTTGATTTTGAAAAATAAAAGAATTATTAAAGTGACAAATACAACAAACACGTGAACTTCATCTTGTAGTTATTATAGCCTACTGGCCCTCCTATCTTATCACTCATGCACACTATAATTAGCAGAAAAGCTCTGTCAATAACTGCATGTGGAATGCATGTCTAAGCCTAAGGTACACACTTCCTGGGGCCTGGATCTTCAACATAATTTTATCAACTACTGTAGTAGACTACTACTACTACATATTCGTTAAACCTGCCAAAAGTGATCTAATCCAAACCATTTGAGCCCAACAATTTCAAAATTAGTTGTCCTAAGATGACCCTACATAGTCCCACAGCAGAATTAACTGTCTAGTATACATTGGATGGTATTATATTTTTGTGAAACGGTTTAAGCGGTTAACCATTTGGATATTAGGAGAATTTACAATCATTCTACTATAACAACCCAAGCAACTAATCGTCTCTCCCCATCACAACACACTCCACTATCTCTCTCTCTCTTTTGATCGACCGCCGCCCAGTGCCCACACCCCATTGGCCACCACCCCATCGTCGATCATCACCCCCCTCTCTCTAGCAGTAGCAGACGACACAACAACAACCAAAAAACGATTAAAGAGGTCTCATATTTTGATGTAATAATTTTAAAGGCTCTATTTTATGATAAATAATTGTTGGAAGACATTATTTTTGATGTAAATATTTAGGGGTAACATTCCGTCCAATTTTCGGCCAAAAATGCTGGCCCATATGCTGAGACCAACGCATCGCCGTGCGGTAACTCCACGCCACCGCCTACAGCAGTCCCCACCTCTGTTTGCTGGCGACCGGAACAAGTGCACTACTCATTGTGAGTTTCCATTTGTCTAATCTCTAATTCTCTGATTTTCAATGTAATTTCGTTATTTCAATTTTAGGATTTAGACTTAAATAATTAGATATTTCAGGTTTTCTTTGAATTATTGATGTTTGAGATCTAGTCTAATACTCTAATGCTCTAATTCTCTTTCAAATTCAGATTTAGTTTCAATTTTATTTCTTGTTTCAGTTGATTGGTGTTAGGACACAGATGAATGATGATTCATATTTTTATGTCTAAATTCATGGGTATCAAAAATGCAAAGTTCAGGGCTTTGATTGGTAACAAAACTACTACTCTTTACATTAAATGTTTGTGAGCTGGTTTAAGATGTTGTTAGTTACTTGGTAGCAATTTTGGCCAACTCATGATTGTTTACTATGTTGATTGTGTACATGTGAACTTATAGCAATGGCTCATGTAATTATTTAATTAAACTCTTGATACTTGATGATTCATATGCTTGTGTTTAACTCTTGATACTAATTAATTTATGGTTTGATTGCTTAAATTAGGTTGTTTGAATGGTTTGGTTATTTTAATTAAAAAATGTTGTTAAGAGTAGATTTTGCAATAGAATTTGTAATTGGAATGATTGTTTAGTTTGTCACAAAGAGAATGATGTATTTAGCTCGATTACTAATGAGTCTATCATGCGTTGATATCAAACAATAATTTACATAACGACCAAATGTAATCCTTTACCATTGAAATATTTGACCGTTTGTATGATTTCTTCCTTCAAAAGTATGGAAGGATAGTTATTATCAAATGAACACTCATAAATTTAATGTCTGAATCTACCACTATATAGTTGAATCCACCTGAATTAAATTTTAACCACGGGAGCGTTTGCTAGGAACCACAGGGAAATTTTTCCCATGGGAAAGATTTCCCTGGGAAAAATTTTCCTTAGCCCCCCTAAGGAAAAATTAAATGGAGAAAGTGACGGGCCCACCGTGAAATTTTTTTCAAGGTCATCCTACACCCAAACATGGGGAAAATAAGTTAACCCGGAAAAATTAACCATTTCCCCGAGATTATTGACCAACCAAACGCGCCCCAAAATAATTCATTTCTTGAAGACTAATTTATCAAATGGATCATGATAACAATCTTGACTCAAGATGGTTCTTAATCATCTTGAGTTATTCATATTTCACATTTTTGTATCTTTTATTAATATTTTTTAAATAATTATATATAGTTATCAATTATAATAATATAATACTTATTAGGTAGGTGAAAAAAATATAATAATAGCCTACTTTTATCAATCATAGTCGAAAATCCACATTTTATACATAGCTCATAAATATAAATAAATAATTATTTTTAAATTGTTTATAAGTTGTAGTAACCTTGAAAATGATGAAACATATCTTTAGAATGATTTAAATACACTTACATTTCACTCTATTAGTGATTTAGAAGAAATGCAAGATGGTTAAGAGCTATCTTGTGTCAAGATGTTTATCATTTTCGTTATCAAATTTAACGTTAAAAGACTCGAAAGTCCAAGCCAAATGGCCGCCGAAACTCAACCTAAAGAGCAACTCAACGTTAACCCGGCCCAAGCGACTGGCCGTGGGGAAGATTATTGAAACCATTGAGAACGGCCCAAGTCTGGACTTGGCTGAAATGAGGCCTTTGTAGTTTCTTGGCCCCCAGGTGGCCCATATGGTTTCGTTATTAATAAGGATGACAAATATGGAGTGACTTTTAAATGGGCTAACACAAGTGGGTTTCACCCTTGATTATTAGGGGTGTTCATAATTTGGTTAGTTGATCTGACATTTTTTAGGGTTATTGATTACAAAGGACATCCCAAAAGATAAATTGTCAAAAAAGGCCATAAGACACTACAGGATCAATTTAAGGGAAAAAAATGGGTCCCATGAAAGTTGATGTAGAGTTTTTTTTTAAATTTTTTTATTTGGTTTGTTTCAATTAGATTGTTATTTCTTTCTTTTTAATTCAGCATAATGGGGGAGGGAGTAAAAGAGTCACCATCGATGGGGCTAAGGTAGAAGCGGTCCACGGTTTAGTGGGGCGCTGCCAGAGGCGTGTCGGCGTGGTCGAAAGTGGCGGAGTTCGCCGGCAGCCAAGGTGGCCAAAGTTCTAACCCTATTTTGGCCCAAAAACGGGGAGGAACATGGTGGATTTCCTTTGGTGTTTAGCCGGTAGTAATGAAAATTTTCCGGCAAAAATGGAGAGAAAAAATTGCGATTATCATCGGCTAAACACCAATATATCTCTTCACTTTTTTCATCTACTTTTCACATTTTCTCTCTTCTCACGTACCGTATATATCAACCACCCATTCAACAAATTTCACCATATATTTCCACACTTTACCACACTTTCCACAACTTCATCACACCGTATATTTCCGCATCTTGTCAACTGCGCCAAAGAATATGATCTAATTATTGATATTAACAAAGTCACGTGTTGCAACCCTAGCTGGTTGCATCATCGAACATTGGATAAAAATGGGTCAAACAAGTTCCATTTGATATTAATTGTCACTTAGTTGATTGTCACCGTCTTCAATATGTTTTTAATAAATAATTTTTATATAACATTATGTTAACAATTGAAATATTATATTTTTAGAGTAGTATTTTTCATCATGAATATAATAATACGAATATAATAATAAGTAATTTTATATAAGAGATCATCGTATATTGAAATATTTATTAACAAAATTTTGAAATTCAACCATACAATTTTTAAAGATGACAATAATATGAAATAGATGAAATATTTGGAACATTGTCATTGATACTCTGTCCGTTCCATATTAATTGACACTTAGACTAAATTTTAACTGTTAATTATTTATAAATTAGAATGAGTTACAATATGAAATGACCTCTATTGTAATTTTGGGTAAAATATCTTTCGAATGATGGTAATTTCATATTGTAACTCATTATAATCTAAGTGTTAATTAATATGGAATGGAGAGAGTAGTAGGTAAAATATATATTTTCCTCCAAAAAAAAATGTTTTCTGTAAAAAAAAAAAAACCCCAATTCCCTAATTTCCTTATCACTCTTCTTTTTGAAGCTCCACACAGTACACCAGTACACTACACTCCACTCTATTCCTTCCACCTTCTCTCTCCTCCCAATCTATTTCTACCCTTTCTCTCCCCCCTCTTCTTCTTGCCCTCCTCCACCACCATTTTCCTCACACATTCATTCTCTTCCTCCATTACAGACAGACCTTCCACAATGAAGATCATCGACAAAATTAGGTCTGGAGAGGCCGATAACAAGACCCTTTTCTCCTTCGAATTCTTCCCACCCAAAACACAAGAAGGTGTCGAGAATCTCTTCGATAGAATGGACAGAATGGTCGCTCATGCCCCTGCTTTCTGCGACATTACATGGGGTGCTGGTGGCTCTACAGCCGACCTAACCCTAGAAATCGCCAATCGTATGCAGAACATTGTCTGTGTTGAGACTATGATGCATTTGACATGCACTAACATGCATGTTGAGAAGATCGATCATGCTCTTCAGACTATCAAATCTAATGGTCTTCAGAATGTTCTCGCTCTTCGTGGTGATCCTCCTCACGGTCAGGATAAGTTTGTCCAAGTTGAGGGTGGATTTGCTTGCGCCCTTGATCTTGTACTCTCTCTATCTCTCCCTTTCCTCTGTTTTTTTCTTGTCTTCCCTGTTTTTCAGGGTTTAGGGTTTGGCTGGAAATGGGGAATTGAATTGTGGGTATTCAGTGTTTATGAACTGTTTATCTGTTTTCTGGTTGGAAATGCTGAATTGTATTGTGGGTTTTAAATTGGATGTGCTGAATTGACTTGTTGAGTTTGATTAATGATTGAATTTGATTTGGGTTGTTTGATTTCAGGTTAATCATATTCGGGGCAAGTATGGGGATTACTTTGGTATTACTGTTGCTGGCTATCCAGGTTAGTTGGCTAAGGTTTATATTTTATCTCTCTGGAAGAATTACAATTCTGGAAAATTGGGATTAAGTACTAGGAGTAGTTAACTACTTCTGTGAAATTGAGACGATTAAGGAACATTGTTTACTTTGCAGTTTGCTAAGGTTGATAAATGCTATCTGGTTTAGTCCTTCCAATGGCTTTGATCTGCAGAGGGACACCCTGATGTTATTGGACCCAATGGCCTGGCCAGTCAAGAAGCATATGCTAACGATCTTGCATATTTGAAGAAAAAGGTGGCCATTTTTTCTTCCCTGAAACTCTGCATAAATGCTTGTTGATCTGAAAATTGTGATGCAGTCAAATTCAGAATCTTGGTGTCTTATTTCTTATTTTCAGTTTATCATGGCTTGTTTGGCTTCTGTAACTAAACAAACATATGAAAGTTTATTAACTTGAAAAAGTTAGTCAAGTTAACTAACTTTTTCGAAAAAGTTTTCCAACCAAACGCTCCTTCATAGTGTTACCATTCTTTTCCCAACAACCTAATACCTACCTTATTCATTAGTTTATGATGACTTTGTACTTTCATGTCATCATATGCTATGATCTTTGCTTATTTTATGAGAAAGTTGCCATTTTCTCTGTCCTGAAAAGTATATGCAGTCAAATTTGAAGTGTTGTTGGCACCTTATTTCTGATTTTTAGTGAGATTGATGTTTGCTTGACTTTTGTGAGTAAGTATTAAATTGGTGGTGACTTCCCATTGCCCAACAGCTTCAACTTCCTATAGTCAGGAATGTCTGCTTGTCCCAAATCCCAAACTGGAAATGTCAAATAAAAATAAGACTAAGTACCTGTCAGACAAAATTCATAGTATGACCATTCCTTATGGGGGTTATTTATTTATTGTTGTTTTCCCCATCAATCAAGAACCTACCAATTCCAGGAAGTTAATGCAATCAGCCTCCTTCAGTTTTGGTCATGTTTTAGGACAAAGCTGGATGAGTTGAGTGTTTCTTCTGCCAACTTTCTGCTTTGCTGGGAGCAACAACAGATTTTATACTTTGCAGTCTGCAAGAATGGTCTTTCATAATCTGTCTATATTCTGCTAAAAGGGAAAAGAAAATGTGATAAAAAAAGATTTGAGCTATGCTCGGTATCAGTAATAGTCATACCCTTACGGTACTAACCTTATTTAACAGTCGACCGGATCCACACTGGATTGTTTTTGTTCTCAAATATTGGTATAAATCAATGAAGGGACAGATATATTTGAACTATGAATTTGTATTGAATAATACTCTTCTCAACCCTCCTTCAAGTCCATCTTTGTATTCGGGAGCAGGATGCAGTTTCAGCTTTAATCTTGGCAATGTAGCGTAGAGAAAAATATTCTACTTTTAATATTCAGATATAAGCTGAAACAAGACATTGTATGGTATCTCTATCTGGGATCCTTTTACTAGGTACCTGATCTTGTTATTGGAGGACTGTATTGTGTATGCTTCAGAGGATTATGCAATCATACTCCTTAATTATGTTTGAAGCAGTGCCGTAATTCACGTGATGCTTCTGTTTTCTTTCTTTTCCTCTATTTTACCAGTGCTCAGGGGAGGAGGGGGGTTACTTCCACTTAAATTTGTGCATTTGGGAAATATGATCCTTTTTTTTTTTTGGGGGGGGGGGGGGGGGGGGTCTATGGCACGAGTTATTTCATTCGGCTTTTGTCTATGCTCTGATCTTTGATGCCCTGCTTATGGTGGTGTGAATGCAATAACATGAGCCTATCAAAAAGATTGCAATGTATTGTGCTAAATTTATTCTTATTCTTGCACTAATCTTTCCCCCTTTTGGGCAAATATGTTAGGTGGATGCTGGTGCTGATCTTATAGTCACTCAGCTGTTTTATGATACTGATAATTTTCTCAAGTTTGTCAATGATTGTTGTCAAATTGGGATCACCTGCCCGATTGTTCCTGGCATTATGCCCATCAATAACTACAAGGGATTTCTACGGATGACTGGTTTCTGTAAAACAAAGGTGAGTGATCTACACCCCCTCTCAAGTTTGATTCAACTTTGATTCTTAGCATTTGGTTACTTTGATCATTTATGTATTCTGATTCACTTCCTTTTATTGATTATTTTATTTCAACATGAGTTAGACCATTTTAATTTCTCTCCTAAATCCTAACCCTTAGTTTCCTCCTCTCCTCCTAGCAATTCACCCAGTCTATTTAGAGATTGGCATCTCCACACCTCTGGTGCTTTCTGTTATCTCAGTTTCATGATTTGAGGATGTGATCCTCCGAACTGAGATCTTGTTTGATTGGAAACAAAAATGTAGATTCCTCAAGAGATCACTGATGCATTGGAGCCAATCAAGGATAATGAAGAAGCTGTGAGAGCCTATGGGATTCACCTTGGGACTGAAATGTGCAAGAAGATTCTGGCTAGTGGCATCAAACAATTGCATCTGTATACCCTGAATATGGAGAAATCTGCATTAGGAATTCTGCTGGTTACTTCTTGAGCCCCTTTTAGTATAATCTACCTTCATGTATAAAATTGTTCATCTCTAACCTGTAATTGTCCCTGTTTGCAGAATCTTGGATTAATCGAAGAATCCAAAATTCAAAGGCATCTACCATGGAAACGCCCTGCGAATGTTAACCGTGTTAAAGAAGATGTCCGACCCATATTCTGGGCAAATCGTCCAAAAAGCTACATTGAACGGACATCAGGCTGGGATCAATACCCGCATGGGCGGTGGGGTGATTCTCGTAATCCCTCTTATGTAGCCTTAAGTGATCATCAGGTAAAGTGCTAGTACAATCGTCTGCCCATTAACAGAATGGGGTTGGATTTCAAAAAGACTTTTTTTGTGATTTCTGCCTTGTCAATGGTCGTGCATTATTTATGGGAGGCGAATAGTAAATCCTACGTGAGACCGTCTCACCATACTAGAATTTGTGGTGAAATTATGGGAGGTCTTTCCAGTGTCTGGACATGTACACTCTGCTGATATGTTAGAAGACTCTGAGAACTATTGCTGATTGGTGGATTATTTGATTGCCTTGACAGTTTATGAGACATGTTTCACGCGATAGGAGGCTTCATGAAGAGTGGATTGTCCCACTAAAAACTGTTGAAGACATATACGAGGTAGACATTTTCAATGCTGAGGATGGAATGATTACGGTAAATTCCGATGTTAACCAAGGGTGTCTTTGTGATTTCAGAGATTCAAGAGCTATTGCCTTGGCAAGCTGAGAAGCCATCCATGGTCTGAAATAGACGGCCTTCAGCCAGAAACAAAGATCATTGACGAACATCTAGCAAACCTAAACGCAAAGGGCTTTCTAACAATCAACAGCCAGCCAGCCGTTAATGGAGAACGATCCGACTCCCCTACCGTGGGATGGGGTGGTACGGGGGGATATGTGTATCAGAAGGCGTACGTGGAGTTTTTCTGCTCAAAGGAAAAGCTGAATGCTCTTGTGGAGAGATGCAAAGCATCGACATACATCACTTACATGGCTGTGAACAAAGGAGGAGATTGGGTTGCTAATGTCAGTGAATCTGATGTGAATGCCGTTACCTGGGGTGTCTTCCCTGCAAAGGAGATCATCCAACCAACTGTTGTCGATCCTGCTAGCTTTATGATCTGGAAAGACGAGGCTTTTGCAATTTGGTCAAGATCCTGGGCTCAGCTCTATCCAGATGATGACCCGTCCAAGAAATTACTTGAAGAGGTTAGTTTGTTCGATTCCTTTGACACTTTCCCCATGTCTTCTCGGTTTATGAGTTGATTATACTGAATTAGAGCAGTCTGTATGGGTTATCTGAAACGTATGCTCTGTTTGCAGGTGCAAAACAGCTACTACTTGGTGAGCGTGGTGGACAATGACTACATTCACGGTGATCTGTTTGCCGTTTTCTCTGATATTTGAGATAAACAACTTGCGCTTCTCTTTCCATTACTTGCATGATTGTTTCTCCATATCCAGTGCATCAGTGTTTTCGAGTGGGGCACTGATTTTGGTCATTTTCTGTTCAAGTGAGCTTAGTATTCTTATGTAGTGCGGCTTATGTAGTAGTTGGAATTGTTATTCCAAGTAGCCTCTGCTGCAAATTGCACAGTAAGTGGCTTGGGGATGACTGTGATGTGGTCGCATACCCATTTGTTTCCTTGTATTCTATGGTCTATATTCAGGTTTCTTTATATGTATAAGTATACTGCTGAAACAGATTTCTTTGTATTCTTTTTGTGGGGTTTTTTGAAATAAAATAAAGAAGACAGAGAGGATACAGCAGCAAGTGAACATTCAATTTATCATCCGAACCCGGATTGACCCGGATCCGAATTTTTGACAGCCTTAGATCTAATGTGACCGTCTTGCCTTTGCATTAAAAAAAAAATACTCTCTCCATCTTAAAATATTTGTCCCCTTTGGTTTAGCACGCATTTTAAGAAAAATCAATAAATTAGTCTCAATTAGTAATAAAAAAATTAATAATACCCTTAGTTTTGAATTCAAAACTACTATTCATACTTTTCCTTCTCATATTTAAATACTTTTAAAATTCAAATTAATGGTATTGTAGTAATTTTAATAAAATAAAACTTTCCATTTTAGGAAAGTGGACATAATTTTGGGACATCCAAAAAAGGAATAGGGGACAAATAATTTGGGACGGATGGAGAATGATTGGTTCTAATTAACTCATATTTTAAGCTAGTTCTATAACTACATGAAATTAAAGTGTAACACTTTAGAGATGGATATTGCTTTTTCAGTCCGTCACAATGTAAACTGAAAAAATAAATCATTTTTCAATTATCTGGATTATGAAGAATGCAACTGGAACTAATGAATGTATAAAATTCTATATACCTGTGACAACATATTTTTAGGTAAAAATCAAAAGTAGGTGGCATAAAGCATTTAGCCAAAGTTTAGTTTAGAAATGAAAACTATGGTTCAGCTACAAAAAGAAATAGGAAAGCAGAATTGATCCATCAGCAAAATGATATCAACAAAATAAATATTCCAGGTATCTGCCTAGCCACACCTGAATGAATGGGACATGGCAAATGCATAGGAGCCTCAGGACTCGGGAGTCATGATACAAAAAATCTGGTGGTGGGGAATGATGAGCTATGGATACTTAATTTGGACATGCAAAAGCTTCTCTGTCACCCTTTGTCAACAAAGGAAACCCCATTAGATGGCAACAATGAATGTCACAGTCTACCCTGATTTTTAAAACAATACATCTCTTTCAAGGAAATCCCTTTATTTTTCATGCAGTAGTAATAATACAATACAAAATATAACATACGCACAAAATCACCAGGACCCTCTTGGTCAAATCTGCAGGTGCAATAACGGCTCGATTCAGTAGTCATCCCCTCTTGATACAACCTCTTTGCAGGTGGGTCGGAGTAAGATCGTATGCTCATGTTGAGATACATAACTCCCCTTCACATCACAAACAGGAGGACATGGCTGCAACAATGTCATTTTCCTTGTCAGTATCGTTCATTGCTTCACAAAATCAAACTATTCCAGCACAAAACAAAAGATATCCAGGAAGAAAAACAAGATTACTTAATAGACCCATATTAATTTGAATTTAGAAAAGGGGAAAAAAATCAGCAAGAATTGATAGCTATATAAGCTAAATCAACAAAATATCTTTCTGCCAGAAAGGCAAGTGATGAGAGCCACCATTCAAACTGGGCGAATATATAGTTGGAAAATCACAATTGTTGGCTGGTTTGAAAATCACAATCAACCACAGTTTTAAGGGTTGTTGGGCGGTTTGAAGTTCAATCAAGTCCATTTTAGAAAACGCCATTAATGTAAAATATATATTGCAATAAAAACGTAAGGCTCTTATATTGGAATTTAAGAGAAGCTGATCAAACAAGTCAACACATTATCCCAGCAATAATCCAAAAGTTTGATGGCACAATGCATCTCAGGTAGGTTGCATATCGAATGATGAGAACGCTCCCTCAATAACAAAGGTAGCATATATCATAGATTCATAATTCATAAGAAGAAGACAAGGATAAGACATCAAAATTGACCTCTAAGACTGATAAAGCAAGTTGAGACATTAAATCATGAAGAATGTCAACTAATCAATGAGACCCTGAATTTATGTACATTACCTGAACAATTCCAGCATCACACAAATTCTTAAGGGCCATCAGATATTTGGTCTCCCCAAGGCGATTTAGATATCGTCTGCAGAAAGCTAGTGTAGAGAAATTTTTATTGATTGTTGCCAGCAGTTGCTTTGCTCTAGGTAGCCGCAGAGGAATATGTCTGGCATCATAGTCTTTCATATAATGGCTGCACTCTAGATCGTCTCTGACAAAACCTTTACCTGTACAACGTAAATAAGCAAACATTGTTGCACAGGTAACAGCAGATCAATTGAAGCCTTGTCCCAACTCCTACCAATACGGCAGGGTTGCACCAAAGTTTGACATGCTAATAGATTCTGTAATGCAAGGATAGCTACCTGTAGATCCAAATGTTTCGATAGCGTAGAATTCACCTTCTTCCATCTTTGTTTGCTCACCACCCTTCACAGCTGGTACAGACTTTCCAGCATGTATTTGGTACGGGGAAATGCTATGTCCAGTCAAGTTACGAATGCTTTTGACTGCCAGTAAAACCCACAATATTAGAAGTAATTCAGACTAAACAGTCTTTTTTAACAATAATATAAAACATAAAATGCTGTACAAAATGTGGAAAGACATAAAATGTATACAAAGAGGAAGATGAACAATAGAGAAGCTGCTTCCAGCTTTACACTGTCAAATACATATGATGATACTCAAACAAGTCTGTACATCGTGAAGACAATCAAACATCTAGAGACCCTAGTCAATGCAAAAGTAGGAGGGCACGGGTGAAATGAGCTATATATGTTCAACAAGGTAAGGGTATATGATATTTACCTTGATAAACCTTTCCATTGATTTCAACCTCATAAGACTCCATGACTTCTTGGATTGCAGCACCCACATCACCAACACGCACATCAATTCCAGCTTCCTGAAATTTAACACAAAAAGTTAATAACATCTTCAGTTTTTGGTTTCCTAATTCCAGCTACCTGAAACAAAGACATTAGACACTCATACACTTCATAGGCAGATTGTAAGATACATGAAGAAAAGGAGATCCAGCATATAAGCAAGAAACTTTAGATAAGACTATAAATGCAAAAGACAAGAAGCTAGAAGTGGCATCATGATATTGAAGACAATTTGTAGTACGCAATGGCAACTACCCAACCTCTTCATTCGGTTTTCTACACCTCCACTTACAGCTAGAAAAACAATGGCAACATGTGTCAGTGAACCTTCTTCCCATTTCTTTTAGATGGGGAAGACAAAGTAATCCAAAACATGCTCTGTTTCGATATGAGGAGAGCTTTGAATAAGTAGCAAACAAAATCACCGACATGTACCATATATCTTTCTTATACAAATAATACAATTGCAATATAATTTCTCTTGAGATACCGTGCAGAAGTAGTGATAATCAACAGTTACCATAAACGCATGTTAACATTTTTATGTACCTTAATGCCTGTATTGGTTGCTTCACGTGAAGCTTCAAGCAGGGGATCAAACATAGGATTAAAGGCCACCGTGAAAGCACTATCGACTATATAACCTGTGATGTGAAGATAACACCACGATATTACCATCCAGAAAACATAAAGACAGACTGCTGACTTATTTGCATCAAATTCACATTTGCAATAGGTTCCAACACATGCTATTTCAAGAGATATTACCATCAATGTGAGTTCCAAAATCTAGTTTCATCACATCGTCGTACTGCAGCACTGTTTTATCTCCAGTATTCGGTGTCCAATGAGCAGCAACCCTGGTCAGACCCAAAAAAAAAAAAAAAAACACATAAGAAAGAAACATCTGCATAAAGTCACGAATACGAAAACGATCTTACACAGAAGATGTTACCAATTCAAGGAGCATCCCGTAGGAAAAGCAATTCCGGCTTGGAGCCCATTTTCAGATATCAACTTACGGACTGTATTTTCCAAAGTCTCACAAAGGTCAATCATCAACATTCCAGGCTTAACGATGCTTCTGATGTATTTCCTAACCTAACCATATATAACTTTATAGTTCAATAAGCAGAGAATCTTGCATCTAGCAGTGAAAATGCGATTGTTGTTGATATTTCCACGCAAACCTGTCGATGGACTTCAGCAGCTTGGCGAACTGAGTTATATATAGGCTTCTGTAGGCGCTCCAACTCTCTCCTCTTCAGATGTGACCCTCCATAAGTTACTATAAGATGAACAGCAAATGCTTGACTTCAGATTTACGAATACATACTAACCCATGCAAACCACAGATGCAGCAGTACGATGGTACAATGGAGGGTAGGGGTGGCCAATCCATGGCCACCCGCAACAAAAAAAAAAAAAGTTAATTAGTATAATTTTAGCATGAAAATTGTGGATTATATATTTACCAAATGAGGATGATAACATATTGGCCACCCCTAATCTAAACATCTTGTTCCACCAGCTGCGAAGCGTTTTGAATCATTGAAGCTAATAGTCTATAGGTTCATATGTTGCTAATAGTCGTCAGGTTCATATGATGCATCAGAGAGGCAGAAAGCAACATATGGCACGTAGAATCATCAAACATTCTATCGAAAAGGCTACTTACTCATCTTTGTACTGCTGGATTTCGCCCTCCGGAAATTCCCCAGATGGAAAAAGCTCAGCAACAGGAATGGATGGTGGATCTGTCTGCTGATGCGGTTCTTTCTTCTTCCTGAATTTAACACGGCAACAAAATCAAATTCACATTACAATTTACAAGAAGCCCAGAGTAGTTTGATTGAACCAACAATAAACGAAGCAGGTCCTTACTTGCTTTTATTTTTCTTCTTTTTCTTCTTTGTAACCTCTGTCAAACAGGTTTTAGACAATCAAAATACAAGGTAAGCTCGATCAGTTTATAACTACGTAACAGCCACATATAAAACATAATATTGCGATCTATGGATGGAAGTTTGGAACTGTCTTCTACAAAGCAACAATCTTTTGAAATTATAGAGAATTGTTTAGTTGGTCAAAAACCCTGGGGAAATTGTCAATTTTCCCATGTTGGCTTATTTTCTCCATATTTAGATGTAGTTTGACATTGGAAAAAACTTTAGGGGGGAGGGGGCACCATTTCCTACAATTTCCAAGGGAAAATTTTCCTTGGGGGGCTAAGGGAAGTTTTTTTCCTGGGGAAATCTTTTCTAGGGAAAACTTCCCATGAAAAATTTTAAAATTTCCTTGGGTTCCTACCAAGCGCTTCCTAAGATGTGTTAATATTCCCAAATCCCTAATCAACTTCAACATAAGAGAAGTAGTTCATGACAATGGGGGGCACAAATGATCCCCTTTCTAAGTTGTTCATCTCAAAATTTATCCAAAGAAATCCAAAGTCATGCAAACTTAAGATCCAAAGGCATAAAATGTATGGACTGATCCCACTCAAAATTCAGTATTTCCAAAGTATCACCGACCCTAAGCCACCCCCCCCCCCCCCGGGGGCTCTTTTGCTTAACTGATTTCAAGCCCATCAAAACATGATTTGTGCAAACTGATACAGCAACATCAACATCCAACGCATGGACCAGTTCAGCAATTCTATAACAGCACAGAATGACTATTATTGCATACTACAAATGTGATCATAAATAGTTCTATACCTCCTTTATTATCACAAGAGGGTTCAGCAGCTAAGTCATTATCATCAACACCCTCTGAAGCTTGTACAGCATTGTCTACTACCTTCGAATTAACTTCATTTCCATCAGAAACCTCTGGATTAACTTTTTCTTCTACAGAAACATTCATGCTGGATTCTTCTTTCCCCATTCTACATCACACCCATCCATTAATTAATCAACAATAACAACCAAATTAAAAGTCAAGTGCGCGCAATTCTAAGTTTGCCTAATCACAAAAAATATGAAAAACTCAACGGGAACTAAACGTAACAATTATTTCATTTTGAACTCAGTTAAACGGGATGATTACAAGGGGAGAGACATACCTGAATGAGATATCACCGGCGGCTGTGTAAGAGGGTGGTCGGAGGAGGAGAGAAATGCGGGAGCAAGTGCGCGAATAAATAATGCAAATGAGAGTACCAAAAGTTTGTTGGTCAAACACTAAACAGTGTAATTGATGCCGTTGCCTAGTTCTTGAACTTGGGCGTCAAGTATATGAAAAATGGATTGGTGGACTATCAAAAAAAAAAAAAAAAAGGTTGCCTAGTTGCTTGCATGGTAGTGCCTAGTGGTGAGGGGCGGAGTTAGAAAATATTGATAGAGGGGGCCATTTGATTAATAAGTCTTATATCTATTTATTCTTTTTTTTTGGTTACATAAAACAGTGAATTAATTAAAAAAAATTAAAAGAGTCTGATATGAGTTATAATATTTTTACTGTATTTGATTTATATATATATATATAGTAGAGAAAGAATGACTAAAAAACTTCAAAAATTGAAAAGTCATGTCACGATGAAGGTTCTTAGGGTTGGGGGAAGGCAAAATCTTGGAGTAAAAAGGACAACCAAATTGTTTGTAAGAGGAGTCGAACCTCACATCACATGAAAACATTATACTTATTTCCACAAGGAAACCACTATGCTATTAATGCAACAATGCATGATTAATGCAACATTTAACAGAAGCCTCAAATCATAGGGAGGGCCATGGCCCATGCCAGCCCCCCCCCCCCCCCCCCCAAATTTGCCACTGCTAGTGGTACCATGTGTTTATACGTAATGCTGTCACCGTGGGGAACTATTTTAAATGAGAAACTTCTCTTATTTTATAAAATAAAAAATTGGAGTTTCTCTTTTTAGACTATTCATAATGGCATTTGTTAGAACGAAGAATATTGAATATATAAATAGTAGATTTAATATTATTTTAATAGGTAGTGTAGAATGAGTATTGTTAATAATAGAGAATAAGTTGGAGAATGTGATGAAAAATGAATAATATATAGTTATTAAAATAGTATAAAAAAGAAAAGATAAAATAGAATAAATCTTATTTAATGTTTTTCTCTCTCCTATTTTTATCTATCTCTCCCCACCCTCCGGCAATATTTTCTCTCTCCTTTCATACTTGGGGTCATCTAAGTATGTCATAGCCTCCCCATTTATTTTTTTTTCACTTTTCCTTTTTATTTACGCTCTCTATTATCCATACTTGCTCCAAAAGTACGTCATATCCTTGTATTATTAGTGGAAGTCACTTTAAATGAGGTTCTCTCAATTTTTTTAATTAAAGTTGGAGAAGAAAAAAAAGAGATAAATTTTCTAATTAAATTGTTCATTTTTCTTATATCCAAATGTTAACAATATTTATGCTTTAAAAAAGGTAAATTTAATTAATTTATTTTTTGGCAGGCCCCCAAAAGTTTGGAGGTACTTCTCAAATAACCCTTTTGGCCTCCTCCCACAATTTTTCTCTCTCCAGTCTACAAACTCCCTCTCTCCTTCAAATAGGATTAAAAACTGTTATTAAGGCTAATGATATTTTTCGAAATGAAAACCATCAAGTACATAAATAGTAGGTTTAATATTATTTTAATAGATAGTGAAGAATGAATATTGTTAATGAAGAATAGGGGTGTTCACGGGGCGGTTCGGGGCGGTTACGGTTTACGAAACGGTGCACCGGATGAAACGGTTTTTCAAAATCGTAAACCAGAACCGGAACCGGAACACCCGGATTTTTTTAAACCGGTGCACCGGATTGACGGTTCGGTATCACCGGTTAACCGGAACCGTATTTATTTCCATCAAAATTAAAAAATCATCATTCAATCGACCCAAAAAAACAACTCCGGCTCAGTTCCGGTTTTTCGAAGCACAAATACGGTGATGCATTAATGACCACACGATGTCAAATGTCAATTAGCCATTATTCAATCTATTTATTTTTATAGTGTACTCAAGTTGATTTTTGTATAAAATTTTTTTAAAAACAAAATTTATAGATATATATACATATAATATATATATATATATATATATATATATATATTCATTTATCTATTTATTTATATTAGCGGTGCAGTTCCGGTTCTCCTCCGGTTTGAAAATCCCAAAACGGAACCGCCCCGTTTAGTATCCGGTTTTTCCGGTTCGGTGCACTGGAATTTTAAGGCGGTTCGGTGTTTGCCCGTTTCCGGTTTTTTTTAGTCGGTTTTCGATTCAGTGTGGTGGTTCCGGATTTTTTGAACACCCCTAATGAAGAATAAGTTGAAGAATGGAGTAGAGAATGAGTAATATATAATTATTAAAATAGTACAAAAAAAAGATAAAACAAAATAAATTTTGTTTAATATTTTTTCTCTCTCCTAGGTCTCTCTATCTCTCTCCTACCCATACCTTTTTCTTTTCCATTCTTGGTGTTTTTTAACACCATTGCTGATAGTCAAAAGATAGTCCAAGAAAAATGGATGGAACAAAAATTTTATGGGAAAAGTGTTATGATTGAAGAGCACTCAAGTAACCACAAACAATGAAAGATAAGAGCGGAAAAGAAATAAGAAATTTGACACCTGAGGTTTAACGTGGAAAAAACCCAAAACGGGAAAAAAGCCACGGAATTGATGCATTAGTAATATGAGGATTACAATACAATGGTTGTGTGTGTTTCTCTCTATCTCACTGTCTCAGGGGATACATCATAGGGAGAACCTGAACCCCAATATATACTATGAGTACAAGGGAAAACCTAGGTTACAATATGACAGTAACCTAAAAAATATGGAAATCTCCCGCAAAAGGGAAACACCCGCGAAAAAGGAAACAACAGTAGAAAGGAAATAATATCTTGGTGTCGTCCAAGGAAAATCGCGACTGACACAGGCGCTGGCAGCAGGTCAGAGACGCTAGTCGCGTGTCCCCAATTCTAGCCTCTAGAAGAGGCACTGGCCGCGGGCTGTTACACGCTGGCAGCGTCTAGTTACTAGGGTCGGAGTTCGCGCTGGCAGCGTCACTTTGTTGCATTTTGTTATACCACCTTCCTACTTCTCCTTCTTCCTCCCTTCTTCCTCCTTCCTTCTCCCATTTGGTTTCCACACCCAACAATCTCCCACTTGGAGACCAAACCTCAACCATCCTCAAATTTCTCCACAAATTCCCCTAGTGCATCGACCAACCTCTTCATCAGTCCGACAAGTCGACTAAGACCGCATCGGGCCTCAATTTCCCAACATCCACTGACTTATCCTTGATCCTGTAGACCCATTTCTACAAGGCTTTCTTCCCTACAGGCTTCCAAGTTCTCTCGAATGACGCAATCTCATCAACCATTGCGTGCTCCCACTTGAACCAAGCCTCCGCCTGCACAACCTTAGTATAGGACTCCGGCTCACCAGCATCTCTGGTAGCCCTCATGGATCTCCTCACAGTGGATGGTGCGCTGGAGCTTTCACCTAGCTCTTGTGATTCAGGTTCTTCAACAACCTGATCTGCAACCTGTGGGGTTTCCTGTGGTTCCTCTGTTTCCCTCCTACGCACACCAAGCCTAATAGAAACCTTGACCGCCTCAGCTTCCACTAGCTTCTTGTCACCTGAGTCACTCCATGTCTCCTCAGGTTCCCTGTCAGTTTTGGTGAAACTGAACCTCTTCTCATTCCTGCAATGCCATAAGCTAGAACAAGAAGCATAAAAAATCATGTTAGTGCTATCCCTGGTGGAGTACAAAGTACTGGAATTCAATCCCTTCGCCACTACCATAGCACCCTTCACGATCTTCTACATCCCATTCCCGAAGCTTGCAGTGTAGCCCATCTCATCGAGTTGGTTCACTAAGATTAAATTCCTCTTAATTCTAGGAATATACCTCACATCCTCCAACTTCCAAAGACTACCATTAGCAGTCTTAATCACCACGTCTCATGTACCTGTTATCTCATAACACTTGTCATTGGCAATATACACCTTGCCAAAATTCTCACTCTTGAAATTATGAAATAACTCCCTGTTTGAAGAAACATGAAAGGATGCGCCAGTATTAACTATCCAAGACTCTTCAGGGCTAGACGCACCCAAGACCAGGGCTTCACAAAGGTCTTCAGTAGAGTTGACAGAGTCAAGGTCATTGTTACCCTCCCCCTTCATAGGTTTAGGGTAATCCCTCTTAAAATGACCCTTATCACCACAACCATAACACACAACTTCACTCATGTCCCTAGGCTTGCCTCCCCTGAAATTATTCGAATTCCTATTGTTCTTCCTACCCCCTGACAGTTAAGGCACTTCCCGAAGACTCCTCACAAGAATTCTTCCTACGAAGGCCTTCATTAAGCAATGCAGACTTAACCTCATCAAATTTCATCTCGTCAGTATCCTTAGCACTACTAATAGCAGTTATAAGGGTTTTCCAAGAATCAGGCATAGAAGACAACAATATGTAAGCTTTGACATTCTCAGCAAAAGTCATCTTTACTGAAGCAAGTTGTGATAAAATCTTAGTAATCTCATTAATATGATAAGCCACATCCCCACCCTCAGCCATCTTACAGTCGGTTAATTTGGTGAACCAATATACCTGATTTGCTGCGCTGGGCTTCTCATACATATCCTCTAGTGCCTTCAACAATTCCTACGTTGTCTTTTTCTCCATGACGTTAAACTTGATGTTCCGAGCCAATGACATCCTGATCAAGGACATCGCCTGACGATCCAGCAGATCGTATGCAGCCTGCTCCATTTTTTCTGGCTTCGTCTCCAACAGTGGAACATGCAGCTACTTTGAGTACAACAGATCCTCAATCTGCAGCTTCCAGTAGGTGAAGTTAGATCCATCAAATTTCTCGATTTCATACTTATCTCCCGCCATTGTTTGAAAGCGAGTTCTCTTTCAGCAACTCTGCGGGCTCTGATACCAGTTGTTAGGATCGAAGAGCACTCAAGCAACTGCGAACAATGAAAGATAAGAGGGAAAAGGAATAAGAAACTTGACACTAGTGGTTTAACGTGGAAAAAACCCAAAACGGGAAAAAAACCACGGAATCGATGCACTAGTAATATGAGGATTACAATACAATGGTTGTGTTTCTCACTCTGTCTCAGGGGATACATCATAGGGAGAACCTGAATTCTAATATATACTAGGGGTTCAAGGGAAAACCTAGGTTACAATATGTCAGTAACCTAAAAAATATTGAAATCTCCAACAAAAAGGAAACACTCGCGAAAAAGGAAACAACAGTAGAAAGGAAACAATATCTTGGTGCTGTCCAAGGAAAATCGCGACCGACACAGGCCCTGACAGCGGGCCAGAGACGCTGGTCGCGTGTCCCCAATTCCAGCCTTTGGAAGAGGCGCTGGCCGCGGGTCGTTACACGCTGACAGTGTCTAGTTACTAGGGTCGGAGTTCGGCGCTGGCAGCGTCACTTTGTTGTCCTTCGTTCTTCCACCTTCCTACTTCTCCTTCTTCCTCCCTTCTTCCTCCTTCCTTCTCCCATTTGGTCTCCACATCCAACAAAAAGAATCTCGTTGAAAAGATAAAAGAAAATAAAGGTAAATAGTATTTTTTTCCTTTGTTTGGTTTGAGTAAAACTTAAAAAAAGTTGGACAAGGGACTGCTTTGAAAAGAATGATGAAAATCTTCATAGGATGAAGTTGTAGAAGGTCATTCTTGCCTACTATGCTTAGTGTTTCTTTTTTAATTTGTCCAATTTAATATGGGATAAATTAGAATTTCATTGGTCTGTGGTTGGAGCTTGTGCGTTTCAATTGTCGAAATTCTCCATTCTTCTATAATACTTTTGGGGTCTTGATGTATATTTGTTGAAACTTTTTAGAAAACTAGGTATGCGTGCAATCAAGATTGAATAATATGTTAGGGTTCTTTTTATTTTGCAAATACAAATAAATAGGTGTAAGTGTTGGTGTAAAGTATTTATAGTAACAAACGGATGGGAACTTGCTAGTACCCAAGTGAATAGCAGGAGTCCTTCACTCGTTTGACTTGCTTGCTTGTAGTAACAAGTGCTTATTGTCGGTAAATTAACGGCCACTTAGTTAATTATTAGTTAATTAATTAAATAGGCTCAATTTATCTAGAATACAGTTTTTAGATAATAAGGAATCATAAACAGACTAGGAATAAGACTTCCTATCTGATTATAGGATTCCTACTAGGTGTTTGGGTATGTCTCTAAGACTAACCTATAAATATATACCTATGTGGTACATATCACGTACGCGTAACAACATATCTAATCTATTTTCTCTCGGTAAAACCACCATGGGAGGTTAAGGGGTTTTGGGGTGTGAACAATATGGTGACTCCGTAACTGGTAGCCACCATTCCAAGGCGTTACCTTGAAGGACTCAAGGAAGGAGATTGCAGTATTCGTGGGATAAGATTCGGCAATACGATCCTAATCGCTTCCGCACGAAGGTATTTCGATTCCACCCTACAGTGGTATCAGAGCCGAATTGTTTGAACTTATTCTCGAATTAATACTACCTAATCTGTTTAGGTCTTGATTCTCCAGTTGATTAAATTTTGTGTTTATTACCTTTTGAGTGTTAATTAATCAATGTTCATGATTTACCTAAGAATTACTTGGTGTCAATTGATTGGTGTCCTTTGTGGTTGAATTAGACAAACTGTGAGTTTACATGCCCATGCCAAACTGCGTGAATATCAATTTGGTTTCTCAAGTTTAAACCCAGAATGTTGATTTGTTCACGTCTTTCGCCCATATGAATCCCCTGTGTGTTGTTTCCTTGCGCATTATTTTGTGTTCATATTTATGTCAGGTAAATCATGTTTATTGCCCAAATAATATGAACTATTTGATAAGTAAACTGAGTGTTTATATCAATTTAATAGACTTTGTGTTCTGTCCAAGCAACATAGAACTGTGTGTTCCTACCTGTCTTTCTTCTACCCAGGTTGCCAAAAGAACTTCGTGTTTGTCAATTGGATTTCTGAGCCTAATGAACTCCATGGTTGTTATCTATCACATCTGAGACCCTAATATGCCTTTATTCCCTCCTTCAGACTCTCCCCTTGCTCGAAATCAAACCCCTTTCTACCATGAGTCGCCCAAAATCTTTTCTTTTTTTTCTGGAAGAGTTCAGATAAATGAAAAGGTGAAAAGATGGATTTCTAAGTGAAGTTCAAAGACTAGATTTCTAGGTAAATCGAAAATAAAAGGTTTTGGGAAAAAGCTCGAATCTTTACCCATCAGAACCGCCGAGGAAGGGTGGCACGTGTGGGTTACGCGCCGCCGACGGATGCCCAAGGGGTGTCCTTCTTCCTCTTTTAGACCGACCCAGACCCGATCCATCAGAAACCAACTAGAATCTTGCGAAATCGACGAGACACGGCGGCGGGTGGGGGTCACGCATAGCGCCTAGGTGGCGCATTGGCTTCACAGCCAACACTGTTGCATTCGTCGGTTGCTGATCTACGTGATGGCGGTGGTCGTTTCTTGCAAATCCTTGTCGGAGGGACAGATCGAGGGCTTAGGGTTTTGGGGGTGGCGGTTTTCATCATCTGGGCGGCGCTTTGTCTTCTCCGGCGGCGACCATGAGTCACCAAGGCCACGAAAAAGACTAAGAAGGGGCGCAAAGGTGGCGGCGGAGCCGAGCTTCGAGCCGGTTTCCATGGCCGACCGAAGAAGAAAAGGAGAAAAGATAATCTAGGTTGAGGGGGAGTTTTAGAGAGGCGGTAGTTTGAAGGGAGAGTGAGGCGTTTATGTGGGCTGAGGAAGAAGAAGGTCTCGGTTTTATGTAATCAGACCCATTGGGCCTTGATCATATGTTAATTAGTATTTATTCAGACTGTGTTAATCAGGCTACTGTGTTCTAGTTAAGATTTTTTTTAAGTCTCTGATTAAATGATCTCGTATTAAGTGATCTGTTTGAATTATGATAATTTTAGTGTTACTTGATTTTAATTTATGTAATTAATTTTATGATGAGTATGCTAGAATTAGTATGGTTGTGTATATCGTATATATAGTATGAGATTAAGATTAACTATGATTTAGTGTCATATTTTGTTAATCTCATCATATTATTATTGTAAATTTGTTTTACATAGAGCTAATTATTTTTACATGTCATTAATATGAATTTATTTTATATGTTAGTTGTAAATTTGTTTTACATGTAGATGACATGTGAATTGTAAATTAGCTTTGCAAGTTATGGTAAGTTCGTTTTATATGACTTTAATATAAATGAGTTTTATATGCCAAAATTATTCGTATGAGTTATAGAATTAGGTTTTATATATTATATGAATAATATAATATTGTTACGTTTAGAATTAATCTGAATATGTTGTCATATTAATTTACAATATCACATACAATTTTGTTTTGTAGGCTTTATGTTAGATTTGTTCATATAAAGTTTGACTTTTTAGGCCTTTCAACTATGAGATAATACATATGTAATTCAATTTTACATAGTAGACTTATAGATGTATTTTTATAATATATCACATGTGATTATGTTTCATATAATTATTTGGCCTAAGGAATTGTAATTCAGTGTTACAAGTTATGACATTATGAGTGCATGATATTTAAATTTGTTTTATATCTGAGTTAGTCTTATATGAAAGTACATAAATGTGTTTCATGTATGACCAGTTGACTATAGATATAAATTTGTTTTATGGTGTCTTGTAGTCATTCTTGTCATGCTCTTTATGTATATTAGTTTTCATAAAAGGGAGGACTAATAAAATTATACAAACTAGCTTTGTGTAATTATCATGTAATTTTATTTTACATATTTCTAATTGATCAATTGGGACTTATAAAATGACAAGTGAAACTTCTTATGTGATTTTTGTATTACATAAAAGGTTATTAAAGACTAAGTTTGACTATGTGAATTTGTTTTATATAACCTCATCTTAGCCAAAGATTATATGATTTTGTTTCATATGATCTAAAATCAATTAAAAGCAATGAAATTTTATTTTTATGTGCTTATTATATGATTTTGTTTCATGTAAATATTAATTGATAAAGTTTAGAATTGATTAAATGATATCTAAATTTGTTTTATATATCATCCCTTGTAAATTTGTTCTTCATGGATTAATCAATTGAAAACTTTATGATATGTTGTGTAGTCATATCTTACTTGTCTGATAGTGATATAGAAATTCGTTTTGTATATCCTATTATGTAGATTCGTTCTACATATGTAAATTTTGTAACTCCCACGTGTAAATTAAGTTAACTTTACTTACAATCAATTAGACTTTTGAATATTAGTTTTACATGACCTAACGTAAAATTCGTTTTTACGTATAAGAAATTAATTGTACTTGTATAAATAAGTTTTATGTAAGTCCAATATAATCTACTTCATGTACTAGCCGGATTATTGTTAAGTTGTATGCGTATCCGCTATAAGCATAACAACTTATGAATATGTTTCAAAGATTGATTTATTTTCGTGATAATCAATAACATATCGTTAATTTGTTTTAACAATATGATCCATATAGATGTGTCTCTTTTATGGAATAGTTTGATAATTAAATTTAAAGGTTTCTAGTTTATGTAGCTTGCGATGATTATGAGCCTAGCGAAATTTTCGACCGAGCGATATGAATGATGAAATTTTTTTTATAATTTAATTATTAAAAATGTGCCTAAATTCTTATGTTCTTTGTAGACATGAAACTTACGTTGGCTAAATGAGCTAACCACCATTGAGAAATTAAACGACACCAGCTTTACCATATGGTACAGAGAGGTAAGGCCTTTTTCTGGTACAAAGTGATGCGTTAGATCACTTAACATGTGTCATGTATTTCCCATTAAGGATGAACCAACTACTATGAAAAGAAGGTAGCACATTAGAAGTGTTTTGTGAAAGATGCTTTTTGTAATAACCCACCCTAAACCATAGCTATTACAGTAATTTAAACCTGTTTAATTAGTTTTAATTCGTTATTTAATTTATTTGTACCTTGCGGTTAGCCAACGGTGTGAGTTTGTGGAATGGCAAAGCGGTCGATTCAGTCAAACTTTTTACCGAGCTTGTTATACTCTATTTAGGACCCTATATTATAATTATTTGGGTTCTACAATTTTATTTTTAAGTCGATTTATTTATAGATTAATTTTCCGCAACGAAACGAATTTATTTTCGGGTTACCGATTTACCGTCTTTTAACCCGATTAAATTTACTACAACTTAAAGAGGTAATGTATTACCAATTTTATTTTTATTATTCAGAATATTAGTATTATTATTTTTATTAGAGTATTAGAATGATAATTAGATTGATTGGTATTTGATTAATTTGAATTATTAAAAGGGGGGTATATATATAGCTAAGTGGGGAGTTAAGGGGTCTTTTTCATTCAAAATATTACAACTCCCTCACAGCTCTTTCTCTTTCTCCCTCGGCACCGAGCACGCCAGCCACCCTGCCACCATTTTTGCCGGCGCGGTCACTTTTCGGCGAGAATCCGGCCATTTTCCGGCACCTTTTTGAAGCTCTCACTCTCCTCTACATCCTTGTCCCTTTTATTCATCCTTCCAAGTGGTATTCCTCTTGTTTTCTTCTCCTCCATTGTTATGAAATTTGAAAGCTTTGATGTTATTGTTTTACTATGATGTTTTTATGCTAGATTATCACCTTCTTTCATGAAATTAGAGTAAAGATTGTTTTTTTTTTTATTCTAGTAAAGAAATTAAGTGTTTTGGTTCAAGTTTGTGTGAATTATGTTGAGGTTTTTGTGAATTGATGAAGATGATGATAATCTATGGCTATGCATGTGGTATTAGATGGGATTTTGATGTGTTATTTTCTGTTTTGGTAAAAATAATAGAGTGTTATTATGTTTGTGGATGATATACATGAAGTGGTGAAGAGAAAGTGTGTTAATTGGGGTGTAGATTAAGTGCAAGTATATGGGTGTTGTTGCATGTGAATTTTGGCAAGCATGGATGCTAATTTTAGGAGCTTAAATTCTGGAAATTGATGAGGAAATAAGTAAAGAGCAATGGGTATATTATTGGTGTAAAGATTGAATGAAAATAAGGCATGCTTGATGGCAAAATTTCACCCAAAACCTACTGCCCAAAATGTGGTTTTGTGGGGGATGCTAAAATTAATTTCGAGCCCAGAAATTGGTGTAAAATGGTAGCCTAAGTTGTTAGTAAACACCAGGCTTTGGAATTTCGAGTTTTCGTTTTGTATAACTCAAGTTAGAGCCAAAACCGTAAAGCCGCGCGATTACATACGAATTTTGGAGTCAGTGTATTATTGCGTATTTTTCGTCCAAATGGAATCTGATTCTGGAAAAGTGTTTAACATAAGAGTTTTAGAGGACTCGACGAGCTTTCCGAAAATATATGGTATGCCTTAAACCGATGTCGGGAGAGTAAGTTATAGGACCCGGAAACAGAGCTGCAAAACTGGGAATTTTTGGGTAACAATATAATTATTCTAAAGGATTAAATGTGATTATATTGGATTTATAATAGGTTTTATGAGTGTCTAACTTAAGTCATATGACCTTTGAGATATAGTACTTGAGTAAGAACCATAAAGCTTGTTTTTGAAGGACTCGAGACCCTCAAAGCTATTTTACCGTTATCGATTTAATTCACCGAATCCTCTTAAATTTTTTAGAAGTTTTATCGTACTTGGAAGTTTTTGAAGCCTCTTTGGTAAATTTTAAATTATATCTTACAAGTGTTCCTTGATTCATAAAGCCCTCATAAGTTTAAAGCAATTCCCAAAGCCTCTTGATTTTACTTCAAACACCCGAAAATCTAGTTACTAGTTTTCGGTAATTTACTACTACTGTCCGGAACCCTTTTCGAGCCTTTCTCATTCTTTTTAGTCTCTGGCCCGGCCATCAAACTTGTAGAGCATATTTTTCCCTTTCCGAAAAGTACTGCAGCGAAATCCGAGTTCTATAGCCCGAGTTACGATCAAAATACCATTGTCTTTAAAACCTGAAATTTTTATACGTTTATTTCCGAAACTTTACTATAAGGCTCTACGTCCTCATCTATCCATAGCTCCTATTTTAATACCGAACTCTATTATTATAGCTCAAAGTCTGCTCGACCCAAGCCATTCCCAACCGAGATCGCGACGGACGGCTCACTCGCCAGTGCGCAAATTGTCCAACAAATACTCTTACTTAACTTACGATGCAGTTTATTGCATAAGTTCATTCTAATGGTTTTTAATGTTTTGTTAAGTGGCCTGATCCTCATTTACTGTAGCTAGAATTTAGTCTAGCATTCTACGAGCTCCTTCCGAGTAACGGACTGGCCGATGTCATCGCCTATGATCACCATCCAAACTTAGGATCAGTTTGGGCGTGCGTGCGCGAGATGTTCTACATCGATCCATCAGGGAGCCCACATCTTTTATTTAGTAAAGTCTTTAAAGGTTACATAGCATATGCATAGAACTGTCTATCGTTAAAGCTTGCATTGATTTTAGCATGTTTTAGCTCCCTTCCCCGTTTTCGAAACGTTTTAAAGGCCGGCATGAAAAACCGTTTTCGAAACGGTTTTACATGTTGGATGTTTGTGTACTGAGTGTCTCCCCCACTCACCTTTGCGTTGTTTTTACTGTTTTGTTTTAGGCGGTCCGAACTCACGAGACAAAGAAAAGGGACTTCACTCGTGTCAGGTCCGCAAAGTGAAAGGTAGAGGTTATGCATAAGCGCAGGAGTTATGTTATTCCTAGGATCAGTGTCGACTAGTAAAGTGGGAGAATTGTTGAAGCTTAAAACCTCATTCAGTTTTAGTGGTTGTTATATTGGTTGCATGTATGACTTGTAACTTTGAGTTTTGAGATGTGATGTTTATATGGGGGTTCTCTGGTTATATATCGTTGAAATGTTTATGGGGTCGTACTGTGTATGGTCAAAGAATGGATGTCGTAGGTAGGTTGCCTTGTCCTTTAGGGGACGGCGGTAACGCTTCCGGCCGTTATCCGCTGCGCTAATCAGGTGATTACTGCTGTATTTGGGTAATGACGTGATTAAGGTTTGGGGGCGTTACAGTTGTGGTATCAGAGCGGAGTTATAAGGGAAAATTTTGGGAATATAGAGAACTATTAGGATCTTGAAATTTAGATGTGCATGGTGTAAGGTATATGTGCTTTAACTGCTTCATTGAGTCTAATTGTATTAGAGAATGATTGTGAGAAAAGTTGAGCATGAAGCTCTTGGTTGTGTAAGTGCAGTAAATTGTACCTTTTGCAGGTGAAAATGATGTTGTAAATTTGGGAATAGTCCTATTTACAGGGGAAATGCTGCCGAATTTTCCCCAGAATTTTTGGAAATAATAAGGAATAATAGAAAGAATTAAGTGGTTTTATATTGAGTTATCTTGTAGCTAATAATTGGGTTGTTATAGGAATAAAGGAAGAAAGGTTATGTGTGAATTAAAGTTGCATAAGAATGAAAAATTAAAGAGTTGGTGGGGAAAATGTTTCAAGTTAAGGGTTCCATTGGAATGAAATTGAAAGTACATATGGAGTTATGTGTTCTTTTACGAGTTGCGTGATGTTTGAAAGTAATTATGATGGTAATTGAATGGAGTGTGTTTAAAGTGTAGCAAAGTAATTTGAGGACATGCTTGGATATATATGGGAATAAATTAATTCTTTACAGGGACCTTGAGGGTAGAGTCTCGGACCTTGCCTTGTTTCTTTCTTTTGAAATCAGTTTTAAGGGGAAGATTTATTAAAGTTTATTTTATTGTTTTGTATACTGTAGATGGGTCCTACTGATGATTCTCTACCCAACCCCTTTGCGATGTTCATGGATCCGGGAGAGAGCGTATTCGACCATCTAAAGAAGCTACAAGAGGCCTTCGACATGCATAGTATGGTAAACCCGCGTACCGAGTACAAGGACGACATATGTAGAGCGCGATGCCTGCTGGCGATTTTGCCCCATGAGAAGCCGTGGGTGGACATCAAGGATAGATACCAACCGCTTCTACTTAGAGGGGACCACGGCACACGCGCGTGGTGCATAGAGTACTTAGGTGCATGGAACCAGGTAGCTCTAGAGGCTGTCGTTACACAGACCGCTCATGCTTTATGTTTGCACCCGACCGACCTAGCACCGTCTTTGCACGAAATCTTAGCGTTGCCTACCCCTACCACCGCTTTTGTTTATCCCTCCCCGGCAAGGGGGATTGAGCTTCGCTTTGCAACGCCGATCACGGGACGCCCTGTTCCCGTAGTGTTACCTCCACGTCAAGAGCCCGTGCCCTCGGGGCCGAATCCGAACGAAAGGTCCTATCCTAGGCCAAGGTAATGGTAAGTCGGGCCGAGAGCCGAAGAGCGAGGAAAGTGCTAGTAACGAGGCAACCCCCGCAGGTATTGTAGTGCCCGAGATATTGGAAAAGGTAAAGCGAAGGCGCAAACCAGGCCGATCATGATAAAGACAAAGCGAAAGAGGTGTCTTCCGACTGCGGAACATGGCGAGTGGCGAGCGGAGCACGGAGACTCGGAAGACGGGTCTAACTCAGAACCTTGAGAAGAAATCCACCTAGATGATTTTGTACAGGGTAGCTAGGAACTAACCTATTCTTTTGCGCGCTTAGTCGTAAGTAATGAGGGGGATAGTTTAGTGTTTTAGATCAAGGTTGAACCTTGCCATAGGTCGAACTGTGCTATTCTTTTGGCCTTCCCTATATTTTGGCTTGGGAAGTTGAATTGATGTCTTTTATTTCAGATGTTAGGTTTGTATGTATTAAACTGTATGGTGATGCAACTGTTGGAGGATCCCCCAATTTTTCGTTAGGGAGGACTCAATTATTACAGGAATACAATGATCAAGTAAATGATTATGGGATTAATGTGAGTTACAATTATTGTGTAAAATGAAGAGTACAGGTGGAAGAATGAAGTATTGTTGTTTGTGTGAATACAGGGAGAAGCTGATTGTAGTTTTAATTGAAAGTTATTGATTCACAGATGTGGGATAGTAGTGAGGTGTTATAAACCTTACGGGATGTGTATAAGAGATTTTATTATTGAGCAGGAAAAACTAAATAGGATGTGTTTATCGAGTGAATTATTAACAATTGTCATTACCGTGATATTGTAGAATGTCGCAAATGTCAGGGAATTCACCCCGTGATGGACCAGCACCAGGGACTGAAGAAAACCAATTGGAAATCCAGGGACTCCACCCTAGTCCAGGACTAGTATCCCTCCCCGGAACATCTTCAGGGTCTGTTCCCCAGCACCCACCTAACTACCCCGACCATTTTGCCATGTTAATCCATGAATTATTAAGGCGTATACCAACTCCAATAGCTATTGCCCCGAATAATAGAGAAGAGAATTTTCTTGATTGCAAAGAGAGAAACCCTCCACTTATGCGGAGGCTATGACCCTGTTATTTTAGAGGATTGGATACGAGACATGGAAAAGATTTTCGAGGTTGTCGAAGTGCCCGAAGAGAAGAAAGTGACTATAGGGACCTTCTACTTAAAAGGAGAGGCAGATGTTTGGTGGAGGAACATAAAGGAAAAGTATCATGGGACAAGAAGGACATGGAATGTATTCTTAGTGGAGCTTAGGGCTCATTTCTATCCCGTCTCGCTTAGGCGACAAAAGGAGAAGGAATTCCTAGATGTCAATGAACAATAGGGATATATCGGTGATGCAATACACGTCTAAGTTTCACGAGTTGTCACGATTCGCACGAGTATGTAGCCACTGAAGGGTTAAAGATGTCGCGATCTGAAGGAGGCCTGGCGCCTTACATACGCAGCCAGCTATCGTCACATCATTTCACCACGATGCAGGAAATGTATGAGAGGGCTGCCGAAGTGGAACGAGTCCGGAAAGAATTAAGGGCTTTGAACCAAGGAAACCCAGCGAACCCAAAAAGGAAATGGAATGATCGTGGGGTACCCACTACACCCCCTACCCAAGTGAACCGGAGGCTAAGAGGCGGCTCCTAGAAGTCGGCCAAATTCAGCCACTAACAGGGAGCCGTGCAAGAAATGCGGCAGGACCAACCACTCTACTTCTCAGTGCCGGGTAGGCACCAACAATTGTTTCGTGCGTGAGCCGACCATAAATGGTATCCCAAGAAGCCCGGAAGACGGCCAGCACGACACGACCAACGCCCAAAAGGACCGCCCCACAGCAGGGAAACGTGGGCCAGGCCTCGATAGGCCCGGACTTAATTCAAGAAACCTCCGAGGCCACGTGGGAGACTGAAGACGAAATGATGAAAAACTACCCCCATCTCTTTTAAGGTATTTATCATAAATCGCCGCAAAAGTTTTATCAAACAGCAAGTTTCGGGGACGAAACTTCTTTTAAGGGGGGGAGGATGTAATAACCCACCCTAAACCATAGCTATTACAGTAATTTAAACCTGTTTAATTAGTTTTAATTCGTTATTTAATTTATTTGTACCTTGCGGTTAGCCAACGGTGTGAGTTTGTTGGAATGGCAAAGCGGTCGATTCTAAGTCAAACTTTTTACCGAGCTTGTTATACTCTATTTAGGACCCTATATTATAATTATTTGGGTTCTACAATTTTATTTTTAAGTCGATTTATTTATAGATTAATTTTCCGCAACGAAACGAATTTATTTTCGGGTTACCGATTTACCGTCTTTTAACCCGATTAAATTTACTACAACTTAAAGAGGTAATGTATTACCAATTTTATTTTTATTATTCAGAATATTAGTATTATTATTTTTATTAGAGTATTAGAATGATAATTAGATTGATTGGTATTTGATTAATTTGAATTATTAAAAGGGGGGTATATATATAGCTAAGTGGGAGTTAAGGGTCTTTTCATTCAAAATATTACAACTCCTCACAGCTCTTTCTCTTTCTCCTCGGCACCGAGCACCACCCCTGCCACCATTTTTGCGGCGCCGGTCACTTTTCCGGCGAGAATCCGGCCATTTTCCGCACCTTTTGAAGCTCTCACTCTCCTACATCCTTGTCCCTTTTATTCATCCTTCCAAGTGGTATTCCTCTTGTTTTCTTCTCCTCCATTGTTATGAAATTTGAAAGCTTTGATGTTATTGTTTTACTATGATGTTTTTATGCTAGATTATCACCTTCTTTCATGAAATTAGAGTAAAGATTGTTATTTTTTTTTTAATTCTAGTAAAGAAATTAAGTGTTTTGGTTCAAGTTTGTGTGAATTATGTTGAGGTTTTTGTGAATTGATGAAGATGATGATAATCTATGGCTATGCATGTGGTATTAGATGGGATTTTGATGTGTTATTTTCTGTTTTGGTAAAAATAATAGAGTGTTATTATGTTTGTGGATGATATACATGAAGTGGTGAAGAGAAAGTGTGTTAATTGGGGTGTAGATTAAGTGCAAGTATATGGGTGTTGTTGCATGTGAATTTTGGCAAGCATGGATGCTAATTTTAGGAGCTTAAATTCTGGAAATTGATGAGGAAATAAGTAAAGAGCAATGGGTATATTATTGGTGTAAAGATTGAATGAAAATAAGGCATGCTTGATGGCAAAATTTCACCCAAAACCTACTGCCCAAAATGTGGTTTGTGGGTGGGATGCTAAAATTAATTTCTTGACCAGAAATTGGTGTAATATGTTAGCCTAAGTTGTTAGTAAACACCAGGCTTTGGAATTTCGAGTTTTCGTTTTGTATAACTCAAGTTAGAGCCAAAACCGTAAAGCCGCGATTACATACGAATTTTGGAGTCAGTGTATTATTGCGTATTTTTCGTCCAAATGGAATCTGATTCTGGAAAAGTGTTTAACATAAGAGTTTTAGAGGACTCGACGAGCTTTCGAAAATATATGGTATGACTTATACCGATGTCGGTATATTAATTTATAGGACCCTGAAACAGAGCTGCAAAACTGGGAATTTTTGGGTAACAATATAATTATTCTAAAGGATTAAATGTGATTATATTGGATTTATAATAGGTTTTATGAGTGTCTAACTTAAGTCATATGACCTTTGAGATATAGTACTTGAGTAAGAACCATAAAGCTTGTTTTTGAAGGACTCGAGACCCTCAAAGCTATTTTACCGTTATCGATTTAATTCACCGAATCCTCTTAAATTTTTTAGAAGTTTTATCGTACTTGGAAGTTTTTGAAGCCTCTTTGGTAAATTTTAAATTATATCTTACAAGTGTTCCTTGATTCATAAAGCCCTCATAAGTTTAAAGCAATTCCCAAAGCCTCTTGATTTTACTTCAAACACCGAAAATCGTTACTAGTTTTGGTAATTTACTACTACTGTCCGGAACCCTTTTCGAGCCTTTCTCATTCTTATTAGTCTCTAGCCCGGCCATCAAACTTGTAGAGCATATTTTTTCCCTTTCCGAAAAGTACTCGCATAGCGAAATCCGAGTTCTATAGCCCGAGTTACGATCAAAATACCATTGTCTTTAAAACCTGAAATTTTTATACGTTTATTTCCGAAACTTTACTATAAGGCTCTACGTCCTCATCTATCCATAGCTCCTATTTTAATACCGAACTCTATTATTATAGCTCAAAGTCCTGCTTCGACCCAAGCCATTCCCCAACCGAGATCGCGACCGGACGGCTCACTCGCTTCAGGTGCGCAAATTGTCCAACAAATACTCTTACTTAACTTACAGTACAGTTTTATTGCATAAGTTCATTCTAATGGTTTTTAATGTTTTGTTAAGTGGCCCTGATCCCTCATTTACAGTAGCTAGAATTTAGTCTAGCATTCTACAGGCTCCTTCCGGAGTAACCCAGACCTGGCCAGTGTCGACTGCCTAGCAGTCACCATCCAAACTTAGGATCAGTTTGGGCGTGCGTGCGCGAGATGTTCTACATCGATCCATCAGGGAGCCCACATCTTTTATTTAGTAAAGTCTTTAAAGGTTACATAGCATATGCATAGAACTGTCTATCGTTAAAGCTTGCATTGATTTTAGCATGTTTTAGCTCCCTTCCCGCTTTGAAACGCTTTTAAAGGTCGGCATGAAAACCGTTTCAAACGGTTTTACATGTTGGATGTTTGTGTCTTGAGTGTCTCCCCACTCACCTTTGCGTTGTTTTTACTGTTTTGTTTTAGGCGGTCCGAACTCACGAGACAAAGAAAGGGACTTCACTCGTCAGGTCTGCGCAAAGTGAAAGGTAGAGGTTATGCATAAGCGCGGAGTTATGTTATTCCTAGGATCAGTGTCGACTAGTAAAGTGGGAGAATTGTTGAAGCTTAAAACCTCATTCAGTTTTAGTGGTTGTTATATTGGTTGCATGTATGACTTGTAACTTTGAGTTTTGAGATGTGATGTTTATATGGGGGTTCTCTGGTTATATATCGTTGAAATGTTTATGGGTCGCACTGTATGGTCAAAGAATGGATGTCGTAGGTAGGTTGCCTTGTCCTTTAGGGGACAGAACGCGCTTCCGGCCGTTATCCATTGCGCTAATCGGTGATTACCTTTGTATTTGGGTAATGACGTGATTAAGGTTTGGGCGTTCTGATTGTGGTATCAGCGGAGTTATAAGGGAAAATTTTGGGAATATAGAGAACTATTAGGATCTTGAAATTTAGATGTGTATGGTGTAAGGTATATGTGCTTTAACTGCTTCATTGAGTCTAATTGTATTAGAGAATGATTGTGAGAAAAGTTGAGCATGAAGCTCTTGGTTGTGTAAGTGCAGTAAATTGTACCTTTTGCAGGTGAAAATGATGTTGTAAATTTGGGAATAGTCCTATTTACAGGGGAAATGCTGCCGAATTTTCCCCAGAATTTTTGGAAATAATAAGGAATAATAGAAAGAATTAAGTGGTTTTATATTGAGTTATCTTGTAGCTAATAATTGGGTTGTTATAGGAATAAAGGAAGAAAGGTTATGTGTGAATTAAAGTTGCATAAGAATGAAAAATTAAAGAGTTGGTGGGGAAAATGTTTCAAGTTAAGGGTTCCATTGGAATGAAATTGAAAGTACATATGGAGTTATGTGTTCTTTTACGAGTTGCGTGATGTTTGAAAGTAGTTATGATGGTAATTGAATGGAGTGTGTTTAAAGTGTAGCAAAGTAATTTGAGGACATGCTTGGATATATATGGGAATAAATTAATTCTTCAGGACCTTGAGGTAGAGTCTCGGACCTTGCCTTGTTTCTTTCTTTTGAAATCGGTTTTAAGGGAAGATTTATTAAAGTTTATTTTATTGTTTTGTATCGTAGATGGGTCCTATCGATGATTCTCTACCCAACCCCTTTGCGATGTTCATGGATCCGGAGAGCGTATTCGACCATCTAAAGAAGCTACAAGAGGCCTTCGACATGCATAGTATGGTAAACCCGCGTACCGAGTACAAGGACGACATATGTAGAGCGCGATGCCTGCTGGCGATTTTGCCCCATGAGAAGCCGTGGGTGGACATCAAGGATAGATACCAACCGCTTCTACTTAGAGGGGACCCTGACCGGCACACGTGGTGCATAGAGTACTTAGGTGCATGGAACCAGGTAGCTCTAGAGGCTGTCGTTACACAGACCGCTCATGCTTTATGTTTGCACCCGACCGACCTAGCACCGTCTTTGCACGAAATCTTAGCGTTGCCTACCCCTACCACCGCTTTTGTTTATCCCTCCCCGGCAAGGGGGATTGAGCTTCGCTTTGCAACGCCGATCACGGGACGCCCTGTTCCCGTAGTGTTACCTCCACGTCAAGAGCCCGTGCCCTCGGGGCCGAATCCCGAGAACGAGAAAGGTCCTATCCTAGGCCAAGGTAATGGTAAGTCGGGCCGAGAGCCGAAGAGCGAGGAAAGTGCTAGTAACGAGGCAACCCCCGCAGGTATTGTAGTGCCCGAGATATTGGAAAAGGTAAAGCGAAGGCGCAAACCAGGCCGATCATGATAAAGACAAAGCGAAAGAGGTGTCTTCCGGCCAGAACGTATCGAATTGCGCTGCGGAACATGGCGAAGCAGACGGAGCACGGAGACTCGGAAGAAGGGTCTAACTCAGAACCTTGAGAAGAAATCCACCTAGATGATTTTGTACAGGGTAGCTAGGAACTAACCTATTCTTTTGCGCGCGCTAGTCGACCGTAACAGTAGGGATAGTTTAGTGTTTTAGATCAAGGTTGAACCTTGCCATAGGTCGAACTGTGCTATTCTTTTGGCCTTCCCTATATTTTGGCTTGGGAAGTTGAATTGATGTCTTTTATTTCAGATGTTAGGTTTGTATGTATTAAACTGTATGGTGATGCAACTGTTGGAGGATCCCCCAATTTTTCGTTAGGGAGGACTCAATTATTACAGGAATACAATGATCAAGTAAATGATTATGGGATTAATGTGAGTTACAATTATTGTGTAAAATGAAGAGTACAGGTGGAAGAATGAAGTATTGTTGTTTGTGTGAATACAGGGAGAAGCTGATTATAGTTTTAATTGAAAGTTATTGATTCACAGATGTGGGATAGTAGTGAGGTGTTATAAACCTTACGGGATGTGTATAAGAGATTTTATTATTGAGCAGGAAAAACTAAATAGGATGTGTTTATCGAGTGAATTATTAACAATTGTCATTACCGTGATATTGTAGAATGTCGCAAATGTCAGGGAATTCACCCCGTGATGGACCAGCACCAGGGACTGAAGAAAACCAATTGGAAATCCAGGGACTCCACCCTAGTCCAGGACTAGTATCCCTCCCCGGAACATCTTCAGGGTCTGTTCCCCAGCACCCACCTAACTACCCCGACCATTTTGCCATGTTAATCCATGAATTATTAAGGCGTATACCAACTCCAATAGCTATTGCCCGGAATAATAGAGAAGAGAATTTTTCTGATTGGGTAGCAAAGAGAAACCCCTCCACTTATGCGGGAGGCTATGACCCTGTTATTTTAGAGGATTGGATACGAGACATGGAAAAGATTTTCGAGGTTGTCGAAGTGCCCGAAGAGAAGAAAGTGACTATAGGGACCTTCTACTTAAAAGGAGAGGCAGATGTTTGGTGGAGGAACATAAAGGAAAAGTATCATAGGACAAGAAGGACATGGAATGAATTCTTAGAGGAGCTTAGGGCTCAGTTCTATCCCGTCTCGCTTAGGCGACAAAAGGAGAAGGAATTCCTAGACTGGTCAATGAACAATAGGGATATATCGGTGATGCAATACACGTCTAAGTTTCACGAGTTGTCACGATTCGCACCAGAGTATGTAGCCACTGAAGGGTTAAAGATGTCGCGATACGAAGGAGGCCTAGCGCTTACACGCAGCCAGCTATCGTCACATCATTTCACCACGATGCAGGAAATGTATGAGAGGGCTGCCGAAGTGGAACGAGTCCGGAAAGAATTAAGGGCTTTGAACCAAGGAAACCCAGCGAACCCAAAAAGGAAATGGAATGATCGTGGGGTACCCACTACACCCCTACCCAAGTGAACTGGCTAAGAGGCCAGACTCGGCTCTAGAAGTCACCCAAATTCAGCCACTAACAGGGAGCCGTGCAAGAAATGCGCAGACCAACCACTCTACTTCAAGGTCTGCGGGTAGGCACCAACAATTGTTTGTGCAGTGAGCCGACCATAAAGTAGTATCCCAAGAAGCCCGAAGACGAGCCGCACGCGACACGACCAACGCCTCGGCAAGGACCGCCCCACGAAAGCGTGGGCGGGCCTCGATAGGCGGACTTAATTCAAGAAACCTCCGAGGCCACGTGGGAGATCAAGACGAAATGATGAAAAACTACCCCATCTCTTTTAAGGTATTTATCATAAATCGCGCAAAAGTTTTATCAAAACAAGTTTCGGGGACGAAACTTCTTTTAAGGGGGGGAGGATGTAATAACCCACCCTAAACCATAGCTATTACAGTAATTTAAACCTGCTTAATTAGTTTTAATTAGTTATTTAATTTATTTGTACCTTGCGGTTAGCCAACGGTGACAGGTTTATTGGAATGGCAAAGCGGTCGATTCTGGTCAAACTTTTTACCGAGCTTGTTATACTCTATTTAGGACCCTATATTATAATTATTTGGGTTCTACAATTTTATTTTTAAGTCGATTTATTTATAGATTAATTTTCCAAGAACGAACGAATTTATTTTCGGGTTACCGATTTACCGTCTTTTAACCCGATTAAATTTACTACAACTTAAAGAGGTAATGTATTACCAATTTTATTTTTATTATTCAGAATATTAGTATTATTATTTTTATTAGAGTATTAGAATGATAATTAGATTGATTGGTATTTGATTAATTTGAATTATTAAAAGGGGGGTATATATATAGCTAAGTGGGGAGTTAAGGGGTCTTTTTCATTCAAAATATTACAACTCCCTCACAGCTCTTTCTCTTTCTCCCTCGGCACCGAGCACGCCAGCCACCCCCTGCCACCATTTTTGCCGGCGCCGGTCACTTTTCCGGCGAGAATCCGGCCATTTTCCGGCACCTTTTTGAAGCTCTCACTCTCCTCTACATCCTTGTCCCTTTTATTCATCCTTCCAAGTGGTATTCCTCTTGTTTTCTTCTCCTCCATTGTTATGAAATTTGAAAGCTTTGATGTTATTGTTTTACTATGATGTTTTTATGCTAGATTATCACCTTCTTTCATGAAATTAGAGTAAAGATTGTTTTTTTTTTTTTTATTCTAGTAAAGAAATTAAGTGTTTTGGTTCAAGTTTGTGTGAATTATGTTGAGGTTTTTGTGAATTGATGAAGATGATGATAATCTATGGCTATGCATGTGGTATTAGATGGGATTTTGATGTGTTATTTTCTGTTTTGGTAAAAATAATAGAGTGTTATTATGTTTGTGGATGATATACATGAAGTGGTGAAGAGAAAGTGTGTTAATTGGGGTGTAGATTAAGTGCAAGTATATGGGTGTTGTTGCATGTGAATTTTGGCAAGCATGGATTCTAATTTTAGGAGCTTAAATTCTGGAAATTGATGAGGAAATAAGTAAAGAGCAATGGGTATATTATTGGTGTAAAGATTGAATGAAAATAAGGCATGCTTGATGGCAAAATTTCACCCAAAACCTACTGCCCAAAATGTGGTTTTTGTGGGGGATGCTAAAATTAATTTCGAGCCCAGAAATTGGTGTAAAATGGTAGCCTAAGTTGTTAGTAAACACCAGGCTTTGGAATTTCGAGTTTTCGTTTTGTATAACTCAAGTTAGAGCCAAAACCGTAAAGCCGCGCGATTACATACGAATTTTGGAGTCAGTGTATTATTGCGTATTTTTCGTCCAAATGGAATCTGATTCTGGAAAAGTGTTTAACATAAGAGTTTTAGAGGACTCGACGAGCTTTCCGAAAATATATGGTATGCCTTAAACCGATGTCGGGAGAGTAAGTTATAGGACCCGGAAACAGAGCTGCAAAACTGGGAATTTTTGGGTAACAATATAATTATTCTAAAGGATTAAATGTGATTATATTGGATTTATAATAGGTTTTATGAGTGTCTAACTTAAGTCATATGACCTTTGAGATATAGTACTTGAGTAAGAACCATAAAGCTTGTTTTTGAAGGACTCGAGACCCTCAAAGCTATTTTACCGTTATCGATTTAATTCACCGAATCCTCTTAAATTTTTTAGAAGTTTTATCGTACTTGGAAGTTTTTGAAGCCTCTTTGGTAAATTTTAAATTATATCTTACAAGTGTTCCTTGATTCATAAAGCCCTCATAAGTTTAAAGCAATTCCCAAAGCCTCTTGATTTTACTTCAAACACCAAAATCTCGTTACTAGTTTTCGTAATTTACTACTACTGTCCGAACCCTTTTCGAGCCTTTCTCATTCTTTTTAGTCTCTGGCCCGGCCATCAAACTTGTAGAGCATATTTTTCCCTTTCGAAAAGTACTCGCATAGCGAAATCCGAGTTCTATAGCCCGAGTTACGATCAAAATACCATTGTCTTTAAAACCTGAAATTTTTATACGTTTATTTCCGAAACTTTACTATAAGGCTCTACGTCCTCATCTATCCATAGCTCCTATTTTAATACCGAACTCTATTATTATAGCTCAAAGTCCTGCTTCGACCCAAGCCATTCCCCAACCGAGATCGCGACCGGACGGCTCACTCGCTTCAGGTGCGCAAATTGTCCAACAAATACTCTTACTTAACTTACAGTACAGTTTTATTGCATAAGTTCATTCTAATGGTTTTTAATGTTTTGTTAAGTGGCCCTGATCCCTCATTTACAGTAGCTAGAATTTAGTCTAGCATTCTACAGGCTCCTTCCGAGTAACCTGTGACTGCGGTGTCGATCGCCTAGCGATCACCATCCAAACTTAGGATCAGTTTGGGCGTGCGTGCGCGAGATGTTCTACATCGATCCATCAGGGAGCCCACATCTTTTATTTAGTAAAGTCTTTAAAGGTTACATAGCATATGCATAGAACTTTATCGTTAAAGCTTGCATTGATTTTAGCATGTTTTAGCTCCTTCCCCGCTTTTGAAACGTTTAGGTCGGCATGAAAAACCGTTTTCGAAACGGTTTTACATGTTGGATGTTTGTGTACTGAGTGTCTCCCCCACTCACCTTTGCGTTGTTTTTACTGTTTTGTTTTAGGCGGTCCGAACTCACGAGACAAAGAAAAGGGACTTCACTCAGCGTCCGATTCTGCAAAGTGAAAGGTAGAGGTTATGCATAAGCGCAGGAGTTATGTTATTCCTAGGATCAGTGTCGACTAGTAAAGTGGGAGAATTGTTGAAGCTTAAAACCTCATTCAGTTTTAGTGGTTGTTATATTGGTTGCATGTATGACTTGTAACTTTGAGTTTTGAGATGTGATGTTTATATGGGGGTTCTCTGGTTATATATCGTTGAAATGTTTATGGGGTCGTACTGTGTATGGTCAAAGAATGGATGTCGTAGGTAGGTTGCCTTGTCCTTTAGGGGACGGCGGTAACGCTCCGGCCGTTATCCATTCGCGCTAATCGGTGATTACCGCTGTATTTGGGTAATGACGTGATTAAGGTTTGGGGCGTTCTGATTTGTGGTATCAGGCGGAGTTATAAGGGAAAATTTTGGGAATATAGAGAACTATTAGGATCTTGAAATTTAGATGTGCATGGTGTAAGGTATATGTGCTTTAACTGCTTCATTGAGTCTAATTGTATTAGAGAATGATTGTGAGAAAAGTTGAGCATGAAGCTCTTGGTTGTGTAAGTGCAGTAAATTGTACCTTTTGCAGGTGAAAATGATGTTGTAAATTTGGGAATAGTCCTATTTACAGGGGAAATGCACTAAATTTTCCCAGAATTTTGGAAATAATAAGGAATAATAGAAAGAATTAAGTGGTTTTATATTGAGTTATCTTGTAGCTAATAATTGGGTTGTTATAGGAATAAAGGAAGAAAGGTTATGTGTGAATTAAAGTTGCATAAGAATGAAAAATTAAAGAGTTGGTGGGGAAAATGTTTCAAGTTAAGGGTTCCATTGGAATGAAATTGAAAGTACATATGGAGTTATGTGTTCTTTTACGAGTTGCGTGATGTTTGAAAGTAATTATGATGGTAATTGAATGGAGTGTGTTTAAAGTGTAGCAAAGTAATTTGAGGACATGCTTGGATATATATGGGAATAAATTAATTCTTTACAGGGACCTTGAGGGTAGAGTCTCGGACCTTGCCTTGTTTCTTTCTTTTGAAATCAGTTTTAAGGGGAAGATTTATTAAAGTTTATTTTATTGTTTTGTATACTGTAGATGGGTCCTACTGATGATTCTCTACCCAACCCCTTTGCGATGTTCATGGATCCGGGAGAGAGCGTATTCGACCATCTAAAGAAGCTACAAGAGGCCTTCGACATGCATAGTATGGTAAACCCGCGTACCGAGTACAAGGACGACATATGTAGAGCGCGATGCCTGCTGGCGATTTTGCCCCATGAGAAGCCGTGGGTGGACATCAAGGATAGATACCAACCGCTTCTACTTAGCGGGGACTCGACCAAGCACACGGTGCATAGAGTACTTAGGTGCATGGAACTGTAGCTCTAGAGGTCCGTTACATACGCATCGCTCATGCTTTATGTTTGCACCGACCGACCTAGCACCGCCTTTTGCACGAAATCTTAGCGTTGCCTACCCCTACCACCGCTTTTGTTTATCCCTCCCCGGCAAGGGGGATTGAGCTTCGCTTTGCAACGCCGATCACGGGACGCCCTGTTCCCGTAGTGTTACCTCCACGTCAAGAGCCCGTGCCCTCGGGGCCGAATCCCGAGAACGAGAAAGGTCCTATCCTAGGCCAAGGTAATGGTAAGTCGGGCCGAGAGCCGAAGAGCGAGGAAAGTGCTAGTAACGAGGCAACCCCCGCAGGTATTGTAGTGCCCGAGATATTGGAAAAGGTAAAGCGAAGGCGCAAACCAGGCCGATCATGATAAAGACAAAGCGAAAGAGGTGTCTTAGGCCGTAACGTCGACGACTGCGAACATGGCGAAGCGAGCATTGAGCACGGAGACTCGGAAGAAGGGTCTAACTCAGAACCTTGAGAAGAAATCCACCTAGATGATTTTGTACAGGGTAGCTAGGAACTAACCTATTCTTTTGCGCGCGCTAGTCGACCGTAACAGTAGGGATAGTTTAGTGTTTTAGATCAAGGTTGAACCTTGCCATAGGTCGAACTGTGCTATTCTTTTGGCCTTCCCTATATTTTGGCTTGGGAAGTTGAATTGATGTCTTTTATTTCAGATGTTAGGTTTGTATGTATTAAACTGTATGGTGATGCAACTGTTGGAGGATCCCCCAATTTTTCGTTAGGGAGGACTCAATTATTACAGGAATACAATGATCAAGTAAATGATTATGGGATTAATGTGAGTTACAATTATTGTGTAAAATGAAGAGTACAGGTGGAAGAATGAAGTATTGTTGTTTGTGTGAATACAGGGAGAAGCTGATTATAGTTTTAATTGAAAGTTATTGATTCACAGATGTGGGATAGTAGTGAGGTGTTATAAACCTTACGGGATGTGTATAAGAGATTTTATTATTGAGCAGGAAAAACTAAATAGGATGTGTTTATCGAGTGAATTATTAACAATTGTCATTACCGTGATATTGTAGAATGTCGAAATGTCGTGAATTCACCCGTGATGGACCAAAGGTGGACCAAGAAAACCAATTGGAAATCCAGGGACTCCACCCTAGTCCAGGACTAGTATCCCTCCCCGGAACATCTTCAGGGTCTGTTCCCCAGCACCCACCTAACTACCCCGACCATTTTGCCATGTTAATCCATGAATTATTAAGGCGTATACCAACTCCAATAGCTATTGCCCCGAATAATAGAGAAGAGAATTTTGCTGATTGGGTAGCAAAGAGAAACCCCTCCACTTATGCGGGAGGCTATGACCCTGTTATTTTAGAGGATTGGATACGAGACATGGAAAAGATTTTCGAGGTTGTCGAAGTGCCCGAAGAGAAGAAAGTGACTATAGGACCTTCTACTTAAAAGGAGAGGCGATGTTTGGTGGAGGAACATAAAGGAAAAGTATCATGGGACAAGAAGGACATGGAATGAATTCTTAGAGGAGCTTAGGGCTCAGTTCTATCCCGTCTCGCTTAGGCGACAAAAGGAGAAGGAATTCCTAGACTGGTCAATGAACAATAGGGATATATCGGTGATGCAATACACGTCTAAGTTTCACGAGTTGTCACGATTCGCACTGCAGTATGTAGCCACCAAGGGTTAAAGATGTCGCGATACGAAGGAGGCCTAGCGCCTTACATACGCAGCCAGCTATCGTCACATCATTTCACCACGATGCAGGAAATGTATGAGAGGGCTGCCGAAGTGGAACGAGTCCGGAAAGAATTAAGGGCTTTGAACCAAGGAAACCCAGCGAACCCAAAAAGGAAATGGAATGATCGTGGGTACCCACTACACCCCTACCCAAGTGAACTGTGCTAAGAGGCGGCACTCCTAGAAGTCAGCCACCAACTAACAGGAGCCGCAAGAAATGCGGCAGACCAACCACTCTACTTCGGTCAAAGGGTAGGCACCAACAATTGTTTCTGGTGCGGCGGAGCCGACCATAAAGTAGCTGACTGTCCCAAGAAGCCCAGAAGACCCGAGCCGGGCACGACACGACCAACGCCTCCAGCAAGGACCGCCCCACAGCAGGGAAACGTGGGCCAGGCCTCGATAGGCCCGGACTTAATTCAAGAAACCTCCGAGGCCACGTGGGAGACTGAAGACGAAATGATGAAAAACTACCCCCATCTCTTTTAAGGTATTTATCATAAATCGCCGCAAAAGTTTTATCAAACAGCAAGTTTCGGGGACGAAACTTCTTTTAAGGGGGGGAGGATGTAATAACCCACCCTAAACCATAGCTATTACAGTAATTTAAACCTGTTTAATTAGTTTTAATTCGTTATTTAATTTATTTGTACCTTGCGGTTAGCCAACGGTGATGAGTTTCATGGAATGGCAAAGCGGTCAGTTTACCGGTCAAACTTTTTACCGAGCTTGTTATACTCTATTTAGGACCCTATATTATAATTATTTGGGTTCTACAATTTTATTTTTAAGTCGATTTATTTATAGATTAATTTTCCGCAACGAAACGAATTTATTTTCGGGTTACCGATTTACCGTCTTTTAACCCGATTAAATTTACTACAACTTAAAGAGGTAATGTATTACCAATTTTATTTTTATTATTCAGAATATTAGTATTATTATTTTTATTAGAGTATTAGAATGATAATTAGATTGATTGGTATTTGATTAATTTGAATTATTAAAAGGGGGGTATATATATAGCTAAGTGGGGAGTTAAGGGGTCTTTTTCATTCAAAATATTACAACTCCCTCACAGCTCTTTCTCTTTCTCCCTCGGCACCGAGCACGCCAGCCACCCCCTGCCACCATTTTTGCCGGCGCCGGTCACTTTTCCGGCGAGAATCCGGCCATTTTCCGGCACCTTTTTGAAGCTCTCACTCTCCTCTACATCCTTGTCCCTTTTATTCATCCTTCCAAGTGGTATTCCTCTTGTTTTCTTCTCCTCCATTGTTATGAAATTTGAAAGCTTTGATGTTATTGTTTTACTATGATGTTTTTATGCTAGATTATCACCTTCTTTCATGAAATTAGAGTAAAGATTGTTTTTTTTTTTTTTTTATTCTAGTAAAGAAATTAAGTGTTTTGGTTCAAGTTTGTGTGAATTATGTTGAGGTTTTTGTGAATTGATGAAGATGATGATAATCTATGGCTATGCATGTGGTATTAGATGGGATTTTGATGTGTTATTTTCTGTTTTGGTAAAAATAATAGAGTGTTATTATGTTTGTGGATGATATACATGAAGTGGTGAAGAGAAAGTGTGTTAATTGGGGTGTAGATTAAGTGCAAGTATATGGGTGTTGTTGCATGTGAATTTTGGCAAGCATGGATGCTAATTTTAGGAGCTTAAATTCTGGAAATTGATGAGGAAATAAGTAAAGAGCAATGGGTATATTATTGGTGTAAAGATTGAATGAAAATAAGGCATGCTTGATGGCAAAATTTCACCCAAAACCTACTGCCCAAAATGTGGTTTTTGTGGGGGATGCTAAAATTAATTTCGAGCCCAGAAATTGGTGTAAAATGGTAGCCTAAGTTGTTAGTAAACACCAGGCTTTGGAATTTCGAGTTTTCGTTTTGTATAACTCAAGTTAGAGCCAAAACCGTAAAGCTTGATTACATACGAATTTTGGAGTCAGTGTATTATTGCGTATTTTTCGTCCAAATGGAATCTGATTCTGGAAAAGTGTTTAACATAAGAGTTTTAGAGGACTCGCGAGCTTTCGAAAATATATGGTATGCCTTAAACCGATGTCGGAGAGTAAGTTATAGGACCCGGAAACAGAGCTGCAAAACTGGGAATTTTTGGGTAACAATATAATTATTCTAAAGGATTAAATGTGATTATATTGGATTTATAATAGGTTTTATGAGTGTCTAACTTAAGTCATATGACCTTTGAGATATAGTACTTGAGTAAGAACCATAAAGCTTGTTTTGAAGGACTCGAGACCCTCAAAGCTATTTTACCGTTATCGATTTAATTCACCGAATCCTCTTAAATTTTTAGAAGTTTTATCGTACTTGGAAGTTTTTGAAGCCTCTTTGGTAAATTTTAAATTATATCTTACAAGTGTTCCTTGATTCATAAAGCCCTCATAAGTTTAAAGCAATTCCCAAAGCCTCTTGATTTTACTTCAAACACCCGAAAATCTCGTTACTAGTTTTCGGTAATTTACTACTACTGTCCGGAACCCTTTTCGAGCCTTTCTCATTCTTTTTAGTCTCTGGCCCGGCCATCAAACTTGTAGAGCATATTTTTCCCTTTCCGAAAAGTACTCGCATAGCGAAATCCGAGTTCTATAGCCCGAGTTACGATCAAAATACCATTGTCTTTAAAACCTGAAATTTTTATACGTTTATTTCCGAAACTTTACTATAAGGCTCTACGTCCTCATCTATCCATAGCTCCTATTTTAATACCGAACTCTATTATTATAGCTCAAAGTCCTGCTTCGACCCAAGCCATTCCCCAACCGAGATCGCGACCGGACGGCTCACTCGCTTCAGGTGCGCAAATTGTCCAACAAATACTCTTACTTAACTTACAGTACAGTTTTATTGCATAAGTTCATTCTAATGGTTTTTAATGTTTTGTTAAGTGGCCTGATCCTCATTTACTGTAGCTAGAATTTAGTCTAGCATTCTACGTGCTCCTTAGAGTAACCTGGACTGGCGAGTCGCATCGCCCTATCACCATCCAAACTTAGGATCGGTTTGGGCGTGCGTCGTGAGATGTTCTACATCGATCCATCGAGCCACATCTTTTATTTAGTAAAGTCTTTAAAGGTTACATAGCATATGCATAGAATCTGCTCGTTAAAGCTTGCATTGATTTTAGCATGTTTTAGCTCCCTTCCCGTTTGAAACGTTTTAAAGGCGGGCATGAAAACCGTTTTCAAACGGTTTATGTTGGATGTTTGTGTCTCGAGTGTCTCCCCACTCACCTTTGCGTTGTTTTTACTGTTTTGTTTTAGGCGGTCCGAACTCACGAGACAAAGAAAAGGGACTTCACTCGTCAGGTCGATTCTGCAAAGTGAAAGGTAGAGGTTATGCATAAGCGCAGGAGTTATGTTATTCCTAGGATCAGTGTCGACTAGTAAAGTGGGAGAATTGTTGAAGCTTAAAACCTCATTCAGTTTTAGTGGTTGTTATATTGGTTGCATGTATGACTTGTAACTTTGAGTTTTGAGATGTGATGTTTATATGGGGGTTCTCTGGTTATATATCGTTGAAATGTTTATGGGGTCGTACTGTGTATGGTCAAAGAATGGATGTCGTAGGTAGGTTGCCTTGTCCTTTAGGGGACGGCGGTAACGCTTCCGGCCGTTATCCGCTGCGCTAATCAGGTGATTCTTCTGTATTTGGGTAATGACGTGATTAAGGTTTGGGGGCGTTACAGTTGTGGTATCAGAGCGGAGTTATAAGGGAAAATTTTGGGAATATAGAGAACTATTAGGATCTTGAAATTTAGATGTGCATGGTGTAAGGTATATGTGCTTTAACTGCTTCATTGAGTCTAATTGTATTAGAGAATGATTGTGAGAAAAGTTGAGCATGAAGCTCTTGGTTGTGTAAGTGCAGTAAATTGTACCTTTGCGGTGAAAATGATGTTGTAAATTTGGGAATAGTCCTATTTACAGGGAAATCTTTGAATTTCCCCAGAATTTTGGAAATAATAAGGAATAATAGAAAGAATTAAGTGGTTTTATATTGAGTTATCTTGTAGCTAATAATTGGGTTGTTATAGGAATAAAGGAAGAAAGGTTATGTGTGAATTAAAGTTGCATAAGAATGAAAAATTAAAGAGTTGGTGGGGAAAATGTTTCAAGTTAAGGGTTCCATTGGAATGAAATTGAAAGTACATATGGAGTTATGTGTTCTTTTACGAGTTGCGTGATGTTTGAAAGTAATTATGATGGTAATTGAATGGAGTGTGTTTAAAGTGTAGCAAAGTAATTTGAGGACATGCTTGGATATATATGGGAATAAATTAATTCTTCTGAGGACCTTGAGGGTAGAGTCTCGGACCTTGCCTGGTTTCTTTCTTTTGAAATCAGTTTTAAGGGGAAGATTTATTAAAGTTTATTTTATTGTTTTGTATACTGTAGATGGGTCCTACTGATGATTCTCTACCCAACCCCTTTGCGATGTTCATGGATCCGGAGAGAGGCGTATTCGACCATCTAAAGAAGCTACAAGAGGCCTTCGACATGCATAGTATGGTAAACCCGCGTACCGAGTACAAGGACGACATATGTAGAGCGCGATGCCTGCTGGCGATTTTGCCCCATGAGAAGCCGTGGGTGGACATCAAGGATAGATACCAACCGCTTCTACTTAGAGGGGACCCTGACCGGCACACGTGGTGCATAGAGTACTTAGGTGCATGGAACCAGGTAGCTCTAGAGGCTGTCGTTACACAGACCGCTCATGCTTTATGTTTGCACCCGACCGACCTAGCACCGTCTTTGCACGAAATCTTAGCGTTGCCTACCCCTACCACCGCTTTTGTTTATCCCTCCCCGGCAAGGGGGATTGAGCTTCGCTTTGCAACGCCGATCACGGGACGCCCTGTTCCCGTAGTGTTACCTCCACGTCAAGAGCCCGTGCCCTCGGGGCCGAATCCCGAGAACGAGAAAGGTCCTATCCTAGGCCAAGGTAATGGTAAGTCGGGCCGAGAGCCGAAGAGCGAGGAAAGTGCTAGTAACGAGGCAACCCCGGTATTGTAGTGCGAGATATTGGAAAAGGTAAAGCGAAGGCGCAAACCAGGCCGATCATGATAAAGACAAAGCGAAAGAGGTGTCTTCCGGCCAGAACGTATCGAATTGCGCTGCGGAACATGGCGAAGCAGACGGAGCACGGAGACTCGGAAGAAGGGTCTAACTCAGAACCTTGAGAAGAAATCCACCTAGATGATTTTGTACAGGGTAGCTAGGAACTAACCTATTCTTTTGCGCGCTAGTAATCGTAATAAAGAGGGATAGTTTAGTGTTTTAGATCAAGGTTGAACCTTGCCATAGGTCGAACTGTGCTATTCTTTTGGCCTTCCCTATATTTTGGCTTGGGAAGTTGAATTGATGTCTTTTATTTCAGATGTTAGGTTTGTATGTATTAAATTGTATGGTGATGCAACTGTTGGAGGATCCCCCAATTTTTCGTTAGGGAGGACTCAATTATTACAGGAATACAATGATCAAGTAAATGATTATGGGATTAATGTGAGTTACAATTATTGTGTAAAATGAAGAGTACAGGTGGAAGAATGAAGTATTGTTGTTTGTGTGAATACAGGGAGAAGCTGATTATAGTTTTAATTGAAAGTTATTGATTCACAGATGTGGGATAGTAGTGAGGTGTTATAAACCTTACGGGATGTGTATAAGAGATTTTATTATTGAGCAGGAAAAACTAAATAGGATGTGTTTATCGAGTGAATTATTAACAATTGTCATTACCGTGATATTGTAGAATGTCGCAAATGTCAGGGAATTCACCCCGTGATGGACCAGCACCAGGGACTGAAGAAAACCAATTGGAAATCCAGGGACTCCACCCTAGTCCAGGACTAGTATCCCTCCCCGGAACATCTTCAGGGTCTGTTCCCCAGCACCCACCTAACTACCCCGACCATTTTGCCATGTTAATCCATGAATTATTAAGGCGTATACCAACTCCAATAGCTATTGCCCCGAATAATAGAGAAGAGAATTTTGCTGATTGGGTAGCAAAGAGAAACCCCTCCACTTATGCGGGAGGCTATGACCCTGTTATTTTAGAGGATTGGATACGAGACATGGAAAAGATTTTCGAGGTTGTCGAAGTGCCCGAAGAGAAGAAAGTGACTATAGGGACCTTCTACTTAAAAGGAGGCGGATGTTTGGTGGAGGAACATAAAGGAAAAGTATCATGGGACAAGAAGGACATGGAATGAATTCTTAGAGGAGCTTAGGGCTCGATTCTATCCGTCTCGCTTAGGCGACAAAGGAGAAGGAATTCCTAGAGTCAATGAACAATAGGGATATATCGGTGATGCAATACACGTAAGTTTCACGAGTTGTCACGATTCGCACGAGTATGTAGCCTGAAGGGTTAAAGATGTCGCGTCTGAAGGAGGCCTAGCGCCTTACATACGCGACCGGCTATCGTCACATCATTTCACCACGATGCAGAAATGTATGAGAGGGTCGAAGTGGGCGAGTCGGAAAGAATTAAGGGCTTTGAACCAAGGAAACCCAATGAACCCAAAAAGGAAATGGAATGATCGTGGGGTACCCACTACACCCCCTACCCAAGTGAACCAGGCTAAGAGGCCAGCACCCCCGGCTCCTAGAAGTCAGCCAAATTCAGCCACTAACAGGGAGCCGTGCAAGAAATGCGGCAGGACCAACCACTCTACTTCTCAGTGCCGGGTAGGCACCAACAATTGTTTCTGGTGCGGCGGAGCCGACCATAAAGTAGCTGACTGTCCCAAGAAGCCCAGAAGACCCGAGCCGGGCACGACACGACCAACGCCTCCAGCAAGGACCGCCCCACAGCAGGGAAACGTGGGCCAGGCCTCGATAGGCCCGGACTTAATTCAAGAAACCTCCGAGGCCACGTGGGAGACTGAAGACGAAATGATGAAAAACTACCCCCATCTCTTTTAAGGTATTTATCATAAATCGCCGCAAAAGTTTTATCAAACAGCAAGTTTCGGGGACGAAACTTCTTTTAAGGGGGGGAGGATGTAATAACCCACCCTAAACCATAGCTATTACAGTAATTTAAACCTGTTTAATTAGTTTTAATTCGTTATTTAATTTATTTGTACCTTGCGGTTAGCCAACGGTGTGAGTTTGTGGAATGGCAAGCGGTCGATTTACAGTCAAACTTTTACCGAGCTTGTTATACTCTATTTAGGACCCTATATTATAATTATTTGGGTTCTACAATTTTATTTTAAGTCGATTTATTTATAGATTAATTTTCCATGAACGAACGAATTTATTTTAGTTCTGGATTTACCGTCTTTTAACCCTATTAAATTTACTACAACTTAAAGAGGTAATGTATTACCAATTTTATTTTTATTATTCAGAATATTAGTATTATTATTTTTATTAGAGTATTAGAATGATAATTAGATTGATTGGTATTTGATTAATTTGAATTATTAAAAGGGGGGTATATATATAGCTAAGTGGGGAGTTAAGGGGTCTTTTTCATTCAAAATATTACAAATCCCTCACATCTCTTTCTCTTTCTCCTCGGCACCGAGCACGCCACCACCCCTGCCACCATTTTTGCGGCGCCGGTCACTTTTCGGCGAGAATCCGGCCATTTTCCGCACCTTTTTGAAGCTCTCACTCTCCTCTACATCCTTGTCCCTTTTATTCATCCTTCCAAGTGGTATTCCTCTTGTTTTCTTCTCCTCCATTGTTATGAAATTTGAAAGCTTTGATGTTATTGTTTTACTATGATGTTTTTATGCTAGATTATCACCTTCTTTCATGAAATTAGAGTAAAGATTGTTTTTTTTTTTTATTCTAGTAAAGAAATTAAGTGTTTTGGTTCAAGTTTGTGTGAATTATGTTGAGGTTTTGTGAATTGATGAAGATGATGATAATCTATGGCTATGCATGTGGTATTAGATGGGATTTTGATGTGTTATTTTCTGTTTTGGTAAAAATAATAGAGTGTTATTATGTTTGTGGATGATATACATGAAGTGGTGAAGAGAAAGTGTGTTAATTGGGGTGTAGATTAAGTGCAAGTATATGGGTGTTGTTGCATGTGAATTTTGGCAAGCATGGATGCTAATTTTAGGAGCTTAAATTCTGGAAATTGATGAGGAAATAAGTAAAGAGCAATGGGTATATTATTGGTGTAAAGATTGAATGAAAATAAGGCATGCTTGATGGCAAAATTTCACCCAAAACCTACTGCCCAAAATGTGGTTTTTGTGGGGGATGCTAAAATTAATTTCGAGCCCAGAAATTGGTGTAAAATGGTAGCCTAAGTTGTTAGTAAACACCAGGCTTTGGAATTTCGAGTTTTCGTTTTGTATAACTCAAGTTAGAGCCAAAACCGTAAAGCCGCGCGATTACATACGAATTTTGGAGTCAGTGTATTATTGCGTATTTTTCGTCCAAATGGAATCTGATTCTGGAAAAGTGTTTAACATAAGAGTTTTAGAGGACTCGACGAGCTTTCCGAAAATATATGGTATGCCTTAAACCGATGTCGGGAGAGTAAGTTATAGAACCCGGAAACAGAGCTGCAAAACTGGGAATTTTTGGGTAACAATATAATTATTCTAAAGGATTAAATGTGATTATATTGGATTTATAATAGGTTTTATGAGTGTCTAACTTAAGTCATATGACCTTTGAGATATAGTACTTGAGTAAGAACCATAAAGCTTGTTTTTGAAGGACTCGAGACCCTCAAAGCTATTTTACCGTTATCGATTTAATTCACCGAATCCTCTTAAATTTTTTAGAAGTTTTATCGTACTTGGAAGTTTTTGAAGCCTCTTTGGTAAATTTTAAATTATATCTTACAAGTGTTCCTTGATTCATAAAGCCCTCATAAGTTTAAAGCAATTCCCAAAGCCTCTTGATTTTACTTCAAACACCCGAAAATCTCGTTACTAGTTTTCGGTAATTTACTACTACTGTCCGGAACCCTTTTCGAGCCTTTCTCATTCTTTTTAGTCTCTGGCCCGGCCATCAAACTTGTAGAGCATATTTTTCCCTTTCCGAAAAGTACTCGCATAGCGAAATCCGAGTTCTATAGCCCGAGTTACGATCAAAATACCATTGTCTTTAAAACCTGAAATTTTTATACGTTTATTTCGAAACTTTACTATAAGGCTCTACGTCCTCATCTATCCATAGCTCCTATTTTAATACCGAACTCTATTATTATAGCTCAAAGTCTGCTTGACCCAAGCCATTCCCAACCGAGATCGCGACGGACGGCTCACTCGCTTCAGCGCAAATTGTCCAACAAATACTCTTACTTAACTTACAAGATGCTTTATTGCATAAGTTCATTCTAATGGTTTTTAATGTTTTGTTAAGTGGCCTGATCCTCATTTACGATAGCTAGAATTTAGTCTAGCATTCTACGAGCTCCTTCCGAGTAACCCAGACTGCGATGTCATCGCCTAGCGATCACCATCCAAACTTAGGATCGGTTTGGCGTGCGTCTTGAGATGTTCTACATCGATCCATCGAGCCCACATCTTTTATTTAGTAAAGTCTTTAAAGGTTACATAGCATATGCATAGAACTGTCTATCGTTAAAGCTTGCATTGATTTTAGCATGTTTTAGCTCCCTTCCCGTTTTGAAAGCGTTTTAAAGCGTGGCATGAAACCGCCTTGAAACGGTTTTATGTTGGATGTTTGTGTCTTGAGTGTCTCCCCACTCACCTTTGCGTTGTTTTTCTTGTTTTGTTTTAGGCGGTCCGAACTCACGAGACAAAGAAAAGGGACTTCACTCGTCAGGTCTGCAAAGTGAAAGGTAGAGGTTATGCATAAGCGCAGGAGTTATGTTATTCCTAGGATCAGTGTCGACTAGTAAAGTGGGAGAATTGTTGAAGCTTAAAACCTCATTCAGTTTTAGTGGTTGTTATATTGGTTGCATGTATGACTTGTAACTTTGAGTTTTGAGATGTGATGTTTATATGGGGGTTCTCTGGTTATATATCGTTGAAATGTTTATGGGGTCGTACTGTGTATGGTCAAAGAATGGATGTCGTAGGTAGGTTGCCTTGTCCTTTAGGGGACGGCGGTAACGCTTCCGGCCGTTATCCGCTGCGCTAATCAGGTGATTACTGCTGTATTTGGGTAATGACGTGATTAAGGTTTGGGGGCGTTACACTTTTGTACTCTCTATGATGTGTAGCTATGTGCACCTTAATCGTCAGATAGATTTTGAGGTCGCCATCACCGATAAGGATATGTGAGGCATGCTAAGATACAAATATAGCAAGCAACTTCGAACTTTGTGTATGAAGTGGCTTATATACTATATTGAATCCAGCCGAAGTGTATGTGAATACTTACCAATCATGAGTGACATGATTGAAAACCTCAAAGCTACTAGAAGGCAAATCTATGATGAGCAGCAAGTCTCAAATGTGTTGAGAGCTCTCCCAAAAGACAATGGTCATTTGATGAAATTTAAGCTTAGGATACTTCATCATGAGGATGTAAGGACCTTTGCTAAGATTTGTAATCGTTTCAAAATAGTTGAGTCCCTCCAAAAGGAAATTTGATACATCGTAAGCATATGGTACTGATTTTAGTCATGTTGAGAATTCCATAGCTTAAGTGGTTTATCTGGAACGTCGTTAAAATTTCTTATTGTACCTAGGGTACAATGCACTAATTTAAAGTTTATCTTTGAATTCTTTAATGGACCCTTTTTAGAACGACATTTTGTTTGTCTTATCTTGTAAAATTGGTTCATTCATCTCCAAATTAATACTTTGTCAAATGTTAGATTCATATGTTGATTCTATTCATGTACGATTAAAGTTTTGCTTCCTTAAACTAACTCGTAAAAGTTCTGTTGCTATGTGTAACCAATTAGGCAATTTAGAAGTTTTTTTTGTTGGCCTTAAAGACTCATGATTGTTGAGAAGTAAAGTTTCACTTTAGTTAGTCTAAGTGTTATTGTGGCCTTCCATGTACGTCATTAGTTACCGCCAAGAGATACGGGTACGTGTACTCGTAATCAATAGTTGGAAAGTACACATTGATGTGTTCATTTACTTTGTGGTAAAGTACTTTCTTAGTAAAGGGTTTGACTCCTTTATAATAGATTGTAATTTACGAACCTTGTGATACGTTCAAAGAGTTCAAGTATACATTGACTATTTACGATTTTTCACATCCCACAATATATCAGTATTGAGGAATGTCGGAAACGTATATCAATTAATCTAAGATGATTTGAGTAGTTATCTTACTTGGTTAAATATGGAGCTGTTTTGCTTATGGCAATGCAAACCATTAGAATGTATACCTAATTTTGAATTTTTCATATGAGTTATGATTGAAATTCGTAACTACAAAGATCATTATGTTCATAATGTTAACTTACTATGTGTAAGCATAACTTATGAATATAGTTTTGATCGAAACTGATAACACGAAGGAAACGCTCAATATCACCTAAAACTACATGGATGAGTTCCTCGATAGTTGAAACAGATAACATGAAGGTACACCATCTATCTCTCGGTGAGTGGGAGGATTTGTTCACTTCCTAAGACACCGAGGATAGAAATGGTATGTTTCTACTATTTTACAAAGACAGTGGGAAGAATTCCATATGTTGAAGACAGTGGGAGAAATTCTCACATGTTTAGACAGTGGGAGGTATTCCATACTCTTTAGTAGTGGAAACTTGTCTAATTAAAAGAACTTGACTTAGGGAGTGAGAACTGTCTCAATCTTTACATCCAAATTATAAAGGTTACCTTTATAATAAGGAGCTCACAATTCTAAGTGATAGTGGGAGAAGTTCTTCCTGAATTCTCAACGTAACGATAAATTGCCCCAATTCTATGCTCATCAAACTCTTTTGTGTAGTTTGAGCTCCGTGGAAGAATATGTTCTTTACACGTTATTAGCTAGAAGTATGATCACCAATTGATGTCCTTGTCTTAAGATTAGGACATTGGTGAAGCTAGGTATGTCCTAGATGTGGAAGTATTTGAAAATAGTCCTGGGATATTCCTAAACTATGCCAAAGGGCAAATTTTGAGGAATATCAGGATTTTCTAATATAAAGCTTTAAACTTATTAAGTGAGAGCTATACATGATATTTGAAGGTGGAAATTGAGTAATGTCTCAATACAAAAATGTTATGAAGTTTTGTACTGTAACATTAGTTCAGGTTAGATCAGTAGATAACCTGGGGATTTTCCATCTCAAAAGCATCAAGAATCTTACTACACTTTGTGATGAAGTAATATTCACATTCTTGATACACAAAGACAATGCCTTTGGGTTTGAGTGGTGGTTACTTGGATATGTCTAAGTCTTGCTCAAAGAAGTGCTTTACAAAACCTATGTAGGAGAAAACGTGTCATAGATCAGTATGTGTAATCAATAAGTGCTATTGATTAATGAAACACATGTTGAAATATACTAGAACTCATTTTTTTTAAAGATTTGCTCTCAACTCTTAAGTTATGTCCTTTAAAGAGGGTTCAAGTTGTTGTATGCATGTATCGCATATTAAATGGACATGTTTTAAATTAAATGCACTCTTCTGGAATCAAGAATAATGTTTTTTTTCCTTAAAGTGTTAATTACATTTTATGGTTGTCTAAATTAGGCACATTAAATATCACTAGGCTTCTGATTATCTAATCGCATAGATAATCATCCCTAATGCTTGAGTAGTGGATAGGATGAGGCTGAATCATTTTGGTACTAGGTGTACAATATTGATTATATTTATACTTTAGAAAGTATGAAAAATAGCTAGCCGCCTTGGTAAGTCCAAGATGAGATTTTAGTAATCGAATATAATGCAACCTTATATTGAAGCCTTAAGCCGGTTCTCAAGAGTAACTAGGTTACGTTGTTCACGTTGATCTAGCTAAATGAGTTAGTTTTTTGAGGTAAAGCTAGACTCATGATCCGCATGGCATAAAGGAAAGTGACAAACTCACCTTAGTGGGAGTTATGCCATGACACACATTTCATATTGTGTGTGCTAAAAGTCGATCAGGTGGAGTGACAAGTGATTCCCTTCACTGTCACTATGTGATCCCCGTAGACTTAGTTGTCTACCTATACAATTCTCTTAGACTTAGTGTTATGGCATGAAATTTGAGTTGGATGATGCTACTTTAGTGTGCACTCCAAGGGCTATAGATGTATCCAGTCCAGCGGAACACACTAGGAAAGCAATCCTACTGAGATGTAATGCCTTGAGTAGCTAAGGAAAATCGTTCCATGCTCACCATATCAGCCCGGGCGATTATATTGAGAGTATAATCATTTGATATATCAGGCATAGAGGGACTTTGTATGCCATTGGTGATGTCTTGGATGGTTTAGGGCATTGTCAGTTTCTTTGAAAGTGTTATGTTGGTCAGATGGTGATTGATATAACACTACCTATTACTGTTGATCGCACACCCCATTCCTCATATGAGACGAGAGAAGAACTATGAGATTAGAATTTTTCTGTTAAACTACGTGGTAGCTGTTGGTAAATTAACGGCCACTTAGTTAATTATTAGTTAATTAATTAAATAGGCTCAATTTATCTAGAATACAGTTTCTAGATAATAAGGAATCATAAACAGACTAGGAATAAGACTTCCTATCTGATTAGGATTCCTACTAGGTGTTTGGGTATGTCTCTAAGACTGACCTATAAATATATACCTATGTGGTATATATCACGTACGCGTAACAACATATCTAATTTATTTTCTCTCGGGAAAACCACCATCGGAGGTTAAGGGTTTTTGGGGTGTGAACAATATGGTGACTCCGTAAATGGTAGCCACCATTCCAAGGTGTTACCTTGAAGGACTCAAGAAAGGAGATTGCAGTATTCGTGGGACAAGATTCGGCAATACGATCCTAATCGCTTCCGCACTAAGGTATTTCGATTTCACTCTACACTTATAGTAACAAATAGGCATAAGTATTTCTTATAGTAACAAATAGCCAGTACCCAAGTGGATAGTCGCAGGATAAAACCTTTGCTGGTGCACTTAAAGGACTTATTAGTTTCAAATTCTCTAGTCAATCTTAAAGTTTGTGGCCACAAGAAACTAAAGAGATATAGGCCCCGTTCTTTGGATTGAATAAAATGAGGTTTAGATGGATTTGATTGGATAAGTTATGATGCTTTTTTGGGGAATTGTGTAAGGCTTGGATTGGATTGAAAAGAGTTGTTAATCCAAAGATTAGGGCCATAATTCTCATTGCGATCAATATGATGGATTCTTATGTCATCACTAACATTGACAAAAATTGACCGACCCGATTACCCAAGTTTGTCCAACCCGAGAAAATCGGGTTTGGACAAGATAATTTTGTCTAAAATTAAATTTGGACAATTCGGGCATGACCGAATCGTAAACTAGGTCAAGTTCAGGTTTGGCAGCTGAAATTCAGGTTGTTAGAATTTCGGCCAAAAAAACGGGATTGGATATTCGAACAACGTGCCACCCAAATTTTGGCAACAAAACAGGATGGATCTTTGTTGGGAAGGGATATGCTTATGGTGAAATATTTAAGTTGAATGCCAGAAGTATTAAAGATGATATGATTTCCGCTAATATGCATGTATCAAATTCAAGTACTTTATATGGCATGCTAGATTAGAACATGTGGGCTTTGGAAATGTTTATTCTTGATTTGATTCCCAAGTTGAATGATGGCATATAAAAGCGTAACATATACATGTTAAATAAAATCGCTAAAATTTCATTTAGATTGAAAAGAGAACTTCTAAATTAATTAGTTTAATTCATAGTGATTTGAATGATGTTCATTTATAGATGGTAAGAAGTATTATATCACTTTATGATGATTATTCTAAATTTTGCCAATTATATCTTTTAAGCTCTAAAGATGAAGCACTAGGAAAGTTTAAAGTTTACAAAATTAAAAGTGAGTTACAATATGAGACCTTGATTAAGACTTTGAGATCTGATTGGGGAAGGCCGGAGGGGAATTTTATGACCCAAAATGTTTCCAAGAAGCAGGGATTGTTCATGAGACAACCACCCCTTATGCACCACAACAAAATGGGGTTGTGTAAAGGAAAAATAGATTTTTAAAAGAACTATATTTTCCAACTCCGGTTTGAGTATGAATTTTGACATGAAGCTATTTTACGGCTTGTTACATTTTAAATGGAATTCCACTTAAAGGGGATTCAGGTAGCCCATATGAGTTATAGAACAAAAAGAAACCAAACCTAAAGTTTTTTTTTTTTAAAGTTTTGGGGTTGTAGGGTCATTGTAAGGGTCCCGAAACCTAAGAAAAGAAATTAGGTGAAAGAGGAATTGAATGTCTCTTTATAAGCTATGCTCAAGATAACAAAATTTATATGTTTTTGGTTGTTGAGCCAAATGATTACATATTGTCGAATACCGTTATGGAATCAATAGATGCAATTTTTGATGAGACACAGTTCTCTTCTGTTAAGATCGAGGTAAAAGGCCTAGTATTTGCAGCGGAAGAGAAAATTATCAGGATGTATAAATTGAGAAAAATATGACAAGATCAGTAATTAAAATAAAGAGTATAAAGACACAAGATTTACATAGAAACCCAAAGCGGGAAAAAAATCACGGACGCCAACGGAGCAATAATCCACTAGTATAAGGGGAGAGATTACAAGAGAGATCCCAAACGGCTATATAACACAAAGAGATCAAAAAGGAAATATCTCAAACGGTTAATAGCACAATGGGAATAATCTGAAGGCAAAATAATAACTCTCAAAATACTCTCACAACCTAGGGATGGGTAGAGGTGAAGAATGCTCTCTATTACAAGTGTGTGTCAATAGGTTAATAATAACCTATATTTATAGTAGAATGAAGGAAAAGGAAACTAGGTTAACTAATAATTAACCTAAGAAAAGCAAACCGGAAAAGCCATCACAAACAAAAGATAGCACCCGGAGATGCTGGCTGCGCCTAGTATACGACAACTTCTGTAAGTGACCTTGGCGTGCCTGGCGAGGGGCGCGCCTTGAGTGACGACTTCGAAGTGAGGGCGGCGGCGTGGCTACGTAGTAGCCCTGATTCCTTCAAAATAGAATTTGGGCCATAAAACCCAACATCTTCAATTTCTAGACCTAAAGATGTTATTCAAGATGTTATATCTTAAGTTGAGTCTTGTGATGTAGATCTTGAGGATATATTCATAAAAGAGGAACTTTTGAATCATGATGTTTCATGACGGATGAAAGTATTAAGTTAAGGAGTAAAAGAGCAAGGAAAACGAAGGACTTCAGTTCGGACTTCTATGTGTATTTAGTAGAAGGTTTAAGGAACTTGGTTAAGAATGAGACACTGTGTATGTACAACATAGACAAGGATCCAAAGAATTATAATGAAACTATGTAATCTCTTGATGTTCCTTTGTGGAAGGAAGCGGTACAAGATGAGATTGATTTTAAAAGGGAATATAATGTTTGGGTATTGGTTGATCTTCCTCCAAGTAGTAAATTGATTACCTCTAAATGGATTTTTAAAAAGAAAAAGAGAGTAGATGGTATTGTTGAGAGGTATGAATCTAAGTTGGTTGTAAGGACTTTATTTAAGAGTACGATATTGATTACACATATGAACCGGTGGTTAAGATAACTTCAATACGAGCATTGTTAGCTTTAGCCTCTATTCATGAGCTAGTAATCCATCAAATGGATATCAAATTCTTGAATGGTGAACTAGAAAAGGAAGTGCATATCGAACAACCCTAGGGGTTTCTTGTTAAAGGTCAAGAAAAGAAAGTTTGCAAAGTTATAAGGTCCTTATATGAGCTTAAGCAAACATCTAAGTAATGGTATCAAAAGTTTGAGGAGGTAGTGCTTTCTAGTGACTAGAAGATTAATGAGTCGGATAAGTGCATATACTATAAGTTTGAGGATGGTAAAAGAGTTATCATATGCCTTTATGTTGATGATATCTTGATCTTTGGGACCGACATGAAACAAGTTACTAAAACTAAAGAATTTCTATCCACTAAGTTCTCCATGAAGGATATGTGTGAACCGAATGTAATTTTTGACGTTAAAATCATTATAAATAATGATAGAATAAATTACAATGAGTTAATATAAAATTAACGCTATTGTAATTTTTTTTTTCCGATAATTAGTAAGTCAAAAGGCTAAGGAAGCAGAAGCTTCAAGACCGCAAAAATAGCAAAACACCTAAAATCCAGCAAATAAAGAACAACTTTAAACTGTATCAAGGACAACAGTAAAGCAAAAGAAAACCAACTATCTAAATAGGTAATGACTGTAATATCATAATTATACTGTAATTCATTGTAATTTATAAATAATCAACAGTCAAAATTTAGTTAAATTAACAAATAGTTTGAGATGGAGGTGATAATTCCAAATAGTTTTTTTGGTTTCTTTGTTTGTTTATAATGATGGAAATTAAATATTTGTCACCCGTAAACTGTATATTAATGAGTTCTAGTTGAAGGGAATTATTGCAACTAACGTAGAAAATGACATGAGATTCTCTATTAGCAACTTGCTGAGTTGATGAAATGCTAAAAAAAAACCTTTTTTTTTTAATAAAAAAACCCCCTTAAAAGTTGGGAAGTAATAAGCACTTTCCCGATCCTTAGCTACAAAGGAAATTGCATCTGGGACTTTGCGACTAGACACTCATTTTACTCGGTTTACGTTACTATTCTTTCAAACATTTAAATTTTTGCACCCATTTTCTGTCTCAATCAAAACAAAAAGAGGAGAAGAAGGGATCAAACTGAAATGGGGGTGCTGTCCAACAAGATTTCAAGGGATACCATCAAGCCTGGAGATCACATCTATTCATGGAGGAACGCCTATCTTTACTCCCATCACGGTTTGCTCTCCTCCTTCTTCTTCCTTTTCCTCTTTAATTCCTTCTCTTTTTGTTAATTACTTTTCTTCCTGTCTAATTAAAGCATCTTAATCGCAAACTTGTTGATCGATTGTGGAGTTGATTGGGCAAATTTAAAGATGACTGTTGGTGCCATTTTGAGATGGGTTATGTTGATTTCTGGGCTTTCTAATGATTGGAATTAGTCCTATAATAGGGAATTTTCGAAACGAGGGCTTATTTTTCTGTATGTGGGAAGATGATATCACCCCCTTTTTTGGGGGGTTGGGTTGATAATGTTTCAATTCCAAGTACTGGATAACATTTTGTTGTCGGCTGCCATAAGTGTTAAAACTTTAATTTTGTTTGGATTAAGGCTAGGGTTTGGGAAGGGAAAGAAAAAAATGGGGTTAATATCTTCCTAATGAACTTTGTAGTGGAAGATCAATGAACAAAAGGACATTGGGTCAAAGTCATTCCTGACCTTAGGTTTATTTTAGCCCCAGATTAAGGTGAGTTGGGATGAAGAGAAGACTTTTCAAGAGTTGAATTTGTCCCATTGGACATTGAATGTGTGGTGTGAATCCTTTTGGGTGCTGCAAAAAATGTCAATTTCCAATATGGTTCTTAAATTTGAAATCCTTTTGGAAGTACACTCTTTTTCCTCTGTCTGTAATACAACTGCTATAGCTGCTGCTGTTGGCCTTTACTCGGGTTAGTTTTTGTCCGGTGAGTGTGAGTTGGGAATGTTTTTGTGTTATTGTGTGCCCTATGACACCTATCTTCAAATGGGAAATGCGTTTTGTTTGTTTTTAGTGCGGTTTGAACTTTGAAGGCAAGAGCTTAATGTTTTCTTCCTTGACATGGTGTGAGCAAGTGTGTAGTTGTGCAAGCATATGCACATTCTGCTGGTGACAGTGTAGTTAGTTTGTGGAATGCTTCCCAGTTACCAGTATTTTATATGGTACAAGTACAACCATACAAGGATTGCAAATGAAAGACATAGGGAGTTTCTCACCCAAAGATCAATGTGGGTGTAAATTGTGTAATCGTGAACATTGTGATCAAGTTTGTACTTTGTATGCTTATCTTCCATCTCGCATAAAATCCCTTGTCATTTAATTGACCTTTCTGGATTTAGACATTCCTAACAAGTAACCACTTTTTTCATTTATGAGTTGTGTCATTTTGCCTATCAAAGTTATGAGCTATCATGTATAGATTAGTTTTTGGCAGTTCTTTAGGTGGACTAATGTCAAGATGGTATCAAGTTGTGATTGAAAGTTGAAACTGTGAAGGTACGAGAAATAGACCTGGCAAAACTGACTCGAGATTCGAAACCCGAAGCGGAAAAACTGAACCTACACATGGATGGATGACACGATCCCAAAGAAAATCCGATTAGAAATCGATCCGAACCGCAACCCGAAAATGACTTCATTAAGATCTACACTTGTGACCCCAAAATCGAACTAGAACCTAATTGAAAGAATCTCACCCGAATAAGACACCCAAAGTCAACCCAAACCCGAACCTCAATCGACCCGACCCGAAATTGGTTTGTGAAATGTCAACCCGAACTGATCCACTCGTTTGCCAGGTCTAAGGAGAATGATGAAAGATCAATACATGTCCTCTGAATGGAACTTATTTCCTTTTTTTTTTTGGGTGGGTGTTGGGGGGGGGGGGGTGGAGGGTATCTTTGGGTATTAATCCTTGATTCCTTGTGCTAGTGGAAAGATACAAGTATCTATTATCGTATCTATTCTCTAGTCTTCAATAAAACAAAGGTGAACACAAAGTGTTCCTTTCTTTGGGTATCAGCCTTCTTTGAATTGTCCTAAAATTTATGCCATTTAGAAGCAACATGGGTTAGAACTACCTGCATAGCTGGTGTTGCTTCATGAAAACCTGGTCCTAGAGGTGTAGGAGGTTCTGTTCAGTGTTTATCTTCAGTCTCTCCAGTTCATAGTTGACCTTGCTACTATTGTACGATGCCTACGCTCAAAGTTGTATGTGTGCAGAGTTACTATGCATCATGTCACCAATTTCAAACATTTGGACATTGAACTTTTGCAAATATGTGATCTAAGTTCTATATGTCTGTAGTGATTTCATGTCACTTTAATACGGATTTTATATAATTTCTATTCTTTGGCATGAACCATTTGAGGAAATAGAACTTGGAAAATTTGTACATCAGGTCTATTTCAGTACATTCTTCCATGAAAGTTAATTCAAAACGACAGAAAATAAACATCACTGGAGGACATCAACATAATTGTAACATCCTCTCGCTGCCTCGTAACTGAAGCTTTCTTGAGCGCTGGCTCTTAGAAGTGCTATATTGGAGGGAGTCGCAATGATGGATATTTGATGCTTTTATGTGGTCACTCAGGTTCTCATATGGTCCTAGTTCTGACCTATTTTTCCCATTTGGTTCATTCATTTTGACTACATGTTACATGATAACTTGCCAGTTACCATAATGGGGTGTGCTTATTCAGCTGTCTATGTAATTTCCTTACAGGCATATATGCTGGTGATGGAAAAGTAATCCACTTCACAAGAGGAGCAGGGCAGGAAGTGGGGACAGGAACCGTGCTAGACCGTGTCATCTTCAGCTCATCAGCTTCTTCTGATCGCTCTCGGACACCATGCTCAGTCTGCGGCGACCAGTCAAATCTAAGCGGGGTCATCTCATCATGCCTTGACTGCTTCCTTTGGGACGGTGATCTTTACCTCTTCGAATACGGTGTCACTCCGGCTTTCTTCCTTGCCAAGGCACGTGGAGGGACCTGCACCCTGGCACCCGCTGACCCACCTCAGGACGTCCTCCACCGAGCCTCTTTTCTGCTGGAGAACGGCTTTGGGGTTTACAACATCTTCAAGAACAACTGCGAGGACTTTGCCATCTATTGTAAGACGGGGTTGCTCGTGGTGACCGACATCAGCGTGGGAAGGAGTGGCCAGGCAACGGCATTTGTGGCTGCTATTAGTGCGGTGGTGTCGTCCCCGCTTAGGTTCCTTACCACCAGCTTCGGTGGGCTGACCATCGTAGGGTGTGGGATGTACTGCGTGAGCCGGCTTATCTCTGACATCGGCGTCAGGCGTGATGTCATGAAGGTCCCCGTCGAGAAGCTTGTCATTCCATGTGGGGCGAACCAGCCGGCTGAGACCACAAAAGGTGATCAATGTGTGTCAGACAGCAAGACAGCTGAGACCATAATAAGTGACCGACATGGGTCAGATGGCAAGACAGCTGAGGGCGCAATTGGGGATCAATGTGGTTCAGATAAAAAAGAAAACTGAGACCACATATAGTGTTCGACATCTGGGTTTGGTGGAGATATCTTGGCTCTTGTCTCTTGAGCCTCGATTTATTTATGCTGTATTGTGCGAGTGTCTGATTTATGGAAATGTAATCTGTAACTTATGCATTTGGATTACTGCAAGTAGGGTGTGGTGCATGAACAAGTCTGCAAAGTAAATGTGCCATAGATTGTAACACCCAAAAGCTTGGCTATGGAATGGAAGTCTGTTTTTCTGTTGTGTGGTCAACTGATCATTGCATGAGCAGACCAACTTAGTCTGTCTTTTTGAACACTCGTCATCACTACTGAGGCGCCATTTAGCTATTCGGTGCGCTGCATCATTGGCCGACCTCTTGGTCCACCTGATTTCCTCGATGTTGCCGCTACTCCACGCCTGAATAAGATCCTCCAACAGAAGTGCATCCACACACCTAACTAACCGTAGTGTCATTAAGTTTGACCACCACACTCTGTGCATCACATTCCACTACTCCTTTCTATATTTGCATCTGAGTTTCCATTTTGATGGTGTACAACACAACCCTAATTTCAGCCACTTCCACCTCCCACCTCACAGACCAATTATGCCCTGTTGCCCATACAAACTCATCGTTATCTTTCCGAGCCACAAACCGCTACTATCCATCTCCACCGTCTCTCACCCTGGACTGTGTAAGATCATCTTACCATAAATTTATCGTAAGACGTGTGATTTTACGGTGATTATTTATAAATAGAAGGGTGACTAATAATTTATTTGCGTTGACTCAAATAAAAGTAGCTCTATGTTAAATTATTAGTCATATACGTATTAAAAAGTCATTCTCACTTATTAATCATAGAAAAAATAAAAAAGGTCACCCTGTGAAGAGTGCATTTCATGGTAAGTTCATATGAGACGGTCTTATATAAGAATTGTCGTAAAGATCGATTGATATAAGGATGGCAGTAGGGGATGGGGGGGGGGGGTGAATCCCTATCCTCGCTGGGCCCGAACGCACTCTTGGGGCAATCCCCACCCCAATGGAGCAAACACAGGGACGAGCAAGTTTTTAAATCCGCACAGGGGACGAGGCAGGAATGAAGACAAATTTTCCTTGTTAAGTCCTTGTTCACCCACCGGAAAAACTACCCACCATGTATCCTCGTGTCCGATTTCTATTAAAATACATAACTACATACCCCTCATACATTAAACTTATAAATGTAGGGCAAATTTGTAATTGATGTTAGTAAAACACTCAAGGTGTATATAAATAACTTATTCCCACTAACCGTAATTCCTCACTCTTATTCGTTCATGTCTCAATCTGGGTCTCATTTCCATTCCATTTGGAGCCCGCAACATTTGGGTATGTTCCTGGCGGGTACGAGGATAGGGGAAATATTCCCCCAGAGCAGTTAACGAGGTCAGAATGGGATGCAAGGCGGGCACGAGGATAAGGCACAGCATACCTTGTACCGTGCGTGTGTTTTGATAAATAAGCCACACACGTAAACTCAAATAAAATTCCTATATATATGTATAAATAGGGCATACACAAAGAAGATTTGAAATTGCTATTTATTGATTTTTTATTTCCTCTTATAGTAGGAATTTGAGCTAATCAAAACAAATTTCTTAAGCATAGATGAAACTACACAATCCAACTCTAGAGGTTTATTCTTATCGATCATAACTCAAAATAATCATAAGCTTTACATAAAGATGGTTTCTCAAATGGCCTGAAATAGAAAATCTGATTTATTGAATAATAACTAGAAAATCCAAGAGCTAAGCACACCCCTAATTGATCAAGGGAATCAATGGTACTTGTTGCATTCTGTGTTGCATGGATTAAGGCATTGTTCCACCTCATTTTCAGCTGCAAATTAAGACAAAATCACACAATTAAAAACTCATTATTTACAAGTATGTGGACCAATCCACTAATATTGATCGTAAACAAGTAGATTTTTATATTAAACATATCAATATATAAAAAGACATAACATCAAAAGTGATCATCAATATACAAAAAGACATAACAATTAACAAACTTAATTAAGAAAAAGGAGATAGAAGAAGGATTAACCTATTTTTTTGGCATGATTATTGTTCAAGTGAGGGCAAGAAGCAGCAGTACAACCAAGGAAGCAATATTGTTGATTAGGGTGACTACGAAGCCCCAAACCACACTTTTTTTCACAAGTCATGAAGCATACAATTAGGCCTTCTGTGCCATGGGTTAGACAAGGAATAAGGCAGTCTTTGTAACACCCAAAATCAATGGCTATTGTTGATTGAATCATAATTGTTGACAGCACCAAAAATACCATCATTCCTCCTCTCATTCCCATTCCTTCCATTCTCTCGATCTCAAAATATACTTTGATTTCAAGTGTGTACAGCTACCTCTACAATTTGTGCTACAAATTCACTTGTTTTGTTTGATGTATTTGTTTGTGTTATGTTACATGGGATTTATATAGTGCATGCATATATGTGGGCTTAGCTATTAACTTAATGATTTGGTCTATCTGCTCAATTTTCTTCCAAAAAATTACTTAGGGGTACCCTAACTTTTGGTGAAATGTTTTTCTGGTACCCCAACTTTTAAAAACTAATTTTGGGGTACCCTAACTTTTAGAATTAGAAATAATTAGGTGAATTTTCGGCCAATTATTTGAATTCAACGGTAAGTTTTAGGCGGGAAATTGATTAAGTGTTTTTGTGGATGAAAATGCCCTTTGTTTTCGTGGACGAAAATGATTTAAATCAATCGGAGTTTCGCCGAAAATTCACCTAGTAATTTCTAATCCTAAAAGTTAGGGTACCCCAAAATTAGTTTTGAAAAGTTAGGGAACCAAAAAATTGTTTCTTCAAAAGTTAGGGTACCTCTAAGTAATTTTTTGATTTTCTTCAAATAGTAATGTTCATTTTTTTCCCTTTTTGTTTTGATTTCTTAGGGTGAGAAAGGAAAGATTATATACACAAATAAAAGTTATAAAAGTTTTTTATCCTATATATCATCATTCCTCCTCTCATTCTACTCGCATTGTTTCCATGCTTGCTCTAGTACATGATGATATGATGCAAAGGAAATAATAAATGACCCTTTTAATCCATGTAATACTCTCTCTTCAAAAAAAAAAAATACATTCTTTTTATTGTTGAACTTGCATTCTTTTCATTGTTGAATAACAAATATTGTGAAACAAAAAATTTTGTTCTCTTTTATCAGTTTATGCAACATATTACATACATGAAACATGAAAGGAACATAATTGGATTTGTTATAAAAGTACTTGTATATAAATATAACAACGTAGTTTTTCTAAAATACATTATATTCATGACAATTGAAGAATGAAGTGGCGCGTGTATTGGAGACTATGAAAAATTGAAAGTGATATAAGTTTGTGAAATGAAGTGAGTACCATAATACTACATCCATTAAAATGGTTTTCAACAATGAAAAGAAAGTAAGTTATTTTTGTTTTTTTAAGGAAAAAAAAACTCTTATTTAGTTATATATGTCCATTGAAACTAGAGAATTTTTACTAGTCTTGTATGTTCCTTAGTATTTGTTGTTTTGACTTAATTTGATTATAGTTTTTAAATATAGTTTATTTTAGTGAAAATTACAATATTATATTATTATAAACTAGTTTTTACTATAAATCAAATGATAGCAATTTTATACAAGAGATAATTTTATATGTTAAGAAATTTATTATTTAAAACTTTTTAAATTTTAACTACATGTGCAAACAATACAATACAGCAAGTTAGCAACATATCCATCTTTATAATAATAATAGCCATGAAACCTAAAACTTATTTTGCAACTTGTTTTATAACTTGTGTTCACACACGTACTTACTTTCTTGCCCTCAAAAGAAATAAAAATTTGTTTTGTAGTTTGTCTAGCTTCCTTATAACTTGTATTTACACAGACATTTACTCTTTTGCTCTCGAAAAATTTGTTCTGCAGTTTCACTTCCTTGTAGCTTAGTGTTCATACAAACATATACTCTTTTGCTCTCGAATACAACAATCAAGTAGCCTAACATCGAAGGAAAGTTAAGCTACCATTTTTTAGCTTATGTTCAAATTAAGTGATATTTAACATGTTAACCTTCTGTTGTATTTTCTTCTTATAGATGTAAAAAAAGGAGCTGCTATTTGATAGTAAAAATTCTTCTGCAAGGCATAGTATTTTTTTTCAAAGCACCTTATATTAGCTAAAACTAAATTATTGTACATTGTCTTTGAAAAATGTATATGATACTAATTTTAAATTATATAAAATTGTACTATCATTTGTAATTGTCATAAGTGTTAAAAATTCAAAGTAAAATATACTTATTATAATAAACTTATGTAGATCACTTCACAAAACCTATGTAACAAAAACTGTACCTTCTAGCGCATGTTTCCTAGTAATAATAAATATTAGTAGTAATAGATATTGACAATGAATATGGGATGGAGCTAGAGCTAGCTAGCAGGTCAGTTCAAGTCGGTTTCATGTTCATGTCAAACTTAAACAGGTTCTAATCTTTCGACCTGAACTTAATCCATTTATCAAAATGGGTTGGAAGTTAAAATCGTTTACATTTTGAACCATGGAAGATAGGGTAATTATTTTTTGGATCCTTGGTTTTTAATGCTGATTTTTTGGACCTTAAAGTTTGTAGGTTGAATAAAAAAAAGGCACGTGTCCCTTTCTTCTGTTTCTTTCTATTTTTGAATTTCTCTCCTGATTAGCACTAAACTTCGGGACTAAGCTTAAAATTGATATTGAAGCTCTTACTTTGTAATGGTCATTTTACCTATCATCCCCTTTGTAATTGCTTTGTATTTGACACTTGAACCTAAAGTATATTTTGGCTTACTTCCAAGGGTACTTAGGGATCTAAGTAGCTCCAACATGAATAAGAGAAGTGAATTATAGTTTTTGTTAGAGAAAATAACAAGGTAACAACGGAAGCGAAATAATAAATTGAGATGACGGAAATTACGAAAAAATTCAGGAACCAAGATTAAGCAATAAGACTATACCAGGTTTACGTGGGAAACCGAAGAACTCAGAGAAAAACCCACAGACGGCGACAACTAGAAAAATAATCCACTATAAGAAAGGAGGAGTACGACCTGATCACTGTCGCAGGGTGTGATGCGATCAACAACAGAGGAGATTACAACACAAATCTCTCTCACACTCTTTTACTATCTCTCGGGATACACTTGGGAAAATATTGGTGAGACCCTTTTCTCTCTCAATATTTTCTCCCTCTCTGACTCTCTGTCACTCAGCCATTCACCGTGAAATAAAGTGGAGAAACCTGAACCCTATTTATAGGGTGGCTAGGAGAACAAACTAGGTTAAAATACAAATAGCCTTCGACGCAAGAAAATAAACCGCGCCGCATAAAGAAACTGGCAGGAGGCGCTGGTAGCGTCTTCACATACGAGGCTTCTGTCTTGGGCGCTCTTAGCGTCCTCGAGGCGCTTGAAACAAGTAGGCGCTGGTGGCATCAAATGAGACGCTGGTGGCGTCTTCTGGCGCTGCTGGTGTCTCATAGGCGCTGGTAGCGTCTACCCATGAGTCGTCGATTCTTCTATCCTTCCTGGTTCTGGACCCCACCGAAGATCCAATGGGCTACAAGACCCAACAGTTTCAATATCAATTTTAAGCTTAGTCCTAAAATTCGGCACCAATCAAGAGACAAATTCAAATATCGAAATACAAAGAACGAGAACATACCTTTCTTTATTCAACCCACAAACTTTAAAATAAAAAAAAAAACTAACATTGAAAACCTAGGGTTACTGTGTTCTTTGAAGATTAAAATCTATTAACCCATTAATTTACCTTATACAAAGAAAGTAATTATCCTAACTAAAATAATTTCATTGGAGTAAAAATGTTTTAGGTGTGAGCGATTTTGGAAACTAGCATAAACATTATTTTATTTATAATTTATAGTTGCTTACAAAACGTACATAATGAGTCGCCCGTAAAGGGAGTTAAAGGAGGCTCTCTTCTTTTATATGGTGCGGTGCGATACCACAACTCACGATATTACTTAATATTTTTCCATACTTTACCAGAATCGTTATCAATATATTTTTTCTCTTTTCTCTCTCCTCACTTTTCTCCTCTACTTTTCATATTCTCTCTTCTCACTTACCACATCAACCACACTTTTCACAAATTTTACTATATTATTCCACACCTTACGACACCTTCCATAATTTCATCATACCGTAATATTTATGTATCTTACCAACTGCACAAAATAATAGGATCTTAGCCTTTAGTTGGTTCATTCTATCAGGTATTACCATCGAATTTGTGTATTAAGATAATATAATCTCAATTACAAACTTTCAATATGCAATAAAACCATTAACAATGTCGGTTAAGGAATTTCTTATCATAAGCCATATTATTATCTTCTTTAGCTCAGCTCAAAGCTCCACGTTAAACCATAATCACAATGCTGATGATGTTGTTAAAGTTCTAAGGGATTCACATAAAATATCTATATAGTTAATAAGTATTCAAGGATGACAATGTACAATTAGGAATAAGAAAATTCATTTATAACTTGATTATATACTAAGAAATTTTTCTTGTATAAAAATAATTGAGCTCCCTAATGAACTTGATTCAGTTGAGCTTGAAAAAATTATCTTACCATGAATTAATGAGTCTAGAAATTACCCAAGTAAAATGATCAACATATTAAATACATGATTGACATTTGTAGAAAAATATAAAAGGCTAAAAATAGACTTGAATTCAAACATGATTAGCACCACGAGGAGGAGGAGGAGAAGGAGGAGGAGGCTACAGGAATATTGAAAATATGCTTCAATTTTAACGTAGCAGTAGTAGTAGTAGTAGTACTAATAATAATAATAATAATAATAAAGGCGACAACAATTGCAATAACAACAACAATAGCAGTATTAGTAGTTGTAGTAGCAACAACCATAATAGCAGAAGCAACAACAACAGGAGCGGGAGCAACATTGGTAGTAGTTGCCCTGTTTTTTGGTTAGGTTATTTTTAGGTTTGGATGAATAAATTATGATAAGTTAAGATGAGTTGGGATAAGTTAGGATAATTTATGATGTTTTTTTGAGGAATTGTGTTTTTAGAATGAATGTTTTTTTGGGGAATTGTGTTTTTAGAATGAATGTTTTTTTGGGGAACTGTGTTAGGTTTGTATAATAAGTTTGGATAAGTTAGGATAAATTGGGAGAGTTATATCCAACCTAACCAAAGAACAAGAAAATCAACAAATAATAATAATAATAATAATTAACAAGCTCTTTAAAAGGATATAAGGATAAAATTAAAAATTAACATTTGGGACATATTACTCTTTATTATGGGCTTTAAAAAGGTTAGTGATTAGTGTTTTTTTTTTTGGTATTACTGATCTACTGTAGTTGATAAATATGATTTTGTTCTTTCTTTATATTTAATTTAATATACAATTTGAACTTGACGCATGCTTTAACTTTAATTTTGTTAAATTCATATGTTTCCTTAATATTAGCTCAAAATACCAAATAGTTAATTGAAGTGGAACGCAGGTAAATGACTATGTTTTCCAGCCCTAAATTAGAACAAATGTTTATAACATTTGTTTGTATATGATGTTTCCTTTTTCATAGTAACAAATCAAAACAAAAAAGGGAAAAATGAATGTTACTATGTGAAGAAAATTCAGCAAACACACCAAATCATTAAATTAATAGCTAAGTCCACATATACACACTATATAAATCCCACATAACATAACATTTCACACACAAATACATCAAACAAAAACAGTGAATTAGTACGTAACACTAATTGTAGGTAGCTATACACACTTGAAATCAAAGTATTTTGAGATCGAGAGAATGGAAGGAATGAGAATGAGAGGAGGAATGATGATATTTTTGGTACTGTCAACAATTATGGTTCAATCAACAATAGCCATTGATTTTGGGTGTTACAAAGACTGCCTTATTCCTTGTCTAACCCATGGCACAGAAGGCCTAATTGTATGCTTCATGACTTGTGAAAAAAAGTGTGGTTTGGGGGATTTTTGCTTTTCGGACCCTGTATTTTGGGGGTATTTACATTATGGACCCCCATGTTTCAAGGTTTGCAATTTGAACCCTGTATAATATGGGCCAAAAAAATTTAGCCCAAACTTAAGTTGGGCTCCGATTTGCCTAGTGAACTGACCGATTTGCCCTTGTGCCATTTATTCATTTCTCTCTCTTGTTTCCTTTTCCTTTTCCTTCTTCTTCTCCGTCTCCCTCCTCTTTCTCTCTCTATCTCTCTGATTCTTTCTCTTTCTCCTTCTTCTTCCATGTCATGGCTTCTTCTTCTTCTTCTTCTTCTTCTTCTCCTTCTTCTTTTGCTACTCTACTCAGCCAAGCCAGAAGATACTAAGACAAACATACAAACATACATTTAACTTCTGTTATTGTTGTTGTAATACTAGGCAGAGTTCATATATCTGTATTGGGGTATGACTGAAGAACTGATTGTGCAGCTTTTTCATGTATGATTGATGAATTTGCGCTTCCCCTTGCGGACATTGATTTCCATTGGTTTGACTTTATATATATTGCCCTGAAAATTTCGAAGTTTCCCTGAAAAATTTGTAAGTTACTAAGTGTTTATTCTGTGTATGACATAAATCCACAAGCACTAAATTGTCTGCTGCTGTGTGTAACAGATTCGAAATGGGTAATTTACTTTGCTGTGTGCAAGTCGAGCAATCAACCGTTGCAATCAAGGAAAGATTCGGTAAGTATGAAGAAGTACTCGAGCCTGGCCGCCATCGCTTGCCTTGGTTCCTCGAAGTCACTACGCATCTTACCCTGAGGCTGCAACAATTGGACGTGCGGTGTGAGACCAAAACCAAATTTTCACTCATTCTGTTGATTGCTTTGCCGCCATGGTTGGGTTACTTTGGTGCCCGCCAACTGTTCGACGAAATGCCCGACTGAACTGAGGTCACTCGACTCTGGTTTTTGCTTTGGTGCCGCTGTCGTCGTGGGCCGTGAGAGGCCTGAGAGGGTGGTTGGAGACGACGACGATGTCGTGTTGCCGGGAAATCTCGCCAGCGGTGCAAGCCTAATTGTTTGTTGGTAATTTTGGAGGGTGAAAACAGGGGGGGTGGTAATTTTGGAGGGTGAAAACAGGGGGATCCATTGATACCAGAAATTCAAGGAATTGAGAGATTTGAGGGGAAATTGGTGCATACGAGTGGGTATAAATCAGGGGGAGACTTTAGGAATCAGAGGGTTTTGGTGGTTGGATGTTGGAATTCTGGAATGTGAAGGTGAAGATGGTGAAGATATGGATGAGAGATATAGAGAGAGGTGAGTGAGGGAGAAAGAAGTGCAGGGCGCCATTGTTGAGCAAGCAGGGCGCCATTGTTGAGCAAGCAGGGGAGAGAGAGGTGAGTGAGGGGCGTGGAAATGTTTGACTAAATTGAAGGGTAACTTCGGCAGTTCAAAAATAATCTAGGGGCAATTTTGGAAAGAAAAATTGTTCAAACTACAATAAGGGTCTCTTTTGGCCGGACCCCTCTAGTTATGTCCAGAGTGTTGCCGGAATCAAAGTACAGGGTGCAAATTGCAAACCTTGAAATATAGGGGTCCATAATGTAAATACCCCCAAAATACAGGGTTCAAAAAGCAAAAGTAGGTTGTTTTTTTGGTTGTACTGCTGCTTTGGTTGTACTGCTGCTTCTTGCCCTCACTTGAACAATAATCATGTCAAAAAAATAGGTTAATCCTTCTTCCCTCTCCTTTTTCTTAATTTTGTTAATTATTGTTTTTTTAAATAGTTGTGGCTTAATTATGAAGAATATATTTGGAGGGGAGGGGGGATGTGTTCAATGGATGACATGTTTGCTAAAATATGCATCATATAAAAATGTATTGTCAGGGAAGTATAATGATCACTGGTGTAGTCAATGTTGATTCGTGTTGTATATTGACATGTTTATGTCAATTCATGGGTAAAAATTGTTGGGTAAAAGCTAATTTTGATAATTTTTGGTAATTTTTTGTAACTTTTGTCAAATTTATACCAATATATCAAAATTAATTTCTTTTATTTTTTTTGAGTTTAGTGTTTTTTGGTAAATTTTGATAAATTTTGGTAAAAACTGATAAATTTTGGTAAATTGGAATTACTCATAAATTTGACAGGTAACAATCTAGCTATTTACAATCAATATTAGTGGATTGGTCCATAGATTTGTAAATAATGAGTTTTTTATTTATTTTAATTTGCAGCTGAAGAGGAGGTGGAACAGTGCCTTAATCCATGCAGCACAGCATGCCACAAGTACCATTGATTCCCTTGATCGATCAGGGGTGCGCTTAGCTCTTGGAGTTTCTAGTTAATATTCAATAAATCAAATTTTCTATTTTTAGGCCATTTGACAAACCATCTTTGTGTAAATCTTATGATTATTATGAGTTATGATAAGAATAAGCCTCTAGAGTTGGATTGTCTAGAATTTCATCTAAGCTTGAGAAATTTGTTTTTATTAACTCAAATTCCTACAAGAAGAGGAAATCAAAAATCTAATAAATAGCAATTTCAAATTTATTCTGTGTATGCCCTCTATATATATATATATATATATATATATATATATATATGGAAACTTTAAATGAGGCTTATATATATATATACAATCCAACTCAACAAAAAAATTGTCCAATTTTTTTCTTTTTTTTTGGCTAAAACACCCTCCACATAAGCAAGCACCGCCGCCAAGTCACACTTCCGACGAGTTGGGCTCGGTGCCAGTTCGTTAGAAAAAACAAGGTCAGTTTGTCTAATATTAAATTTCAAGGTTGGTTCGTTAAATCAAAGCACCCCCAGAGGTTGGTTTATTATATTCCAATTTCTCAATAATTAATGTATGCAAATGATGAAGGAGGGAAAAAAAAGAATAAATCACCTATTATCAATACTCTCATGTGATTTCGGTGTAAGGAAAAATGGTGAGAGTGGGGTTGTATTTATAGGAGAAAATGGGAGGAGGAATTAGGGTGAAATGAAGGAGGGAGTCCTTCAATGCGTGCAGATCAGCACAGGCACAAAACAGTACCCGTGACACAGTTCCCTAGGCCGACATGTTTCCTAAGGAAGTCAGGTCTAGCGTAGGTCGAGCAAAACCCGTGCCATGTGGAATTGCATGACTGAGCTTTACTCAGATTCGCATTTTTACTGTCTCTCAAGAAGCTGAGTCGCGCCTTGTGGATCCGCAATATTGGGTTTTCATCTGGATTCGCGTTTTCATTGTCTTTCAGGGAGCGTGTCATGTCGCGGGAAGTGGGTCGCGCCATGCGAATCCGCATGAATAATCAGAATCCACGTTTTCATTATTTCTTAAGAAGCGGGTTGAAATCTGGAAAAAGAGCATGCGAATGGCGGACCTACATGTTTGGTTGTTTTGCACAGTCCAACTTCAAACGACTATAACTTTCTCATTTGACCTCCGATTGACTTGATTCAAGTGTTGTTGGAAAATTAATAATGAGTACTTTTAACTCCCAAAACGAGAAACCCACAGAAGTCGGTGGAAAAACCGTTAATTTAAAGAAAAATTTAGGGTACATGACAAAGGTCGTTTTTTTTGGAATATTTGAACGTGGAAAAGGTTACAAGTAGAAATGGGTTAATGTAAAAGACTTGTTATGGAGGAACTTTACTTGGCTTTATTTTTGTGAGTTAGTTTATCATTTATGTATTTCAATAATACTTAACATATAATCCTAAATAAATAAAAATATTTGAACTGCGACAAAATTTAACATCTACAAAACCTCATCATAATCTAATGTATTTCATAACTGGGAGGTCAAAAATTCTCATTTGTAACCCAAAACCAATTCAACACATTGGCATATTATAAGACTTAAGAGGGGTAAAAGTGGAAACCGAAAATAAAAACGGCTAGATAAGCAGATAAGGTGCCTGGTTCCCCAAAAAACAAAGACGACGAATAGACGATAGAAAGAGGAGGGAATTGAAAGTTAAAGAGAAGAAATGCAGGCTGCAATGGCTGCTCCATCTTCACTCTCCTTCTTCCAAACCACTCTCGCTTCTTCTTCTTCCTCTTCTCAGCAGCTCATTCTTCCACCAAAGTCTCTCACTCTACGCCCTCACATTCTTCCTCTCATCCAAGCTAAGGCCCACACTCGCCGTCAAGACCGTACTGCCCGCCATATCCGCATTAGGAAGAGGGTAACTATACCTCCTTTTTCTCCCCATTAATCTGTTCTTATCTCCAGCAATCACATGCCCATGAATTGTAATCTGTCAATTTTGATTCTGGGCAAGTATATGTAGTTTGAATCATTTTGCCAATCCTAAATGCAGGGTGTTAAAATTGTGGAAATTTCTATGTTTGTTTATGCATTTTGCTTCCTGGGTGGATAGGTATTGTTTGTAATTGTAATGTATTTCTTCAAAAAGGTGGGGAGAAAATTGATATGGAGGTGAGAGAAGGAGAAGGGTGGAATTCAATTGGGTGTTGGGTTAGGGCGATGATTTGGGTTAAAGGATTGAAGCGATGGGTTCAAAATTTGAGGCGTGGGGTTTGAAGATTAACTGGTCATATTTGCAATTCGGTATTTTTTGCTTACGAGGTGTTTGATGAAATGCCCAAGAGAGAGGTTGCTGTTTAGCAGAATGATCCAAGAGACCATAATGGAGATTAATAACACATGTTCTAAGTGCTTTTCTGCCTGTTTGGAATTCAAGTAGGATTCTTTAGATATAGTCTTCTTGTGAGATGCTGAAAGGTGTAGTTCTTTTGGTGTCTAGCATGTTACCTCAGCAACTCTTTGTTAGGAATGAATGTCCCTGGTAAAGGTATTTTTAGTAACCTTTAGATCTTCTGTAGCCTTGAGGTCTAACTAATTATGGTTTTCATGAAATTGCTGAAATTTGAGTACTGTTTGTCATTATTGTTTGATATCCTGTGATTATATGTATTGATTGTTTCTGGTATCTTGCCAATTATAGTGAAAAACTAGATGCAATACTGATAATGCTGATGAGATTGATGATGCATTACGCATTTATCCAGTCTTGGCTTCAATGGCTTCTTCTATCTCTCCGCCTTTCTTTTCTGTTTTTTTTTTTAATTTTATTTTTTGGGTAGGGGTGAATATATTTGGATGCTACTCCCAGTACCTTACATGTCATAGGTTAACCCAAACAAAGGCCGTCTGGCTTTCACATTCCAAGATAAGATTTCTTTGATGCCGAATTTTCCAATTTTGAAACATAACTACTCTTGTCTTGATTGCTGCACCGTATTCTTTGTTAATGCAATTGATACCCTCTGTTCTGGAAGATCACTATCATTCTTGATCTCCCTGATACTGTGGCTGACTCATGCCACAACTGCTAAAACATCCCTCTTCTGCACATAATGCAACTTCCCTGTTTGCAACATCCATATGTGATGTTCGCTGTAGGCTAGTGTTCCCTCCTGAGGTTCACCGAGTTCATGATGGATTCTTCAACACCTTTGTAATCATGACAATTGCAAATGGGATGATCAATATCCCCCACTGCTCCGTTATATAGCAGACACGACGTGTCAATCTGGAGAGGTACTTCCAAGTTTGGTTTTAAAAGAAAAATTTTTTGCGTTGTAAGCCACGAATTAAATCTCTGCTTGGGTAGAGTATCTATACCTGATACATTTCCAAGTGACAGACTGGAAAATTTTCATAAGGGTCAGGTGTCCATTCCTAAGTTGGAGTTGTTGTCGCTCAATAAAGGTATTTAGGATTAAGTGAAGAGCCTAACTTTCCAAGTGCCAGATGTTAGTATGTTACAGGCAAAGCGAGAGAACAAAGACCAACGTATGGCATCTAGGGCTCACGTTGAGCCATGTGCTTGTTTGATGTTCCACGTCATTTAGTCTCTCTCGATGTCATGTCTCTAGTAGTTTGCCACTTTTCTGGTGTTTATTTCATCTATATGTTGTGACTCTGGTAGCTGGTTGAAAAGGATGTTCAAATTGGTCGAAAAGGAATTTTTGTGGTTGACAACTTGTCTACAATATACCTTTAAGTTTATACAACAGGGGGCGGGGGGTAAGGCTGTGTGCTCCCTCCAAGGCCTCTTTTCTGCCTAGCCTTCGGCAAAACTCTTCACTTTGAAAGCCAATTCTGCAGTCCATGGAGTTCACATAGCATCGCCTGTAAACTTTTAATTACTTGTCTACAGGTTGAGGGGACACCAGAAAGGCCTAGATTGTGTGTGTTCCGTTCTAACAAGCATCTCTATGTCCAAGTGATTGATGATACCAAGATGCATACACTCGCATCTGCTTCTACAATGCAGAAGCCCATCTCAGAGGAGATCGACTACTCATCTGGTCCTACAATTGTAAGTTACTGAATACTTGAGTACTTGATTGTTCAAATATCCTGTCCAAGTATTCTAAGAATGTAGCACGTTTAATTACTTCTCCCCTGTACTCATGCAATGGCATCATACTTTCCACTATCCACATACTCAGTTCTTGCTTTAACAAACCCATTAGATCATTTGAAGAACATGGTGATCCAGCTGAATGATTACTTACAGGTTCTCATACCAAGTCATAGGCACGACTTAAAAGTAACATAGAAACCATTGTATATATTATGATTGTTCTACACTTCTACCTTGCTTTTATCATGATTGATCGTTCTGAAATTGCGGCCACAGGAAGTAGCGAAGAAGGTAGGGGAAATGATAGCCAAGAATTGTTTGGAGAAAGGGATCACAAAGGTGGCCTTCGACAGAGGCGGCTACCCTTACCATGGAAGAGTTCAAGCCCTCGCGGATGCCGCCCGAGAAAATGGGCTTGAGTTTTAAGATGTCACCATTGTAACTAGACTTTTGCTTTCTGTCAGAAAACATTTATGTCCAGTCTGCTTAGTTGCTAAGTTTTTCCTGAAGGATGAATTTCTGATTGTAATTTTTATGTCATCCCTTTTTGTAGTTCATTGAAATTCTTGATGCTGCAATTTTAAGGTAGATGCAAGAATGATGTCTTCTTCCGCCCCAACCCCACCCCGAAAGAGAAAAGGGAAAGAAAAGAAAAACGCAAATTATACCGTATACCGTGGTGGACCTACCTAGGGAGATGCAAAGAATGGTCCCTTTTTGTTAGAATTTGATAAATCTATGTAAAGTCATTTATCATTCAAAGATTTCCAGTAAATTCTGGTAGGAAATCGTCGAGCCAAGAATTAACACAAGTTTATTCTGACAGTGAGAATCAAGTACTGTAGGTTTTTATTGTATAAGCATCAATGGTACACATATTGGTCATCAGTTTCTTGATCAGAGGACCTTATTATTGCCTACATGGTTCATCAATTGGAAGATGGATAATGTGTATCACAGGTTGTGATGCAAGGCTCAAAGCATTTCTCCAACCCCCCTTCATCTGCAAAACAGGAACACACAAAACATTAGTCAAAGGAGGAAAACCAGAAACCTGAGATAAATAACAGACCTAGAAAGACTTATTCAAAATGTGGGCCCAAAATTCAAATTCACTCAAGCTGAATCAAACCCAACTCAAAATTTTCTACAAGGTTTTTTTTCTTCTTTTTTGTCCTAAATAAGCTTAATGGACTAAACATATGTCGACACAAGCTATATAATTGATTGACCCGAAGGATGAGTTGACCCAGAATAATCGGATTTAAACCAAATGATTAATTTTCATATATATATATATGATGGATTAGCAAGTTTTTTTGTCCGTTGTAATTTGCTTCTTACTGCAATCTTGTGTATGGGGAAAGCTGTAGACCACGTGTTAGTGAGACTATATTAAGTATGTTAGTGAGACTATATTAGGTATGTTGTTGTCATATGATGGACTAGTAAATGGATAGAACCTTAATTACGGCACCATCATTTAACTATAATTAGATATATGCTACTTGTCAACCAATCTAGCGCAGACAAAAGTTCAAGCTCGTGTCAAATTTGAATCGGTCAAATTGGTCAACATCAAAACTCGGACCAAAAGTTGATGATCGTTACGCTACCAATTTCTTTAAGTGTAACACGATTCAGGTCAAAATTAGTTTGGACAATAGAAATAAGAGAAAAATCGTGACCACATTGGTCAGTTTGATCGATGTTGAAATTCGGACAAAAGGTCCATGTTCGTGGGCAATTCTTTTCCGAACCAGACAAATTCAGATATTTAGGTGGGGTCAAAATTTCAGCAGCTTGAAACCAATAATAGTCCTGTATTATGCATAAAACGACATATAAGATTAGAAGGGGGAGAGGGTAAACCTATTTTGGTTGGATCCTTGGCTAAATAGCTGCAAGAAGCAACACCACAACCAAGCAAGCAATGTTGGTTCGAGTCATTAGTTTTATGAGAACATGTCCGTATGCATTGTATGATGCAACCAACATAGCCACCAGTACCACTAACGAAGCACGGTCCCAGGCAATCTTTCATGCAACCTAAACTAAAGGCATCAGTGGAATCAACCACAAGTATTGACACTAAACAAGCCCAAAACAGTGCTCTCATTGTCACACCCTTCATTTTCTCAGCAAAGATTCAGAATGTAGGATAACTTATTTTGTTGGGGAATGTTATATGTCATATTTATACAAGGGTTGGGTGTACATTTTGGTCTAATTCTGTTCATATGTTTTTCCAAATGCTAAGATTTATTTACTCCTTTGACTAATTTTTAAATTCCATGCACAATTTTCATGAATCAGAAATGATTTTGTTTGGATTTAGTGATTTTGCTAGATTTTGTAGCACATCTCTGATTGTTTATACTCCTGATATTTTGTCTTCTCTACAAATTTATTTAATTTTCAATATCTGGTGGATTTTGTGTTCCTTTATGAGAAATTACTAGAGGAAAATTGGATTCTAATAATCCCTACTTTCACCATTTGACATTAACCGCAGATTTCACTTTCAGATTACATGGTCAAAAAATAAAATTGGATTGTAGTGGGATATTTTCGAGAGAATAATAGATTTTGTGTTGCATTTGATTCAAAACTTAGTATAACACTTTACAATGATTTTTAATGAATTTACAGCGTTTCTCCCAATTTTTTTTCATTTTTTTTACTATTTTTTACGATTTTTTCACTTTTATTATTTTTAAAAAATCATAATAATTATTCGGAGTCTCAAAAAAATAATTTAAAAAATGTTTTAGAAACTACAATTCATTAACTTTCTAGGGGCAGGAACGAAAAAAACAAAAACAATATAGTGTAGGAATGAAAAAAATAGTAAGAATGTGGAGGTGGATTTGGTACCACTACAATCCATTTTTTTTTTTTTTGGACCACCAGAATACAAAGTGAAAGTAGGGTCCACCATTGTCCAATTGGTGAAAGTAGGGATTATTAGAATCCAAGTATCCAATTACTAAATTAGAGGTTTTGTTTACCAATTAATCAATTTTTTTCACTGGCATAAATAATCATGTTAGTAAAACTGTAATTCACTATCTTACTAGGTATTCAAGTTATGTGGATAAAAATGAATTAACTTGGTTTATTTATGTCTTATTTTTCTATATCCTAGGAGCACGGTTTTTTTAAAGAATATATATTTATTAATCTTTGGGTGAAAACCCAAGAAAATGCTTCACTATAACAAATCTGCTACTACATTTAACTGCTGCTGGAACAATACTGTAAAAATTAAGGTAAAGCAACATCTAACAAAAGGGAGTCACCAAGAGATTTCATGCCATTATGGTCTTGTTCATGCCTTCGTACATCTTTAAGAACAAGCGTCACAAATCAATATTTACTCTCTACTTGGTTTTGTTTTGTACATCTTTAAGAACAAGCGTCACAAATCCATATTCACTTGAACCAGTGGATCGAGATACAAAACACTTGCAACAACAGCAAGAAGAACAAGGTATTGATCACTGTACTGCATTGACGAAACCATATCCGTACAAACAACAGTGATCGAACATGAAGAAGAATGCATTGATCTTAGTCAGAAAAAGAAAGGAAGGAGCTGTTGATGTTAAATGCAAAGGCCATAGAGACTCAAAATTACGCAAATCAGCTAAGGCGAAACATTTTTTTCAGCATATATGTTGGCAACTCAGCTTCATTATTCTACAGTATGATTGATTATTGAATTGAATGGCTTATGCTATGTCATTACTGTATTTCCATCAAATCCTAATAAAACCCAAATGGTCCGTGTGAAAAACAAGCTGTTGACAAGGGGATCGACTAGATAGCATCCCAATTGAATCAGGCAACCATTCAACTCGACAGACAGCTTCTTAGCTTAATGACTCAATTTCACATAATCTTGAGCTACAGACAGAGACAAAGAATAAAAACAACTTCAGAATATGAAATCCAACACTTAAACAGGAACAATCAAACATCAGAACTATTTTAAGCAAGAAACACATTTCCCCCCAAAGGATTAACAATGTCTAGTCCCCAAACAACAACCAGCAAGTATCAAACTCAGAAGCCAATTTTAGCTTACCCCACATCAACCGATCAATCAAATTTTTACATAGATACTCTCTACTGTAAGATGCAGAATAAGAACAAAATGTTAAACGAGAAAACCAAGTTCAAATTTTCACCTTCTCTGACAGGTCTAGCATTATGAGCCAACCAAAAATGCAATTGTACTGATTAAACAACTGCTGTGAAAAAATTTGCCAGGCAGAAGTAAACTATATCAGTCATGACCACAAATGCAGAAGTCAGTCATTAGCACAACTGACGTCCATGCCAAACAAGAGGTTGCTGAATGTAAGAATGTACACATTAAGGGCAGCAACCCTTGAGCCAGTACCAAGCTAGAAAATACTTGCATCACGAATCGGGTCATTTCATGTCATACTGCCTTGGATATAAGTTTTTTTGGTGCATGAGAATGTGATTGCTGATGCACTTCATTAATAGAATCATCCATATCAATATTTCAATATGAAGCTAATACTGTGTTGAAATTCAGCCAACCTTAGAGCTACGGATGACAAACTAACTGATCACTGCTTAATTTCATCTTTCTAGTGCACAAAGTGGGATATTGTAGAGGGAAGGAATGTTGTTTGCTTCTGTGTATACAAGTAGCAACAACAAATGTAAACTTGCACCAACAAATGGGATGGCCTAAACTAAATTTGTGCAAATATGTGAAGAGACTATCGTTTAGCCAAGCATACCATTCAAACAAATGTCTTGATCTTTGATTGAAAGGGAATGCACATGAAAATTCTAACATTTTAAAAACATTGTTGCCTGTAATCATATCTTACTCATGAAACAGATAGCCTTACCAATTTTCCAGCACTCAGAAGATCAATAAATGTGGAAGTTTGGGATATGTTGAATGTTTGGCCAGTCTTCCCCGGTGCACTCACGGCATCGTTCCATCAGACCATCAGAACAGTCCAGGATAGTAAGCCATCTAAGGGAGGTCAGTTCCGTCATCCATTTTGGAATTGATTCCAAATCTTTACAAGCCTCAATAGTCAGGGGCTGTAGAGCAGTGAGGTATCGCATTCCATTTGGCAACTTTGCCATGTTTGGCAATCGAGTTAACTCCAAGCAACGGAGGGAGGAACGAAGGCAATTCCAAGGCATCCCATCTTCCTCCTCTCCCTCTCCCGATTTGCTCAGACTCAGATCGGGCAAGTTTCGCAGTTCTAACTTCTCTAAGGCGGTGAGATGTTTCAACCCTCCAAACACACTCTTCGGTCTATACCAGTTACATATTGGAAGGGTTCTTAGGGAGGATGAGCAACTGCGGAACACCTCTTCAACTTCCGACAGTGTCTCCACCTCCTGATCTGACCATACATACATCCGATTGAGACACTGTAAAGCCTCCGTCGGAAGTGCTGTTTTGAGATGTCCAGCTCTGTCAGATTCGACAATCCTTAATCTGGAGTTTCCAGGCTTCATGGTTTTCACTATTTGGAGGTTTGCACTGCAGTATGTTATTGTCAGGAACTCCATGTTGGGGCAAAGAGGCATAGATACCAAGTTTGGGCAGTACTGGATTCTCAAGTGAGAAACATGGGGGAATGAGGGCAGCAATACACCGAGTTGTTGTTGGTCAGTCATGGGGTTGCTGTCATCTTTCCACCATCCTTTCAACTTTGGCAGACGCCATAACTCGAGTTCTTCAAGGGAGGGAAAGAATGATTCTTGAGATTCCCAAGCTGCTACGCCACTGTGATTCCTACCCATTGTTGTATCCTCTATGTACACCAAATCGGGCAAATCCTCCAGTCTCAAAAATACCAGTTTAGGCAGTTTTCTTAGCACCGCTATGTTTTGCAACTTATGACAGGATTGTAGGTGGACACCAACAAGGTTGGGGAGAAATGTTAACAAGTTTTCTTGTCTTGCCCAACACGGCATTCTTCCTCCAGAATACCCTTCCAACTTCAAACCTTTGAGATTAGGATGGGGTTGGAGGTCCTCTAACAATGCCTCATCAAAGTTGCTGCTGGGGAATCTGATGGTCATCTTGGTCACATGTTGATGTTGACTAAGATATCCTTCTTTTTTACCATTTTGCACGATGTACCTAATATCTGCACCTGCGGGGATATAGACTTGAATAAACAACTCGCCTTTTATGTTCTTGAGAGATTTTATCTCCTCCAGCTGATCGATAAGGCCCCAATTCTCACAGGATGTTCTTTCACCCACAACAAGCAAAGGCAACTTCTGAAGATGACTCAACTTTCCCATCCTCTTTGGCATAGGAGCTAGTCGCCAGCAGTAGCTTGTATCCAACACTCTAAGCTTAGTTAATTAGTTTGCTCAAATCCTCCGGCAGTTCTCTTAGCTTCCTGCATCCCACTAACCTTAAGGTTTCCAAATTGTGCAATTTGGAAATGGAGTTTGGAAGCACCTCTAGATCATAATTGTAGGATAGGTCAAGATATCGTAAATGCACCAAACTTCCTATTGTATAGGGCAAGTTTTTTATGTCCAAATCCCTCAAATCCAATGCCCTTAAGCACGTCTAACTAGCCAGTAAGGTGCATAGATAAATTTCATAGTTGTATGGGCCCAATGAAGGACGACCATCAACTATGCGAAGACATGTACGAATCTTAAGACCTGCGAACGAGTTCTTTGTATGGACTGCAAAATGGGAGTAGGATAAATGCCTAACTTCAGCATTTACATTGCATGGGATGTAAATGGTTGCATGAATATCCTTCCCGGCTACCTCTAGTGCAATATCATGCATGAGATCATGTATTTTACAAGAGACAACTTCACCATATTCATCTTTTCGTACATCTTGGAAAAAACAGCGTTTCCACAATATAGAGAAATACTCCTCTCCTGCATCTTCTATGCTTTGTCCCTCATCCAATGGGACAACAAAGCCTTGTGCAATCCAAAGGCTAATCAACAACTCCTTTTGTATCTCAAGGTCTTTTGGGAATAGAGCACAATAACTAAAGCATACCTTCAATGGAAATTCAAGATAGTCATAACTAAGCTTTAGTATCGGCTTGATGCCTCTTTCACCCTGTTGTAGTCTTCCAAATCCCACCTCCTTAAGCGACATCCACTTTTGCTTCCCCTGGCCATACAGAAGAGTCCCTACAACCCTTATAGCAAGGGGAACATTAGCACACCTTTTGACAATCTCTTGTCCGATGCTAACTAAATCAGGGTTTGCTTGCTCGGGCCTTTCTCCAAAAGCTGCCCTCACAAATAGACGCCACGAATCCTTTTCTGACAATCCTTGTAATCTATATGGATGCTCATCACCTACCGCTATTGCCGTCCCTTCCGATCGTGCAGTCACCAAAACCCAACTTCCTCTTAGACCACTCATCAAGTACTTTTCCAACTCGAGCCATTGATCGCGCACCTCATTCCACAAATCATCCAAAACAAGAAAGTATTTCCTCCCCACTAGCTGCTCTCGAAGTTGTAGTTGCAAACGGTCCATTGAAAGATGCTCATAGTTCTTACCCGTGGCCGAATGTAGTATCTTACAAAGAGTAGTTTTCACATCCAAATGTTTCACATCTTGATCAGCAACAGAAACCCACATCCTCAATGGAAAATTCACCTCAATCCTTGGATCATTATAAACAAGTTGAGCAAGAGCAGTCTTCCCCAACCCTCCAATCCCCACAATAGCAACACAAGAAACATCCTTACCAACATCAAAACCCAACAACCTACACACAATATTCTCAACATCAGCACCTCTCCCTACAACACCATGAACATGCACACGAGAACAAGTCTCCTCCCTTCTCCTACGAATAGGCTGACAATCAAGCTTAAACCCAAACTGATTATGATTACTAGCAATGGCATCCAACCTCTTCCTAATCTCCCTAATCCCTTGGGATGTCTTACGAGCAACAGCAAGAGCATTGAATCGAGAAAACAGCACTCGTACCTTCTGGGATACTTTAGTACTACCCTTGACAAGCTTCTTGTGGTGTGCTAAAGTGAGAAACTCGTCAACCAAATCATCAGCATCAAAGACAACATGTTTGAGCTCTTGAATCCAAAGGTGGGATTGATGTGAGAGCTCAGCATGAAGGTGGTTGGATTCGGCATCGAGAAGCACGGCCTTGATGGTGTTGATGGTGCGTTGGAGATCGTTGAAATCCTGTTTGTAGCCAAGTATGGAGCAGAGGTCTCTCAGCTCTGAACACTGGAGGGTAGAAAACAGAGTTTGAACTGCAGATAGCAATGTTCCAACATCCATGAACACAATACTCTCAATGTGGAAGATTCGAGTAATGGGTGATCAGAATTTGACACAGGATTTGGATGTAGAAAGAGCTCAACAATGGACAAGTCAGGAATTTCAGTGTAAACAGAGCACTGGAGTTTCTGGGAAATTTCTTCTTCCTGTTTAGTCTTTGTTTAAGATACCAACACAGGAAAAGTCAATGCAACCCTGGGGTCATTTTTTATTGCAAATACACGGAGGATCTTTGGATCCATGGCATTTTTTCTCCAACTCCATTTTAACTTTTATTCCTGGTGTTTGGTAGCGAGGAAATTGTTTTCTTAAAAAATATTTTTTTAATTTTTCTAACATTTGTTATAATAAAGTCGGAAAATTATAGAAAAATGAATTTGACTTTCTTTGTTAAATCTAAAAAAATATTTGTCATCTTTGATTGGTCGATTGATTTTTCAAGAAATTTTATAATATGATAGGGTTGATTATAAAAGTGTAAATAGAATAGTTTTGAACTTTGTTTTTTTTTTATGTTACAATATATATGGTAATTAATGTTGACATTTTTCATTGCTAAATCTAACTAAAATTTAAGGGCGAAATTTGATTTCAATGGTCTAGCTTGAAATTTTATAATATGATATAGTTGATTTAAAAACGCTCAAATATGAATTTTTAGCTCTAAATATTTTTATTTGCGGTTAAAGTGGCTAGAGGGGCTCCCTAAGTGTCTCATATGTTTTTTGCGGATGATGCTTTATTCTTCACGGAGCTTGAGGTCGCCTCGTGTCTGGCCTTAAAGAACTCCAAAGATAAATATAGTTTTGCTTCTGGCCAGGTAATCAATGTGGGGAAATCTTCCATGTGCTTCTCTAAAAGGGCCTCCCAAGAGGATAGGGAGGGCATGAAGGTGGTTTTTGGGGTATCCAGAAGGGGGTTATTTCCAAACTTATCATTAGTGTACCATGTACTAATCAATGCGGGTAAGATGGTGCTAATCAATGCAGTTTTGGTGGCTTTACACCATCATATTTTGAGTGTGTATTTGGTTTCAAGGACGGTTGTGGAGAAGATTAATTCGATAATTCTTCGGTTCCTTTGGGAAAATTGGATGGAACTAAGTCAACTCACTAGAAGGGTAGGGTTACTGTGTTTAAACCAAAGGGAGCGGGTGGTCTTGGAATGTGTCATGTGGGCTACTACAATAAGGCATTATTGCTAAAGCAGGCAGAGAGAACTTGCTCAAATCAGGATTTGCTCATTTCCAGGATTTGGAAAGCAAAGTATGGTGTTGTGTCGCCGATAGAGAGAAAGGAAGATTGTAAAGTTCCACCTGGGTGTTCCATGACTTGGAGAGGATTATCGCAGGTGGTGGCTAAAACTAAGGATCGATTTAGGTGGAGTGTTGGTAGTGGGAGGCGAATTCGAGTGCTTGATGAGAGGTGGATTCCAAGTGGTAACTTGCAAGTTATTAATGGGCAGAATCAGAATCAGCTCCGAGACTTGACGGTTGACTCCTTAAATACTAATGATGAGAATGACCACCCAGTTTGGAGGTGGGATTATATTCGGCAGATATTTACAAGGGACACAGTGGACGAGATCGCTCGTATTTTTCCTACGCAACCAGGGGTGGATGATGTGCTGGTGTGGCCAGGTAAGACTAGCTCTAGGTATAAGGTGAAGGAAGGTTATTATGTTTTTCTGGTGATGGATACAGGGGTTGTTCAGCCTTCTGATGTTGAGTCAAGATTTTGGAAGTTGCTTTGGCATAGTGACTTACCATCTAAATGGAAAACTTTTGCTTGGCGTTGTGATGTTGATGCTCTTCCCACTAGGGAGAATCAGTGGAAAAGGAAGTTGGTGGAGGCAAAAGATTGTTGGTGCGGGAGGGTGCTGAGGATGTTGGGTACTTGTTTAGGTAGTGTACTATAGCTAGACATATATGGAGGGGTTCTCACTTGGGTATAATTCTGGATGCTAACCCATATGTTGGGTGGTGGGATTGGTTAAGGGGATGGTTTCTGTATCTGTCTAAAAGAAAGGAGGATGGTAAGCAACTGAATAGGGGGTTTGTAGGAACTATGTGGGCTATATGGAAAGCAAGGAATGTTGTGTGTATTGAAAAGGAGGATGTCTCGAAGTACTTCTTGGAGAATATGATTAACCATGTGGTGGCTGAAGAGCTACGTTGGAGTAAAGGAAGGAGTCAGGGAAATCAGAAGGAAAAGCAAGGTAATTTGGAGAGAACTGTGGAGTATGTATGGGGGTCGGCGGAGCTCCAGGAGGGCGATGGACTGTTCTTGGTGGATGGTGCTAAAAAGAAAGGCTCTTGAGACATGGCTGCAGCTTGGGAATATATGGAGAATGGGGTACCATTGGGAAGAGGGTCTCAGGTGGGGAAAGGGGAGTCACTGATGTACAGTGAGCTTCTTGCTAGAAGAGGCGGAGAGAAAGGGGGCTCAGTAAAGTTTATATATGGACGGACTCTACTTTGACAGTGGAGTGTTTGCTTGACATTAAAAGAGCACCTGTGGAATGTAGGTCTCTTTCATAGTGTTGCAATATTGCAACTGGAAAGTTTGGGTCAGGTAGAATTTTGAAGGTTCCAAGACAGCTTGTACATCTAGCACACAAGGTGGTCCAACAGGCCATTCGTAGCGTAGGCTGCATTATCTAGGTGGTGGATGGTGTGATTTTTTTTATAGTTTGTTTGTAGTTTGTTGCTTGTTCACTGTGTTGCGTTTGTTGTGTTTGTTATCTTGTCTTGCAAAAAAAAAAAAAAAAGTTTAAATTAAAAAAAAGAAAAGAAACAGAGGCGAGAGAGTGAGAGACTCTTCTTCTACGTCGAGACTTGAGACGCTCGGCATCTTAATCGCTCGCCGGTGCACGCCCTGCCGCTCCCGCTAACTCAGATCGTGCCGGCCGTCCTTCTTATCGCTGCAGATGATCTCCATCAAATATTCAAACCTGCAGTTCCGTACTTTTTGAACCTTCTCCAGTTTCTTTGTTTTGTTTTCGATTCATCTTTCAAGCATTCATGGCAGTGAAAGGTTCGAATTCGAAAGCCAAATCCAAAACGAAAACGATGATGAAGAAAGTATCAAAGATGCAATTGATATGGCCATTCTTCGTAATTCTCTTCATCCATATAATCGGCATTCTCCTGTTCACGAGAGGCTTCCTCCTCACTCGGACTGAGCTTCCTTATTACAGCAAATGCTCCGATGTTTCTCTCTCTCCTTGCATTCCTCCTCCATCACCTTCTTCATCTCCTACTCAACCTCATAATGGAACTTGTTGGACTAAGCCTGCTGTAGATCGCCTTGTCATCATCATCTTTGATGCACTCAGGTACTCCTCAATTGAAGAAATGCAAGTCAGCAAGTTAAATTGATTGGGTTTAGATTTGGTTTTAATTTGGAGTTTTGGTGATACGATCAGTTTTGGTTTTTTGTTTTTCAGGTTTGATTTTGTGGCTCCAAGCAGCTTCTTTCCAGGTAAGTTGTCGTTCAATTCAATACTGTTTTGTTGAGAATTGGACAGTTGATACATACTCGAAACAAACTCGGTCACCCTTTTGGAAATCGTCTGTGATAATGGCTACAATATTAACAGGAAGGCTGCATTGAATTTGTTTTTCCCTCCAAATAAATGTATTTAGAGTTGAATACAATCAAGTGTGGAATTGGTCTTGGGCATTAGAAGGAGAGTGTTTTGAACTTAGAATGGTGTCCCAGAGCATTTCGCTTCAGAGTTGGCTTCTTGTGGCATTAGGTGATATAGCAATTTGCTCCAAAGGTTGGATGGGATGCTTTGGCAAGGGTTAAGTCTCCTCGCATATGAATCTAGAATGTCGTCCCTGTGAAATGTGAATCTAGAATGTCAGCCATGTAAGGAGGCAATCTCAAAATAGCCCAAAACCCTTAAGCTCTCTGCAAGAATCACAGTAACAAAATACAAAAAGGTGACCTTTGTACCATGATCAAGAACTTGACACCAACTATACGGAGTTCTCAAGTAATAAAGTTTGAATCTTGAAGGGTTCTAGCCCTTGTACCAATGTTCGGAAAATATTACAGTGCCTCTCCTAAGACTTCTTTTCGCAGAGGATTGTAGGCTGGTTTTCATGAATGCAATCTCGTCCCTGCGAAGTGTGAGCAAAAAGAAGGAAACTGAAAGAACCGGGTCGGACTTTTGATTTAATTATCTGGGATGTTACCTTTGCTAATATTTACAGCACTTGTGAACAAGATAGTGGAATCTGACTTGTTCATAGTTTCTGAGTTTCTGGGTTCTGCATCTTTTGTCCTTGTTTCTTACTTCGGAAATTGCGCAGATGGTTTCTGTCTACGGCACTGATGGGAAGTGAGAGTTCTAGACTCTTTGACTAATAGATGGTACCATCTTCTATCTTTTGCAGAGAAAAAACCATGGATGGACAAATTACAGGTGATCCAAAAGTTGGCTGCAGAGCCTGGATTATCGTCTAGAATCTTTAAAGCTATTGCTGATCCTCCTACTACCAGTTTACAACGTCTGAAGGTAAAAGTTACTGCCTTGACATTTACCTTTGCTTGCCTAGAGCTGGTGCTGCATCTTCAGTTATGTGAGGAGTATTGTGATGGTCATATTATCCTGCTGCCTGGGGTGTAATTAACTCAAAATGAGCCTGATCCTAAGTGGTTCAGGCTCAACTTGGTCAGATATGAGCCAAGTTTGGGCTACAAAACTATGAAAGTTGGAAAGGGACAAGAAGAAAGAAGGTCTTAGGCTATCTTTGCCCTGAGACCATGTTGGTGATCAACTCAGGAAAATATAAGAAGAAAATAGAAGGGTAAACTCTGTTTGTTTACATTGATTGAATGGATGATTTTGGTTACAATTACAGAGTTGTACTTATAGAAGCTGTAGGTATAGAGAGGGATAGAAAAAATCATCACAACTAGCTGATAAACATAAATTCTATCGACAACTTTTTCCAGCACAAGTCACAACCCAATTTGTGTGTTGGAACTTGGAAGTACTTAGAAGTTGGGACTCTTTGCTGCATTGGTTGAACGGCTATCTCGGACTCAGTTTCACATTGCTTGAAGCTCAAGTTAGATTCAAAATTTTCCTTTTTTATTTTTTTTGGCCCTTGGGAAAAAAATCTAATTGAACAATTAGTTGCTTATCTAGCAGAGTTTATGGGTTGTTGTGGTGCTTGGTGATCATGATTCATGGATCTTCCTTAGTCTTTCCCTAGGAGCTTCTTATGAGTGTAAAGCTGTGTGGGAGCCTGTGGTTGAAAATCCAAAAGAGGTTAGCTAGATGGAGATTTGAGCTTTCGTCAGAGGTAGGTAGTGTGACCTTATTGCAAAAGGCCTCCTGGAGTCTTGCAATTTATTTCATGTCCTTGTTTAGCATTCCTATTAGGGGTGTGAGTCAATTAGAGAAATTCACGAGATACTTTCCGTTACCAACTTACCATGGATTCAAAAATCAAAATGTAGTCAATCCGTTTCGAAACAACTGCTAAGGAAGAGGGTGCGCTCTGGAGAAATGTGGGGAAGGTCCAGTATGCGGTTGATAGGTTTGTTTGGTGGAGCATGAACAGTCCTCATCTTCTTCGGTTCAGTTGTTGGAAATTGGTTGAGTGGTTTAGATGAGTAATGAGTTCAAGGTTTTTTTTTTTTTTTTTTTTTTTTTTTGGTGTGTCTCTTAAAAATAGGTACGATGTTTGCCTTTTTGTTCAGCTTGCAAAGATCTACATGCTGATCCTTTTTAGGGCGGCACAATCAAATGACACGTTCAAAAATTTGGTGGTGCACTTGGAAGGAGAGAAGCTCATGGATTTTTGAGGTCAAGGCTAGAACTTTAAATGATTTTAAACTTTACTTTTTGAGAACTTCGTTTACTCGGTGTAAATTTTTTGATGATGGTGCGAAGGTCACCTCAGATATTGTTGATAAGATGATAATAGAAAGCTTGGGGGTTTGCGGCTCTGGGAGTTTTTGAGTTTGCCTACTTTTGTGAATGAGTGACATCCCCTTGGTGTCCATTAATTTATCTTTTGATTACTTATAAAAAAATTCTCTATCTTGCAAAGGGAGAAAGCCTACTTTGCTGAATCTGTGTCTGAGATTTCAAAAGAGCACAAGGAAAATTCCAGAGTAAACTTTGTATATGTGACTGTGAGGCCATTGTTACTTTGTTAGACAAATTCTATGTGTGACTTGTCTTGTGGGCTAGCCAGGTGTCATATTGTGGAGGGGAGTAATCTTATCCTTGGATGTTGTGATGTAAACTTCCACTTCTGTAATTTCTTCTCTTTTTTGGAAAAATATTAACGATGATCATATGCCTATTCCTGAAAAACATTTCTGTATAACAAGCTTCTAGAAGTTGATTTCTAAACATGTAAATTCTTTCTGAAACAAAGCTCAAAACCACAGCAAGTTTAGCATGATAATTGGGGCAGTGACAATTATCCAAGGGGAAAATTGAGCAAGCAGGTCAGGCTAATATTTTTTTGTTATATTGTATAGGTGTCTATATTTGTAAAGAAAAACAGAAATTTTCTTGTGTCACATGTTAGGAAGATTGCTAATTCTTGCTAAAGGTATCCTCATGAAATGACGTAGGATTAATGGGCTTATTTAGTAACTTTATACTGCCATGTTTACTTTCTTTTTACTTATTCTTTCTTGATTGTTTTGTGTGTGAGTGGGTTTGGGGGGGGGGGGGGGGGTTTACACATTAGCTTCACTATTTTGTGAATCAAGATGATGCCTTGTTAATTACTGTTGACTCAGACTTTTAGGGCAACACTACGTTCTTTCTAGATTTTAGCTTGTGTTTTGAGTTTCTTCGGTAGTTGGAGTCAAGTGCTCAATAGTGGTTGAAAATGCTCTTTTGGATTGCACTTTTTATTTTCATTTTTATTTTATGAGAGCATAAGGGCATGCTGATTTTTGTGTTTTCCTCTTGTGTACATGGGTAACACTCCCACAAGCTCCATTAGTATGTGTGTTTTGATTGTGCATCAAATGTAGGCAAAAAAAATTCAATCTTGGTGATGTTGTGTTTTCCTTTTCATCAAAATTAAGCTTGTGGAATGACACTTCTTTTATCTCTTCTTTGCTTGTGGTTTACTTGGTTCTTCAATATTATTTAGGGCTTGACAACTGGTGGTCTACCAACTTTTGTTGATGTGGGTAACAGTTTTGGTGCCCCTGCTATCGTGGAGGATAACTTCATTCAGCAGGTTTTATCTTTACACTGCCTATATATATTTTTCTCTCTTCTTTTTTGTGTAAGCTGTTATTCTCAATGCAGATTGTTCCTTAGTCTCTGATAATGAGCACTTTGATTTCACTTTTGCATTACCATTACCATTGCCATTCATTTTATTTAAATAAAGCAAATTTTATGGACTTAATGCAGTTGGTTGAAAATGGAAAGCGAGTAGTGATGATGGGCGATGATACGTGGCTGCAATTGTTCCCGCATCATTTTAATAAATCTTTTCCGTACCCATCCTTTAATGTTAAAGATCTTGATACGGTATGTCTTGCTATATTTACCCGCTACTTATGTTAACCATAGGGTTTGGCTTTTTTTAAGTATTGATGTGGCGTTTCAAGCCTGAAAAGTTTCTCCTCTTGCTCAGGTTGACAATGGGTGTGTCGAGCACTTGCTTCCGTCTCTTTATGAAGGAAATTGGGATGTGCTGATTGCACACTTTCTGGGAGTGGTATGCTTGGCTTCTAATTTCTTTGGTTTATATTGTTTTCTTGTCTTGCCTAGGTCTAAGTGGAAATGCAGAAGTGGATTTTACCCTTGCACAGGCTTTTGTGACTGTCTTGGTTCTTGTATGTCATAACTATATGCATGACTACAACTTTGGCAGCAACAAATAGTACGAATTCCCTGGAGGTTGTTCTTCATTACTCCCCCTGCAAGACTAGAACCGGGGGGGAACCAATCCTTTCTCATAAAATCCGGATGGAATTTTGGGATCTTTTAGGAATGCAGGTTTCCTTTGTTAACATTTTTGGCGATGTTTTAGATTGGATATAGCTGTTACTGTACTGGAGAGGATCCATTCAGAGAACTGCCTTGCTGCATTTATGCATGTATTGCCTATGTGTTCGGCATGCAAAATAGTCTTGCAATGGTTCCTTTAAGTGATATTACTGAGGAAAGGTGTAGTTTTGCAATCTGTCTTATGTTTATTGTGAGGAATTGTCCTCTTGTCATCTGCAGTCTTCAATCGGTTTTTGGTACTGCTGTGCGATAAACATGGTAGAGCAATTGGCACTCAGAATGGAAACTAGGTAGTGGATGATAAGAATGTGGAAGTAAATGAATGTTTAGGAAGTGTGTTTTTCAATATGGAGAAATCCTTGTATTCTAACTTTTTTGGAAATTTAATTTTATACTTAGTTCTGGATGACTCATTGGTAAAAAATGTTGATTTGTTGTCTTTATCAGGATTTACCTTAAGTCTATTTAAGATTGTTTTAGGCAATTTGTTTCCACTCTTTGAGTATTAATTCTAGATGGCATATTGGACTTCGACTCGAGTACCGACCAGTTAACTGAAATAGGGCTAGCTTGTCTTTTTTATTCAAACTTGGGTGCAGTGGTCCTAACTGAACTTGACCCAGAATATCTTATCAACACTGCTTGTATTTGGAACACAAGTTTATTGGACCAACCTTCAATAGCTCTCTGATTGTGGTGTGAGCTAAAAGTGGCCTGAACAGAAGTTTCATGATCCAAGACATGTGAAATCAACCCATCCTGAACCTAAACAAATGACCTGTTTGCCAAGTCTATAATTATATCATGAGTTTTACGTGTCCTGAATTTGTAGGAGTTTTAGATTAATTCAAAAATAAAAGACTTGAATGATTTGAGATTCATGTCATGGTTTTCCCTTTAACTTGTTATCAAACATAACAGTTTGCTATATGCAGGTTGGCTTTTAAGAGTGCCAATTTGTATGTGTGATCAAGCTTGTGTATTTTTATTTTTGTATGTTTCTGTATAGCATGTGAACCTTTTATGTATCAGGATCATGCTGGGCACATATTCGGTGTGGATACACAACAAATGATTCAAAAGTTGGAGCAGTACAATGGTATAGTAGAGGTCAGTTTGTCATATGTTACGTTCGGTAGTTCCTTGTCTGTCATGTAGGATACTTAGCTTCAGAAAATGGTCACTAGAATTGAGCACACATATAATTCAATCAGGCCTCATTTAGAGGAGCCTATGTTACACTGCTTGTCTTAGTCAAGGCTAGATCCACAATTTGGACAGTGGGATTTGAATCTACTGGATTATATAAGATAACACTATAACTAATCTTGTCGCTTGTCAATAAATTTTAATAGTATCCATAACAAAAAATTATACACTAAAGTGTCATTCATACTCAACAATACTTTTAGAATTTAAAAGAAAAAATAGCAGTGAATCACGTATCGTTAGCTTTAAAACAAACTTCCTCTTTTGGTTCTCCATATTCTAGATATAAACTTTTGAGTTTATTTTATTTGGAATAATTAGACAACTAACTGAACAAACAGTGTATATAACAGAAGTAAATCATTAGTAAATTTACACAAATAAATCAAGTAAATTGCTCTGTTATTGTGAACTGATAGAATCTAGATTCTTTATTTCAAGTCAATATTTGGCAACTAACATGCATGCTACTCAGAACCGATCAAATTACCCAATTAAGTAGTTCTATTCTTCTATATCCTATCAGGCAGACTAGCTAAAATTACCCAATTGAGGTGGTTGGTTCTTTGGAGGCTGAGTAATATTCATTTTCTACCATCCCAACCTCTCTTAACTTTTTGCCTTGCTATTATTCCAAGGGGATCATGTCCTTTCAATATATCTCTTTATTACATATTAAAAGAACGGAAGAATCTTTGCTGTTTCTCTGGATTTTTCGCTTGTCTTTCATTATTTTTCCTTTTGTCCTGATTGAGGATTTCTTTTCTGTATTTCTACATGTTTTTCTAGTAGTTATTTGCCATTTTTTTCATGTCTGAATGTGATTACCGCTGATTTCTAGAAGTCTCGCTGATGCCTTTTAATTTTGGTGTTTTATTTTCTGTTTGCAGGAAGTCGTTGAAGTGCTGAAGAGCCAGTCTGGACCAGGTGGCCTCCATGAGAATACATTTTTTGTTGTGATGGGTGATCATGCTCAAACGTTGAATGGTGATCATGGTGGTGGAAGTCCGGAGGAGGTATGATATGTACCGTATTGTTTTCAGCGTTAGTATTGTGAGTTCATTTACTTGCTGCTTAATATCGGACTTATAATGCAGGTTGAAACATCAATATTTGCCATGAGCTTGAAGCCTGCCCCGTCTGTATTGCCGCAGGAACTTGATTCTGTATCTTGTGGATTGAATACGGTAATATCTCGTCCCTTTATTCATGTTCTGATTGTTGTTTCACTTGTTTATATGCTTCATGAAATGAGATGTGAATTGCACTGGAGAATATGCTTCATTGTGATTTACTCTCTGGTTTTGTGATATATGTGAACTTGGCTTTGCTTTGTTAAGCTTCAGGCTACCTTTTTTTTTTTCTCATCTGGGATTATGAACATGTAGGAGTTCTGTCATTGTCTCTTCTTTGTTTCATGAAGGGCTATAATCACTAGGCCTTAAAAATAGAAATAAGAATTTACAGATGAGAAAAATTGAGATTGTCAATCGTCATCTATGGACTGCTTGCTTTTAATATGTGTTCTAATGTTTTACAACCTTTGCTTCTAAAATTATCATCAGGATGGAATTTTGACTGCATGTTTCTGGCTTTAGTGCTTTTTCTTTGAGGCATTGAATGCATTCCTTGCAGAAAATTTGGTATTTTCCAAATGCATGACTAGAAATATGGGTTTTCTAAATGTAAACTGTGCTAGAAGGTCTCACAAACGTTTTATTCTCATTTAAAAGGAGGGAGGCCTGTCAATTCCCTCTCATACATAACCTATGATGCAATAGGCTTCTAGTGGCTTTGGCCACTGGGATATAGGGAAGGAAAATTTTGTGCAACAACCTATTTAGATATTTTGTGTCTCAAGTATGCCTGAGCTCATTTTGATGACTTGTTGTGGATGAACTGTTTGGTCAATGTTTACTAGTTGAATCACGATTTTACATGTCACGCTCAAATTCATAATAGTTACAAAGAAGGGTTGCATATGCAAGTTGGGTTTTCTGAAGTCAGATTAGCCATGCTACCTTGTGGTCTACCACAATTATCAGATATAGGTTGGTTTGTTTGGGTTTCGCTGCATCATTCTAGTTCTAATGATCTTCATCATTTCTGAAAAATTTCAGGATGCTAAGCAGATATGCGTGGGCACCATTGAACAGGTTGATTGCCCACACCTCCTTTTTTCCCAAAAAAAAGGGACATCTTGGAGTTAAGCTGATGCATTTTGTACACATCTGATTTTTGATTTCCAGCTTGATTTTGCGGCCACGATGTCAGCAATGCTTGGGGCCCCTTTTCCTTTTGGAAGGTGCAGTGTAAGCATCAAATCAGCTTCTACTTCGCTCACTGCTTTTCCAATATACTGTTTCCATTTATTCATATACTTGTGTTATAAGATGGCTATAAACTTGGTTTATATACTAGCTTAATAATATGGCCAGTATTAACGAAAGCTTGATTTAGTTGATTGAAGCTTTGCTTTGTCTGTTATTGAAAAAAATTATATTTTCAACTTAATTGTGATGAACTAAAGCAAAATGCCTCATTAAACCTCCTCTGTTTCTTTTCAATGGGGAGGGAGAACGGCTTGTGATAAACTATCGTACTTATTGTTCAATAGCAAATTAGACTGCTACTGTACCCTTCTATCTCTATCATGTCATTGGAAAGATATAGGAGATGATCAAAAGATATGAAAAACCCTTAGCCTTGTAGATGCAGCACCTCAGATGATCAGTTGATCACATGATCTGTAGCTAAACATTAATGGAGTGTTGGTTCTGTTAATGCTGCTTAGCCATCAAATTCAATAACTAGTGTTCTTTGTTGTTAGATGTCAGTCTTGCAATTTCCTTCTATCATACATACTTGTTCATGTTTGAACTATGTTGCAAATGGATGAAACCCTTACCAAACAAGTTGGATTCAAAGTTTCAAACTCAGTTTAATTGTTAAGTAATTTAGAAATATATCCAAATGCTAAATGAGCATAGATAAATGCTGGACAAATGCAACTAAAGCTCAAGGGGGGTTGTTGATACCGTTCAATCTTATTCAATAAGGACTAGCCGACTAGGATGATAATGATTATGTAATAGTGTATCCGACTAGTTTTAGAAAGAATGTTTCGTTTTAGATGATTGATATCAAGCTTTACTTTTAGGTCTGTTGGATTGATATGCCATATAGCAGTACAGATATAGAAGTGGTGTCATGTTGTGTGACATGCAATTCGGCAAAACACAGTTTATAATGCTTGAAACGATATTTCCTCAAGTAATGACCTGTCGAATACCTAGTTGCAGCTATTGGACACTTGTTGAATAAAAAATAGGGCTATTTGCAATGTTTTTTTTAATTATTTCTTGTTTTCGATGAGCAAAAGGTTTTTTTGAATTCTTATTCAAAATCCTTAGTCCAAGTTGAATGTAGTTGTACATCTAGTCCGAAGATTTCTTACGAAATCCAGTGCCAAATTGTTTAATCTTCATTAGTCATTTGTTTCAACTTCATTGTTCATTAGTCCTCACCCTGCATTAACATATACAATTTTATTTCAACCATATTTAACATGAATTCATTTTCTCTACCGATGTTATGATGTTTCAGCATTGGGCGTGTTAATCCACAATTGTACTCCCTGGCTGCTGGTGGTTTGCTTTCTGAAGTTACTAAGACTAATGGTGAGCATGAGATCGAAAGTCCCACAAATCTCTCTATGTTGAGATGGATGCAGCACTATGTCAATGTCCTGTGCATCAATGCTTGGCAGGTAAACTGGTTCAAATCTTGCTTTAACTTAATTGGTCATTTTATTTTTCCTTCTCTTTTTGTGATGTTGGGGAGTTAGTTTGCGAGAAGGAGATTAGTGTCGTAGCCCTACAGGAAAGTGGGTGATATGAGTAATTTGACATGTGAAGACCATCTCAATTATATACCTGAAGTTAGACATCTGTGAAAACTTGAAATGGGTGAGAGTAATTGAACAATGCGCAGTGAGTCTCATCTCATAAAGTGTCATGCAAGCAATATAATGCTGCTTCTTAGTAGGAAGGGGTTAAGTGCTATCATCAGAAGATCGAGAAATGCATTTTCCTGAAGAAGCTAAAGCTAGGAGTTAGCTACAAAACAATCAATTATAAAACATGCAGTTGGCTGCAATCTGGAGATTGTGGTGCAGGTGAACCACCTATGATATAGTGGTTCCTACTTCCTAGCTGACCTCTCATGCTTTTGAATTATATGTTAATTGAAAACATTTTATTGTGAGAGTCATAGGCTGAGGAAGTTAGAATATCAAGTTAAGGATGTTGCAAACACCTGGAGGGTCTGCAATGGGATTACCTAAATTTCTCATGTGGCTTACATGTGATTAGAATCAATCCTCAAAATGAAGTAAATTCAGATATTTCTCTATGTTGTGGCCCTCAAAACTCAAAAGGAAGTAAATTGATGTGGTCCTCAGTACTGAATGACTGGATGTTGGTTGGGAGGAGCAATTTTCTGAGGCATAAATGCATGATGCAGATGAAGCAAATGATGTTCTTGAAAATGAGGTTCTCAAAGCCTTTTGGTGGGCTACATGGAAGGAGAGAGATCTACGATATTTGATGATTCCATGCTCTACTTTTGAGGATATTGCATGTATAGGGGCGCTCAAGGGTAATAGAAAATTTGGATTTAAGATTTTGTTGAAAATTTTCTGAGGTATAAATGCATGATGCAGATGAAGCAAATGATGTTCTTGAAAATGAAGTGCTCAAAGCCCTTTGGTGGACTACATGGAAGGAGAGAGATCTACGATGTTTGATGATTCCAAGCTCTACTTTTGAGGATGTTGTATGTATAGGGGCGCTAAAGGGTAATAGAAAATTTGGATTTAAGATTTTGGGAAAATATAGTTGATGAGATCTTGAGGCATAATGTTTTGCATCTGGCCCGTTTTGTATGTTGGTAGCATCCCCATGGTGTCCTTGCAGTATGTCTTTTGTTTACTTATAAAAAGAAAACAAAAAAAATTGATGTGCCCAAAGCAAGTGGCATTTTGATCTAGGCTGGTTGGTTTACTAAGGGGTATTAAGCCCTTTCTTGGATCCAAATTAGAATTCAGTCAGGAAAGGCATAGGGGCAATGAGATTAGCTGGCTGCCTGGCTCTGGGTTATAGATGCTGACATCATGTCACGTGAAAATGGTGCTACTTCTGGATGAATAAAAACAATAACTAGGAAAGGGAGTTGGATCTACACTCTAGAAGAAACTTAGAGTTGTGAAGAGGCTGCGTCTGAGAGAAAGGCGGGGAGTTCTCTTGATCAAAAGTGTGTGTTGTAAGAAGACGGAGGAACAGTGAGATTCTTTGATTCATTGCACAAGGCCTGGTAGAAGGTATTAGCCATGAATCTATGATCTATTAGAGTCTTGAGGAAAATTGCAGGCTTAAGAGCTTCTTGACAACATGTAGAGGAACAGAAATTTGGCTTGAAGAGAGAAATAAAGCAGAATGAAGCGTCTCGAACAAGCTAATTGAAGGGTAAAGAATAAAATAGGAGCTTGATGCGTTTATAGATGATTCGATAATAGTATTTGTTGGCTGCAATGGTTTTGTTTTGCCTGTGAGCTTGATGTGATTTTTCTTGTATAGGACTTAGTTTTCTATTACATCCTGCTGAGTACAATATATGAATCGAATAATTTGGAAGGTGTTTCCGATGTTGATATTGAGAAAACTATCACCACACTTGGTGTTATGATACAAATACCACACAAACACCAAGTAATGGTGGGGTAAAGCTGCACTTGGTGAGAGAAATGCCACACTTCAAACAGAAGAAATGGCATCATATAAATAGGCAAGGTGGATGCTGCAGGAAGACTCCTGGCATAATCCCCAACTTAAAGAATGTGAAATACCCGTAATAAACATGATGTACATGCCCAAAAAAAACATATGAGAAGCTTATTAAAAATAGCAGCCTAAAAGCCACCAACTGCCACTTAAATTGCTACTGATACGTGGCCTAACCTGCTGGTGATTGGAATACCATAAAACCAAAGCCAAAGAATTTTGTTTGATGATCATGTGATAGAATTGTAAGGTATCCTCCACACTAGTTGGTTTGTTGGCATTCAACATGGCAATATTTTGCGCAAGTGGCTTGGTGGGCTGCACTTGACCATTAGATAGAATTCACCAGAATGAGAAGTTAATGGGCCCATGTACACCTGACAATTAGGTCAGGTGTGGGTTGGATCATTTATGGATTAGGTTCCTTTTGGATCACTTTATTTTTAATCTAATTATCTTGTCTTTGCGGAAACAAATAAATTTGGTGAAAGATAAATCCAGGTTATTTCCAGTTCGAGCATTACTTTTGGCATTCTTTGGATCTGGTTCGAGTGGGTCGTTTGGGTAAGGTCAGTTTTTCCAGGTTTAGGCCCATGTAGAAAATAATCTTGGGCCACCACGCCTACCACATCTTCTCCACTCTGCACTCTCTACATTTTCTTTCTTTGTGGCATCAAGCATTTTTATATCTAGAAGTGGACCATTATACGTATTTGTGACATTCATAGGTCCATGGAGGTTCATCGTGGTTTGTATGCTATTTTTATCATGTACAAACACCCATGCACACACACACGCACAAGAACATACTCTTGCATGCATGCACTAACATCAAAGGAAAGGGCCAGCAAATGTACTGTCTACGAGGGGAAAATGAGAAACTGTGTTAGTGCTAGCCAAGAGATCTCTTGTCCTTCTTTATGCTTAGATCCTCGAGTAACTGGTTAACACGACATTGATGTAGGTCAAGCGATACATTGATGTGTACTCAGCTTCATCAGTCATTGGATTCCCCTCTGAGGATTTGTTGGATGTTAAAGACATGTACTCTGAGGCCCAGAAGAATTGGTTGCTTGTTGCAAAAGATTTATTGTCGTGCAAAGATGAAAACTGTGCCGCATTACCTGCACTGAAGGAGCAGATTGATATATATCTACAATTCATAGACCGTGTTATAGGGCTTGCGCGATCAAAATGGACTGAATTTGACCTAAAGCTCATGGTTGTTGGCCTGAGCATTATATTTCTGTCTCTTCTTGTACAGCTAGTTGTTATTGGGAGAGCAATTAAGTTTTGTGGGTCATCTGTCGCAGCTAGACCTACAAACCCATCAGTGGGGTTAGTGTTTGCAATATTCGTCGTGTTGGTACGCGCGAGCAGTTTCCTCTCAAATAGTTTTATATGTAAGCTTCTATTTTTTGATACGGTGGTTTCATGGATGCACATCATCCTATTACTGACAGTATAATGCCTGTTTCATTCCGTGATATTCAGTGGAGGAAGGCAAAGTTGCTATATTTTTCTTCGGGACAGCTGTGATCCTTGTTTTGCGGTATTCTGTCCTGAAGGCAAAGATGCTATCAGAAGTATGTCATTATTTTCGTTGTCATTTCTGGGATTCCTCTTCCTTGCGTTTAATTTGAAGCTGTGTTATTAAATGTGATTACTTACTCCCCCTTCCCAACTCCTGGTTGTATTCTATACTTTTGGTGTAATATTAGTGATTAGCAGTGTTTCCGCTCCTAACAAATATTCCTTTCCCCCCAATATTGCAGGCAACGTCATTAGTATTTTTAGTCTGTGTACTGAGATTTGTTATGGAATTTGGGCTATCAAAGCAGGGGCCTAGTTCCTTGAATCTTGCATCAATGGTTGGGATTCCGCAAGATCATCCATTTTGGATAGCTCTGTCCTTCATTTTTCCTTCTTTGGCCCTGTTTGCTCTGGGATATATGTTGTACAGGTGCATCTCTGAAAGCCCCAGTCTGAGGATCGAAAAGTATGTTATCCTGACCACCATTCTGTGCTATGTACTCATATCGGTATATTGGGTCATGGAAAGTGGACCAAGTTTTCCTCCTGAAGTTCACCGTATCGGAAGAATTTTCATACCTAGAATGATATATGCTGTTGGGATTGAGCAACTGACATTGTTAGTAATTGGTCGATTGCTGCGTGGAAAGAGGACATCCCATCTCCAAAAGGACCTTACAATTAGGACGGTTGCCATGCTCTCTGCGTGGAGTTCTACTATCATACTACTGCTGGGAAAACAAGGATCCTTGGTTGCTTTAGCAAGCATCAGTGCAGGTCCTCTCAATATATCCTCTGTAGCCTAGTATTTATCATGAATGATGTTCATACCGTAGTTTCCTGATAGAAAGAATATCAAGTGTGACGCCTCATCCTATTTGCAGCATGGTGCATTACAAGATTAGAGAACCTTGACCAAGCTGGCAACGGCAGCACCACGAGCTCTTTGACCTTTTATCCTCTTCCTGTAACTCAGTGGAGCCTTCTTGCCGTTGCTTTGTTCTTCTGCACGGGCCACTGGTAGATATCAACTTTGCTGATTGATATGCTGGCTTCTAGACAAAAGCCATAGTTGCTCCTCTCTTCTACACAATATCCTTTTTCTTTTGAGGCATCTCTTTATTTTTGGTTCTGTTTTCTTTGTCTTCTTGTTAGGTGTGCTTTTGATGGCCTCCGTTATGGTGCTGCATTTGTGGGGTGAGTGTCTTTCCTCTTCTAATTTTTGCATTCTGTTTGACATCAGGAAAATTTGGTGATACACAGCAGTTGTGGCATGCATCTGATAGAGAACAGGGTGGTTTTGAGGCATATATTTGCTAGCTCTTAAAGTGCAATGTCTTTGACCTTGAAATAGCTAGTTGCTGGTCACGATTCTCTAAATTTCAGCAATGCGTGAACCCTAAAATTGCTCTGTCATGGTTGTGATTTGCAGATTTGATGAGTTCATGCTTGTTCGACAAGCAATTCTTCTAACTATTGACACGTTTGGTTTCTCTCACTTGCTACCCATTTTCGGCCTCCCACTTCTGGTTTCCCAAAGACATTTCAGTGGTCAAACAAAGCAGAGTAAACTCCATATCTCTGCACAATTATGTCAGGTAAACCAAAACCTGGAATCGCATGTGACAGAACCGGTTTTCTTAATTTTTCCTACTTTGCTTACATGTTGCCTGTTAATTTCTTCCTGCCATCACATCTTTCAGGTCTTTCTAATGTATGGATTGATCACAACTACTGCACTGGCCTTCACAGCTCTGTGTGTAACAGTTCATAGGCGGCATCTGATGGTAATCACATCCAGTTTCTTCTTTCCATATGTTGTAGATTCATGTTTTTAATTGCAGAACTAATGACAACCATTCTGGTTGACATGTAGGTATGGGGTTTGTTTGCCCCAAAATATGTGTTCGAAGTAGTTGGCCTCATCCTGACCGACGTCCTTACATGTTTGGTTGCACTTTACTATGTTGATCCTGTAGAAGTAGAAGAATACCCCGAGGATAACAGAGGTTCTTGAGAATTTTCTACTCTTCTTTTTCCACTCTTTGTGAAAATTTTTGATCCTAGGTTAACTAGATTCAACTTCAAACTAGTTCCTTCTAAAAGGTATTTCTTTTTGAGCTAGCTGTCCCTTCCAACATTGATGCCTTTATTTATTTATTTTTTTTCCTGTTCTTTAGTTGTTTCTAATTCCATATTCTAGGGTAAAGTTTCAGGTCTAGACCTGAAATGTTCTTTTTTTTGTTTACTTGTTTTTTTGTATACGTATTTTAATTTTTTTTTGCATATTTATAAATTATGTATGCGTATGATATTTGTCTTTGGATTTCTCTCTCTCTCTCTGTATCATCTCTACTTTTCCATGAAATAGTAAATAGTGAACTATTTTAAAATATTAGCTAAATCGAAATTTTGGGAAAATTGTTTTATCTTAGGAGTAAGACTATCACATTAGACTCTTTCATAGTCCACACCCAGTACCCATTTTGCAGGGGATTTTTTGGGGTATTGGATTTAACTTTGTCTATACCTCTTGCTTTCATTGTGGGGTAAGGACTAGAGTCCAAAGTCATCAACATAAATACCCTGTTTGAATTGATACCCCGTTTGAATTGGTTTGGACGCGTTATTCTATTCTACTCGTATGCTATAAAATTTGCAAAGCTGTGTGACTGTCACGAACATAAATGGACCATAATTCAAAACTATAACCATCAGATTTGGAATTTTACACTTTTACCTTAGGAGCGTGGTATTCAAACCCTTAGTAAAAAAATGAAAATTGTCAAATTTGTTGATCGTTCAATACACATGGAAGGAACTGTAGTACTAGGTGAAATGACTGCCACCTTCCAAAACATTTATACTTCAACTCTTCTTTTCACATTGTTATACTTGTCTACATGAAACATATCAATTTTATTTATAAAATACCAAATGGCATTCATGAGAAACGTCATTTCATACATAAATGTAATGTAATCTTCTCATGCATAAATGTAATACATCGAACGATCCTAAATATAATACATAGGGACACTTTTCTTCAAATTATTATTGCGACAAATTGATCTTAGGGTCTGACATTTTGACAACCTTATCATTTGTCAAGAAAAATCTCTGATGACACATTCATGTCATTGGTCTCGAGAAAATACATATATATGGATGGCTACATCTGCTTCTCCAGTAGTACATTTGATAAAATACGAAACTCAATTTCTTCCCCAGCACTCATCGGCAATGTGGCATGAAACCCTAAATCTTAAGGTGCAAGTAAATTAACATTTTTTCTCACCCTTGCTAAATTTTGTATACCATATCATGACATTAAAAAAAAAAATAAAGAAGAAAAAAATGAGTTGGGTTTCAAAGATGAGAGAAAACCAAATTGTGGCAAGTTCTGTCACAAGGGTAAGGGCAATCAATAACTTTGGTCTCAACCCGGTCGAAGTACCAATTTCCAATTGACTGTGCAATCCCCTGCATATTCATCAACGCAAGCGAGTAAGTTCTCAGTTTTGAAGCATTTACTTCTGTTTTCATTTCCGTCCTAAAACATTCTCGGTTTTCGGGGATACCTTATTTCCAATATGAGGCGAATCAGTAGCAAACCATGTATCCTGTCTTTCCGTCTGGCAGTGAGCAAAGCACGAGTTGATGAAATACCCGTTTTTTCTGTATTTTCCAAAGCCTCTAATGGCCCTCAGCATCTCGCTTCTGAAACCTGTTTCAAACAATCAGTTTTTGTAATTTACTGAAATGCAAACTGACAAAATTACAAAACCAACAATCAAAATGTTAAAGGAAGAACATGAAAGTAGCAACTGTAGCCGTGGCGCACCTTGCAAAAACTGGATCTGGTTTCCGCTGCAGTGTGCATTATTTAATTTGCAACTGTGCCAGTTTCCGTGGGGGTCAGCAGCTGGAGGTGCTAAACTTGCCTGAATCTGGTGTAAGCAAAAAAAAAAAAAAAAAAGGATCCTCTGTAAGTCATTGGCTTATAACACCCTTAAACACAAAGCTGGGCATGTTCGATGACCGATCTATACCTGATTACTCGACCCAAACTTAAGCAACCTGATTTAGAGGTGAGTTTTAATTGATTCAAAGTGACCAAACATATCCAAGGTGGGTCTCGGGACAATGATCTGTTTTGATTCGAGTTCAGTTAGCGGTAGCATTTGCTTGATGAGCTTATTTGCCAAACTATCAGTAAACTTCTAGTCCCGAATATTCCATCAATAAACTCTAACCTAGTTTGAAAGAAATCACTATTGAACATGCATTCGCTGCATCAAAATTCTTATTTTTGATGAAAATATGGCCCTGTGGAGCAATCGACCAAGCTGTGATTTTTACGCAGTTGACGTTACTGCACTGTGTAAATTGAACAGGGTGTCTTTCATCTGAATCAAAATTTAGAAAAAAAAAAAAAAAGCTCATGACGCTCACCTGCCAAGAATCGTACGCTGCATTGACAAGAAATAGTGGAGTCCTGACACTTGCTATGATACGCTGAGGGAAGAAACACTGATAAAAGAAAACACGGATATTTTGAGTGAATGATTTTGTCCATCCATCAACATAGGCTGTAAGTTTCGATAGCAAGAGGCATTACCATAGTTGGATTAAACCGGCTAGTACAACTCCGGGGAAGTTGCCCTGCTACCCCCTGTAAGTTTTGTCCATCAACATAGAATTTGAGTGAATAATTTTGTCCATCAATGTAGACTATATGATTTAGATGAAGAACTCTCAATGATACCTGCAAGTGCACGAGACCCCCAAATAATCTTCTCATTGTGCGATGACCAGATACGTCAAGTCTGCAAGACCAAATACAACGTTAACTTACATTTACACTGATACATCAACTCTTCACATTCAAATACAGCATCAACTTACATTTATGCTGATGATTGTCATCGTTTCTCGATTAATGTGTTATAAGGCTTACTAAACTGCTTGAAATAAATGAAGTATTAGACATTCCCGACTGTAGTAAACTAGGTTGAGTTTGCCTAAGCTTTTTGTCTTCCCAATCTGTTTTAGTAAACTAGGTTGAAGGCCCAATAATTGGCTGTAAAAACTTATACATCCTCTCAAGCATGCGGGTTGCTAAAATTCAAAGACGAGTGATGTTGCTTAGAAAGAGTCAATACCAATTCTAAAAACCATCTCAGTAAAAAGCTTACTCTAATGGTTGAACACTCGGTGACAGGTTTTTGTACTCTTTAATATGACCCTGCATGTGATTGCCCTTTAGATTTTACAGCGTGAAAGTTGTAAAGGCCCCGGAATAGGTTATATCTATGTATATATGAACTTATTTCAGATTATCGAGGGAGTATGTATGACCTAAGTACATGACATACGAGAAATAGGAGCTTACGCATCAAGGAATAGGCCAGCATCACTTAAACACTTGACTCTAGTATTCCGGGGGAAAAATCCACGGAATTCATCACAATGCAGTATCGTAGCCAGGCCACCAGCCGAGCATCCAGAAAGAAGAGCCTGCATGCATCATTCACATTTAGACACTTGCAGATCCACAGATATTCACAGACAGACCATAAATAAGAGTGAAATGCAGTACCTGATTGGCATGCCGCATCCCTTGTGACATCAACTCTTCCATGGCAGCTTCCCATATGCGTTGCCCTCGAAAATATAAATTTGCTTCCTGTCAGTTCCAACGAAAACAATTCTAAATCTTAGGCTCTGATGAATATATTACTATTTGCAGAATTTAAATACTCGTGGAGGTGGTGACGATGCATTCATGAGTATGACATGGGGGTTTCAATTGAACAAAAGAATATTGAAAAAATAGGAATCTTGTGCATTGTAGCCGACGAAAACAGAGTGATAATCTTCAGCATGTCTCCTTGCTGAGAACTTCACTCATTCATACTGGAACTTCTGCATCCAAAATGACATTATATGGGTGGATTTTCTTACAATAGTTAACCATACCTGATTTTGACTGTCACCGCTGAAGGAGGCGCCATCACAGTAACGAATTTTAACTCTGTTCCAGTTGTAAAAATCTGAAAAAGCAATTACAGAAAAATCACAAACCCATTGTTGAAAACATGTGTGGTTGCATAATTCAAAACATGGTGTATACCGGGATTTTCTGAAGCCTTGTTGCTAAGTATCCCCATAAATGGTACAAACTTCTCCATGTATTTTGAGGAGCCGTGACGTGTAGTCTTCCTATAAGCACAATTTCTTATAGTGTCACACCAACCTCCCCCCTGTTATCATCTCAAGTGACAAAGTCAGAAATGGAAGCAGCAGCCAAACAAGGGGGAATTGAATCCACTTGAAGAGCATGCCATTGCCAGCCAACTGTGGGATCAAAACCGGCAACGTCAACATGTCATCTCAGTCTGAAGAGTCAGATTTTGACGCACCTCGAGTTGAACAAGCCAACTGTTTGCTCCTGATCCGTATCCTCGGTGCAGATGGTATGCCGGCCATGATCCATCCAAGCACACTGCAGTATGCATGTCCAACCCAATAAGGCGTGGTACAAATTTGAACTCAGAAAAATGCACAAAAGGTCCAATGTTTTAGGAGGGTGATGACTGATGACTGATGACAGAACTTTTGACTCAAGACCCTGAACCAGTTCTTTGGGTTGGCCATAGTTTAAAGCACCAAACTATCAATAGTTACAACTTACAACTAATTATTGATTGTTAAACTTACAACTGTTCATAGTGGACATATGGTATACAATTTCTCTGATTATTGCACATTTACTGAGAAAATTTGCTAGTAATCATCCAACTTGCTTCCAATTTGTCTATTAGCTACCTGCTTGAAACAATGAGACCTATGTCAGTTGGACTCAGGTAAGGGTGGCCGATCTGGACAAAGATACGGGTGTCGGATATTTTGAAATTTTTTGCAGATTTTCATCATAATTTGAAGTGTCTAGTGTGGCACCTTCATCCACATGTCAAGACTCAAGGGTCGAACATGGTAACGGAATAAAAGAAATGACGAGCACGAGTAACATAGCTTAAAGCAAGAATGTTTATCATCTCCCCCATGATTATGATCCACAGGATTGATTTCTAGATGATTGGTTAGTTGGCCTAGGTAGGGTATCAATTCATGGGTACCTAAAATGTACCTCAGTACCTACCCTACATGACACTACCCCCCCCCCCCCCCTCTTTCTTTAGAAAAAAGAAAAAGGAAAATAATTCAAGCCAATGTGAACCCAACAAACACTCTCACAAATCTAGAAACAGATTGCAAGGAATGACATCATCCCAGATTTCAGGATGCATTTAGACTGCAAATGAGAAAACTGCTTCCAAGTCACATAAACATGGCATCATTATACACAGCCCAGAAGCATTCATTTACACAATGCAGAAGCCAAAAAAGTGTTAAATAAATGGCAAAGATGATCAGATTTCTGAATCTGATCTAACGCATTCATAATACCATTGAACAAACAAACTCAGAAAGACAGCAATAAGATGGGAAGAGAAGTATACCAGCTCCTTTAGCAGCAGCAGCAGGAATAAGAGTGAGACCCACCATCAATGGACGATTGATCCACCCATATTTGTCCTCTTCATACAGTTGGGTCACATTGAACCCCTCAAAACAATCACCATTTTCCCACAGAAATGACAAGATTACAACACCAAAAACCCATGAAGCCTTCATGGGAAGTGCCCAAAGTTTGGTGTTGGTGGCCATTTTGAGTATGAGACTCGACTAGACTGAATTGTGTGTTGGATGAAATGACCCTTTTGTTTGAGTTCACTTTGTAGACAGTACATCTAACAGTCTTAAAAGTGATTGAAATTGTTGGAGAGAAAAAGGGAGAGAGAGAGAGAGAGATGGAATGGGGCCACCAAGAAAAAGACAGTGAGAGAAACGTGAGAGGATAGAGAGAGAGAGAGGCTACAACTTTACAGTTGTATCTCACGGAATATGTTCATCCTGGCTCCTCCATCAACTTAATGGAGATTGCAAATTTTGTACTACATCCCTTAGACATATGATATAAGATCTTGTTTTCATTCATTTAGCAAGGCCAAAATCCGAGTGACTTCAAATCAAACCGTGAAAAGTTCAGAGTTTTGAGGTGTATGGAGATTGGAAATTTAGACAAGCCGGTGGAGTTAATGTAGTCCACCTACCTAAACTGTATGGTTTCATCTGACTTTGTGACACTAGATTGGGTATTTGAACCTAGTGTATGAAACCATTTCGTCTTGTTTTTATTGTAAAATTATCAATTTTATGATAACCTTTGATATATGAGATGATTATGCATGGTAAAAGTTGTCAATCAACTTATTATTCACTCACCTAATTGACAGATATTATCATTTGAGTTACTAGTAATATTTAGATACTTATATAAATGTTCTTTAAAGAATCTGTCTCACCATAACTATTATGTAAGATGGTTTCAGCTAACAATTTGTATATGTACACCATTCTTATTTTTGTTGTCTTTATTTATTTTTAAGTTGTATTTATTTATTTATCTTTTAATTGAGTATTGGACAATAATATACTTACATTTTACTATTGGAGGATTGAATAAAATAACAACACCTTTGAAGTTTCTTGACCAAATTAAAGAATATTAACCTTCTTTCTTGGAAATTAAAAAAAAATGATATTTATGGGGTATTATGGTTTTTTTTTATACCATACTTATTTTTTACGTACTAATTTTTTTGAACATAAATTCTTCAAAAAATTGACTTGAATTATAGTTTTGAGCGAGAGATAATCGACAAGACTAGTTTGGTGAGTCCATGCCTACATATCCAAAACTGTTATTTGGGTGAGTAAATGAGTTATCCAATCGTTCTTTCAGTCGAGTCCTAATCTTAGCTGTGACTAATAGCATTTACTATAGGGATTTAAGAGATGATTTGGCGATAATAACTTTGTTAAATCGTCTTAAAACTCATGTATTTTTGTATGATACGTGTTTTAGCTAATAATGGGTCTCTGAAAATCGAAATACTTATGATCCACATATTAAATATAGGGTTCCACGTATATCTATTAAATATTTGGAAATTATTGAAAAATTAATACAAAATTAAAAGTTTGTACTAAATTGTTAGAGTATATAATTATCATTGAGTTTACAACCATCAACTTTAAACTTTTGGTTGAGATGGTTTTACATTAATTTCAGTTTGAATCCCAACGGGACTAGGTAGTAAGTGGTTACCCAGTCTGATATTAACTTTCCTCCAATTTTGTACATTTAATTTCTATGGGAACATGTTATAAGGTTGTTATCCAAAGTTGGATTAAGATTGTTTTTGCACCCAATTTGCACCAAGTTTGGATTGCATACTCAATCTTTTATGATACTCTAAATTCAGATTAAATGTCGTCTTCTTATCCTAAATTTTATGATATAAAGAGATTGATTTAATACAGTGTGATTAAAGTGACTAAGTAATAAAATATAAGAGAAGATCGTATGATATTAAGGGACAAAGATTCGTGGAATGTTTGATTAATTTAGACTAATTAAAGAGAAAGAAGTGTTAAATAATTGGAAAACTTTAGTACAATAATATGTCCACCGACAATCACGGTGAACTCTCAATATCTCCTCTCTTTCTTTAATATAAAGAAAAAAAAAGAGGAAAAGAAAAGAAGAGAAAATACAATTTGTCCTTGCTTGTATTACAATTGACGTTTTGTAGAGGATACGGAGATCCTCAACACGCAGACACGAACGCTATTCAAACTATCATGCATGTCCCTTTGTTTTTTGTTTTCTTTTTTAATATTATCATTAACTCTTGCCATAATATTTATACATTGTGGGTAGAGTGGGGCCAAAAGCACCTCATTGTCGACTTACGTTGTATTCTTTTGAGAGATAAGTTTAAGTAAATAAAGTATAAGTAAAGTAGAGAGGTTGGTAAGTAAGATATTATAAGTAAAATAAGTCACATTAATCATATCACTTAAATATATAAATATTTAAATATATATTTAAAAATGTATAATAACTGAAAAATGTCGACCCTTTTCATAAAAATGAGTCATATCAATTGTATCATTTATTAAATATATAAATTTTTAAATATATATTGGCTAAAGTAAGATCATGTTCTTTAGTGTGGTAAGTTAGATTTATCCTTATTTAACCTTACCTTATCTTATTTCCTAAAAAATTAAACCATCAATAAAAAAAACCTCAAAAAAAAATTATTTAGAATGAAAGTATATAAGTGAATAAGTGATCATGATCTTGTTTGTATAATCATAGATGATATGTTGGGCAAATTCATTGAGAGCATAGATACCTAAGTCTTGTACTTACCTTCCAAAAAATAAACCTCATTTACTTACTTTTTAGGGAAATTCCAAATGGTAGGCATCAACTATTGCCTATTCCAAGTGGTGAACACCTTTTTTATATATTCCAAATGGTAGGGTTAATTACCAAACAATTCCAAACCGTAGGCATACTTCAAACTTGCTGTTAGAATATCATTAAAAAAATTTTAATGTTTTGAGCTGCCATTATTTGATTGTTGTCGAACCCCATGTTTGTCTGGTCAAGAAAAATAAAAGCCCCTCGTGAAGGTAGGTTAGCTTGCAAATAATGAGTTAAATGCCCAATCAAAGCAATATATTGGGCAAAAAATTTGTACCCTTTTACTGTGCTCAGAATGATGTTCATCCTGATCTCCCATGTAAGGGGACTGACAGGACCTACATCTCCATGAAGCCACTGCTCCAAGTTTCCACAAACTCATATTCTCCTCCTCCTCCAACAACAACAACAACCAACAACAACAGAATCGACATGGCAGTTCAAGCTCAATTCCCCCCTCCAATATTCTCCTCTTCAACAGGCTTTTCCACCCCTCTCTCTGTACTCTGTTTTTTTGGTCATCTCCCCTGTTTTTGGTCACTGATTTTGTGGTTTGTTTGGGGGGGATATGGTAATGCAGACCCGTGAAGGAAGAGAAGAATGTACTGGGTAATACATATTATTCATTGCAATTGCAATCTCACCAGGGTATTGATGGATTTCTTGACCAGATAAACATGGTGGTCGACAACAATGGCAGCTCAAAACATTAATTTTTATTTTATTTTTAATGATATTCTAACAGCAGGTTTGAAATATGCCTACGGTTTGGAATTGTTTGGTAATTAACCCTACCATTTGGAATATATAAAAAAGGTGTTCACCGCTTGGAATGGGCAATAGTTGGTGTCTACCATTTGGAATTTCCCTACTTTTTATATAAGTGAATAAGGGCATTTTGATCAATTAAAGTTGAGACAATCAAACTCCATTGTTCACTTTTTATACTATAGGATATAAGTGTAGAACATATTATTTAGAATGAACGTATTCTAATTAAATTTATATTGAATTTATTTATGAGATAAAAAAAAGGCAACCATGTGCATAAAGCGTCCCCATAACGAGGGTACGAGAAAAGGTCACACCATAAGGGTGTAAAGCAAACCTTGTATTTTCATAAGAGACTTTATCTGAATAAAATTCAATTATAGAAATGATTCAGAGCTTATTTCTATAAATTTACTCCAAATCAACTTTATCCTTATTATTATTATGCAAAAATTATGGTAAAAAACCAAGCTAATAAATGACGGAACTATAATATAGTGGAACAATAAGGTATTATTTAAACTATTTAACGATATATTTTTCAATTGATAGGAATTGTGTGATTGATGGATAATGCTTGTCATGATAGTTTGGTAGCTTTTCTTTATCCCAAACATATAAATTTATTGGTAATTGTAGACTATGCAAATATCTCCTTGGTTGTTAGATTGTTAGCCAGCTCTCACAGTCTGTTAGATGTGCTTAACAGCTCATCCTTTGTAGTGTTTATTCACTTAGCTCAAGTATATATATGCATTGCATGGCAGACATTTAAAGGTTATGAAAATATAAAATCTCTCCCAATTTCTCTCTCTGCTCATTTTACAGGGTATCAGAGCATAGGTTCTGAGTTTTCTGCATTAATTGATTTCCTCTCTATGTTTTGATCAGTTTGTTGATTTTCTTTAATCAACAATTGATCACAGAGTTGATTAAATCAATTATCTTCCTTCCTGCCTTCTAATCGTCATTTTTTTTACTTTAAGAATGTTGATTGGAAACTCTTCTTCTTCTAAGCAATTGGAGGATTATAACGCAGATCCCTTGTATCTGCATCCTTTATATCATCCTGGCATGTAACTTACCAATGTGAAGATGGCAATGGAGTAGATATGTGCAAATTGTTTTGCGCACCAAGGTGAAGTTAGGGTTTATCAGTGGAAAATGCATTGTTGGTGTCACTAAACCCTTACATGAGCAATGGTTGAGGTGTGATAGTATGGTCATGAGTTAGATCTTGAATTCAATCGATCCTCATCTATCTGATGCTTTCTTATTTGTTGTCTACACTGCTCAAAATATTTGGAATCAGTTGAATGAGAGGTTTGGGCAGAGTATGGTCCTTTATTGTTCAAGATCCAAAGTGAGATTTCTGAGTTGTATCAAGGAAATGACAATGTTGCCGTTTACTACAATTAAGCTAAAGAAACTCCGGGATGCATTATTGGATCTCAGCGACATTCCTCTTTGTGATTGTAATCCAAAACATCCAAATTGCAAGGTTGTTCAGAAGACTGCTAAACTTGATCAACGACAGAAACTCATGCAGTTTCTCCTACATCTTGATGATGGCTATAATGCTATCAAAGGTCAGATTCTCCTCATGGATTCCTTACCTACTGTCATGAAGGCTTGTCATATGATTGACCGCATTGAGCAACAAAAAAGAGTCACAGAAATCTGTTGGTTGGGAGAGAAGTTGCCGCTATTGTAAAAAGAAACAATCATGCTTAAGAAAATGATACTTCCAACTTAGCCTTGTTGGCTCGAGGATGTGGAGGGCCAAACAACTACAACTCAAAGAATTTCAAGAAAGATAATAAGTAGCAAACACAAAACAAATATTGTTCACATTGTCGCAGGATTGCTCATACTATTGTTTGGTGTTTTCTCATTCATGGCTTCCCTAAATGGTACAAAGGAAGGAAGACGGTTGCAACTAATGTTGTTTCTTCTCAGGATACTAAGGTTATTCAAGACAATCCTCTGGAAATTGTTGACAATGGAAGGAGTCTTGAGTTCGGGAAAGCTTCAGGAGTGAGTCAATTTGAACTACAGGTTGTGGCTCACATGAAAGGAAAACAAGTGGAGCAGTCACGTTCTTACAATTCTGCTCACTTTGCAGGTAATTTCTTTCTACTTCTGCTTATTCTAGTGCTTGCTCTACCTTGGTAAATAGTTGTAAGGGATCCTGGATTATGGATACAGGGGCCACAGACCATATGACTTTCCATTATAACCTCTTTACTCGCATTTTGAATTAACTAAGCCTATTACTGTTGCATTACCTGATGGGACACTCAAATGTGTAGTCACACAGGCTAGTCAAATAACCATCACAGATAACATTACCTTGAATAATGTCCTTTTTGAGCTAGAGTTTCAATTCAATCGTTTGTCTGCTGCCAAACTGCTTATTGACAATCATTTATTGGCTATTTTTTTCTCCTGACCAATGTTGTATACAAGTGTAGACGCTGAATTTTTGTCATTCAATTCAGCTTTGTAAATATTGTAATTTATTTTGAGTTTCTTTTATTTTAGAATAATTTAGGAAAATGCCAAGAATTTTGAAATGCAAAAAATGATAAAGAAATGAAGGAAAAAACCATCACAAAAAGGCCCAACCCAAATAACCCAATCTGAATCCTGCACGCAGTCTAAGGCGCAGCTGCAGTGCAGGTCTGGGTACATCTGGCCCAACATACCGACAGGTATTCTAGTAGATCAAGCCCGACCCAAATTGCCTCGAGAAGCATGAAACTGGGCTTTTCCCAGACCCAGCATACCGCCAGGTATATGGGTGGCTCAGGCCCGACCCGGTTTGCCTCGAGAAGCGCGCTGACCTAGGGAAATGCGCAGCTGGGGAGCCTCTAAAGCCCACCATGCCTGCAGGTATTGTGGCTGCTATTCTCTCCTTTTTACCCTAATTTCTACCCCGATTTCACCTATAAATACCCCATCCCATTCCATTCACCTTTCACACTGGAATCACCCTAACGTATTAACACTAGGTGATTCTTCTCTTCTCCCTCCTTCATTTTACTCATTTAGCATTCACCTTAATTAGCATTCTAGTCTTTCTCTCTCTCTCTACTTCTTCACTTGTATTATCTTGTAACATGATTAAATAACAAACTCGACCCAATTAAACTTGAATGCTTGTAAATAAAGATTCGTTCATGTTTAATAACATTTTATTTCTCGTATTGTTATTTCTCGCATTTATTATTGCATTTGCATGCAACTAAATAAAATAAATTACATTGATTAATGCTCCATTTCTACTTTTCTCTTCTCTTCTTCTCTCTTCTTTTTTTAATTAACTGGTTTAGTAGAGTCCGTTCGTAGAACGGGCGAATTCGAGAATTTTTATTCTCGAATTCGTAACTTTACCCTCGGATCCAAATCTCATGGTTCGTGGTTTGTGGAGTCATTAATTTCGAGTTTATTAATTCTCTTGTAAAAATTAATTGGCGACTCTTCCTCTTTTTCTTTTCATTTCTCTTTTTTGAGTTTTATTTACGGATTCTAGAAAATTGATTGCAAGGCAAAAAGGGAATTTTCCTTAAATTCGGGTGTAAATGGCAGGAAGTCCGAACCAGAGACTGGCGCAATACCTAGTGGTATGCATGACAGTTCCCTGGTTCGGATCTGGCTTCCAGGTTTGGAAGCAGGCTCCAAGGCCTGGATCGATAGAATACCTGGTGGTACTCTGGCCGGTCCTCTGGCTCGGATTTGATTTCCAGGTTCGGGATTCCTTCCCGGACCATTGACTGGCAGAATACCGCCAGGTATTCTCACAGTCAGTGGCCTCGGTCCCAGCCTTGAGCTTCTCTGTTTGCTGCCATGTTTTTATTTCTTTTCCCTTTTTTATTTTTCTTTTTTCGTTTTCTGTTTATTTTATGAGTGAGTAAAATTCTCGAATTTTAATAAAATCAAAAGAGTTTACTTAAGTTATCTGTTTAATTAATGGGAAATGCAAATAAATCTTTTCAAAGAAAAGGCACCCCTTTCGACTCGTCATACAATGCGTGAGACACCAATGGAATTTATTCCCGGGTCCTACAACAGGACCTTACAACTAAAAAGGTTGTGGTTGTTTCAAAATAACTTGGAGGCCTATACAAGATACCATTCACTTCTGGAAATGATCAATGTCCTGAGTAATGTTTCTTCTCATGTCAATTTTTCTTTAAATCTCAATCCTAACAACTTACCATCTATAGATATCGTACATGCTCGATTAGGACACACCTTCATCTCCACATTACAACATATATCCTGGTGTAAGAACCATATTGTTTATGATATTTCTTGTGAGGTTTATGTAATGGAAAAAATGCAGCGTTTACTTTTTAATAAAAGCAACATTAAGACTGTTTGTCCATTCCAACTTGTTCACATGGATCTTTGGGGTCCACATAAGACCGTTAATATTTCTGTGCTTACTATTTTCTTATGTTAGTCAATGATTACACAAAAACCACTTGGACTTATCTTTTGCAAAACAAGTCTCAAACTAAAAATATCATCATTCAATTTTTCTTAACCTGATTGAAACTCAATTTCACGCCAAGATTCAAATCATTCGTAGTGACAATGGCACTGAGTTTGTTAATCACGTTTTTCAGCAATTTTTTTTTTTTTACGGATAAAGGTGCAATACATCAAAGATCAATGGTAAAATCTCCACAACAAAATGGAGTGGCTGAAGGGAAGCATAGGTATCTACTCTAGATAGCTAGAGCTATTAGATTACATGCAAACTTACCTAAAACTCTATTGGGGGGGGGGGGGGGAATGCATCCTAGCTACCACACATTTAATTAATCTTTTACCCATGAAAATTTTAAATTGAAAATTGCCATTTGAAATGCTTTACAAAAAGCCTCTTGACTACTCTAGTTTAAGGGTCATTGAATGCCTTTGTTTTGCCAAAACCTTGCATGTCACTGATAAATTTGACTATAGATCTTGTAGGTACATCTTTTTAGGATACTCTTTTGGCATTAAAGGTTATAAATTGCTGGACCTAACCACATGCCAAATCTTTCATAGTAGAGGTGTCATTTTATTAGAAACAAATTTTCCTTTTAAAAGAAGCACCATTATTACTTCACCTCATAAACTTGTACTTCACCCCTTGGTCTAATGTCCACAATTCTATTTTTGACAATGCAGTCACTCAGACCCCAGACAAATCAATTCTAGTTCCCAACTCTTCAGACAATCTACACATTGATAATTCTCATTTATCTCCTCCTTTCACTCAAGATTTCTCTCCTGATTCTATAAATGGGTTCTCACCTTTTTCTAATTCAATCCACTCCCCATCTAATTCTAATGTTGTTTCAGTATCTCCTATTTCTTATTCTTCATCATTCTTGCCATTACATACTTCTTCTCCTTCTTCTCATAATTCTTTTCTGTCTTTTTCTCCTCATTATTCCTCTTCACCTCATACACCCAATCTCAGAAGATCTACTAGACAAAGATCAGCTCCAGTGTGGATGAAGGACTTTCAGTGTCCTCCTCTTTCTTCTGCATCATCTACAAACCCAACTATTTCGGGTTCTGGTACTTCTTAACCATCCTTTCTTTCTTTTGCTAACTTGGCACATCTTTCTACACCCTATGTGGCTTCTTTTTTTATCTATATTTGTAACGCCCCGGAAATTTCATATCTAAACTTAACGGTCAAAATCAAACGTTGACTAACATTAACAGCGGAAGTCTCATTTTTTTTATTAACTTATTTTATTTACTTGGGCGTTACTGCCGTATCTCCGAAGAGATACAAGGCAAGATAGGGAAACTAACAACAAATGATAACTGTTTACTTTAATTTAACAACGAAATGAACTTCGAAATCTAGAACAACATAAACTCAACATTACTAAACTTCAAGTCTAAACATAAATTAAACTTTATTCTCAAAACGGCTAACTCCAACGTCCTCACTCTAGTGCCCTTCCCCTTCACATAACTGATCTTCACCTGAAAACAAAACATTCACAACATGAGGGGGGAAACCTCAATAATGTCTACCCCTAACTGTCAAAACAGTTCAAAGTTCATTTCAAACCATTTTAGGGGAAGGGAACAAGTCAAACCTTTTCGCAACTCATTTGAAACCCAACCCAGAAATATCCAGAGATCAGAAATAACCAGAGTTTCCGAAATATCAAAACTTATAAACCAACAGTACCAACTTCCAACTCAGAAAAACACAATGTTCCAAAAACCACAATTACCCTTTTTAAACCCAGAATCAGAATTCAGAATTCAGAAATCAGAAAGCATAGTAATCAGAAATCAGAAACAGAGTGATCAGAAATCAGAAACAGAGTAAACTTTTCCTCAGAAAACAGATCAGAATTTTATTATGCGGGCGGGATTTGCCTATCCCCAGAATATCAAAACTCAGAATCAGAACAGGATCTCAGATCCTCAGAATCAGAATGGATGGCGGTCCCTAAACATAATCGGATGTGTGCACAATTTGAAATAATATCGGGACTCCGATCTCTTGATAACTCCTGCAGAGCAGATCCTGGTCTAAGGGTCGTTACCCGCAACCCGCTTATGGTTTCACTTTGATTATTAGTATCTTATTAATTATCAGGCGTCAGACTTCAAATAAAACCCAACCCAGTTTACAAAACCGTCAGAATAAAACTCAGAGTTTAAAAGATTGCCATGTTTTACTCAACTCAGAAAAATAACTCACAGACATCCAAATCAGACAGTCCAATTTACAGAAAATCCCCGCGCGGGATGTAATCTTCATAAATTAGATTAAAATCACAAAACAGATAAAAGAGCATCCCAAAGGGGATTAGGACATAGACATTACCTGAACAACTTCTCTTTACCGCAATCACTTACACACGGGAGCTAACTATCGCGTCGTCTCGCTCGGACCTAGAATTCGAATATAAATTCTACAATTAAAACTCACTCTCCACGATAGCTAATTCACACAAATTCTACCCTTTCCCAACTTAACAAAAACCTACAAATCACGTATTATGTGTAACTAATTATCAAACACTAACATGAAGCATATGCCTTACTTTTCAAACTATATATTAAACATGACTATTTAGACAAGAAGCTTACTTGAAGTTTCTCACATAACATGCTTCTCATTTTCAAGTAGTACCTAGAACCCAACTTGAGATTTGCATGGCACTATTCACTATATTTACTAAAATGCCATTAGACATGCATTATACTACAATAGGCCACTATTATCACATCTAAATTAGTTACAACACGTATTTAGGGTTCCTAAACATGTTTCTAGGTCTCTTGAGACAACCTTACAAATACTTCACACTTAATATAATAACATTAAGGAAGAGGCATAAGAACTTCATTTTCAACATAACTTAATACTATAATACCAACTTTGATTACTACCAATATTAATATACACCAAAATGGTAAAGGAATTTTATCAATAATATAGCCTTAAAATAGAATAAGAAAAACTTAGTAACTTCTTGTGACAAAGTAGTAATTTCAAACTTTATTAATTAACACTAATAATAGTACAACACTGGAAATCATTTGGAACTTTAATATTCATAATAATAATATGAAAACTACTCATTTTATAAACTTAATAACATTATTACGTAAAACTTAATAATAATAACATGAATAACTTAACAACCTTAGTAATAGGAACTTAATAATTTTAAAGTAATCAAAGATACTTACTAATAAGGAGAACTTCAAAATTATATTAGAACTTAGTAATATAGTGAATACTTTGATAATGATATAAATTATGAAGATGGAAAACTTTTATAACATAAACCCTAATTTATAAAAACATAGGAGTAATTTACACATCAAAGATTATAAAATAACAACATGGGTACTATATATTAACACAAAGATTTTACATATAACTTGGAACCCTTATACAAACATATTAACCCAACCCTACCACCAACACCTAAACATTCATCATGCATACTAGATTACAACCAACTCAACATTTAGAAGTATCATTTTATGCACCAAAAATACAATATAAACCACACCCAAACTAATAACATTATAGAGAGAGAAAAGGAGGTTTAGAGTATACAAACAAGGGGTCCAAGCTACGACGCGCGGTGAGGTCGGTGGCTGGGTGGTCGGCGGTCATGGCGGCGGGTCCCGTGGTCGTAAGGTGTCCGTCGGTGTCGAGCATGGAGCAGACGGCAAAGAACGACTTCAACTCGAGTAAAACCGAGGTCGACTTCGCCTCCTCGTTAACCGGGAAAGGTCGAACTGCCTCGTTGGAGCTGGGGGAAGGTCGCCGAAGATGGGGCGGTCCTACGGAGGTGCGGCGGTCGGAGGACGACGGAGTGGTGGTTGGTGGCAAGATTCTGGTGGAAGGAGGGTGGTTGGAGTTGGTGTAAGGTGGTGGGTGGTGCGTCGGGTGTACGGCTCGGGGAAGCAAAGAAAAGAAAGAAGGGACTAAGAAGAAGGAAGAAGAAGAAATGGAGGAAGAGGGAGGAAATGGAGGAAGAAGATGAAGTTGAGGTAGAAGAAATGGAGGGGTCTGCTAGAGGTTATGTTGGTGTATGTATGTCGTGCAGCATACCTAGTACTATTATAGTACTGCTCAAGCAAGAGAGAGGAGAGAGGAAAAGACTGAGGGAGGGGGAAAAGACGCGTGTCAAGCGGGAATAGGCAGGCAGCAGTGTATATCCAGATAGTGGGTATTGCAACAATTGGGAAAACGGTTACTGAAACTTGGACAGAAAGAAATTTGAATACTGATGAAATTGACCTGGTGATGTCATTTATATGACATCATCAACACCCAAAATTAAAGGAAAACAAAATCTAAAATTAATAATATATTCACAGAAAATAATAGTAATAAAAAAAATCAGATAAAATTTCCCATAACTGATAAAAAAAAAAAATTCTACCCGTAACACAAAAATTTCCTAACTGATATTTTTAAAACTCTAAAAATTCCAACAAACTCACTCGCGGTCCTAAAAGCTCCGTGTGATAACAACTCATATAAACAAACGGAAAGTAATATTACATACTCTAGAGCCTTATGCTTATAATCAAGCCAAGTAATATCCCGAATGGGTGGATGCTATACAACAAGAATTATCTTCTCTGGAAAATAATCATACATGGTCTCTCACTAGTTTACCTCAAGGGAAGAAGGCTCTAAGCTCTAAATGGGTCTACAAAATGAAATTCAAGCCAGATGGGACAATAGAGAGACATAAGTCAGGGTCGGTGACAAGAGGTTTTGAGCAAGTCAAGGACAAAGATTACAAACATACCTTTTCTCTTGTGGCCAAACTCACCACTGTTCTGATCTTCATTGCTTTAGCCAATGAAGAGAGTTGACCTCTAAATCAGTTGGACATCAATAATGTTTTTCTCCATGGGTTCCTTGATGAGGAGGTCTATATGCTTTTTCCCAAAGGTTACTTCAGTGCTAACCCAGGAGAGGTTTGTAAGCTTTAAAGATCTTTGTATGGGATTAAGCAAGCCTCACAACAATGGAATTTGGATCTCACCAAATTCCTTCTTGGTCATGGTTTCATTCAGTCAAAGAGTGACTATTCCTTATTTACTCGTGAGGCCCATGGACTTTATACTTTTATCCTTGTGTATGTTGATGATTTGCTCATTTCAGGGAGTGATGTTCTTGGGATACAAACTCTGAAGGCAACTCTTCATTCTACTTTCACAATTAAAGACTTAGGCTTGGCTAGGTACCTCTTGGGCATTGAACTTTCCATATCTTCTCAAGGCATATTCCTCAACCAACGCAAATATGTCTTGGACATTATTTCGAATGTTCGTTTGTCAGATGCCCAGACCAGTCCTTTTCCTCTTCCCAAAGGGCTCAAACTGTCTATTGATGATGGGTGTCTATTGGATGATCTTGGACATTATTGCAGACTTGTTGGCATATTATTATATCTCACTCTCACTCGGCCTAATGTGTCCAATGTTGTCCATCACTTGAGCCAGTTTTTACAAGCTCATCAACAACCTCACCATGATGTTGCTTTGCATGTCATACACTATTTGAAGGGAACTGTTACAAAAGGCTTGTTTTACCCCACTGGGCATGGCCTTACTGTTCGTGCCTATTGTAATGCTGACTGGGGGGTCATGTGCCTTCTCTGCCAAGTCCTCAACCGGTCATTGTGTTTTCTTAGGAGATTCTTTGGTCTCTTGGAAAACCAAAAAGCATAAAATAATATCTAAATCTTCCGTTGAGGTAGAATACAGGAGCATGTCTGCCACCAGATCAGAGTTGGAGTGGATACATGTCATCATCTTCTTGATTTTCATGTTCCTAATTCTTTACCTATATCCCTCTACTGTGATAATCAGGTAGCTCTTCGGTCATTGTGTTTTCTTAGGAGATTCTTTGGTCTCTTGGAAACCCCTTGGTGAAGCATAACATCGTTTTTTGTCTTTAAGAATGGGATTGTTAGATTCTCCTCTGTTGGGGAGATCTAAGGGGGAGCCCACTTCTACCAAGACCCATGGTACACAAGTTAAGTAAGGTTCCATCTTAAAACCAATTGGTCTTAAGAGGAATAGCCCACTTGATTTATATACCATGTCCTTTCTCTTTACTTTTCCAATGTGGGACATTTACTCATGGGTGAATCCCAACATCCTCCATTCCATCCTGGGGGGGGATTTAGACTATGTAAATATCTCTTTGGTTGTTAGGTTGTTCATCAGCTATCACAGTCTGTTAGAGGTGCTTAACAACTCATCCTTTATAGTTTTTATTCACTTAGCTCGTGTATATATATGTATTGCCTGGCAGACATTTGAAGGTTATGACAATACAAAATCTTTCCCAATTTTTCTCTCTTCTCATTTTACAGTAGTAATAATATTTGAAATAGAGATCCACTCAAGATACTAAATTTAACAAAATCTAAAAAAATGTATCTATATTTATAGAAGTGCAAATTCAAATTTTATAAACCCAGTACGGCAGCATCTAGGATCTAAATAATTCAGCTGATATTGTACTTAGTCTCATAGATGCATAGTAATTTCAACTTTGCATGCATGATTATGGGCTGTAAAACCTTGCCAACTACTTAAAAATCTTGCCAACTACTTATGCACGATTCGGCTCCTCAGTGTCGTCGGTTTTTGGTCTTGTATTCATCAATATCTGCAAATTAACCAAACTCCTCAATTATATTGTACGTATCATAATCTCAGTAAACCACAGAATAAGCTTATGACACAGTTGCAGAATTAACCAAACTCGTCAATTAAATTGCATCATAATCTCATTTGGTGTGTGGTCAGAGAAAACTAATATCACTTAAGAAAATTAGTTAAATATATTTAATTGAAAATAAAATTGGGGTTGACTCAATGAATATTAATATTAATTAAAATAATAAAAATAGTAATTAATATGTTTTTGGAATTGTAAAATGATAAATTATATAAAAAAATTTAATTGAAAAGTCAAATAAAAAAGACAGAGGTAATATATAATTGCGTTGATAATGATAAAAGTAAGAAATTAGTTTGATGAAATTCATCATTAATATTGTATTGAATTATGTAGGGAATAATATAAAAAAATGAAAACTTTGTTAAAATGATAGACATTGAAAAATGAGGGGAGTACTACTGTGAAATATAACATATCAAATTTATTCTTCACAATTAGCCCAGATATTCCTATAAAGACAAAAAAAAAAAAAAAGCCAATTGCCATACTCAGAACAAATCTTTTGAAGGAAAACTGAACTGCATAAATTTATTTATAATTACATCATAATATGGTAATTTGAAAATGGATGCACTTATAGTGGTTGTCAAACATGATAATCATCATAAGTAGAATAAATTTTATTCGTACATGTGTTAAGTTTTATTTTGACCGTTAGCTTTCTTATTTAATATAAATAATAAAATATATTTTTTCAAAATTTAGTTTATTTAAAAAAATTTTAAATAAATATTTTTCAAAATATGCTTATTTACTAGGAAAAAATTTAGATTTAAGATATTTAAATTTTAAAAAATTACGGAAATTTTTTTTAATTAAGAAAATATATTTTATAATGTTGTACAAAACAAAAAAAAATGAATGGCAAAGAGTAATATTGACAAATATATGAATAAATATTATTTTCATTGTGGTGGTTGTTATGATTGACAATCACCATAAGTTTTTCCATTTGAAAATAATTTAAAAAGTTAAAATTTAGATTGAAAATAATATAAACATTTATTTCGGAAAGCATGGAGTTGTTATTTATGAGAGGCTAAACAACTGTTGGGTTTGAGAAATTTTAGTTGTGACAGAAGCCCACCAGGCCCACCAACTTGGCGCCCCCCGCCCAACACGCACATAGTTTCTTCAACTTCAAGGTGTGAGGGATGATTTCGGTTTCGGGTCCATATACATTTTTCTCTCGTAAATTTATTGAAAATGATAAGAATATGAGAGTAAAACACTTTTTAAAGGTTTTGTCTTATTATTAAATAATATTATTATATATTAAAATGAAATTAATGACATTACTGAATTCTATAACTATTTATCATATATAAATGGCATAAAGTTATATTTTTATTCTTTAATTTTTTATATTTCAAAAAGACGCTTAAATCTAATTAAAGTATGAAACATATGCTTATAGGCCAAAATGGAAATAGAAAAATAAAAAGAAAAAGAAAACAATTAGGGTTATATATATATAATGGGTATGTAAGATTACCTTTCGAAGCATATTGTTCTCATTAACAAGAGTAGAAATTTTCTCTTCTAGTTTCAAGTTCTTGTCTTGTAGCTCTTTTGCTCTTCCCTCTAAATCATTCACGTAAACCTTCTTTCGTTCTCGTGCTTGTTGAGCCGACACTCGATTCCTCAATAGCCTGTTATTTTCATTATTTCAACTTCACATCAACAGATCACCTTATATTTCATGCATCAAAACTTAAAAATACTGCATGAATTTGTATAAATTTAAATATAGTATGAGTACACAACGAAGACATTAATTAGTTGAGATAGAATGTATTAGTAGATCGTAGCCATGCCAGTAGTTTACAAAGGACAAGAATACAGCTTGATTACGTACAAGTAATTTTCCTTTATAAAAGAAGATAGATTAAAAGAAAGTTATACTGCAAAATACTACCCTCGTCTTTTAATGAGTGTCAATTTTTTTTAACTACCTTGTCCCTTTCTATTTGTTAAATTTACATTTTCAATAATTAAAATACATATATTACTCTTAATTAATGAATTAAATTTTTATTTTACCTTTTAAAATTTTCCTTTAATTATCTTTTCTCTTAATGAGGGGTATACTTGTCCATACATAATTTTTTCACTCTATTTCCAAGATGCATTGAGTTTGTAAAGTTAGTTTATTTGACATTTAAAAGGGGATGGAGGGGGTAAATCTCAATATAAATAATTAATTGCTCAAATCTTTTGTTAAGAATTTAATGAATTGACACTAATGAAAATGAAAACAAAAACCGACTTATTTATATGAAAAATACGAGAGACTGTATGTATGGAAATGACTGTTGTCTGTCATTATTACATGTAGTTAGCTTGAACACTCCACCTAATAAACCATGTAGACATTATTAGGCCCCGAAACACATGGACTCACAAATATGAAGTACATAATTTAACTAGACAAAGAAATACTTACAATGCCCTAATTACTATTAATCCCCAAATTCATGTAAAAGTAATTAGATCTTAAAAATCGATGAGACTATATATACAAATTGCCATATCTTAATAACGTCTATGATCTTGTAATTTAATTTACCAAATTGACGTCCAGTTATAATTATTCGATTTGCATATGTACGGTTCGTCTACGTCCTGTACTTTTGCTCTAAGAAGAGATTTTAAACTTTAATTTCGTGTAGTACTATAGATCATTTCTTGTACTTGTCCTCATTTTACCCCTTTTAGCTTTGCTTTTACATCACCCCAACATGTTTGCATTATCATAGGCAATAATGCCGCCCTCTTCAGTCTTCAGCTCCACAAACCAGTAGATATCCCCCCCCCCCCCAAAAAAAAAACCCCCTTTCCCCTTTTACAAAAAGATTAAGTAATTAATCTTTGATTAGTACTATATATTCTTAAACAAAATAAAGAAGGAAGTTTCTCCTCATTATTATGGCATAGTCTTTCATAAACCAATTCCCATTTAATTGCCCATGATTAACCAAATTCACTTCTAACTTTGGTATTAATCACAAATTTAATTGGGGTTAGTAGTATTATCAAAACATAAATCATGATCTGGATCTTACGATTTTATCATTTTATGATCCAAAAGTCCTCCATAGATCTTGATACCATTAGACTCTCGATGTAGTTAGGTTACAATCCTAATTTTGTTCGAATAACATGTATTAGAATTTTAGTATAATTCAATGATCTTACAGTCCGATCCATAATTTTATCTAAATTTAGTAGTATTTGCAAGCATTATTTGCTTGAGAATTTTTTATTAGCAATATGAATTGTGCAGTAAAATTATCCACCCAAATATAATTTAATGTTTTGCTACACTCTTAGTGATTTTTTCTTAAGATATTTATGGTTACAATACTATTTTTGTCATTTCATCAATGTGCTAGAGTCTTACTATATATCATCTATTTGATTCTACAATTTTAATTCTAACCATCCTTTAACGATTTAAGTTAAGATCTCAATTCTAACCATCTTGACCAATACATGATCATGCTTTTATTCTGGAGATTAAGGAAAAAGAACATACCTCTTGAGTCTTCTATACTCCTTGTCAACAGGATTACGCCCTCTTCTACGCTTAGGAGGATGTAAAACATCAGCATCACCATCATAACTTCCATTATTATTGTTGTTGTTAGAGCTTTGTAAGCTTCCATTGCTCGTACCTTTCTTTGTTTCTTCCACACTTCCTTCTACATCTGGCACTGTAAACATATCTTCATCGCTCTCTTCTGCATCAAAAATTCCCATTTACTTAATTTCAGCAAATAATTAGTAAAGTTGATTTAGCATAAAGAAGAAGAAAAAGAAACCCACCAAGCTTGTTTTTCCCACTGGGTGGCATAAAAAGAGGCAAAGGAGAAGGAAGAGCCATAGCTAGACAATCAAGTATAGTAGTAGCAGAGTATGAGGAAGTTAAGATATATATGAAGACATTCTTATGATGAATGTAGATATGTTAGGAGGGAAATGAAATAAGAGTACGTGAGAAAAACACGTAAGAGAGAGAGGGGGGTGGTGTTAAGGATAACGTCACAAGGGTAACTAGGGGTGCAACTAGAATTGACAATTTCAGATTTAACACGATAACCCCATCTGAACCCGTTTGAAATTTTTGGATTTTGAACATAATTTTCTCAACTAAAGTCGAAACACACCAAATCTGAAAATTAGCGGGTCAGATCCAACCCGCCCATTTGACACGAAAAATTAATTTTTTAAGTGCAACTTTATTAGGATTTCTGACTTTTCATTGTAATTTTTAACTATAAACTATAAATACAACTTATTTATTTGTTATTTCTATAATTTAAGTTAAAATAGTTACAATAATCTGTCGTTATTAGAAAATAGTCATATTTTATCATGTATATTATACAAAAAGTAGTATCTAAAGATCATTTTTTAGAAAGAAAAAATGGAAAATGGTTACAATGATAATTCATTGGATTGACCTGAAATCGAAATACACCGCCTATATTTACCCCAACGCGGAATACACCCGACCTATATTCATCCAAACCCGACAATGTCCGACCTGAAACCACCCGACCGAATTGACAGATCTAGGAGCGACAAAATAAGGAGTGTGGAGAATGGGAAAGAAATTTAAATTAAAAGGGGAGACGTAGGCAATGAGAGAAATGCTTGGCTGGTGGTGTTTTGGGTTTTTATTGTACATGATGATGTTGATTCATCTTTTTCACTTCCTTATCGTTGGGGGTGTATGTGTTATGTCTACGTACCTACATCTATCAACTTTGCACAGACAAAAGAAGAGAGAGAGAGAGAGCTTATATTGGTGGAAGAATGAACACGTAGATGCATGCATAACCGTGCTTTGAACGTACGTCTGCATCAACCACAGTTATTATTGTTTGAATCTTATTATGGAGTGGTTCACTACTTTGTACATACATGGGTCATGGGTGGGTCAATTCTAGGAAACCCATCACTCACTCTCTACTAAGGTTGCTTTCCACTCTACGGATCGGATCTCCATTTATTTCATCATATTCAACATCGAAAATATAAACATTTTGACACAAGATGACTCTTAACCATCTTACATTTCTTTTAAAACATTAATAAAGTGAAATATAACTATATTTAAATCATTCTAAAGGTACGTTTCATTATTTTTAGGGTTACTACAACTAATAAACAATTTAAAAATAATTATTTATTTATATTTATTTCATAAATATAAAACTATGTATAAAATGTGGATTTTCTACTATGATTGATAAAATTAGGTTATAATTATATTTTTTCACCTAGCTAATAAGTATTATATTATTGTAATTGATAAATATATATAATTATTAAAGAAAATGTTGGGTTGAATGTGGAGACCAATTTTGGGTTGGTCTCTGTCTTTTGGGGAGCAAGGCAGAAGAGTTTGAGTGGGAATCAGGTTGTTGATTTGTTCCACTTCCTTTTTGTAATCCTTTACTGTAGGGATTCTATTAATCCTAAAATTATGTCAGCCTTGTACTATAAATAGAGCATAGGTGCTAGGTTTATTTGCATTGCAATTGAGAGTGTTTCATCTTATACCACAAGAGATTGACCTATAATCTATGTGTCCTTGAGAAAGTTGTGTGAGCTCATCTGTGAGTGTTGAGTTCTCAGGTTGTAACTCTAGGGAGGTTGTGAGAGATTATGAAGGTCTAGGAATCTCTGAAACACCGTTGTAATCCTCTGATAGTGCATCGTTCGTGGTTTTTTTCCCGGTTTGGGTTTTTCCACGTTAATTCCTTGTGTCGAATCTTTATTTATTTTCCGCCCTTATTATTGTTTGTCTGCTAACTACGCCCTAAGAATCCTAACAAGTGGTATCAGAGCTTTGGTTGGAGCGTGGTTGATCTGCAGACTGAGAAGCAATGGCGGGCGCTATTGTGAAGATTCCGGAATTCGATGGAAAAGACTATGCATGGTGGAGGATGCGCGTTGAGGATGTGCTCCGCCAACAAAGGTTGCATCTTGCAATGGGTGATAAGCCAAAAGAGATGGAACAGAAGGATTGGGAAGAGCTTGATGGTCAAGCATTCAGTACGGTCAGGCTGACGCTAGCTCGGAACGTGGCTTTCAACGTCAAAGATCAGAAAACGACAAAAGACCTGCTCGAGGCCTTGCAAAACACATATGAGAAACCTTCGGTGCTGAACAAGGTATATGTGTTACGTCGTTTGTTTGAATTTAAGATGCATAGGTCTGGTGATATGCATGATAGTATGAATGAGTTGAATATGATACTATCAAAATTAACCTCTGTGGGATTTAAGTTCGACGATGAGATGAATGCTAATATACTATTGGCTACCTACCTAAGTCTTGGGAAAATTTCGTGACTTCTGTAACTTCTTCAACTAAGAAGGATGAGAAACTGAAGTTTGGGGAAATTAGAGACTTGGTCCTAAATGAAAGTATTCGCAGGAAAGATTAGATGTGTGCAGTCTTGGGGATGCTTTGATCGCTGAGTAGGAGGAATAGTGGGAGTTCGGCCTGGGTCGATCAAAATCTAGAGGTCGAAACATGGAGCAAGTGTTGTGTTGGAACTGTGGTGATAGAGGTCATTTTCGTAGGGATTGTCCCAAACCTAAGAAGAGCAGCCATAATGACCAGGACTCTGTATATTCTATTGAGGATTTTAGTGATGCCCTAACTGTTTGTGTTGACAAGTTAGAAGGGGGTTGGGTGATAGATTCAGGTGCTTCGTTTCACTCTTCGTCTAGCAAGGAGGCCTTTAGCAATTTTGTGAGTCGGAGGTTTGGCAGGGTTAGGCTTGCAAACGGTCACAACCTAAAGGTGCTAGGAAGAGGTGATGTGGACATTAAAACTTCTAAGGGTGGAACTTGGAGGTTGAAGAATGTTCGGTATGTCCCGGGTCTGACCAAGAACCTTGTATTTGTGAGTCAACTGGATGAGGAGGGGTTCACGACGAGATTTGAAGATGGTCATTGGAGGGTAACGAAAGGATCTCTGATAATTGCAAATGGCAGGAAAGAGGGGAAGCTATATTCTGTCATTGATAACTCTAACATGCCGGTTCATGCTCGTCAAAGGCGTGTTAGCTTCTCTGATGAGAGAAGGGTACCAGAAACGAGGAGGTTTCCGGTCGAGGCTATGGGAACGGATGGTCAGCCGAGGAACGCATCTAACCTGCACGAGAATGCGACAAGTTCAACACGAGGTAAAATCCCAATCCAAAATTCCCCTAAGCTGTTGACGATGATGCGTATGTCGAAGTTGCAGGGGCGTGATCAGTTCAAGTGGGAGCCTGTTGCTAAAAGAGGAGTTGATGGGAGGTCAACTGGGACCTCTGTTGATCTTTGCTGAACAAGATCGAGATGGATGCACTAAAGGATTCGAGGAGGTGTCGAAGTGGTGACTGATGATAATCGACAAAGGCTGCGTTTACAATTGGTCTCCAAGTGGGAGATTGTTGGGTTGAATGTGGAGACTAATTTTAGGTTGGTCTCTGTCTCTTGGGGAGCAAGGTAGAAGAGTTTGAGTGGGAACCAGGTTGTTGATTTGTTCCACTTCCTTTTTGTAATTCCTTTGCTGTAGGGTCTCTATTAATCCTAAAATTATGTCAGCCTTGTACTATAAATAGAGCCTAGGTGCTAGGTTTATTTGCATTGCAATTGAGAGTGTTTCATCTTATACCACAAGAGATTGACCTATAATCTATGTGTCCCTGAGGGAGTTGTGTGAGCTCATCTGTGAGTGTTGAGTTCTCAGGTTGTAACTCTAGGGAGGTTGTGAGAGATTGTGGAGGTATGAGAATCTCTGAAACACCGTTGTAATTCTCTAATAGTGCATCGTTCGTGGTTTTTTCCCGGTTTGGGTTTTTCCACGTTAATTCCTTGTGTCGAATCTTTATTTATTTTTCGCCCTTATTATTGTTTGTATGCTAACTACACCCTGAGAATCCTAACAGAAAATATTAATAAAAGTTACAAAAATGTGAAATATGAACAATTCAAGATGGTTAAGAACCATCTTGAGTCAAGATGGTTATCATGGTCCATTCAACATTTACCAAAACTAATTTCAAAATCTCAAAAAATTCAATTTCATTTTAATTTTGTGTTTGAAATTTATACATAGAAAAAGGTGCACTTGAATTTTGAATTGATTTGAAACAACCAAATTTGATTCTATTCTTGCCATTCAAGCACAAACTTGACTTGAGTTTATAAATCTGACTTATACCCAAATTGAAAATGATATAGGTTTTGGGCTAAGATACTTTTTAGGTGTTTTGTCCTATTATTAAAATGGAAAATGATAAAAGTCTTGTGCAAGACACATATTTTGTGTCTTGTCATTATAGAAAACCTATATATTTGTGAATTAAATTGGAAAAAAGTTACATGATTGACTTCTATAACTATAATAATATATATAAATTGTATAAAATCACACTTTTATCTATATTTTTAAAAATTTACAAAAAAGCGTCTAAAATATGCCCAACGGATGGGGTTCATTCGTTAGGGTGTCAATTTTAATTGTTGGCGTAGCCAACACATTCCAAGCTTCTTATAATTGATAATTAATAGTATCTGTCAAAAAAATTGGGGTTAAAAACGATAATAAGTATTGATTTTATAAGGGAGAAGACATTTAAGGAGTGTCTTGGGGCAAGACACTTATCATCACCCTATTAAAATTATATTTTTATAAATTAAGATAAAATTAAATGATCTGATTGAACTCTATAACTATAATATCACATATAAATTACATAAAGTTATAACTTTATCCATTATTTTGGATATTATTTAAAAGAACACTTAAAATAGACTTGGAAGAAATTGATTCAATTAGAATATCATTTGTGTTCATTACCGACTGCGTATCTCCAATTTCTTATAATTAATAATTAATAATTACTATTTAAAAATATAGTATCAAAAGTCATAAATCCTACCCAAATTACACAATTAATTAGCTAGGTGTACTCCATTTGTTTTAATTTTCTTTTGGTGGTGGAGACTGGAGACGTAGCAACATAAACAAAGTACATTATGAAAGGACTCTTCTTAGCCTTCTCCTAACTTTAATAATTAGATAATTAATGTACATGCTTCCTTAACTTCATTTGGTAGTGCACTTGCAACTTAATATAATAATAATTTGCAGTAGAATTCTATTAACAGAATTTTAGGTATAAATTATGTCCCACTTGTTATCTTCATCCCTGTCTACTGTCTACTGTCTAGTGTCTAGGTACACTTACGTACAATTAGGCTATTAAATCAGTATTCCTTCCGTTCGATATTAATTGTCGTCTTTGAAAATTGTGCGGTCAAACTCTAAAACTTTTGACCATAAATTTTTCAATATATACAATGAATTGCTATATAAAATTGAGAAATGATAAATGTCTTGGACAAGACACTTGTTAAGTGTCTTGTGATGCTATAAAACCTATATATTTGTAAATTAAATTGCAAAAGAAAAATGACGTGATTGACTTCTACAACTATAATAATATATATAAATGTTATAAAATCACATTTTTATCTATAATTTTTAAAATTTATGAAAATGCGTCCAAAATATGCCCAACGGATGGGGTTCATTCGTTAGGGTGTCAATTTTAATTGTTGGCGTAGCCAACATATTCCAAACTTCTTATAATTGATAATTAATAGTATCTGTCAAAAAAATTGAGGTTAAGAATGATAATAAATATTGATTTTATAAGAGAGAAGACATTTAAGCAATGTCTTGGGGCAAGACACTTATCATCACCCTATAAAATTATCACAATTAGATTCGTAACGAAAAGTACTATCATATAAGTATAATGTTGCAATTGTTAATAACATATTACCTCCGTTCCAAATTAATTGTCACTTTGACTAAATTTTGATCGTTAATTACTCACATATTATAATGAGTTACAATATGAAATTACCGTCATTAGAAAGATATTTTTCTAAAAATTATAATGGAGTTAATTTTATATTATACCTCATTGTAATTTGTGAATAATTAACAGTCAAAATTTAGTCAAAGTGACAGTTAATTTGGAACGGAGTATTATGCAAGAAATTATCAATCAAAGAGTAATATTGAAGACCATGAAAGTCAAAATTATGACAATTAGGCCCTGTCAAATTTATGGGTAAATACAATTTATCCAAATTTACCAGTTTTTACCTAAATTTACCAAAATTTACCAAAACTTACCAAAAATTACCAAACTTAAAAATATAAAAAAATTTAATTTTGACATATTAGCATCAATTTGCCAAAAGTTACCAGAATTTACCAAAAATTACCAAAAGTTACCAAAAGTTAACTTTTACCCAACTATTTTTTACCCATGAATTTGACAGGGCCTTAATATGGAATGGAGGGAGTATATCACAAGAGCTTCTTTGGTAATTGAGACTATTTAATTATCCATCGAATATACTACCTTCGTCCTAATTTATTTGTCCTTTTACCTAACTTCTTTGTCTCAAAATATTTATCTTATTTACAATCCCAACAATTGTAATTCCTTATCTACCCCTAATTAATAAATTCATTTATTACTTTTTACAATTCCAACAACTGTTATCTTCAATTAAAATAGGGGTAGTTTGGGTAAGTTACAAACTTTTTACCTCAATTTTCAATATTAATTGGTCTTCTCAAGTTAGGTAAATGGACACATGTAATGCATGGGACGGAGGGAGATAGTAATATAAGTAGAAGTTATCTGCTCTTCTTACATTTTTATTTGTCCGGGCTTACGTTTGATCTATACAGTTGTCTGATGATTGATAAATAATGCCTTAGAAAATTATAAGACACAAAAAAAAAAATTGAAAAGTAGTAATTTATGACTCAGAAAACATAAGTTTACCAGGACAATTTATTGTATATTTTGTACACTACGTGCTCCAATAATATAAATATATATTTTAAAATAGAACTTTTGGACGTCAATAATATTAACTTTGGGGTATTAGACACTAATAATATAAACTATTTTCTTGGATAATGGTATCGACATATTTTCCCCCAACAGTACACCACCAATTTGGTAAGGTTTTGACTCATTGGAAAGATGACATGACTCCATAATGTGTGAGATGAAAGATGAATTAGTATCTACGTCAGCATTTTCTATACAAGCTCTGCCTTCCACATCACATATTATGGAGCCTCATTATCTTTTCCATGTGTCAAAACCTTACCAAATTGGTGGGGTATTGTTGGGAAAAAATAGGTCAATGGTTGGTACTGTCATTGTTCAAGAAAATAGTTTATATTATTAGTGTCCAATATCCCTAAAATTAGTATTATTGACGTCCAAAAATCCTTTAAAATATGAGAAATAATAGCGGAAAAGAAATCAGGAAATAGACACCAAATGTTTAACGTGGAAAAAACCCAAAGCGGGAAAAAAAAAACCACGGAATCGATGCACTAGTAATATGAGAATTACAAATACAATTGTTGTGTTTCTCTCTATCTCACTTGATACAAGGGATTGAATAATAAGGAGCAGCTAAAACCCATTATATACCTAATGGTACAAGGAAAAAACTTAGGTTACATAACCTAGAAGCCGCCGCACAAGAAAAGACTTGGGTTCAAAATGAACGCGAGCGAGGCCCAGCAGACGCAGCAAAGGGAGACCAGGCGCGGGTAGCGCCTCCCTTAGTGATGCCTCTGTCTTGAGCGCGGCCCGAGCTTCATTAGACGCTGCTAGCGTCTAGCTTAGATTCAAAACGAGGGACAGCAAGCCACGCGGGTGGCGTCGACCCTCTGCGCTGGTGGCGTCTCACTTCGTCGTCTTGTCTTTCTCCTCGTCTTCCCGTTTTGCTTCATCATTCTCCTCATTTGGTTTCCACACACAACAATTTCCCACCCGGAGACCAAGACCTCCAACATCCTCAATTTTCTCCACAAGTTTCCCTAGTGCACCGACCGATCTCTGTATCAGTCTGAGAGGCCTACTGAAGCCGTACAAAACCTCAATTTCCCAGCATCAACTGACTTATTCTTGATCCTATAGACCCACTTCTTCAACAAAACTTTCCTTCTTGTAGGCAATCTAATCAACTCCCAGATTCTGTTTTTCTCAAGTGAAGCAATTTCATTAACCATCGCGTGCTCCAACCATTTCATTTATTCTATAGCTTTGTTTTAATTTGTGCATAAAAGTTTTTGCATACCAGCCCCCTCTCACTTTCTTTTCTCTCCAAGGCTATTATTGATATTGTTAAATAAAGTCGAGCACATTATACTTGAAATGGTATTTTGGAATTTCACTATTTTGGCTGGGACAATAATAATAATAATAATAATAATAATAATAATAATAATAATAAAAAATAAATAAATAAAATAGTCCTTTTTTTTAGTCATTTTATGTTTATAATTAACCTACTCTAACCACTAAATTTATCGAACACAATTTCTTAAACTGTTATCCTCTAAACACTAATTTAGAATCGTTATACGCTGCTTAAATCATTATTCGCTACTTAATTCGTTACCCACTACATAAAATACTATACATTATCTAAATCGCTAATTTTGTCTAACATAACCTTTAGTTTCCTGCGAAAATAATGTGAAATTATAATACAACACTGTATTATTCATATGTTATTTTGTTTTTATGTGAATATTTTTTTTATTGGCAAATTATTCCATGGTAGAATCGTGGCAAATTATTGCACAGTTCAAGGGAAGCCAAACGATGTTTGATCATGTCAGCATCAGATGCATGTAATTACTTGGTGAATGTCTTTGGATCAAGCCTACACATGCTAGTATACCACTATCAATTTATTATGGTTTTGGGCCTACATTGTTATATAGGCCAGCCCAATTTTTAAAATTTTATTATTTAATTCCAGATTTGCCTATTTAAAATAGAGTGACTTTCACTTTCTTTTTCTTATTAGGCCTACATTGCATTGCCACCTTTTTTTTCGAGGGAAACAGTAGTCGGCCATTCATTAAATTGAAATTAAACTTGCCACATCAGAGGCTATCAATTTAGCAGTCTCCGACGGGCATACACCAATCCAAGTTTTTGAACAACGATTGACAACTGCAACTCGGTTTATATTATGAGCTACCTTATTGCAATATCTACTCATATATATAAAAAAACCGTACAGATTCAAAGTTTGTTGTTAACCGTAGGCAATCATTAACGATCATCCCCGCCACTGGTTCAACTTTCGGCTTCCCCGATAGACTCGTGTACATTGTCTTGCAATCTGTCTCCACCTCGATTTCTTTCAGATCCAGTTCCCATGCCACTTGCATGCCCTGCCTTACTGCCCCTACTTCTTGCGCCTCCATCGACTACCCATGCTCCCGGAACGTGGTTGTTGCACTGTGTACTGTCCCTTGGTGACCGCGTATTACCACTTCCCATCCTCCATGGTCGTGCCTGTCGACCGTTGCATATGTGATCACCTTCCACCATCCCCTTTGGTGGTTTTTTCAACCTTTTCCTTTCCCTCGCCATGCTGGTGTTTGGTTCGTTTTTCTCCAGGGCTTGCACATAGCGGTTGTGAACATCCACCGCTCGGTTTGTTGTCATTAAAGGATCCATACCAACACCATCGAATACCCATATGTTAATTTGCACCTATCACAAAGCCCAGATCATGGTGGCAAAGTGACCCCGGTGTTCCACCTCCATCCCTTTCAACTGCTCCTCGCCCATTTCCCGAAATCTACACAGTCCTGTTTTTTCGTCTCGATGCGGAAAATACTGCATTTCCAGGCCAGCTTAGCCGCCAGACAGTCAAGGAATATGTGATTGTGTGTGTCCATTCCATCGTCGCATCTCGAGCAGACCGGGTCAACCTTGTCCCCCCTTTTCGTCAAATTGACCTTTGTTGGCAAAACATCCTTCTAGGCCCGTCATACATAGTGTTTCACCCTCTGTAGGGTCTCCATATGCCAAAAGAGCTTTCCAACTCCCTCATGGTCTCGGGAGCCTGACTCCATATTCGCTCCTCTTTCGTTATTCATGTCCATGGCTATTCTGTATGCCGGCCTCACTATCAATTCTCCTATATGTGTTGGCCTCCATACTAACCTGTCAGTCATCGGGTTTTTGCTGAGTGGGATGGTCTTTATCTCTCGTTGTAATGGGTCCGTGAAGCATAAGCTCAGCATGTCATCCTTCCACTCTCCCTCCTTATGGTCGGTGAGTTCGTCTATACACGCGGTTGCTTCTAGGAACACCGGTGATGTGCTTATCTTCCCTCCCTGCGTATTGGGAAACCATCTGTCCCCCCCATATACGTACCCTCCTTCCGTCCCCAATGCACCATGCTGGCCCATGCAGCCATGCTCCACAATCTCACAGGCACCCAAAATACTCCTCCAAACATGACTTGGTTGATGGTCCATCGTTGCTTGCTAAAGGTCCGTTCTTGCGAAGTATTTGGCCTTTAAGACAAGAGCTGCCAGGAAGGTTTTATTCTGTGTCAGTCTCCAGAATTATTTAGCCAATAAAGCTTTGTTGAAAGTGTGGAGACTTCGAAAACCCATTCCTCCCTTCCCTTTTGCATCATACATCTTGTCCCATGCTACCCAGCTGATGCCATCCCCATCCTTATTTTTTCCCCACCAAAAGCGTCGACAGTATACCTCCATTGCTTTGCACACAAATATAGGTAGATCAAAACATTGCATTGGGATGGCTAGGGCCACCGATTTAATGAGGACTTTCTTTCCAGCAATTGAGAGATGCTGCTCCTTCCAACCCTTCAATTTTTTACAAACCTGATCCTGTACTGCTTGAAAAACTGCTTTCTTTGACCTACCAATAAAGGTGGGAATGCCAAGATAGCGTTGGTGTATTTCCACCGCCTTAAAACCCAGTCTCGCTTGGTCGCTTCATGTGTTCGCTCACATTTTGGCCGTAGGAAACCTCTGACTTGTCTATATTGATCATCTATCCGGATGCCACCTCATAAACTGTAACGCCTCGACCCCTCCTAGGTCGTGGACATTACCGATAACCGCTTCAAGGATCGTTGATTGGCCCCATAAATTACCAAGAGTCTTTCCAGCGTGCTTCGTCCTTGCTCACACGTTGTTTGGGAAAATTAACTTCCCAAGATGTCACCCATCCTGAGACTACTCTTAGCCAAACACGTTTAATTGAGGAGTTTCCAACGGATAAGCTACCATAAAAGAAGGTACACTTTGGTGATATAAGAAGTCATTTCAATTCTTTTAAGCCATAATTTAACCACATCCGAAGTAAAGTTAGAGAAATAAAATGCATGAAGTAAATTTAAACTTAAAGCTTACATTCAAAGACTATCAACTAAAAAAGAGACTTGGTCTACTAATGATGACATATACTACATCCGTCCCATATTGTTTGTCCATCCAACTATATTTAAAAGTCCAATGGTCATGGGAAATGGGGTGAAAAATGTGTAATGTACCAGAATTGCCCTTATTTTTCTCATGTAAAGAAAAATAAAAAAGAAACAAAAGAGTATTTATTAGGGGTATAATAGAAATTACAATCATTGGAATTATAAAATGGACAAACATTTTGGGACAAGGGAGTTCACTACTAAAAATATGTGTATTACCAACCACCTTTTTCCAACCAATTTGAAATGGTTGGAAAAACCAACTATTTTAGCAACCATTTGATATTCCAGCTATTTTTCAAAAAATTTGGTGGGAAAAATGGTTGGAAATTCCAACCAATTTTGCTAAAATTGGTTGGAAATTTTTCCTACCATCCTTTTTTCCTACTATTTGAAAATGGTTGGAAAAATAGTCGGTAATCCAACCATTTTTCCAACCAATTCCAAATAGTAGGAAAAATGATGGTAGGAAAATTTTCCAACCATTTTAGCCAAATTGGTTGGAATTTCCAACCATTTTTCCTACTAAATTTTTTGAAAAATAGTAGGAATATCAAATGGTTGCTAAAATGGTTGGTTTTTCCAACCATTTTAAATTGGTTGGAAAAAAATGGTTGGTAATACACATATTTTTAGTAGTGGTTAGGTAGATGGACAAACAATTTGGGATGGAGGTAGTATAATCTTTCCAACAAATCACAAAAGAAAAAGGTTACAAACTTAAATCTTGCATTTCTCTGTGAAATTTAAACTAAAATTAGGTTAAAGTTGAAATTAGATTTACCCAATCGGAAGCAATTGTGTCATCTTATGACAAAGTTATGTTTACTTACATATAGAAAAACACAAAGCTAAATGGAAGCACAGTGTAATTAATGTAGGAATGTTGGTCATAAATGTTGAGGACAGTGGGGTCTCTTGGGGCTCCTACAACGAGGCTCATTTTTCCCTTTAACATGACAAATTAATTTATTAGATCCCCTTTCTAATTTTATTAATAGTTCTAAGTGTTTAATATTACTAGTATGACCTCTGTTCTCTTTTACCTGATTTTTTAATTGGTTTTTTTTTATTTTGTATTATTTATCATTTTACAATTTCAATAATATATTATTTTGTATTTACTAGTTTTCTTATTTTGTTATTAATGTACATTGAATTAACCCTAAATTTTGTTTTTGATTAAGCATATTTAACTAATTTTCTATTTTTCTCACTAACTGTCTTATAGACTTTTGTGATATTGATTTTATCTTAGCGCCAAAGAAACGGAGGAAGTATATTATATTTATTCACTTATTTCAAATAAAGGATTTTTGCATATAATATTTATGTCTCGGATAGTAGTAACATTTGAAAAAATATATTTATATATGGATGTTCTAAACAATTGGACCTTCTCTAAGCACAACATGCGCTAAAATAGTTGATGTTGTTGTGTTAATGTCTCAGTGTGTTATTTCATTTGCAGCAAAAAGCTGGTGAGCAGTGAGAATAGATGTATGTATTAGATATATATATATGTAGATGCATGCATGCTTGAGTTTTACACAAAGTGCATGCATTGTATGATATAAATCATATAATAATAGATATCTTAAAGGCATTGAACCAAGAGAAAGATGGCGTATTGAAGCAACAGTGAAGTTGGAGGGAGACAAACCCTACTTTTTATTATTATATTATATTCTTCCTTTAAATTTTTATGTCATTTCTGATGAAGATCTCTGCCATAATACAAGAGTAACATACCAAAAGGTA